>JBAMNC010000904.1:1530000-2786642 GCA_037902135.1 Cetoscarus ocellatus | reverse complement strand
ACACAAACACACACTGCCGTCTCTGCTTACAGCTGTCAGTCTGTGCGTGTCTGCTGGTGTGTGATCACGCACACATGGCGCCCTCATCGCAGCTCATATTAAGACGGTGCGTGTTTTTTGTGACTACGCCATCGTTAATCAGTGTGAAGGCAACAACGGGAGCCCCTTCCATTTTTCAGCGGTTATGACGCTCTGTGAGAGAATGGCAGGATTTCCCTGTTAGCGAGGAAGTAGTCCCATTTCCCCCTTCAGTAATTGAAGAGTGCTGACAAAGCATTCCAGCCTGTGTGTGTTTACCGTATTTCCCTGCTGCTTCTCACCCGCATTCCTGACGTGGAGACAAGAAACAGCATCTGAGTGTTTAGCAAAATTCAAGCACCACACTTGAAAGTGCAGTGCAGGTGAGTTTTGTTGCACTTCAACATACTTAGGCTGCATTGTACACCTTGCACAAAGCATTTCGGTGAACAGAGCAGCTGTCCTCCTTGTCTTCCACCAGGTAGTTGAATTTTCTTATTCCAAATGGGTCAAGTTGTTTGAATAACAAATGAAATTTCTCTCACATTTGTTTCCAAGGTTTGTTAGTCTTGAAATGACAATTGGTCGGATACAATGCTGGCTTTTATCTACTTGAAGGTTGCAGTATAATACAGTTTTAGACTAACGCTTTTGAACTGGTCGAGGCTCAATACACACTCCAACCTGCTAAATAGCAATCACAACCCAAATTTCAGATGTGTTTTAACCATTATTTTTGTTTTGAATAGAACAGAAATATGTTTAAAAAAAAAGACGCAGGACAAAACAAATATGATTTAAAAGCACATTGTTACAGCAGCCAGGGCAGGACTGTATTCATACATTTATTAAAATCAGCCTCATGAGCTAATTGATGAATGTTGATTATTTTCTAGCAAGGATACTCAGATGCATTGATTTAACACTGGAATCAGCTGATATCAGCCCTTTTTACAAACATCAGTTGCTGGCAAATAAATGTGGCGTATTCAGATATAATTTGCAGATGTTTATAGTAATTTAATGCTGTCATCTTACACACCTGACTGCTGATTCAAAGAATCAGTCTTTCTTGGGCAGAAGAAATTGGCCTGTTGAACAAATTTTGATCATTTTTATGATCAAACATAAAAAGAAGTACTGGTTTTGTGGGAGCATTACACATAATTCTTTTTACCAACAGAGTATGAGAAAATCAGTTGATGTCAAGAAAGTGACCAAATTTACTTGTTATTGGGACAAAATTGAATGTAAGGAATTATATCAATGTATGTCCACTTGGTAAGTCTATTCATTATGGACTTTTACATAAGCAGAGAAACATGCAAAAGGATACACATTCATGCTCACACACAACATAGTATAACTTATTCATTTATATTTATTTATTTATGTATTTATAATTTTTTTATGAATAACCATTACAATCATTAGTAATTATGCTCACAAATGTTCACACAGACCGTTCAGGGTGTTTTATGCATGCATTAGAGAGCCAAGAATTCTAGCTAAGAAAATGAGTAAATTAATGTTTACAGCCAACTTTTATTTGATTTTAGCACACATAATTTCAGCATAAAATCAGTCCTGTCTGCTCATATTGGTATGTCTGGCTATTTTGATTATTAATGAAGTGCACTTTTGTGCATGATGCAAAAGTGTCTGTTGCATCTTTTTATCCTTTCTGGATATGATTATGTTTCAGTGAAGTATAACTTAAATTAGCATTATCATAATTCATATGTGACCTTGGTGTGTTCTTAGTGCCCAAAACAGTAGAACCGGCCATGTAAACAACAAACATTAGCCCACAGGCTCACCTGGCTCTTAAAGGGATTTAGAGCACTCTTTCGGATCATATTTTACCCACAACACATCCAAAACCAGACAACTTAACTTACATTCTTCGCTATGCCTATCTTTGCTCCATAATGGTGCTTAATCTAAAGCAAAACTTGGACATGTTTGCCCCACATCACTTTGCCCCATGTTTTTTCAAAACAACATGCTTCATGCCATCAAAATGAGGCCCCAAGGTTGCTGCCGGTCATTTTTGTCGACATGCATGATACATTGGCCTGTAACTCCCAGGGTTTTTGTTAGGTGGCCTTTATCCCTGAGGCAGTTCTTTTGGCTATCCTGCTTCATTATTTCAAGCAGACTTCAAAGTAAGTCTTAATGCAGCAGCCTTTGACATAGTGGTTGTCTGTGCGGTGTCTCATCCCTGCACACTCACTGCAAAGGAAGACAAATGGACCTCTATGTTCTTCTATGTATCGTACACATGGCCAGCACGTGTGTAGATGTGTGTGTGTGTGTGTGTGTATGTGTGCATCCAACTAATCTAATAGAAGTCCAGGGAAGCACAATGGTCTGTGATAGAGTAGGATTCAACAAAGTCCATTCCCTCTGCCTTCATTTTCTGCACTTTTTTTACCCATAATGCAGCCAGTCAGCGGAGCAGCCAGCCTGCTAATGTCGTTAGCGCCCCCCTTAATGATGCTGAAATCTCATTAATATGCTTCACAGCTGGACCAAGTAACCAGTGGGGATGAAGGTAATCAAATCTCCGAGGACTAACCTAAGGCTGAACCTCGAGAAATGCTTGGCGGCACTGGTCCGAGACAAACCAGAGTCTGGGGGCTTGATAATAGCCGGTGGGCTTGTGTATGTGTGTTATTGTGAGTGAGTGTGCGTCTCAGTCTGTGGTCTCCATGCCTTTGAAGTGCTGATGTTAGCCAGGCCATCCTATGTCAGTATCAGGGCTGAGGCCAGTTCATCATCTAAACAGATTTCATAACAGCCTCCTTCATATTTGTCTCTTTAAAGTCTCGACATGTGGTAACGAACAGAAAGAAGTGGCTGCGAGGGGGCGGGGCTTCTCTCTAAGTGCACTTGTGGCTGGTGATGTATGTAAAGTGAATGTGAAGTGCAGCATTACAGACCACTCACACTTGAACTTAATTAAATCACCGGTGCTTTGACTCTGAGTTGGAGAAACACCATGCTACATTAAGCTATTAGGATATGGAAGGCCTGCAGACACACTCGCACGCACGC
Source organism: Cetoscarus ocellatus (assembly GCA_037902135.1). Taxonomy (NCBI): domain Eukaryota; kingdom Metazoa; phylum Chordata; class Actinopteri; order Labriformes; family Labridae; genus Cetoscarus; species Cetoscarus ocellatus. The sequence goes on along the minus strand of JBAMNC010000904.1, from coordinate 2,783,564 downwards.
ACAGAGTGTTTGTTAAAGATGTGCGTGGGTGGATAATGTTAAAGTGTGGTGTGTTAAAGCAAGGGGCTTTGACGTATCAGTCTTAAAAGATTTACGTTGTGAAATGACTTTGTTCTCATTCATTGTCAAGAATAACTATCAGTGCTTCAGGAATTTGAAGCACTTTGAAAAACATCATTTTGTTAAGCACTATATCACTGAGATTTTTCTCTCAAGACATTATATCAAAAAAGCAGGTCTAGTACCCTTTATCATATGATTTAAAGACTTTAAATTAGTCTACTATAAGCACAGCACTTGGCAACATTTAAATGAATCGCAATAAGAAGGAAAAACTTTTTCTACAGGCAGAACCAGACTCATAACCTTAAAGCTCCCTTATGGATTTTTGGAAGTTTAAAAAAGGCTACATTTGGTACTGATGCCTCAATATGACAACCACAGCAAACCAAGACATCAGAGAGAAAACTGAATACTTCTGTTTAGTGACACTTATTGTCATTTACCATTGCCACAGGGTAGGTTTCAGTCAAGGTGTTAACAGCATGCAGACAGAGATGTTTAAAGAGAGTGTTATTTTGACAGTTATTCATGCTGACATAGACTCAAGCTCCTTACAGTAGCTTGAAACACATCAGACCTGGCACAAATGCTAGTGTTTAGTTGTAGAAAAATATCAAATGTCAACTAGACACAGCCCTTGTAACCCTGATGCTATCATATGGCCTACCACAGCGAACCAGACCATCAAAAGAAAAGTGAGTATGTCTGCAAAGTTATTTTTTAATGGCTTTAACTCTGCTGTGGGAAAGGTGTCACACAAGGCCCTCTATGGCATTCGAACTGGAGATCCGACTGTTTCTTGTATTTTAGTCAGAAAAGATTCAAGTTTAACTGAATTCACAGTTGGGGTAAGCCACTAAGGTGTGGCATTTATGCTAGTCTGATGAGCTTTAAGCATGCTCTTCAAATCCTTGGTGAATGCTGTCTGTTTTCTAAGTGGAGCGTGTAGAACATACACAGAACATCAGTGGGGGGTCTACATGCAAGAGAAATGTGATCCTCTGCTGCATTCGCTACTGAGGTTAGTCTGACCTGGATATATTTTCATTTGTAAGATTGCTATTGGTTAAACATGTAAACATGTGCTTTAAGATTTAAGTCTAACTAAGGCTTATTTAAAAATTCTGCTTTAGAGAGTATAGAGCATGTCTTCTAGGGCTGGATGATCTTGAGTAAAAAAATAGTGTTGCAAGATTTTTTCCTCCTGCTGTGTATATTGAAATTTTTAAGGGGTATTTCCAGATGTGTTGTTTCTTTGCTATTTCACTTTTCCTCATAAATCTCACAGATAAGCTTGTGGCTTGTAATTTTAAAAAATTTGTCAACATTATCAATCATTTTTGATGTTGTTCCAAGTTGCTTCTCCATAAGCAGCCCCCTTCTACAAGCTCAATGTTTTCATCATGTTTGATGATGAGTGTCATCTCAGTGGTATTTTTATAGTTATGACTTTAGAAGATAAAAAAAAGTTAGCATTTAACATTGTCACATGATTTACATTGCAAAAATGTGACTAATGCACATGAGCACGTTGTCATTGTGATATAAAATTGACAATACACTGCTGAAACATCCTCAATAAACACTTTTGATAAAATCGATAAATTGAATTAAAAGTGGGATATGGGACAAAGTACCAAAATCAGCAAACACTGAAGTTTCTCTTAGGAACTTTAATTGAACATCGGTTTTAGTGCAGCGGTGCAATGACAGGTTTGTTTTTGCTGGCTACACAGTTGATGACAGCACTTTTGTTTTCCTTTTTGTGACTGGTCCAACAATGTGCCAGTCATTATCCTTCAATGTGTGTCTGGTTGACGACTACATTGACCGTGTACTTTGTGTGTGGCTTGTTTTTCCTCAAGTACAATGGATCCTTATCAGTAACTCTTGTGTTTTTGATTTAAACACAATTTTCACGGTCATAGGCTTCCTTTCCTGTATCCCGAAGCAAACCAGGCTGTTATTGTCTATTCATTTTCCCCCTCTCTTGGCTGAAGGAATGATATTCTAGCTTCAGCCTGAGTATTAGTTACCACTCCGTCTCTGCAGGCTCGTGCAGGAGGGGCTTTGGCTTTGGAAAACTTCACCAGACGCACACATCCTCAGCCTTAACTTGTTGCAAGGATATCGAGGGAAAACTCTCCAGGCGGGCGTGAGTCAGTTCTTCCAGTGTTTGTGCGTAGGGTTTCGTGGGTCACACAATAGGCGGGCTTGTGGGATCGTCAGCGTTGATCAGATGCAGGCTGGTGTTGAATAATGCCTGGGTGAGAGCCTCTGAAGAGCTAAGTAGCTCCGTCCTCCCTGCCTCTCCGTCCACAGGCTTGCCTTTGTTTTGCTCCATGCCTCGGCTTGACAAGGCTCCAGAAGCCAGCCATTGTATTTAATTACAGTCGCCAGCCCCCTCACAGACTCTTGTCCTTGTGTCCCAGATTTCCAATGGGTGCTCTCATTAAGACTTTGTGTGTTTCTCTGTGTGTGTGAGGCTTTTTTAATGGCTGCAGGAAAATCCTCAGCATGTGTAAATGTAAGCACGGATGGTATTTTTATGTATCTGTGCCCTTGTGGGTGGCACATCTGTTTGTCTATGCATTCCCAATGGCTGAATAGCTCCGCGTCCACACTAATAGCATAGGCCTGTAATCACTCGACGTCAACAGAGGCAGAAGAGCGCAGAAAACCGTGAATGGTTTTGTGCTAATGAGAAAATATGCCATGTTACGTAAGGGCCGCTCTATTTGCGTTTAATTTGTTTGACACAAGTGTGGTGACTGAAATGCCCAGTGGCTTGGGCAAAATGACCGTAATGGCACTAATAGGATGGCAATGAGAAATGAAGGATGTACAAAGCTCTTTCCCCTTTATATGTTCTTACTCTGGGTGTTTTTATTAATAATTTTTCCCTCTTTTTCCTTCTCAGATACTGATAAAAATGTCTCTACCCCTGCTGGGCATTAACTGAGCATTAAATTCTGCGCACGTTTTCCTTTTGCTCTCCTGTGAAATTAATAGCTCACATTTTTGCCTCACATAAGTAGGAATTCTTCTCCAAATACTCCCTTTTTTAATATATTAAAGCCATAACTTAAAGTCTGACAGGTGTAGATGAATCTTTAAGTGGAGGGAGGATCATGATTTAAGTAACCTCTACAGTGTGTGTGTGCACCTTTTTATCACCTCATCTGTTTTGTATTTTTGTCTGTTTATTGCTCAAACACACCAGGGTTCTCCATCTCTCCTATGTCTTTTTGCCTTGCTGCTTTCCTCCCTTCATCTCCACCCTACATCATTTTTCTTTTTTTCTATATCCTGTCTTTTTGCACATCAGTTTCTGGAGCGTTCGCCAACAAGTCTAAAATAAACAAAAACTTTTCCAAGGAAAATCGAAAGTGTGTGTCACCTCATTTTAAAAAAAGTTGCTAGCTCTCTGAAACTAGGGCAGGGAGATATGGATCAAAAGTTATACCTCATTATTACATATAGCCTCCCCACCCCTACACAATAAAGGCACAAAATACAAAAAATGTGGGGTTAATGTTAATTGTAAATGCCCAGGGTCTGAAATCAGCCCACTCCACTTGCCCACTTGGGGATAGAAATCTAATTTTCTGACTCCTTCTGTTTATGCAAAAAATATTTCAACCTCAGCACCACTGTAGTTAGTTTAGCAGTGCTTCACTTTTTTTTCACGTAAGAAATAACAAATGCCAGATAAACTTGAGTTTGACATATGTAAAAATCAAAATGGACACGTGTTTGATACCACAGCAGAAAAAATTAGAAGTCAAAGACAAGAAATACAGAAATATCTCTCACATTTTACGGTAGACAATTTTCAACTTAATGTATATATTTTACTAAAACATTAGTAAAGGTATCATTTGTTAGGTTGTCAAAACATCTGTAGTCTTTGATACTATGTGTTTCCAAATCTTCTTACAGAAAGTAAAAGATATTCAATCATACTTTTAACTAAAAGATAGTTAAATGCACAAATGCATTGGCAGTATTTCAAAAGGTGCGTTAAATATTTTAAGAATAATGTTAGCTTCTCATTAGTTCTGTCAACTTTTTTATATGTTGCCAATGTATTTGTTCAATTTACACAGTATACAGCAGCTTGCCTCAGTTTTTTGATAAAGTAGCTAAATATTTAGTAGTAGTTATTAAGGAAAGTTATATTATACTAGCAAAATATGACTGTGTCCCTTTTGGGGTGATGGGGGGGCTGGAGCCTATCCCTGCTGTCATTGGGCGAGAGGCGGGGTACACCCTGAACCGGTCACCAGTCGATCGCAGGGCCACATAGAGAGACGGACAACCATTCATGCTCACACTCATACCTAAGGGCAATTTAGAGTCACCAGTTGACATAATGAGCATGTTTTGGTCTGTGGGAGGAAGCCGGAGTGCCCGAAGAGAACCCATGCATGCACGGGAAGAATATGCACACAGAAAGGCCCTCCCGACCGGGGGATTGAACCGCCGACCTTCTTGCTGTTAGGCACGTTCACTACCTGTTGCACCACGTACCGCCCTTTTTTTAGTTTCAATAAAAAAATTATTTTCATTTTTAAATCTGTTGCTCTTTTTGGTTTGCAATTCCAAACCTACATTTACTTTCACCTTAACACTTTGGCTGCAGCTCTCTGTCAGTGACACAAACATGTAGGAGGAGGAGGAAAGTAAAGAGATTAAACTTTACAAGTAGACTTGTTGCCTATTATCGTGTTACTTAAACATCATCAGTAACTCCTAATGGTTTTCAGAGTTGTGCCTAGTCACATGACCACCCTGTGATTTTTACCTGAAATAAAACAACGCTCACCATCTGAAGCTGCCTGACACCAGTGTGCAAGTACAGCTGTAAAATAAAAAATAACAGCGACACATCTGTGCCATTAATGAACTGATTTTTTTTGGCTCAAGCATTGACAAACACATTGATAAATTTCTGCTGATGAAAGGAATACATGCACATTTTGTGATGTGACTACTGCAGGTGCCCAAATTGCAGCCAAGTTGGTAAAACGATTCCTTATCCAGCGATCGAGTCTTGTTCTTCCGTATTTTTGGTATCATTATCACTTGAAAACAATCAGTACATCTTCCATCTTTTTAGTCAACATAAACTCTACTTATGTTGAAAATTATGCTTATCCTTCATCTAACTTGAAAATATATTGATACATCATAAAAAACCCCAGGTACTGCCTTGCTTGACCTGAAACCCACATTTAGTCATTCACACCAGCAGCATCAAAGGTAGCTGCTGGTGTGAAAGTGGCATATCACACCCAAGCAGCTCATAAACGAGATGTCTTGATGACTAGACCCTGATAGGGTGACACTGAGAGGTGTTGCAATTCAAGCTTTATTGCTGTTGAGCTTAACTGTCCTCATCACCTGAAACCCCCCTTGGATCGTCCATGTGAGATAACGCACATACATGCTGTGGAGAAGCTTGATTTTTTGTGTGTGTGTGTGTGTGTGTTGTTTTGTTTTTTCCAAGAAGAATTGAACACATTTGGGCTTCAGGTTGGTGTATTTTGGTTTTTCTGAATGTAATCTTCCCCTGCGCCATCTGCTGCATGGAGATTGGCAAGCTGAGACTCGCACACAGACTCTATAAAAGGAGAGGAAAGCGAGGGAGACAAAAAAACGCTTGATCTTTGCTTTATATCGCACAACATGCAGTGTGATTAGAGTTGTGTGTTGTCACGTGGAGCATGTTCCCAGCTGTAGTACAGGCCTGCTGAACCAATCCACTGTTAAATATAGATGGCTTATTTACACTCGAGTACTGAGCTGCAGGCTCCTGAGCTGCTTGATCCCACCTTTAGTAGAGGATGCAACAAGGCTGCAGAATACACACATGCACATAGTGTACCTGCAGAGCTGTGGATGTGCTGTTGATTTGTTAACAAATGTGTGTAACTAGATGACCATTTAGTGCACAGAAGTTTGCCAGCAATAAATGATCATTAAAAACAAAGTTATCCATTTTTGGATGCTTAAAAAGACTTTTATTATTGCTGTGCTGATAAATAAAAATATGACTTGTAATGGTCATACTTCTGTATGGTTTGATGCCACCAATCACTAAAATAGTGAAAGTTTTCTCATTTCTTAAACACAGTCTTGAACAATTTGAAATCTTCAGTATAAAGTAATGTCACCCTTGTATAATTTAAATGATGTGTTGGAATTTGTCTTCTCTTGAATGAGAAATCTCTGATATTTGGGTGTCAGGGATTTCTAATTTTGTGGCAATGGTATCGAAAAGGAACAATACAGTTTGATTTAACTAGAATCATAGCAAGGCTTATCATTCAAGTTTTGGGACCTTGTTGTTCCCTCCTTTACTTTTTCCATTTTTCCTTTATGGAAAAATACTTTATTAGTACAACCAGCTTTTTGGTCTATATCTTTCAGACAGAGTTTCAGAGTAGTGCAAGCAACTTTTAAATGAAATAGAGCAAACTTTCTATTTTCTGTAGAAGATTTTCTTTCTGTTTTTATGAGACTCTTTCAAGGAAATTTGTTAGAAATTGATGTTTTTGAAGTCGGGAAATAAGGGAAAAGTAAAATCAATGAGGGTGGATATGAGCTTTAAAATTGGCACTGTTTTTGCACAGTTTTGTGTGTTGGAGTCTGTAGGGCTGTGCAATATTCTAGTCTTTAAAATGTATCTACACAATTCCGAAAAAGACATAAGTTAAGATAGTATCATTTTTATAGCATTGTGCAAAAATGAGGCTGGATGGTTCAGCGAAAATGTTTTTCACTTTTTGTTTAAAATAGCAGACAAGCAGCAGAATTATGTTGGTTTTTTTGTTGCTAGAATGCCAAACCAAGTGACAAAGCTAGTTTGAGCATGAGAATCCTTTTCCAATTTATCCACTGGCAACAGAAAGCAATATGATGACTTTGTAAAAAGGTTAGCTGCCGCCCCAAATATCAAACTGTTGCAGACCCCTGAATTAAAAAGGTCCTACTACAAGCGAAATTAATCTTATTATTGATATTTATCAGGAAAAAATATCAAGATGGGAAGTCTTGTCCATATCACCCAGTCCTAGGAGTGGGATTCTTTAATATCAAATGGGGATCAATACTCTTGAAATTTTAAGGGGAATCAAATAAGACAACAGATGTAATTTATTTACATACAAAAATCAAGATTTACATAGATCGTGTATTACCATAGTCTTAAAAATATGATGATATGATTTTGTTCATATTACCCAGCTCCTTGTTTAAACACTGCTGGGACAGTATGCACCCCATTGACATGAATATTAAAACCCCTAGCCTGCACACATGCTAGCTCAGATTGCTAGCTCATTTGCAAACACGAATTATTCAGTCAAACAGCCAGCCACGGGGTGCAGGCCTCTGCTGCGAGTGTGTGTTTTTATGTTTGATTAAAGCTCTGTGTTTTGAAACACACAGGATATTGAGGTCAAAGTCCAATACATATTACATGAAGGCAACAGCAGGTTACTTCCCCACTATCCCGAGCTACTTTGTTTACTGTGTAAAGCACATAAAATATGAGATCCTACAAAGCGCTCACATGTTGTTTGGTTTGTCATATTAGTGCTTATTGGATGAGTGTTCCCAGCCTTTTTGTGTTTACTGGTCTCATATTGAATAAGAGGGAGCGAGGTGTGTGTTGGGTCGAGATAGAGTAAACAAGTTACATAGCAGCCTTTCCTGCAAGATCAGAAACAGAGAAATGATGTTAGCCTTGTTTTCAGTGTTGACCTTTTTACTTTAATATTTTCAAGTGCTCAGACTAAAAACAGCACAATTTAAACGTGTGTAAAAGCACAACTCCAGGCTTTGTAGTAGAGGAGAAAACCTTTCTTTGAACCCTGCTAGCAAAGCCGCTTTTGGCTGTTACACAGACACAGAGCAGCCATAATTTAAGCAGTAAATAAGAAAATTCTGCAGACACTGGTTTCTCTGCTGCTTTGATGATCAGTGTGTGTATGTGTTGGAAAGTGCTTGTTCTTTAAAGATGTTTCTTTCCTGTGGCGGATCGAGAAGAATGCCACAAATCAAGGAGTAGTCCACGCATTTGTATCTTTTTTATTTCACTCATTGTAAGAACATGAGTCAGTTCCCCCTCTGGTGATCTACATTGGAGAAGTGTATCAGTCTGGACTGTGCGTTTAGAGATAAGTGTATTTGTGTGCTGTCGGTGTTTACCTGAGGTGTAGTGTTTATCCCACTCATATCGATTAATGCTGCATGTGTGTGTCTGTGCTCCATCTGATAGCGTTGACTAACCCCGCCACTGTTGCTCTCCTGCTCTCTCCACAGCGATAGAGACCCAGAGTACCAGCTCAGAAGAGATAGTGCCAAGCCCGCCCTCGCCTCCCCCGCCACCCCGCGTCTACAAGCCCTGCTTTGTGTGCCAGGACAAGTCCTCAGGGTACCACTATGGTGTCAGCGCCTGTGAGGGCTGCAAGGTGAGACTCCTGGCCTTCCTCTGAAAACTGCCAAGCAAGCAAGATGTTCATCAATCTCGTAACCTTCATGTGATTCATGTCGGGGAAAAAATGAATGCGCTCAGGCTTTCGCATCCATAGCTGAGATTATAAAAAATGAAAGGGCAGAACTTGGGAAAAATTTCACATCCTTTTGAGTTTTTCCACAGTTTCTAATAGTTGAACTGAACATTGGATATTTTTCATATCTTGGCTCTCTTACTGGCTTTAATGATTTTGTGCCTTATGCAAGCATTGACACACTAGATGTAGTACTTCTGATAATGAAAGTCAGCATTACTTTGGCCCAGTGCTGAAGAAAACAAAGCTGTACTGATATATAGGAAAACAGTACTTGCAATAGTCTGTTAATGAAGCAGTAACACCCTAGTTCAGAGGTGGGCAACTGTTTGGCCACACAGGGCCCTCCTACCTTCTTCATGTGGCCTGCCAGGCAGTTTATAGTATCAAAAACATGTATGTTCATGATGTATGTACTGTGATAGCTTTAAAATAGCAGTTTTCAGCACTAAAGATAAGTAAAGCTATTTCTGATATTCATTTTATCTGCACTCCCTTTGATTTATTCTTCCAGCAACTTTCAGAAATTGTGAGTGCTGTTATGCTGAATATCAGCACTGCATTGGCCCAGTGATAAAAGTTAATGAAGCTGTGCTGATATCCACAACAGCATCACTCGCTTTAGACTGATACTAACAATTGCTCTCTATAATCAGTGATGTTGCTTTGAGTATCAGCACTGCTTTGGCCAAGGGTGGAGAAAATCAACGATATCAACAATCAACAATATACTGAGCACAGCACTTACTTTAGTTTGTTGTAAACAATAACAAAAAACAAGTGAAGGTTGTATTCATTAGAAGTACTGCTTTGGCTCAGTGCTGAAGTCAATCATATCCCAATAGTAAGTATGTTACTTAAGCAAAAATACACAAGAGAATGCACTTTTACTCTGAATATTAAGCTTATTGTGGCCATGTCTAAAAGAAAATCTGTGCTAGTATTAAATATAACAGCAATACAGTTTTTCTACTCATAAACAAAGTTAAGGGAGTTCTGTTTTACTGGTTAACAGCACTGCTTTGTTGATATCTACTACAGCCACAATTCCTTAAGTGTGTTGCTCAAGCAATAACACATGAGGAAGAGTTTGTTGTAATTAAGGATGCCCAATTTTAGATTTTTGCTGATATCGGACATACCGATATTTCAAAAGTTATTTTAGCCAATACTGATATCGGTACTGATTTATATAAATGTCTGAAAGTAGTTATTTTTAGGTAATATCTGCGTCTTATGTAAAATGTATTTTTGACAGTAACAGTAAATCAATCTTTTTCTGCTCATTTAAAGCTAGAACACAGATTTACTGACGTGCTTACAGAAAGCTTATGTTCTCAATTTAAGATTAATATGCAAAAAACTCCACAATCTTGATGCAAATATATAAGGCTAAAAACTTGTCAGGAAGTAACATATCTGCCGATACCGATATTTAGCTTTTGAAGCAATTATCTGCTCATACTGATAATATTTTGCATTCCTAGTTGTAATAAATGCTAGCAATTCTGTGGCCTAGTCTGCCTAAAAGAGCTGTAATATTATTCAGTACAACAGCACTCACTTTGGTGTTTAAACAAGCAATGATAGATTAGGGAGAGATCTGTTGTTCTAAATATCAACACCGACAAAATATTAAAATTATTACATAGTGCCGATATCAAGTATTACAGCACAGACCTGAGTGTGATATACCTTTTACAAGTTGCATAGTTAAAAATGATAATTTAAATATATAATAACCACAATTTTAGCTCATGTAACAACACATTTTGAAACTTGATTTGAACTGCTATTTCATGTTGCTACTGTTTTCTGCCAGCCAGCTGATTTGTATAACAAATATTTATATGTGTGTTTTTGTTTAAGTTATTATGGTGGCTAGCATGATCAATACTGAGCTAGACTGTTTGCTGTATTTTTAAGGAACAGTGTGTGATCTACATGGCTCAGGTGCCTGTGCTTTTATACCATATATTTGCACTACTGGAATGCCTCTTGTCCAATGTTATTTGTCAGCACGTATTAATTGTTGTGTAATAAGCTGCATAACATATACGAGTTGAACTGTCCCTTTTAACACTTAAAATCTTGTCAGCCATTGTAAAACAAGATAACGTCTGTATGCACCTGTACATTATCGTGTTCCAATGTACAATAAGAGCAGCTCAGTCACCTATTGAGTTTTGTTGCTGCTGGTATCAGTTTTGCTGATGCACCCACATCGGGCCATGTGTTATCAATACAGGCGTGTTACACAGGTGCTGAAGAGGCCACATAACCCCCATCTGCTCTGTTATCAGTTGATGGTTATGGAGCTCATGCATGCATACATGCTCTCCTCTTAGTGTGTGCACACAGACTTCTTTATCTGGTTTCCCCCCAAGGCGAGGAGCTGAGGTTGTGTAAGCTCTGAGGGGGATATGGAAGAAGAGGAGGAGGGATCTGTGGAATCTCATGTAACAGTGCTGCCAGGTGCAAACACACCATCTCCATAAAATCTCTGACACTGTCTTTATTTCTCAGCAAACATGCAATCTTGTCTTACCCAAAGCGGATTTCCCATGTAATACTGCCTTAACCAAAACCAGAGCATAAAGATCCATTGCAAAGTTTTCTCATGATATTTCTCTACAAAGCAAGAGGAGAACAGGGAGGGGTTTGATAAAGGCAGGCAGGGTGGTGCTGTTTGTGACAGGTGCCTGCTAGACCCTTTGACTTATTGACTGTGCATCCAATACTGTGTGTGTTTCCATATGTGCTGAGGGAGAGGGGGTGGAGCTGAGAGAGGAAGCAGGGAGGCAGTAGCAGCACAAAAAAAAACAACTAAAAAAAGATGTATTGGGGGAGGCCAGCTACTCAGGGGAGTGTAGCAACCCAGACAAAATGCTACAAAGATGGCAGAGACTGCAGGGAGTGAGAGAGCCGACTGTGCTCCGAGAGGCATGAAAAAAGCCCGAAAAGAGAGAAGTGGGGATGGTTGGAGGGGCAGCAGATTAGGGGGACAGGGTACAGGGGCCACAGCTGAACTCACTGACACGACAAGAAAAGACGGTCAGTGCATCAGAGCACGAGGGGGGGAAGGGAAAAATGAGTGAAGAATGCACTGGGAGGGGAGCACAGGAGAGCTGGGAGTCTGGCACACATAAAAACAAATGCATAAAAACCCCACAGAGGGCTCAGTGAAACTGATCCTGCTCCAAAATCTGACACATAAAAAGTTCATAAAGTGAGTAGAGGCTGACCCCTGTGTGGGTTTATAGAGGCAACAGACCTACTGCTGCGTTTGCTTCTACATGGGTCCTGCAGATGAAAAAAAAATGTTTGACAGTATATTTTTCTTCAGTTTCTAAAATATCTTGTTCTGTGTATTTCATAATTTATTCACATCTTGTACACTGTAAATCAATCATATGTGATGTGGAGGTGTAAATGGGAAAAAAGCTTCTAAAATCATTGACTGTAGAAAATGTTGAAATAAGCCTGAGCAACGTTATGTACTAAAGGGGGCTTTTGAGTCTAATCTGTGAGGGCCACCATGAAACTACTTTCAGGTACATCTACACAATCAATCAAATACAGGACCATTTTCCGTTTGTGTTTTCAAAAGAGAAATTACTTTGTCGCGTTTTGACAACAGCCACCGTTCAACAGAATCTTTAATGCTGCATTTCCACAGAGTGGTCCAGTTTGGTTCAGTACAGTTTGGAGCAGTTAATCCTTATCTGGTTTGCATTTTCACCATCAGCTGTACCTTCACTTGAAGGTTGGAGTGTGAGCCGGGACGAGAGGGTCGCACCAGCTTTGTAACTGCGTGACATCATAACAGCGCAACAAGTGTAGAATTCTGAAGCAGAGCGCAACTGTAAACAAAGGGCAGCAATGGAGGACTTCCAGCACTCTGTGAAGCATCATTTCTTCACAGCAACAGCAGTGAACAACTCACTCTAAATCAGGGGTGTCAAAACTAAGGTCGGGGGGTAAATGCGGCCCTCAGTTCACTTTTAGTTGGCTGTAGCAAGTTCTGAAAAGTAATGAAAAAGTAGGTCTCATTAGAACTTAAAGAACATGCTTTACTGATAAATGAAAAAAGTGATTACAGATTTTTAAAGCAGCATGAATTGTCCCCATTGCTTCACTATCTTCTTTGCTTCAAGGTCTGATTTAAAATAATATATTCTAATCAGCTCCAAGCACAAACTCTCCCATAAAGTCTGGCAGTTTTGTATAGTTTGTTCTGGTTTTAAGTCTGAAAGTTGTGATAGGGCCGTCAGCATCTCCTCTCTGTTGCATGGAGGGGCCAGTCCAGTGGTAGCCTGATCTGATCAGGGCCCCTTAAATTTGGACAAATCACCCCAAACTCTGATAAAGGTTGGCCTGGTCAAGCTAGGAATGTACAACTTTGAAGTGGGCTGTTTTGTCTTTAAGAATTTAAATAATCAAACATATCTGAACCTATATTGGATTGGTTTTACCAGCTGTAATGCACACAAGGTGTATGTGTGTGTATTAAAGGGGCCCAGTAATCTTTACATTTTGTATACACACCCCTGCTCTAAATGCACATCAGTCACATGGAAATAGGAATTGATTTTTGTGACAATCAACAGACTGTTGTGTTTTTAACTCCACCCTTTATGGTCAGTTTGATACCCTCAGACAGAAGGGTGCAAAATAGTGATACGGCACGGGTCAGTTCTTCAGGTGCCTTTTCTCCCCATTTGACAGTGGAAACAGCTGTAATTGCGAACTGCACAGAGCTGAACTGAACCAAACTGCTTGGTGGAAATGCAGCATGAAGTGTCCAGAATGATGCAGTAAACATGATAAGCCAGTGGCTGTCATTGTGACTTTGTCTTAACACAACGTTTACATGCTTACATCCTCTTTCTCCCGTTAAGACATATAAATATACAAAAATTTCAAACAAGTGGACAAACATTAAAGGAGGACTTTTGATGATGCAATATATCCACATTTTGTTGAAAAAGATTTGGGAAACTCAAGAGTTAGCAGTACGAACAGGGTTTGTGGATCCGCCATTGTTCTTGTAGACCGCTGTAGCAGCCTACTTGAGCATGGCTGTTGTCTGAGTCCATAGTGTGCATGTGCGAGGAGTCCACTTTAATAACACTACGTTCTGCTTGTGTACACAGTGGTATAAACAGACCAATTTTCAATGTTTGCACTGGAAAATCTGGAACCAGTTTTCAAAGCTTTCAATTGTCAGGCACCAAAAATGCCATTGTCATGTTAAGCAATCAGCCAAAATGCAACAAAGTTTACTGTTTTCAGTCGCATTTGTTGTTGTGGTAATGGAAACTCAGTTAGCCTGATAACAGAACCAAATACAGAGTTTCGACTGGCCTTTAATGCTCTGACAATCAGCGAACAACTGCATTGTGGACATATCAGCAGTTCCTTTTAATATGCAAAGGTTAAATCGTGTATAAAATCAATAGAAACAAATTGAAGAGAAACATTTTTTTCTGGCCAGGCTGTACATGTTAACATGTTCATTCATACTTTCAGGATGGACATTTTAACAAGTGTGTATATGACTTCCAGTGGTCCTGCAGCCAGCCTTAAGTGGACACTCAAGGAACTTCAGTTTTTTACACCTCCTCATTGGCTTGCTCTGCAACACCAGAAGCTGCTGCTTGCATACAACCCAACCATATTCTCCTGTTATCACAGCAATGACAGCAGTAATCTTAGGGACTAACGATTGGGAAAGTTCCATTTTAGACTTCTTCAAACATCCAAAATTGCAAAAATACATTCGCGACTTTAGCACCCAAGCCGTGATATATATTTTGTACAAGTCAGACAGTGCTTCTCTATTTCATATTTTGGTTGAAGTATGATACATGGCAGGATTAGTTGTCAAACTACAATACATAAAAATGAAATGGAAAGTATAAATGCCAGAGATTATGTCAATTTAAAACAAATGTTATCAAAAATCAGGAAAAAGAAAAAAATTCGACTTTGTTGGATAGTGTCAAATGCAACTGATTTGTATGATTTACATGCAGCAGACTAATTTGATCATAGCTTTTTGTGTGTCCCTTTGTGTTTAATTTTTGTTTGTATGTGCAAAACTCGGAGTACAAAGGCACTGCAGCAACCCTGCTGACTGTTCAACCCCCAGTTTATTTTAATGTCTTCACTTAATGTCACTCCCCATTGTCTAATTGCTTCTGGTTAAATGGAGTGATAAGTTTATTAATAAGACTAAATCACAGCTCCCAGTGAGAGTGTGTGTAGATGTTTGTTCATGTTAACCAATATAATATTTACCCAAAAACATGGGATTATAGCCTGTACACGCCCCCCCCCCCACCCACCCACCCAGACACACACACACTCACACACACAAGAAAATTCCCCCTTCTGTCTCTTTTGCTACCTCCCTCTAAAAAAATCTATCATGTCGTCAGTGGACTTGCTACTTTCCTCCAGACAGGTGACAACTGCAGGGTGAGGTGTCTTTGCAGCCTTTGTCCAGCTCGAATTCAACAGTGAACATTAAAGCAAAACACTTGAGAGCTTAAGTCATATCCACTTTTTTGAGAGGGCCACGGTCACAAACACGTAATGAGGATTTACACTAAAAAAGCCTCTAAACAGGGTTAAAACAGAGGGGCACATAACCATACCAAAAACTAATTTTTGAGTGGAGTTTTAGGCAAGAAGTTTTTTAGAATATGTTCTGGTGACATCTCAAACCAATGTAAAGTTGTTAAAAAGGATAAAAATGTGTGACCTTTAAATCCTGCCTCAGTTGTACCTCTTTGATTGTTGTTTTTGGATCTATAGTGAGTTTGAAACTATGTTTTCAACCTGGTGGCTGCAGCAGATTGTCCTCAGAAGTCACACTGTCTCTTATGTTTTGTCCAATATTTTTTACAGCCTATGGAAATATCTGTTTTATTTCCTCCTATGCTAGCACAGAGGTTTGACACCTCAGCCCCGCCTTTCACCCACCTATCTCTGGAATATTTAAGGAAAGCAGCCCAGGGGCACAAGTATTTCCCCTTAAAATAACGATGTGATTTAGCGTAGCGAACAGGACACCATATACGAGCTGCAAACTTAAGTACTTAGTTATTTTTCTCAGTGAACACGTTGCTTTTTCTCTCTCTTGGCACAGTATCAGCAGGGACTGAGTTGATGTTACAATTCATCATGAAACAGATAACATGAGGACATAATTTAGGACAAAGAACAAACAAAATCTTGAAGTAAACACATCAGCCCGTAAGCATCATCATGCCACAACTAAGGTATTCTGAAAATGTCTGCCCTGTAATCTAAGATTAATTGCCCAAAGTATTTCTCCATAAAACCACCAGCAAGTTCTGCATTCCTCTTTAGCTGAATGTAATGAGTTTCCAAGCCATAGCTGAGGTAGATTATTTTCAACCACAGAAAGAACATGTGCTTATAGATTGCTCCTGGGTGGCAGTTTAGTACAGCACATTTAGTCCAATAATATGCAGAATGATAGTTGATATACTGATCAGTAATGAGTGGAAATGTTGCCTGTTTAAAGCCAGACATAATGAAGTGTTTTAAAGCTTATTTAGTTTTAGAGTTTAATTCAGGAAAGCATTGATGCGATTAGCTCCTAAAATCATTTCATACTGTCAAAACTAAAGTTGTAGAACTTAGGGACAAAGGGGAATAATCCTAAAACTTTAGGGCTCTCTGTTTTAGTGGTAAAACCATCTTACAAAAACTAAACAAATCAGCTGCCTTTTAAAAAATCATCAGAAAAACTTGTGATCAAACAGCCAAAGTATCCAAAGTTCATCAGCTAGCATCATCAACTACTTCATTAGCGGGCTCTGTGCCCGCTCGACAGCCGCAGAGCTAATTGAAAAATTCAGGATTCCTTCTCTGTATCTCTGACTTCAGAGGAGATGACTTGGCATAGCGCTCTCAATAATTCAGCACTACAGGCATGTGAATGTATATGGTCTCATCTGAGACTGGGGTAAGCTGAGGGTTAGCAGCGCCGGCTTTGCTACAGTGCGCTGAAAACTACAAAGGCGTTTCCTGAGGGGTGCAGCAAAAATGAAGGAAACAGGAGGGGGATGTTGAGCTGTGCTACTTGGAGACGGCTCATTCGTTTGTTGTTTGAGTTCTAGCACTCGCACAAACTCTGCGGCTTTGCACTTCTTTTCCCCTCCAGATATTAACACTTAAACATTAAATATGCATGCCCGCCCCCTCATGTTTATGTTTTTGTCTTGGAGGCATTGCAGCACGAGGCAGGCAATCTCTCTTCCTGGTTACATCGAAATCCCCAACCACCAACTCCTCCTGGAATGCCCCCCCTTTTTTTTGCTGCGTTTCCAAATTGCCCTCTCACCAAGCATCCGTCTTAGCTAATGTTGGGGCTTTAGCAATAGCTGCTTCGTAAGGGAGGCAGAGGCACACCCACACACTCAGACACACATGCACAGACTCAGTGGGAGGCTGGGAACACACTCTTAATCTGGGCGCAGTGTGAAAGTCACGTAAGAGAGGATTCCTGTGCTTCCCCATGAACTTACCAACCCCACACTTCCCTCTGCTTCCCTCTTTATAATTTCCCTTACATGCATGCAAAGCACACACTCACGCATCATTCACAAATGCATGATAACCCACATGTGTTGGACATATTGTAGAACTCATGACACATGCATTGGTTGATGTGCTGTCACCCTACTCTTCTCCCTCCCTCACCATGCTTTCGCCACTCTGAACACTGCAGGGTGGCTGACAGGCCCGCTGAGGGCTCTTGTCGCTGGGCGGATTAAGTGGTGATACAAAAAGAGGCTTAAGGGCCGCAGGAAGCAATGACTCCTAAAAGGAGTAGAGAGAGAGAGAGAAAGAGAGGGGGAGGAGGACGCTGGAACAATCAACTGGCCCACGAGCTGGTTACAACAGCCAATCAGGAGGTGCTGCGAGAGGGCACCTGAGCCTCATGATGTGAGGACGGAGTGGGTCAATCCCTCAGTGACACCAGGGTCAGGGTCGGGGCAGCGGCGGATCAAAGAGGACACGATACACGCACTCACGCACAGGCGCACACAAAAGACCGCAGACTTATCCCCCAGCATCAGCGGCTGGAATTAACGTCAAAGTATAAGCCTTGTTCTATACACTTTGTTGTGTTCAGGCCTCACTCTTCTTCTCTCAGATGGTAGTAGCTTTCTGGCTGTAGGGGATGGATAGATCTAGTCCTGCTCAAAGTTTCTGCTTGGTTAAAGGAAGTGTTTTGTAAATGGACTCTTGTACAGCACTTATCTAGCCCTCAACAGCAGGAGACATTTACCCATCTACTCCACATTCACACACTGATTGTGGAGGTTACCTTGTAATTTGTCCATAACTATTTGCTTATTTTATTCTTACATTTTCAAAAACATCTTGACATCACTAAAGTAGCACTGGGAGCAATTTGGGTCGCAAGGACATGTTGACATGTAAGAGCACGAGCCAGGACAACAGTAATACAGCACACAGACTGGCACAGAGCCACTCTATTGTAAATTTTTAAGGAGATAGAAAAGATTAGTTGATTGTCTTTGTAGTAGTGCTGGGTAGGGATTAGCATTTTTAGGAAAACTGCTCTGCAAAACTTCCTGGAAAGTTTATTAAGAAAATGAATCTAGTTTGCTGTCTAGAGGCCGTTTCACAATGGAAATCGCCTTCAACTGGGCAACCGATTTAGCATTGCTTCATGCAAAACAATGTATTTCACCCGACAATACCAAGACAACTAGGTCTTTCAATTGGTCATTTACGGCAAAGATGTTTGGTAAAATAGGTTAGGGTTGCTGGTTTGAGTCCTGCCTGAAGCCTTTCTGTGTGCCGTTTGAATGTTTTCCCAAGTTTCCCTGTCACATTCTGCTTCCTCCCACAGGCCAAAACCCTCTTGTTGGGTCAAGTGGTGGCTCTTTGTTGGCTTTAGGTGTAAATGAGAGTGTGTCTGGTTGTATGTCTATATATGTCTACCCTGTGATTGGCAGGGTTTTACCTGCCTCTCATCCAGTGACATTTTGGATAGGCCACCGTCCCCTGCAAACCTGAACGGGAAAAGCGTTTTTTTTTTCTGTTTCTTTCATCATCTATGTGATTTTTTTTTTTTTTTTAAAAAGGTAATTTCATTGGTTTAGTTTAGTTAGTTAGTTTGTTGCTTACATGAAAGTGGACAGCAGAATATGTACATAAGTGCACACTACAATTTCAAATCAACACCTCCATGATTGGAAAGGAGCAGCAAGAAGAAAACATTTCTTATATTTGTCTGTCCCCAACTTGAAAATTAAAAAAGAAAAAATGGTCTGACATCACATGCAGTATGGCGTCACACTGACTGATGACACTCAAGTAAATATCTTGTCATGCTGCTCATTTCCTAGTTATAAGATTTTTTGTGCTTTTGAACGCATTAGGCATTTATATTGAAAGAAACTGTTTTAGGGGAAAACATAAGGAGGCAAATACTCTAAGTCTCATGTTATTGTTGAATGAAGGTTTTGTTGGCCCCCATATAATATTCAAGATTCAGACTGGGGTGTGACACACTTCCATACTTTGTGTCCATATAGATAGAAATGGCTTAATGTAGTTCATCTGTAAGTGAGCCTTGCTGTGTGTTAATTCTGTGGCCTTTATTTGTTTCTATATGGTGTAATCGTGATGGTATTTAGCTCAAACACACACATGCAAACTGCTCACACTTCCACTCCTTACTTCACTTGAAGCCTGAATCACTTCTGCTCTGTGGCCAAGCGCAGGGAGATGTGTGAGAGAGAGAAGCCTGGTGATCCAGAGAAGGACAAATTGCGGGTTTAGGTCCACCGGCCATCTGTCGGCTAGCAGAGCTAATCCCTCGGCATGGGATGGGGCTCCCTGGCAGCCACCCCACCACACCACAACGCCACACCACACCGCTCCACTCCATGTTCCACCCCGCCTCCTCCTCTCTCGAGCCAGGCCCCACCCACCCTCCCAGGCACCAAAGCATAACCCATATCCCACTGAGCCCCATCAATATGGACATTGACCTGTATTAGATTTGTCCCGAGCCTTGCTTTCTGAGGACGCAGTGAGTTGTGGATGATTTGCATTAACCTCTTTTTATCTTTTGACACCTCAGGGCTGCTTAAGCAACAAGGCCACGAAGGTTAACATTGATTTTATTGGGAATGTATGGTATAAAAGAGAATATAAGTTACAATGCATGGCTTTGAAAGTGACTTAATATTGTTAGCTGTGTGTATGAAGTGTTTTTAAGGACTTCTATACCAGGAAATTACAAAAGTATTATTTATTCAGTCCTTGGAATGTGTTTTTTAATTGACAAATACACCAAATCTTTCAAAACAGGTCAGTGCATTGTTAGCTACACACAATTTTTGAGGTGTGAATTAACAATATTTAGGATTTTACCATATAATGGGCCATCAAAACCCTTTTTATCCTGAAGTAGAAATATCAAATCACTTAAAGGCCATGCAATGTAACTGACAGTATTTTCTCCTCATGATTTTGACTTTTTATTTAATAGTAACCCTAACAATGTCTCCCTCAGCTCTGTTTGGACATTTTCGTTGTTTCAGCAAATGTTTTGAGTTTAAAACTAAATGATTGAAACATGAATCAAAAACACAAGGAGATTGTCAACATACAAGACATTTAAGAAACAATTTACGACAAAAAATAGCATTTTATGAATTAGAGATACAAGGTTACTGCCTGAGAGACCTCAACTCAGATAAAGCAATAGGGGCTAGAAATTCCATCAAAAAGGACAAAAGATGAGAGGGAAATCTTACACTTCCACTCTAATATACTGACTTTAAAAACCTACTTGTTTTTCCTTCTCAAGGATCAAACCTGGCACCAGGTACCTGTTGTATCACTGTTGACAAGGTTCCAGTTGAACTGAATCAATATGAAAATGTGACATGGAGACACTGTTGACTCATAATTTGTCAGAGGGCATTGTCACTAAGATCGTCTCTTAAGGACCATCAGACATGGAGAAGAAACACTTCTCCGATGGCCCTGTAATGTCATGTGGCATCCCAGACTCTCCACTTCTGTTCATAGTGTCCCTCACAGTTTGTAGGTGTCTCTGGGACAGCCCTCATCTCCGGGTGTGAGAGAAAGCCACAGACTAAGAGCAAGCTACACCATGGCCTCCATGTGTCTTTAAAGGAGACAGGGTTGTCATACCATAGCTGTGCAAAATGATGGTGGCATCCTTCCAATAACAAAGGAGGACACAGAAGCAATAGAGCTGCCCTCTGTCATTGCTGGTAGATAAATTTTGTTCCAAAGACAGTTTCAACATGCTATCTAAGCAGGGGGAAGTTTGGGAAGTGTGTAGCATTATAAAATATACATCAGGAGACATTTTCATGTCAGATTCCCCTTTGTGGCTGTGCTCTGACCATTCAGATTTCAGCAGTGACTCCACATCACATTTAGTCTTGGTTCAGCACGATTTGGACTTTGAGGTAACAAGAAAAACTGTGCCAGGTACAGTCCCTAATAAAAAAACCCAAAAATCAAGTGAAGTCGAGCTAAGTTGAGCCTATAACATTAGTTGAAAAGCCCCATTATTGTTATCAAAACATCACACTTAGATCTCCCATTTAAGCTAAATAACCAAAGATGCACTTTTGATTTTTTTCACACTTATAGCAACAAACTGAGACTTAATACCTTAGAACTTTAGTTTTAAAGCTAAGCCAACAGTATAACAACTTTTAATAGGGTGAATGCAGTCTAACCCATTTCCACAGAATGCCCTAGACCCCTTCTTTTAGCACTGAGTAACTTTTGGAGGGGCATGAGAAATGTGTATGTCTTTACAACACAAACATATCTTAAGAGGCTAAAAAGAAGCCAGTTATTCCTGCTCAACACTTGGAGATGACTTGGTTGTGTCTAAAAGATGGAAGCCTACAAACACAAGGATAGATGCTGGCTTTACTATACGTTGTTGTTGTGCAATAAGATCAACTGTACAACTACTGTTTCAAGGAGGAAAAGTTAGATATTGTAGCTTTAGGTACAGATGCTGAATATTTAATATGTCTTCTGCTGTTCTTTGATACAGTTCAAATAAAAGGGGAAGTGGAGGAAAACAGGAATTTCCTTTTGTTTGCAACACAATGCTCACAGCCTATCATCTTTCTTTCTATGAATGCACACTTTTCCTACATCTACAATTGCCCTTTCCTGGCTGTGTTAACTAGGCCCCATTTTAGCCCCCACTAACCCCTGTGCCTCTTACCCCTTCGTAATCCCTCAGACTAAAACCTCAGCACAATCATTCATTTTTTTAATATCATAGCTGGAGTGGATACAGTCGAGGAGGTGGGTTCCGTCATGAGATAGTGACAGACTCAGTCCAGATTATGTCACAGAATAAGCTCTTTAAGGAATTAACTGTTTGGTGGTCCAGTGATTTTGAAGTGCAGCTGCTTATGGCCACCCTGGACATGAAGTCTGAAAATGTTAGAAATATAGAATTTGGACAGGACCGTAAAAATGTAGTAAAACGAAATTTAAAAGAGCAGTTGCTTCAGTCAGCAAGATTCTGTACGCCACTTTAAGTGACAGGCTTCATTATTAGTCAGTGTTTTCACAACAAACCCTAGCTCCAAAAAAGGTAGGATGTTATGTAAAATGGGAATTAAAAACAGGATGTAGAGTAAAAACCACATGCTTATGGGTTAACGAGTTTGTGTGTTAGACTAGCCTGCATGCAGTCAAGACCTGTCTTTAACTGAGACAGTATATGCTGCATTTTGAAGTGCAAAATGCTAATATGGAAGCACTGCTGGACAACTTAAGTCGTACGTCAAGCAAGTCATCAAACTCGCAGAGTGTGTAAAGATTTGAGTTTATCAGTTTGAACATGAAATATCTTGTTTTTGTGCTGTATTCAGTCAACTGTTCGTCAAAAGGGATTTTCAGATCCTTGCATTCAGTTTTGCCAACTTTTACCACAGTGTCCCAGCTTTTTTTGGAATTTGGGTTTATAATTTCAACAGTCATAGTTAACAGCAAACAGGCTATAGCAAAAGCTACTGGATGTGAAACTGGTTTAGGTCTTAAGTTTTATGGCACATCATAAAAGCAGTGGTGTAATGCTGCTTTATGTCATAAGAGTAAGGTTATGGTATTTGGTGATTTTTAATTAATTGTGACTTTTATTTTTCAATTTCAGTTCGGTTTTTTAAAGTTTTTTCATTTTTTGTTTTTTTATTTTGAATTTTGTGAAAATGGATCTCAGGCGAATTTTTTCAAGGTGTTCTTTAAACTGAAGTATGAGAAGGAGTTCATCCAGAACTGAACATGACGTGCCTGAGAGAGAGATGCACAATACTATTGGCACAATATCTGTTTTGGCAGATAATTATTTCAGAACTTAACAAATTAATATACTCACTTATCTATTGATATTTACTAAATATATTAGAACCTCAGATTTAACATTAAGATTGTAGTGTTTTTGTGCAAATGAACTTTTATTTCAAAGTCAAATAGCTTCATAAAAACATGGCCCATCTTCTGTCAGTAGAATGTCACATCATTGTTTGTAGACCATAGTATAAAGCTTTGTTTCACTGTTCCCACTAGATATACGTACATTTTTCTCAGAAGATGCTAATGTAATAAAAAAAAAAGCCCTTTCAGGTATTTCCTTATATTGGTATTGGAATCAAGAAATTGGTGGAAATATTGGCCTATCAGATATCAGCAAAAAAATTACAAATTGTGCATCCCTAGTCTGAGACATATTGTAAAGTTATAGTATGTGTCACATTGTCAGTTTTTGTCAAAGACCAAAACTAAGAATTTTATCTTTTTTGTAGACATACAATACAGATTTGATTATTTATCTTTTTTTTAAGTAAACCTATATTTTATTGTATTTTTCAGTGAATGAAAGTGTTGATTTTTGACATTTCATTAACTTTCGTTCCAGGCAACTTTGCCTCAAACACCCCCGTTCCTCTCTCCCCAAATCACAGCCTTCTATTGTTCCTCTGTCCTCATCTCTCTATTTTTGTTTCCCTGTCACACAGGGCTTCTTTCGGAGAAGCATCCAGAAGAACATGGTGTACACTTGCCACCGGGAGAAGAACTGCATCATCAACAAAGTCACCCGCAATCGCTGCCAGTACTGTCGGCTGCAGAAGTGCCTGGAAGTTGGGATGTCCAAGGAGTGTGAGTATTAAAGAGAAAAGGCGTTACCCAGAATGCTCTGCAACCACATAACTCGCAGGGCTGAGCGCAGATCTATCTCATCATAGCGGTTTAATCCCAGAGGGGTTAGCATGATTGTTCCCTCTGCAGGACGTCTTAAGCTGCAGCTTTTGTTGACATTTGTTCCACTAGTGACACTATTGCACAGAAAAACTCAGCTTTGGCACTGATTGGAGGGTGCGTCTTCGCTTGATTTATCATCGTTGGACTGAGGTTCCAAATATGAAAGCTTTTTATTTGAAGTCTTCCTGCATTGTTGTCTTTTTGTGGATGCTTTTTCCTGTTTAGAGGTCTTATTTCAGGCGTTTATATTTCAAAGGTTATCTGTGATGCAGACTGGCAATAACAGCCAGGGTGTCGCCATGCTTGGCAGGCCTCTGTGATGAATATGTTCTCACCTGCCGAGAGTGAAAGAGCAGGCGTCTGCTCCCATCATCGCACCCCGGGGGCTGTGTGAACACACTCACACAAACACACACTAACACACACATTCACACAGGCAGCCAGACTTGATAGAGTAATTGGGAGAGGTGTGACCGCAGAGAGTGCTCACAGGCCAGCAGGGTTCTTATTTTTATTTTATATTTTCACTCACATGTAACACTCACTCTGTAACCTTCTACACACCATCTAGATGTGTGTGAGGGGCATGGATGCATTTTGGCAGCTATGTTGGATTCATTCTTAGTATTTAGACAAAAATGTGTTTTGGTTTTGGTCACAGTTTAGTCATTCTTGCTCTCTTAAGTTTCAGTCTGGATTTTAAGAAGTCCTTACATTGGAGTCATTACTTTTAATCATCATGTTCCCTCACTTGAACTTACTGAAGTAGCCAAACTGCAAAGTTAATACTCAGTCTGACAACTCACTTTTGATTTTTTTTTTTAATTCAGTGCAGCAGCAGAACATGAATGATTTATTTTACATGCAGGATTTAAGGAGAGATGAGTCAATATCTTATACCCCCTTCTAGAGTCTACAGGCAGATGATAGGACGGTGGTAGGTTGAAAGCAAGCAATACTGATGCTGGCAGAGACAAAGCAAAGAAAATAAACCAGTTCACAACTATACCTGAACTAGCTTTCAGACATTGCCCTAAACACGTATTTTAATAATGATAATGCACTATAAAACACTAATTAATTCCAATTAGTCCCTCAGTAAGTTAGTTTTTTTTTTTATACCAATACCATCATGATACTACCTTACAAACAAACTATCATTGGTATCACTATCTAAACTTCTCAATTTTTTCTAAAGAGAATGGCTTTCTTACAGAGCTCATTGGGCCTACTAAAGAATGCATGAAAAAACATATTTCTTCTCAAAACAACTGAAATACCATGCATTTTTAAAATATTTTTGGGGCTTTTCTAGCCTTTATTGAATTGTGGAGAGTGAGACAAATGATATGCTTGTAAAAGAGGGGTGAGAGAGAGTATAGGTGAACATTCAGTGAATGTCAGGCACGAATTGAACCTGGGCCAGCAGATAATGGACAGGCCAGGCTGCTTACCACTCCAGCAAACCAGCACCACGATGAATTTTACATCTATAACCAATCATTTTGGTCATACTTGCAAATATTTGCTCTAATATTTTGAAAATGTGCAAATGTTCTGTAGTACTTCACTTTACAAGGTTACTGTTTAAATACATGTTTCTAATAATAAATATGTAATCCAGCAGATCCATTTCTTGAGTTTTTATCGATGAATACTTATGATACAAATCAAAACATTATCTTTTATGGAAGCATCAAATGTTTTACCTGTGTCATAGCTGTTTCTTAAACAAATAGAGTGTCACAATAAGATGAACACGTCAATTTTAGTGTGGGACTGTTGAGTTGGTCTTTACAAAAAAAAGTATTACCATATCAGTATCAGCTGAAACAGAAGAATTGGTGTATCATTCATCCATCCATTTTCTATACCAAGGCTCCCTTTCGGGGTCACAGGGGCCTGGATTCTATCCCAGCTGACACTGGGTGCGAGTGGGGGTACACCCTGGAACAGTGGGCAGTGGATCGCAGGGTATTGGTAAATCTATCAGATATCAGCAAAAATCTAATATTGTGCATCCGTTTTTTGACTGTTCAACAGATGAATTCTTGTCATTTTAGTCTTATCTATTCAGGGAAAAGAAAAGTAGGCAAAGTTTTATTTGTAGCAGGTTATCCTCGCTTTTATGTTATGGAGAAAAGATAGTTGTTGAATGTTTTAGTCATATTTTTTGGGCGACATTAAAACTGATGAATGCTCAGAAGGAGGACTAGCAGGCTGAAATTGTTGCAGCTCTCCTCCGCTCTCACACTCACACCTGTTTAATCTACGTCCCTCTCGGCCTCCTGTCTTCCCCGAGCTATTTACCTCATCTCTGTGCTACAGCAAGAGCAGGGAGCGCTCCCCGTGCCGCAGCACTGTGGCTTACAGTAAAAGAAGTTATCCTCTGAGCTCCTTACCTTTGAATGGGGCCATTAATCATGGTTAGAGGGATCACAGTGGCCTGCTCTTTCACGCACAGCTGCACATCAGGGGCATAGACTGGAGTTAGGGAGCCATCTAGTGGTGGATATGCTGAACTGCATTAATAAAACAGCTGATTGTGTCCTCCTGAGTGGATGGAGGCTGGAAGTTTAATATTCTCATAAGTTTTCACCCATCTTTGCTGATATTTTTGGATAATTGTCCTAAACTAGCTCCTTGGTTGTGGTCACTTTGTGCATAGGGTGCAGATTGCTCTTCTTGTGTCCTCAGCGGTGACTTTGGCTGGTGACGCTGGTCTGTGCCGGTGAGGGAGGAGAGACTGGCCATCTGGGGCCTGCAGGGGGTCCCTTTGCCTCTCACGCAAACAGACACAAGAACACGCACATATAAACAAGAGCTTTTGCATAATTTCAAGCACACACTCAAGTTATGCACATCCAAAGAGACAAACACAAACTGGTATGAATGAATAAAAACTCTGTAACAGGAATACAGCCAGACAGCTCCTCTTAAACACCATACACACCCTGTCACACACAGACACACACATATACAGAAGGTAGACCCCCTGCCAGAGCTGGGGGGACGTCTGGGTGACCTTGTGTCTGCCAGCAGACAGCTCCAGATGACAGTGCCAGGCCTGCTGCCAGGTGGCGATGCCACGCAAGACGGCGTCAGAGAGGGAGGAGGGGGTCTTTTTAGGGAGTGGAGGGATACAAGGGAACGCCTGTAAGCTATGTGCCAAATTAGCATTGACCAGACAGTGTTAACCTGAAGAGAGACAAGGACAAAAATACAGGTTGATGAAGGCATAGATCTTAAAACTTTGTAAGACAGATTATGCACTCACATGTACCATAACAAACAGACTATTGGTTACTC
Source organism: Cetoscarus ocellatus (assembly GCA_037902135.1). NCBI lineage: Eukaryota > Metazoa > Chordata > Actinopteri > Labriformes > Labridae > Cetoscarus > Cetoscarus ocellatus. The sequence continues at coordinate 2,756,259 of JBAMNC010000904.1, read as the reverse complement.
TGTACCAATCAGGCAAACACAATGACCATTGACAAGTGAAGTGAATAACAGCAATTATGTCTTCATTCTGGCACCTGTTAGTGGGTGGGATGTATTAGACAACAAGTGAGCGTTTTGGCCTCAGAGTTGATGTGTTGTAAGCAGGAAAATGGGCAAGCATAAGGATTTGGTCAAATTTGACAAGGGCCATATTGTGATGGGTAGACGACTGGATCAGAACATCTCCAAACCTGCAGCTCTTGTGGGGTGTTCCCGTTTTGCAGTGGTCAGTATCTATCAAAAGTGGTCCAAGAAGGATCAGTGTTGAACCAGTGTAAGGGTCATAGGCGGCCAAGACTCACTGATGCACTTGGGGAAAGAAGGCTGGCTCCTGTGGTCTGATCCAGCAGACAAGCTGCTCAGACTTCTGAAAATGGTAAAGATGGTTCTGATGGATGGGTGTCAGAATACACAGTATTCACAGTTGTTGCGTATAGGGATGTATAGCTGCAGACTAGCCAGGACGGCAGATAGTCATAATGTTAATAACAACCTCCAAAAAAGGAATACTATATTGTCAGCTTTCTTTACATCTCCTCTTACATTCTGTGAAATAAACTCTTCAAAATTAATCAGAAGGATAATGACTTGCTATCACAGGGCCAAGTCTGGCTCTTATAGAAGTGTATTCGATTTGTATTTTAATTTCTTGATTGGGGCCATGTTGTCTTGGTTTATGACCTGTATTACAGTTCGCTGGGGAGCTCTTAATATTTTGGCATGAGTGCAGTGATGCCGGGATTACACTGTTTTGTTGGAATCAATATTAGGATGCTGGTTCCCTCAACACAAAGGTTATGAATTTGTTTAAGAATTCATTGATAAGAATGTGTGTACAAATACACCCACCAGCCACTTTACAAGGTAATCCCTCCTAGTACTAGATTGGACCCCCTTTTGTCTTCTGAACTGCCTATATTCTTTGAAGAAAAGATTCAACAAGGTGCTGAAAACCTTCCACAGAGATTTTGGTCCATATTGACATGATACCATCAAGCAGTTGCTGCAGATTTGTTAGCTGCAAATCTCCAATTATGCCACATCCCAAAGGTTCTCAACTTTTTACTGACGGGAGAAGGAAGAGCGAAGAGTACCGTAGCGGGTAGCTCTAATCCAGTTTTAGAGCTCAGGGAGGCCAGAGTCCCTCTGGCAGCTGAAAATGTTTTAAAAAGGCATTCATCCCAATTCTGTAAACACCTGTAACCTCACTAAATGACTAATAAGATCCAAACCATGACATGAACTGCCGTTACTGTTTTGGTGTGTATAATAAGGTGCTCTGTCTGTTTTATTGACTGCATGAATGTATTAATTGCTGCCATTTGTATTAGGAGAGCCTAAGGCAAATTTCCACCTTAGGAGGAAAATAAATAATTTGTCTGTTCTGTTCTATTCTCCACTGCAAGGGTCATCAACTACATTTTTACAAGAGCCAGTTTTTTGGCTGACAGTGGGGCCAGATTTTAGATCATTGTTTATATAAATATTTAGAAACACAAATATTGTTAAGGTTGATATAAATATTATGGTCTACGTGACATACAGATGCAGCTGTTTCAATTCCCCCCTCAGCATGTCGTGTTTCAACTAAATATCAATCACTTATCGGCCAACTTTAACCTCCTCCCACCTCCCTGCTGGTTTGCCACCATTATTAGTTTGACATCCCCCCCCATTTTTGTTTTATTTGCCTTAAAAGATCAAATAACATATTTTAAGATATATTTAGATAATGGGAGATGAAGATATTGTGGCTTCTGCTGTCTGGCACAGTCATGTTTTCCATCGGTTGCTCTGACTCTCAGTTCCCCTGGTTAAATAACCGTTGCTATTAGTTGTCAAACCAGATATAATCAAACAGTTGATCATTACAGCTCTACTGGATTAAGATGTGGTGTTTATGAAAGCCACTGAAGTACTATGAACTCAGTATAACTATGAAGAATCCAGTTTGAGATGATTTGAGCCTTTTTTAGGCATTTTAGGCCTTTGTTTATAGTGGAGAGACTGTGGATAGACTCAGAAAGGAGAGAAAGATCAGGGGAGGGTGCGCAGTAAATTGGCCTCAGGACAGTATGGAACACAGGCTGGCCACACAAGGCATCAGCCTTCATGTGAGGTACGTGCATAGTTTCTCCCCACTCTGCTAAACCAGCAACCCATTTTGAGCATATTGACATAGTGCAGCACCCTGCTGGGTGGCTGTGACTGTGGTCACAGAAAGATGCTCAGGAAGGCTGTGCCAATGGTTTCATGTTTTTATGGCTAATGCTGACCTGACCATCTGAATACTGCAGCAGAAATCAAGATACATCAGACCAGGCTGCCTCATCTTCTATTGAGCCTGTTCGGACTGTGGCCACAGTTTCCTGTGTTTAGTTAATAGGAGTGGCACCTAGTGTGGTCTATCGCTGTTGTAGCCAATCTGCTTCAAGATTCAAAGTGCTGCGTGTTCAGAGATTCACTAATGTGTACTTTGGTTGTCATGAGTGGCTGTTTTAATTGACTGTTGCCTTTTTATCATCTGGAACCACTCTGGCCATTTTCCTCTGGCATCAACAAAGCGTTTCTGCACACTTTTTGCATTTTTGAGAACAGCTGGTCATATTCTCTTTTTCAGTACCAACAGGCCATACCATGTTCAAAGTCACTTAAGTCACCTTTATTCCCCATTTTGAGGCTTTGTTCAAACTACAGCTATTCGTCTTGACCATGCCTAAATATATTTAGGTCCATGACAATCCTCTCTGGCTCTTCTTTGCCCATCATGTGGTTCAGTTCTGCTCTCTGTAACTGAATATAAGATGCTGAGTTCAGACAGCACTACCCCCACACACATACATCCTAACTCCCTCCCCCTTTAAGCTTTAGTCACAAAGCAATCGCTCACATGTTCCTGGAGGAAAGCGTTACTCAGCGATAGAAAAAAGTAATAAAAGTAAAATAAGATGAAGCAAAGAATGATGGAGAACAGCACAGAGGGAGGGTAACATCAGCTACAGAGGGAAGAGAGGAGAGAAAGATGAAGGCTGTGAGAGGAAAAGTGTGTATTGAACCCAGAGTGAGTGAAAACGTGAAGTTGAGAGAGCAGACGGGGAGGAGGAGGGACGCTTGAGGAGAGGAAAGAGAGAGAGAGGGAGAAAGTTTCATCACTGTCGTCGTCGACTGTGCGCTGCGAGCGGCGGGAGCAGGGGGAACATTGACATTTTTATCTTTCCATTGAATTTAATCTGTGTGATGGACGAGCTGCCAGTGCTTTAATTTTCCTCACACGAATTATCCCTGTCTGCCCACCTCGCTCTGTCTTATACACACTCGCACACTCACACACAAAAACACAACAAACACACACCCAGGCGCCGGCAGAAAATGTCTATTAACTGCACACTGCAGCTGAAATCCACTGTGAGAGCAGATGATTGAGTGATGGCTGTGTGTTTGTCTGTGTGTGTTTGTGCGTTTGTGTGTGTGCATTTGTGCGTAGGTGTGTGTGTTTGTGTGTGCTGCCACTGTATTCTCCACGTTACACACTGTCTCTTGTAAATCATTTTTATGTGATGAACACATAACCGCAAACAATCCAGGATGCAAGTTCCCCCATTAGCGTTCTGCTTTCCATTATGCATTTTGAAAGATACATTACTTCAAGTCAACACACACACAACAACACACACAAACACATAATGATAAAAAAACAAGGCAGTATTTCTTTCATTTTCTGTCACTATATCCCAGCCCCCTCCCCTCCTCCCCACCCAGTTATTGCATGTGGCAATTCGCCATGACAGATCGCCAGTCGTGCCTAATAGTTCTTTAATGACTTCATTAAATTGTGTTGTGCAGCTTATGATTGTGCTGCCAATTTGTCAGCGCCCGGGTAATTTCCGGGCGCAAGGGATGCCCCACTTTTATTTGTGAATTAATTGGACATTGACTGTGATGCAGGCCCTCTCCGATCCCCCTTCTCTCTCCCCATCATGGTCGATGGGACACTGATTCCCAACCGGAGACTCAAACAGGAGCAGCACAAATATATGCAACAACTAAAAAAGAAAAAGCATGTTTATGCTGGGCGTTCCTGCTCTAATTAAATCATTATTTGCTCATAAAAGTAAACGAAAGAGGGAAGCCATTTATAGTTTTGCTTGTTATCCCTGGCGTGTTTTATGTGAGGCATAACATAGTGTAAATTATAGTTTTTTTGGGGGTTGATAGCATCACATTAACAGCAGAAGAACTTTATTATTTTAGCAGGGATGGGAAACCAAGAGGAAAACATTTTTCACTCTCACTGCCAAGGGTTAAATTGTAAAACTTTGGAGTATACTCTGTGGTTAACAAACATAAATTCTCAAAATATGCATACAGAAGAATAATTTAGGTGTCATATGGCAGCATTTATATCGTTAAACATAGAGTTAAAGACAATTTAGTATACACTGTGATCTCATGAACAGTGTGCTACTGCTTATTTTAGTATATTTTACTGACATTTCCACTATTTTTTTTTCAAATAAATGCAATACTTTTTCAGTTAAAAACAATCAAATAATCTTTTGCAGTTGGAAAAGTTGTACTCATGCTTGGAAATTTCTGACATTTGTTCCAACTAACTTGTAAACACCAGTAAGAGTTAGCCTCTGCTTACCTCTGCTACCTGTGGTTACAGCTGCGTTTCTTTACGTTGGCTGGACTGCTTCCTCTTCAGGACTTCTGTTGTCTTGAGGCGCCCTTTTGAGGACAGCCGTGTTTCATCCTCTAGGCATGGTGTCAGAATACTGACGTGGTGACATAGTATACATGTCCACTTTATCTGGTGTTCGTTGAGTGAAGTCACAATATGTTTGTACAACTATCAGCAGCTTCAAGCTACGCTAGGCCAATGTTTCCAAAGTTGAGCATGCTACCCATGCATTACATCTTTGTTGGGGAATGTTGAAAATGTCTCTACAGTTAGTCAGGGCAATTCTTTGGAAACATCAACATCAGTTAATATACAGTGATGTGTGAATAGGCCTTTATCATTTACTTGCTGATAATTAAAATATACTTGCTTTGGTTGAGGAGGACGACAGCACGAGGCTCATCAGCTGTCAGTTTCCCATACTTGGCACAGAAAATACAACTCACCAAAATATAGAATCACATACAGTTGGAGTCTTTAACATGTTTCACTGAAAACTTCCTGGAACATGACTGATGAATCAACAAGTGACTGTTTAAAGCAGAGACTTTTAGCTGAGTATGTCAGTGACTGTGTCTGTTCTCAAGAAATACACTTCTGATGAGGACATGTCAACATTTTAATGACAATTTTATACAGAAAGACATTCACAAGGACCCTCTTTGTTTTAAACAGCTGCTTTGACAACAGCATCAAGGAACACAGTCAACTGACAGTCACCAGTTAACACGGTCACTTATTATTGCATGCCACCGGTATGATCAGAGAGCCTATGTGTCAAGTGCTGACAGTCAAGAAACACAGACTGATGTGAGAGTTTTTTCTTTTAGAAATAAAACACCCTGCAGACCCCATAGGTCAAACATGGTAAATTAATTATTAAAAGGTTATGTTTTGCTGACATTTGTTAGTTAGTTGCTTTGTGAACAAGATCACTCAAAAAGTTATGAACAGATTTTCATGAAATCTTTGCCAAATGTTCATCATGGCACGAGAGAAAACTGATTAAATTTTGGTGGTGCTCCAAATCCAGATTGCGGTCTTGGACTTTATTGAAGGATTTGTTTACCTCGCGAGATAGGTCGGTTTTCCACATTTCTGACAATAATTAGTCAGACAGTGTTGAAAATGCCTTGGTGGAGGTGCACTTGGAGCACTTTTAGTTCAGTTATTTATATCTCTGATCAGCAGATTTCAAAGGACCAATGTCCTTATAGACCTTGCGCAGTAGTTGTCACATTTGTCCAGACCCCAGCTGGACAGCAAAAAAGATGCTGTCCATGCATGTTACATAGATGTCTATGCTAGAGAAATAGTATTATCCCTGCCATAAATCTACATATTCAATCACTGTTATTGTTCTATCGTAATCAAAATAGTCAGAATTGGACATCTGCTATCAGATCATCATTTATGAAGCGTAATCCACAGCAAAGTCTTACACACTATATATCCTAGCATTCCTAAAATTCATGAATTATTTTTGTATCTGTGTATCCTGTGATTTTATTTGATAAAAATGTGTTGTTCTGTAGAAATAAAAATTAAAAAGCCCATGCCACAGCTCCACTCAATAGTAAAAGGTAGCTGATGCTCTTTTTGCCCTTCAGCGCCCTGCTCTAGTCCTTTGACTGAGTGCTGTCAAAACCATGGCTCCCCCAAAGGCTTCTTGGTTTGCTGCAAAAAAGTAAATCTTTCTCAATACAGTAGAGTGTTTCATCTGCTGTTACGTTTTGTTCATTTGGTCATGGTTTCCCTCTTCATGTTCCTGTGTAATTTGGTGACTCCACCAGACAGGCACATGATTCCCACTAAACACAGTGCATAATGTATCTCACCTACTCTTTCTGCACAGCGGGAGCGTCTCCATTTCTTGTCGTGGCGAGCGTGCTTAGCAATAACAAGCTATAGCATCAGACACGTAGGTTCCCCCCCTTCCTTCCTCCTCCCCCTCATGTTCTTCCAGGCAGGGAGGCCTGTCTGTGAGGCTGATGGATGAGCAGCAGCACGGTGCGGTGCATCCCTCCCTGGCCCTGGGCCATGCCCCCTCTGTCAGACATACTGATCTCCCATCAGCCCCCGCGCGCTCACCCTTAATGGTCAAGGTTAGGATTAAGACGAGGAAAATCTGATCTTGGGTCAGCGGCTCTGGGAAATTCACATACCTGGAGGGGAGGTGGAGATTGCAGAAAGATAGAGATGAGTTTAGGAAAGTGGGATGATTTAAAGCATGAGAAATCAGATTTTAGAAAAGTGGAGAGAGTGTGAAAGGAGAGCGAGTGTGTTGTATAACCAACGGAGAAAGAGAGAGAATGCTGGGAGTTTTTTTTTGCTCGGGGCTCAGCAGCCGAGCCCTTTTAAAACCATTAGAGGCAGGATATTTGTCATATTATGTTATTAGATTAGCCAGGACCTCTAATGAAAGCTGTGGCAATTTGTCAGCCTTATGGATAGCTCCATCCACCACCACTATTTATCAACCAGCACCCCATCTCACCCAATATCCACCCCCACCCTCGACACACACATACACAGCCCAGTCAGAGCTAAACTGTGTCCCAGTCTTGATGTGCCTGGAGAAATGGATGGAGCCTGTAATGGGATTCCAATGCTAAACACCCCGCCTCGTGTTTTTTGTCATTTGGGGTGAGCACACTATTCTGAGCCTGATCGCCCAGAGGGAAACAGCGTCGGATTATTTCAAGGTTTTTTCTGCCCCCCCCTCCCTCCTTGGATGGAGCTGTCTCACTACATTTATCTTAAAGCATCGCAGAGGAAAAGTGATGCTGCAGCTGCTGTTTGCTGCACACAGAGCATCCTCTCCTGCTGCTGTCTTTACTTTGATCTCCACCTTAGTTTACCTTCTGCTGCCGCGTATGTAGGACATGTATAAGTTAGGATGTTGCATCACTTTTTCAAGTAGTTTGTGCAGATTAAGTTAGCTCATAACGGCCAAGTACATTTCTTTGTCATTGGGAGACCTCCACTGCTTTTTTCAAAGAAATATGCAACGGTATCACACTGAAGCTCAGATAAATGCGTTCTAGGGCTAGGCAATATCAACATATCTATATTTTTTTGGAGATCGCTAATGAACAGAATATGTCTTAAAAAAGGGCAGAATTATACAATTTTATTTGATCATAGCAAAAATCCAGCAGTATTAATGCTAGGGATTTGAATCACAGGGTACCTCAGGATATGTTATGATATGTGATACTGTAATTCTGCAACAATCAATAAATTACGAAAAAAGAAGTAACAATATGTCGCAATAATTGATTTTGTCTGTCCCTTCAATGTTGTAGCAACTGAAGTGTATCCATACTTTGGATTTAGAAGTGGCTGGGGCATCTTTCAGTGTACTTTCCTGTGTGCTGATGTCCAACATTTTCACTCTGTAAACTTTCTCTTCATCGGCTTGTAATATGAGCGGGAATATCTCCGGGAAATAAACCAACAGGGACATGCAGCATGTTTAGAGTGCCATATTTTATGAATTATAATATCGATATTTGTCGCCAGCATATCGATAATCTTATTCCGGGAGGGAGGATGAAGATGATCGCCATATCGTTTTTTTTTTGTTTTTTTGTTTTTTTTCGTCCAAACCCTAGTTAATGTCAGTCTGATACTACATGAAAGCATTGGCAATAGCTTTGTATTGAGAAGTTTCACTTTGTGAGGGAGTTTGCGTGCAGTTTTACTAAATACTGGGCTGTCCAGTTAACTTGTTTTTCAGTAGGGATGCACAATATTGGATTGTTGTTGATATCCTATGCCTATATTTCTGAATTCATTTTCACTGATACCGATATTTTCCATCAAAAGCACAAAGTCTTTACATTAGGAAATCCGACTTCAGTGTGTCAGTCTTTTTGTGTAAGAAACAAACACAAGACAAGACAGACAGCATTAGGACTGGTGTCAATATTTAAAGGGCTCGATGAAGAAATGTTCAGCCTTCTCTAAATGCAGTGTAAACTATACCCATGTATAAACAATATTGTCTTACACTACATCTCGTTTGAAAAAATCTTGATCTATGTCTTTCAAACTCTATCAATTCCCAGCCCCTGTCTGCACCGCTCTATTTAAAGTCATGAAAGCTTCCACTTGAAGTGTGCCAAGAGCTGAAGTTTGTTACTTAATCCAAAAGTTTCTGTCACACATACTAATCCTCTTTGCGCCTCTCCTCTTCTTCCCTGCAGCGGTGAGGAACGACCGAAACAAGAAGAAAAAGGATGAGAAAAAGCAGGAGTGCACAGAGAGCTACGTGCTGAGTCCCGACACGGAGCAGATGATCGACAGGGTTCGCAAGGCACACCAGGAAACTTTCCCGTCACTCTGCCAACTGGGGAAATACACTACGGTAAACAACATAATAAAATCCTCCTATAGTTGAACTTTTTCACCAGCACTTTTATTCAACTTTGTTAAGGAATCTTTTAAAATGTCTGCATTTCTTCTTCCTGCAGACTAACAGCTCAGAACGACGTGTATCTCTGGATGTTGACCTTTGGGACAAGTTCAGTGAACTCTCCACCAAGTGCATCATAAAGACAGTCGAGTTTGCTAAGCAGCTGCCGGGCTTCACAACGCTCACCATCGCCGACCAGATTACTTTGCTCAAAGCTGCGTGTTTGGACATCCTGGTGAGACTTACCATCCAGATGTTTCTTCATAAACCATAACTGAACATGTCTGATTTGTCAGAAACACTGATCGGTTCATTAAGTTCTTTACAATAATCCATCCTCTGTGTGTTGTCTCCAGATACTCCGGATCTGTACACGCTACACACCAGAGCAGGACACCATGACTTTCTCAGATGGACTCACGCTAAACAGAACCCAGATGCACAACGCCGGTTTCGGCCCCCTCACAGACCTGGTTTTTGCCTTTGCCAACCAGCTCCTTCCTCTGGAGATGGACGACGCAGAGACAGGACTACTCAGCGCCATCTGTTTGCTTTGTGGAGGTAGGTGGAAGGAACAAGAGCACTGCAATATTACTTAGCCGTCATAAGGGCGGTGGCAGCTCAGCGTTTACTGCTGAATGTGACTGTAGTGTAGTTTGTTGGATTATAATAATTGTGATCAGGGGATCGTACAATAACACAGATTTTACATCACAGAGTTTGACACAGTAAAATTATGGATATGAAGCCACAAGACATGGCCATGGAGTAATAGTAGTGCATACATTTCCCATGAAAGAGAGACTTTTTTCACTCAGTCCTGAACCACTGAACCAAAACTCTTAGTTTTCTCTTCTAAACAAGCCACTGAATTCAGAAAATCAAAGAAACACTTGACGAGACCTTCAACTACATCAATTTCATCCGCTTTTATTCAAGATGCAAATGTTTTTGTATGGTGTTACCACAGGAATAGTTTGTGAATCTGTTTTTTGCTCTGTGGGTTCATCTCTTGTCAGCCTCTTATTATTGTGAAAGTTTAAAAAGTCCAACACTGCAGAAAAATCAGAGACGGCAAGAAACTTGTCGGAGTGACTGTGCTTTTCTCTGTCCTTGAGCTCCATCTAGAGGTTAACTGGAGTCAGTAACACATTCTTCTGTACTTTGTGTGCTTGCCCACAGATCGTCAGGACTTGGAGCAGGCGGAGAAGGTGGACGTCCTGCAGGAGCCTCTCCTGGAGGCGCTGAAAATCTATGTACGGAGGAGGAGGCCTCACAAACCGCACATGTTCCCCAAGATGCTCATGAAGATCACCGACCTGAGAAGCATCAGCGCTAAAGGTCCGAGCTTCACACCAGAGTCTTTTTTTACTGCTTTTAGTGTATTTTGCTCTCTCTAGAATTTCATTGTGCTTATTGACTTGTAGTATACTAACACCAGAAAATGATATATTTTGTTGAAACTGGATAAGGAAGACCAAATCTATAGATCAGTAAACCCCACCAATTGGTGCCTAAAAAGAGTCAAACCCCCACCGGACCCATAAAATAAATTGTGATACATTGCTGTGCAAAATAAACTCCAGTTTTAAATGTTTTCAAGGACAAAATCAAGACAAAATGGGCTTGCATACACATTCTTGTGCAAAAAACTCTTTAAGAAAGAAGATAGTTTATGAAAATCAAATTTTGACAATCTCAAAGCATTAAGAGTCCTGCAGCCCCCTGAGACCCTATTGGGTACCAAGAACCCAGGTTTTGAACCAAGGTAATTAAGTAGGTAGAGCAGAGTAATGTCTAGAAACTGGAAAAAATGATGCCAAATAACTTTTTAAACTTTCAAGTTAGATTGGTTTACATGTAGATGTAAGAGTATGAAGAAGTGTAAACTAATTAAATCCCCCACTTCTCCATAAATAATCCTGTTTATTTTTATTAATCCATACATTACTGTATTTTTACAAAAATGACCATCTCATAACTGTCAGTTACTTACTCTCATAAATGTCAAGTTTAAAAATGTAATTTCATACATTATATTATAAAAAAGACTAACATCTTTACAAATAAAAAACAATCTATAAGAACTTAACAATCTATGGATGATTATACACATTGTCATATGATCTAGATTTTTATGAAGGAGGCCCTTCTTCTGACTTAATTTATTTTATCAATGCTATATTGATGATGGTAATATTGAAAAGCTTCAGTCATAAAGCAGTTATCCCAAGAGAAGTACACATGTTACAAAATAAAAGGAGACATTGGCTGTGTTAACATGGACTTGAGTATCCCTGTTATTGAGATTGAGAAAAAAAACTTCAAATCTTCAGTTAAAGGACTGTTATTATTATTGTTAAAATCATCTTTAAAAAGCTAAAATAAATTAGGAGTTTTTCAATAGAGTGAAGAGACCCAATGAAGTTGTTAAACTATGATGAATCTTATATAAAATCCAGTTAAGCTTAATGAAAACTGATGAACTTTAGCTGAAAAACCTTGTTATCTTCCTTGTACACATAATGAATATTAATGTCCTGCTTTCTGATTGCTTCTTATGTATCAGGCTCATTTTTACAGCTTATCCGCATCACAAACATGATCAGATATAGACATGACAACAGTGTCCTGGCTTCTATCAGAGCTTTCCATTGAGCAAAACAGGGTTTCTTGTAACTGGAAAAAGCAGTAAGCTGGTTTCTGATACTGAGCTATGATTTTATCATCCTAACACACAAAAACAGATGTTCAAAAAAAGAAATACAAACTGGAATACTCAGGTCCATGTTGTTCTAGTTAATGATCTTAATAAAGTGCCTAGGGGATAGTTGACATTTGACCCATGTGGATTTGACTCGAAATGGACTTGGTTTTTTTATTTCTTTGTGAAAAAAAATTAAAATAGAAATTAAAAAATTAAGATAAATATGTTGTGCAGTGCTGATCCAAGGGGCAACTGGACTGATTCAGATTTGTGAAGACGTTTTGCCTTCTCTCCCAAACACCTCTTCAAGCCTTTTTCTAGTCAAACGCTGGTCCAGTTGCCACCTGGATCAGCGTTTGATAACCATGTCCTGGATGACTGAGAACCTACACAGACATAAATATTACAGCTAATGAACAATAAAAATGGTGTTTGTTCTCTGTTTTCCACCCTTGATATAAGCTTATTATTGAAACAACTTTTCCTTGCCTCTCTCTGCAGGAGCAGAGCGTGTCATCACCCTGAAGATGGAGATCCCCGGCTCCATGCCACCTCTCATCCAGGAGATGCTGGAGAACTCAGAGGGTCTGGAAAGTGGCGCAGCGGGCGGTCGGCCCAGCGGCGCCCCCCCTGGCAGCTGCAGCCCCAGTCTGTCCCCGAGCTCTGCCCAAAGCAGTCCGGCCACACAATCGCCGTAGTCACGGCCGCTCTTTTTATTCCTCCATGTGACGCTCTCTGCCTCCTTCCTCAACGTTTCTACAGGGAACGACGGAGGGGCGAAGGAGGAGGTGGGGGGGGGGGGCTTGAACCTGAACCTGACACCTGTAACCTCCTCCCCCTCCTTCTCTCCTACAACACACACCACACCTCCTTCTCTGCTCTGCTTCTCCTCACTCTGGAGCTCCGTCCTGACGTGAGGAGAGGCGAGGTTTGGGGCGGGACAGGACTGGACGGGGGTGATCAGGGAGCTTTCAAGAGACAACACCGGAAACACTGATGATGACTCCTCCTCCTCCTCCTCTCCTCCACTGCTCCTCCCCTCTTCTCCCAAAAACTCAAGGAAAACAAATCTGGATGCAACGGAGCTTAGAGAACAGGCGGAGCACCTTTGGGTGGATGTATGAACACGGACGTACAGACTGATAAACAAACACCAGACACTTTTTTTTGTTGTTGAGGCAGACTGCAAACTCGGGACTCGTCAGAAGACCCCTCCTCCTCCTCACAGACTCTGGGTCTTTTCCTCTTTTTTTTTCCAACTTGGAGACAAACAGATTTCGTACAAAAGATATATAAATATATATAGAAAAAGTTAAGGAACTATTGTGGTTGACATGTCCCGGAGCGGAGCGACAGGTCGACACCAGGACGTGTGTTTTTTCTGAGATTAGAACTTGTCGTACTCCTTCACTGTTTCAATCTTTTCATACACATCCAGAGTATTGAGAGAGACGTTTCTGTTTTATCACATTTGTACATTATTCTAATTAACGAGAGAGCGAAGATGTCTCTCTATACACACACAAACGTGCACAGAAAACAAGTCGCAATGAATATCACCGACTATTCCAGGTTGGATTTGTTTTCCTTTTTCCTCTTTTTTTTTTTTTTTTTTTTGCTTCCAAGAGAATGGAAAAAAAATGATTGTATGAACTTGGTTGTATGATATGGTCACAGGTCCTTTCAAGAAATCAAATTAATGAAGATTCATTATTAAGGTGTATTTTAAGTAGCCTTTGAGTTTGTGTATATAAGCTGTATTCATTTCTTTAAAACTATGAAGAGTTTTAGGCTTCACCTGATCTTTTTTTTAAGAATACCTTTTATGTGTTTTGTTTATAGGTTTGTGATGCGAGCAAAGACATTTTTGAGCACATTTTACTGAAGGAAGGTCTTTCATGTTTTGTGTCCTACTAAATACTGGACAGACCCTTAACCAATCACTGGCTGTTCAGGATGTGGCTTTCACAAACGATTTCAACCTACAAACTATTTCAACCTCTCCCCACTCCTTTCTAGAGAACAAAGTAGCACTCCAGTCGGGGCATAGCTATTTTTTTTTTTTTTTTTTTTTTGGCCATGTAGCAGAAAAAGATGGTGGTTCTTTTGAGCAGAAATCAGCTTCAGAGTAAAAATGTGAAGAATGGTGTACATAAACGCGCACTGTATTAAACACAAAGGGGTTCTCTGCGATCTCTTTATGGATGAGAAAAGGACTAGAATGTAGTGAATCCTCCGCTCCGTCAGACAAACAAGAAAAAAGGTCCTAAATGTGATGTCCGTCAACCTCACAAATCCCCCGGAAACCTGTGGTAGAAACAAATATGTGACTTTTTTGCCGACTCCAGAGCAAACCTCGCACCCTGTGACTCACTTTCTACGCCAAAACGCCTTCACCGCTAACACACGACCATCGTTACTGTACACACGCCAATGTCTCAGGAAGGAATCATTTTGTGTGCTTGACCTGTTCTTTGTGTTTGTTCTGTGCTGCACCTCCTCCCCTCTGTCACAGTTGCACACACACATGTACACATACACTTCTGCTACTGAGCCCCTGTTTTTTTTTTTTTTTTTAAATCACTTCATTTTTTTTTCTTTTAAACCTGGCAGATCAGGACTTGTGCAAAAGAGAGACCCCAACCCTGACCTCCTCCTTGCAGACATTATGACATAGGATGCCAGTGTGGAGTCTCTCTGAAGTCATTCATGTGTTCATTTTTTTTTTTTTTTTTTTTTGAATTTGTACGGTCAAAGCTGCTTTTATCATTTACAGTAGGACTTCACCTTTTTTGTCCAGAACAGCGCACAACGTTTTCCCTCCACAGCTAATCTGGAATAGCAACAGACACAGCGTCAGTTTGAGAAGTATGGAATATGTTGCAATTTTTGTCAAGATTATCAAGCGACTTTGGAAAAAAAAGAAAACAACAAAAAAAAAGATCAAAAATAAAACCAACATTTAATAATTATCAAATGTGTTTCTGTTGTGTTCCTGCGTCATTATTTCATTCTCTTCCACAGGGATGTGGTCAGTAGGTTTGCATCCATCGAAAATATTAAAAGAAGAGGAACAGGGATCCAGGAGATCCTTATAGGTCCCAAGTCCTGCAAAATCAATTTTCTGACTTTTTAATGCTGTTAGAAGGGGCTTGAGGAGCAGAAAAATATGACACCTTTTAACTCCAGTTCACAGAAAAATGCACAATGGCTCTTTAAAGTAGATGCCCTTTAAAATGCTCTGCTTTTACTTCCTGTGGTTTATTATGTCATAGTTATACAGCCTCCACCTTCACAGGCAGACATCGTGACTGTTATGAAGGTTTGCTCCACAGCCTGTAACCCCTCCTCCCATCAGGTATCTTTCAGCAGCCTATCAACACAGAGCTCATTATTATAGCCTCCCCTCCCCCTCATATGTAAGTGTTTCCAAAGGGGAGGAGGGAAGAGCTGTTTCTGATCCTCTACACATAGGACATTTTAAATTTTGTTACTGAACCATGATCAAATCCTGGCTGAAAAAAAAAACACCAAACATAAAGTAAATGGTCAGCGACCCCAAGACATGGGACCTTTAACAGGAAGTGCTCCAAGGTCACAAACCTCCATCAAGGCATTTGCAGTGTTGTTGGGCAAGTTATTGTCAAAAATGTGTGTCCTGTCTTTTAAGAAATCCTTCAAAAAAACAAATCCCGGGATCTGCAGCTGGAGGTGGATCGCCACCAAAATGTTATCACTTTCCCATGTGCCATGACCAGCACTCCCTGAAAATGTCATGAAAATCTGTTCAGAACTTATTGAGCTATTAGCAAAAAATGTGGGAAAACTGCCCTATCTGTCAGTGTGTTATGACTTAGCCTTGCAGTGCAGCTGGATCAGCTCCATATTGCTTCGAGCCAGTTGTACTTGGCCCGCAGCAGCGTGGCCCTATCAGAGTCTTTTGCAGGAAGAGGTGGGAGCTACGAGCAAGACAAAAAGAGGTAGTGACTGCTCGAATGGAGAGTAGCATAGATGCAAACAGCCTCAGTAGCAGTTTTATCAGATCTAGACCACATTTCTTTATTAAATGAATAACAAATAACAACACTGAAAACATTTCTTGATAGAAAGGGTAGCTTATTACATTATTACTATGACTTTATCTGACTGGCCTGTAATGAATGTGATTGATGGACTGATGTCCAGTCACTTGATGGATATGCTTTAGAAGTTTCTGCCCATTCCCAAATAATTTCTATGGACTGTTGCCCAGATGGACTAATGACCTATTGAACCGTCCATCTGGTGGGTCAGGTGCACTATGACTCTTCTCCTCTGAAAAAGACAACTTAATCTCCTCATAACTTTGAGTTATCCTGCTAACAAACAAACACAAATAATACAAATGATCCTTGTTTTTAAAATCCTCCAGACAACTACAATGCTCCAGTTTTAGGAAATTCTTCAAGTCAGACGAAATTGTTACAGCAAAACACTAAACTTTTTTTAGCAATAAAATAATCGTAAGAGTTCTATTTAAAATGAACTGCCTCATCTTTTCAAAAAACAATAGAAGTAATGAGGGTGGAACTGATGTGGAACGAATCACGCCCAAATGGTAGTAGGATGCTGGCAGTGGATCAGGTACACAGGTAAGACAAAGTGCAGATGTGTAAGTGGCTGAACTGGAAGAGTGTAGATAGGAGGGAGATTGGCTGGAGGGACTGAAGGAGTATAGAGGACAGTCATGCAAATTTTTCTGTTAGGGGCTACCTATGATGTTTCCCATTACCCAGAAACCTGAAACACTGGATTTGTGGGAACTATTATGCACACTGTGTTCAGAGACAGCATCTTTGAGGCACATTTGTCAAGTTTCAAGATCACTTTCACAATTAGGTATACACAGAGGCACTGCCAGGAATTTTAGGCCCCATGGCAAGATATCAGAAAAGGGCCTTATTTCAAACCAGCTCTGCCCAGTTAATCAAATCAATTAAATGTCAAACAAATAAAGAAATTATTATACATGCATTTTTTAAAATGGACCTCTTAAAACTGTTACAGTCAAGCTATTTTGTTCAGAGACATACATAAGCTTAAGATGGAGGAGAAAACACTCTTCAACTGAAAATAATACATTACATTGTCAATAAAATTATCTAATATAGTGTTAGTAGCTTTCTGGCATTTAGACCATTGTAAGCATTCGGCATGTTTTTTACATTTACTTTTAAGATATAACCAGTCAACCGGTCATGTTGCTCAGATCTTTTAATCTTGTAAAAGATTTTAAACCTTTTTAGATTATACATTTATCTAAATCCATGACCTGTTACTTTGGAGACCCAAATATTTGAGCGTGCATTCAGACATTTTGATACATAACAAATGAAAAAACAAAGCTAATATCCTCCAAGTGTTCTGAAGGGCCTCTGAATTCATATTGATGTTATTTTATGAGAGTTAAGCAGTGCAAAAGATGCCTAAATGTTACTGTTTTGCAATGTAAAAAAATAAAAACAAGATATATTTTTTGTAAGAGAAGAGTAAATAAATTTTAAAACACCCATGGCAAAATGTTGCTGATTCTACAGTATTTTTATTGGCTCCAAGCAGTGAACGAATAAATGTTCTCTAACACATTTTGTACTGCAGGACCAGGACCCAAATGTTAGCGTGAGGGACAGCAAGCCCCTTTGTGATTTGATATGATTCCTGTCATGTGCAAACATACCTTGTAGGAATATTGTTTTTTTATGTCTGGATGTCATGGTGTCATTGCCAACCAACTCTTTAATTCTATATATTTTTGAATAATAGGTAACATAACATATTTGAAATAAATCAAAATTCTTTGTTGTGGGGATAGCCTTAGCCAACCCTCACTGCCACTCTGTCTCACAACCCCAACTTTGGAAAATCAGACCACAACTTTCCAATTAGTAAAAGCAGCTAGATGTACCAGCCTACTTTATCCACAAGAGGGAGACAAAATCAACTCAAAAAAAGTTTATCTCAGTACCTTCAATAGGTAATTTATAAGTATTTACTTTCCTTTAAAAGATGAATTCATTTGCAGTGAATTATGTAATTCAGTCCTCACAGGTCTGTAGTGACCTAGTCTTAATGACCATAGTCAAAACGGTGCATTATTGTCTATCACTGGAGTAAGTGCTTTAAAACCAACACATAGTAACTTAAAACTGTGACGTTATGCCAGCTGCCATTATTTTATACCCTTATTTGCTGCTACTTGGTAAAATTTAAATCAGCTTGAGAGAAAAATTAAGAGTAAGAATTGAAGACAGTTAGGTCAAAAAGAGACCTCTGTATCCCAAACAAAAGAGGTTGAAGACTTCAGATGGGCAACTGATAGGTTGTAGCAAGCAAATGCATTTATATTATTACCTCTAATTAATAAAAAAAAGGTACCTTTACACCATCAATCAATCACAGCCAATTACAGCCTATTTTTACTGCCATTTCATCTGATATATTGCCATTTGTATCATTACTGTGGCATTTTTTTTTTTTTACATTTTAATAATAATACATTTTATTTATACAGCACTTTTCAGAGACTCAAAGACGTTTTACAAGATAAAAGAATAAAAGCACAGGTTAAAAAAAACAATATACAGAGATATACAGAGCAAAAGCGACAATAAGAACAATTAAAAAAAAAAAAATAAATGTACTGGCCACAATGTGGCCCCAAGGCCACCAGTTTCCAACCCCTGCTCCAGTGACTTGTATGTATATATAGCTCCCAAACTGCCACCAAACACAGAAGCTTGAGGAAGATTCACTATTTTTTAAGTATTATGAAAGCAATGAAAAATGTTATCCAAAATAACTGCAAATTGTTTAAGCTTTTGCATCCTAAGACATTACCAGACTCGATTTTAGTAGGATCAGCAGTGAATAAGCCCATATAGCCACTTTGAGATAACAGTGTGAGGTTTTAACAGCCTAAGCATTAACAGGAACTAACATTAAAATATGCCTGTAAAAAACATTTATGACTCTTCTCCAACAAGATGTCCCATAAGTTAAAACACAGATCCTAAAACAATATTGAGACCCCTGAAACCGGACAAACAGATTGAAAATGTAGTCAATTTTATCAAAGGATTATTTTATATAGTGCTTTTTTCTGTGATTGAATGTAAATTGTTATTTTTGAAGAGTCTTCTTTATGTAGTGGTTGCTGTAGGATTATTGCAGAAGACATTCCTTGATAAAGTTTTTGTGTTTCCAAAAATCTATTTGAATCGTCTTGTTGACAATTTTCGTCCTTGAACATTATAAACTCACTCTTTCATGGAAAGGGCTCTGTGTTTGCAGCGTTTGCCTTGCAAAAAATCAAACCACGCCCATTTGTTGAGACAATGACGTTTAGACCAATCAGAATCCTTCGCGCGGAATTTCAAACATTTTCAAATCAGCTTCCTCTTCACCGTAGTAAAATCGCTCCGCCACATTTGTAAATAAAATAGTCCCTTTATGATGGTGGAAGTTAAAAATGATCCAAAAAAAATAAATGTCTCATTTATAAAAGCTGTATCATGTTCACAAGAAATACAAAGTCTAAACAAATTCATGACATTAAAAATTGTTTTATATTTAAGGTTGTTTGTATGTGACCACGCCGGCGGAGTGATACTGCTGGCTCTCTGGGATAAGTGAGGTGCGACAAGTGACCGGCTGTTTAATTTGGCTTCCGTTAACCATTCGTCGACGTACACTGTAGTGTCAGGTAAGATGTCGGATGTACTTTTAGTCTGATATGATTCTACAGTAAAATTACTCCTCGCCACATCCCGGTTAATGTGTATGGACTGCCAGAAGTTGAGTTGTCTCTGAAGGAACTATAAGGTAAGGCTTAAATCACCACGCTCAGAAATGTATCTCTGTTTGTCGTCGCTTTTCGCCGACCGAAAGAGCTTGCTTTTATGTTTTAACTCTAACATGTCTCCTTAGAATCACGGTAGAGTATCATTACTCCTAATGTCATGTATGTCAGGCCATGTTTTGGTTGTATTGCTGTAATGAGGCGAAGCTACACGTGGTATGTGCTGTCGACGAGCAACGACTGAGATACAAGTTATAACGATAGTTTCCCATTTTTTCTGTGACGTAAACGCAACTAACCGTTCAAAAACGAACTTGTTAGTTAAAGCTACCACACAGGTGACATAATTAAACTTATTAAATTATCATCCACGGTTTAGCATGCTGCTACTCTGCACAAGAGGTCAGTCCTAGGACCTCAAAAAACAGAACTACCTCACTGTATATAAAAAGTCTCTGTGTATTATGTAAATATCTTTAACTTGCTGTAAGCGTCATGAGCCATATGCAACGGAATTTCGTTCACTGTGTACTGCTGGTATAAAGTTGAATGACAATAAAGAAATCTTGAATCTTGAATGTGAATACATTTGCATTTCATAAGTTGTTTCATAAGATGTCGAGCTTAAGAACTTAAGTGATGAATAATTATCGCCCATTTATCAAATGTTAGATGTAGATTTCTTTAAATTAAAGGTCCTAAGATTTATCAAGTGCTTAACAACAATATTTTGAAAAGTCTTCTGTGTTTGTTTTGTTAATGTACCAGGTAACGGTACAAAAATGCCATTACATGGGAAAATTGTCGTGATTAAAAGGAGTGGAGGAGATGGGACTGAGTTTCCTCTCACAGCAACATGTTTGTTTGGAAGGTAAGATCAAAAAAGTAAATACAATTGTTGGAAAGTTGTGTGACGTTTACGGACCTAGCAGAGTTGTTATGGATTATTAGTTGTACGTGAAGCAGCAGTAAACACTTTAAGTAAACACCAGATTTAAAACACTTCCCATTGTGACCACTTTTCCCACTGGCCTTAAAAACCCTTGTTGGCTGGAGGCGGAGTATAGCATGCTGACGTATCTGTCTGAAATACATGTCTGCTCCTGTACAGTGGCAACAGCAGTGGGATAATGGAGTCAAAGGCAGACATTTGTCTTTCACACAGGTCAAGGTGAGGTTTATTTAAAAAAAAAAAAAAAACACATTGGATTTCTGCCTCACCTGCACATGTGCCTCAATAGTCACTGTTTTCTTGGGCTTTTCTTTTAAATATGTGGAAATAAACAAAACTAAAACAAAGCATGGTAGGAGTATCAAGAAGTATGGGAATCAATCTGCAAAGAACAGACAGTGTTTACCAGACGAGGGGTAGGACACAGCAAATTTAACAGTACATCACACATTACAGGAAAATATCCAACAGGAAAGTGCAGTAAGTGCAATGAATTAGACACAGAATAATATCTCTTAATATTATGTGGTAAATAAAGAAGACAAAGACAAGATTTGATTAACATGCTACAAAGACTTAGGAAAGTACAGAGCAACAGTAAAAGTATTTTGGAAATAGGGAACTGCAGAGGGAAGGGAGTACTTAATCATATTTTCAAAGCAACTGGACTTGACTTGAGATTGTAGAATGAGAAAAAGGTGAATGACAGAACGAAAGGCATGAAAACAGAGGGGTGGCAGTAATGCAACTTGATGGATGTTGACTGCCATAAAACAATCCAAGGAAAATGTACTTGTCCAGACTAGCTTCAGTTAACTCCATTAAACCCTATGCACAACAAAATTGTTCATCCCAAGTCCTTTACAGTACAGCAGGACAGAAAAATTAAGCATATAATGGTAGCAGAGGACAGACAGATACTTGAAAACATCCCCATGGTTATTTTTTTTTATCAGCAACAATAAAAGTATTTATAACTTCTGTAGCAAAAATGCTGACTCTAACATTTAAGCGTATCAAAATGTGAAATTAAAGTACACTATTGCTTGAAGTTTACAGATCAACTTAGCCACTACCATGATTTGGGCCAACAATAGAAACCCCATAACAGATGATTAATCTTAACTCTTCTATTTCTATACGTTTAAGATGCATTTTCCCCAAATGCTTCAGTTTGGCTTAACACAGTTTGATGTGGTAAACCTGGATCTTGCTTGGATTTCCACATCCAGCTTAACCCTTACTTGGCAGGCTTTATGCGTCTAGTTTCACCCCTTCGGTATGGATGAGTTCACAATATATTGGGTTTATGCCCATACCCCATATCACTAATATTTCCAAATTCACTTCAGTCAACACATGCACTTTGCTTTGTGAGAAACTCCAAGTGTCTACCATAAGAACTGACCTGTTCCTCCCATTGTAGTGATGTGTTTGTGTTAGAAACCAACGTGAAATGTAAAAATAGTTTATAATTTTGTACTGAGTGATACATAGTTGTATTCTCAATGCAGACATTGTTGTGATGAAGTGAAGCATTATAACATATCCCCTATTATCTGCCAATACAATGGTAGATAATAGGGGATATGCAATATTTGACTGTGTTGTTTATAAAACATCTGTGTGTGTAGAAATTTCCATGTTTTAATCATCAATATCAGTAATCAACTTTTCCGAACATTACCTGCCAAGTATGCTTTTGCCTACTATTTTTGCCTCCGTTGCTTTGTTAGCTCTTTAAAAAAAAAAAAAAAAAACAGTGGTGGATCAGTAACTCATCCATCCAGCGAAAATGTGGCATTTGCACATAAATGACCTTGCATGTCTTTGCTGACCTGAGTGTTAATGATCTTACAGGAAGCCGGACTGTGACATTCGTATTCAGCTTCCTCAAGTCTCCAAGGAGCATTGCAGAATTGATTTGAATGAAAATAAAGAGGTAATGTACTTCATACTAACATTGTTTTTAAAAGGATTGATGGGATCACAAGACATTGTTAACAAAAGCTTTGGGAGTCTTCAAATTTTGAGCATTTATCTAAGAATTTTGTGACTCTAATAAAGAAAACAAATTTGATTCAACAAATTCCATGTTTAAATTCTGACCTGTTTGTCTTTTCAGGTTGTTTTGACGAATCTGAGTTCAGTCAATCCAACTCGTGTAAACGGGGAGGCTTTGCAGCAGTCTGAGCGTTTAAAACACGGAGATGTGATAACTATTATTGACCGTTCTTTCAGGTGAGTGCGGGGGGAAAACCATTTAGTAAACATAGTCTCCAGATTTCTTGGTTTGTACCAGCATATACAATGTTGTCCAATGAATAAGTATAACCTCAGATAAGGTGTCACTCCCCTAGGGTGAAATGTAATGATTGTGACCAGGCTTTTTCCAGTAATGATAGATCTCACTATGTATCCTCACATTCTATCACTTTCAACTTTACCATCAACTCTATCAACAAAAAACAATAATATATAAGAACTCTCAAGTACCCAGTCTTCAGCTGGCATGTGGTAACTGAACAGACCAGCACCAGCAGAGGGCTGTTCGTCCATAGGTGTCTTGGTCTGTATAAGGATTTTTGAGCTGAAATAAGACTGCTTTTCTTTTCATTAAGCCCCACACATAGTCCAATACTGCAAAGGCTGTGTAATATACCATTTGTTACACCTCATCATTCAAATTGATTCTACAACTCCATGCTATTTGTGTAACTTCACAGTACAACACGACTTTGCAGCAGTGCTATAAGGTGCTCAACAAGCACTCCTCTTGCCTCTGATACCACCACTGGGGGAGGAACAGAGAGGGGAACAACTGCACTTCCCATTATGCCTCTGGCATTCCCAGCAAAGGCAAAAATGTCACATTGATGTAAATTTGACACCTTAGAATGGCCCTTGAATGTGCCTTCACATCTCAATGCCTTTCTCAGGGTGGATTAGTGCAGGGTCTCTGATGTTTTTAGCAAAGAATAATGTCAGGATCTCTCTTTGTTAGGTGTCCTGAAACAGCATTTGTTTTTAATCAGCACTGTACATAAAAAATATTGATTAAGCCACCACAAATACAAGGTACAAAGGATGTGCTTACGCATGAATTGAATGGTAGCATTTGACCATTTCTGCACTATTGGAAAACATTGGCCCTAATAATGTTGTATGAACACGTGTGTTGGTATCAAATGTGCATCAGTGTTCCTGGTTTTTTTTGTTTCTAGCAGATGAGGATGCCTAGCTGCTGTTTTGAATGTTTTTTTTTTTTCCTGGACAGAAGTGTAAATTTGAAATTGATCTTTTCCAATAAAGGTTTGAGTACCCTCCAGCACCCACACCAAAGAAGAGGTCCTCTACAGGTGGCAAAGCTGAGACCCTCAAAGTAAGTCACCTATTGTTTCTTTCTGCAAACGAACAGCCTTCTTCATCAGATCTTGTTCTTACCTACCATCCTGCTGAACGTTTTTGTGTAAATGAATGTCCTTTGTCATTTTCCTTTCAGCCATCTGTTTGGCATATTAATTTTTACTTGTTCTCATTGATTGTTGTCTGCTAAAAAGCCATATGTTGACTATAGTTTGTTTGCACTGCTGCGTTGACAGAAATACACTAACAAATTCTTATTTTCAGGTTCTTCAAGATCAGCAAGTGGGAGATTCTGTCCCCTCTGAAACAGGAGAAAAGAGGATCTCTGAAGTGTCCACAGGTGGGATGTGATGGTTTTTTGATAATTTGTTGCTTTTAAAGATGAAAAGAAGTCTCTGCATATGAGGAAAGAGTATTTCCAAACGGATGGAAAAAATAAACTAGTGGCAAACACCGAATTTCTTTTTAAACATAAGGCTCTGTACTTGTATTATGATTTTGCTCTGTCAAAACAGATTGTGACTGTAATGAAAGAATGAAGCATTTCATTTAATTGTCCCTAACACAATATGCTTACTTGGCAATATTTTCTCAGAATTTATTTTTTCTGTCTTCTCAATTTTAGACCCTCACCTTAAGGATGGAGCCAACAATGACAACATCCAGCGATCCCTGGAGAAAACACTGGAGGTGGATAGTAAGGAAGATGGAACCAAGACTGCCTCCCCTTTCAGTGATCTGTATCAAATGATCAAAAAGTCTCTGGATGTCAAGACCCCTCGCAAATCATCAGCCAGTCTGCTTCAGACACCGACATCAAGGTTTTGCACCCCAAAGCCAACTTCAGTCAGGAGAAGTGATGGGAAACCTGTCATTCCCACAGAGGACGAGAGCACTCCTACAAAGGAGGAAGCTAAAGTCTCTGCAGTCGATAAAGTTAAGGAGGAGCCTGAGGATACAGGGACCCCAAAGTCTGTGAAGAAGCAGAGAAGGTCTTTCCAGACTCCCTCTACTGAAACACCCAGACCCAATGATGAAAGTTCTGTCAAGCCTGAAACAACCTCTCCTCAGAGGAGAAACCGTACTCCCCCTCAGAGGTTTACTGTGGGTGAAGTTATTGAGCAAATCTGCTCTGATTCTCCCAAATCACCTAAGAGGAGGAAAAGTAAGGAGGCAACATCAGTCACACCATCTAAAGAAGGTAATGGTTTGTTTTGTAGTCTTAACCTTGTTTAAAGGAATGCAGTACATATTTAAGAATGTCAGGTGAAGTCTATGTAATATTGTTTTTGTTTTCTCATTTTTTTTTTAACCAGCAAAAACGATGTCCAAAAAACGCAAAAGTGGAGAACTTGCAGCTGACCTGCCCAAGTCTCAAATGAAAAAGAAACGGGTTTCCTTTGGAGGTCACCTAAGTCCTGAGTTATTTGACAAACGCCTTCCTCCAGACTCTCCACTACGCAAAGGAGCTGCTCCTCGGAGAAGCCTGGGTGTGTTCAAACCCAAACAGTCACTCCTCAGGAGAGCATCAGTTATTGGCCTGCTGAAGGTAAGCCTGGTAAAGGATGAGGAATCAAGTAATACATTTACACATCTTATGGATCACGTTATCTCATTTTGTTTACCTGTTTTGTTTTAACAAGGAATTTGATCAGGAACAACCAGAAAGCTCAAATAAGAAAAGTCCTGCAAAAAGTAAAACTCCATCACCCAAGAAGTCAAGTGCCAAGAGTGCCTCTCCTAAGACTCCTACACCTGCAAAGAAATCTCCCAAATCTAAGTCCCCTTCACCCAAGAAAACGACTCCCGTAAAGGCGTCCCCTTCACCCAAGACTGCAACTCCTGTGAAGGCATCTCCTAAACCCAGGTCTCCTTCACCAAAAGCAACTACTCCTGCAAAGAACACACCTAAATCCAGATCTCCTTCCCCTAAAGCAGCAACTCCAGCAAAAATGACACCTAAATCAAGACCCTCTTCTCCAAAAGCCTCAACTCCCGCTCTGAAGACTCCAAAATCCAAGTCTCCGTCTACTAACAGGACGCAAACTCCCAAAGACACTGAACAGACCCCAGCAGTGCAGGGCCGGTTCTCTGTGTCCCGCATCAGCACGCCACCACCAGTAACAGAAGAAGCTGTTGCTGATGAGATGTCTTCAGCTGCTGTTACTCCTAAACTGCCTCTGAAGAGGAAGAGTATTGTGAGGAAGACTCCAAAGAGTGCGATGAAAGCCATGCTCAGGAGAAGTGGCATTTCAAGAGCATCTTTGAAAGGTATGTTTGACTTGATGTGCCTCTTTTTGGAAAGATTAGAAATAACAACCTTTTTAACTTTTAATTTACCATGAACAATTGAGATTGTATAAAGGTAATAGCTTCACTGGCTGAGTTGAATTCTGACTAATAAGTCCTCTAATATAATTGTGATTTTTACACAATCATGCTCTCTTTTCAGCCAAAAACTCCTGGGCAGACATTGTTAAATTTGGAAAACCCAAGGTTCAAGTGGCAGCTCCTGCTAAAAAAGCAGTCGTCAAGAAAACAAAGAAGAAAGCAGCCGTTGCCAAACCACAGGTAAAGTGAAATGCATACAGGGTCAAGTCACAGGTCTTTACTGTAGGGTTTTACTCCAGTTCTTTGAGCATTGCCTTTTCAAGATGTTCCTTTAAATCCTTAGTCAATAAAAATGATCATTGAAATGTTGTCAGTCTTATTAGAAATGTTTGATTTGAGTTGGCACTTGGAGACTTGTCTGAATCAGATAATGTCAATATCAAATCCACATTGCTTAACGTTTTTCCCAGTGGATTAGTTTGTTAGACAGTTACAGACTTTTCCTAAGGCAGGAACAGCAGTGCATCATGCCTGACTAAACAGTGAAAAGAGGTGTGTAAAACAAAGAATTATTGCTACAAGATATACAAAAACAAGCAATGATTTGCAGGGGAAAGCTTTTGAACTTCTTCTCGAGAAGCACCAGCACATATGGTGCCAACGTTTTATTCCTTTTCACTCTGTTAAAGCCTTGACTTTGAATTTTGAGTTGGTGTCAACAGTCCTAACCTCAGTTTTTTAAGTTAAACCTTCAAATGATTCCAGAGAAGCACCAGCGTTTCATGGTGCCTAAATATTATTCATTTTTGTTGTTTTTCTCCTTTAAGTCTTGAAATTTAACAAAGAAAGGTTATTGTCTTTCTTTCTTTTTTTTCCTCAGCGTTAGTCTTGACATTTAATCACTGATCACTGTCTTTGAATTTCTCAGACTCCTGCGAGAGCTCTCCCGGGTCATGTCAGCACTGGACACGCTTGTTCACCTGCCACCATTGTGGTCAGCAGAGCTCAGAAGCAGAGGCTAGTCCAGCCAACTGGTGCCGCTCCTCGCCTGGTCACCAACATCGCTGTCCTGAAGAAGAACATGAATATGGACGAGGACTTGTCAGGTATTAACTTTTTACATTTCAATAAATCACATGTCTTTTGATATTTTTCTAGATCTTTAATATAGTACTTGCGCTAATTATGTTTTATTCTCAGGAGTTTCAGAGATGTTTAAAACCCCTGTCAATGAAAAGAAGAGAAGGTCTGTAATTGGTGAGAGCAGCGCCATGAAGACACCAATGAGAAGTCTGGAAACACCTCTGGTAGAACCGTCAGTGCTGAATACACCAGAGGAGCCAGGTAGATATATTGAATCCAAAGTAACGACACAAAAAGTTAAGGAAAACATATTGGTCAGCTTTAATCTTATCTGCAGTGTTTTTACCAGTAAAAAAAAAACAATTTTACAAAAGTACCATACTTTTGAACATTACAAATATTTAAAAGAATGATGCTTATTTACAGATAAATGAAATACTTTGACTTAATATTTAACCAAGAAATATCTACCTATACTACTGCTTTTCCATAAATGCTCTTTTACTTTACAATTGTTCTCTAAGCTGATGCATTTTCTTTTCTTAAACTAGATCCAGAAGACCTTAGACTGGGTCTGACTGTTTTTTTTATTTTATTTTAGATGTGTTGCTGTATCTTTGTGGGGCTTTTAAATTACTTTTAACATAAATGATAATGGAGGTATGCCCTTCATGATTTCTTGAGGTTATGGTAAATATTGCTAAGCAAAGCTCCCTTGCATCAAGTTGTTTAGTGGTGGTAACGATGGCTATGGCAGACTAGGATTACAAAAATCCACCTGAACACAAATGGTTAGGGTCCATGTTTGAGGTCTTCCTCTCCAGACCCTCTTTGCTTGGATAGCTTTGTATATCCTTCTCCTGCTATGTGTACATCAATAATTCTTTTTCTTAAGTCCAAAACTAATTTCTTTAGTTTTCTGCATGGTGCTTTCTCAACTGACAGCTCAACAACCCATACTAAGACTTTTATACCATGTTTTAACTTAATTGTACGGTGAAATCACCTGATCGCATTTAAGCACATCACCTGTTAAACCACATAGTAAATGGTCATTTCTTAAAGGAGGGCTAATAATATTCTCCTCAACTGTATAAAGCTGATAAAATGTCTGAAAACACTTCTTCACACACTGACTGTTTAGCATTTGAAGAGGCTGTAATCACTGACTACATTTACCTGTTGAATAAAACTGATTTGGAGAGACTAACAAGTCATGTCTCAGTCGCAGGTTCAAATGGATTGAAATGGCAAAGTAACTGATAGTTTTAATTTTCTGTACCTATATCATGATGTGTTTTTAATTAAGACTCCCACTGGATTTCATGTGCCTTACAGTACATTTTGTATGCATTTGCTCCTGTCTACTTAACAAGGAAATGAATTTAAATCTTAAAACTAATTGAGACTCTTACAGAGCTGTAATATTGTACTTGATCACTCATCTGTCAGTCCCTCATCTTCTCCTCACTACTCCTGTATCTCTGTATTGAAGCTTAAAAATCTTGTCAGTTTTATCCTCTAATCAACACCATGATTAAGTCAAAACCTAAGTGGATATGAATAAAGATAATATTTTGACAAATAATATTTGACAGTCTCTAAAGAGACTGTCAAATATTATCTGATGTTTAATAATTAAGAAAAAAACTAATCGAATGTGACTTTTCGTCTTCCAGGTGAGATGATTGTGTCTCCGCTCGGTGTTGCATCAACAGTCAAAGACAGACATTACAACAGTGAAGCCGTCCAGCGTCTCCTGGATGGAGATGAAGACACAAGCTTCGTCTGTGCCACAGAGACGCCCTCTGATGATCCAGCTGAAGAGCAGAGCACAGATTTGGAGACCAGCCCTGCATCAACTCCTAAACAGAGACCAGAGCAACCAGACTGTCTTACTGGAGTAAAGAGGATGATGAAGACCCCCAAGCAGAAATCAGAGCCTGTTGAAGATCTCAGGGGGAGACTTCTGAAAACTCCCAAACAGAAAGCTGAAATGCCAGACTGTCTCACAGGAGTGAAGAGGGTCATGAAGACGCCAAAGGAAAAGGCAAAGCCTGTTGAAGACCTAAGAGGAAGACTTCTGAAAACTCCCAAACAGAAACTGGAACAGCAGGAGTGTCTAACTGGAGTGAAAAGGATGATGAAAACACCTAAACAGAAAGCAGAGCCAATTGAGGATCTGAGAGGGAAGATTTTAAAGACTCCAAAGCAGAAACCAGAAGAACAAGAGTGTCTGAGCGGAGTGAAGAGGATGATGAAAACTCCAAAACACAAGACTGAACCTGTGGAGGACATCAGAGGAAGCCTTCTGGAGACTCCCAATCAGAAGCCGGAAGAGCTTGAATGCCTCTCTGGAGTGGAGAGGATCATGCAGACCCCACAGCAGGAAGCAGACTCTCTTGAAGATGTCAGCGTCAAACTTCTGGAGACTCCAAAAGCTCCAGAGGCTGCAGATGCCCATGAAGAGGGTGTTGAGGAACTTGCTGAAATGGCAGAAAAAGATTCTGAGTCTGAAGATGTGTCTGAGGAGGCTGCAATGAAAACTCCAAACACAAAGACCTCCCCACAGGTCTGTCTCACAGGCATTAAGAGAATAATGAAGACTCCAAAGGAGATGGGCACTCCAGTTGAAGACATGGTTGGTGTGAAGAGGCTTCTGAAGACCCCCAAAGAGAAGAGTGAACCTGTGGAGAAGAACTTTGGCATCCAGAAACTCATGAAGACTCCAAGACTGAGAGGGAACACACCTGTGGATGACTTTGAGGGACTTCAAGAGCTGATGGAGGAGCCACAGATTGATACTGCTGAACAACAAGAGACACAGAAGGTAATGATGGGAGCATTCACACTAACATTTTACTTTGTAATTGGCCAGTTTAGTGGTCCAAGCACTAGTATAATGTGACCCTCTTTCTTGTTGTTGATGAGAACTTGAGCAGCAGCATTCTGGGTGAGCTGCAGATGTCTCGTAGATTTCTTTTTCAGTTAGGACCATAATATAATATCTGCCTACACATTAATGAAACTTAGACATTGCTCCAAATATGATGGAAGATCTTTATGTTGTCCCCTAAAGCTTCTTTGGTTTTGAGTCTTTGAACAATCAAACCAATGAGGATTGTATCATAAAATAAATTAAGTTCAAAATGTTGACCACCTCGATGGAGGACTGCATGATCAACAGTTTCAGACACTGATTAAAAAAAAAATGGTGTCATTGTCTAAGCTGTCTCTAAATTATTTTGCAGGTTGATGCTCAAAATGCCCCAGATTGTGGTGCAGAAGCTATAAAAGGTATGTTGCATTTTTTAAAGTGTTATAAAATTGAATATTAAATAAAAAGTAAAAAATGATTAAGTTTTGTGATGTTTTTCCACTCTACTCCATAAAAAGAACTCAGCTTTGCTCTTGCGGAGCCACAAGAGGATGTGCCTGCAGTCGAGTCCCTCCAAGTGGACACCGTGAAAGGTAAATTTCTTAATTACCTCTGGTTATGTTTTCACTCGTGTTTGTCCACTTGTCTTTGTCTTTTAGCAAGATAACTTCAGAAGACACTTTAAGAATTTAGCAACTTATACTGGAGTGATTCTTGTTCTATCTTTTAAATGTGAAAACTCACAACCTTTTTACCAATCTTTACATCCTCTTTTTATCCCTTTAGAAGCTGATGAAAAAGAAGCTGTCGCTGAAGATCAGACAGAAGAGCCCCAAACAGACTGTAAAACACAAGATTCTATGGAAAATACCTCTCTGGAAGCTGGTGAGAAGGTTGTTGCAGAGGAGCAACCACAAGCTGTGGAGGAGAATTTGTCTGAAGAACAACAACCTGAGACTGCGACTGACATCACAGCAACTGAAACATCTGCCACAGATCCTGAGCCTGAAGCCACTGCAGCTGAGAGTTCACCTGAAATCATGGAGGCAGCATCCAATGTCACAGAAATGGAAACAACCACCACAGATCCTGAAGCACAAGCCCCTGTAGCAGAGAATCTACCTACAGTGGAGGAAGAAACGGCGGACACTGCAGAAAATGAAGCATCAGATCCTGAGCCTGAAGCCCCTGCAGCCGAGAGTTTACCTGAGACAGAAGAGGCCATTTCTGACATCACAGAAGTGGAACAGACTGTTATAGATTCTGAGCAACAAGTGCCTGTAACTGAAAAGACACCTGAAGTAGGGGAGAAAACTTTGGACATCACAGAAAAGGAAACAACCTTCACAGATCCTGAGCCAAAGGCATTTGCAACAGAGACACCAGCTGAAGTGGAGGAGGCAACTCTGAATGCCACTGAAATACAGCCAATTGCTTCAGTTCCTGAGCCTGAAGACCCTGCATGCCAGACGGTACCTGAAGTGGAGGAAGCAACTTCAGAGTTCACAGAAAAGGAAACAGCCACCACAGAGATTGAGAAGAAACCTGCTCGAGGCAGAAGGGCAAAAACAATGAAAGCAACTGAAGACCAACAAGAAGCAACAGAACAGCCTCAAGAGCCTGCTGTCCCTGTGCCAGTCAGAGGAAAAAGAGGGAAGAAAACTGAAGCTGCTGCAGCCCCTGCTGTCCGACAAACTACAAGAGGAAGAAATGCAAAAACGGCTGAAAGCAAAGATGATGAGCTTATTGTGGAGACAAGTGAGGCTGAACCCTCCGAAGCTGCTGTGAAGCCTAAAAGAGGAAGAAATGCTAAAAAAGCCTCTGAAATCATCATCCAGGAGGCTGAAGCTGAAACCAAGACTGCACCAGAACCAGAGAGTGAACCAAGTCCACCAGCTGAGATCGGCCAAGATGACGATGTCTGTGCAGCTCCTGTGGAGAAGGCCGTTGTGAAGCCAAAACGTGGCCGAAAAGCCAAGCAACCTGAACAAGCAGCTCCTGAGCAGATGGATGACGTCTCTGCCCAAAATGATGATGTTCCTTCTATTGATGGAGCAAAAGGTATGTCGACTTTGTGAAGTTTGTTACATTAAACCAGAAACTGAAGTTAACAACTGCATTTATTTCTTATTTAAAGGGGAAGTTTTTACAGACATCCCTCATGAAAGCTGTTTTCTTATTCAGGTATGGTTTCAGCAGAAAGTAAAATCAGTCTTTCCTCTTGATTTCTTTTTTAGAAGCAGATACCAATGAAGTCAGCAGTGAGAAGGTGGAGTTGGTTCCTGGTGAAAGTGAGAAAAACAGATCAGCAGATCCCATGGAAGCTGTCTCTGCAGCACCTATAACTGAGACTGTACCTGAAGTGATGGTAGAAGTCATTGAAGTGGAAAAAGCTGTTCAGAAGAAGCCTGCTCGGGGTGGACGGGGAAAGGCAGTGGAATCCAGAGCTGAGGAGAAAGAAGAGGTTACAGAACAGCCTGAAGAACCTGCTCCAGTCAGAGGAAGAAGAGGGAAGAAAGTTGAGGTTACTGCACCAGCTGCTGTGAGGCAAACGGCAAGAGGAAGAAATGCAAAGTCACAAGAAAGGTCTGAAGATCAACCTGAAGCTGTGGAAACAACTGAGGTTTCATCTGAGGCTGTGACAGAGTTGGATCATGCCCAACAAGAGAAACAAGATTCAGTTCCCCCTACAGAGATACCGGCAGGAAAGCCCACCAGAGGGAGAAAAGCAAAGCAAACACCTGTAGAGCAACCTCAACCAGAGCAGCAGAAAACTGCAGAGATGACTCAGGCAGCTGAGGATTCCTCTGAAATGATGACAGAGCAGAAAGATTCCCTGGAAGTGGAGGTTGTTTCTGCTGCTGTGGAGAAGCCCACAGTGAAGCCTACCAGAGGAAGAAAAGCTAAACAAGCTCCTGCTGAAGCTAAACCAGAGCTGGAGAAAACTATGGAAATGACACCCCTCAGTGAAGTTTCCTCTGGACCTGTGACGGACCAAAAAGATGCCCCGTCAGAGGAACCTGTAGTGAAGCCCACCAGAGGGAGGAAAGCCAAAACTCCAGCCGCACCTCAGTCAGAGCCAGAGAAAGCTGAAGATTCTACGGATGAGCTGCTACCATCAGAGGCTGAACCTCAAAAACCAGCCCCTGCTGCTGGGAAACCAAGAAGAGGGAGGAAGACCAAAGCTGATACAGCTGAGCAAAATGAGGAGACGGAGGTTGCAGCTGTTGCTGCAGAGACCAAACAGACGGCTCTGCCTCCTGCCCGGGCGAAAAGGGGAAGAAACGCAAAGCAGGAAGAAGAAAAGCAAGAAAGTGACGAGGTCTCTGAATCCCAAGAGCCTGCTAAAAAAGTAAGGAGAACCAGGAAGGCAGAGCGGGTCAAAGAAGAGCCAAAGGAAGAAGCCCAGACTGTTGAACCCGTTGAGACTGTCTCAACAGAAGAGGCTGAAACTCCACAAGTTTTGGAGGCTGCTACAGTGAATGAGGCAGCTGCTCCAAAACCCAGGAGAGGAGGCCGCAAAGCAAAACAAGATGTGGAGACTGAAGCCCCTGCTGAGTCTCCTGAGGTCTCAGAGGTTGCTGCTGTTAGCACAACTGAAAAACCTAGACGAGGCAGAAAAGGGAAACAAGTAGCTGAGGAGGCTGAAGTCGCTGCTGTGGTACCTGAGGAAAAACCTGAAGAGGAACCAGAGGGGGAGGACAAGGACAATGCAGAACCTGAATCTCCAGTCATTAAACTAAACCGGGGTAGAGCACAGAAAACTTCAGTGAAAAAGGAAGCTCCAAAGGTCACACCAGCAAAGAGAGGCAGACGAGGGGCTGCTCCCACCGAGGAAACCAATCCACACTCTGTAGCCGCGGTCTCAGAGTCTGTAGCAGCTTCAGCAGAGACCCCTAAAAGAGGAAGGCGAGCTGCAGCAAAGCCCAAAACAGAAGATTTCAAGGAGACCAGTGATCAGGAAACTCGATCTGAAGAATCAAGCAGTGCTGCCATGGAAGAGACAAAAGCCACCAAAAGAGCTGTGAAGTGGAAACCAGACTTGGAGGTTATTGAGTTTCCCAAAGAAACACCTGTGAAAGCAGTACGAGGTAGAAAGTCCAAACTTTCTGAACAAGTTGTCGCTGATGACAAAATGGCATCAAAGAACTCTAACAAACCTGAAGAGAAGGATCTCTCAGAAGCAGTTGTTGAGGCTCAGCCAGCAAAGAGAGCAAGAAGAGGGGCTAAAGGTGCGGAGGAGGCCGAGTCCAAGAGCAAAGCAAAAAGTGACGAGGCTGAGACACAGCCGAAAACTCGCAGAGGCAGAGCAGCAAAGAAATAATTTGTATAAAGTCTTATTCTGAACATTTTTCATTTTATCATCTTTTTGTACTTGTCAGTTTTTATTGTGGCATTTTAGAGTAGATTCATAACTGAAGCACTGCTTTTTTGGTTTCTCAATACCCCAGGGAGTCTTGTTTTGAGCATTTGTTATGACAAGTTGTATGTTGTTCATTACTTCAGTGCTTTGCAGATAATTTTATGATAAAAAAAATGGTTATTAAAATTTTTTTGTACAATGGATAATTTTGTCCGGCTTTTTTTTATTGTCTAATAGGTGCATTATAGATTGATTTCTACATATGGCTTTTGATGTGTGGAATATTAATCTAAATGGAAAATATTAAAATTTTCTCTATTTGAAAGGCATTTCATTTTGTTTTTCAGGAGGAAGCAAATTGGTTGGGCATGCTAGTGTTCAAATAATACATTGGCCCAAAATTAAAACCAGTTAAAGGCAGTGATATCAACAGCATTACTCTATTTTCATACAAAATGTGTAACTTCTGCATGCTAAACCTTTATATATAGATATAGATATTGACAGCTGTTTTGTATATAAACAGCTGAATCACTCCTGACCTATGAATTTGCAAAAGTATTAAAGGTCTTTTAACTTGTTTTAGTTGAATGTCAAAAACCTCTAAATCTGAAGAGTCACAATTTTTACAAACTAATTTTGGGATTGTGGGGGTTAAAATATCAATCCCTTGACTGTTTGACAACTTTTCCTGGAGGTTTAATGAAATTGAAATCAAAATTTTCAATTGTAAATGGAAATTAATGCAAAAGTGGACATTGCTTCATTGGTGGTTAAAACTTAAACGTGTCCTAGTTCACAAGGAAGATCTCTACTTGTCTGGTTCCCAAACCATTTGGGAAACGCTTGTCCACAGTAACCTGTCTGCCATCAAAATTTACACTGGACTACAAAATTGCACTTAAATCAAGATGATCAACAAACCACTAAATAAAACCAGATAAATAATAAAAATGTCCTTAAATGGATTATCAGTTGCCAAAAACACCTAATGTATCAAATGAGAAACAAAAAATATATATGCTAATGTTTTATGGAAATTTTGATTTTTTTTTTTTTTAGGATATCAGTAGAAAGTGAAATAAATATTTCAGCTCCAACAAATTACAATTTTCTGGCTATAATTTGTGTTTTCAGGCATTAAAGGGTTAAACCTTTGTCCATTCACTTTCAGCACATAATGGAGTCAGGAAAATCACGGGAAACATTAATTAAAGCCATCATTCATGTTAAATTGTTGAAATAAAAGTTTTCAACACAAACGTCAGGAAGGATCCACTACCTTCATGTACGACGAACTCTGTTTCAGCGGACAGCCCGGACACATTTGAGGGTCGGACCAGACACAAACGCTGGCAGGACGTTGGAGGGAGATTTGAGGGGCTCGTGCTGACTAGCCGCTGTTCGGCTCAGCGTTTGTGTTTGAGACATCATCAAAAATCACATTTACCACCATGGACACAGACAGCGACATTAAAACGACACCGACAGGGTTCCGGTGCACTCTGTGTAACGTCAACTTACCGAACAGTGAGTATCGCGAGCTAACGGAGACTTAGCTGCACGTGAGGATTAAACGTGTTAAACATTCAGAGCATCCTACCTCGATAGGGAGGACACCAGAGTAAACTAAGAAGAGTCATTGTAAGCATATGAAACAGTCAGCGCTCTGAACTTCTGAGGTGGTGTGTTTTGACGTATTACCAGCGGGGTTCTGATCATCATTCAGACCCCAGGCTAAAGATGCATGTGAAGCCCCTCTCCTGATAAAGCTAAGCAGAGTTGTGAAGAAAACTAACTCGGAGCATCTCTCCTGAAGAAAGACAGCCACTGGACTCTGCAGTGTTGACTCAACAGCATCATAATGAATAAAAAACATATTCATCTGCTGTATTGTGCGGTTTGGACACCTGTGTACACGTGGGTAGGGATGGGAATCAAATACCAATTCCAGTTGAGAATCGATATATCTCTCAATAAACTGACATTGTCCTTTTTGTATATCAGGTCCTCACGCTTTGTCCTGCATGGTTTGCAACTCAAAGACGACATCCCCTCATCAGAGGCAATCAACTGAAATTATTAAGGTCAAAAAATGACAGGTGTCAGGAGTGGTCAAAATTGTGGCTTAATTTTCAACAAAAACACCCTCACTGCACAACTTTCACTAAGTGGAAACACCAGCAACTTGCAGAGGCATTTATCAGTGCAGCACAGCATTAAGTATTAGGAGAGTCGCATTCTACATTTTTGCCTCTCAAAACCTGTGGAGGCTAACATTTGCCCACACGGGAAATCTGCAGGAATCGATAAGGGAATTGTTAAATAATTGGATCGATAATCAGAATCTTTAATGGCATTGATGTCCATAACTTCTTATCAAATCCCATCCCTTCACCTGTGTAGTTACCATAGTTACTGAGATAATTCTTAATGTATACCTCTCATTATTTTATTCTTTATTTTTTATTATTATTTTTAAAGCATTGATTAAATAAGTGTCACAGAAGGTAAGATGGCGAAAACATTGTCAGAGATCATTGAAAAGTGGTGTTTTTTAGCTTTTTGGACTGGATTTTAGAAATGTTTTACAAGTCAAACAAGGTCATTTAATCCTAAAATAACTTAATTTTAGGGATCCACTGATATCAGTTTTGATAATTGCACTGATACCAAGTCCTCATCCTTGATAGAGCATTACCAGTGCTTAATAGGGTTAAAAATTCCAGGAATTTCAAAGTCACTAGAATTTTTGGGAATGAACCTGGAATTTAGAAAACTGAAGGTTGGCCCTATTGGTTTCACAGTTGCTCTAATGGTACAATAACTTAAAAAAGGTAAATCCTCTTCTCTTGCCATGCATTTTGATTGGTCAAGCTCCCTTTTTTTATCCTTTAGCTTCATCTTCATCATCCTCTTCCATCTCTTTTCCTCAGCTATTGTATCAAACAGCACTGAGACAGGCCAACTGGCCTCTTTTTAGCTAAAGGCTGTTGAGTGAACGAGTGCAGCACAGCCGCCATATTTCTTTGAAAGGAGCCCTGACCCACAGCCATAGTTAAATAGAGCTGAAGGCAGGCGATTGAGGCCGTTTTACTGGCTGAAAAAATGTCTCCTCTCTAAATCTGAAACCTAGCCTCTCATTATTTGAGTAGACAAGGTGTGAGCTGTCTCTGCAGTTTGTTGGGGTTTTTAACGTAAATGAGGATGTCAAAGACATAGCAGACTGAATGTCGCATGATAAGCATATTATCTGCTGAGAAAAGGTACGTTTCCTTTTTAAGTAACCTCATGTATCACCACACATGTAACCAGTACCTTCTAATTAGTCTGTGACAGTATCGACCTAACGTGTTTTCTACCACTCTGGCTCCACAGCACATGGTTCTCATGCGGTGTGGCTTGTATTTTTATCTCCTGCAGAGCCAAGCCTGGATCAGCATCTCAGTGGGAAGAAACACAAGACCCTGAGCACTGTGCGAGCGACGAGGAAGACTCAAGAGGAGCACAGCGTGTTTGTCAGTGGCATCAGTCCTGAAATTTCTCAGACAGACATAGCTGAGTACTTCCAGCAGTTTGGACCTCTCAATACTGTCATCATGGATAAAGACAAGGTCAGGATTTAAGTGGATCGGTTGAGATTTTGTGAAGAGTGTCGACATGCTTTTTCTCTGTGGCCTTTGAACACCAAGTCACCTGACTGAGATCTCTTCTTTCACACTCACAGGGTGTTTACGCCATTGTGCAGTTCAGTGAGACTGACAGCGTTCAGGTAACTCTGTCCTGTGTTGAACATAAGATGAAGGGTCTGAAGCTTCGGGTCAAACCTCGGGAAAAAAAGGAATTCAAGTTGATCGACAAGAAGATGAACAACCCTCAACAAGTTTTTGATCGCCTGAAACCCCAGCTGTGTCAGCAAGCCTCTGTAAGTTCACCTGTATAAAATGGAGCTGTTATGCTGTTGACAGACTGTTTCTAAGGAGAAAACCTCATGTGGAGTTTTTCAGCCTCAAGTGTCTACTCAAGGAATCTTGAATCTGAAACTAGCTTCATATCACTAGTAAGTAGGATAAATAGGTCATGGAAAGTTTAGCCTTTTAAAGTAATCTAGATTATTTGGCTCAGTTTACCACAAAAAAAACCAATTCTTTACCTCCCAAACAGCTCCTCATTTTGTAACATTTTGACCTCATTCATTAGCCAAATCTACACAGCAAAAAATCTGCATAGACAAATTAATGATATCAGAGTTAATATTAACACTTCTTAATCCCTACACAGGTCAACACCACAAAGTGTGGCGCTCTTTTTCTTTTTGACTACTGTATATTAAAGGGAAATGTAGCTGAAATTAAGGTCCCATGTTTGGTTTGAGCACAGACTTTAAAAAACAAACATCTCCACTACAGTTTTAATGACATGGGCTTGTGGCATCTTTCAGTACTTGCCCAATAACAGGACGGGCAGGATAAGTGACCCCTCAAGTGATTCTTACAGGTTCAGAGTTATTCATCCTGCTGTCACGCCTATTGACTTGATTCACTGAAATACAATTTTTACACTTCTTTTTTTATCAACTTTTTCAACTGAGAGTAAGCTTTCGGTGATGTGATTCCACCCAGAGTATAATCAACTCTGCCCTTGCTGAAGTTATCTCAACAGCAAAATTTAAACTCTTTTCATTTTACCGTGAAGCAGGGCTGCTCCCATCCCACATGTTCACTTCAGAGCAGACTTTTTCAAACATCTCATTCACAGACAACGCAACGCTGTATATACTTTGTTGACTGATAATAAAATTGCACGAAACTATTTAATGGTGTGTTTAGCTGTGTAGTGAGATGGGACCTTCTGCGACCTGACAGGACGACTTAATTAACCAATCTGATGATTTGTTTACTACAAGTTTTAATTTATGTTAGAGCTGGGGTATGTAACTTGGATGAGACTGTAGTGGACACCATATACTCCCTCCTCTCATTCATGGCTGTGCTCCTAGCCACTCCCCTTCACTTATGCACAACCAGTCTACTGTGTTTGTGTGCCTTTAGCTGCAATAACATTATACCAGTGTCATGTATTTGCAGCCACAAAAGAGCCCAGCCTTGAACCATGTCCCTTTATAAAATTACCATTACCTGTACAACCTAAACAACAACTAAAGCTCGATATAATATAACAAGCACATTTACCTTAGTAGAGGATACAATAAGAGTACTGTCCCTGAACTGAGCCCTGATTGGCCGAAAGTAGGTGTCCCTTGCTAGATTTTCTGGAGGCTTATTACAGAGCGAGGAGGGGGCATGGATGTCTGATGATCTCTCATGTGGCTTCAGTAATAAGATGTTGAAAGGTAATTATATTTTTTGGGCCAGTGACACAAAAAATAAACTGCATACTGCAGCTTTAATTAATGCTAATTGAAATAATTGAAAAGCCAATAGTCCTTGGTGTTATGGTTTAATTTAAATAGATTTTTCCAAAACTTCACGGTTGTTGATTTTTGCTAATTTCAACAGCAATTCCCTAAGTATTAACCACAAGCAAAAGGTGACAAGTCTGATTAATGCCAATCTACCAAACACATATTTCAAGTGAAAATTGATTCCCAGTCAACAGGGAATTCTCTATGACTGATAATAGCTCTGTTTTCTGAAATGCTGACTAAAAATATAAAGTTTGTCTTATTTTAAATAAATAAATAAATAAACATTATCAACGTTGTTGAATAAGTTTGGCTTTGGATGCGACTGTAGTGGTAATCCTTTATTGAAACAGGGCATCCATCTTTCACCCATTGTCTCTACCTTTTATCCCTGTCAGGGTCGTGGGGGGCTGGAGCCTGTCCCAGCTGATATTGAGTGTGAGGCAGGGTGCACCATGAGCTGGTTGCCAGCCAATCACAGTGCCACATAGAGATAATCAACCATTTACACACACTAAGACCTAAGGGCACCTTAGGGACAGATTAACTAAATAAGCATGGTTTTGGGTTTTGGTAGCCAGAGAAAACCCATGCATGCACAGGAAGAACATGAAGTCTCCACACAGAGTAGCTCTGTCTGACTGGGCAATCAAACCAGCAAGCTTGTAGCTGTGCGGCACGAGTACCTAAATATTTTTTTTTCAAAGTGATATATTTGCAGACTAAGATATTCTCCATCCTCCTTCAGGTGGATGCTCAAATGCAGTATATTATGCATCAATTCCAGTTGGGAGAAAACGAAAAGAAGGCCAGAGGTCTGGTGGTTCAACTCCTGCAAGAGGTTTTCATCGAGTTCTTCCCAGGTGATCCTTTTGAACATACTTAAAATAATCTGTTTGTGTGTTGTTGTTCAACTGAGTGACGATTGTGTGACACAGTATCAGTTATTTGGTCTCTTGGTTGAATGCTCTGTGGGTTTCAGACAGCCAGATTCTGCCATTTGGTTCATCTGTGAACACTTTCGGCATCCATAACTGTGACTTGGACCTGTTCCTGGACCTGGAAAACACCAAGGTGTTCCAGGCCCGTGCAAAGTCAACAACAGAGCAGGTATGAAGCTTAAAAATCTTACCTTAGTGGGTTCTGCACTGAGTGTAGTTTTAGATCTCGTACTTGTGAAGATATGGGATTTGGACCTTCACATTTTAAAACCAACTATCAAATTATGCAACAAAAACTTAGCCTCTGTCTTTGTTCAGGGAGTGGAGGGCATGTCAGATGATGGGCACTCTGAAGACTCCATTCTCTCAGATATCGACCTCTCTACGGCATCTCCAGCAGAGATCCTGGAGCTTGTGGCAGCAATCCTGAGACGCTGCGTCCCCAGTGTGCACAAAGTCCACGTAGTCAGCAGCGCTCGTCTCCCTGTGGTCAAGTTCCATCACCGCAAACTGAACCTGCAGGGAGATATCACAATAAACAACAGGTTACTTAGTGAGAGTTCTTAAAATTGTGCATTTTAATAGGTTTTCCTGCTCAAGAGGCAGATTTACATGTTTCCCCCCCTGTACCTGCACTAGACTGGCAGTCAGGAACACCCGCTACCTCCAGCTGTGCGCAGGAATAGAGGAAAGGCTGAGGCCGCTGGTTTACACCATCAGATACTGGGCCAGGCAGAAGCAGCTGGCTGGTAAGATTAAATGACTGGCTCCTTTCTTGACAGCATTTAGCTCCAACTGTTGAACAATTCATGGTATCATCTCTAAGGTTGTCTCTAAGGACACTTTTACCTCCTTGGCCAGCAGATGTCAGTAGATCTCCACCTTCTTGTCATTGGATCAGGTTTTGTCTGCAGTGTGTTGCAGGGATAGAAGTAATTTTCACAAAAATTAAGACTGCACATTTAAAGCTTCATCCTTGTTGAAATGTTCTAGATTAAGGGTCATTAATTAAGTATCAAGTGAGTTAGATTGAAAAATTCTCCTCAAGCAAAGGCTGGGATGTTAAAATGTCTGCTTATGTCATGATTCACTTTAGATGATAAAAAAACTTTTTAGAGCAGCAATATTTGTTATGAACTGGAGTGTGGGTGATTATAATAAAAACAACAAATACTTTTTAAAACAAACGTTTAAGGATAAATATTTGTACTGAAAATTAAAGGAATTCTGACAGTATTTGTAGAGGGCCTAATTAAAATAAAAAGGCTTAAATTGAGAAACATATGTTTTATTTCATCTAAAAGCAATATTATGTAATAATGACTGGGCTTATTCAAAACTGAACATCTTTCCACACCTGATTTGTCATTATATCCCTTATCTTTCCCCACTCTGAATCCTTCTCTTATGATCCTGCTCTGATTTTAATCTGGGATGAAATGGTGACAGGTAACTTCA
This sequence comes from Cetoscarus ocellatus, assembly GCA_037902135.1. Classification (NCBI taxonomy): domain Eukaryota; kingdom Metazoa; phylum Chordata; class Actinopteri; order Labriformes; family Labridae; genus Cetoscarus; species Cetoscarus ocellatus. The sequence goes on along the minus strand of JBAMNC010000904.1, from coordinate 2,713,775 downwards.
TGAGTCCCTCAAGAGATTATTATTTAGTCTCAAAAAAAAAAGAAGAAATGGGGGGAAATTATTTGTACGTTATTGATCAGTGAGCATCTGTGTTAGCGTTTTGGTGGGTCATTCACATTAGGTTGTTGTTCATTTATTTTTTTTATGTGCTTGGATCAGATTTTAGTCAGAATGACTGCACAGTAGGTGCACTTTGTCTCACAGTTATAATCATTTTTTTGTATAGCACTTTTCAAATGAGAGGTTTACACATTGCTTGACAGCAGAGAAATATAACAAAGAAAGCACATGAACCCAAGAATTAAAGAAACCATCCAGCAATGACAAGAAGCATAAATATTTGCAGGAAAAAACAAATACAACAAAAAAGTTAATAATCCAAGCACCAAAAGAACTTATGTGTCATAAGAACCCAAGCTTATACAAGAACTCAGAAACATAAAATGAAATCAGACTATTAGATTAAAATGAAATAAGATACAGTTCAATAAGATGAAATGAAATAAGAGTTTGAAACAGTCGGAAATGAAAGCGGTAGAAGGCCACATTAATGAGGAATTAAAAATTATATAATGACATTAAAGTCAGATGAAATTATAGAGTGGGAGAGGAGCCTACAAAATAAGGAGATAAAAGTGCAATGCCATGTAAACAGAGAACACCAAGCATGAAGACGAGCAAAGCAGCATGTAATAATGTAGAAATCAAAATAAGAAAAGGGAATTAAAATGGGAAAACACACCAAAATATGTTAACAATGAAAGACAGGAGCCAAAGGGAAAAGAGATGGAGAAAATTAAGGCATGGGTTATGTTTTCTAAGTCGGACTGATTAAGAACTGATTTGTTTTTGCTGTTGTGCAAAGGTGGAGAAACATGACCGACCCACTTTATTGATGTGGGTTGTGAAGTTGAATCTTCGTCCAAAACGACTCCTGTGGGCTGTGGGTGTAACATATTCTGACAGGAAACCAAGGGTGGACTGCAAGAGGGCATGAGATTTGTTTGTTGGAAAGAATTACTTCCAGTTTTGATTTATAGAGCAAAAGAAAATTGTGTACCATCCAACAGCTGATATTATCTAAACAGTTTTGACCGCAGCAAGGGTTCTGGTGTCCTCGGGTCTAAGGGAGAGGTGTATCTGTGTGTCGTCTGCATAGCAGTGAAAGAGACTTGATGGCGCTGAATTCTTTGGCAAAGATGCAGAATATAAATAAAAAATAAAATCCGAACAGAAACTGAACTGTGCGGTACACCAGAGAAGTGGATTAGGTATGATTACCTTTGGTGGTGACTGCAAAGGTTTGCTCTAAAAGTTAAGAATGAGACCAGTATCCCCGTTGCTCGCCCATCTTTTAAGACGCTCCATTAAATTAAAATGATCGACAACACAAGCTGCACTGAGATCTAAGAGAATTAAAACGGCTCCCTCCCCTCTGTCCGACTGCATGTAACAACTGATGTGATGCTTGTGCCACGAGGAGGGGCAACACCAAAGACTGCAAACAAACACACTGCATTTGGAGTACAGTACTTTAGTTTGTATCTCCAAACATGATGTTGAATGATGTGCGGGTATGCTGATAAAAGTCACTCACTGTGTCGCATCTGCTGTTTCTCTCCAACATTTCTCCCTCGACAGTCTGTGGTACCAACACATTATAAGGGCAGGGAAGTTCTTTTTTTCATCTGTCTCGTAGTTCTCCAACTTGCTTGACTTTCTGTCACAGAGTCGTGAAGCGTCTCATACTGGTCTGTTGTCCATCATTATGACACGCTACATGAGACTGAATGACTGATTTTCATGGCAGACAGGTCCTGAAACCCTACGACTGTCAACATGGGCCTTAATTGTGCATAAATCATGTAGTCTGACCCCTGCATAAGGAGAGCTGTTTCAGTGTTGTGACCTGCTCTAAAACCAGATTGAAACTCCTCAAAGAGGCTTTTGTGAGACTTCGATCCTGTATTGTTGGGGCCTTTTTTCTTTTAAGGTTGCAAGAATCACAGCTATGCAACAGAAGCCTAAAAAGATAAACCAATAAATGTTGGTAATTGTACACTTATGTTTCCTGTAAACCCTACTGTGTTTGGTCTATAATGTTTAGGTAACCCTGGTGGAGCAGGTCCCCTGCTTAACAACTATGCTCTGACACTGCTGATCATCTTCTACCTACAAAACTGTGATCCCCCTGTCCTGCACTCTGTGGAGCATCTCAAAGACTTGGCCTGTAAGTGCTGCATGGTTCCTACACTTGTCTTAATTATCCTTTACCTGACTGACTTTTTTGTTGGAAAGGTTTTGAGAGAGTATAGAGTGTAACTTTCAGTTCAATAGTTGGTGGACCTCTCAAGGTCTAAACAACATCTGAATTTTATTCTAAAGAAAGATGTAGCAGAGGTACTGTGGACCTGTTATTTTAGCTGCTTTTGACTGCAGTGGTTCACATTAATTTTTTTTTTTTTTCCAAACAGATCCAGATATTTTTTTGTTATTATAGTTTGAGGTGTGAATGGGAAGTCGGAGCTATTGTTGAAAATTGTATGTTATATGTACTTTTGTAGTTTATATTTGTGTAAGGACTCCTTCTTATATCAGTGCCACACATTTCAGCCGTTACCATCTAAGCTTATTTGTAATCCGTCCCTGATGGCCAGATAAAACACACAGTTTCAGACAAATTTTGACCAGATTGGGTTGTCACAGCCCAGCTTCAAACATCAGCCCTGGTTATGCATGTGCTCTTGCAGTATGACGCAATAATGATTCTTCTAACAATTGTGATTCAACAAGATTGGCATGTTTTTTTGTGCAACTTTCTGTCTAGTTTGACACCCTGACCTTGTCCTATGTATACATCCCTTGACAACTGCAGAAAAGCAAAGGTGTTTAATTATTATCCTAAGTTTCAAGCATTAGACCAGGGGTGTCAAACTGATCCGGTAAAGGGCCACTGTGGCTGCAGGTTTTCATTCCAACCAAGCAAGAACACACCTGATCCAACAAATCAACTGTGTAAAGACAATCCAGCTGATTGAATAATTTGCATCAGCTGTGTTCTTGCTTGGTTGGAATGAAAACCTGCAGCCACAGCGGCCCTTTACTGGATCAGTTTGACACCTGTGCAGTAGACTCTTACACAGCATTAGGGATAACATCTGAATAGCTAAAAAAAAAACAAAAGTCTTTACCTGAAGATACTGTAATCATGTCTACACACTGCAAAAGTGGAAAGTTCTTCCTCGTCCACGGCTGCCAGGATTAAAGCCAAAAAGGTCCTAACATTTTAAATTAATTTTAATGTGTTTGGATCAATACTGTCTGGAGTTAAAAAGGTAAGCAATTTTTTCTAACCCAAGTTTAGATGAGGGCTAATAAGCTTACATTAGCTTGACTACAGAATTTATTGAATGTAACAGCACTGCTGAACCTGCCACTGTTAGAAACGGCTATTGGAAAGTAATGTTTATTAAAAGGCAGTCATATTTTGATCAAGTTGGCATGAATTTTGTATGGCAGAAGTCTGTCATGTTCTTCAGTCCACTATAACTGTTTGGGCAGCTGACAACACTGATCTGCTATTTATGCCTCAGGGTTTTCTTTCCAACATAGGGCTTTGTAGATGTACAAACCAGATTTTCCCCGTTAAGAAATAGTGCATCTAGTTGAAAAAAACAGCTAGCTCTTATTCAAGAAAAAAATTCAAATAGGTTGACATTTGGTTAAAACAGAAAGGTTGCACAAGACTGTGAACTTCTGCATGGCCCACAATTGAGAGAAACCTCACTTGTCCACCAGGGAAACGGTTTCATTAATGCCTGATGTCATGTGTAAGCTTTCACAAGGATGAAGCTCTGGGGGAACTTCTGTTACATTTAACAAAGCTGGTGTAGATGACACATAATGGTATTTGGCTGGGCTAATTGGGCACATTTTCTTGGCATGTTTTCGAATTTGTACCTCAAGATATATTTGAAAGACAGTCTATATTGTCCTTTTCTTGAAGCCCCTAGCAAGCCCTCTGTAGGTTTTTTATGTGCTCTTCTTTTCTTTGCACAATACTGCAGCATGATACCCAGCACTTCTGTTGAAGCTCTGATTGTCTCTGTTTAACCAGGTCCAGTTCCTCATGAAGTTGCAAAGACTGCAGATAATGTCACATCAGTATACAATGATTGGCCAAAAAAACATCTGTAGTGTTGCAAGTCTATCAACCAAAATACGACAAGATTTTTATTGACCTTTTTTCATGATGTTACAAGTCTGTCTGAATCACCCCACTAAAAGCCTGTAGGATTTCTCACTGTGTTCTGGATTTTTGCTGATAAGATCTGTAGCGAACAAAAAGTTATAAAACTCACATGTTCTGTTCTTTGTAATAATCTTAAACAACCCTGCTTTTTGCTATTTTTAAAGCCTACACGCAAACTGCAAGAATAAAAAGCTGTTATTAAGGTACTGTGGAACTACAACTTGGAGTTTTGACTTGGAAGAAACACAATTTTTCCAGTGTATAATATCTTATTGTGACCTCTGGTTCAGAGTTTCTTAATAATTGAGTGATCTTATTTTGTTTTTTTTCGGAGTTCAGTAACACACACCAAGGCTTTGAGATCCAAAAGCAGGCAATGTCAGATGCATTATATTATTTCCCATGAAACAATGAAATCTTATGTGTGTGTTCACCCCGAACCTTATCCAAACTGGTAGTCTAAATCCCATTTACTCTGGGGGATTGAGAACCAAGAAGATCTGATTACCAACTCACTTCCACACTTCTGGACTTATTCCTGCACCACTCTGTAATGGCTCAAAAATATTTCATTAAAGTAATTAGCAGCTAAAATGCAGTGTAGCCTAATGACAGTGGCCATACTTCCACAATCCGTTGTGATGGAGGTTATGTTTTGTCCGTCTGTAAGCAAGATTACTCAAAACGTTATTGGCCGTTTTTGATGAAATCGTCATGAATAGTGGGTCATTGTACAAGTAAGAACTGATTAGATTTTGATGGTGATCCAAATTCAAGATCCAGGAATATTTCATGGATTTGTTAACAATGCAAGATGGGGCAGTTTTTGACATTTTTGCCAACAACTTGACTAATACTGTCAGACTGCCCTGGCAGAGGTTTGTGCTCTCTTCAAGTAATGAGTGATGCCATAGTGATAATAATGATAATAATATGTTTAATTTGTAAGTGCCTTTCTTGACACTTGGGGACACTGTACAACAATCAACAATCAATAAAACAACAATGGATAAAGTCAGCAAACAATAAAAGAAATGTTAGAAAAGGAAGGAAGGGGATGAGGAGAGGATAATTACAGAGAGCAGTCGGTCTTAAACAGGTGGGTTTTGAGTCTGGATTTGAAGGAAGGGAGAAAGTCAAGAGTTACGGATGTCTGGTGGCAAAGACCTCCAGAGCTGAGGAGCAGAACGACTGAAAGCTTTGCTTTCCTTGGTAGTCATATGTATGGAAGTGGTTAGTGCTGTAGTCATGTATGGTAGCACTATAATGTAAAATTATTGTGTAGCCTGATATGGCCATTAGTGTAAGATTACAAATCAACCTCTTTGCAGGTGAGGAGGAGGAGTGTGTGATCAATGGCTGGGACTGCACTTTCCCCAGTCAGCCCATCGCTGTGCCCCCCAGCACCAACACACAGGACCTCTGTAAGTCATAGTAAAAAAGAAATGTATGGTTTTTCTGAGATTTACTTGGAGATTTCATAGCTTAGTTTCTCCATTATTTCCAAGTCAGACCTTTAGTAGCCTGTTAGCCATTACGAACCTCCACACACTCTTAATGTTCATGTATGTTTTCCTCTTTAGGCTCCCTGCTCGCTGGCTTCTTCTCTTTCTATGCAAAGTTTGATTTTGCCAGTAGTGTCATATCTGTCAGAGAAGGGCGGGCTCTCCCAATCACAGATTTACTTGGCAAGAATAAAGAAGAGAAGGAGGAGGAGATGCAAGAGGATCGACTCAAAGAGACCCACCACCACAGCCCCAAACTTGGCCCTCTGAATCTCTTGGACCCCTTTGAACTTACACACAACGTTGCTGGAAATCTCAATGAACGCTCTCAGCGCGCCTTCCAGAAGGAGTGCCAGGAGGCCGATAAGTACTGCCACTGCCTGCAGTACCAGCACAAATCCACCAAAGGAAAGTCATGGGGTCTGGTACGCTTATTGGCCCCCCATGGTGACGTCCAGCAAACCAGGACAGAGCAGCTGATCAGCATCCCCTTCAAATCAGCATCACTCCCCGAAGTGCTGTGCGATCAGCTGCAGACGGTGGGGGACGGTTTCAGGCTGTTGTGGTTTCAGAAGGTCTGCTCTGCGGTGGAGGGAGTCTTTCACACTGTTCTTGGGTGTCAGCTGGCTCCCACAGGCGCTGTCTTTGGCGAGGATTCAGCTGCTGAAGAAATGGACACTTCCCTGAACACATCAATAAACAGCTGTGACAGCACTGAGTCCCAGAATGAAGCAGACACTCTAAATACCTCTGTGGTCGGCGCCAAGAGGTCGCTCTCCTCCAGTGATGATGGCAGCACTGTGTCACCTCAAAGTAAAAAACCAAGACTGACAAAGAGAGGCCGGCCTGAGCCCCCTCACTGGACCTGTGTGTTGAAGCACATTGTGTGGGCTGGCAGGAGGAAGATGAGGCGGGAGATGACCAAAGACACAGACTTGAGGCCTGAAGGGAGCTGTGTGGAGCTGGAGGCTCAGGTCACGGCTCACATCATTGAGAAAGAGCCAGAGCTCAAGGAGCCCCTGGAGTTCAAGGTTCAGCCACGGATGGTGGGCGGGACAGAGAGCACAAAGGCATTGCTGAAGTTTGAACCAACCAGTGACAAGACAGGAGTTTTTCAAGACTTCTTTCACTTCCTGGAGGTGTTTTTACCAAAGATGGTGGACACACTTCTGGAGAAACAAGCAGGGAGTGCTTAAAGATGAGCATTCTTCAGGCTATTCAGATTATTTTTGGCTTTATTTGTTCTAAATCAAAACTGCCATTACTGCTAATTGCTTAAATAAATATCAAAGTTAAAGTTTGACTTTATACCAACTAGGCACTGTCTGTTATATTCACAAATATAGGCTTTTTGAGAACAGCAAAGTTTGTAATAATTTTTATGCATACTGTATATTTTCATTTTAGTTTTGGTCACGTGTGTTCTCAATCAGGCCGAGTTTTATGTTTGAGAAGTTGCCTTGTTTTAGTGCATTTCTGTTGACATAAGCTTTATAATGATGGAAATCAAATGGCAGACATTTGTTGTACACAGCATTTGATGTATGTAAAAAATAAATTCTGCATAAAAGACAGCCTCATTATTAAGGTGTAATGAGCAAATTATGTTAAGAACCCAGTTCTAAGAGACACTAAAAACAGAACACAGAGGTTTGTATTTTTTCAGCCTTTACTTAAATACAGCACAAACAAGATGTAATTAATTTTCAGACTTATAAACTATACCTTTTTTTTCTTGAAACACTGAGTTTGTTTCTTGCAACATGTTTCAGAACTTTAGATAGACAACAATCGGGGTGGTCTTTTTCATGCATAGCTTGGAGGATATGATAGCCATCATCTACAAAAACAATCTGAAAAATGGACTTGGTCAGACCACATCACAATTTTCCACTTAAGGCACTCCCTCTTAGATAAGTGTGGGCCCAGAGGAATCTGCAGTTCCTCTCAGTGTTATTGGCTTTTACTCTGAAGAGTAGAGTCTTAACTCTTCATTCAAAGATGGAAGACTGTAAGTTTTCTGAAGACTCCCTGAACCCATGTTGTAATCCATCCATCTATCCATTATCTATACAGCTTTTCCTTTTCAGTTTGCGGAGGGATGGGGCCTATCCCAGCTAACATTAGATAAGAGGCAGGGTACACCCTGGACTGGTCACCAGGCGATCACAAGGCTACATAGAGAGACAGACAACCATTCATGCTCACACACACACCTATGCACAATTTAGAGTAACCCATTAACCAAATGAGCATGTTCTTGGTCTGTGGGAGCAAGCACGTAAACCCCACACAGATAGACCTCGGCTGACCAGGGGAGTCTTACCAGAAACCTAGCTGTGAGGCACATGCACAATCTAGCTGCACCACCATGCCACCCCCATGATAAAGATGCTGTATTTTAATGCAGTGTTGCCTGGCAGAATAGAGGTCACAGGCATTCAGTGTCAGGTTTCAGCTTTGCCAGTTATATTCAGAAATGTCCTGATTTTTTGGTGCTATAGACTGCAGATAGGGAGATCAAAAAAACTCAATGTAAATATGCGTTGAGGAATGTTGTTCAAGTGTTGGACTATTTGCCTCAACAGTCTTTTAGCCACGTTCACACTGATGTTTTGGCTAACTTTTGCTGATGTATAGGTAAATGTCAAGCTAACTCAAGCCATGCAAAGCTAAGTTAATGTCAGTTGGGCAATGCTGATTTTTGTCGGCAAATTTTACATAGCTTAACAATTTTAGACATTTGATCCAACACACTTTAGACACCAGCAAGAGTTGACCTCCGCTTACCTTCACTACCGCTGCATTCATCTCTGTTGGCGAACATTGTGGTCTGCCAGCCCGTAGTTTAATGTACATTAGCTCTGTTGGCTCCAGGTGCTTCCTCCTAAGGACTGGACTCCTTCTGTATGATATGAGGTGTTCTTTCTGGGACATGGTGTCAGAACAGTACTAAGACCAGCTGCAGGTGGATGTGGTGAAATGGCATGTAAGTCCACTTTATATGGCCTTTGTTAAGTGATGTTACGATACATTTGTACAACATTCAGCAGCACCAAGCTCAGGTCAGAGTTCCCTTAAATTGAATGTGCTACCCATGTGTTACATCAATGTGGGGGATGGTTTAAAATCCATCTAAAATTAGTCAGGGGAAACGTCAGACTCCACCAGCACAACATTTCTCTCATCTTAATATATGTCAGCCTGTGTTTAACACAGTAGAATTTACCCTTGGAATGTACTTTAACCAAAATTTTGATGATAACTCAACCTTGGTCAACATCAGCTGCTGTATGTTGATGTGTAAATGCCTCTTTAAAATAACGTGCAGAATCTTAAACCATTATTTATTATGGATGCACCAATCGAGAATATCAGACCTAATTGTGATGTTTAAAATATCACTTTAGCCAGTTCCAGTTCCTATGTTTTCCATTGACTTCTTTTGGTGTATTTAACCCATAATGCCTTTATTTTCTCATACAGATAAATCAACAAGTCACTTCCTCTGATAAAAAAAAAAAAACCTGCTGCTCTGGATCAACAGTATAGTTTGTATGAGATAACAGCTTTCGATTGATATTGCACTACAGATAAACAGACGCTGATGTTTATGAAAGAGCCAATATCAGCTGATACTGATGTTGAACAGCTGCAAATGTGCATCCCCATCACAGAGCGTAAATTGCTGTGCCTTTCAGGAGTGCTCCTTTTATACCCAATCATGGTACTATGACCTGTTACCAATTCACCTTTGCAGTGGAATGTTTCAGGGATTTTTTTGGAGCATTTTCCCAACTTTTTCAGTCCTTTCCTGCCTCTTTCCCAGCTGTTCTCGGACCAAGTTGGACACATCAAATTAATGTGCATGTATTTGTCCTTGAAAAAGCACTTGATCAGCATGAGCAATAAATATCTCGTCTTTGTGTTGTATTTGATTTTTTTAGGTCGAAAGGTTTTGAAAATCACTATGATTTTATTCATATATTCCACCACATAAAACTCTTGAAATGGTGTCATTTTTATATTTTTAATCAGCCTTTTTAATTGTTTTGCTATACTGATCATCTTGAATTGTTTTTGTGAACAATCAATAGTGAAACATTCTGGAACATGTAGGTGTGTTGGTTAAACTTGTAGCTGCCAGAAAGGAGCCATTGAGCAGTGCTTTTCTCCAGTCGTGTCTTTCTCTCATCCGACTGAGACAGATGAGAGTAATTACTGTGGCAGGCAGACTGCTTTATTACAGCAGGACGAGCCAGAGCTGAGGGATGCACCGAGCTCCATGTGCTGATTAACATCATTCATCTCTGCTTTAAAGGAAGAGACAGATAGACAACAGGCTAGAAGGATAAAATTTGCAATAATGTAGGGGTGTTATTTGAGGATGTGAACTTATGATAAAAGCAGTGATGAACCAAAAGACTCGAGATGTTTGAGGTCCAGCAGAGATCACACTGTTCAAACCCCAGTTCCCAAAAAGTTGTGAGGCTACAACCTTTGTTTGATTGAGTAGAGCACAAAGACAAAGTGTTGATGTTCAAACTGATAAACTTATTGTTTTTTAGAAATTCTTGAATTTGGTGCCAAAAAACATGTTTCAATGATATTGAGACGGGCAAGAAATGACTGGGAAAGTAGTGGAATGATCAAAACTGGTTTGTTGGTAGCAGGTAATAATCCAACAGTGCATGAACAACATTCCTCAATGAGCAGTTGTGGTGATTGAATATTTTTACTGTATACAGTTAAAAATATTATTAAACGATTTTAATAATTGTGAGGAATCTCTATGTTCAAGGGGCAAGGCTGATAACCCAAACAAAGTGACCAAGACCTCCTACCCCTCAGGGGGCAGTGCATTAAAAAATGCAATCATTCTGTGATGAATATTTCAACAGAAGCCCAGGAACCAGAAACCTTTGTCAGTAAACAAGTTACATTGTTGTATCGACAAATGTAAGATCCAAACAGCCAGAGACACTTTCCCTTGCCAGGCTTATATGAGAAAGACACGTCAAAGTTAAAGTGTGCTCTGGTTTGTCGTATACATGTTTCAATTATTTTCTTAAGAAACAGACGCCAAAAAACATTATTTCAGTTGATTATTTCCGCCCTTTGATAATACCAATTGGTATTGTGTTTTGTACTGTTGGAAAGCATGATTAGTCACCTTTACAAAGGGGTACAACTTTGAAGGATGTATGGACCAAAATCCCCTCTTCCCCTGGAAGAGACCCTAAATTTCCTCCCTGAAGCAAGGGCGAAGAACTGGTCTTCTTGGGGTGTTGTCTTCCTCAGATTCCCAGTTCGCTGCCTGTCTTTGACTTCACAAATTTTACAAAACTTGGTCCTAAGTTTGGAAATGGTACCAGGCCTGCCACTCTGTGTACTGGAACACCAGCCTACAGTTGCAGAGGATTTTGGAGGTGCCAGTGGTGGAGGAGGTTTGCTGAGATCACAGGAGCAAAGACATGATTAAAGAATATGACAGCAGCAGGAAATGGGTGGCTGAATGAATATATCGATCTTCCTTCTTGAATTTTCTCTAGAAGCTCTATTTGTTGGCATGTAGCCAGTTGGTTAAGATGTAAGAAACCAATGGGCATTATTATTATTATATTTATGTGGAAAACATGGCTTTTCTTGTGTTATTGTTTGCTCACTTTTTGCATTAAGAATATCTGTATTCAACTGTTACCATGATGTATAAAGTTTGAGATGTCATTTTATCAGTTTATATAGGTTGAATGCGGATATGTGAAAATATAACAACTTGATAACATAGCAGCAGATCCCACAAACAGGACAGAAAGATTGAAATGACCTCTGTACTCTCTCATCAAACAGTAACATAACCAGCTAAATGTCTTCAGTTTGCGGAGGGATGGGGCCTATCCCAGCTAACATTAGATAAGAGGCAGGGTACACCCTGGACTGGTCACCAGGCGATCACAAGGCTGCATAGAGAGACAGACAACCATTCATGCTCACACACACACCTATGCACAATTTAGAGTAACCCATTAACCAAATGAGCATGTTCTTGGTCTGTGGGAGCAAACATGTAAAGCCCACACAGATAGACCTCGGCTGTCCGGGGGAGTCTTACCAGAAACCTAGCTGCGAGGCACATGCACAATCTAGCTGCACCACCATGCCACCCCCATGATAAAGACGCTGTATTTTAATGCAGTGTTGCCTGGCAGAATAGAGGTCACGGGCATTCAGTGTCAGGTTTCAGCTTTGCCAGTTATATTCAGAAATTTCCTGATTTTTTGGTGCTATAGACTGCAGATAGGGAGATCAAAAAACTCAATGTAAATATGCGTCGAGGAATGTTGTTCAAGTGTTGGACTATTTGCCTCAACAGTCTTTTAGCCACATTCACACTGATGTTTTGGCTAACTTTTGCTGATGTATAGGTAAATGTCAAGCTAACTCAAGCCATGCAAAGCTAAGTTAATGTCAATTGGGCAATGCTGATTTTTGTCGACATGTCGGCAAATTTTACATAGCTTAACAATTTCAGACATTTGATCCAACACACTTTAAATGTCTTCAGTCTTCTGTGTCTTGAAGTCATTGTTAATATGTTAAAGCCTATCCTTGCCTCAGTTGTTACTGCACTATTTTTGTTTGTTAGCCTCAGCCATTGTGAGACACAGTATGGAGATTGTCAAAGTACCTCTCCTTTGGGTAATTAGCATCCTGTGTGAACTCATGCTCTTTGTATAAGATGACCTCGGCTTGATGCCCGACTTGCATAGTGCTGTGTGCGGGTGAGTGGCACTCTAAGGGAGTGGGATATTATTCTTTCTCTCTGCTGGAAGTCCTCCCTAAAATTAAATCAACTTTGAATCTGCTATTGTATTGGGAAAAAATACATATTGTTTCTTCAAGATGTCAATACACCCAAAACTAATAGTAATCCCTGTATTCTCAAATGTTTTAGACTAAATTAGAACATTAAAATAGCCCTTGGCACACTCGCATTGGTGGAAACACCACCAGCATATTTGCAGACTCATTTGTTTTCTGTTTTTCCCGACTAAAACACTTTTTGTGTGATTATGTTCCCAAGGTTTAGGTCTCATATCACTTCACAGCCGCCATTTACTATAACTGCCACTCCAGGCTACTCCAGGCTACTCCAATATCCCCATCCGTTGTTTCTCAAAGGTGCTGCTGATGTATGGCCCCTCTCTCTCTTTCACACACAGCTCTCAGCCAAAGAATCAGTGATTGATATCAAAACAGATGGGCTGTTTGTTGTTGGCCTAAAACAAGAAAACAAACCATTACTTGTTCTTATGACTCAAATGTAGCAATTTTGGACATCAAAAAAAGCAAATTATAGTGAAATCTTTGCAGATAGACAACAACACATGCAGTGATGGGCTCCAACAAGAAATGGTGTCATCAGATATTGATGACCAAACAGTTCAGCTACATGTAGCTCATTTGCTGTAATTACTAAGAGAATTGATCCTTTCGGGCATTTGTGTGAGTTCTGCATCTGTCACACCATTGAGCCTATTCTTCATTTAGATGTCTCATGAAATTAGAGGCATGAAAAAAGAGCCAATTTTATTTTCTGTGTAATTGGTGTCTAGTGGGGGGAGCCCCTGAGTCAACTCCCCCGAGACCTGAAATCCTCCACAGCCTGTGGACAAATTCAGCTGTTTACTGCTAGACTCTTTGACGCATGAACACAAATCACGTCAAGTACAGCATCATATTTTTCTTGTGGAGTGATGCTGTTTACGTCATCTCTGGTTATCCACCCCCTCTGCACAAACTGATACCAAGAATATAGACTTGAGGGCAGGTGAGGAAGACAATAACTCTGTCTTTTAATTAAAGATCTTGCTGTACCCTAGAATAACCTGCTGGTGTTATGATTCCTTTAAGAATCATGATACATTTGTTTATAAAATGCTGTAGAAACATCAAGAGCTTGAATCCAAAGTTGAAGGACATAGAAGGTCAAATTTATAACAAAACCCTCAATTCCTGAGGAATAAAACACTTTTCACCTATGACATAAAAGAAACAATATAATACATAATTCATACACTGGGGCTCTGGCAGCAAATACAGGAGAAATATATCATGTAGTGACTTTAATAACATGGCCTGAATCAAACGCTTGAACCTTCCCTGAGCTCCTGTCACATGTCTCACCATCCATCAGAATTACCTGAGGCTGCCATCATAAGCCCCCCTATAAACACATCAGTACGTGGGATATTACAGTAAATGGTTTAGGTGATGCTGCCTCCAATGGTGAAGCTTCCGTTCCTTGAGGGAGAGGAATGACACAAGCTGTTGCTTTTTTGAGAAACCAAAGGTGAAACACCAGGCGTCATGTTCACCTCAAAGTTTTCAATGAGATTTTTTATTCTGTGTGTGGCAATAAAGCAGGGTGCAGGCATATTTCCTGTCTCTACCAAGCTCTCCTATCATAATAAGGCTTAAAGGTCCAAAAAAAACATGTCAATTAGAAATACTGCCTGGAAATTTTGGCATTCAAGTGCCAGGTAGTGAAGGTGCAGTGGTAGATCAAGATAGGCTTAGGGATGAATATAAATACCAAAGGACCTTTGACTTAGACCTTTTACCTCCAAGTTGTATCAGTTCTTTATACTAAGAGAGGATATTTTTGTAAAGTTAAACATAAATCCCTCAAAGAGTTTTTGAGATTTCACATCTATAAGTAATGAGACCCATCCTCAAGTCAGATTGGACATATGTGCCAATTTTGAAAAAGGACAAAAAAAATCCACTTATCATTTTGTAGGTAGCGCATTCACGAGCAAGAGGTGAACATCCCGCCTGATTACCTACGACCTCCAAAATCAAATGAGTTCATCTTGCTGTCAGGGAAGACAAATGTGCAAAGTTTGACAGAAATGCCTCAAAGCTTTCTTGAGATACTGTGGTCACAAACTAAGGATGACCAGGAGACTCCATGGCCTTGATGTTTGAGCTATGACCTCAAAAATGTTATTTTAAGGGTGCCACTAGCCAAGTTGGTTATGTCTGCACTCCTCGTGTATGGAAGCTCCTGCCTCCAAGTGGGAGCTGATGTTCAATTCCAGCTTGGAGCCTCTTTCCCATGTGCCTGTCCTCACTCTTTTACCCCTCTTTCAAAGTCTATCGACTGGCTCCCTTCTTCCTTCAAAACAGACATGAAAACCCAAAAAATTAGCTTAAACATGTATCTACGTCATCCTTGTGTCAAAGGGGAAATATGGACAGTTTTTCGAAATTTATTTAAGCATTCTTGTCATATTTGGTTCATAAGATTCTGTTCACAAGCAAAAGTGATCATGAGTCTCCATGACTTAGACCTTTTACTCATGACCTTCAAAGTCAACTAAGTTCATCCTTCAGTGAGAGAGATCATTTGTGCAAAAATTGATAAAATTCACAATGCAGCTTTTGAATATCACAGTTACAAAGAAAAGGCAATTTTATGAATCTGAGTCAGCTACAACCAAAGCCACAGGCATTTTGGTTTCATGAAGATATTGAGTCTCATGTTCATCTGTTGCTCATAACATGATATCTCAAAAACACTTGTAGGGTCACCTGACCAACTTTATTCAAAGATCTAGTTGAACTCAAGGATGGGATTAAGCTGGAAAATACTTCTTGTTCCTGAGGGGAGACAATTTGGCATGCAAAAGAAAGCAGTACCATAAAAACACAGAAAGGCATAAAAATTTCTCGCAGTGAAATGCAGAACTTCTTTAAGTTTTGCTTTTACACTCATGCAGGAGTATCTAACTTCTAACTACTTTCTTTTGTTCTGGAGTGCTACAATGAAATGCAATTATGATTTTAGCCTAAGCATATTTCATATGGTGTCCTGTAGGTTTTATGGGTATGTAGTGGCATACTAGAAGGAGAGGACAGTGAACTTTGTCAATCAAATAGCAAAACGTCAGCCCACCATACATTTCTGTAGAGGAAATGAGAGTTAACACTAACATGAGTTTGATTAATGTAAGGCTCAAAATGCACTTATGTGTAATCTAGTTACATAATCCACCCTCTTTGCACTTTGAGCTGGGCTTTGCATCAGGAATTAATGTTGTCAAAATGCATGGGAGCCTGGGTCAGTTGAAGGTGATAATGCTGTCTGGGCTATTTGTGGAAGGGTAGGTAAGAAAAATAGGAATTTGTATTGATGCTGTCCAGCCTCGTAGAAGCGTTGTGGGGCTAAATGGAAGAAACACCAAAGGTGGGAGGTCCCTACCTAATGACCCCAGCAATGCCCCCAACCTAGTCCACATAGCTGGGCTGGGGGCCTGTGAGAGGCCTTGTGTTGGGGAGGGCAATGCTGATGCAGAAAGCATGGGCATTGTCACTACTTGCAGCTTGCATGTACAAAGCCTGGGTCTGTTGAGGGTGGCAATATTGTGGCAATAGAGGGCAATGTGCTAGATTATGTAACTTTGTAGTACTGTTTTGCGTTATAAGTGAGGTTACAGGCCTTATCCTTTCATTATGGCACAGGTACAATGTGTGTCTTTCAAGTGATATGGCACCCCAGAATCACAAAGGCCAAAGAAACATTAGTATACTGACCAGACCTTTTTTTTGTTTTTCAAAATTGCATGAGTGCAAGACTTTTTTTCAGTTTGATAACTCATTACCCTTTAACTCTTTTGCTAACTTATTATCGACAGAGCTACTGACTGACAGCAGACCCTTTTAGAGTCATTTATATGCTCATAAATGAACACACTGTGTTAGACGGCAGCCATCAAATCCCTATTTTACCTCCTGAACTGTGCAAACAGACTGGCCTGCCTTGAAAGCACTCTGCTCATATTAGCAGCTCCCCCACTCTGGAGATAAGGCTAAATAAAAACGCATCATCATTTCCCCCTTTCTGTCCATGATGGCAGGAAGAAGTCAGACATCCTCCTGGGAGATTGCCTCTACACCAGAGTGGACTTTTTGTAGGCATGTGTGTAATCTTTCTCTTGAATTTGAACTAGGCAGTATGTGTCATGCAAATGGAAATGGTGCTAGTTATACAATCTGAAGTGAGGGCAGGTTCTGAAAAAAGGCTTTTAGGGCTCCGTTGGAGAGTTATAGAAGCATTAAGGTAGTATATTTCCAATATCATGATTTGTTAAGTTAGCGCTACATGTAAAAAAATGTTATGAAATTTTCCAAATTACCTAGTCAAAGTGGCAGACATGAGCAGTAAAGGAGGGAAAAGTTTGTAAAACTCAGAAAGATAGAGAAAAAGTTCTGAAAATCAGTAGCTTCCTGCTGCTCTTATTATCTTTACCTTGATGGCAACTCAAGCACTTCTCCCCTCTGCAGGAGCCCAAACTGCTCCTCAGGAGTGCATTAGCCGGGCTTTATTGGACTGAGCAAACTGTCTGCCCTGTCCCTTATCTGAAGGCTGTTACTTTCTCAGTGTTTGCCTACAAGCACCGCTGATAACTAATGAGTTTTTCTTGTGCATATTGTTGTTTCTTGCTGCTGATTTTTATGGCCTATAGAGTGAGGAAAGAGTAGCTGATTACTGAGGCAGAATTAAATAAATGTTCAGGATAGCCAACGTTAGCAGTGATTACATTGGAGGGGACACATATCTGTTCCCTTCAATGGGAGATTTTTTATCTGTTGTTTAACCACTTTAAGCCAGAGCCCACTTTATTTGAACTTATCTGATTGTAAAAAGCCATTATTTTCCTATTTTGGTTCCTGCGTTCGTCGATAAATATCACTTTGAATTATGGTACAATAATTGCTTAGAAATGGTAAACGCAATCAATTTCAAATACCGCAGTCTGCTCTGAGCTTTTATGGCACACACACTTTAACGGCCTGTTTATGGTCAAAAGGTTCAGTAGGTCTGCAGAGGCTGTCATCGGGGATTTATGTCCAAATCAAGATGTGTTTTTGACAAGAGCTTAGGGACAGACAAAGGAAAAACATTGTTTTTTACAAGGTTGTAAACAGCACTTGAGACGAGAAGTCATTCGATCTCAAGGGAGCCCAAAAAGACAATGTGTGTGTGTTGCTATTTTTCAACAGCTATGTGACAGTTTCTATAATTAAACCTTCATGTTATGTAGTCAGAATACAACTATTCAACTACTATACTTTAAAATATGTTAAAGAAAGTTGTGACTAATAAGGAATTAAATCTGTGATGATAGCTTTAACCAACATAAATCTGCTACACTTCTTTGGGACAATACATAAAAACTACAAGGAAAAACCTCATTACAAACAATAGAATGGAAAAGAAATGTAGTCAAATTCTGAGTGATTAATTGATTAATTGCTAAGTTCTTCTCAAACATAACAAAAGACAAAAATGAAATAATATCGCTGCATGACTTGGTTCCAAATATACTTGGAAAAAAAAAACCCAGATATCAAGATTACATAAGGTTAGATTGCACACAACAGATCAGTAATTTTGTGTGGTTAGTACACACTTTCTCAGAGAAGTCCCTGAAAACAAATCTGGTAAAAATTTGCAGGATACGACTGTCTAGTGGTCAGATGACCAACAAAACATCCTGCTTAACTCTGTTTAACACCATAAAACATGTTGCATTTAACTTCGCTTTAGACTGTTCCTGGGCTACATGGTGGTCGAGCAGCTATTCCCCATTCATGACTCTGGTTTTCCTCCACAGACCAAAAACATGCTTGTTTGGTTAACTAGGGCCTCAAGCTTCGTTGAGGTTTGAGTGTGTGAGAATGATCATTTGTCATGAATGTTCAATGGTATTTCTTTTAAATGTACACATTTTGTTCATCTTGCTAATCATTAAATTTAAAGGTGCCGTTGGTAAGATTTTGGCACACAGCCAGCTAAGATGGCGATTAGAAAACGAGCACAGCCCCTCACGTCCTGTTTTCTCTAAGATCACTCCCTCACGCGAATTTAGCCTCTCTCACAAAAATGTGCCCGCAAACGCGACATTGTGCCCGCAGGTATCAAAACACTCTAGTACAGTGAGCTGTTTACCGAAAGGCTTCTCAACGACGAGCAACACAACTGCTGCAACAATGTCTGATACTGAGGTTACAAAGCACCATGGGGGAAACAGGCTGTGCTTTCACGTATAAAGTACATGCCAATAAGGTACTCGTCTAAGAGGGAATCTAAACATATTTTTTTATTTTATATTATAAAACCAAGTAATACATTGCATGTTGCGAAACAACATAAGAGAAACAAAAAATAACTTACCTGCCCAACAGAAACATAGCTAGCTCTGCATCGGATTTGAAACCCTTGAGAACCCCGAAGGGTCCTCCACCTCTCGAACGCAACACCAACATTGATTCTTGTTTTATTTCGCACACGGTCTCCTCCTTCTTGTACTCTCACTTTCTGGTAAGGGTTTCCACAGTTCTTGTCTTTTTGGTGGAAGCTGCCTGGGGCATAGGTGGAATTGGCACTTTCCCGCAGCACGCTGGATTTTTGCTGTCTGCCATTGTACGAGATTTGTTGTTGTTGTTCTTCTTCCTCATGCGCGTTCACGGAAACGAAGAGCTTTACAACCAATCACGATGAAGGACAAAGCGCAGATGGAAACGCAGAGATCTCGCACTAGTGCAATTATACTACTCTCATTCAGGGATCTCATTGGATATTCCAACATTTGATTTAAATGGAACACAAAAAAATTAGCATTGGCTAGCAAAATCCTACCAGTGGCACCTTTAACTGTTAAATCTTTGAGACAGGTTAGACCCCAAAACAAAGGCTGACAGGTGGGGTCAGTTTAAAAAAATGTTCTGACTGTTCCAACTTTTTAGGAAGTTGGCAAGTCATTGGGTTCAAATACAGAACGCTATATCCCATAGATTGGTGCAGGAATGAGTATGAAAATGTTAAAGTAAGTTAACATTTCATCAGGTCCATGATAAACACATGAATACAAGATTTAAACATTTTGTGCCTATAGAATTGCCTGGCTTTTGATTTTAAAGTGTTACTGTATTTTTAGAAGGATGTTTGCTAACAAACAGCTAACAAGGACTACAAAAATGGTTGGAGGTCCTAATTAATTCATTTCCAACCATTTTTTAAATGGATGATAATACATACATGATAGTCACAATCATGGGCATCAATTACTCTGTCACTCTGTTGGAAGGAAAGTTGTAAAAAAAAGAAAAAGAAGAAGTTGTAAAGTGACGTTATGTGTTGAAAGTGTGCTTTTATGTTGAACCACCATGTTGTAGTTCCTTAATAGCCTAATAGTAGCTTTTTGTTCTTGCAGATTAAGTTTAATACTAAAAACTTGTTTGTTTTAAAAGTTAGGTTTGTCATCAAGATTATTGTGATGAACAAAACGTGCAAGTTTCATGCAACATGCATATGCAAGGAAGAAAAACTATGGTCAAGCATATGGAGCATGCAGTATTACTGCAGAGACAAACAGCTGGCAGATGCACTGTGATTTTGAGGTAGAACTATAATGATAGAACACTGGCCTAATGATGATTTTATTCAGGACAGTTAAACAGCGAGACTAAAAGCAACTAAACATTTATTTCAGATTAATTTCCAGCATAAAAGCAGCTCTATCTCCATGTACATACACACACACACTAAACAGGCAGTCGCTGCACCTGGACCATTGGATAAGAGTCAACTTCAGGCCTCATGAAGTGAACAGCAGACCGTGAAGATCCAAGATAAACAGGAGCCCCAGCACCGGCCATAAAATCACATTAAACTCAGCTTCAGCACTTGAGAACTAAAAGCTGTTTGTGGAGAAAACATCTCTGTGTGAGCGTGTTCATGTCAGCCCAACATCACACACACATACCCTCAAAGTCTCTGTGGTGATGAAAATCTGGTGATAAAAAATGATATTTGTCCCAGAAACCCCGCCATAATTCACTGAATTCAATGGTAAGAGAATTACTGCAGTGAGGAGGTGAGACACAATGGCAGTATTGATCTGTGGATGCTGCAGCCTATGACCTCCACCTCCACATCATATTAATGGCTTTATCACCATCTGAATAATACATGCAGGAGTGATGAGAGCATACAGGGCCAAAGGTGATGGGGTAATGATCAGACACGTTGGCCTACATCATCCTAGGGTAATATAGTAGTCATATGAAGGATGCTACACTGATTTGTATATGTCTGCTGCTTTAATATCTTTTATTGTAGAGTAAGAGAAGTCAAATTAACAT
Organism: Cetoscarus ocellatus; assembly: GCA_037902135.1. Lineage (NCBI taxonomy): Eukaryota > Metazoa > Chordata > Actinopteri > Labriformes > Labridae > Cetoscarus > Cetoscarus ocellatus. The sequence goes on along the minus strand of JBAMNC010000904.1, from coordinate 2,692,805 downwards.
AAGAGTGCTTGGAACCAATCTGCATAAAGGTCAATCAATCCATGTACCCATCTGAGATTACAACAGTATAAATGGACAATGAGAACTTAGATCTCACTAGTTATATTGGGGAGATATATCTGAAATATTCCAAGTGTTAATATAAAATGCCTTAATGAGAAAAGGAAAATTACGCCTCTTCAAGTTATTCTATTGATGGACAGTTTAAGTACAAAGGTGGAAGAGGGTTTGTGTGGTTTTTGGTCCAAACTGTAAAAGCAGGGCATGATCAAGAGAAGGCTTGGACCTTGACTTTTTAGCTCTAATATCTGATAAATTCTTCCTGAAGTCTGTAAGGACACTTGCACATAGTTTGACAGAAATCCTTTTAAGGCCTGTTTACACATCAATGAACATAAGCTGACATTGACCAACGTCAAATTTAGGAGAAAGTACACATCCCGGGTCAATTTTGTTGTGTTCAACGCAGGTTGATGTATCTAAAGTCAAGGCGAGTATGATGTTTCCTAACGGCCCTTGACTAATTTTCGCCAGATTTCACATTTGCTTACATAGATTTAAAGCATGGCTCACTCAATTCAGGGGGACTTTTGCTTAGCATAGCTTGGTGAAGCTAAACTTTCTACAAATGTATTGCTACGTGACTCAACAAACTCCTTTTAAAGCAGATGTATTTGCAGCTGGTGCCAACAGAGATCTCCCAAAGTTTTGGTGATATTGCATTTATATGTGATGGGATTGAAATAAAGCTTCATTAGATTGACCTTTGAGCTATAACCTGTAAATCTAAAATTTTTTGGGCTTAGATTGGAAATTTATGTAAAATCTACAAAAAATTCTCCAGGCGTTTTGAAATGCTGCATTTGATAGATAGATAGATAGATAAATAGATAGAGAGATAGATGGATAGATCTATCATTTTTGGGAGAAAGTTTATAAAGACATTTAAATTATTATTTTTTAAAAATAGTCCAGTCTTTTATTTTCAAACAATACTAAAAAAATTACAGACTTATTAAAAATAATCAGATAATCAGAGATATGTCTCCACATGCCATTAGATCTTTTGTAATATTTTGGTAAAAATTAGCAAAGCCAATGTTTCACACATGCTCAAACAAACACATATGTGCTGTTGTTGGAGTGCTTTTGTTAAGAAAGAAATTAATTAATGTATTGTCTAAAAGTTATAAAGGTTTTTTCAGTAATTTTATGTCAGTGATTTGGAGATAATTTTGGTCACAACACAAGCCCATATTCACTCTATCTCTACGTGTTTGTTCATTAACTAGCAGTAAACAGACAAGATTGAAGTCAATAAAACAATTTGGTGATACTGATTAAAAGGGTCTACACACTCAGCAGAAAGATTTAGCCAAATTAATTAAAAGAAACCCCCAAGAAGTTAATTTATCTCTTATCACTTTCATTTGAATTAAACTCTGCAGTCAAAGTGCACTTTGCATTTTTATGTTTCTACAAATTGAAGCTGAAAGCTCACTGAATGCATGTCTTTCCAGGATCACCAACATTAAAGCACCAGTGCATGCATAAAAGGAGGACCTGTGTTTTTAATGCCACTGTGAAAAAGTCTCTGATTGCACTGGCTTTGACAAGACGGCATGGTGTTGCAGCAGATGGATGTACGTTCCTCACAGCATAAAGATTGCTTGTTCAAGTCGCCGTGCGGACCAGAGTCCTCCTGAGTGGAGTTTGCGTTTTAAAAACTGAGGTAGATACTATAACATTCCAAAGAATATTTTTTTTTTGGCAAAGGGTATGACTGATTGTTGAGTGATTAGTGTATAATCCATATCATATATACCATATACAGTATATAATCCATATCTATGACTGAAGTGTTGTCCTTTTTATGCCTCTTGCTTCTTGGTGGTTCTTTCTTTTTCTCCTCTTACTGTATCGTTCATGTCCATCTTCAGCCTCAGTCATTTTATCAAACAGTTCTAGGACAGGCTAACTTCCCTGTCATAAGGGCTTGTTTGTGAACTAGCACTTTAAAGCTGCACACAGAAACAGCCTGCCAAATTACACAGTGCTAAAAGCAAACCTCTGGGCAATCAGTTAAATTGGATTAACATCACTCTCATTATTGACAGATTTCAAAGAAACACAAGGTACTTGTGCCATAATGAAAGGATAAGCACTAATTTAAGAGACCCCTAACCCCAGTAGTACAGTATCTACACACACTTCTGAGGAATTACCTAATCAACTGCATGACCCTTTGTTGCTGCAACATTACCACCTTCAACTGATCCTGGCTCTGTACATGCAAGCTGATACTACCTTCCCAAGTCCATATTCAAGAAACTTATCAGCAGTTACTGATACCCAATATTATTCATTAAAAATGCACATGTTAAAATAATGTAAATATAAGGAGACACAAATTGTAAATAGGAAATTAGTGCTTTTGTCTACTTTAGTGTTGCCCCCCAGTCTGCATTAGTCCTCTTCATCCAGATCCACTGGTCAGTTCTAAGTGCTTCCTCTGAGATGTACTATACAGCCTTTCACTGCCCCTGTCCCTGTACAGTCAATTCTTTATTTTTCTCTGAAAGATTGTGTTTAAAAATGTAAAACCCCTATTCAATGGTGGAATGGTTACACATTGTTGCTTTGATTCAGAAAATAGAACTGATTAGTTTTAACAGACATGAGACGTATTTTTTTATTCCAAGATAAATACTTGTAAGTTGGTTTGGTAGCTGAGAGATGCAAGCTGACTTCCTGAGGTTCATCCTCTGGTTACGGCAGTTGGTAGCACAGCTGAAAGGAGTTGGCATCCCTTGCCTCTGGAGCCTTAGGTTATAGGGCTTGCACCCATGCACCCTTGCGGTCTTCCTGGAATGGAGTAGGGTTAACGTTGCTGGTGGTGCAGACAAGTCATCAGGAATGATGAATAACGAAGTGCTGACCCTACATGTGCTCCCAAACCGTTACCTATTCCTAAGGTATCAATCTTTGTTGCAAAGTTTTATTTTTTTATGTGAAAGTAATCTGCTCCCACACATTCTTCTGTCTCATGCAATGTTTTACATAGCATATGCATTTGTTTCATTAAATGTAAACGAAACGGTTTTAGCAACTTGTATGAAATAATTTTTCCAGATACTCATCATGATGTTTTGGGCATTGGCAATGAAAATAACTTAATTACTTATCATGTCTTATGGTCTAGTTTGTCATTGTTTTGACACTGAGAGACATCTCTGCTAATGTCAATCTGTTTCATAACCAGGTCAAAATTCCTCACAGGAGCTTGAAGATTATTTTTCTGTTAAAGTAATTACATTAAAGAAAGACTAAAAAATAATACCCCACCTTTACATTTTTTCTTCAAAGTAAAACTTTAGATTAAATTCCAGAGTAAACTTCATACCTTCCATGTAAAGAGGGTCATTCTTAAAATAGAAAGCAGGCCATGTTTAATATTCTTTACACACTATCCAAAAGTCATAGATGGATTAAGTTCAGCGTCAGACTCTGATATATTAGCTTCATATTCCAGGAGTGTCTTTATTTCTCTTTTTTACAGAGTGGTGCAGGCCATTATATTAGTATGTTGTCATATTTCTTCATTGTTGGTGTGTTTAAACGTTTAGGGATTGGCACTTATGGCGGCTAAGAGCAGGACTATTTTTTTTTTTTTTTTTGCTTTTACAAATATTCTGTGTTTTTTCATTTGCTTTGAAATCATCATTCTCACCCTGAAGATCATTTTTGCTGCACAGTTTCTGCTGCTTTGGATACATCCCATATTGCTACAGAATGTATTGAAGAGAGCCAGGTATAAAATGTAAAAGGCAGTAAACCCAGAAGATTTACGGATGCAGACGTGGTGCTGACTGGGCTGAAGCTTATGCTGCCTTTAACCTGTGTGATTTAAAGTCGTAAAACATAGAAGGGGACTATTTTATGGTTTACTGGCTCTGTTCATGGTGCTGAAAAAAGAACAAAGAAAATCCAGCAGGTTTTTGCTTAAAACTTACCCTGCTGACGTGCCAGAAATGTTTAAAACCATGTGAGGTATGGCCACTGCTTATTTTTATGTCTTTTGGGAGTGTCCAGATATTTTCTCCCACGGGGTAGATGTTTTGACTGTGACTGGATAGATAATCAGCTAAGAGTTTGACCACCTTTAGACTTGTAATTAGGATGTGCTCAAACTGGGCTAAAAAAAAGGCAAGACAAACACCCCACCCGCACATTCCTCAGAAAGCAGTTTTACTGGTATCAGGGATAACAGTGATTGGAGCACTGCTTGGGGGTGATGATGGCTGATCAGTTGGCCAGTGTGCGCCATGCACAAAATTTCATGACCAACATATGTGGTATCAAGTCCAGCCTGCACCCTTTTTCGCATGTCTTCCCCATTCTCTCCCCCTTTCTGACCCCATTCGCTATTTCTGCTCATCAAATGGAGACAAAAGTGCCCAAAAGGCATGTCTAAGGTAAGAGGAGCATACTCGAGAGGCTTAGTTCTCTACTTTTAATGCTAGTGTGAGGTCCTTCACTTTGTTAAAGACAAAGAGCCCAACAGGCAAGGAAACTGAATGGGGTGGCAGTAGTCTAGTGTTTTTTTTTCCTTGTGTGTCATTTCCCACTCTCTACCCATAGTTTCTGACTCTGTCTTCTGTATCTAATAAAGGCATCAAACTGGGGTGCCGCAATGCTGGAGTGGATGGCAACAGTGCACTCACTATGGCTGTCACTATTCCAATAAAAATGAAACATGGTTTTCAAGCATACACGTTAATAACCAAAGATATTTGCCCCAAGGAGAACGTGGTCCAATGGGGCTGAGCAGTTGACAAGGTGCTGCTGTACTGCAGTGGGTGGAGAGCCAACAAATGGGCCCGCAGATTTGTGGTGGATTAGGAGTGAGCCAGCTACTTTGAACCTTATCGACACAAAGCCTTGTCTTGTTTTTATTTTGGCCATGTGGAGCCCAAAGTGCTTACACAAAGTGACCTTGCCTGTCCTACGTTTTCTCTAGGTGTACTTCCTGTTGTTGAGGTCAAGAGAGCAAAGGCTGGTCGGGTTGCACTGGGAGCACCCTCTATTGGATTGGGCTGTTCACGGGTTCCAGGCGGCCTAATGTGCTGCAGAACTACATATTTTCTCTTCAAATGTATATTTATAGCTTAAGTAGGCCTACGGATTTTTACCCCCCATGCTCCAATAGATATTTTAACCCATTTGCCACATGTCTGCTCTTGTTCCCTCTTCCCCTTTCCAAGGCCACCCAGTGCCTCTCCACTATCAATAAAGACCAAAAATCCATAATTAAACTTTTAAAAAGTCCCAAAATAAATCTTAAACAAAGATTCAGAAAATCTGGTCACCAAACCAAATGAAAACCAACATTAAATGCCCGTGACCTTTGATGCCTTATGCAGCACTGCAGGTAGGCATCATTTCTTTTGCAGACATGGGAACACTTCAGAAAACCAGTGTAAATTAACAGAGTATGTAATGTAAGAAGACTCTGCCATGCAAACGCCATATGTCAACAGTAGTCCGAGGTGCCACTGGCATCTCTGGGCCTGAGCTCATTCTAGGAAGTGGAAAAGTCTGCTGTGGTCTGCTTAGTCCATATGTCATATTGATTTAGGAGAAAAATGTGATAGTACTGAGTTTTATTCACTTAAAGTAATATACACATAACAGAATTAATGTTGATTCTAATACTGCCATGTTGCCATGGATACATGCTGTGGCTGTCGTTGGCACTTTACATTGTGGGTAACAGTACGCGAGGCAGACTGGTTGGATCTGGTCAGATGTTTACCACTAATTTTTCCATAAGTAATATGACATCCTGTGTTTTTGGCATACTGCAGATTTTGCAATTGTTCCCATACAGCATACTACATACTATGTTTTGTTAAAATCAGTACATACTGCTAGTATAGTATGTGGTTTCAAAAACAGCCGAGGTCGTTTTCAGGGACATTCTTACTAATATCAGTAAGACAAGGCCAAGTCACGTTCTGCATGAAGTTCAACAACATGGCTTCACCATAAGAGTGTGGGAACAGACTGGCCTGCATACAGTCCAGACCTTTCTGTAAATGTGTGGCACATAATGATGATCAAGCAAGAATTGGAAAGAAATGAACTTTCAATTCTTCAGCATTCAGTGTCTCCAGTCTCAGACACTTAAAGAGTGTTGCTATCAGAAAAAGGTGACAAAACAGTAAACATGATTATGTCCCAGTGTTTTTGGCACAAGCATCAAATTGTATGTGTATTATTCTAAAAAAGATGAAGTTCATGAGTTTAAACATTCAAGTGCATGTCTTTGTGCTGTTTTAATTGAAAATAAGATGAAAATGATTTGCAAACCACTGTTTTCTGAATTTTATTTATACTTCACACATGCCTCAATTTTGTGGAATTGGGATGTGTACTACTGACAATGTACTATTGACTAGTGACATTTTTATTTCATAAAGCTTGTTTTTGAGATCCTTTTCACATGAAGAATTGTGAAATCAGGGGACCAAGATTTAAAAAACCGTAACTGAAACCAGAAGAATCAGAGACTTTAACATCCCAGTAAAATAAGTTTCTTTTCCAATGTTTTTTCTTCCTCTCAGAATCTTCGTATTATGCCAAGCATAGAAATAATTATGATGATCCTGTTTGTCAATTGCTGTGTTTACTGATTTTATCTGTAGAAGCATCAAAATGCCCAAAGACTGCCAAATAAGTAGCCTATATAAATCTTCACATTTAACGCTTTACAGCAAAGCGCAAATAGGCTGTAAATCTGTGCGTTCTGCGTCATTTCCATGCGTAATTGCATCAAAATAAACATCCTAAGTGAGCCCAAGTTAAATATTGAAACCAGAATGATTAATAATGGACTTTTATTTATTCTTCAAAGATAAGGACCCCCTCCACGCGCTCTTATGGGAGTAGGGGGTGTGGTTAAGTGTTTCCCAGTGCGCATCAGGTATCCACGGCGCGCTATAAAGCGAGTAGAAGCAGATGACAGCAGAGAGAAAGGCGTTCAGTGAAGGTGACTACAACTCGAGAAAACCGTCAGAAAGTAAGTTTATCACTTTTACCTGACTTTAATCCTTCCTGCTTTTACTTGAAGCTCATTTTTGAAAGATTTTGTGCGTATTTGATCGGAATGTTTTTTTCCTTAATGAAACTTGGCGAATTGTTCATTTCATATTGAATAGAATAAAAACATCACATTTTGGCTTCAGCAATACTTTTATGTGATTTTTTTTATGTTTACACTCTGGTTTCTCTCTCCACAGATGGCCAACCTGCTGAGGTCGTGGATGATGTTCGCAGCTCTTGTTCTCTGCCTCCTCGTCTGTCTGAGCAGCTTTGCAGACGCGTATCCTCCCAAACCGGAGAGTCCGGGAAACAACGCATCTCCGGAGGACTGGGCAAAATACCACGCAGCTGTCAGACATTATGTCAACCTCATCACCAGACAGAGGTGAGCCAGCCCTGACACAATTTAATGTCTTTCTTCTTCTTTATTCCATCTATTTACTCTTAAATTACACTTCTGACCAATGCAACAGGGACTTACAGACATTTGCAGATGTTAGATACTCATTTTTTAAAAAAAAATATCTTCTGCTGCTGTTTAAAGAAAAAACAAACATTCAATTTCACAGTTTATAAAAGTGCCTAACAAATTCATTAGACCGCCAGTCATAGAAATTAGAAAACAGACTCATAACTTGTTTAAAACAGAAAATGTTATTATTATTGGACATACATTTTGAACAGAAATGAGGAATTTCAAGCTGAATTCACCTTTTTATAGCCAAATTTCAGCCAGCTCACTGAGCTTCTCTGACAAGTCTGAAATAAGTCAAGCAAAACATTCAACCACTAAAACAATTTTTTCTCGTCAGAAATGCAAGTAAATCACAACAATTTGACATCTCTTTATGATGTGCTGTAGTATTTTTCTGTTTTTCTTTTCTTTTCTTTTCTTTTGTAAAAAAGGAAATTTAAAAATTCATGGATAACAGTAAGAATTATGTTTTAGCATAAAGAATATCATTTCTGTTAAAGAGTTTCTACATGCTGGTGTGTCAATCATTACAGAAACATAAAAAAAAAACTTTTTTACAGGTGCTGGTAATTCAGGACAGTTGTGACATAAACCTTACATTAGGGTGGTTTAATAAATTTGTTAAGCACTGTTATTAAACAACTTTTTTTCCTGAGCCAGTAAGCAGAGGAAGAAATTCAACTCGTTGTTGAGCTATATCCTATTCCTACACTCTTGTACATTTAAATCAACACAGATTTGAATGTATTACTTTCACATGTAAAAGTGTATCCCACACCATAACAATTTTTATCAGAGTGAATAAAATGTCCCATCACTCAAACCTATAATGGCCTGAGGGTCCCAGGCTTTTGTAGGCATGATTCATGGCACCAATAACATTAGTCTGACTTGAAATATTAAAAAATAGAAGTGCTCTGAGAGCACAAACCACTGCCAAGACATTTCCAATATTCTCGGTCAAGTTATTGACAAAAACGTGGAAAACTGTACTGTCTCGCACTATTGAAAAGTCTTTTCAATAATTCCTGGATCCGCATCTGGATTCAGATCACCACCAGAAACTTATCACTTCTTCCTTGTGCCTTGACCAACATTTCCTGAAATGTCTGTAAAATCCATTAAACACTTATTGAGTTATTAGCGAAAAATTGTTGAAAACTGCCTTATTGCCCAATGACAACAAATCCTCAGAAAATCCTGGATCTGCATTAGGATTCAAATCACCACCAAAATTTAACCACTTCTTCCTTGTGCCATGACCATATCCCCCTGAAAATGAAATCAAAATCCATTCATAGCTTTTTGAATTATCCTGTTCACAAACTAACAAACTAATACATTTACAAACACCAGCAAAAACACAACCTTCTTGATGGAGGTAATGACTTACTACACATTCCAACCATATAGCTGGAGTATAAAATACGTCATTTTTAAGGTCTCTGTCAACTTTTAAAAGTCTGGTGAGATATCTGGTCTTGTTATTACTTTTTGGTTTGCCATGATTTACTAAAGGGGAGCTTAAGCACACCTTAAAAGTGTGTGAAAATCACTTATGCAGTTCATCATTTCCTCCGGCAGTGTACATCTGTCAGGGTTGATCAAACATTGTAGGGTTGTGGTGTTGACACCATGTGACCATAAAAGATCCGTCAGTAAACTTACATTTTAAATGAAAATATGGCCAGAAGTTATAGACCAAAGATAAATTACTGTTATTTCTAAGCTGAATTGTATTACAATGTATAATATATGCTATATCTTAAAAGAAAAACACATTGTTACATTACCAGAATTATAATCACTCATTCAATTTTTGTTCAATCAAATGATATTGAGATCTGACTGTTTATATGGCAATAAAAATGTATATCTTGGTCACTCAGTGTTAGAAATGTTTCTTTATAAATGATCAAAAATGGCACAGAACTGCTAAACATGGTCTAATTTTACAAAAACATTTTCTCGACTGTTGAACGTGTTAAAAAATGTTAAAATGTCAATCACAACAGGGATCAGGGATGTCAAGAGTACAGAAACTCAAGATCTCAGGTCATATTTTGGCCAAAATTATGTGCTTAGAGAGCACAAACCTACCACATCATTGTCTGGAGAGATATTGACAAAAATGTGGAAGACTGCCCTACCTCACACTTTTAACAAATCCTTGAAAAAATTCCTGGGTCCACATCTGGAATGAGATCACCAACAAGATCTTATCCCTTCCTTTTTGTGCCATGACTAACATTCACTGGAAACTGTCTTAAAACCCAGTTGTAAATTTTCTAGTTATCCTGTTAAGAAAAAATAACAAACAAAAACAAAATGTCCAAATAATAGAAATATGTTGATAACATTGAAAAATCTAGTGTTACTTAGGTCCCATTCTCCCCTGCGATGTTTCCTCTCCACTATGAGCTCAGAATGAGTTAATCTGTTCGCTCCATCTCCAGAGGAAGTATCAGAGGTGTGATGCTGGTGAGAGGGGAGCATGCAGACTCAGCAGGGGAGAGTAGTGCTGAGAGTGACTACCTTTAAGTGTATGTAACACACACATCATGTCATGTACCTCCAAAGCTGTATCACACTGTGAACTGAAACAAATACTATGTCTTTGGGAAGTTAATGTGAAGGTCTGAGAGTGTAATGACATGCAGCACTTTTGCATACATGCAATGAGAAACAGGCTTTAGACCAATTGTAGGAGTTTGGTTGCAACTTTTGGAAAACTAAAACCAGTAAATTACTTAATATTGGGTGATTGGAACTTCGATATCTCTCACTGTGATATCAAACAGATATCAGTTTTTTTCAATTTGAGCTCAGCCTAAAGATGCTCCTTAATTAAACAAGATGAATGATAACTCCCTATTTTGACAAAGCGTTTTAAATAGATTATCTTGTGATTATTGCTGGTGGTTCTAATGGTAAACCATCTTTTCCTAAGCCTTAGACATGGATTCCTTTTCTTTTTTAAATCACTACGTTCTACATTTCACTCACCAGTGATTAAAAATGATTCATTATAAATAAAGATGATATTGTCTTACCTTATCTCTGTGTAGAATACTTTATATACATTTAACCTAAACCCTCAAGACGTCATCCAGCCTCAGTCAGAACACTGTGGAAAACTAAAAATAGATGAATAAATCCAGAAACCTTGCTGAGTGCCAGGGTCAGACGAGTGGTCTGCCTCCCTCGATGTAACGGATTAAGTCCCTAACTCAAGGACAAATAAGCAAGGAGAGCCACATGGGGGATCAAGACCACACCTTGTTGTGCAATTTCATTCATGTAAGGACATTTTTTCACCCTTAAATGAGACTTTTAAGATGCCAGTCTGCTGTGTGGCCCTTTTAAATCTTTTAATTCACTTCTCTGAAAATGGATTTAGGCACATAAGAATAACCAGGTAAAGGACTAATGACTGGTTTTGGGAACTTCATTCGGTCAAGGTAAGAAGGAAGCTAACAGAGGATCTGCTGATTTTTTAAATCGTGTTACATACAGACTTAAATAACTGGAATCAGAATTAGATTATATTATCATTTAAGGGTGTGAGTTTGTATTTTAATAAATGGTAAGTGGCCATATGCTTGTGCAACCCTTTTCAAGTCATCTGACCAACAAAAGAAGACAAAATATAACTGTTTAGTAGATGTACAGCTGGAATTTTTAGTATTTTTTAGTGCACAAAGTGAGTTTTTTCTGGCATTGAACTAAAATGATAATTTGTAAAAATACATTTTGCAGCACTTTATTGGTATAACAGTAGAAGAGGTTAAAAGTTATTTAGAAATTATAAAACTATAATTGATATCAAACATGTCAAATTTATTGACTGATAAATTGACTGATTAAATATACAAAGTGGAGTTGGGAATTTTTGTCATGTAAACCACCAGGGGCCCTTTCAGAAAATCTGACGATGAAAGAGTTGAAATGATGACAAAGTAAAGAATAGTAAATATTAATTACCGAGACAAAGGCAGAAAAATATAGGTATCATATTGTTTAAGGCAGGTTTCTGGAACTTCAGAACACTTGAGGTCGGAACACCTACCTTAAGTAGATTACACATGAGGGTTAATCAGCCTGGATCAGTCAGACAACTTCAGATGTGACCCCTCAAACAAAGGCAGGTTTACTCTTTAGTAGCCAGGCATTGATTTTAGCGAGGATGCTTGGAAAGATAAAGTCTGAAGAGCTCGATGTGTTTGCCTGGCTGGACCTCGGGCTGTGAACTTGAAATTCCCTCTCTGATAATTGCTCTGCTGATTTCTGATTGGATTGCAGGAATAGAAGAGGGAGAAGATTACTTGTTAAAGGGAGTGTGAGGCTAAACTCACCTTCTTCACAGCCTGATGATTCTTAAAAATACGTTCACTGGCTGAAATTCATGCTGAGACTGATGTGGTCATGGTGAAACGCAGACTGAGTGATGGTCAGCCAGAGCACAGATGAGTTTGACATGAGTGTGAATCCTGAACTATTATTAACCTGCCGAGTTTTTGATTTTCTGCAGGTATGGAAAGAGGTCAACCCCCGAACAGGCGGTGGCGTGGTTGCTGTTTGGAGGTGATTCAAACCAGGACACTGAACCAAGGTGAGAATAAACAGGCCTGGTTGATCACACTGGGCTCCTGAAGACTAACATTAACGCAATGTTTCTGTTGAAGTGACTCAGTTTGACATGACATCACGGTGAAGGGATGACATCATGTTGTAGGCCAGCATGGGAGTTTGCAATGCAGGGTCTCCATTGACAAAAAGCCCATGGGACTTTTCAGTGGGTTTGTGGATTATTCCTGAAACTAAGCTCTTCTGTCAAATAAGTGTAGGGAAAAAATTGGGCTATAGTGGAACTATGGTGTCGCTGACTAACTAACTACAATATCACCCCTAAATTTTTTTCACGCTCGTACTTCGTCTGTAGGAATATATTCTTATGTGAACTAATCAAGGTGGTGATCCTGCCAGAGTCAATTATACAATACAAGTGGGGCATTTTAAGATGTATACTTCTCAAAAAATGTTTGGCAACATCCTTTTGGCAACAGTGTCTGAGCGTACATTTTCTGAAAGGTGGAGCAAGTTACAGAGGGAGAGCAGGGATTTTATTTTTATTGAAGGGTTTGTTGACAGTCCAGTGGCACATATTTTTATATAAAAATGATTAAAAACTGTATTTTGCATTGAATGTGATTCTTAAAACATTTATTGCAGCAGTAGAACATAGTTTTGTTTTGAGGCTTAGACATCATTACTCCTTGCAGATTTATTTTACATGGAGAATTCAGGAGTAATTTTGATTAACTTAAACCCACGTAGAAGCCTATGGGTGGATGCTGGGGTAGTGGGGGTTTGAAAGCTAGAGCTCAATACTAATGCAGGGCAGAGATGGCAGAGGCTTGCATCTCTGCATCTTGCATTTTAAATATACTGATTGGTGGGATGCCTGTCAGTTCATTAAATAATTATGAATGTTAGGCATAAAAAGTTGGGTGTACTGTCTTGCCGAGGGCACATCAACATGTGAAAGCTAGAGCTTCTAATTGGTGGCAGAGCAAACATCAGTGCAGCTCAAGTTTTCTGCCTGAACTATTTCATCTGTATTTCCCTATTTGAACTAAAAACTAATATGCTCTAAAATATTTAAGAGAATCTCTGAAACATGTAACCCACCAAAATTACCAAGGATACCAATATATCAGCTATGCTAAGTAAACATCTCATAGGACTTATGCTGCAGAATTTAAAAAATATTTTCTATGTTTCTTTGGTAAGGGACTTTAATCAAATGTGTAACACTAGAACAAGTAAAGAGTCCCTATGAGGACATGCAGTAATAGATTTTATTTCACCCCCTTTCCCCTGAAATCAAGAAAATCCTCATTTGCTGGAAATCTGGATGAATTATTTTATTATCTTAGGAAAACAATGATGATTTTCTGTGATAATGGGGTCATTTACCTTTTTTATACAATTTTTAAAAGCCCATATCATACTTTTTTAAGTGTTTTTCTTGTCAACTCCATGTGATAGAGCATTTTTATGCACAAGACAAGAAATAAAAAGTCCACGACATCTGGACTTATCCCTCTTCCCCTCTTTACAGCGCCAGTAGTTGCCTGAAATGGCTCGTTCCCCCAGTGCCCCTAACAGGCCTACCAGTTTGAAGTCATACAATTGTTTTGTTTTGTTTTGTACAAAGTCACTGACAAGATGGCCCAGAGTAGCCCTGAACTGGCCAATTGCCATAGAGCAGACTACCAATGTCTAACACAGATTGAGAATACTGATGGATCAAGGGTACACGGTATGTGAAAATTAGAGGGCTTTTTGACATAAGAATTGGAAACAGACTGTAGCAGTCATCAAAACTGAATATATGACCCTGAGTGACAGCAAAATATGGGCTCTTCAATAAATTCAGTTATAAAAACAAATGGACTTGGTAAATGGACTTCAGCTTGTAAGACATTATTCCTGTTGTCTGACTACTGGTGTGATTACTGTATTTTTCAGATATTTGGGAGAGACGTAAATATCTTTAATTTAAATCATGTCTCATATTTCTATAACTAAAGTCAGACAGCAGTTATTTAACCAAACATTTCTGTTCAGAATGTTTCCACGTAATGTTGAATAGTGTTATCATAGTGCAACTTCCAACAAAGAGATTGTATTGCTTTTTATGATGCTCTTTCAAGCTCTCTAACATAATTTCCCTCTCACAGTGAGTACTGATTATCGTTTTATCTCGCTGTAGATTCAAACAGCACATTGATTATGTCGTCAGCCCAATGTCACAATCTGACGTTCGTGTAAATGTAAGTCACTTAATCTGTTTTTCTGTGTCTTCCTTCAGTTCAGACTATGGTGATCAGTGGTGAATGAGCCCAGTGTGACCTTCAACCAAGAACCAATCCTTCGATTTGCCAACAACCCAAAAAATGCCAAGTTTTTGGAAAAAAAATACCTGCACTCGAATTTGTGACATTTGATTATTAAATGTGCATGCAAATCTCTGTTCTTTCTGTTTGTCTTCCTCTCTCCGTAAACCTGTCTGCTCTTTGGCCAAAAATGTAAATAATTTATATCAAAATCAATCACTTTACAATACAGACTTTAAATGGAATAAAAGTATTAAATATTCAAACATGCATTGGTATCTCATTATTTAAACTTACAGGGGGGTAAGGAGTACAAAAAACTATACTCATTTAAAGAACAGTTAACTGATTTAATAAAAAATAACTTAAATGAGAAATTTAAGTCTTTAAATCAACTAAAGTAAAATTACAAAGTTCTTTATTTAAAATCTTAATGTGTATATGAGTACACTTTTCTGTGTCATGCAAAAAGTAGAACAACTGGAGTGTAATGAGTTTACCAAATACTTATTTTTGTTTACAATAAAAAAGTATATAAGATTCGACTCATATAAAAAATAAAAACAGAGTTGCAAATTGCCTGTTGCATAGGAAACTACCTCTCAGAAGACCTACAATCAAGAATTGTTAACTTGCATTAAGCTGGAAATGGTTACTAAAGTATCTCTAAAAGCCTTGAGTTCATGTGTCCACAGTAAGACAGATTGTCCACAAATGGAGAGAGTTCAGTACTGTTGCTGCTCTCCGTTGATGTCGTCATGTAAAGATGACTGCAAGAACACAGGGCAGAATGCTCAATGAGGTGAAGAAGAATCCCAGAGTGTCAGCTAAAGACTTACAGAGCTCTCTGGCACATGCTAGCGTTATTGTTGATAAATTTACAATAAGTAAAACATTAAACAAGAATGGAGTTCATGGAAGGACTGCTGTCCAAGAAAAGCACTGCTGCATGTTTGAAGTTTGCAAAAGAGCACCTGGATGTTCCACAGCACTACTGGCAAAATATTCTGTGGACAGGTGAAATCAAAACTGAGTTGTTTGGAAGGAACACACAACTCTATGTTCCTGACTGTGGAACATAGAGTTCATCCTCATCCTGACTGTGAAATATGGTGGAGGGGGTATCATGGTTTGGGACTGCTTTGCTGCCCCAGGGCCTGGACGGATTCCTGTCATCAACAGAAAAATGAATTACCAAGTTTATCAAAACATTTTGCAGGAAAACTTAAGACCATCTGTCTTAAGCTTTCCTTTCATTTCCTACCAACTGAAGCTCAATAGAAGATGGGTGATGCAACATGACAATAACCTTAAGCATAGAAGTAAATCAACAACAGAAGAAAATTCAAGATTCAAAGTGTTTATTGTCATTTGCACATTAAGAAACATGTTTCCCTGCACGATGAAATTTCTACTCTGTTGTCCACAACGAATGCCAGGTAAGAGGTATAAAAATAATAAGATTTAAATAGCAGCGAGAAAAATACTAAATAATACTAAATAATAGCAACAAGAAAATACTGTCCAAATCTTAACAAGATAAAGATAGGTTCCAACTATATACATGTATGAAAAGATAAGTATTGCTATTAAAGAAATGGAACAGATTTCTGTAAATTTCTGTAAACATGTATATTGTGCAAAGATCTGATATAAAGTGCAAGAACAGTTTTATCTGTGCAAATTGAACTGTGTGGTTGAGTTAAATTGCAGACTCCTGTCAGCTGTTCGGGAGTCTGATGGCAGTGGGAAACAAAGAGTTTTTCAGTCTGAAAGTCTTGCATGTCACACTCCTGTACCTCCACCCTGAAGGTAAAAGTGTGAGCAGTCCATGTTGGGGGTGGGTGGGATCTCTGAGGATGGAGGCAGCTCTCCTGTGGACTCTGTCTGGACCACGCCAGACGGTGTGGTCCAGACAGAGTCCTGACCTCAGCCCGATTGAGATGCTGTGGTATGACCTTAAGAGAGTGATTCACATCAGACATCTCGAGAATACTGCTGAACTGAAACAGTTTTGTACAAATAAATGGTCCAAAATTCCTCCTGACCATTGTGTAGGTCTGATCTACAACTACAGGAAATGTTTAGTTGAGGTTATTGCTGCCAAAGGGGGGTCAGCCGGTTATTAAATCCAAAGGTTCACATACTTTTCCACCCTGCAAAGTGAATGTTTACATGTTGTGTTCAATAAAACATGAAAACATGTAATTTTAGTGCGGTTAAGCAGACTGTGTTTGTCTGTTGTTGTGACTTAGATGAAGATCAGAACACATTTTATGACCAATTTAAGCAGAAATCCAAGTAATCCCGAAGGCTTCACATACTTTTTCTTGCAACTGTATATCCACCAAGTTCTAGTGAGTTGTTTGAAAGTTGTCTGGAGAAATTCTTAATCTGTATTCAAATGCTGTTTGTATTCATTTGTTCAAATACATTAAAAAAAATTGTCCAACACTGTCAGGTTAGTTTTTGTCAAAAATGTGGAAAACGGCACTATCTTGAACTTAACAAAATCCTTGGCTCCACATCTGTTTTCTGATTACCATCAAAATCTGAAAATGTCCCTAAAAAAGCCATCAGAATCTGCTGAGAATGTATTTAGTTATTGCTCAAAATGGGGAAGACTGCCCTTTCTTGTAATGTTAACAAATCATCAAAAAATCCTCTGCATCTGTTGTTGGATCACCACTAAAAATGAAATCAGTTCTTTGTGCTACGACCAGCAATACCTGAATTTGATCAAAATCTGTTCATAACTTTTTGAGTTATCTTGCAAACAAACAGAGAAATACTGGCGACAGCATAACCCCTTTAGAGGTAACTAAAACCCCATGCCATTTGCTATTGGTCTTTCCATGACTGAACACTGGAAAATCGATAGTATTAAAAAAATTAAGGGAAATTACATGTTGTAGCCAAAAAGACCAGTCAACTCATATAGTCTGTGTTCTTGACAAAAAGACAAAAATAAACAAAAAAACCTCATGGTATCGGCAGTGTTAAGTTTAGAGGTATTGGCATAACCAACCAAGGGAAAAATCCCATATGCATCCGTATATCTTTAATGCGGAATTAAATGTTGATTATGGACATTTTTTTTCTGTGATGTAATATATTAACCAAGCCAAATATCTGGCAAACTCATCACACTCCTGCTGTTGTATTTTTTGCACATTACAGAAAATTGCATGCATACTCTCCACTACTTTGACCAAATTTTAGATCAGTTGCTTTTTACTTTTACCGAAGTGGATTCATTGAATGATACTTTTGATTGTACTTTTGTAAAATGTCGTCATATTGGCCGTTCTCTGACTTAAGTTTCACCCTTGTGTGTCGTGTTATGTAAAAATCAGGACGTTACTGTCAACAATTGATGAAGGACTGGGCTGCATTTCCACTTCCTACCAGTAGATGTCAGTATATCGCCATTAAGCGTATATGACTGAGTTGGTGTATATTATTGCTCTGCTGCTCTTGTCTTTATATCTACAGCAGCGGGCACGCTTCAACTTCACATACATCGAAAGAGGCTCCAGTCACCTCAATAAAACCTTCCTAGAATTCCTAGGGGAGACGGGATAGGCGTTTTCAGATCCACCAATTGGCTTTTAATCGATGGAGCTATTTGTGAGAGCACGCGAGCCGTTTAAGGTGAGGTCTTGTTAAAGATAGCAGCAGTTTGTGTGGGTTGTTGCCTTCGGCTTCAGTGTAGTGAAAGTGACTGCGGAGATTAAAACCAGACCTGCCGACAGCGTCAACTACAGCGAGAGAGTACGTGGAGATACCCAAACATCTCTTCTGCTGCTCAGACCGAGGAGACAGCCGGACAAAGGTGACTGGGACAGGTGAGCGCTTCGACCTTTGGTTGCTTAAACCGCAGAAAGAGGCTTTCATTGAGTGAAATTCGAGGATGAAACGAAGACTGTACTCTAGCAAAGGTTTAACAGAGCCACAGTCCACCTTCGCAACTTACCAGGTGGACGTTGGTGCTTTCAGTGTTATGCTTCTCATTGTGTCCGGCCATTTATTCTCACAAACGACGTTAAAGCACGTATTTCCTTCCGTTAGCAACGAGCTCTTCCATAGGCTCGTGCTCCCTAACGGTCAGTCTGCTTCAACATCCAGTCACGTGCATTATCTTTATTTTATGAAGCTAGCTTAATTATCCTCCGGGTATTTGCACCTGTACGATATCTACAGGTAAAGACAAACACTTCTGATGGCCTGACTCCTAAATCGTTTTGCCTTACGTCATACTTTCAAGGTGAAAGTGGAAAATGTTTTTCTTAATGTTGATATTAACGGCTGAACGGACGTCATGCACCTGTTCATTGCTAATGCGCATGCTCACAACACAGATGCTTGAGCGCCTGGGGACCAATGGAGGTGTGGGTGCAGAAATGTTTCTGACTTGCAGGATTTCACTCAGGGATGGGCAACTTTGATCACCAAGAAGGCTACATGATACTTTTTTCCAGTGCATACATACTGCCAGATGCTCTGAATGAGGGAAAAATAACCAAACAAAAACAGTTTACATTAAAAATGTATCATGACATCACTGAAACATTTTAACTCAAAAACAAATAGAAATGCGTGACTTTAGGACAATCATGAATTTTAAACGTGCCTTAACCTCTTTTTAAATGCAATTAAACATTGACTGTTTGCCAGTTCATAATATGTAACTGTATTGCCTTAAAATAGGATCCCCAGTTTTTTTTTCCACAAGACTCAATTTATGAATTAAACAGATTTTTTTCCTCTCAAAAGAATAAAAACTTAAAGTGGCACAAAAATTAAATGAAACAATTGTTACCTTAATGTTGTCAAAATGTATTCCAACACTATACTGAATTTCCCTTCTAAACGTGGGAAATAAGTTAAAATGCACTAGGTAAAGTGCATTCTGTAATTGGTCATCGAATGTTATTGTATAATGTAGACATGCTATTGGTAGGCTTATTTTCTTTTATACTATCTAATCAGTATTTAACTTCATTTTAAAGTGAATGCAAGCCTGAAAGTGTGCTTGAAACCTGACAGGGCATACCATTATTAAAACAGGGAAAAGATTCAGTATTTTCAAACTTTCAAAGTGTAGTAAGTCAAGGAAAAAAATCTTTAAATCTTCTGCAGAAAATGATTAAGATTAATCAATTTAATTAATAAATATCGCCCAGCCCTACAAAAATATATGAGGCATAGCTACTGAAAACAAGACTAATGCTATAACACAAATTCATTGAACATAAACATTTTTCAGTGTCTGTCTCCTTGAATCGCCTCCCCTTCTGAATCAACACACTGCTGAATTCGGGTCTTTCCCTGATCAAAGGCAGTGCAGCAGGTCTTCTTCAGACAGTTGTCTTAGAACCTGTGTTGCTCTTTTCTTAACTCTTTATGCAGACTCTGAACATGTTCCTTTGAACATGGATTGGATCTTAAGAAAAAGGACAAGGTCCCATGTTGCTGGTTCAGTGATTAAGGACTGTGATTTGTTTGAGGTCTGGAAACTGCTTTAACAGGAGCGCAGTTTAAGCTGGAGCATAGTCTTCGTTGCAACAGACACCCCCGCTGTGCCAACAGGATCCCCACCCATAAATTAAAGTGCAGATTTAAAAAAAAAAATCCATTATTTGATTTTTATTTTAACCAACAGGGCGTTTAACAAGCATTCTTTTTATCAAATAAAAAAGCTTACTCTAATTTGCGCAATTTTACCATCTAATGCATCGCTGTCGTTTCATTACATTCATTAAAATGCATTTCTCCTCTCCTCTGACCCTTCTCCAACCTGTCGCAGGTTGCGCAAGCCATCCTCTCTCTCCTGCACAAAGTCTGATCATTCATGTGAAAACATTCAACAAAACAAATGCTGACTTCAGTTAAACAGCACATAACATGAATGAAAAATTTACTGATTTAAGTAACGCTTTCACACAAAGCAGAGAAAGGAAGGAAAAGCTGAAGAAGAAGAGAGATTTTCATCCGGTGTACACGTGATGTACATGTGAACATTTGATCTAAATCCCCACTCTGCGTCTTTGCGCACACGCATTCCTCCGTCTGCCGGTGAGCGTAAAGATGCAGATCGACGCGCATCGCAGGGACAGTGAGGGATCATCAGTCACTTTGTGTGATTTTATAATTCAAACGTTGTCTTGATAGCTCATGTGCATGGTTTAAGTGAACACAAAGACTTAAAAAATGACGAGTCAGCCTTTTGATAAATCAAAACTCAACATTCTTCAGCAGTCCAGCTCTTGTTTTCACTCACTCACTGTTTTCCAAATGATAAATTCATCCTAAGGTGTCCTCCATCCTTTATTCTCCTCAATATCAGAACAGTCTTTGAAGGATCAAGCTTCAAATACATTCTACTAGAGCAGCGGTTCTCAACCGGTGGGTGGAGGCCCATAAGTGGGTCTCAGAGCTGTTTTCAGTGGACGGTGCGTAAATCGGGTAAAAATGTGGCAAAAATGTCTTCAGTGTATGGAGGCCCCAAGAGGACAACATCCATCAGTGTATGTCAGAGTATACCCACTAGAATAAACCAGACTAAGCCACTGGATAGATATATAGATGGATAGATAGATATATCGATGAATGAAAAAATGAACAGAAAATGATGAATATAGAAAGATAGATAGATGAATGAATAAATGAAAAACGATTAATAGATGAGTGAATAAACAAACAAAGTGGTTAATAGAGATGATCCTGAACGACGGACCATGCTCATTCCGGCCCAGGCACCCCATTTTCGGATTATTTGATTATTTTATTTAATTGAATTTAACACAGATGACATTTTTAGAGATCTTTGTATGTTTGATTATTTTTTTTATTCAGCAAAGACTTGCTTATTATTCTGGGAGCAGTGATGCCATGAGTAGTACTAAGAGGTTTCAAATATTTTCTTGAACTGTGCTCTATTATTCCAAACTTCATATATAATTTAGATGAAAAAGGGAAACGGGACACTGGTGGTACAGTCAGAGTGACCAGAGAGACATATTAGCTCAAGTCCGCTTAACATTTACCATCAAATCATTATGTGGTAACCATGCAAAGGTGCTGATACATGTTTCTACTTTGGAACAGTCTTTCAAAATCATAGTTTTTGTCATCTTAAGCATTGAGTACAGTCCACTATCTTTGGTGTTATTTGTCACATTCAATATGGACAATCATGCCTCTAGATTTTATATTAAACAGCAATCACAGCCAAAGTAAATTTGATTTTAAGGGTATATGATTGTTTTAGGTTTTTAAGTGAGGATGAGGATAATAACTTGTACTGTTTTTAACAATGTCTGGAATCAGCAGGTCTTGCAAACAATTTTTTTTTCATAATTTTAAGATGTTAAAAAAGCTTTAGGTATCTTTGAAATTTGAAAACATGTAATTTATACTTAATCCTGTCCTAAAGATGGAAGTGCATTTTGTTACAAGATATAAAAGTATCTAATCAGAGCTGAAAATGCCACTCTTGTGACCGTGAAAGTCAAAGACTCAGAGTACTTGTCATTGAATTAATACAAATCCCTAATCATTGCTCAAAGATTCAGAAAATAATGATGCATCACTGTCCAATGTGAGGGATCTTTCTAAAAAAAGTCATGCATCCTGGCCATGTGACGTCACATACAAAATATTCTTCTCAGAAATAAACTGCCTGGCACTGTGCTGTTTTGCAGCTCTGTCACTGTGAGTTTTTAATTAATTTATCAAACTGGGAGTCTTACCAACTGTAGCTCACAGAGACGGAAGCTGTGAGAAGCCTGACCCAGCTTCTCTCAATTCTACTGGGAGATTAATCTGCTGCCACTTACATGGCCTCAGCGTCTTTTCCAACCTCCATGGCGTCATTCATAAAATGATTCTGCTCATTTAGTGATGCACCTGCCACCTCATCCACGCCAGCTTCAACATCCATATATTCAAGCTCCAACAGTTAGTGGACTGCTTTAGTCTCCCATTTTATCTCTGTTGCTCATGTGGACTTTGATTGCTTTCGGGATTGCATTGACTTGAGCCACTCAGCACATCATTTGTTTGATTCAACAAAATTTTAGGTTCCCCAGAGGATAAAGCCGACTTACTCCCTCTTCCCTAATGAGCCAGCAAGACAGTCAAGGTAAACTCTTGATTTTCACCGCAAACCTCTCCATATTTACCTGGTGGTCATAACATTTTCTACATTGTTGATCCCCATAGAATGAAATGTAATCACTTTGGCTGTTCTACCTCCTCCACTTTTCAAAAGTGCCAACATCAGGTCAGAATATTATTAAGTCATGAGTGCTCAAAACTTATGAGCACATTCATCAAACATTTTGTTTATTATTGTTAAAGTAAGGCCTTGTCTACACAACAACTATCCAGAATACAGGACTCTTCTTGATATTTTTTTCAAAAAACTTTTATGTTCAGGCAGCATTGTTTGATCCACTAAAACACACTGATCTGCTAAAACAACCAAAAATAATGTAGTATTCATGCCAGGCCAGTAGTTGGCGGTGTCACTTCTGTCATAACAAAGAACATAAAACAGGCTTAAAGTCTCTTCCTTCAGTAAAGTGGTGTGGTCTATGTACAAACATAGTGAACCAAGTTTCAGCAGAAAAGCAATGAAGTGAAATTGCTGATCAAAGTGATGGTGCAGGAAATCCACATATGGCTGTAGAAGTGTTGGGAAAATCAACGGTGATCTGTGTGAATGGGAGTTGATTTGTTTTCAAAGCACCTCTTTCTGACAGTAAACATAACAAAAACAGTGGCATTTTCAAAAGTTTGTACTTTGAAACATGCTTTTAGATATTCTCATTTAGTGACCCAAAACACCATCGTAAATGGGCAGCCACAATGTGAGAAAGAGTTCCCTTTTTTCAGTTGGGATGCACAGTATCATTTGGGCAGTACTGGTGTTGCCAGGTAATAGCTTACAAAATGGATTAGCTTTCTGCTGACATTTGTACCCCATATATCATATTTGCCACATATATCACATATGTCAACTGCAATACAGTCAGAATGCTTGAAAGTACCGTATTGTTTGACTTAATTGTGACAATATGTCTACATTTAAAAACACTATATTGGTTATACTACTGATAAAGGGTCAGTGTTGTTTTCTGTTGTTTTTCTTGTTTCATATCTGTTTTTTGACACAAGAAGGCTGACACACCAAACAGAAAAGGTCAATTCTTGTACAGAAGGGACTTTGTATATATATATATATATCTATACATCTATATCTGTATCTATATCCATCTATCTATATCTATCTATCTATATATCTATTCATATATATATATATATATATATGTATATGATTTTTGCTGATATCCAATATGCTGAAATTTCCAAACTGAGTATTGCCAGTACTGATATTATTCTGTGTCAAAGGCTCAAAGTCTCTGCTGAACATAAATTGACCTGCTGCTTTTATGGTGACAGTATATTTGTGTGTTAAGCAAGAAAAATACAATTTAATTCGTTAATTAGCGATGTAATTCAGATTGATAAAAAATGGACACTGAGTAATGATTTTCTGAATTATCGTTGTATATTGTGCATTTTGTCTATATTACAGTAAATATATTGATATTTATGGCCAAATTACATGGCAAAAATATCATCTGTAAATATTGGCAACAATTTTGTTATCTGATACGGATAATCACCTTTTTAGGCAGTTATCTGCCAATACAGATGTGCTGTTAAATTGGGGGTGACACTTCAGAAGAATCATCTGCAGTCCAAAAACAATAAAAGATGCAATTTGCTGTGGTTTGTGTTTGGTATGCTAAGACCTGAAGACACTGCAACATACTGAAAACCCTGCAGCATAGTAATGTGAGACCAAAACAATCCTGACAAGTTAGTCTCTTATTGTCTCCAGTTTTTTTATGGCCAATAACACTGTTTTTGAATCAGGACCTCATTTGGCTAAAATTGCTAAAGGCTTTGGATGACCCAGCCTAGCCTGTGAAGACCACTCAGGCAAATCTTAATGACACGGTCAAGCTTACATATTGCACTACAAATCATATCTACGCAACAAGGTGGTGCACGGAAATGAGAACAGACAACAACAACCTCAACAGCTGCACAGAAACAAGCTGACTTCAAAAAGCCCTGATTTTATTGCTGACCAATTCATCCACAAATCTTGATTAATAAAGAACAGACCGTTGCTCTGAATCTTCATGACCGATCTAACAATCTGCAAGAAAACACTGAAATGAGCTTAAACTAAAAAACACTTGGAAAACTGCATCTACTACATTTATCAGTCTTATGTATACTTTAGTGGATTTAAAATGCAGAAGCAATGGTTTATATGCTCAAAAAAGACACAAGCTCATATATTATAAGGCTCATTTCTTAAAAGGGGCCTACACTGCAGTCACAGCAATACTTTTGATGAATGGCATCTACAGTTGCTCCTTTACTTCCTCATTAGGCTGCCTTTACTGAAATTTATGGATTACGTTTATTTTCAACAAAGGATCTAATGGTGAAAATAATGATTTACTAACATGGAGAAGACACAAATTAGTTTGTTTTGAACATTGCATTGACAAAAACAAATATTTACAATTTATTGACAACTATAAACAATAACCCTTATGGATTTTAGCTATGGGCCGCTACAGCTAGCGATGTGTCATTGGTCACTGTTGAGCTCTGTAATAACTGTTTGGCATCACACATCATATGTCTCAAAATATCAGTCAAAATAACACTTAATTGCAGTACGTGTTTTCAATCTGTATAGAGCAGTTGTTTGCATATTTTTGACATTACATGTAGAACTATAACATTATGGACTGAAATGTCAAGATTTTGACCATAAACTGATCAAAAATACCTCTGAATTTCCAATTACATAGTCTTTATCCAGAAAAGGGTTAATTCACTTTTACATATGCATGTAAATGCTCTGACTATTCTGTGCAGGCTAGCATGATTGTATGCAGGGCTGTGCAGCTGCAGTTTTATTGTTGTTTACGACTTGCAAAAAAGCACATGGCAATAAATGTATCACAATAAGTTCAATTATTTTTCTCCCCAATAAATTACTTACATGACTTATTCAAGATTGTTAAAGGCCTAAAAATAATGGTTTCGCTTTCACACTATTCTGATGTAGTCAGATGAGCCTCAAGGTCTTTATCAGATACCTACAGATTCTTTGGTGCAGGGTTAGTGGTGGAAGACGTGTTTTGAATTATTTCTGTTTCTAAATTTTTTTTTTACTGACACAGGTATTCTGTCTTTCTTTGATCTCTGTCTACTCATGACCCCACATTAAATTCATATTGAATGATCTGCATGCCTGCTACCATTTGCCTTGAAGTGAGCATCAAACATTGTACCAAAGCAGAGGCTCACAGAAATGCATGTTAGTCTTAAAATGAGGAGAAGTGACGGGTTTGCCATGTATTTTGTCCTGTTTTTGCAACATTTATTATACAGAAAATACAAAGTATATATTGCAATAAATGGCTTTTAGATGCTCCATGGGTAAGAAAGAAGGAATTAGATGCACAAGTTCAATTCTGTCGTGTCATTGCTGAATGAACCTCATCACCAGAAAGCAAGTACACAACTTAGTATCTGAACAACACACTGCATGCAGATCACTTGGTATCATTGAATATTTTGTGACTATCTAGTGCTGCTGGCTTGTTTATTTTAAAGCAAAACAGACAGCTGAATGGACTTAGAGTCTGTTCTCAGGCTATTTTCAGACTGGTTAAATGGTGAATGTTTCTTCTTCTCTGAACACTTTGCAGAGGTACTTACATGATTAGTTCTGCTCTCATGGATCCTTCAGCCAACAAACCATAACAAACACACACTGAAGCATTTTGTTTTTACAGGTTGTCAGACTTAACTAAAACACAGATTAGCCTAATTTTGTTATGCTGCTACACTTACCTCAGCTAATGAGTATAGCCTAGATTAAGAGCCATTGAACCTGCCGCCATGTGCCTTTCCCTTTCTGATGAATGAAAAGCAACATTGTCAGCTAAAATTTCTCTATATGAGCGTAAAATATCTTGCCATAGTGGCTGGTTTTGGTTACTCACAGCCATGTAGCTGTGTTAGTGCTCCAGCTGGCCTGTTCTCTGATGGAGTAGTAGATGCAGTTTTTTCTGGTCTGCACCCAGTCGTTGGTTGGTTAATTACTTTTGCACACCAAGAGAACCAAGAGAACACAAAATTCCAATACTTTCAGTGATATTTCTCATTTAGTGTTGAAGCAAAATCATTTCTATGAATAAATGGTGTACACTGCAGAATTTGAAATGGACTCAACATAAAGTGACTATTACCTCATTTTAATTAAAAGAAATTAAATAGGGGGGTGCCTGTAGCCAAGTGGGTTACATCTGTGGACCATGTATTGAGGCTCTCAACTTATACGGGTGGCCTGAGTTTGATTCCAGCGTGCAGCCCATTTTCTGCGTCTTTTCCCCTTCACCCTAACCCCGTTTCCGACTGTATCCAAAGTCTCTTGACTGTAAATACAAACAAAAAAGACCAAAAAATGTCTGAAAAACTAAGGTATAAACAGTACTGGAAATTAGAGAGGAACATGGACAGTCTGACTTTTTATAGGAGATTGTGTGCTGCACAGTAGAGTGCAATCCTAATTAGCTTGAAAACGTAAACTATAAGATCACAAAAGAACTACAAATTCACAAAGTAATTGTGAGATCACGAGACAGCAGTAATAGCAACGTGTACATAACAGGTTATGTAATAATTTGCTGTCTCTCTGCAGCAATATCATTTCCACTATTTCCCATGTATTTGAAATTCCAACTTGGCTAAAATTGATGCAGGGTTGACGCAGCTCCTGCTGAAAATAGACCCCGTGTGTGTTATAGCAAACCAGCGTAGAAGTGTGCTGCTGGCTCGCACCAGAGACTGGTTGAGGCGCAGGTCAGGGGAACCAACTAATTGACAAGATGGGGGGCAGTTTGTTGCAGATTGTAGAGGAGGACTATGTTTAAATTGGGGGTGACACTTCAGAAGAATCATCTGCAGTCCAAAAACAATAAAAGATGCAATTTGCTGTGGTTTGTGTTTGGTATGCTAAGACCTGAAGACACTGCAACATACTGAAAACCCTGCAGCATAGTAATGTGAGACCAAAACAATCCTGACAAGTTAGTCTCTTATTGTCTCCAGTGTTTTGCATTGTCCTTTTTTGGCATCTGTTCTATGCTTCATTCCCCAGCATAACTGCAGATGTGGCTAATGAAAGCTAATGAGTAAAACACCATACTCCTAGGGCCAGATCCACAACGACTGGATTGCTCCTGCTAATAGCGCCATCATTTGCGCAGAATTAGCTCATGCAATCTGCCCTGTTTTAGCGCCTTATCCTCAAAAGAATTTGCCCTAATCATATGCCGGTGCTAACATGCCCACACAGTTTGGCATCTGAGCGCACTTTGCGCCTCTGATTGCAATAAGCCTTCTGGCATATAGGTGGCTTGTCCCTGCAAACTTCGAGGAGATTGATCGTCTCCTTTACACTTAGCAGCAAGAACAAACAACACACAACAACAATATGCAGAAAACAGCGAGGCACAAGATGCAAATTTGCAGCTATATGTATAAAATAAACAATTCGATGCGGAGCTGTCCATGGTCCTGAATCTTTTATACTGACCTATTTACATTAGAGCAGAACTGTCCGTTGTCCTGTCTTTAGGTCAACATAACGCCCACTGAATTACTATTGTCAGGATGAGAAGTTGAGTTGCATTTATTTCTCGAGTTTGTTTGGGTATTACTGATTTATCCCCTTATTCAGTGAAGCATTCTGCATTTAGTGGATGACCCTTACCTCCTGAGACACAGCCGCCAAGTGTATAAATGTCAAAGTATTAATTGTGCCCCTTAAGAAAAAAACCTTCAGATTATTTATAATGAACACAAAGTGGTTCAAAGTGGTCAAAGGACCATATGTCCATAGGTGTCATTTTTTTTGTCTTTTTTGTTGTTGTTCATCCTTGTTTTTTTATTTTTAGGGTCCTCGCCCAAAGGGAAAGGACCTCTCTAGCTGAAGCTAGAGAGCAAGGACCCTATTGTTTTTGGTCCGTTTCTTTCTTCTTATTATTCCCCGCGTTTTTAAACCTCAATTGGACCCCCTGAACACGCTCAAAAACTCACCAAAATTGGCATGCCCCTCAGAATCGGTGAAAAATTTGATAAAATGAAAAAATTAACCCCCAACATGCCAAAATCAGCTCTCTAGCGCCACCTAGGCACACAAAAATGGCCCTCACGGCCAGTAGGAATGTCATAGAGAGATCAAACCAATGCCTAAACGTTCGTCTCATCCCACATCCCACAAATCACGTGCTGACACCCCTGACCTATCTCAAACAGGAAACCGACAATTTGCCTTTCAAAATAAAATTTGAAGGGAAATATATGCCAGACGCAACAATTATCTCCTCTGAGGCCATAAATGGTATCAGCTCGAAAACCGGACAGATGACAGAGGAGGCATTGATTATCAAAAGTTATGTAGGATTTTGTTGTTTCTCAAACGGTTTCCGAATGACAAGCCTTCAAAGTTGGTGAACCTCAAAGAAGCCCTCCCAGCCTCCCATTCAAATGAATGGGGAATGAAAATACAGCTCTGGACAACCTGTGGAAGATAAGCCTCTACAGAAAAAAACAAAAAGTCCTACAGCTATGAAAATTACATGGATGGATTCCTGACAAAATTTCCAGTTCACATATAAAACTTGTGGAAAGATTTGGTCAAAATTGTGGCAATGGTGAAGAAATGTTTCTAGAGATTTGGTTGCTGTGCTGCTCTGCTGCTCAGTTTGAATCTGGAGAGGGGAAGCAGATGATGTCATTCACTCACTGATTGGCAGCAGCTGGTCGTGTGACTCACTGAAGGGGGGGAAATGGAATGTGTAATACACACCCATTATAAAGACTGAGGAGGAGCAAGAAATACATCACTTCAACTGTAATATCTCCAAAACCCTGACAGATACCAAACATGTAAAACTTAGATCAGTAAGTAAATGTCCTCCCGAAGGGAGGACCAACCTTGAGGAGCAAAAAAAAAAACCTTTGTCAATCTTTGAGCAGTTCAAAGGGTCAAAAAGGGATGAAACCCTCAAATTGGAGGTCAAACGGGCATGAGGGACCTGCGAGGGAGTGAGGACCCATCCAATGCTGCTTGCAGCTTTAATTATTTATTTATTTTTTGGCCTTTGTTATTGAACCAGCCAAAACAAATGCAGAAAATACAACTCAAATGACTGAAAAGTGGTCAAGGGGGTCATAGGGGTTTTTAACAGACTGTATTCAGACAAATTATTCATGTTTACTTAAAAGTGGTGGAATGGTCGCAGAGCCGAACACAGTAGGTTATATTACTGCCTGGCAACCGCTATCTGCAAATGATTTCACTGTCACTTAAATGAAAAAGTGATACTCTCCTCCGATAAATCCTTTCTTGAAATTAGGAACTGCGCAGATTTAATACACCGGTCTCAATGGCGTTAAATAGCACCGCTTTACTGCCTGTGGCAATTAGCGCTGGTCTTTGTGGATTAGGTGGTATTTGCAATGAGGCTTATTTGCATAGGAGGGGGGCAATTTTGCGCTGAATTTATGAATATTCCCTAATTTACATGCATGCAAATTGGACCGGCGCAGCTAGGAGTGGCAGTGCAGTTTGTGTTCAGTTTCACCCTGCATTTCACCCTTTGCGTATGCTTTGTGGATTGCACGCTATTTTTTTCTGTCATTTGCACACGTTTAGCGGTCGCAAAAAAAGTGCAATCCTTTTGAGGATCTGGCCCCTAGTGTATAATGTCAGCACCCTGATACTCTACGTTTACCAACCACATATACATTTAAAAGACACTCACTCTCTCCTAATACATTACTGTAACATATGTGTTACTGTAGTTGTCTTTCAAGACTGTTATCCAAAAAAAATCAGCTTGTGTGTTTTAAAATAATACAGTTGATTATTCAAATGTCAAATTTAATTGTTAGCCTGGTTATTTAGACCTGTCCATGTGGTATGCCACCCTTAGTCACAAAATGAGAGGAGCTGTTCTTTAAAATAACATCGAATAAATGACCTAATTAGCACCTTTGCCACCAATTTTAAAGAATAGAGCTTTTTCTCATGAGATATGTAATTTATATATCAGTACTGTTTAGGAAGCATTATGGAAGAGGCCTTGATTGTGCATTGTGCAACACTTTTCCTCATCAATCGCTCTGTTCTGCTCTGATGATATGTTTTTGTTTTTAACATATGAGCTAATTTGAATAAAAAACATGCTGCTGTGCAACTCTTGCATCATGTAATTCATTTCACATTCAGATTTCTGATTCCATTAAGTCTTCAGTATAATTAAACCTTCATTTATATGTTTTGATTAGGAGTTGAGCCACATATACACTGTCATACCTAGTTTTCTCCCTCCGCTTCATTATCAGTTACACTGCATGTTCATGTCATTGGCATAACAAACTCAGATTGACTGATATGTAGTACTCTACAACAGTGAGCTCTTAGATTGAGATGTTTACAGAAAACGGCTTCAATAGGCTGAGTGAGGCAAATTAAAGTAATGTTATTTTTCTGATTATGTTACATTAAAAAACATATAAACTTGCACATTTGGTCACAGCTATGTCTGATTAGACTAGGTTTTATTATTATAGGTAATGCTGAAGTTAGTAGTAAAACTAGGCCTGGGCAGATGGGACCAAAAATCATATCTTGATATTTTCTTTGCAAAGCAACCTCAATATTTTTCAGTTAAGAAATAACAAATTGTTGTCACAGTACAACAGCTTATTTTCCGTTTAAAGTTAAGCATCACTGATACCTATTGATAGCATGAAAAAAACAGTAGAAGTCATAGACACTCATTTTTGGCAAATATTAAAAAACCTGCATAATGTCTAAAATTGTATAATAAGTTGGAGTCACTGACCTATATTGAGTTTGGTTTTGTTTTAACAAACTTGGGTTCACTGTTTTTGCGGTGGTGTTAATGCTGCACCAGATTCAATTGTCCAAGAACTGAATGTGGTACTCTAGAAAAGCAGGGGTCTTGGTTCTCTTCCTGATAAATGGTATTTATGTGTACAGCCAGTGTGTTAGTATTTACCTAAACAGTAGGATTCACTTGATATTTAAGTTGCAGCCTTTAAAGTTTATCTACAGTTGTTTAAAGCAGTGACACAAGCTGCTGTTATAGCAGTATAATTGCTCCTTGTTCTTAATGAAATCCCAGCAGGCGGGTGATTGTGAACCACCTCCTGGTGTCTCTCAGCACTTGTCCGAGTCCTTCAGCCTCTCAGCAGAGTGGAGGTGACATTTAATTCTTATTACGCTAATTATGGACTCCATCAGCCAAAGCATCAGGTGTTATCTTTTAATGATAGAAATTGTTGAGTTCTGATCATGTTTTGGATAACTTGTTGCTCCTTTTGTTGTTTAAATTACATGAATGGCTATCCACTGAAATGCTATTACTGTGTATTCTGTAAATTTTGCATTGATTGACGACATTAAATTTTAACAGGAGCTTTAAGTCAACCTTTAACTTCAAGCTCAATTTGTGACAAGTCTGTAAGCCCGTTGTCCAAGCTGGCTGTATGACACACGTCTTATTTAGGTAATCATTCAACCAAAATGCACTTTGGATTAATCTTTTCCTTCAAAAGACTTCCATGCTTTTGTTTTGATATTGGTTTAGTTATGAGCCCTAGATGTAGACAGAATGAACTCCTTTAATAATGTCAATGGAAGAAGAGTATAATTTAACTATCATACACAACCTGGTGTTTTCTGGAAGACTCTCAAAGACAGACACGACAGAGGCTCTTATACTCCTTCATAAAGCCTTTTTCAGTGAAATGATTCTATAAGAATAATATAAACTCTGACAGATTTGTGTTTGTTGGGGGATGGGAAGCATCATCTACAGCTTTTCTCCATTCCGTTGGCACATACTATCACTTTTCATTGTTGCATTTGATTGCATTGTTCACCTGCAGAGTCAAATATTTATTTTAAATCTCAGCACATAAAACCAAACTGTGCATGTGATTGCATACTGTGCCTCTAAGGCTATGAGAAGAAATGACTTGCAGTTGTAAACTTACCACTCTCGTTCAGATTCAGCATTTTGGCTCTTGCCTTAAAGAATCCAATCTTGGGTTCCTTTTTTTTTTTTCTTAAACTTCCTTATTGAATATTGTTGAATTTAGATAGAAGAGAACATGTCTGACCCTCATTAATCTCAGAAAATGAGCAGCTTTGTATTGACGTTCGGCTCAGACCTTTTAATAGACCTAATTTTAGATCCAACTTATTATTATTTTACGCATTTTCCCTTGTTGCCATGGCAAAGCGCCGGGGAAAAAGCCGAAGAGCTGCTCACAGTTGTCTTGGATACGACGGTTTTCCCTTGTCAAGTAATGAGAGGAGCTGAACCTGTGGGAGCACAGGGTTATTTTTAGGCCTGACGCCAGCCTGCATGTGTGGATTAAGGCTTGTTTGGTTGCTGGTGCATGTGCATGGGTGTGTGTAAGTGTGGGTGTGCATGGGTGAGTGTATGTGTGGGTGTGTGTGTGTGTGTGTGTGTGTGTGCGCGCATGTTTACAGGCTTTAATGCAGCCTCACTGTGGGAACAGCTCAGGGCATTTTACACTTGGCATACAAACACCTGGGTCACTGCTTGTGTCATTGCTACTGAGCAAGAAGTGCTGGAAGATAAATTTAAAAAAAATCACATCTTAAGAGGCAGCTTCTATTTTTGACTGTTGATTTTTTTTTCTCTACTGCTTCGAGATAGGGCTGGACAAAGTATTGCAATTTATTTCTAATTGAGATTTAGGGTTTGACAACACTGTTGTTGCACTGAAATCACATTACAATTTCCCACGGACATTAATTTGCCATGGGTGAGTGCAGTATTGGATAAATTAGTTTAAAGGTTGCATGTCCTGCAAAATCAATTTTCTTTGCTTTTGTTGTATGTATATTGTAAGTAGGGGCTTGGGAAACAGAGGAACATGACACCTTTTCCTAAACTCTCTGTTTACAGAGAAATGCCCTATGCCTCCTTAAGGAATAGTCTCTTGAAACACTGTTTTTACTTCCTGGGGTTATTATGTAATAGCGATACAGCTTTTCCCTGTGTGTGTTTTCCGCTCATCACAGGCAGACGCAATCACTGTGTTAAAAGTCAGCTCCACTGCTCGGAAACCCCCTCCTCTGCCCATCAGACATCCAAGCCATCCAGCCAGTCAGAATGCAGAGCTCATTATCATAGCCTCCCGAAGCCTACCCACCCCCTCAGATCTGAGCATTCCCAAAGGGGAGGGGAAAAGAGCTGCATCTAATCCTCTAGAGACAAATTCTCCTTTTTTTTTATTAAACTGAAATTAAATCATTTCATATTAGGGCTAATGAGATCACAGGCTCAATAGAGCTCTGACTCTGTGTCCGCCTGGCTACAGTGCTGAAAAGGTACCTAGGACTGTTTTTATTTTCTTCAATTAGTGATGAGTAGTAGGCAGCTCGAGCACATCGTAAGGCATTACACTTGATGATGTAAGGCTTGGGTCCAGCTTCATGAAAACCCATTCCGAGGGCTCTATAAAAGCCACAATCATGGGATCGCGAACAGAATCACGGAATTAGATGTTAAACGCGGAATTCAATATATACACGGAATATCACGGAAATGGCAGACATTTTACATTAAGCGTTTTTTTTCTGACTAAAAGGAACATATCACTCGAGAAAATGCCCCGAGGGGATCATTAAGGCTGTGGACAATGCACACTTCACTTCCTCTCCCCCTCCTCCCCTCATTAATTATGTCAACACATCAAAGTGGCTGTCTGAGACACCGGCTGACCCTGTGTTCACACCAAAAGCAATCTGAGCGTCCTCAGTGTCCAGCTGCCATTCATTTACAGTGATCTCTGGCATTGAGGAGCGACAAGCGGCGCGATGCAAGCAACACAAGTGACCTCGAGCGGCACGTAAAGTCAGCAAAGAAGCTATGAAACTTCTTTGCTGACTTTACCGGCTAACTCCAAAGTACAGGGCAGAGCAGTTTGCCAATGATTATTACAAGGTGTGTCAGAAAAGTTCCAGGACTGGTGTCACAAAAGATTTATTTAGAATCCAAACTACAAACTACAAGTTTTCCCCTTCGAAGTAATCCCCCTGGAGTCTAATGCACTTTCCCATCCTCCTCTGCCACTATTTTATGCACTCCTGGAAAGTTTCTTCTGGGATCCTCCATAGCTCCGTCATAACAGCCTTTTTGATATCATCCACGTCTTTAAAACGAGTCCCCTTGATGACCCCCTTGATCTTGGGGAAGAGAAAAAATCACACAGAGCCAGGCTGGGTGAGTAGGGAGGTAGCTCCAGCACGGCGATGTTCTTCTCGGCCAGGAACTGTCAGGGGCTGAGGGCATGGTGAAGCAGCCGCGTCTTGTCCTGCCACAACTCTTGCCTCTTCTTGTGCACTGAACGAAGCAAATGCCTCAGTATCTCTTTGTAGACATGCTGGGATTACTTTGAAGGGGAAAACTCTTAGTTTGAAGGGTTTGAAATAAATCTTTTGTGACACCAGTCCTGGAACTTTTCTGACACACCTTGTATGTGCCAGGAGATCAAATGTTCTGCAAATTTTGTCAACATACTGTTGGCTGGACACATAAAAATACGTGTAAGGTCCACCTGAAGGGTGAGTGATATATTTTTCATTACTATTCATTATTAATCTGTGTCTCAGGGTTAAATTTGCATAAAATACTAAAAAACTGAATTCTCAAAAAATTAAAACGAAAAAAACGGAATTTGGGAAAAAATAACACAGATTTTATAGGGCCCTACATTCCATGAAGCCATCTAAGCACTGTTCTTGAGCTCATCTGACGGCCACCTGAAGTTTGGAGGTCTGTAGCTATTGACTCTGCAGAACGTTGGTGACCTCTGTGCAGCATCTGCTGACCCCACTCTGTGATTTTACGTGGCCTGCCACCTCGTGGATGAGTAGCTGTTGTTCTCAATCGTTTCCACTTTGTGATAAAACCACTAATAGCTGACTGTTGAATATTTAGTAGCAATGAAATTTCATGACTGGACTTCTTGCACAGGTGGCATCCCATCACAGTACCATGCTTGAATTCATTGAGCTCCTGAGGGCGACCCATTCTTTCACAAATGTTTGCAGAATTCTGCATGCCAATGTGATGATTTTATACACCTGCAGCCGTGGAAGTGATTGGAACACCTGAATTCAATGGTTTGGATGGTGAGTGAATAATTCTGGCAATATAGTGTCAATATAGTATCTGAAATTTTGATAACTTCAAAATTCAGAAACATTGCCAATGTTTTTCACATTTTAGACAGTGTGCAGGATATTACAGCCATTTTGGTAATTTAAAACAGATTTAAAACAGCCAAATTAGAAATCCAAAGGAATCTGGTTTAAAAAGATGGCACTTACTTCCTCAGATATTTTAAGCTGCTAAAGCCGTGCTCTTTGCCACAGTACTGGTACTGTATAAGTCTGATTTGTACTCTACTAAAGGGCAAAATGATTATTTGTATAGCGCATCAAAAAGGTCAGGAAACATGTAATTATAGACAGGTGTACATGAATGAATGAATGAATGAGAGCCACACACTGAAAAACACTCACTGCATACCCAGCTGGCCTCTTGTTGTAATAGATCAACAGTGACGAGATGATAGCAGGTCTGCTAAAGTGATATCATGGCAGCTGTGCTACTCTTCTCTGCTCTTTTTCTGCATTGTGAAGAGAGAGAGAGAAAGCATCTGTGTGTTTTTTAAAATAAATTGGTGTAGCATCCTTTAAAGATCTAGATAGTTTACTTTAGGAATGTGCACAATCGACGAAGTGATAAATTGCTGTGTCCATTGTTTGTTAGTTATTTGAACCAAGTCGTTCATAAATAGTAGGGCTTTCATCACTGGAAAAAAATAGTGTTTAAGAGGGGTTCATTTATGTAAACTTTAAAAACGGCACTGTTTCTGTCACAGTGTAACCTGTCAACGTGCAGTTCCACTGAAAACAAAGACTTCACATGCATTTCAGTCAACACTTGTGTAAGCACATTGACCAAAACAAAAATGGCCAACTCTGGAGATCTGTCCATCTTGTTGCTTCCAAAGTTATGTCAGATTTATTCACTTTGCAGTTCAGGCTTTTTTTTTTTTTTTTTTTGGTGCAGTGCCACCTCATCAGTAGTCCACGCTAGGAATGGGAATCATAAACCAATTCCCGTTGAGAATCAATAATAATTCCCTCAAGGAACCTATTTCATGAGTCTTTTTACTTAACAACTCTCTTATCGGTTCATTCCACTTTGTTCTGCATGCCTTGAAAATCAAGGACATCACACTCTGATCAGAGGCAGTCAGCAGAAATTAAAACAAGTCAAAAATGTAGTCGCCGTAGGCAAGGGGCAGAACTGGTCAAAACTGTAGCTTAATTTCTGACCAAAAGATACTCACTGCATAACGTGTTGTTAGTGAAAACACTAGCAATTTGCAGGAGCATAATTTTATGAAACCCATTATCCTATACCTGGAGTGACGTGTTTGATGTTGTTGTCACTGAAAATCTGTGTGCAATCATTTGCCCACATAGAAAGTCTACAGGAATCAATAAGGAATTGTATCAACGAGAACAATGGATATTAAAGTTAGTATTTGTAAAATCGAATGTCTTATGTAATTGATGCGTTACATTAACAGACACAGGGTTGTGTTTTCCAGCTTACATTGCACATTGTAAGTACTGATATTTATATCACACTCCATTAGTTAAATTGCACTGTTATCAATCACTGCATATCTGAGCTCCTCCACTGCATCATCTGTATATACCTTTTTGTAAATACTATTTTGTATTTTTATATTTCTTATGTTTCCTACAGTTCTTTAATAATTCTTTTTGTACTATTTGTCAGCAGACTTGCTGCTGCTTTCTCATCCTTTTGCTATTTTTTATTAATTTAATTGATATCCTTATTCTTGTTAGGTCAAATTCCTTGTATGTGTAAATGTAGTTGGCAGATAAATACCTGATTCTGATTCTGAGTAATTGTTTTAGCATTGTTTAATAAACTGTACTAGACTGACTTAAAACTGCATGGTCTTTACCACCACTGGAAAAAAGAAAATGTTTCATATGTTTCTTACTCTAAATGCTTTGCTTAGTGACATATCACTTACTTGCACATATTGTTAACTTTAATGTCAATCCTTGTGATTTTATGAGGAATCCTTTTTATCCTTGACTCAAGGGATTGATTACTGGTTGCATGATCTGGACGCTGCTTTGCAAGAAAGTGCCACCAATTACCAGGAAAATGCCACCAGTGACGACTGCACCATCATTAAACCTCGGCCAATTATTCCCGCTCAGGGACTGAAAAAAGAAGTGAGGAGATTGGCAGCACGAACGCCCCTATAACCCCAGCCCCCCCACCCCACTGTGTCAGCCCAGCTCAAGCACAGCCAAGCTCCACAGCAATCGGCTTTGACTTCTTAACGGCCGTGTGGTCACTGAACACTTTTAACAAGCTCTGTCATTTCACAGTGGAAAACATGGGATCTCACAGATAAGCCTGAGGGAACGGTATGCGAGTATTAGGGACCTGATCCGGATACATCTGAGTTTTATAGAGGCGCGTGACACTGCTCTGTGGAAGAATGGGTGTCATTGTCACACAAGAAGAGTAAATGATAGGATATCACAAAAAGACGTGTTCTCCTCTTGGGATGTTGCTAGGCAAATAATTTTGAATCTGACTTTATACAAATTAAAACTACATTTAGCTGACATTTGTTAAGTCAAAAAGGCACTCAGGAAACAGTATGTTTTTTTTTTTTTTCTTTTTAAAGACCCTTCAAGGTAGAATCAGAAATGTTGCCCTTAACACATAAAAGGTCTGTAGGAACAAGTTTCCTCTAAATATTGAAAAAGAATAAAACTATGTGTAAGAGCATTATTGAAAAAGACCATAAGAGAGCTTTTCGTCACCGTCAGGAAGGGCTGGGTGAAATAGCAAAAAATGGCATCACAATGTATTTTTTTTATATTGATTGATACCAATTGTTCAGAAACGGGAGACAACATTGAAAATCTAAGCATGTCAAGAATTGGCTGGTTTATCAGTAATAATAGCTTAGTATTAGCTTTACTGTCCTGGCTTTTGCTGTCCCTGCCTGGTGCTGCTTGAGGTGAGTCTTATGTCCACTGTTTTACTCCCATTTGTCCCCATGCATCATGTCCATCTCCTATGTCCCTTTCAAAGTCACAAGTCCACACAACGTATTTAAATGGTGACGGTACATTCCTTTCATCTCTTTCTGCTGTTCAGCCGTAATTGTTTGCTCTCCAGCACAACAAACGCCACTCACCTGACCTGGCTGAAAAGCACCATTGTGGTGACTTAATGAGTAAATTATTTTAGGTATTTTAAACCAAAAGCCTCATTTTAATACAATAAAAAATATCAATACATGGCGACCATAAATCAATTTAATATCATCACACCAAATACGCTCCTGATCAAACTCTTAAGACCAGTTGAAACATTGCAAGAATTTGCATTTTGCACTTTTAGATCTTAAGAAGGTTTAAGTAGAGCTTCCAAATGCAAAAAGAAGAAATGGGAGCAAGCAAATCTGAGTAAACACTTTATTGAAAACTGCATTTAAAGTCAAATATGCATTTGTCAGCTGATCAAAAGTTTTAGACCACAGCCCTGAAAAGCCAAAATCTGCACAAAATTTGGATTCGTTTTAAGATTGTTATATTGCACAGCTCTACTGTTCCAGTAAATGTTGTAAAAATCTTTTCATCTGTTCGGTGCTCTGCTGTTAAACAACGTGTTTGTTCAATGTTCACAATATTAGTTTCTTGCTAGTTGGCTTATCCAAGACCATTATTAAGGAAGAGCAGTACTGGCAAAGGGTTCATTTAGCACCAACTGGAAACAGTTCTAATTAAACACAAAACTACAGTGTTAGGAGGCCTGAGCATGTTTTTATATTTGTGATGTTAAATTAAAACATAACCTGTAAACTGTTCTCACTGCAGAGATTTTTTGCTCCCACCCATGAAAAGACAGCTCTACTCCATTAAATGCCTCATCTCAGTCTAAAGGAACTCTCAGATAGCTTAGCAAACAAGTCAAGAGTATTGTGCATCCTGCCATGAGAAACATTTCACTGTTACCACTCCCCTTTCCTCCTCTTATCATTCACTTTTTATTAATTTTTGAGGGACTATTGAACAATTATTTATCTTAGAAACCATTAGAGGTCATCTACATTCAACATTTCTAAAGGACACATTTAGAAAAAACTTTAAAAAATATGTCAGCTTTCATACTTGGCCGAGGTTACATTATTCCAAATATGATATGTCCGTGGGTTAAAAGAAATGAATCAATTACATAAGGTATGCAGAGTAAGATAAATATAGCAACTAAAAACAATGGAGTTCATTCTCAAATATGAATAAATAAAATTGTTTTTTGCAAAGCTCGGTGCATGATGAATAAAGTAATAGCAAATTGAAAGTGGTTTCAAGATTCATTTTAACGAATATTAATATTCAAGCCCAAATAGTTCTGTTGCCAATATTTATTTCTCTCTCTGCTTTCCTATATGCTCACATCCAAAAGGCTGAAATACACTTCAAAGATGTCACACTGTAGCTTACCAGTGGCCTACAGATACACTGTTGGGAACAGGGTGTTCACTGCAGGAGTCTGAGATAAAAGAGAAACAAAAGCAAAAAGTTCAACAGAAGGGAAAAAACTTTCTGTTTCCCTGAAGTCACCAAAGTGACAGCGTGTTACTCTTCGTGTGAGACTCAATAACGTAAGTCACATCATCAGGATCAAGATATTGTAATAAGCTCTTAATATGTATATATTCTTTCCTTTTAAGCTGATGCCTGTGAGGAATGTTTAACTGATGATCATATAAATATGCAGCAGTGCAAACACCCTTAAGACTGTAGTGGAGTATTTGTGTTTAAAATGCAGAGAGCTGATGTGAACAGGCAAGATGTTCTGCTTCACAAACAGCTGTTTAGGCCCATAATTGAGTTACATGCATCTGGCCTCATTGTGGCTAACAAAGTGAATACCCAGTTTACTCTCTTTGTGTCTGTCTTTTGTCGCCTGTAATTGGCATACTTTACATCATAGTCATTGTTGTAATCTTGTTTATTGATTTTACATCCTTTCTTTCCTTTGAGACAGCCATCAGGCTAATTTTGGCATGATTGTTGTAAAGGAATGGTGTTTTTTTTCTTTTGGTTTGGGGTTGTATTGGTACTCATCAGTGGTTTTATATACAGAAATCAACAGCTTGGATATCCATGAAATCGACTGGGTTGTGTTTCCGTCACTTGGGCTTTATCTGAGTGGGCCACCTAAGAACATTTATGGCGACTAAACTATGTTTGTTGACTGATTTCATATTCTCCTTTTTTTTTTTTTAAAGGAGAGATGCAGCCATGCACAGGCCTGCGCACCATGACCAAAATATCATATTGTGGTATTTTTCTGTCTCAATCCCTGATATTATCATTTAAAAGTATTATAATTTTAAAAAGATTTGTGCATTTAATTTCATTGTCAAGCACTTCAGTTTCATATTTCTCTAAAGCAAACCAACGGTATGTTACAAAATCAAGTTTTTGCCTAAAATTACAGAGAGATGCTTTTGTAAGTCTCTGTGTTTTGTTTTCTTAGAGTTACAGCTGAAACAGAATTTGTGGATCCTCTTTTTCCTGAGTTGTGTTAAATGCTACTGTAAGAAACATTAAAAGAACCAGTTTGGCTGTTCAAAATAAATCCCCTTAGCAGTAATAACAACTACAGACATTTTTAGTGAAGGTGTTTTTGGGGGTCACATCTTGATCACTGACAAAACTTTAAAATCTTAAAGAACTAGTTAGTATTTTGAAGTGGGGTTGCTCAAGACCCATGCCACTAGTTTATATAAATGCCATTAAAGCAACTTACTATTTCTCCCCTTTAGGGAAGATACCCAGGTATGGACTCTAGCTGATGTCTAGCAGTCAATGGTGCCATGAAAGCTTTGTAATTACCCCAATTTTAGGGTAAAATGACACAAAAATCTGTTAGAACAGCTGATATGAGGGAAGCAACGTGTTGTTTGCGGAAGGATACATAACCCATATGTTGCACCACTAAATAGTTCCAAACTTTATCACTTCATCGAGAAAAAGGGAAATTAACCTATAATGAATCTTACTGTTGCATCTGCTCGAGCCAACTTAGTTTTTGTGTAGTTTTCTAAAAAAAGTGAGAAATTACAGGGCCTTTGTACCAAGCTATCTTTCCTAAGGGACAGAACTGGCAAGTTTCTTTATTAGTAATTTTTTACCTCCGCCAAGGAGGTTATGTTTTTGCCGGCGTTGGCTAGTCTGTCTGTCTGTTTCTGTTCATGATAACTTAAAAAGCTATGGACGGATTTGGAGGAAATTTTCAGGGAAATGTGTGGAATGGGATAATGAAGAAATGATTAGATTTTATACAGGATTTTTTTAAAGGATTCTTTAACATTGC
Organism: Cetoscarus ocellatus; assembly: GCA_037902135.1. Taxonomy (NCBI): domain Eukaryota; kingdom Metazoa; phylum Chordata; class Actinopteri; order Labriformes; family Labridae; genus Cetoscarus; species Cetoscarus ocellatus. Next base: position 2,650,614 of record JBAMNC010000904.1, on the reverse strand, counting down.
CAGATAGGACCATTTTCGCCAAAGTGGACTGAAGCTGCTTGGCGGAGGTCTGCGGTCTCTGAGTACTTTTCTAGTTTTACTAATGACATTGACCTCAAGCAACCCCACTTCAACCTGAGCTATCCCATAAAGGGGCCATCCTCATGGAGACGAATTCAGGAGTACCCACACAAATTATTAATCGTATAGATGTTTTGTCCACATGGACACAGCAGTTTGGATGCTCGAATGACCATTTTTGAAACAGGTCCCAGAATTGCTAAATCCAAACTAAGGCCTTGTGTGTCCATGTAGACAATAAATACATTTTTTTTTTTTTTTAGAAACATTGACATCATAGCCCCACATCTCCCTTGAACATGTGCAAACAGTGACAACAATAGAAACTAGAAAAGCACTCAGAGAGCGCAGACCTCCGCCAAGCAGCTTCGCTCCACTTTGGCGAAAATTGTCCTATCTGGCAATGTTAAAGAAACCTTTAAAGAATTCCTGGATCCAGACGGTGATCAGGATCACCCCCAAAATTTAATCAGTTTTTCCATATCCCATTCCCGACAATTTCTGAAAATTTCATCCAAATCCGTTCAGAACTTTTCAAGTTATTTTGAACACAAACAGACAAACAGACAGATAAATGCCGGCAAAAACATAACCTGCTTGGCGGAGGTAACAATGGTGAAATACAGTGCAATGCTGCAGAATGTGATTGGCTTGTTAAGGCTTTTACAGCAAAATTAACTGCTCCTCTATGACCACAGTGAGTAACAAGTGGACATAGAGTACAGCATATGCCAGTGTTTCTTTGTATTGACATGTTTTCTGCACATGCTCAATGTCTTCTCTGGTTATCTTAAATGTCTGTGGCAGGATTACAGCACTAATGTGTTTTTGGTGTTTTCATGTGGACAGACACATCTTGAAACGATGCGGTCTCTACAGAGAATGCTTTGAAAATGAAAATGTTTTTGTCTCCGTGTGGACAAGGCCTAAGTTTCAGTGATCGTACAGGGCTGCTATGTTTTCAGCAGTATTTACCTGCTTACAGCCTTGACCCACTAATTTTAGTCTCCTTGGATTAAAAGCAAGTAAATTACAGGTCTACCACATTTTAACTGTTTTTTTAGCTGATGTAATGGAGACTGAAGTTACTGCATCACTGGATCAAAAGAAACCACATCTGTCCTTTGCAGGACAGTCTGGGAAGAAGTCAAAGATGGACAGATATGTTTTTTAAAGCTCACTAAGTCACTTATTGTTGCTGTTATTTGTTGATATCAAACTTGGAGAGAACACACATTTATCACACTGCTGTACATTAACTTGTATTCACTGAAAAAACAAACAGCAATGTGGATATGAGGAGGACACAGTACCATTTTATTATTGTGTGTTTTTCTGTCAATGTTTCTGGCCAATTTTCAGCTTTAAACAGCATCTCTTAGCAGTGGCTATACTCAAGTGCTCCTTGCCAAGCTGTGGTGGCAATTTATGTTTGGCCACAGTTTTGCTCAGTTTTATTTTAAGCTATACTCTGAAGTCATTTTGTGACAAAGGTCAGTAAAGTTTCTATGAGGTTTCTTTATTATATTTAAATCTGATTGATGATGGTAAGTTTAGAATAGAGTTTGTAGTGTGATATCCCACACACAGTAATCACGGTGACCCTGTGATGACATTGCTGCTTGTAGCTGAAGCCCTGGTTCCTGTATAGGTAACTATTGTCATGGCAACCAGAAAGACTCCTTGGATACCAGTATTTCTCCCTCATCAGCTGTAGTGTTTTCTTCATCCTTATTGTTTCTGTTTGATCTCTCTCTCACTCTTTCTCTATCCTACTCTCTGTAATTCCACCCCCCTCTCTTTCTCATCTTCTCTCTCCCCCTTACGTTTCACTCTCTCACAAATCTCCTCTTCCTTTTTCTCTTTCTTACCATCTATCCTAAACATCTCCTCGTCCTTCTCTCTTTATCACTCTCTCCTCTCTCCCATGTCCTTTATCCTTTCATTTTGACTCTGCTTCTCTGTCTGCTTTTGTCCATTTTTCCTCCTCTCTTCCCCCTTTCACCATCTCCTTCTCACCCCTTTCTCTTCATGATGATTTCAAATTTCCCCTGTCTCTTCTTCCTGTCTTCTTTCAAGACAGTTCTATTTAAATTATGAACCTGGTTTTGCATGAATGTTACAGTAAAAGTAGCAAAAAGCATCAATTAGTGCTAAAATGATATAGTATTGTATAAAAAAGTAAGAATTACACCAAAACAGTCATGTTATACATTATCTCTCTACAATGAACTAAAAAAAAGAACGACCAAGAATGAAAGTAAAAAGGAATATTTTCATACATAAGTGTTTATTATTACATAGTGTGTTTAATTGGGTTTATGTGTCATGTTGAATTGTTGTTTTATTTTGTATACTAAAGCAATTAGTGGGACAGGGATTTCATTTTATGCCATATTTTCCAGCTCTGCTAATATTATATAATCAATCTTTGGCTTTGAAGAAAATATATGTAGGGCTGTGGACAGAGTGGGAATTACAGTGAGTCACTGTGTACATGTACTCCTGCATTTTTCTTAATGTATAACACTTTAAAACTGCAGTTTGCAATGAGTACTTCCCACCACAAATCAGCATTGCACCTAATCTGATGATAAATCCAGAAGTCAAGTTTTTAAAGTACATATTAGGATGCACATTGGCATTAGTTCAACATCTGTATCTGCTAATATTGTCAGTTTTTACAAACATCAACAAATGTGGGATGGACGGATAACGGTTTTTAGATGTTTAGTTGTTGTGTCATACCAGTGCTGACATCTAAATGACAGCTAAATGCTCATTTGGTAAAGATTCTTTACTTAGGGCAGTGAAAATGACCTATTGGACAAACTGAGCTATTTTCATGATCAGGCAGGGAAGAAAATATTAGCTTTGTGGGAGAATTATGCCAAAAGAAGTAATAAGAAAAACATTGGTATTGGCTGAGATATTTCAAACATTGGTATCAGCACATGCCCTGATTTTCACAATCGGTGCATCACTAATACATATCTTTAATTTAATTGCCATTAAACTGCAGAGAGCAACTTCACATGTTCACTATGGGCTTAGAAATTATTTTGAAATGCAAGAAAAGTTTAAATTTTAGCAATCAGTTCCATGGCAATAACCTGTTAAATTCAGTAACTGATCATTAATAAAACAAAACAATTAGTTGACAGCCCTACACTGGAAAAATATCCAAAATGAAGATATAATCAGTGTTACCAGCTCGATTTCTTTATCTCTGTTTCTCTCTCCTTTCTATGTTCCTACATCTCCCCTTACCTCCAATTACTATTCAGCACATGTGTTTGACAGATTGTGCAACAAGTCAACGTCCTGGTATAAATCTAAGCACAAAAACACAGTCATTTTTCCAGCTCGTCTCTGTGCTGTTTGTTTCTATTTCTCCCTGCCTGTTTTTAAACGGATCAATTAGAATCTGCAGAGATCCTCTCTAAGCTAATGTTAGCTCCACTGCCCACTCACTCAACCCGTGCACTCATTCTTTCCAACTGTTGCTAATAGTATTTCCCCATGGATGTGGCGGCTAAAACTGTTTGGCTGTTACCCGAGCAACTGGCTGTTCTATTTATAGGTATTAACCAAGTTAGTCGTTGTTGTGTGTGGGAACTTGTTTTGATGAATTAGGGAGCAGCATGTTTGTCTCTTGACTGATATGATGACAGAAAAAGATGTTTACTTTGTATCGGCCTGATTTAGACTTCCACTGATTCCTGTTTGTTGAACTGAAAAGATCTCAGGAGCTTTTTGATCTATATATAAAGCTAATGAACACGTTTTAAATTCAGCAAAACTCTTTGAAACAGGTGCCCTCTTTTCAACCTTAGTACTTCCTCAGTGATCTGACAACCAGGGATCAAGCTTTAATACAACCAATCAATACTTCATAAGTGTTTTCAACGCCTCTCTCTTGTTTCTCTCTTATTGCAGCTGACCTAACAAGTCTTCGTGGAGGATCCTGGGAGGAACTGAATTTTTAAAATGCCTGTGGCAACATCCAGCTCTGACTCCGGTAAGTAGCTTGGTTCCGCTTTGAATCCCGCTACGTGTGTGTCAGTGATGGAGAGAGATACAGAGAGAAAAGAGGGTGGAGATAGTGAAGGCCCCGTGGTTACTCCAGCACTCAGGACATGTAGCTCATTTCCAGAGTTCTAATGTGACTTAATGAGCTAGCTAATGGAGCGCTAAAACTCCAGCTTCAGATCAGTCATGCCTCCGAGGATTAGCTGTGTATTATCTGCAGCCCTCTACACGGCGCACATGCACGGCTAATCTGTGCTACTGGCTGGTTTTGCTAATGCACATGAGCATATTCACACTACTATACTTTCCCTTTAGAGGTATTGAGAACGGTCTGATTATGAGTTGATTAATAATCAATGATAACTAAAATAACTGTGTAAATCCTACAGGGTAAATGGAAAAAATAGGCTTTGACCTTATATGAAGATGGACAATCAGCATCTCCAACTATTGTACAGATATCACGCCAAAACAACAGCTTTGATGGGGGCTGATGCCATTGATGTCAGGGATGGTGTAGAAGGGACAGGCTGATGGGTTCACAGAACCAAAGGCCAGCCAATACATACATACATTGAATTAAAGGTAATACGGAAACATTTATGGCACCGTGGTGACAAATTAAGAAAAATAGAATATAAATTTTATGTGTTCTTTCTGTCCATCGCTCACCAATCTGAGCTGATTGGATGTTTCTATTCATTATTAAAGGGTATTGTATTATCTCTCTGCATTGTCTCAATGTTGATTCATTTCCTGAACATCAGGAAGTTTCATTCTGCTCGAGCCCATCGCACAGGATGCCTGTGAGACTGTAAATAGATAAATTTAATGCCCACAAATAGTGTCTTTTCCCGCTGTAGTATACCAGTAGTTTTTGGAGCAGAGCGGCTGTTGGCTGCAGCCTCTCCTCATAGAGAGAGGACACTCTGCTGCATCTGTCCCCGTATATGTGCCGTCTTGCTCCGCAGTTTTGTATATTTAAGTTATAGGTATGAATGAGGTTTCTCTGCACTATTGCAGTTTTTTTTTACTCTTTACAGAAGAGTCTACACAGACCAGTAGGCACAGATAAACTAGTTTTAACAAATCAGTGTTTTGGCTAAATTTGCAATATTGAATCTTAAATTCACACTTCACACTCATGTTAATTTATTGCAGGAATTATTGTCATTACAGTACTGAATGGTGTTACCACATCACATATTTTCCTTTTATCATGCAGGCCTAATGCAGAGTCAAATATACTTTGAGCTATGCTCATGATGCAGCTGGAGAAGTTTGTGAACATAAAGCTTAAAATCTGTTCCGTCTCAGGCCTTAATCACAGCTCAGGGACATGGATCCCATGTTTGATTTCTGATTGTGAAGCCACACAGATTATTGTGAGATAATCTTGTTATTTTTAAAAATAAAACACACTGCAGACTCCATCAGTACAAAATACATTTCGCAGTTTATATTTGTCTAACTCCCTGTACGACCTGATACCATGATAGAGCTGCATACCGTAATTAATTGTGAATTTATTGTTATTGAGATGTGAACCTTTAAATTAAACACATCACAACATCTGAATTTTACTGCAATTTTATCACAGCAAGTTCAAAACAAATTTTTGAATGCAGTCAAGCAAAGTTTTAGGTTTAACTTCACTGCATTCACACCTTTTAATGCAGTCAGATGACGAAGCTGAGACGAAGCTGGCTACACCGACAACTACACAGACAAAAACATGTAAAACAGAAATGTTAGTGAACTTTTGAACATTTGTCCCATGTCTCATCTACTATGGTGAAGGAGGCAGAGCGCATGACTTAACCTGCAGACAGTTTAAGGGGAGCTCCAAATAATTGGCTTCACTTTCTGAGAGCTCACATGTCGTCCATTGTTTATATGATCTGTTTGTAGCCACCTTGGTATTAAAAATTGCTTACAGCTAGGCAATACATAAATATACTTGTTTATTTAAGGAGACTTTTTTTAAATGAGAATTTGGATTAAAATTCAATAGTTATTTAATTTTAGGGCAGCCTGGTGATATGTACTCCAATACTGCAGCGAAAATAGAACAGAAGCATCCTGGACTCCAATAACTCAAAAATATGGCAGCAGCTCCAAACAGTGCATCATATCCACAACTTGACAACAAGCCAATAACCTTTTCTCAGAATCAAAGTATGTGACTATTAATACCATTATAATAACAACTAATGTTTTATACTCTGGCGCAGAAGTTCCCACAGTATTTCTTGAATCCAGATCAGTTTGGCTTCAGATTGATGCTCTCTTTTGTTGGCTTCTTGTCACGGTGAATTTTTAGATATATAACTTGGCACTGATATCAAAGTTGAAAATATAGCACTGTCACAGCAGTACAATTTTATTTCCTAGGTTGAACGCCAAAAAAAAGGTGCCAGTATGAAACTCTGCACTGGCACACAGCCATTATATCATGCATTCCCTTCTCTCTCATGGCTAAAGGCGCTCGATCCAGACTCATAAAAGATTGAAAAGCCGAGGCCAGATGTCTGGGAAATTAAGAGCCTCAGTGTGTTTGTTAATAGATGTCCAAATCTAGAACTCAAAAGCTGTATAGTATTTTATCCTCTCATCATAAATTGCATCAGTCGGCTGCAGAAAATACAGAGAAAAAAAGCCAACCCTGGGAGAATTCAGATGTGTGTGGAGTTTCTTTTTCGTAATGGACTGTCAGTCAGGGTTGATTTGTACACTAGCCGAGGGGCTGAGGCTGGATGACTGGCATTTTTTGTAACACACAGTAAATTGTTTCTCCATACTCATTCATGTCCTTTGTTTTGTATTTATAAAGAAGCATTTTCTCATGGGCTTTGAAGAGGGTTAGAAAAGGGTCAGATGTGATTTTAAACATAAGATATTTTTTCCTTCTTGTCAGCAAAGATTTCAGATAAACATTTATTTGATTTAAGAGTGGAAAATAAAAGCACAAATGAAAAATAAAAGTTCACTTCAGGTCCACAGCAAGACTTTTTGGCCAAACTAATAAACTGTATTATTTTCATCAATATTGTGATTAACTCAAATAACTGTATCCCTCTAGATAGTTTTCATTGTTTATTTTCTATTTTGGAAATATATTTAACCTGAAGATCATATTAGCTCTACCATCTTGTAACAATTGACCAAACAGTTGTTATTTATGGTGCTTGATATCTGCTTAATATGACAGCTTTTGTGTGCAGTCAGGTTAAGGGTGATAATGAACCAAAGCTAAGAGCACTCTTTATTTTTCCTATCTGGATTGAGGAAGTCTATATTTTATTTGTAAGAGAAAAGCAAAGTTTCCAAATAATGTAAAGTTGTATCAGTAACTTAGCAAAAGAAAAGGAAGTAAAATCGCAGATGCATGCGGCCTACATGTCATCATTACCTCCAGTAATGTAAGTTATGTGTTTGCTGGCTTTGTCTGTCTGTTAGCAAGATAGCAAGAACTCAAAAAGTCATGGGTGGATTTTGATGAAATTTTCAGGGAATGTTGGTCTAGGAGAAGTGTTAAGAATTTGTTGGAGAACTGAACCCAAAATGTGAATCCAATAATTTTTTGAAGATCAGTTAACATTGCAATTTTCCCCTTTTTTGCTAATATCTCAATGATTTCTAAACAGATTTGGATGATATTTTCAGGGACTGCTGGTCATGGCCACAGGAGAAGTTATTAGATTTTTTTTGTGATTCAGATCCACATGTGGATCCAGGAACTTTTCAAAGGAATTGTTAACAGTGCAAGATTGTACAGTTTTGACGATGACTTGCCCATTGGTTTCAAAAATGGCTTGGGTGGGGTTTTTGCTTTTGAAGCACTTCCAGTTGGTTTAGGAGTAAGGTGTTCAAAACTGTCGGTTGCATTTTATGGATGACTGTATCAAATGGGAACTTGTAGAATGCTCAAAACACCTGAAAGTAGGTCAGATTTTTTCTGTGGTCTTACAAGTCCTCATTTGAAATTGTTTTTGGGCATAATAGGACTTACAAATGTTAAACACTTGAACCTCCCCTGCTGAAGTTACAGAATCACCACCATCTTGTGAGCTTTTCTAGTCATGACAAGCCTGCCCAGTTTCATGGTTCGACCATGGAGTCTGCATCACAGTGGTCTTCATAGCCCTTTATGTACTGAATTAGCATGACAAGCATTGAAAATCATGCACAGAACGCCAGCTAATGTTATTTTACATTGTTGACATTACACTCTGAGACTGAGATTGTGTTTTTACATGTAATTTGTTAATTTAGCCGATGAAAAATGTTGATGTCTCACTTAGTTAATCTGAATGTGTTAGTGAACATCTTTAAGTGCAGGTTTAATTTTCAGCTAGTTAAATTAAAAGGGCCAAGACAACTTCCTTTGAGATGTGAGAGGAAAAAGTCTATGGCAGTGGACCCCTATAATGGATGACACAATAATAATAATTCCTTTCACCTGACAAAATTCTTTTAACTGCAGAACCCTTAAAGTTTAAAAAGAAAGACGAAATTTTCCACTTCATAACTGTATTATTGTACACAGATAACTGATGGAGCACATTTAAAACGCATTCAAGTTTTTTAGTTTTACTTTTTGACTATCAGATCACACTGCAGAACCACTGCTTTTGAGTAAGAGCTCATAAATTGCTATTGTTCTTTGAAGGCAGTAGCGACACTAAAACATCTGAAAATTTCAGCGTTATGAATTTGAAGCTTTGAAATTCTGTCCTGTTTTTTTTTTTTTTTGTGGCATACTGTATGTAGGATAGCATTTTCATTTAATTTCTTAGAAGACTGTTGTGCTTTGCTAGTGTTGTGGTGATCAGATAAAATAGTAAAGTGAATGCTTAGTGACTGTGTTGCAGCAGGGCCCGCTGAGGGGTGGTTGCTCATTCTGGCCCCTGTCCACATCCAAAAACGTTGTCAATGGGCACGTGAGCATAAGAACTGGACCACAGAGTGATCGACAAAGGTGCCCTAGTCTGATGAATCACATATTCTTAAACATCATGTGGATGGCCAGGTGCGTGTGTGTCACTTACCCTGGGGACACATGGCACCAGGATGCACTATGGGAAGAAGGCAGAGCTTGGGTCCTGCCCTCCAATGTCGATGTTACATTGGCACCAAAGTATTGTTGCAGACCATGTACTCCATGGAAATGGTCTTCCCTGATGCCTGCGGCCTCTTCCAGAAGAATAATGTGCCAGGCCACAAAGCAGGAATGGTTTGAGGAGCACAGTTTTTGAGATGTTGACTAGGCCTCCAAATTCCCCAGACCTCAATCCAGTCAAGCATCTGTGGGATGTGCTGGACAAATAAGTCCTTTCCATGGAGGGCTCACCTCGCAATCTTACAGGATTTTGATAATCTGCTAACATTGTGGTGCCAGATACCACCTTCAGGGGTGTAGTGTAGTCTTGCCTTGATGGGTCAGGGCTGTTTTGACAGAAGAGGGGTGACCAATTCAATATTTGGCAGGTGGTCACAATGTTATGCCTGATCTGTGTATTTGAAGATAAGTGTGTTATATTCTGTTTAAAATCAATTATTGGAAAAAGTGACAGCCCTACTACCCTGACTGCTGTGTGCAAAAATGTATGTACGGTCTTTTTATATAAATAATTTAGTCTGAATCGGAATCAATTCAGTAATCAATTTAAATATGGCTGAAAACGATTTGCAAATCATCTTATTACACAATGCCCAAACTCTTTTAGAATTGGTATTTGAGTATCACAGGCAAATATGTGCCAGTACTTTTTATTTATGAGGTTTCTTTGAATGTGGGAAGGCTGAAACCATGATTAAATGTGGTTTTCTTTCCGTTGTGCAGGTCTAATAGCAGGGCTGGCCCTTGTTTGTGTGAATGTGACGTCACTAATCAAAGGTCATTACTTTACATATATGTGTCAGCTCCTCCCTGAATGATCCTCCATCCAACAAGCCAACCCCCTCTCGCTCCCTAACCCCCTGAGGGAAAGCCCAGAGGGAAAAACCACCATGCCTCCTCTCTTCCCTCTTCCCTCTCCTCTCTACTCATGAGAGCATCATACTTCCCTCCCTTTTTCTTTCACCCCCACCTTTCCTTCCCTCTTCTCATGCACACCACCCTCTCTCCCCTCCATTCATTCATGCGTGAGGAGGGGACGCTCGGCCTGGCAGAGCTTATACACATTCACGTCAAGAGCAGGTGAAGAGGGAGGAGAGAGAGGAGCTGCTTTGGCACTGGAAGGAGGAGAGAGAGAGAGAGGAAGGGGAGGTAGATCTCAGCGTGCTTCAGATACAGTACTGGGTGTGTTACTGTAGAGAGGTGTTATCCACCATGGCGGGCAGTGTGTTTGGACGACTTTCCCTGGAGGAGGGGGACTCGGCCAACTCCTTGGAGGGCCTGGAAATTAAGCTCGGAGGAGAAGGTAAGAGCAGAAGTCCTCACCTGCGGGGCATGTGAGGGATGCAGGACAACACAAGTTCTCCGGCTGTTTTCGTCTTTTTGTGACAGGAAACTAACATGGGGCGAGAGCTCTAATTAGAAGTAAGCAGGTGCCAGTATGCTCAGGCATACGCCGGCGGCAGGTTGAGGGCTAGTTGGCGTTATAAATTCTCGCTGCACCTGCACCTGCTCCTGACGCGCTGGCCTGCACCTCCAGAGTGTGATGAAGATGAGCAGAGACAGATAAGGACCCTGGGTGACAAGTGATGTGAAGAAATTTGACTTCTTAGTGAGATGAGACAGGAAAGTGTTAGGAAAGGTGCAACATTTTGTTTAGTTTACTAACAACAAAAACTGTGAGCAGTGCACTTTAAATCAGAAGATATTAAGGTTTAAGTGCTCTAAACATCCTTATTGAAAGGCGGAAGTATTTGTTGTTTGATGATAATCCTTGAGTATTGTTTGCTCAAGCAGTGTGGAGTGGAAAGCACCATACATGCTATCCATATTTCATAGGAGTTCATTAATATTACATGTGGCTGCATACTACACAGTAATATCCTCTGAGTGTGAGTCCATATCTATTTATGTCCCGCCGCCATGCACTCGCGCTCATCTATTTGATGTTGTCTTGTTAAATAAGGCGGCGTTGGAAGCATCATTACATCATTGACTGTCTCCTGCATGTCACACAGAGCAGCATGTTTGGAGATAGCTACTGCTGTGTAATGTAACTTGACAAGACATGGGTGACAGCCATGATGAATCACATTTTCTGTCAAAGCATCCCGTCTAGCAGCGCGTGTGTGATGGAGAAAAATAGGGAGTAGAGATAGGATAAGAGGGAAGAGAGAGACCTCCTGTGCATTGTGCATTCATGAAGAGTAGGTAGGGGGTCATTCATATGCAACAGTGTTCAGATCAGAGACAGCACGCTTGGAAGTGTCAGACTCACAACCTTCAAATAACTCTTTTCTCACTTTTACCTCCCTCTTTTTTTTTGCACACACACACACCTAACCCTGCTCACTATCAGAGAGTATTGTGGACTAATGAAGCAGTGATCAAACACAGATGATGCATCATTGAGTGGAGTGTGTTGGATTATGCCCTCAGAGATAATTGTCGAGTTTCAACTGATCAAGATGTTTTAATTCAGTTTTAGGATAATGCAGTCACACCGGCAATTATTTCCCTCCTATCTCACCCTCAGGATCATTTGTTTGCTCTTTTAATAACTTCTGGCTTCAGTCCAAGTGTTTGGTCTCGAAGATGAGCAAATTTTGTTTGTTAGTACAAACCCTAGAAAATTTTTTAAAACTTCATATGAAACTCCCTCTGCCTGCACAGTCTGTTGCCATGTTTGGGAAGTATAACAGGAGCTGGTGTCCGTTGACAAAATGTCAACAAATATCACAAGTGTTGTCTCCAGCGGTGACCTTCAGGCTGGCTAATAAGGCGATCCAGCCAGCATCCATGTCGTGCCAGCTTGGAACAAGCATCACCATGGCTATGTGGGGGATTAAATGGCATCTACTGATTGGCCACCTAAGAGAGAGCGGGTCAGGGTTACAGTGGGTTTTCTGGAAAAGTCTCCTCTGATGAGTCAGTCATGGACACTGCTGCTACTCCTCAACTTTGGCACATTAGATAGATTTGGTTTTGTTGCTTTAGAGTCAGCCAGGTAATAAAATGGATATTACACAGCATTTTCCACAAGATCATATTGTGCCTGGGTTGTGGAAAGAATTTAAATTTGTAATAGTTTATTGATGCCATTGCCAATAATGATTCTGCTCATCTGTCCAATACTTCATCTATTCCATTGTTTATTTATGTAGATTTTCTTGAAAGCTTAAAATCACAAGGCCACAGATGATGCATTGTTTGCAGTACTTTTCTTTTGGTAAAAATTAAGACAGACTTTGGGCTTCCCCTGTCTCCAGTTCGCTATGAGTACAGAAGGAGCCACTTCAATTTTCCCCACTTTTCTTGACTGAGTATAGACTGGTTGGTGACTGGAACATGCTGGGATCTGTCCACCATTGTGGCTATAATGAGATCCTTGCGATGATGTTGCCAGTCAATGCTACCGCTACTCAAATGATGGTGCAAGCCATTTACCTCTGATATGAAAACTGTAAATTACGTCCCATCCAAGGTAAATGCATTCCAGTGAGCTGGTAATTTCGAGGTACCTGGAGATTCCCAGGGTTCCCAGTGATGAATCTGTAATTTGGACTTCCCAAAGTTTACATACTCTTAGAAAAGCTTCTTCATGAACAAATGTTTGCTGATTTGTAAACTTCAGAACAGACAGAGTTGCTTCTTCCCAGACTCTTTCTTGCTGTGATGGCAGTAGTTATCACTTCATGTGGGCATGTACAATTGCAGCTGCAGCAGGAGAGAGGAGAGGAGAGCTGTGAGCCTTGTGTGCACATAAATCACATATATTTTAACCTCATTGGCACATTTAATTAAATATGGATCTGTTCTTTGGGCCAGGCTACATACAAAACAGGATATTATAAAAAAAAAAATGCAGCACTCCATACAGGGCAAACTGCTCTGGGCCTCTTTTAAATCTTTGATATTGTAATCTGCCCCTTTTTGTGACATGAATTTTATTAGGGATGCCATGATCAGGCCTATCTTGGCTGATGCTGGTCATCAATCATCTTTTTGTGAGATTGGCCGGTGCCAATCATATTTTATGTTTTTTTTTTTTTAACAACAAAGAAGTACAGAAAGCCCTTAAGATGCAATGCAACATAGTAACTCAGAAGTCCTATGGTAAGTGCATCTGAATTACACAATGAGATGATTCATTTATTACTTGTTTTTATTTATGAAAATGAACAAAATTATTCACAGGCTAAAACTATTGATTTTAATCAAACAAGCAAAGCAGTGCAAATAGACAAAAAAATAAAAGGCAATACATTTAAATATTAAATATGAACTTAGTAACATAATGCAACTGATGTAATTATTTCATATTGCCAAGAAAACAACTGTCAACTCTGTAGAGTACATTTTAACAAATAATGCTCTCAGTTTTGTGTAATACTCTTATCACCGAGGCCAACCTGAACACATCTCAATGTTAACAACTGGACCTCAAATGGATCACTGAACACAATGTGCATGTTTTGTTGCAATTTTTAGCTTGTTTAGCTTAGCTGATAGCTTTTATCTTGTTGGTCTCATTGACATTGTTAGAACAGTGTCAAACACTGGATTCTTATTTTTGACTAAAAGAATGAAAACAAGGTTTTATGGGGTTCTACCTCCGTTCAATTGATTGTTTCAATCAATTGTGACATTTTTAAAACAATTATCGGTGGATACTGATCAGTGTTTTATTGATCAGGCCACCTTTTGTCATGAACAAAGCAGGCACAAAAACACTCCAAGACAGACGACTTGAGTCCGTAAAGCAAATGTAGGGGTTATTGAACAGTCCGGGTCAATACACAGTAAGGCAGGCAAGATCAGGCAAAGGTTTCCAAAAACACAAGGCAAAAGATAGGGTCCAAATATAAATGTGGTCGAGATCAAGACTGTGACTATGAATAAACGCCTGGAAAGTGACTGAGGTACAAACAATCTGGCAACAAGATAGGGGAAGACAAGGTTAAATACATGAGGTGCTTGGGGTGATGAGACACAGCTGGGGAAGCACAATCAGGGATCAGGTGTGACAGCACCAGACAGGAAGTAAAACCTAAGGAGACAAGGAAAGACAGGTGAATTTTCAAAGTAAAACAGGAAGCAGGAAGACAAGGCATAAAACTTGAACAAAACTGGGAACTTAACTAAAACAGAGCAGGATCATGACACCTTTAAAATTATGCAGGTATTATTGTGGCTTTGTATGGTATGGCATGAAATACACCCCTGCATCCCCAATGAGGAGGACATCCCTGTAGTCTAAGGGGCTTGTCCTCTTGCCTGTCAGATTTCATAGGCTTGTTTGTACATGGGCTCACAATCCTGGTTGCACGTCATGATAATGGCTTTGTTTTTGACATGTTTCATCTTTAACAAATACTTTTGACATGCCGTCTACAGCAGTCTTTGTTCTTTCTCAGGGAACATTCACCAGGGACAACAGATGGAAATTAGCCAATAGCTATAGTCTGACTTGTTTACTTTACTGCATGGTGATGTTCATGGACTTGCACTGTCCCTTGTCTAATAATTAAACTGATTACATCAAATATACAGTTACATTCACTTACCGCATGACAGTTATTGCTTTAAAACCAGAATAAGACTTTTTGCTTTTACCATATTTGTACTGTACAACAAATGTGATTTGACACCTAAAGATGTACAGGGTCTGCTGTTCTTCAAAAAACTCTGAGAGCTCCCTAGAAAACTTTTCAAAGGATTGTTGTCCCTTTCTTTATCTTAGTGTCAGCACCAGATTTATCTCCTCCGCTGACAAAGTTCAGTGGTGCAGCTGATTCTGTCTGTGAGGCAGATGTGCCTGCTTTTAGGCCTTTTAGGTAACATTTGCCTGATCTAGCCAGAGCTATTAAACTGATACTTAAGCTACCTGTTACTGCTGCAAGCACCAAAAGCCCCTTCTCAAAGCTTGAACTTATTGAAACATATCTGAGAAACAGCAGGGACTGTCGGGTTGGCCATTCAGAGTAATGTAAAATATCCAAATGCAGACTGGATATAATGAAGGTGGTTTGAAAGTTTACTCATTAATATACCAAAATAAAATACATGTAAGCTTGTCTCAGAGCCTGCATTTAAGTAGAATGTCTGTTGGTGAAATTGGATGGTTCTAACTATCATCTATGAGTAGAAAAGAAATTATAACTTTTTCCTACTCTAACTTATTCTATTATGTAAAACTCACCAGATGTCTTGTCTTTGAAAAAAAAGCTTGCAAAAGTTCTTCCTCATCAGACAAGCCAAGGCCAGTATTTAGACAAACAAGAATAAGTGAGCTTAGGCTTAAGTTGGAAGAAGTGAAACCTATTAATCAACAGGTTAAAAAGTCAAGTGCTTTTTTCAGTCTCCAAAGATTTTCATATTGAAAAACCTAAAATCCCTGCTACACCCACATCCACAGTGAAGGGTTTTTGAATTATTTTGACTGATGAAATTTCTCTGAGGGCCATGTGTGGGTGTACACACTTTGGAGTTGATTGGCTCTCTATCTCACACTGCTGTCAGTTTTATTGAACCTATTAGACCGAGCTCAGACTGGAAGGAGCTTTAGAACCCTGAGTGACTTTAAAAGAGCATCTTGGAAACTGAAGAAATTCACAGATATCCTTTGGTCTTCATCATGTACACACTAGGAGAAAATTAAAGTGCATCATTCACATCATTTCATGTAGATAGTACAGTTTCCTGAGGGAGTAGGGATGACATACTGGAAGATTATTTTATACAATCACAGGGAAGCAAAAATGCTTAGACTGAACACAACCAGCTGTAGTATTCCTTTACAGCGAAAAAGGGTGTATGAGGGTTTGACAGATCCTTATGAGAACATGTTTGGGTTGACAGATGCTGTCAATGTGTGGGTTGTGTTTTGTTCAGAGAGAATTAGAGATCAGGTAGAATCGGTTGTTGTGTGGTTTCACAGTTAGGCTCTGCCTTTGTTCTATTAAATGATGTTAAGAATAGTATGAAAGTTGGCTTCTCATGTCTATCAATCTCCAAGCTCTGAAAACCTGAGGTATTGTAAATCAGTTAGTGCAGGTGAGGGCAACTAGTAGCCCCCTTGCCACATGCAGCCCTCCTCCTTACTCAGTGCGGCCCAAGCTTGAGTTTCCAAAAGTTGTAAATATGAAGATGACAATTGGCCGTGTGTTTCAGGCTATGTCCACTTGGTCACTGAAACACTGATTTTATGGAAAACTCCAGCCAAGGGGAAGATTTTTGAAAATGCAGTATGAGGTGTCTGTGTGTGGACAGGATAAATCAGGAAAACGGCATTTTGCTCCTGAAGATAGATAGATAGATAGATAGATACATATAACTTTATTGTCTGTTTCAGTTAAAAAACAGAAATTTTTCTTCTGTCACGGCTTGATTAAATTAAAAACACCATCTACACTTGGGCACTGAAGGCAACCCCACACATATACAATGTTAAAAAAAACACACACACACAAAACAGCAGGTAAAATAAACATATAAGAACACATAAAAACATGTGAGAAAAGCTAAAAAAAAAACAAAAAAAAAACAGTGGAGTCTATCGGTGCTTTGTGTTATAGAGAACAGCTATTGCAGAGGGGATGAAGGATTTTGCATAGATGTTTTTCCTGGCCAGTGGTGTTCTGTAGCGTTTGCCTGACGGCAGCAGCCCAAAGGAGTGGTGGAGTGGATGAGAGGGGTCCTCAGTGATGAGGGTGGCTTTCCTCATCACTGAGCGACGGTACAGTTCAGACAGGGGGGCTTGGGCTGTTTGAGTGATTTTGCTGGCCTGGTTTATTATTCGGGAGAGTTTTGTTTTGTGTTTGATGGTTAGAAAATTGAACCAGGTTGAGATGATATAGGTGATGATGGATTCAAGGAGTGATTTGTAAACAAGAGTTAAAATGTTTTTGCTGATGTTAAAAGACCTGAGCTTCCTGAGCAGGTGGAGGCGCTGTTGGGCCTTTTTGTTAACACCGTCCACATGAGGTCCAAAGGACAGGCAGGTGTCCATCTCCATCCCTAGGTACATAAAAGTCTCCACCTGCTCCACACCCAGACCGTGGATCTGTAGGGGTTCAAACAAGTCTGGGTTTTTCCTTGAAGGCCCACAGCAGAGCTCCTTGGTTTTTGTGATGTTGAGCTCTAGTGAGTTCTCTGCAAATGTTTGTACCAGGGTGTCGACTTCCTGTTTGTGCAGTGTCAGGGCTTGGGTGTCAGTGATGTGTGCCACTAAGGCCATGTCGTCCGCATATTTAGTCCGTCTCTGCTGCTGGTGATATTGTTTGTGTATGCGGAAAACAGGGTGGAAGGAAACGTCGCAACTTGGCTTGCGCCGATTTCTTTCCAGGTTGATGTCACAATATGTGACAGTCTCACTACTATTTACAAGTGTTGCAGCAGATGTTGTAAAACTGTTGCTCACTTAAGTGTTGACAACTTGACTATTTACATTCCAAAACATATGCGCTGTCACTCCTTTACGATGATGCTGGATTAAAAACACAACAACACGAATACTGCTCGGTGACCCGATGTTATTTTTTCATAAGTGACTGTGTTGACTGGTGACACATTGCCACTTGCTCTGTGGTTGCCGTGGTTGTAACAGTTGTTGAAATCAACAGAAGTACCCACAAAACTTTTTAATGACAGGATTGGATCAAGATTACCAGATGTGTCTAGAAGTGAAATACAAACAAAGACATATTTACTCGACACACCTGCTATCACCAGTTAACATAACCACAAGTTAAACCAGAACACCAGTTGAAATATATATGAAAATAAAACAGCTTTTGCATAGAAATTGCTAAAAATGGTTTATATGATAGACATAGATACAAGGCAATAAAAATCATTTAACAGTGCATGTTTTGTGTTTTCATGTGGACAGGTACGTTTTGTAAAATGCACCCATGTTGACAGGAGTAGTTTTAAAAAATGAAAGAGGAAAGCCTATGTTTTTAAAAATATGTAATATATACATGTGGACATAGCCTTAAAAAAATCTTAATGGGCCCAAGTTTAATTTTACCTAGTTAAATATAGCTTGACTTTTTGCTTTAAAGCAAATATCAATGTTTGCAAACCTTGCATCTCCAATTTTTTTTTTTTTTTTTTCACTTGAGAAAAAATATCCACTCAAAATCGTGAATGGTGACCCAGAGCACTGATGTAGGAAAAACTATACATCATGATAAATGGAGATATGAGGTTTCTACCTGATGGCAATGATATTAACTCTTTTGTTCTGTTACAATAATTTTTGATTGTCCTTTTGAGATAATGCTTCAGTGTATGACATTTAGCCCTCTGACCATAAAAACAGCAATAATCTGGCCCTCATAGTAATTAGCACTGCTCATCCCTGATTTAGTGTGAGTCGGTCTTCAGCTTCATCAGGGGGACTAACAAGCCATAAAATTTGGTGTGCAAGCCACACTTTAAATATACATTTTTATCCAATAAGTTAGCAAAGTTCTGTATATCAATGTAACAGTTATGCCAGAATAAAACTCTAAGAGACACACTGTCATGGTGACAACTTCAGCCGCCACACTGCTCGCTCCCTGATGCTACTGAAAGTTTGCAGCAGTTAATTGCAAACAGCTGCTTCACAGCTCAGATACACTGGTAAACACAGTAATGCAGATCAAGCTAACAGGGTTTAGCACCACTTTTTAGCAGTTTTTGTACCGTTATCGTGTCATAATCCTGTAATTAAATAAAATGGTGAAGTAACAATATGTTTTAAAAGACTTCTTAGTTAAATATTTTGTTTTTAAACATCTAACTGAAAATGTTTGTCAACTACATTTTGTCCCATGACAAAGACACATTGACCAGCGTAAGTTAAATCTTTCTTTACCAAACTTTGACCTAAGGTATGCATATATTTCATCAACCAGACATGAGACAAAGATGATAGGGGTGGGACCTTTAAATAGAAAAGTGTTGATATAGTACCAATATGGACTTGTTTGTGAAGGAGTATAAACAAAGGTGTTGATATGAATGAAAAAAAAGTAAAATACTGAGAAAATACTCTACCACAAGAAAAAATATTTTATTTGAAGTCTGCCTTTACTTTGTTTAAGTATTGATAGTACATCAACCTAAGTAAAATGCAATTATATCCATTATAGAGTTTAATATACTAAATTATTATGAATTCAGAATGTTTTTTTTAACGGGATGAGTGAACCATTAAGAATTTTTCACTAAACAAGACTGAAATGTTCTGAGTTTGGCTATCACAGCAATTAATGCAAGTTCAGCCAGTCCTCACAATTACTGCACAGCTTCACAAAAATATGACTAAAATAGTCTGTTACTAACGTTAAAGGAGGGGTACACTTTTTTGCATCCCATGTATTTTTGTGTAATACAAACAACATTTGTATATTGACAAGCTCCCTTATGCCATAATACATATCTGCGGAATGGCTACTGTATGGTTGTATGCATGGGTGCCACTGTACAAAGTTCAATGAGACATCCGTGTGTGTGTGTGAATGTGTTTGCATGATCATGGAAAAAGTTATCTTCATTATTTTGATTGATATTAAGATCATGATTATGAGGCATGATAACTTATTCATTTTAAACGACATCAGTGCATTCATTTTAAATTGATTCAATAAATGTTATTGCAATGAGAGACAGACACAGCTGTGTGACAAATTCTACAAGATATTGGGAATTGGGACTAAAATTACAAAGTAAGTGTTAACAAGCCGCGGCGTAATTAAATCACAGTTTGTATGTGAAATGAATATATTTAACCACTCCGTATTTTACATGCTGTATGTCATACCTGCATAGAGGTGAGCTAATGTTACCAAACTCATTTTTGCCGTTACCAATATTTTGTGTAACAGCACAAAGTCTCTTCTTAACTAAATTTGATGTGGTCCTTTCATGTTATACCCATTTGTGTTAGAAACTGATGTAAAGTAGGGACACAACTAACTGCTATTTCAATCATCGACTAGTCACTGACTATTGAGTTGATTAGTTGATTGATCAGATGTTATGTTTTTTTCTCACAATTACCTAATGGACATTTTTATTGGTTTGTGATGTTGGTATTATGTTATATCAAAAAGTGATGCCACATAATAATAAGAATTATTATTGTTTTTATAAAATTATTATTATTATCATTTAACTATCGCATTTGACCATGCTCTGCCAAGCTAAAAATGTGCAGTTTTGATTTTAATTATAGCCAAACTTTACTCATGTTCTAAGCATAACTATTGTTAACTTACCATGAATGATTTTGTTTTACTGTGGTGCCAAGTAACCACAGTTTGTATATCAATATTATTAGACTTTATTTTAATGTTTAACTGTACAAGTGGAGGAGGAAAATAATAAAAGTAAGCCACTGCAATGCTTTAATTTTGGCTTTTTATAAGTCTTTTGTCAGTCACATAGTCTATGATTTTTGAATGTTACTTTCAAAGTTCCTTCTCCTTTAATGCTTGTACTGACATTCTCTAATACCAAAAGGCCCCTAATGAAACAAAAAAAAAATCCTTCTACACTTTTATGATATGCAAGGTATTGCAATACTTAACATTGTTATATATTATGGTTTTTAGCCCTTGGTCTGCATTTACATCCAAAAAGTAAAAGAAAAAACAGAATTCTTTAAACTTGGATAAAAAACATATCTCAGTATATTCTTCATATATTCTTCATGTCACTTCAGTTTTATTGAAAACAGGAGTAGGTCTCACTGACTGATGTCCAGGAGTAGCCGGTTAATGCAGCCTGCCGTGTCAGCCTGTCTTCAGCTTTTAGTGTCACTGCTCTGAAGGGCTTTAGTGCTGCTGTTGTTGAAGCAATACTTGAGGCCTTCAGTCTTGCACATAAATTTAGTGATAGATTGAGCTGTTTCCTCAGATTGCTCAGAACTGGGGAGCCACTTTGTCAAGCTAAGCATATCAAGTGTTGCCAGGATGTAGTGGTACCTTAGCGTTTAATGCTGTCGGCTTCGCTGTCTCTGGGAGGTGCTGCTTGAGGTGAGCCTATGTCCGCTCTGTTTTACTCTTGTGTCCCCATTTGTCATGTCCATCTCTTATGTCCCTCCCAGAGTCCAAAAATAAGTCCACGCAGCAGATTTATATGCCAACAGTGCGCCCCTTTTGCTTCTCTCTCCAGTACAGCTTTGATTGTTAACAAACTCTCACAGTACCTCTCCAGCACAATGAATGTCAACCGTCTGACCTGACTCAACAACACCTATATGTGGACATAATTATTAATTGATTTTATTTCTTCTTAACCAAAAGCCTCATTTAACTCTAATACCTTAAAAAAAAAAAAACTTGATACATAGTAGTATATCGATATACAATGTCATCAGGCCATATAATGGGGTAAAATAGTGTTTGATTTTTTCCCCCCTCCTCTACATGACACATTGCATATTTTGCCAGTATTACAGCCAATGTATGGGATTTTTATGGCCAATTTGTATGGACAAAATATTCTTCAAAATATTTGTCATTTCCCATGTATTTATTAAGCAAGGATTTGATTTAAGCTGAATTAGAAAAGGAAAAATTGTGTCTCTGTAGAGGGTCAGATGCAGCTCCTTTTCTCTGCCCTTTGAAAAGGCTTGGATCTAAGGGAAAGGGGTGGTTATGGGAAGCTATGATACTGATCTCTGCACTGATTGGCTGCACAAACAAGGTCTGATGGAAGGTGGGAGGCGGGGTTATAGGCCGTGGAGTGGACTTTCAGAGCAGTCATGGCCTCTGCCTGTGAGGGGCAGAAAACACACACATGAAGGTGGATAGCCTTAACATAAACTCCAGGAAGTAAAAAAAAGCATAGTGAATTTCTCTGTGAGCTGAGAGTTCAGTAAAAGGTGTCATATTCTTCTGCTCCCCAAGCCCCTTTTAACAAGATTATAAGCAAAAAGCGGCATTTTGCAGGACATAGAACCTTCAACTCTTAGATCCAACGTTTGAGAAAAATGTGAGCATGTTCCTTTAGCATGAACAGGTTCATCTCCACAGAGGGGATACGGCTCTGCAGTCATCTCGTTGTGATTATCTATTTTTTATAATCATGGGAGGCTGTAATCGTAATCATCCCTGAAACCCAATTAGCACTACTGTAAGTTATCAAGCAGGAAGACAGTTATAACCCCACTTCCCTCTGGGAGACTCCCAAAAACAGGCTTTAGCTTAAATAGCAATGTGACTTATATTCCAGTTTTTACAGTAAGTCCTGAGTTTGTTCAATTTACAGTCTGCACTTGCTTTGGTCCAGTGTCTCATATAATGGCTCTCTTCTGCTGTCTATAATTATGCTAAACAGATTAGTAGAGCTGTTTGATTGAAGGCAAGCCTCTACACTTTGCTCACACTCACACTCATAGACACAGATTGACCACACGAGTACATAACACAGTGGACCTGCCCACACAAGCTTCACACAATGTTCACTTGTCAGGATGAGTCTGCTTGTTATTTCAGTGATGTTCAATAGAGGAATGTTAATTATATCGAGTCCAGCTCACATCAAACGAAGCAATTTAGTGTATATAGTTGTTTTCTGTATGTTTACTGGTTGATTGCTCTCTGCAAGGAAATAAAAATGGAAAAAATTAACTATATACAACATGGACAACTTAATTATATACAAAACCCAAAACCAGTGAAGTTGGCACGTTGTGTAAATCGTAAATAAAAACAGAATACAATGATTTGCAAATCCCTTTCAACCTATATTCAATTGAATACACAGCAAAGACAAGATACTTAACGTTCGAACTGGTAAACTGTGTTATTTTGTGCAAATATTAGCTCATTTGGAACATCCCACAGATGAACAGGCTAATTGAGAACAGGTGGGTGCCATGATTGGGTATAAAGGCAGCTTCCCTGAAATGGTCAGTCATTCACAAACAAGGATGGGGCGAGGGTCACCACTTTGTGAACAAATGCGTGAGCAAATTGTCAAACAGTTTAAGAACAACATTTCTAAACGAGCTATTGCAAGGAATTTAGGGATTTCATCATCTACGGTCCGTAATATCATCAAAAGGTTCAGAGAATCTGGAGAAATTACTGCACGTAAGCGGCAAGGCCGAAAACCAACATTGAATGCCCGTGACCTTCGATCCCTCAGGCGGTACTGCATCAAAAACCGGCATCACTGTGTAAAGGATATCACCACATGGGCTCAGGAACACTTCAGAAAACCACTGTCAGTAACTACAGTTCGTCGCTACATCTGTAAGTGCAAGTTAAAACTCTACTATGCAAAGTGAAAGCCATTTATCAACAACACCCAGAAACGCCGCCGGCTTCGCTGGGCCCGAGCTCATCTAAGATGGACTGATGCAAAATGGAAAAGTGTTCTGTGGTCTGACGAGTCCACATTTCAAATTGTTTTTGGAAAGTGTGGTCGTCGTGTCCTCCAGACCAAAGAGGAAAAGAACCAGCCGTACTGTTATAGGCGCAAAGTTCAAAAGCCAGCATCTGTGATGGTATGGGGGTGTATTAGTGCCCAAGGCATGGGTAACTTACACATCTGTGAAGGCACCATTAATGCTGAAAGGTACATACAGGTTTTGGAGCAACATATGTTGCCATCCAAGCAACGTCTTTTTCATGGACGCCCCTGCTTATTTCAGCAAGACAATGCCAAGCTACATTCTGCACGTGTTACAACAGCGTGGCTTCGTAGTAAAAGAGTGTGGGTACTAGACTGGCCTGCCTGTAGTCCAGACCTGTCCCCCATTGAAAATGTGTGGCGCATTATGAAGCGTAAAATACAACAACGGAGACCCTGGACTGTTGAACAACTTAAGCTGTACATCAAGCAAGAATGGGAAAGAATTCCACCCGAAAAGCTTCAAAAATTGGTCTCCTCAGTTCCCAAACGTTTACTGAGTGTTGTTAAAAGGAAAGGCGATGTAACACAGTGGTAAAAATGCCCCTGTGCCAACTTTTTTGCAATGTGTTGCTGCCATTAAATTCTAAGTTGATGATTATTTGCAAAAGAAAATAAAGTTTCTCAGTTCGAACATTAAATATCTTGTCTTTGCTGTGTATTCAATTGAATATAAGTTGAAAAGGATTTGCAAATCATTGTATTCTGTTTTTATTTACGATTTACACAACGTGCCAACTTCACTGGTTTTGGGTTTTGTACATCATTTATAAATGATTTTTTAGTTCTGGTATACACAAGAGAGATGCCTCTGTACAATATAGTTTCTAACTCTGTCTTAGACATGCATGTTTCTCCACCTGAGGGATTGATAGAAATTATATTTTGCTGGAGAGCAGGGAGTCGAATCAAATCTGACAGCAACCTCAAAGTATTTAATAAAGTCTGTTGAAGGCCTAGAGTATTTTATTACATAGAGGTGACTTTGGCAATCTAAAATAGTTTCTGTGACATCAGTAACATGCTACTTTCTGTCACTTTAATAGAGCAACACAGACACAAGGCTGAGGTAAAAGTGTCCATGAAACAATGAGGATACCAATGAGTGATGAGGAGGCTGCTCAGAAATCTGTTCATGTTTTCATGGGACAAAGCAGGTATTAGCGCTGCAGAGTCACTGCACAATAAGAAATGCTTAACATTGACCTTAAACATTGAGCGCACCCTGATGAATCACCTGCAGGTCTTTACTGCTGCTGACTTTTAATGTTGTGTGAAGGAAAATTCTGCCTACGGTGAATTTTAAGCCAATTTTTCTTGGGATGAAATATGCTTTATCGAAGAAACAACCTGAGAAGGTGCTTCAGAAGATATTAATACACCTCAGTTGTTGACCTGTTACACAAAGCAAGATTTTGGCCACAGTGTTAGAAGACAGGCCAAAAACATTTCTGGCTGATGCTTGACCTGATTTTGCTTTTAACAGATAGATTTGAATAACAGAGACTTCTTGAAGCTCTTAGACATTTTTCTTTTATTATTCAAAGCATTAAAGTGGGCCCACTAACATTTTGAGATTTTGTGTGTATGTTATTTATTTTCTCCTCAGTCTGTTTGCCAATGCTAGAGCTCTGAATGAATAAATTATAACTCTGCTAGTGTTGCTTTTGAAATCTTATAAAGACTTCCTTAATCCAAGGTCAAAAGGACTTTGCCATTTAAATCTTAAATCTAAGCAGTTCATCCTGGAGTTGGGTATTATTTTGCCAAATTTTCAAGAAAATCCATCAAAGCTTTCTTGAGATATGGCATTCACAAGATTGCTTTCTGAGAATGAGTCTGATGCTTTATTACTTTGTGTACATTTATTCTGCAGGTCGTAATGCTCACTCTGATTTTTATTAAAAAAATATTTTTATGCATGGTTGTCCACATTACAATTTAAATATGACTGCCATCAGACTTCAGTATGAACCGTCTACGGCCCTCAAATGATCTGCATGCACAGAAGAAGGCGTGACACGCAGAACGCTGTGTTTACACAAGTAAATTTGGATGCTGCATGTCAGCGTGTTTGTATTTTTCTTTAAATTGTTGTGCAATTGGAGCTGAGAAAATTATGACAAAGTGTCAAGGAGTTGAAGATTGAGGAAAAAAAGACAGCAATAGCCTTTTATGGAGCAACGCCTGCTGCCTCTGTACGGAGGCATGTGTGGATGCAGAGTCTGAGCCAGGAGTGAGGGGCTTCACTTACACAAAGTTCATCCATAAATGTTTTGTCCATTGTTACCTCTTTCCGGGAGCTTATGTTTTTGCCGGCGTATGTTTGTCTGTTTTCAAGCATGATTATGCAAAAACTACTGGACATTTTTAAACTACTGAAATTTTTAGGAATGTGGGAATGAACCAACTTAAAAATGGTTAGATTTTGGTGGTGATTCAAATAACCACCATTAGCTGGTTTTGCTCTATAACTGTCAAACTAATAATGATACCAACATGATTCTGTGTGCTATTTGTGGGTTTTCAGGATCAAGGAATCATATCATGATGGTAACTTTATCATGAAACTATTGCTTATAGATGTAACAGCAATATGTAATCTATCTTGGTGGAGGTTTGTGCTGTTCGAGTGCTTTCAAGTTTACATTGGATCTTGCTGCGTCCCGCCTCCTCCAGCACAGATTTGTGATGCCTGTCTCAATGATGTTAAAGTAAGATACAATGCTCAAGACCGATCAGAGTAAGGCCGCTTACATCAGATATGTATCTGATTTAGGACCTCATATGTAAGTGGCCACTGTCTGGTTTGGAAAAAAATGGATTTATGCCATTCAGACTGTTGTAAAGCGGTCAGATGTTGGTCACATATTGGCAACAAAGTCAAATTTGTCACACTTTTGCCTTCAGTAAAAATGTAGCCTTTGACCTTTGGCACTGTAAGTCTGTGAATCCGTTAATATGTGAAGTTCCTGCTGAAAGAAGATGGAAATTAACTGGTAAAAGCATTCTTAAGAGTTTGCATTTACAAGCAAAAGAAGGAATAACATTGAAATCCTTCATCTTTATCTAAAAACAATTGCAGTTTGGCTCTCAGACAAAGGCCAGACAGGCCTTCAAACTGGCCAGGCAGATCTGGCACCAAATAGTTCCTAGAGTACCTTCTCTTTATGTATTCTTCATGTGAGATGGAAATAAAGCAGCGTTGGTTTAGCGCATCAATCAAAGGTTTGTAAAGCAGAAACCCCTCTACAATAAAGATGTGATTCTCTTTCTCCTTATTGTCAGACTGTTGGACAATCTCAGTATCCAGGGCGTTATTGACACCATGAGATTTGTCACACTTTCTCAGGTTCTCTAACCATGTGTATATCATACTTTTTATTTTATTTTATTTTATTTTATTTTATTTTATTTTATTTAACCTATATTTACCCAGGTCATTTCCCATTGAGATCATGATATTATTTACAAGGGTGACCTGGCCAAGAGGTCAGCAGCACACATCACAATAAATACAAATTCAAGATAAAAGTTTAAGGCAATAAATAGCAAACGATAAATATGGGAAAGAATTCAACAAATTTACAGTGAAAGTGCAACAGTTTTAGGGGCAGTAACAGTTTATAAACACAGGCATTTATAGGGTGGTGAAGATATCGTACTGCTTAAAGCCATCTTCACCAATGTCAGTCTGAAAAAAGTAGCAGAGTGTTGCTACAAAACACATTTACTTATATCTTTTTCTTCTAACACTACGTCAAAGCCGGACTTGTTATTTCTCACAAGCTTACTGTTGTAAGTGATGGTGACCAACATGGCTTACTCATGTTTGTGCTTTGACCTCTGAACCCAGTGATGTGACAGGTTTGCTGCAGCTGCATAGCAACAGATAGAGGATCACTTGATCTCCTACTTTCATTCATCTTTGCAACCCTGGGTTTAAAAAATCTAATTCTAGATCTTTTCTGTAAGCTGCTGTGTTTTGATAGTGAAAGAAAAGTTTTATATTGTATAACTGGAAAAATGTGGTATTGAAAATGTATCTAAGTATTGTTTTTATTAGTAATATTAAAACAGACAGCATTAGGCAAGGAGAGATGAGTAAAGATTTTATATTTTTTGCAATGAAGTATCATTTAAAGAAACAAAAACAACTTGATAGTGGGAAAGCATTCCCTGGTGGTGATGGAGCCACAGACTGATTCTGAAGTTTATCATAGCTAAAGTAGCTATGTAGAAAGTTTCCAAAAGCTTGTTTGTTTTGTCCAGTCTGGCTGCTCTCAGAGTGTCATTTTTGGTCTAAGCAGAGAACTGTAAGAGGGGAAAAAAGCTCAAATCCAGTGTACAAAAACTGCTTGACACAAAACAACACACCGACACAGCTACAGCTATTTCCTGCTGCAGTTTGAAAGTCAAAACAAACAATGAAAGAGGTGCTGGTTTTTATCCTGCACATTACTTGTGGATATGTGACTTTATTTCTGAAAGATTCTTCTTGCACTCACTGTACTTTGAGATTATTTGTTTTTCCAAAGATATTTTCCCCAGATAGATTCATATAGCCTGGTATTTAAAGAGGAGTTAGCACGAAAGCACTCCTCTGTGTCTGATACCCAGTGAGAATACACAAACACATCTCCCTCGACTCTTCCTCTGTGCTCCTGCCTCCCTATTCTTCCTCTTCTCCCTCTTTTCTGCGTCCCTAATCACTGCTCCGTGGCAACCAAACAACCTGCTGCCCGAGAGGTCTGCTTTCCACTGCTGTGCTGTGACCACGAACAGAAAGCATCCTAGATTGTTTGTCTGCTGTGGTGACATTGACTTTAATTGTTGCTCTCCTTGGAGGTGATGAGACTTTCAGACACAATAGCACCCTTAATTTGAGTCTTTGTGATTACTTGCCCTTCCGCTGTCATTACAGCAGGGAGGCTGCTATTTTTGCTCTCTTTGTGGAGACTTGATGCAGTAGGCAATCATTGTTTGCTATTATTGTTAATTTGTATTAGTTAAATGCTTAGGTAAGATTTCAACTGAAGGGTTTCTTTTTTTTCTTGAGGCAATATAAAACCAAACTGAACCATTATGACAGTGCAATACTGCTACACCAACTCAGCTAAAAAGAAAAGCCTTGGGCCAGTGTACCTGTAAAAAAGTGCTTTTCCTTACACAATGTAATGGAAGTATTACCCAAACCTCCTAAATTAAGTGCAACACTACCCTGTCTGAGGGGATTTGTCTGGTGATTTAACACTGTGCAGCTTTGACCAAGCTGCCACCAGTTTTTTGTCTAATGGCATTTTTTTCAGGTTAAGATGGTGAAACCGAAAGCTGCACCATAACAACATGTCAAATACCAATAGAATTTAACTAGTGCTGGGCGGTAAACTGATGGCTATTCCATTACTAGATTTGTTGTGCTTTAAAGTACATTTTTGCAACAATTTTATTGCATTGAGTTGCAAAATACCATGAATTTTCAAAGTTGGAAACTTTCCATGGAAATACACAAGATTTTTAAACAGGAATAAACCTGGAATTTACAAAATTGAAGTTTGGTCCTTAACAGGAAATTTCAATTTAGTTGGGAAAAAATATTTTACCGTAATCTTAACTCAAGCAACCAGATTCCATGCAAGTATACATAAGAATTACTGTTGTTATTCCTCAGTCACATGCAAATAGCACACTGCTTACTGCAGAGGTATTTAGGCAACACCCCCGTACATGTACTTTTCATTCCTCCATGACATGCAAAGATGATTCCCTGGACTACTGAGGCCAAATTATTGAGACCAGAGAAAAGGCTATTGAAGCCACACAGTTGAGCCAGTGTACTACATAAAGTAAAGTTAAAATTTACTGTCAAATAAAATAATTAAAACTTGATAAAGTTCTACTTTGAATAAATCTGTAGAAATGTCATGTTTTTCAATGTTTCTATTTTGCAGATGTCTTTATTTCTGTTTGGATATGATATGGTTTGTTCTTATTACCCCCATTTTCCAACCGATTCCTATAAATTCCCGTAATTGCTCAAGTTACTGAGCTTGACTTTCAATGTAAAGTTTCTGGAAATTGACTTTGAATTTTCCACCCCTTTGCAACCCTAGGTGTTATGCTCATGTAAGGCTAAACTGACATCACACCGATAGCTCACTCCTTCCTGCAATGGTGTTTGGTATAGGAATAGCTTAACAGGATGATATGTGTCATAGACAGCTCAGTTAGAGGCATATTTTAGAGCAGAGCAAGGCACTCATGTAGACAATGACTGAAAGGTACCTTGTCCTTGTGGGTAGCACAGCATGTGTTTACAATGGACATAGGTTACTGCACAACAGTGAGGTAAACATGTGCCCTCTTCCCTCCAAGCTTAATGTGTGCAAATAACAACATAATAAAGTGTACATGCTCGATTTGCTCAGCATCTCTGTTTGTGGCTTCATCTCAGGCTATATGTTAAAAGTCTGGATTCATTGCTGCAGCTCTTTTATTTCACCATCATAACATCTTTAACAGCTGCTTGCTGTGTGTTTAAACACGTGACTAACTTGTTGGTCCAAGGTGATTCAAAAAGGCTGTCTGAGTCTCTGATGGTGGTCTATGAAGTGACTGAAAACAATGCTGCCTGTACACTCCCACTATCATAGCATTCTAACCCTGTCAGTGATTTCTCAGTAAAAGTCCTCTTGTACTGAAACTTGTTGAGTGACTTTATTTTTCACGAACTAGGAACTGAAATACCTATAGTGATGGCTTACCACAACTTAACAAAGAAACATACCATACTTTTTTATAAAAACATCTGTCCGGGATTTTGAGCTCTCTCATGAGTTTGGTATCCCATCACAGGCTTCTTTTAGAACTTTTCCCCCCAAAGGAAGGTTTTAGTGTTTGAAAGTACAATGAAATGCATTTTTTAATTTACACTTTTTCTTCAGGTGGACAACTGGATTTTTTTTTTTTTTTTTTTTTTTTTGTTATTTTGTAATCTCAGAATTTCATAAAAATCACACAGATCAAACTGTTTTCACATCTGAGTATAGTTTACTCAAGCCTTATCTATAAAGAGAAAATATTACAATTATGCAAAAAAACAACAACCTCAAAACATAAACTTTTTATGTGTTTACACTTTAATCTCCAGTAGAGAGATTTGTGCCACTCTGGATGCAATTGTGATCTCAATGTCACAAATGGCTGTATCAAATTGCTCACGTTACCTTTTTAATTCTTTTGGAAATAGACAGATAACTACATTGTCTCTTGTTGGCCCTTGGGTGCTCCTGATTGGACACTACCGCTAAGGAAACAAGAGCAGTAGAAGTTAGGCTAATCTGATTCATCAGTAGACTAACAAGAAGTTGCCACATTCTTTAGAGTTCAAAATGGAGGTCAGATAACAACATTGCTACGTTTTTTCTCAGAAAAATTTGATACAAAAATCACTCATTACAATTGTATTACTGTGGGTACATAAATAAAATAAAAAACTGTGGTTTATATCTAAATCAAACACTTTCTGGAAGTGGTATATTTGATCTGAAGCCCCTAGAATATTGAGGAAGGAGTAAGCTTCTTAAGTGAGCAGTTGTCCCATTAAGATTAGTTCTACTGGTTCAGAGATATTAATAAACTATGTAAGTGTTGTTCTATGGAGTTGAGGGGTTAACTTATTCTGTTTTTGTCTCCAGTGTGTTATGTCTCTTAGCACAAACACAGCAAATAAGTCACACTACCACCCCAATGTGCGACACCAGATTTGAACCCCACCTCTTAGCCTACATCAACATCAACCCAAATAAATCCCTACAAACATCCTACCAGTCAGTTTCCATGTGTTTGCTAGATCTTGAACTGTGTGATTTTGTGAGAGCTTTCACTCTCTGGAGAACATCACATTGTCCTTCATCTGCCCTGCTGTGATTCCTTTTGGTGAGCTCTCCTTTTTGAATCAACACAATAGTAAAACATTTTTGAAAAAAACCTTAAGCATGTTAAAAGCTTTAAACAGTCCAACATTTCCTCAAAGAAAAGGTTTTCAAAGAGCGTATGATGAACATGTAGCTGATTCAGCCTCTCTCCATCCTTTTTTTCCATGCCCTAAACCCTCATCTGCTAAATGGAGTCTTCTAATGGTATCAAGTTCCCATGCTTTGTATAGAGGATTTAGATTCACTGAAGCGAGAAATGACTTTTGCCCAAGTTGTCACCTGTGGAGGCTCAGAGGAGGAAAAAAAAGTAGAGTATTCCATTACGTAAACATCTTCATGCAACTTTATAGCGGATATGAGACATGAGCGAGACATGAGCAAAACACGCACGACTGTTAATTATGAAAAAAGGCCTTTAGTTTTAAGAAATTGTATTTACAACCAATTGTTTGCGAAAGAACTACATAAATAACTGCTTTTTCTAAGTTTGATATGTAGACTTCTTCTGTGATATCAGCTCTCTTCTGATGATGATACAGCCTCTGGGAGTGATTGTCAGCTTTTTTGTTATTCTGGTGTAGCCAGTGGTTAGTGTTAAACAGCCTCCAGCCATGGCTTTTTCCTCTGTGTCCTGCATTGTTTTTAGTCCATTCAGCACCATGAGAACTGTGAGTGAGGATGAAGGGTGTCATAAGATCAGAGGTGCTAAGAAATATGCAGCTCCTGTAGCGTTCATTCAGGGCTGGCTGAAAAACACAAAATCCCCATTAAGATGCTTATCTGTAAACATAATTACTGCCAGGTAATGTAACAGTTTTGGTATCTGTGACTAATTATGTTAATGGAACACACTGTGTAGGGGGTAATTTTTTTAATTACTGATCTGCTTTGATTTGATTCATACATTTGCATATTGAGGTGCTGATAAGACTGATAGGGGAGTAGCTATAGCTGTTTGCTTGAAGGCTTAAGGCTGCCTTAACTTTACCTCTGCTATGATCAAATGTTATGACACAGCATTCCCTGTCTGGCAAAAGTAAGACTGTATCCTTGTTAATATAGTCTAAGTCTATGTCTAAGATCAAAATCAAAACTGAGTTGTCCACTTTGTCCTGTTTTAGCCATTTGAACCCAGATTCAAGACCAATGTTTCTTTTTTATTTTTGTGATTACCTGCATCAACAGGTTTTAAGTTTTCTGAAGAAATGGCATTGTGCTAACTATGAATACCACTTAATTAGCATCCATTTAGGGACTTAGAAAAACCTTACTAGTGGTTAATTCAGATTTTCACAGCTGATCGTACATGTTAAATGTGTAACATCTATGTGACAACATGAAAAAGGAAAATCTACTGAGATTTGATTCACTTTACTGCTCTATTAATGTAAAGAAATTGATGGTAATGCTACTAACCTTAGGGTTGTTGTCTTCGATATAAGCTGTGCCTATCTACCATTTTGACCCCTGACCTGTTGCATTGTGCTTCATATGCGAGGTAGCTTGGTACATACTGCAATTCTTTCTTTAAGTGTTAAGACATCCGAGTATTTTGGCATACTGCTAGTTTTGCAAATGTTCACATACTGCACAATACACACTACTGTTCCCAAAACCAGTATCTACTGCTAGTGTAGTATGCGGTATGCCTAAATCAGGGATTGTAACCTAGCAACAGTGAATGCTAGTTAGATAGGCTGAGTTTGGGGGGGTACTGCTACTTAATGAAATGGAGGCTGTTGACTCAGGCCCTTAAAGCAGAAATGACCTCTCCTGCAGCCTGGTTTTGGAAAAAAAAACATGTCAGACTTGTTCATGTCTTTATTGGTTGACTTATTTTATACAACTGGAACATTTTGATTTTATAGACAGAATTTAAGCTATACATGACTAGGAACA
The DNA here is from genome assembly GCA_037902135.1 of Cetoscarus ocellatus. NCBI lineage: Eukaryota > Metazoa > Chordata > Actinopteri > Labriformes > Labridae > Cetoscarus > Cetoscarus ocellatus. Next base: position 2,617,149 of record JBAMNC010000904.1, on the reverse strand, counting down.
TTGTCAATACTACTATCAGCCTGCATGGTATAGCTGTTTTCAGGTGGCCTTAGTGCCACCTCTTGGTCTGTTACTAGAACTAAAGCTAGCTCTAAACAGCTTTACCCCCCTTGGTAACCAAACAGATAAAGGCTGAATCCCAGTTGTACCCCTTAGCCCTTCCCCTTTGTCTTACCCCTTCGTCTACCCCTTCACCTTAGCCCTCTGTTTTGAGGGCCAAGAGGAAGGGGTAAAAACACGCTCCTGAGAAATGAGACTCCACTCGATTCCCGCTACGTCATCACCTAGAGCTGATTGCTGGCTGTGTCGTAGGCAGATGCGACAATAGCCAAGGCTACAGCTGCCAAAGCTAGTTGTTATAATGAATTTTTTTTTTTAAATACGACCAACAATTCAAAACATGATTAATATTTACTTGATGATTTAATAATTACTTATAATTATGCGCTTCCTTCGGTCTCCGCTCTGCCTTCTTGTCAGTGAGCGCGGTGTATTATGGGAGATTCTCATACCCCTTCCTTTCAAGTGAGGTCCCGGTCTGTCTTCTTTTCAAGGGCTGTGTAGCCCTTCATCTTAGCCCCTCCCCTTAGCTCTACGGAGAATTGGGACACTCCTTCACTAGACATGAATGCGCAAAACCAAGGGGTAAGGGGTAAGACAAGGGCTAAGGGGTAGAATTGGGAGGAACCCAAAGTCTCTAAGCCTCCATCATACTTTTTGCAGTTAAAATGCAGGAAGACACTTTTTTATTCCTGAATTTTATGAGAAAAAAATCCGGATAGAATAAAAAGGGAGGACAGGGGGGATTTTTGATAAGCCCAATAAATAATGAAAGTACTCCAGGCACAGCCAGCAATGGAAAAATGGCCATTATTCTCCTGTTCCTATCTCACCTTCACCTCCAGGCAATGAAGATATCAGAATATCTCTGCAAGTTCAGGCCATGCCTTTTAATGCACTGTGTTGCTTTATCAGGATTGAAAGGTCTGATTGGGGGTGAAGAGGGAGAAAAAATGAGGAATTGATAAAAGTTGTTCAGTAGATAAAACTGTGAGCATTGATATAAGTGAAACTAATGATAAAAATAAAAATAAACACAATTCTATAGGGCAAAGTACAGGATATAACATTGGGAAAAGTGCCGATGTGGCAACAACACCAGTGTACAGTTGCAGTGATTAAAGAGAATTATGCAGGACCTGTAAGCCGAGCCTGCTGCTCTGATATTCTCTGCCAGGCTCAAATCTGGCAACGCTCCTGCTGGAGCTGATCTACTGTTCAAGGGAAAACAGAGGACAAACAAGACTTAACTGCGGAAGAGATGTGTCTTTATTTATTTGATGTAGTTATCAAATTGTTCAGACAGAGGGTGGACGGAGTATGTAATCATCATGGTTATCTTCCTCTGGCCTCCTTTATTTAATGTCCATCTGTCTTTTTTTTATCTTTTTCTCCTGATTGAAATTAAAGAAGAGGATATATTATTGTCGTTGTGATTCACAAATACATCCAAAGCACTGCTAAAAAAAACCAAAAATAGGTTTCAGCTCAGTCTGAAAATATCTATTACCTCATTACTTCTCTTTAAGCACCTTAACAGAAAAACAATCCAGCTGAGAAACAGAAGCATAAATCATCTGACAGCATCCTCATACACCTCAAACACAAACCCTATTCTGGTTTTAACCAAGACTGCAGCTGTGACAATCACTCTGTTTTATATAGCTACAATGAGCAAATTTTTATCCTTACCTTAATTTTACTGGGATTGTTACATAGGTTTTCTTAGAAAGAGTTGTATGCAATCTTATTGATTATTATTTCTATAGATTATTAAACACAAAAATCCCATCATTAATGACTAAAAATATCAGATTGACCATCCATCCATAATCTGTTCTGCTTATCCTTTTTGGGGTCATGGAGAGGATGGGGCCTATCCCAACTTATATTTGGCGAGAGGCGGGGTACGCCTTAACCAGTCATCAGCTGATCGCAGGGCCACATACAGAGAAAGGGAAACATGCACACTCACCCACTCCTAAGGGAAATTTGGAGTCGCCAGTTGACCAATGAGCATGTATTTGGTCAGTGAGAGGAAGCTGGAGTGCCCGGAAAGAACCCATGCATGCACTGGGAGAACATGCAAACTCCACACAGAAAGGCCCTGACCCATACAGGTTTCAAACCAGCAAACTTCTTTCTGTGAGGCAACAATCAGATGGTCAAATCAGCTCAGACTAATGACAAATGATTGAAACATATACACCCAGCCTCATATGAACGCTGCTTTTACAGCATTTTCCAACATACTCAGACTATGAAGCGGTTCAGTTAGTTACAGGGTCAACCAGTGACTTTCAGCCAACTGCATCCCTAAATGTTGTCGTAAATTAGCTGATACAAACACAGAGCTCAAAATCTCACTTGGATTCATGGAACCTCTTCCTTTATGGAATGTAATATCTCATTAATGTTTTAAGGGATTTTGATCAAACTTTACATTAGCCTCCACTCTGAAGGATAATGTGATTGGCTGTGCAGTGTCTTGGGTCAGAGGTCAAGGTCATGGAGTCTCCTGGTCATTCTTTGCTTGTACATGCAACATCTAGAGAACAAGGGATTTCTAACAGACTTAGCACATCTGTCACTGAAAGATGAACAGATTCCATTTTTAAGGTCGTAGTTCAAAGGCCATAGGGCCTGCTGGTGAATAAATATTTAAAAAAATATTTGAAGGAGTACCCTTAAATTTTGCACAAATATTCACTTTGGCTCAAGGACAAGCTGATTTTTTTATAAGAGGGATAATGCTGAACATCCTCGAGCCTCATTATCATCCCTTAGTTGAGAATTTGAGATCTCAATAGTTATGATTTTTTTTTTGGTCAAATTTTGCACAAAGTTCCTCCTTTCTAACTGATAATGAACTGAATGTATTTGGGAGACACAAGGCCATAGGGAAGAGTCACGGGGACTCTTTCTTACAAGATTTCTATAAATCAGTCTACCTCAAAAACCATTCATCTACCACTGTACTTTGACTATCTGGCGAAGGTATACCTTAAGGAGACATTAAACTTCCAGGTGATAGTTCTGCTTTCGAAATACTAAATAACTTGTCTCTTAGAGTTGAGCTCAGCTGAACTAAAGGGAAAGACATGTCATAACAGTTCATACACTGATCATACACATCATACACTGATAAGGCATAACATTCTGACCACCTGTCACCCTGACTGGTCTGCAGCTATACAGCCCCATACACAACAGCTGTGAAGCACTGTGTGCTCTGACCCCTTCTATCAGAACCAGCATTAATTCCTTCAACAGTTAAAGCAACAGTAGCTCGGCTGTTGGATCAAACCACACAGGCCAATCAATGAGCCTTAGCTGCCCATGACCCTGTCACTGGTCATGGCCACTATTTCATCCTTTGAACCCTTTAGATAGATACTGACCACTGCAGACCAGGAACACCCCACAAGCTCTGCAGTTTTGGAGATGCTCTGACTCAGTCGCCTTGCAAGCACAGTTTGGCTCTTGCCAAACTTGATCAAATCCTTACGCTTGCCCATTTTTGCTGCTTCTAACACATCAACCCTGAGGACAAAATGTTCACTTGCTGCTTGATATATCCCACCCAATGGCAGGTGCCACAATGAAGAGACAATCAGTGTCATTTTCTTGGCCTGTCAGTGGTCAGAATGTTATGGCTGATCCATGTATGTAAGACAATATTTTCATATAACTTAAATAAAAGGTTTCTGTTTGTATTAATTAATCCAATTGTTAATGTCTGCAGAGTAGATTTAATTTTCTTCCGTCGGTTTCCCTTCTTGTTTATTATAATGATGTCCTGGGCACAGGTTATAGGAGTCATTCATCAGCTAATTGTCCTGATGGAAGTTGCTGCATGTTGAAAGCATGATTGATGGGACCAATTAGGTTTTAATGCTTTGTTTTGCCCTTATTAGGACAAGGGACCTGTGACATATACTGTGCAGGATGGATTCTTGATGGACCACCAATCTGCCTGAGAAAATTAAAAGCCTGTGTGGTATTTTTAGCTTTGGAAACAAAAGCTTGATGAGTGAATTACAGCAGACAACTGTTCCCTGTGAATAGAAATGCTCCCTCTCTCTGACAGTCACGTCTCCTGCTCTGACTTATTCCTGCTGGTAGGTGATACCTCAATGTGTGATAGTTGTTGTCACTGTTGATGTTTTAAAGCTAGAATGTTTGTTTGCTCAGCCTTTTTTGAACTAGAGAGCGCAGACCTCCGCCAAGCAGCTTCGGTCCACTTTGGCGAAAATGGTCCTATCTGGTAATGTTAAAGAATCCTTTAAAAAATTCCTGGATCCAGACGGTGTCCCGGATCACCCCCAAAATTTAATCAGTTCTTCCATATCCCATTTCTGACAATTCCTGAAATTTTCATCCAAATCCGTTCAGAACTTTTCAAGTTATTTTGAACACAAAAAAACAGACAAACAGACAGACGCGGGCAAAAACATAACTTCCTTGGCAGAGGTAATTATTGACATCAGTATGCATCAGCTGATTGACTAGTTACTCTGAGTCTGAGTCTGAGTCATGTCTGTGATCTGGCCTTGTAAAAGTAAGGCATTTGAATATTGCTGCATTAAAAAGAGATGTTATGATACCTTTTTTCCCTTCCTAGTATTGATAACTGGCAGGTAGAGGCTAGCCTTTCTTTTCTTACACAATAATGATAATACATTTCTTTTCTAAATAACTTGCTGCAAGTTGTTTTAAACATGAAAGTAACTCAGAGTAGCATAAGTTACAAGAAAGCCTGAAGCACTCAATCATCTTTTTCCACTTACTTGTACTGTGAGGTCCCTGCCATGTAAATAGTGACAAATGTGACAGCGTGCCACCTTGAAGCTAATTGACTGATATGTAAATCCCAATACTTTGCTCCTTGCTGAGTAAAGGCCTTAAATGTAAAATTTACATTTTGTCTTAAAACTACCTGCCTGACATGACATGAATGTGATTCTGTTTCTGGTGGTTCAAACCTGTTGAGCTGGAGAGCCAGTCAGAGGAAACCCATGAGCCCTGTCCTGTCAGGTTGGAGCATTTAGAAAAAATAGTTGGGACAAGATTGCCTTTCTTTTGAGTGCATTTGGTTTCTGTGCGTTAAATTGACATACCCACAGCATCCTAGAGCAGATATAACTGCTGCATTTGTCATGATTTTGGAATATAAGATATGACAGTTCTGTAATGTTTTATAATGATTTAATTTTGTGGTTGACATTGAAGCCCTATGTCACATAAAATTCTTAAAGTTGATATTTTTAAAGTCTTTGCAGGGTCATTAAAAAGAGAAGAAATAACCAGTAAACACTGCTTATCATAGTGAGAAAAAGTTGATCAAATCGGCTTAAATTTTGTGTTTAGTGTGTTAAATTAAATGTCATTGTTTACATTATAGTTTAAATATGTAAGTTTCGGTATGGTAAAGTCTATGAAAGCCAGATATTTTTTCCTTTTGTTTGAGTCAAAATTTTCATAGCATCCAATGAGTTGTCTCTAATGAAAGAGAGTTAGTTAGTACAGCCTTCTTGGAGTTTAGGCTTATCCATCACCCAAATCAGAGTCCTATTTTTTAATTGAGGCATATAAATAGGAAAACAAAATATCATAGGGGAAGTTAGATTGTGTTACTCAAAGGAAAATGACTGACAGAGGTGAAATTGCTAAGGAAAGGATGCGAGCCATCACCCACCTCCCTGTCCTCCCCCCTCCCTCCCACTCACTTTTCCTCCCACCTCCTCTCATTCAGCCATGTGGTGCCAACTATAGAAAATGCACTCCCTCTTCCTCTCTCTCTCTCCTTCTCTGAGATGATCTATCCAGCCTGTTTCCCATGAGTAACTGGAGCATATAGAGGGGGATGTATTTAAATCAACTGATTTCTTCCTCTGTGTTTGTAGCCATGCATCAGGCCCTGGACACGCTGAGTGACAGCACAAGCTCCACAACTGCCAACGACCTGGATCTCATTTTTCTTAAAGGCATCATGGAGAGCCCAGTGGTGAGAACATCTCTACACTGTACACTAAATATGCATGAAGGTTTACATATCTGTGTTACATATAATAAAGGGCTGCTGGAGCTTTTTAATTGGACTGTGTCAGGGGATGGATACACTTAAGGACAAGTCAATGAGAATAGACTTTAATTTAAATTACCCGTTTCACATTAACACCTCAACAACACATGCTAGCTGTAATCACTTTACTGAAGATCGATTTTATCATTGTGTTTTATGGTTTAGATTTATTTCTACACAGAATTTTGACTTTGAGTCCACTTTCAATTTGAAAATTTCATCATTAGCATGTTCCATTTTCTTCATCCACAACATGTTATGCCTTACAGCCTTATCATATTTTTGCATGCACCTGAGAGGTTTTATTTAAATGATGTTGCAGATTGAAACTTGGTATTCACTGCCATTATTACATTTTAAATTTAGATTTCAGCTCTGTATTAATCAGTCTGAAAATACAAATTCACGGGGGACAATTACATTACCATGTTTAAGGTCTTGATTTGTTGCCCTATCTCTAAAGAGAATGTAAGTGGTAATATTTTTTTTCAATTCTTCAGTGGCAGACTGAATTTTGTTTTATTTACTTTTACTTTTTGAAATGCTTTTCTTTGAATGTTTGGTGTTGTTAGTTATAGGGCTGTCACTTTGTACTTGATAATTGAATATTCGTTGGAACTAGGGGGGAAATTTTTGTATTCAAACTGTAAATATACTTTGAATTGAAAATATACAGTGCAGAAGGACATTCCTGCAGCGCCTTGAGCAGTGAACTGTGTAATCCAACAGAGGGCACTCTTATCTAAACTTGACCATCTGTAAGTCCAGAAAAGAAGAGAAGGCAGCTGAATGCCGACAGACAGAAAACAAGAAGAAGAATGCAGCTGTTTTGGAGTTTGTAAACACTTAGTGAATCAGGCAGAAGTAACAGGAGTGCCATTCAGGAGATGGAAACCTGTATTAGTGAGACTTCTCTCTCTGCAGACAGCCACCTGCTCTGGTGGAGAGACACAGGGTATGCTGGATACCATTAGCTCTCCAAGTTGGATCATAAATGTTTATGCGTGCCAGATACTCAAGTGCACTCTGAATAGGTATTTTCGTTAGCAAGTAATATTCTGCACAAAAAGATAGCACCACTCGATGCAAGTTGATAGGATTGTGTTTCTGGTGATTCATTTTAGAAAATAAGTCAGACAATCTATATTTTCCTTGTGCTTTGGTGGAAATTTCAATATTTTGAGTTAAGTGCTTTTGAAATTCTCTTGTGTTTTTGGTTGCATTTTGTAGAAGAATGCAAAGTTCTCTGTGCTTTCTTACTGTAGTAGTAACCTAATAAAATAGCAAAATGATCTAATGGAAATACCTCATGACTATCTCGCAGCCAGGCAGGCAGAGGGTTTGAATATCTTCAAATAATAATAATAATATCTTCAATGTTTATGTTCAAAACTATTTAAATTTCATTTTGGGAAAAGTGATAGCCCTAGTTAGTTGTACAGCAGAAGTATTAATTATGTGACTATGAAAACATCATAAAAATACACAAATGTACAGAATGTAATGCCTACAGATATATTTTGACATACAGAAATAGATTTTAAGTTCTACGTAAGAATAAAGAAATGCTGGATAAATGGATACGTTTTACAGTCCAAAGGTGTTGCATGAAATATGAACCTCAGATGATGATATCAGTGACCACGGGTGTCTAGTCTGATTTGGGGTTCATGTTATTTTTTAGTAATATCACCTGGTGATAATTGGCTCCCCATCACTTAAAATACCTCTGTCTTCAGCATTATCATAACAGTTGGTAAATACCTTAATACCTAAGGTGACTAAGATTCTGAACTCTCCCTGTTACACAGAGGGAGAATCCACAATGTCTGAGATGACAGAAATATTATGGATAAAAGGTCCTGCAGAGAGTTATGCTAATGTTGTTAGCATTAAGTGTAAATCTTAAAGTTGTCTAGTTAAGTGCTTTGCTCATCACATGGTAATTAGGATACCAAAGACTAAATGGATGAGCACAGTCTATTGAAAAGAATGGTAAAACTGTTTTTGGATAGAGGTTGTATCATTAAAACACCAGAAAAGGAATTTATTCTGGAGCCATGAAAATACTCGGAATGTATTTTTTGCTCCGCTCTTGGCATTTAACATTATTTAGCCAAACTAAACACAGAATACATCAGAGTTTTTTTTGAGAATGTGAACATTTCTGCTGATTCTCAGCTGTCAGTCATTTTAACAAGGGAACACAACATTGGTACTGCCAATCACAGCAAAGATTGAAATAGTAGGCAGCAAGCAGCACGATACCCTTGACATTTCTGACAGGTTGACAAGCGCAGGTAGAGCTGCAGAACACTGGATCAATGGAGAGTAAGGAAATGATTGGCAACCATAAAGTTTAACTTATATTTCATATGAGAAAAAAACCTGTGTGAATGCTCAAGGTGAGGGGTTGATGTTAATATACGTGCTATATTAAAGTTCCTCAGAGTAGTTTTAGTTTGTTTTCAATTAGACTAAAATCGATACTATGATGAAACATTATGATTTCGTCTGTCAAATTTTCACAAATGTCCTCTCTGACTTGACAATGAACTGATTAATTGTGAGAGGTCAAAGGCCAAGTGAGCCACCACTGTATTTTCACTTTCTTGCAATCTATACCTTGCAGAAGTATGTTTATCTGAACATGTCAGGGGAATGTGAGTTATATGATGTGTAATAATTTTTACAGCACATAGTGCAGATGCTACTGTTAAGATCTGGGATTTTGCTATGTGAAGACAATTTATTGGTTGCAACTCCAGCTTACTTCAAGAAATGTTAAAAAAGTACACTTTCTGTATGGAAGTTTGAACATGGAACTGCAAAGTTTTCATTGTACAAAGTCAGTCTTGTAAAGCAAATCCCACTAGTTCTCCATGCTCACAAGGAGGAAACTGGTTTTGCCATGTCTGAGTGAAGCTTTTTGAAGTAAAGGATGAAGAGTAAAAGACCTCAAGAGTGACAGAGCCTTTTTCGAGTTTCATCCCACTGTGTCTCGTGTTCTTTTGTGTTGCCTGAGCTTCAACTTCTTCTTGCCAAGAGCAGTATTTCACAAACCTTTTCAAATGGTGCAAGAGAAGGAAAAAAAGTCCTCCACTGTGCCCTGAAAAACTGTGCAGGCAGTTGTTTGCTGAGATTTATGCCTTTTCTTTATGCAGTCAGCATTCATTAGTATGGATTACCACATTTATCTCTCTGCAGTGTCTGTGTTAGCTTGGATGGTGTGGCAGTGAGGTTTCTTTGTCCATGGAGATACATGAATCCACAGGCAGCCTTTCGGACTCTCGCAGGGCTTGGGGTTAAAAAAACTTTGCAGGCTTGCTCTGTAATTCAGAGGCTATTCTGTTCAGGAAATGTTGAGATGGGCTATCCACAGGGAGCAGCAGGGAGTACCGCATCAAAAGCCTCCGATATTTCCTAACACAGAGCTGCTCCTGCCCCCCTCTGGCCCCATTTCTCTCTCAGAGCTCGGTTTCCTTTCTGCTAAAGACAGATTGATTTCCTATGTATGAGTTAGTTTGTCTGAGGGAGTGCTTGGTGGTACCAGTGTATTGATGAGCGCTCTCATAAAAGATCTGCTGATGCAAGCTTAGAGAAAAGACACCTCGCTGAAGAATGTGCAAAGGACACTCAAGATGATAGCCTCTCTTGACCTAAAGATGGATCTATAAATGCTACACTTCCTATGTAAGGAAGGAGGAAAGAACACATTAACAGACGGATGTGTGTGTGGATATGGTGGTGACTTGTGTGACTCCTGAACACTGATTGCACCAGACTCGCTACAGAATGATGCAATCAGCCCAGACCATCAATTCTATAATAAATCATGATTAAGAGCCACAATGAGCAGAGATTGACAGCAGAAGCTATAATCAGGCAGGCTTTTACAGTACTGACAGCAGCTCTGACTCAACGTTTAGCTCTAACTGAACAATTAGGTCCATCAAGGCATTTATGACAGCTAAAAAAGCCTACGCTTGCTCTTAGACATCAATCTTGATAAATTGTTTTCCAACCTTACATTAAAGTCATTGGATCTTCTGTGTTTGCTCTGCACTGAGACCCCTACACTGTGTACAATAGTGCTAGGAGGCCAACTGTATAACTTCTGTCACAATACAAGAGAGTTTCAGCAAAACAATTAAGTTATTATGTGGGAAGTGGTCAAATTCTGAATCAGAATCAGAATCAGAATCAGATTTATTGCCAAGTAGGTTTTTACACTTACAAGGAATTTGCTCTGGTGCTATTGGTGCAAAGTACAAACAGACAATAAGTAGAAAGATGATAATAAAAATAAAAATAAAAATAAGGTGCAAGCATTGTAATAAGATAAGAAAATAAAAATAAGGTGCAAGCATTGTAATAAGAGTAATCAAAAATAGAAATATAGAATAAAATAAAATAGTAAAATAAAGTAGGCTAAATATATACAGAGTTATTTACAGTTGTTACCAAAGGTGTTCGTATCAGGTGGTTTCGGGGAGTCGGGGAGGGTCATGGGCAGTGTTCAGCAGTGATGTAGCAGAGGGAAAGAAACTGTTCTTGTGGCGTGACGTTTTGGTCCTGATGGACCGCAACCTCCTGCCTGAGGGGAGAGGCTCGAAAAGTTTGTGACCAGGGTGAGAGGGGTCGGCCAAGATCTTGGCTGCACGCCTCAGAGTCCTAGAGGTGTGCAGATCCTGGAGAGATGGCAGGTTACATCCGATCACCTTCTCTGCAGAGCGGATGATGCGCTGCAGCCTGCTCTTGTCCCGAGCAGTGGCTGCAGGGTACCAGACGGTGATGGAGGAGGAGAGGATGGACTCTATGATGGCCGTGTAGAAGTGCACCATCATAGTATTTGGCAGGTTGAATTTCTTCAGCTGCCTCAGAAAGTACATTCTCTGCTGTGCCTTCTTGATTAGGGAGCTGATGTTCAGCTCCCACTTCAGGTCCTGGGAGATGATGGATCCCAGGAAGCGGAAAGACTCCACGGTGAGTACTGTGGAGTCAGAGAGTATGATGGGAGCAGGGGGGGCTGTGTTTCTCCTGAAGTCCACCACCATCTCCGCTGTCTTCAGGGCGTTGAGCTCCAGGTTGTTCCTGCTGCACCAGGTCACCAGATGGTCCACCTCCAGTCTGTAAGCAGACTCATCCCCATCAGAGATGAGACCAATGAGGGTGCAAACTTCAGGAGTTTGACTGGAGGTGCAGCTGTTGGTGTACAGGGAGAACAGCAGTGGGGAAAGAACACAGCCTTGGGGGGAGCCGGTGCTGATGGTCCTGGTTTCAGAGACGTGCTTCCCAAGCTTCACATGCTGCCTCCTGACAGACAGAAAGTCTGTGATCCATCTGCAGGTGGAGGCAGGCACACTCAGCTGGGAGAGCTTGTCCTGGAACAGGGAGAGCTTGTCCTGGCAATTATCTGCCTTTTTCTACAAAAAATTGACATTTGGCTGTAAAATTTTTGTATAAAAGCCTGTCAGCACAATCTGCAGAACAAGAAACTACTGTATAAGTCTGCACCCTTTATGAGTGGCAGTAAGGAATAGGAATTTTTTAAGATTGTAATGATACCAATTGCCAATATTGATTCTTTTAACCCATCCACTTTTTTTTTTTTTACTAGGGACAGGAAACAAACAAAAAAAAAAATTCCAGTTGAGAATCAATTACAGCTCCCTCAAGGATTTGATATTGTAAGTCATTTTGTCTAACAACTCCTTTATCAGTCCCTTCCCCTTTGTTCTGCATGCCTTGTAAAGAAAGGACATCATGCTTTCATTAGAGGGGTTCACTAGAAACGATGAGAGGAGACAGGAGTGGTCAAAATTGTGACTTCATTTAATTTTTTGCAGAAAGATGCTTTCTGCACAACGTTACATGGATGGATTGTCATGATTACTTCCTTAAAGGTGCAGTGTGTAGAATTTGGCAGCATTTCGCTGAACAGAAACGGTGAATATAGGATATAATGTTTCGATTTGTATGTAAAGTCCATCAAAATAGGAGTACAATCATCCCCATAAAATGTTTGTTTTATTTTTATTTAATTAGAAAAAGCTTCAAAAAATTTACATTACCACGGGCCGCGTTCATGTAGGCCGACGTAACGATCCACCATGTTGTCCACAGGTGGATTTTAGGGACAAAAAGAACGAAATTTCGAATCTGTCCGCCGGTTCTGAAATCTACCTGGAATGCAGGCAAAGAAGAGGAGAGAGGACAACAACTGACCTATAATCTATAAAAATAATGGTTACAAACCTTGTCACTGTAGTAAATGATGCCGTGTTCACAATCCCTTTTGGTCTTCACAGGCTTCCGTTGCTCAGCAATGATATGTTTTGGTTACGGTTGGGCTCATTCTAGAATCTGAACCATAGATGTCGCTCAAATGCCAAATTCTACACACAGCACCTTTAAGTCCTTGGTTGTTGTACGTTTGTAGCAGGAAATAGAGGGAGTGCTTGTAGCGCCCACACACATTCAGCCAAATAAAAGTAGCACAAAATGGGCTCAAGCAAATGTAGTTCTCTCACTCTTGCTTACAGACACACACGCACACACACACACGTACCCACACACACACACACAGTGCTTTAAGTGGTTCATCCATCAGCAGTTTGTGTAAAAAAAGGACTCTTTTTTGCTCTCTATTCTCAGTCAGAACATTCATAATACTCACAAATTTGCAAATTTCCCTGTGTGGGAAAATAATAATAATAATACAATAAAGGTGTATTCTATTCTTCTATTCTAAATGAAAGTTAATTTACTCACCAACAGCATCAACACTCACATACAGCCACCTGTTTTTAATCTTTATTGGTGTCTACTTTGGTTAAAAGTGACATTAATGACCGCCTCTTGAGCAGAAAAGTTGAAATTATTTTAACTTCCATGCATGCTCAAAAATGCTGGAAAACTGTTGCAGAATGGCAGAAAAAACCATGGCAGGCACGCTGTTACATAGAAAAACAATGGCTTAACTGGTAATGCTTTGTGATCGGACCCGGAGATATGACAACGTTACTTTGCAAGGAATGTGAAAATACTAAAAATAGCTTCATCAACAAAACAACTTAAGTCTAAGGTAACTTTTTTTGTATTTGTTTCAGAGAATGCAAGCAAACGTCTAACACCACCCAAATTACACAAATATAGGCAAAGTTTTTTGTTGTACAATTTAGATGTTGATCTCTTTCTCTAATGTAGCACTTCTTAGTTTAAAAGTTTTGACAGTGTTAACATCAGCTGTTACAAATTTAAGGCTCATGCCAAAAATGCAGTTTACCAGAAAAATGTGCAGAGAAGGGTGGTTCATTTAGTAATTTGAAGTAATGATGTTAGATTAATTGTAGCATATAAATAAAAAAAAAATCCACTGTTCATTACTATATTAAAGCAGTAAGGCTGATAAAATTTGTCATGTACACTCACCAGCCAATTTATTAGGTGTATCTTGCCAGCTCTGAGTAGAGATACCAGCACTAGCAAGGTGCCCAAGGTACTGGGTGGAGTATCGTGTACTGCTGAGGCTCCTGGAGTACAGTGAACTCATCGTTATGTTCAAGACACCAGTTTGAGATGATTTGAGCTTTGTGAAATGGAGTGTTCAGTGTCCAGTTTGATGTAACAATCAGAAGCTGTGAACACTGTGGTCCTAAAGGGATGGACAAGGTCAGCAATAATATTCAGGTAGGCTACAGTATTTAAACAATGCACAGTTGTACATGAAAATATCCCTCACACCATCACATCACCACCACCAGCCTGAACTGTTGATAAACAACAGGATGGATCCATGTTTTTATGTTGTTTATGCCAAATTCTGGCCCCTACCATCTGTGTGTTGCAGCAGAAAATAAGACTCATCAGACCAGGCAACCTTTTTTCAATCTTGTATAATCTAGTTTTGGTGAAGCTGTGTGGATCGTAGCCCTGGGTTTCTGTTCTGAACTAACAGAAGTGGCAACAGGTGTGATCTTCTGCTGCTGTAGCCACTTTGCTCAAAGATTTAAAATGTTAAGTGCATAGCAATGATCTTCTGCTTACCTTGGTTGTATGGTGTTTTGAGTTATTGTTGCCTTTCTATAATCTTGAACCAATCTGGCTGTTCTACTCTGACCTCTGGCATCAATAAGACATTTTTGACCAGGGAACTGCTTCTCACTGGATATGTTCAATTTTTTTTGGACCATTTTTTGTAAACCTTAGAGATTGTTTTGTGTAAAAAGCACAGAAGATCAGCAGTTTCTGAAATACTAAGACTAGCCTGTCTGGCACCAACAGCTATGCCACGTTCATAGTTACTTAGTTGTAGATGCCTTAATTTGTAAAGTTGGTACCTTGTGATTGGCTGATTTGCTAGATGTACCTAATAATGTGGTTGGTGAGAGTATAAAATGAGGGCTCATATTTAAGCGAGTAGTGCCTGATTACTTCACTATATTCCAAAGGCACAGTTCACCACCACAGACTATAACTCTTGGGCTGGTAAGCCCATAACCAAATGCCTCTCGCTACCTTTTGCATATGATGTGGAATTTTCACCTAAGTATCCCAGAAAGAGCGCAAAGCTATCCTGCCTGTGGGGTTTGTGTGTTCTTGATTTGTCACCTGGTAGCAAGTTCGTCATTGCTGCAATTATTTTTTCTTCTGACCCATAATAGCAGTCATGGATAAAAAAATGTAGCTCATTTTTCACTCCTTTTATAACTATTTAACTAGTTACAGGAGCTTTAACACCAGCATAAATATACTTCACAGAGCCAATAAATTCACCACTCTCCCTTTACCATTTTACCTTCTTTAAATACAACCATACATTCAAAGGTGTTTCACATGCCTTACAAGAGTAGTTCATTATGTCCAATGCTGTTAAAACAGTATAATCATAGAGTGAGGTACGCACTGCTGCGTGTTGTACCAGAGCCAGACTCTGACAGCTCGCTCCATCAGGTTACAGAGAACTCTGCCAAAACAGCAAATAAGCAAAGTTCTGCTGCTGTATTACTGCACACAGCTAAAAAGCTCTCTGTTTGTGCTCTGTCCATGTGCAGGTAATAGTGCAGGAGGGTGTGTGTGTAAGCTGAGCTTGTTCCCCATGTGCACCAAGGTACATGTGATGGTTTGTGTATGAGATGGTACATGTAGCTTGTTAATATCAGTTTGTGTGAGTGTGTGTTGTGTATCCTCTCCCTTTGCGGGGCTGCTTGCTCCTCCCTGCTGCAAACAAGCAGTGTTGCTGCCAGAGAAGTCCCAGCAGAGTGATCCTCTGTAGGGTTGTCTGACAATGGGAAAGAAAATACAAGCTTGCTCAGGGCGCAGTATCAAGTAGTTCTACTCTAAAAGATCAAATATATATGTTTACATAAGTGGATTCTGTCCTTGACTGTATATGAATACACATTTTCAACTCTCTGCATTGAATGAATATGAGGCCAAACAACCAAAGGACAATCACACATTGTGCTGATGACTTTGCAAAGGGTTAATATAAAAGCAGCAAGGTTCATAAAGGTGGTTAAAATCCTCAAATGCTTGAATATAATTTTTTTTTTCCAAGGTTTGAAAAGAGCTTAAAAGGGCTTGGAATAGTAACTGCATATCTCCTATGATAGTTATATCATTTAGTTGAACAATTGGCTGATTAAAACCAATTAGATTTGCCTTGACAGTCTTTACATGAAATAATGATTGATAAAAAATTGTTAAATGTTGCAATGTTAAAAAAAAAATATGTAGAAAAAAAACAGAAAAAAAGTTTTATTCTCTCCTAAAAATATAATTTAGCAACTAATTAGGGGGGTCAGATTATGCTTTTTGTTAGTTTAATATGCCTGATAGTTTGTTTTACATGTCCTTTCTGCATGTGAACAAAACAAAAAGTCTAACTCCCCCTTAATTTACCTACCAGTATGACATCCTACCATTGTTTCATCAGCAGTTTAAGCCCATTGACTTGCGGTAGCAAGCCCACTGCGGAGAATTGATGTTAGCATTCCTGCAGTGTTGCTGACAATATGATGCAGAGCAGCGCTGAACTGACCAGTTACCGTGGAGTAGACCTGTAAACCAGTCAGCGCAGACCTCCCCATGTTGGGAGAGGAGCCTTAAAGGAGCAGAATGTCTTTCACAGCAAAGACACCTAGTACTGCACAAACAGGAGTTTTCTGTATATGAAAACTACGCATATTGTCAACTTAACTTTGCAGTCATCAAAAGTGAATATATGAACCAGATTTAAGGCAAAATATGGCCGCTTTAAGCCGGAGGTATCTTGTCATCACAAACCAACTTGATGGGTCGTCACATTCATTTTTTATGAATTGATGTAAATATTGTATTAGGATCATTGTTCTCTTATGGCTTATTTTAACTTACCTCTAAATAATAATTTCCTGCAAGTATTTACAAAATAGAATTTTGGTTGTTAAAAGCAAAACATCTGTTTTTATAAGATGAGGGAGTGAAATACATGTAGTTAATATACTGTGAATTAAGGTTGTACCAGAATTGTTAACTAACATTACAACAGCAAAGGAACAAAGATCTCTCAGGTTAGTTCTTGCAGTTTTGGAAGAAAAACAAGTTACATTTTCATCAACATTTGATTTTCAAGCTGTCAGACATGGCATTTCGTTCTCCTCTCTATTGCATCAACATAATCACAACAAAACTCCTCTGAAAATGAACATTTAAAGCTTTTCCTCACGTAACATGGAGGATTTGGATCAATTGACTCAAACTGCATGGAGGAAGTCAGTAGAGAGAATTATAAATCTTTTGGTCTAGCTCTGCATATTCTTTACACATTCTATGGGCTTATTATAGCATTAGAGTCAAAGGGTTCTTTACAAGTCATTATGTTGAGTTTTTACATCCAAATGTTCTTATTTTTTAAGAGTATAGATCTTATTCCCACCATGTTCCTGAGATGTCAAAGTGCCAAATGTTGTTACACGGTCACAGTGTTATTTCACCAGGCATTTTTTATTTAAACCTAAAGAATCTTCAGTTGTTTCCGTTCTTCATTCAGTGTTTCATTCCTCATTGAAAGACAGTAGATGCTTATAATCCAGTGAGAGATGGGACTTTATTTAATTTAAAAAGCATGTTTGATTAGTCATCAGTTGATATCAGGTAGAAGCTAACTTAAACATCAAGCTTCCTCCTATTTGTGATAAACTTTTTCAAATCACAGAATTTATACAAAAGGTTCTTGTTGATCCTAGACATTTTCATTAGTTATACACATATTTTTTCAAGCCAGACTCAGTGGATGTGTTTTTGCTTTGAAGGAAACAGCAGCTTTGTGTAGCTCCAGCACTGAGCTCCACTGATATCATGTTACTCTAACATCTATGCAGACATTGGCTGTAAATATATATTTTTTTGTTTGTTCAATCATAAACATTGTTTTACTAATGTAACAGTTTGTTTAATCCTTGAATTTTCATGCCGTAAGTACCATACATTATGTGGTACAGTACAGCGCGGCAGTGGACCTATCTTCAACATTGTAGATAAAAGTCTCAATTCACTCAAGATTGATTATAAATGCATTGATTTTAAAAGAAGTTATTTTTGACCAAACAACTGAAGACTGTAACCTTGCAGAGCAAATGCATCACCCTGATTTAATGTCTGTAATCAGGGAGATCAATCTACAATGATTGTGAGTGCCCCGAAACAGCACGGCCCAGTCAGAGTCCTTTGGAGCAGGAAGAGGTGGGAGCTATGAGAGATGACAACAGAGGGTGACTGCTCATACAGAGATTAGCGTAGATGCTAACAGCTTTAACAATGGCAGTTTTATATTGACTACATTTCTTTATTGAATGAAAAACAAATATCCAAACTACAAACTTTTCTATAGTTAGGATAATTTCACTCTACTTCCATCATGTTTTGATGAGAGTTTGTTTTGGAAGTGGATCATGGTCTGTCATTTACATCGCAACAGTGTAGCCTGCCAACTACATTATCTGATTGGCTCCTAATAAATGTGATTGAACAAATTCTTGTCCAGTCACTTGCTGGATATACTTTTGAAAGGTTCTGCCCACTCCCAAGCACTTTCTATGGGCTCTTTCCCAGGTGGACTAGTGAACCATGTTGAGTAGCTCATCTAGCAAAGAGCCCATAGAAATTTTTACAACTAAAAAGGGATGAATGTATAAAGCTGTTATAAGAACTTACTGTATCAGCCTTTACATATGTTTAACTCAAATGCAATCAGCAGCCCTTAGGGTGAATCGTGATTGTACCCCTTAGCCCTTCCCCTTCGTCGTACCCCTAAACAGAGGGCCAAGGGGGAGGGGTGAAAACATGCTCCTGAGAAACGAGACTGCCTTCTTGTCAGCAGGTTGCGATGTATTATGGGAAATTTCTCATACCCTTTCCTTTCAAGTGAAGTCCCAGTCTGTCTTCATTTCAAGGGCTGTGTAGCCCTTCATCTTAGCCCTTCCCCTTAGCCCTACGGAGAATTGGGACACCCCTTCGCTAGATGTGAATGCGCAAAACAAAGGGGTAAGACAAGGGCTAAGGGGTAGAATTGGGACGGACCCTTAGTCTAACGAGTTGAATGCAGAATTCAACGCAGTTTCAGCTGCTTCGTTAATGCTAGTAACAGAGCATTTACTGGTTGTCAAAGTATATTTTAGTTATATTTTTATTTCTATTTTGTCAAATGCCTTTCACTGTTATGTTGACTGTATGCTGTTCACTGTTGTTGTTGTCTGTAAGGTGCAATGTTGTTTTTTCGTAATGTACAGTCAGTGGAGATGAATTTCCCCCCGGGGACCAATAAATCTAAATCTAAATCTAAAATATATTTTCACAGAGACAGTTACAGAAAAATATACCTTTATTTTCTTGGAAATATTGCTGTTGTAAATGCTGTCATGGCAGATTTTGTCAGGCTCTCTTCATAAACATATATTTTTTTGTATTTAATACTGACTGTCAGGCCACATAAAGGTAGTAGGAAGACCACATGTGGGCCTGGGGCTGCCAGTTGCTCAGCTCTAATCTTAAGATTAAGTGGTGCTGTGTATTCTCTAAGTAATAGGTGGATGTATTACAGTTTTGACAGAGCATTTGATTGGGATTGCTGGCCTGAATTGTATAAAAAAAATATATATATAAAAAAGAATTGATTGATGAGCAATTTTTAAGTGAATTTAATAATGTAGCCACTTATTACCCACATCCCTTATTTATAAAGCATCCATAGCTCACTCTCTTCTTGACAAATTAACATCATATTTGATGATAGATAATACATGATGTTTACTGATGTACTGTCTTATGTGTTAACCATTGTCCTACTAAAAATTAAACAGAAATATACGACTTAAACCACAGGTTAGTGCCTATGATTTGTAGTAAGTGCACCAGTTGGAAAATAATCTATTTTTCATTGTACAAGATTTGTGCCCTGGACCAGAGAGTTGGAGTACATGTCAGATAACCAATGAAACTGTGCAGCAGAGGAGGAGAGAGTAAAAAATAAATCTTCCTGAAATATTGATGTCTTGGAGCAAAACACCAAAAAATCCTACAGGGCACAAAATTTGACTTACATTTGCTCTTGGTTTTCTTGGTTTTCAAAACTTTGGGGAAAGATTTATGAGTGCTGGCTGTTTGTGTTTCTCAGCAGGGGGTAGTTTCAGGTTTCTGTTTGTTTTTTGCCCTTTTTCTGTATTAATGCATCAAAATAAATAGTCCCGCTGAAGCTAAAAGACATTTTGTCATATCTCAGCAGGGCTGCTCGCTGAGAAAATGGATTAAATGTTATAAATTCTTTTTTACAGCAGAAAGTTTGTAAAATATCTGTGCTGTGAAAAGAAAACTTGTTTCATATTTTATGTTTCAGGCTCATGAGCAGTTTGAAGAGCCCAAGCTGGAGGCAGTGAGGGAGAACAACGTGGAGCTGGTCCAGGACATCCTGAAGGAGCTCAGCCCGCTCACACAAAGGAGCCAGGCAGCTGACGAGCTGGTCCGCATCCTGAAGGAGCCTCACTTTCAGGTCTAGAGAGCGAGTCTTACATCTCACTGCTTGCTGTAGTCTTGATTGAAAAGCACTCAGGCTAAAAAAAGCTTTGATTACTTTTCAAAGTGATGTTCATGCTTAATGATGCATGTTGTGCTAGCATGGATTAAATCGATCTGGAGCTGCAGAGGATTATGTTTTAGTCAGCGCACTGTCTGACAAGAGCACCTGTTTAGTGCAGTATAGCATGATTCTATTTAGGTCTGATACCCCCCAGTTAGGTAGACAATATATTTGAGGATGAGCTCTCACCAACCAAAATCTCACTGGATGAACAACCACCAGCATTTCTTTTATATGTAAACAACATTACCAACTGTTCAGCACTATATGAGAATTTTTGACGAAAAGGACTGAAAGCAAAGTTTTGAGGATTCTACCACAGCATGTTAAAGAGGATGATTGAGCAGCAGACCAGTGGTCAAGCAGGCGGTTGATTTGTTGACATCCCAGAGGTGAGCTTGGAGTTAAACCACTTGTGTTCATACTGGTGGCTACATTGATTTCAATCAGTCAATCAAATATTTTTAACTAATACCAGCCTGTACTGATCTGCATTCGATATATCAAGACACCTTTACTCTATGCTTTATGGGCTGATGACACAGAAATGTGTCACTAAAACAGACGATTAAGCCATTGTTTTCCTATGGTGCAGCTTACCTACTAGGTGTTTTCTCTGCTGCGGCGCTATGTGGTTTTCAAATTGTTTTGGACTGTGCATAAAAGTTTAATTTTTTTTTCTGCCTAAGACACAGCACTCATTGATGTCACTTCTGGCTGAGGCAACCTCAAATAGAGGAAGCAGGCAAAGAGGCATGTAAGGGTTTGCACTGATACCCCATGTAAACCAACAGCAGTTTTATTTTGGGAAAATAAATACATTGGGATGGCTGTAAATATACTTAGGTTTCAACTTGAATATTTTTCTTATGTGTGGGAAACACTGACTAAGAATAGGGTGGTAGATGACTTTTTTCTGTGTGCATCATGGACCATATGGAAACAGTTGCCTTTTATATATTTTATTTTCAAGTTTTATGTCTGCATGAAACATAAAGAAACACCTCCAGGGGGGTCGGATACATGAAGTTGCTCCACATGGCTTGAATTATTGAAAAATCGCCTGCCAAGTGGATAACATGTAATTTTTTTTTTCCAATAATCAATCAATTGGTCGATGTGTGAGGATAGTTTTGATTGACTGATTTTAATTTGTTGACTACAGCTTTAAATCTGTTTTACAGGTTTTCGGGGTGCAAAAAAAGTAATTTCTCTTAACTGTTTGTTTCTATCACCTCACAGTCCCTCCTAGAGACCCACGACTCTGTGGCATCCAAAAACTATGAAACCCCTCCACCAAGCCCCTGCTCCTTCATGGATGCAGCCTTAAACAACCAGCCTGTTCCTCCAGATGCAGTCAGAATGGTGGGGATCAGAAAAGTGGCTGGTGAACACCTGGTGAGTTTGCTTAGTAAGCCAAGTAATCACCAAGGCAGACAGAGCCCTCTTGTAAAGAATTAAGAGATAAAACTCAATAATAAAAAGTATGATTTGTGATTTTGGAGAAGGTAGTGCTCTCACTGTAATGAGATCTATTTGGAGCTCTGTTAATTAGAGGAACAAGTTTGATTTTAGCAGCAGTCTGGTACAAGTTAAGGTTGATTTTCCTGTTTTAGGCTGTCATTCTTCAATACAGAGGAGCTGGAGTTAACTTTTTCAGTTGCTCTATTGTCTCACGTGGAGTCCTTAAACTCTGCCAACTGTTCAGTTATTCATAGCCCTCCAAAAGGCTTTTGAAACAGTACTGTGGGTCTGCTAACCCCTGAAAAAAGAACTGCTGCCACATGATCCAAATTTTATCAGAGGTGAAGCGCAGCCAGAATAAGACCACAAGGACATCCAACAGACAACTGTAAACTGTCCTGGAGCAAACTCACTTAAAAGAGGTGGACAAAGCCTTTAACTTAGCAAATCCAAAATAGCTTATTAAGCTAAATCTGTTAAGTGGTTACATAATCAAAGGTTAATGAATATTGTACTATAACATAATAAAAACATGTATTTTGTAATGTCATGGTTTATACTTGAAGAAAAATGTACAAATTAATTATTGCTGCAGGCCATTTTCCTTTTGTCTATTTCCTATTAAAGTTGCATGATTTAACTAGAAACAGGAATATATATATATATATATATATATATATATACACACATATATATATATATATATATGTATGTGTGTGTGTGTGTGTGTATATATATATATATATATATATATGTACATGTATATGTATATATATATATGTATATATATGTATATATATAAATTTCTATTTCTAGTTAAAATTTAGACCAAATTTTAATGTCAGATTTAACATACTTGTACATTTAAGGATAGAGGACGCAAACACACTTAAGCTTTTTAGAACACTTAATTAACCAAATTTGCCCATTTACTGAAACAGTACAGTAATACACCTGGATGTAGACTAGTTAGCCCACATATCACATACTGATTTTGTTCTGTCTGTTCCTTTGTGAAGGGAGTGACATTTCGAGTGGAGAGCGGTGAGCTTGTGATTGCCAGGATTCTCCATGGCGGCATGATTGACCAGCAGGGTCTACTTCATGTGGGCGACATCATTAAGGAGGTAAACGGCAAGGAGGTGGGCAACGACCCCAAAGTGCTCCAGGAGATGTTAAAGGAGGCCAGCGGCAGTGTGGTCTTGAAGATCCTGCCTAGTTACCAGGAGCCACACACACCGAGGCAGGTCAGCACTGGAAACCCCTCATTAAACTGTCTCAAAGTAAAATATGTATTTGATCATCTGCCCTGAGGTTAAAACCGAACAAACTTTCTAATAACTTTGGAAGGACGCCGTCATTTTTATCAGTTAGAGTAAGTGGCACTCGCTGTCCTCACTGGCATCATCTCCTGTCTGTAACCTTGTCTGCTGTGCCAACAATCATATATCTGATGTCAGGGACTTTGAAGATGACATTGGCTGCTTGGCTGTAGTAACAACATTACAGTTTTGTAACCTATCCAAATGCAGAGTCATTTAAGGCTCATACATAGTGGATCAATAATTTAAGTTTTCTCCTACAACAGATAAAAGTAATGAGTCCACAAACAGCTCATGACACTGCACCCTGAGCTCTGTCTGAAGTAGCCTTTTCCTGTTGCGAACTCACGTCAGAAAGATTATACGTTTGTTGGGGATCAGTATTTATCTTACAAAACTTATAGAGGATGAAGTTTTATAGCAGCTAACAAATCACCCTTGGTGAGGCGGTGGGCCTCCCAAGCTATACCAGCTAATGAACACCAGCTTTCTGAGAGCCAGGGGAGGCCAGTCACAGCAAAAGTGTGACCCAGTTTACAGCGAAGGTTATCTCTCCAGCACGATGGGAGGATACAGCACACCAGTGGAGGCAGTTTGTACAGATAGAGCAGCGTGAGGCACAAGACTGTGTGACTGATCAGGCTCAGCAGTGGAGAAGAGGAACACTGGAGCCTGAAGGAGCTGTGCCAAATGAAGTCATTAGAAATATACTAAAACATAATCTACAAGGAAATGATGTAGAGTAGGTTTCTTTCTTGGATTATTAGAATAGAGAAGGCTATTTAAGGCTTGTTATGTCTCTCTGATAAAAAATGTAGATTATTGGTTTATATATATATATATATATATATATATATATATATATATATATAAATATATATATATATATATATATATATATATATATATATATATATATATATATATATATATATATATATATATATATATATATATATATCTGCTGAAATGAAAATAAGTTACACATAAACTCAAATCCTAAAAAAATGTCAAACTTGCAAAAAAAATGTAAAAAGGAGACAAAATTAGGCATGTAACAGCACAAGCATTAGCCTTCATCTCAGAGCTACAGTGCCATTCACACTGAGCCCCGGGCGAGGCATTACACTCTTTTTACCTTATTCCTTTGCCTGAGATTATCTCAAGAGATCAGAGAGAAACACAAATTGGCATGCTTACATAAGAAAAAGCTTTCAAAATTTGGAAAAGAAAAAAAATCAGCATTCCCACTATGTCCTGACAAAACCTCTGAAGTCAAACAGCCAGTCTTACAGAAAACCTCTCAAATTGCTTTCTTAAAAAACTTCATTTCCTTTCATTTCTGAGGGTTATTCACCGAAGAGACTGAGTCATGGATGTTTCTGGCATCTCAAAAGATGCCGCCTTTTCTGTAGGAAGACATTTCTACAGTAAATTGTCTCAAGATCTTCTGCTTTTCACACCAGGAGAGTAAGAGTATTTGGATTTCATTTTCTGTGGCGTCACCTCCAGATATCAAAGTGCCTACTTGAGCAGTTAACAGGGTCTGTCTGTCAGAGATCTTACAGAATGATTTGTCTGTGTTGTGGTAGTTAAGAGTTGTGTGGGTGGATGTTGCACTTCAGGAGGACTTTCTGTGATTAAAGTTGGTCTCTATAGTCTCTGAATGTGATCCAGCTGTCTCTTTTTCATGCCTCAGGCCTGGTCATTGCATGCTGACTAAACTCTGCTGACAGCTCCCTTTGGCCATTTGAGGCCAAAAAGTCTGTGTGTGTGTGTGTGTCTCTCTGTGTCCCCACAGGAGAATGAGACACAGTACAGTGAGGGATGACAGTCTTTTTTTTATGTCTGTGTATCAGTACGAGAAAAGCGTCAAGTGCGGGGGGGGGGGAGGGATGGTTGCCATGGCTACAGATTTTGGCTCCATTTTCTCTCTCTTTCTTTCCGTCTGTCCGTCTCTCCCTCCTTGTCCTTCTGTCAGTGGGGGTTGGGATGCATATTTCAGTTTATGAGATGAATCCTGTGGCCTTGAGATTTCGGGAAAGTGAGCGGAGAGATGGAGTAGTGTTTGAGTGTTCAAGGTTGTTCAGTAGTGATGAACGTTTATACTCCCGATCCATCGACAGCTGCAATACACTACAGCCTGAGCAGCATAGATACACAAACACAGTGTTTTGTCTGGGATTTTACATGCCCCTCATTAATTTCAGGGTTTTTTTACTTCTTTCAGACCTTTTTATGCACCAACTGAGGCTGGAGGCATCATGTTTTAGTTGCTGTCTTTAAGTTTGTTTATGTACAACCACATCTCAACGATGATTTGAGGGGATATTCTTCAAACTTTGCTCACTCTGTGAAAGGATAGGAAGTTAATAAGTCAAGGGGAAAAGTTATGTAGCCTAATGTTCATCCCTGCTCATGAAAACAAGATTTCAAGAATCCTCCAAGGGCTTTTCCAAGTATTTAGCATAGATGTCAGTCTAACAGAGAAATAATCTGATTATATTTCAAGGTCATAAATTAAGGGTCAAGGCCCTAGAGCCTCATTTTCATCATTTGCTTGTGAACACTGTCTTTCAAAATAATTTAAGGGATAATCATTTAATTTTGCACAAACGCCAGTTGGGATGGGTAAATTAGATAAAGTTCTTGATTGTGACCATATTTCAAGAATCAGGTGCTTTGGGTATTATCTATTGTCCTTGGGCAAGACACTTAACCCCCAGTTGCTCCCATTGCTGTGTCAGTGGTGTGCAAATGGGCATGAAAAGGTGTGAATGTGTTAGTTAATACTGATGGATAACTAACATAGTAATTCTGAACCATCAGTGAGTGAATGTGAGAGGGAGTGGGTGTGAATGGGTAGATGTGACCTGTGGAGTAAAGCTGCTTTGAGTAGTCAAAGACTGGAAAAGCACTGTATAAGCTCAAGTCCATTTACCATTACCATTTCAAGAATCAGGTGCTTTGGGGATTATCTTGATTTTCTTTCACTTGTCTCACTCGGCAGAGCTTGATCTTTTTGCAAAGTGAAAAGCAGAGCCTTAATCATGGATGAGATTTTTTTCACTTTAAGCACCAAGTGAAGTTTATTTTAAGCACATGATGAGCGGTTAACTTGGGTAAACATAGGAGATAAAATTGTCAAATGCAGTGGGCATAGTGAGGGTGCAACTCTGTTGGATGCAGCATGACATCTGACCCTGGCATTCTGTTAAGACATGGTGTTACGAGAAATTCATCCATAAAAGCTAATGTTTATTCACTGATTTGTCAAACTCCCTCTGGAGTAAACATTCTCATTGAAGAGAGTCCTTGATTTAATAGTCCTTGATCGGTCGAATTTGCACACTACTTCTAACAAGATATATGAATTCTTAAAAAGTATTCAAAGTTGATCAAGCAATTTCTGTACATTTATGGCTCTTAAAAGGTTTGGAAATGTATTAAAGTAAAATCATTTGGTTAAAAAATTCTAAGCTTGTTTTCTATGTCTATATTCATCAGAAGGAGTGTTGCAGGCTTGAATATTCTTATTTGCATCCTGTGTTTAGCGAGTTTTAATTTTCAAATATCTTTAGCAATAGGAAGCTGGGTTTGATTCTTTTCTTCCTGAATAAAACCACGCCGGATTTGTTGAAAAATGATGATCATGTATCACAGAAATACAGTGTCGCAATAATGTTGTTGAGTAGTCCATGTGCTTTATCTTTTTTTTAATCTTTTGTTTGTTTGTTTGTTTGTTTGTTTGTTTGTGGGTGACCTTGTCTGAATTCATAATATATGAGATATGGCAGTTAAATAATGAGACTGCACTTATGAGAATAAAACCACATGATTCACACTCACAGCAGGTAATAACCATTCAGATCTAGCGTTTCAATTACCAGCCAGCTACCAGCATGTTTCCAGCCACTGGATGTCCCCACCCCACCTTTCTGGGATTGTGCTTGAATTCCATTTAAAACAAACCCGTTCAGGCATTTGCAGGGTGCCTCCATGAGTTGCTGCTTCCTTCACAAGATTATATGTCCCCTACCTTTTTCCTGGTCAATATAGTAGCTGCCAAATCAACAGAGGGCAAACTTGAGGTGACAAATTTACACAAACATGGCCTTGACTTTTCAATTTATAATTGTCAAGGAGGGTAGGCCCTGTCACAGACCTGCCACGAACCAGCCAAGACCCTGTCAGGGAAAGTGGATATGTTTTAAGTGGCTGCATCTGTACCTCGTATATGTGTGAATTTTTTCTGTATCAAACCAAGTGATTATTTTGGTACTAATTCTGATTTGGTCATCTGTTTTATTAGGCCTTTGTGAAGTGTCACTTTGACTACGATCCATCCCATGATAACCTGATTCCCTGTAAGGAAGCCGGGCTCAGCTTCAACAGTGGCGACATCCTGCAGATTTTCAATCAGGAGGACCTCAACTGGTGGCAGGTCAGCACGCCCTCAGGCACATTTGTAACATATTCAACAGCTTTTTTCTTCTTTGCTCAACCTTTGTGTGTTTGTGTTTCCCCTCACAGGCCTGTCACATAGAGGGAGGAAGTGCAGGCCTGATACCCAGCCAGCTGTTGGAGGAGAAGAGGAAAGCATTTGTGAAGAGAGATCTGGAGCTCACCACCCCAGGTACGCTTGCACTCAGCGGCACGTAGCCGAGCCAAAGAAGCACCTCTCATTATGCAGATTTGACACCAGCTCCTCGCCGCACAGACACATGGACAACAAAGACAGCATCTGTTCCTCTCCATATCATATAAACATTTCATCCCCCCCGTCTCACCTCTTCAGTCTGTCTGCGAGCACTGGTAATGAGCAGCAGCGTGACTCAGGAGCCCTGATCCAATCTGCTGGTTATTAAGCTGCAGGGTCTGACATTAGCAAACTGGAGGAAAGAGAGGTGGTGATAAGGCTCCCTTGATCAATAACCATCTCTTTTATTATGAGATGTGGAGTGTTTTCTGTTAGATGTATCTGTGTCCTGAGGAGCAGCTGAACAGGTGGTGAGTCAGAGCAGCGTACCCTTCACTTTAGGGGGGTAGATGACAGCCCAAATGTTTTGTCCTTGTAGCCTGCAGAGGACACATCTGTGCTAGCACACTTTAAACTCCTCATACCAAGAGAGCGTGCTTTGAATGAACAATTTAACAGCTTAATTTTGCAGTATAAGGTACAAAATTATTATTTTATTAATGATATAGCAAAAACTCAGCAACCATGCTGCAAGTTTAGAACTGAATTCTTGTCTGTCCTATCTAAAGAGAAGAAATCTAATATGAAAATGTAAAGCTTATCTTTCCTCCATGTTTGCTTCCATGTGTGTAGCCAGTATTCTCCCCCAGCAGCTGAATAATCAGCCATATTGAGCTGATTTCCTCGTCTCAGGTGTTCTCTAGCAGCAGACTGGTTTTATTCCCTGATTAGTGTTGGTGCACAGTGCCCCCTCGTGGTTTTACTGTCCTATAACCCTCTAGATGTTGGGTTCATAACCTGGCAGAGCTCTCAAAGACACTTCACCTTCACACAGTGCAGCATTTCAACATTTTTTTCTTTTTTTTGAAGTGGCAGGCAGAAACAACTGCCAAAATGAAGGCTTATCTTTTTTGCATGTATTTTGTCTATTTCAGGTCCTCTATGTGCAGGGATGGGGGGCAAGAAGAAAAAGAAGATGATGTATTTGACAACAAAAAATGCAGGTACACGTTGACATCCTGTCATACATCCTTACTTAGGTTAAAATGACCACCCACTGTATGATGTGCTTACTTAACATGTAGATACTTGTGCTCGACTCAGGAATCCCTTCTGCTTGCAGCTGCTTCTATAAATCCTACATAGGTTAAGACACTCTGTCTGGTCCTTAGACTTACTTCATGGTCAGCAGCTTTAAAGAGAAGTCTCCCTAATTATTTGTTTCACAGCTGTGCATCTAAATAAGACAACAATCTGATAATCAACTTCGCTGAATATTACAGAAATTAATTGGAGAACAATTTCTTTTCCTTAATTAAAATGTGCAATGCTATATGTAGTAACTTTTTAGAATCAGATATACTTAATTCAATTCAGAGAAAAATTAAATCATTAGAGTTGATAATATACATAATATTTTTTAAGGTTTAATGAAACAGGAATATGTATGGAGTAGAATAAAAATAAAGCCATGTTCAGAAGCTAAAGGAATTGAATATAAAGCTGTATTGTACTATTACAAAAAATAAACAGTATTAAACAGTGTAAATCAGTGATGGGCAACTTTTGTTAGTAAGAGAGCCACAGAATTTAATCTTCATTGCCAGAGGGCAAAGTTGTTGCAAATCACAGGGTACTCTCAATATAACAATTTCAGCAACTTCATTTTCTAAAGGGATGATTATAAAACTTGAGTAAGAAGTTAAATCAATATTTATGAATTTAACACAAATGTAAATTGATGTACTTATTCTAATGAGCTGCACATTAAATTCCAACCAGTTTCAGCTATGTTGTAATCTAAGTAGCAGAGTATTTACTGCTTATTTAAGTGTATTTTGGGATCTTGGGACTATTGAGGGGATTGGTCTTTTCTAAAGGCACTCCTTTGTGAAAACACCACATAGCAACTTAAGTTTGAGAGACTGTCAGAGATCACCTCATTTTGTGTCTCAATACATCCCTATTTTCTATTTTCTTTTTCTTTTCTTTTTTTCAAATTTTTATAAAATTTATATATGAGTTGTGTACCTTGCATTCTGCCCTTAGGTCTTCACTGTGGTCCACCTGCATTTTAACAATTTCCTGATTTCCTCATCCTGACATAACTACCATCATTTAGTTTTACACAAGGTGACATTATTTTAATAGTGACACTGGAGCCCTGATGCCCAACAGCTAAGAGCTATGGATTCAATTACTGATGATACATCAATCATTTCGGACACCAAACAGGTGGCTTCATGACAGGATGCTGCATCACAGATGGATACAACATACAGCCTAAATCTACACACGGCCACAGAAACACCAGTTAACTTGTAACAACTATCTATTTACATATAAATAAATAAAGTATTACATTTTGACATGCCTGCTTACATCAGCTGCTAAAACACATGGAGCTTCACTCAATGCACAACCAGAAATGTTTTTCACATCAGAAATAATTCAACTACATACAGAATCAACAAAGATACAAGGGCAAGGTAAACACATTAAAAGCAAGTCATAAGATAAAGTCCATCCTGCTTTTTCCTGCATAAAGAGTCTAATGAGCTTGTTGTAGAGCTCCACAACTCCAGCCTGCAAGCACAGCTCATTAAATTATAGATTCATGAGGATTTTCCCAAATGATTTTAAAAGCAACACCACTGCTGAAAGTGTTGTCTTGTGCTCTAAAGCTGACATGATCAGAAAATTTAGATACACAAGAACTACTTGAAAAGTTGGTCTGCAGTAAATCTGCCGCTTAATTCAATTCATTTCCTGTTTAAGTCACTGGGAATAAAAAACATAGCTATGCGAAAAGTGTTAGACTAAGCAAAACAATACATCACTAATGATCTAAGTCACGAAAACTCCAAATACTTCTGTAACTTGAACTCTTTCTGCAAGTTCCACAAGTTCACTTGTTAGAGTCTGAAGCAGACACAATAAATGCCTGATTTATTCGTATCTAATGGGTGGCAGCGCTTTTTCTCTCCATGTTCAGCATATACAGACATAGAATACTTTGCTAACTCAATTTCAAGACATTGGCTTGAAAAATATCAACTTTTTCATTCAGCTACCACAGCCTTGGATTGTCATGTTCAGGCTAGTAGCTAATGGCATCAGTACTGCTTACCTGCAGAGCTGATGGAGAGGACAGGTGTCTACAGGATCAAAAGTGGCACATTTTGGGTGGCTCTATGGCACATACAAGACAAAAACCCTTTGCTAACTCAGTCTTTCAATTACTGAAACATCAGCTGAGACCATTGACCTTCTCCTTGGCAAGTTAAGATACTGCAGCCTTGCATTTTTCATATTTGAGCTAATGGCTAATACTGCCATTAGTGTGTCTCACCTGCAGAGCTGTTGGGAGAGCAGGTGTGAGGCTGAAAAGTTTTTATTTAAAGGTGCAGTGTGTAGAAGTTGGCAGCATTTCGCTGAACAGAAACGGTGAATATAGGATATAATATTTTTATTTGTATGTAAAGTCCGTCAAAATAACAGCCAGTCATCCCCATAAAACGTTTGTTTTATTTTTATTTAGTTAGAAAAAGCTTCAAAAAATTTATATTACCGCGGGCCACATTCATGTAGGCCGACATAATGATCCGCCATGTTGTCTACGGGTGGATTTTGGGGACAAAAAGAACGAAATGCAAATCTGTCCGCCGGTTCTGATCTGATTAGCATTAATGCGCTCATGTTTGTTTGTGTTACTACAAGTTTTACAAAACCTGCAATCAGCAGCTAACAACTGACGTGTAATCTATAAAAATAATGGTTACAAACCTTGTCACTTTAGTAAATGATGCCGTGTTCATGATCCCTTTTGGTCTTCACAGGCTTCTGTTGCTCAGCGATGTGACGTTTTGGTTACGGTTGGGCTCATTCTAGAATCTGAACGATAGATGTCGCTCAAACGCCAAATTCTACACACTGCACCTTTAAGTCCAAATGTCAAAAAAGATACTTAACATTAATAATAACAACAATAATAACGTATATATATTTTTTTTGTATAGCACTTTTAAAAACATAGGTTTACAGAGTGCTTTGGCAAACAGATTTAAACAGACAGTTTTTAGAAGTGATTTAAAAGAAGTGACTTGTATTTGTAATCATTTTACAAAGTCTACAGTAAAATTTAATCTATTAAATATCCTTCTTTGGACCAGAGTTTGGCAGTGCCAAGTTTAAAAAAAACAAGATCTCCACAACATATACAAACTGTTACTTTCCGGCTCATTGACATAAAGCATGCGCCATAATGGCAAGAAGCAGGGGACAGTCGCCTGCAGTGATCAGACTGCAGCACAAGCACATTTCAAGCACTGTCGGAGCTCCAAAATGGAGTTATAGGTTGTTCAGATGTTTAAGATGCTGCAGATCATTTTCATTTCTGATCTCATTCTCTCCTCTTTTCTCTCTCACCTGCTACTAACCTGCATTGTGTTTATTTTCACCTGCACCTGCAAATTTAAATTGTTACATTTTTTACCTGTGGCTGCATGTTTTTGCAGGAACCTTGCCCTGTGCAAGACTAGAAATAGAATTAGGTACAATCTATAAGGCTGCAAGCTATGAATGAAACAATCTGCACTGGAAGTGGTGAAACTGAAGGGGCTACAAAATAAAGAAAATAAACAAATGGAAACAATACTTTGTTATACATAGTAAGTTTTACTCAGTTAAATTACTAAATAGAAGGTAATGAATCTTACTCTGATTAGGCCGTTAGAGAAGACCTTGCTTGCTTTTTTTCTGATTTGTATTTTGAAATGGCTTTTTTCTGGTCAGAATTTGATCGCCACGAGTTGAGGATATATGAAGAAGTTGCCAAAGTCCCACCCTTCAGGAGGAAGACACTGGTCCTGATTGGTGCACAAGGGGTCGGCCGTCGCAGTCTGAAAAACAAGCTACTGGTGTCGGATCCTCAGAGATATGGAACAACCATCCCCTGTGAGTGGAACCATGTAACACCACATTAAAAACATCTAAAGATATACGGTAAAAAACAAACTGTTACCACTTTCGTTTGGTCAGTGTCTGCTGCAGGGCTGATTTATTTTTGTCGTTTCTCCCTCAGTCACCTCCAGAAAACCAAAGGTAGATGAGAGGGACGGCCAGATGTATTCCTTTATGACCCGCAGTGAAATGGAGTGTGACATCAAAAATGCTCGTTTCTTGGAACATGGAGAGTATGACGGTAACCTCTATGGCACTAAAATTAACTCCATACATGAAGTGATAGAAACAGGAAAGATCTGCATCCTGGACGTGAACCCACAGGTACAGAAAAATCACACAACACTCATCTGTCTCCATTTGTCTCCAGTGCATATCCATTTTCCTTCTGAATCTGTATCTATCATTTATCACAATTTCCAATGCAAATTACTTGGGTTTAAAAATCCTAATTTATAACTAATTATGCTGTGCTTGACGCTGCTGAAATATTTCCAGGCCAAGCACATCATCAATATTTATCAAAATGGATCTCTTAATGATGTGCATTACACACTGGAAACACTTTGCTGATCTTATTTACTCACATTAGCTTGATAAATTTGTAAGACAGAGACACTGCTGTTGTATTTTAATCACAATCTCAGTGTTATAATTACATGCCTGTTTTATCCATTCCCATTTTCATAAGAGCCTGTTTTCTCTGCAGGCTCTTAAAGTGCTGCGGACTTCAGAGTTCCTGCCCTATGTTGTGTTTATTGAAGCTCCAGATTTTGAGGTTCTCAAAGCGATGAATAGGTCGGCTATAGAGTCAGGAGTGGTCACAAAACAGTTAACGGTAAGTGCATGTTTATTGAACTCATTTATGTGCCATTAATCTCTCCTGTGACAAATAGGCTCATTCTTAAAAACAGAGCTTGTGTTAAAATTTGAGGGCTTACCAGTGTTAAAGTATCTAGCACAATAAGACCAAGGTTAGTAAATTATGTGTCATTTCATTAAAATATGTTTCCACAGTATCTTGATTTATCATTTTAAGAGCACTGTAGTGTAACTAAATGCTATGTTAGTGTCTCTCTGCATCCACGGTGAGGGAAAGGATTGCTCTTATAAATGTATTTCTCCACTTTTAAAAACAACTGCCCAGTCTAAAGTAATGAACACCTTCTGATCTGGATCACATTTTTACTGTTGGTTCTTTTTGGCTATTTTATTTAATTTTTGTTCCTTAAAGTAGTATTTGCCATGGTCAGGTTATTACCCGAGTCATCTTTGGCCATTAGTAACTAGGAATGGAGACTGAAGCAGACACCTTGTTCTGCATTTTTAGAAAACTAAAAATGTAACTGTTTGACCTTGATTACTCATTTACTCATTTACTCATGTCGCCCTCAAAACGTTCTTCCAAACTGTACAGTCAGTCCCATCGGGTAAAGTATTGATCCAGTGTTAAAATGTATTTGGAAATTGGCAGGATGTCAGTCAGCTAATAACATAACAAGTGAACATACGGTCATGTCATGATGTGTCCAAGCTCTCCTCCGAGAAATGACTATCAGTGAATGTAAAAACTTTCATCATGATGTATTTAAATGTTGCTTTTTAAAACAGAAAGGTCAGTTTTTGGGAAGTAACTTGTATAAAAAAAACTTTGGAGCTGAAATTGGCCTAACAATATTTCGTTTTGCATCATAATCGCGAAAATGCGCATGTACAACAGACAAATTGCAGAATCTATGATAGTGGTTACGTGTCTTGTGAGCCTGTATGCAGCCACTTCATCGCTGGTTAATGGGGACCTAAAGCTCATGTTTTCTCTTTTTCTAGGACTAATAATCAATTAAAGTCTGTCTGATATCAGTCTCAGCAGTCAGAGAACTGATCACCATGCAGCAGACTCTGTGTGTCTCTGTGTGCATGTTAAAAGACGACGCTGCTCCAGACACAGGCACATCGACATGACGCTAAAAATGGCATTCTGTCAAGTGAGATGTGTTCAGGAAGTTTCCTGTTTGTTGCAGTTGTCCTTTGGCTGATCAGTGATCTGACTGAGTCCAGAGGCTGTTAAAAGCACTAACTCACCATGTGAGCTTCGTATCGTTCGAATATATACTGGACCAAAGAAACTTTGTTACAGATGGCTGACAGTGTGTTCGTCAGTTACTTACAAGCTACAAGATTATTTGTAAAGATTAATCCAGAAAGACTCATGCTTCCTTCTTTCTCCTGCCGGCTTGTGTCTGCACGTCAGAGCGCTCAAGGGAGGAGAGACAGAGTTCTGATGGATGCTCCCCAGTTTATTTTGTTTCCACCAAAAAAAAAACATTTTATGGATATACATATATATATTTTAACTAAAATACAGCATGTTGAAGATCACACAAGATTCTTATTTTTGTTTCTTGAAGATTAAAAATGTGACTTTTTTTAGCTACAAAATTAAAGGTAATACTGATGATAAACACAGACACATTTATTAATAACAGGACATTTAATCAAACATTTGGGGCTTTAGGCCACCCTCTGGTTTCATGTTTGAAGAGCAGGAGTTTGAATGCAAAATTAATTAAGACCAAAATACAAAAAACATCTTACATCTTTTAAAATATATACAAACTCTACAGACTCTTAATAAGCTAAATGTTGCTAGTACCAATTTGGACCCACTTTTGTCCTCAGAGTTGCCTCATGTCTTTGTGGTTTAGCTCCAACACGGTGCAGGAAACATTCCTCTTTTGCAACATCAAAAACTTAAACCAAGAAAACACTTGATGGTTGAAGCAGCAAATAACAGGCTTTATAATCCTGCCTTAAGAAAAGGATCCCCTGTAAGAGTTAAACAGAAATGCATCAGAGGAAAGCTCATTATGTCGGTGATTAGAAAGCCTAATGTGTTTGATTTACCCGCTGTAGAGGAACCAAACAAGAAATGTTACAATCTTTCTGTTTGTATTATGCAAACTAATTTGACTTCAATGTTTACTCGGTTCTTCCATCCAAGTAATTTTCCAATCACCTCATGGTCCCTCTCTCTCCACAGGACTCTGAACTAAAGCGGACAGTGGACGAGAGTGAGCGCATAAAGCGGGCTTATGGACATTACTTTGACCTCTGCATCGTTAACGACGGCCTAGAGGCAGCGTTCAGGAGTCTTCGGTTAGCACTGGAGAAACTGTTGACGGAGCAGCAGTGGGTGCCAGTCAGTTGGGTGTTCTGAGAGTTGATGGAGGGTCATCAGAGGATGATTTCACACCGGTAGCTCCAGAGGGACTTTCTCCATGCAGTTAATGTGGGTGGATGTCTGTAGTGAAGGGCCGAGCGTCATGAGTCAGTGCTAATGACCAGCCTCATGTAGAGCGTTTTTGTACAACCGTAGTGTTCCTCTGTTGAGCCTTTATGTAATTTTTAAATTATTTTGTTGTTATTAAGAAGGATTAAGAGTTGATTCTAAGGTTTAGTGCAATAGTGTGAGTGAGCGTGTGTAAGTTTAGATAAACGTGAAAGTAGACTTTAGAAAAGGAAAGAATATATTTGGCAGATAACAGTGCTCTTTGAAGGATATTTAAACTTTTTAGCCTTTCCTACTTTATGTAGTGTAATGTTTACATTTGACTGCTAGGGCAGAATGTTGAGGAAAAGAAACCAAATGTCACATTTGTGTCGCAGTTTTTCTCATTCACTTTGGCTCAGTTCTCTGCTGAGAGAATAAATTTTTCAAAATATAAAGCTCAAACCTCTGAATAATTAGTCATACACAGCAGATCATTCTACCAAATGTTGTGTTTTGACATATGACTGCATAAAAGTCAGTTCAGTTCTCTACAAATCTGCACTAAGATATTCTAAGTATGGCTCCCTGATAAAAACTCATAAAACTTCTAAACTCTTAAGATAATTCTCAGTTTGTTGGTCAGTGCAACCAGAAAGAAAAGCTGTTGTTGGTGGGCGCTATGCCGAGAAGATAACAGGAAGTGACTGCTCGCACAGAGATTAGCATAGACGCTAACAGCTTCAGTATCAGAACTAGACCACATTTCTTTGTTACAGGTGAAACAATGAACAACTCTACAAACTTATTAATAGGAAGGATATTTTAGCTCCAGTTCCGACTCCAGTTTTAATTTACAGAGTAGTGTATGTTCTGTCCTTTATGCTGCTACATTATTGGCCACCTACTACATTATCTAATTCGTCTGTAATGAATGTGATTGACGGAACAATTGTCCAATCACCTGCCGGATGTGCTTTTGAAAGGGTCTGCCCATTCCCAAACACTTTCAATGAGCTCTGTATTGAATTATTGAATGGACCATCTGAAGTATCAGGTTAGTTGTTTGAGCTATGCTGGTCAAAATGGCAGTTTTTCTGGTTACCACCACAGTCACATCCTACTTGATTATATAATATGTGATTATGAATGCCACAAAATTAAAGAACATGCTTGCAGGGACACTGGAAGGATTACAAGGCCCCATGTTAAGTCTTCACAACTGGGAATCGGTAACCAACATAGCTTGAGCTGACCTTGCGTAACAGACATGAGCACACCTACATTTTGAAAGAAAAACCACATTGCTGACAGAATATGTATTTATGTCATTCCACATTACATTCTGGGTTGTGCCACCATCTATAATGGATAATGCACTATTTTTTTGTGTGTGTTTGGCTTAATACAAGAAAAGTTACAAGTACAGAGCAGGATTACTGCATTTAAAAATGCAAAAACAAACTACATAACTAAGTTTGGGAAAACTCCCATTGGATAACATGTTTTCCCTCATCTAGTTTTATTGGTGAACAGCATCCCACCAATAAAATTATCCTTAAAAAACAGCTGATTCACCAGATTCCATGTGTCATTCGGTGAATCAATCTTGCAAAGCTTTAACCTGAAATGTTTGTCCTTGATCAGAAAATACCTCTGATAATGACAGGACAGTGACCTTAAAAAAATCTGCAAATCAGTCATTTGAGGAGAAAGAGGCTATAGCTATGTGTGTGCTTCAAGTTGTGCTTTAAGTGAAAGGTGACTTTAAGCCTTTAACTGGCCCGTAATGATTGTGATAAAAATGACATTCATTTAGGGACCATACCCACGGAGACAAATTCAGGTGTATTTGCACAAGTTTTAAGTCATATTGGCATTTAGTCCACACAGATAAGGCGTTTCTGTTACATTTTTGAAAACAGGTCTCAGGGTGGATAAATCTTAAAACGCTGGCCAAGCTTTTTTCTGTGTGGACAAAGAATATGGATAGCTTCAGAAACAATGTTGTCACAGCCCCATCTAAACTGCATGTTCGAACCCTGACAACAATAGCAGAATGGGACGTCGCAGTCGAGCTGCAGAAGCTACTGAGCTTGTTATGGTTTTTACAGCAAAATCCTCTGCTCCCCTACAACCGCCGCGAGCAACAAGAGGAAACCAAGAACAAAATACGTCAGTGTTTGTTCAAATTTCTCATGATGTATGCACATGCTTTATGTCTTCTTCTCTGGTCTTACAGGCATGGCCTATGTGCTACAGCGATTTCAGTGGTTTTCTGTGGACAGACACATTTCTTGAAACAATGCCGTTTTTACAGAGAACGTTTTCAATACGAAAAAGTTTTCATCTCCTTGTGGACAGGGCCCTAATCAGCAACTTATAGTTTTGAAAGGACCTGCCCTTTTCAAACAGAGTCTACAGGCTGTTGCCCAGATGGACTTGAAATATATCCCATGGATAAGTGAAACAGTCCATATGGTGTGTCAGGTTCCCAAAATGTGGCACAACAATGAAAATCTTCAGGCAGTTTTGTCAGAAACAAAAGAACAAGAAGACATTTGGAAGGCTGCTTGTGAGCCAGCTCAAGGAGATTCATTGATTTTACACTTAGATGCACCCTCATTTACTCACCTGATAAACTTGTGAACCTTTAATGGGCAATTGAAGCTGCAAGATTTCTCGTCCATTTCTCTTCTATGTGTCTGCCA
This sequence comes from Cetoscarus ocellatus, assembly GCA_037902135.1. Lineage (NCBI taxonomy): Eukaryota > Metazoa > Chordata > Actinopteri > Labriformes > Labridae > Cetoscarus > Cetoscarus ocellatus. The sequence continues at coordinate 2,578,462 of JBAMNC010000904.1, read as the reverse complement.
GCTCTGCCGTGCATCACTGCTTCTCTCACCTCCAACACCTCAGCATCGATGGCAGGGATGGGCAACTTTGATTACCAAGAGGGCCACATAAAACCATTTTTCCCTGCATTTAGGGCAGCATTTTTACAAATTGTCAGTTATTTTAAATGGAAGCAAATATATAAATAAAAAGAGCAAAAATAAATCTTTCATAGAAGTTACCTATATAATACCAATATTCATTTTGTATAACTGAAACACAAATTGTTGTGCATAATTATATTAGCTTGACATAGATTTAAAGCCTGTTCAGCTAATTTACACCGAATTATAGACAATTTAAGCTTCTTTGAACAAAAGATCAGTTAAATAGTTTATGAAGAACTAATATTTTACCTTTACCATTTTCTAGATGTTGTATTAGGTAAATCCTTATAACATCTTTTTGCACTTCATAGAAGAGATTAAGAGAAACAATCATCGCAATGTAAGTTCTTTAAAGCGATAGTCCAGCATTTTTTTCTTTTTGTGTCTTTCCTCACTCCTGAGTCCAAGACAGCAAGATAAACACCAACTCTGCGTGCAATAACAAGTAAGAGACGGACAAAGGTCACCCATCGCAAACTAGCTTAGCTCAAATAGCTGGAAGGCAATGGGAAGTATTAGCTGATTCGCAGTGATGAGTGAGCCATTATTGCGATCCATTCTTAAATTTGCAGGCAATTTGCATTTAAGAATGGCTTCCAAACAAACTGCTTACTCACAACTGCCAATCAGTTCTCATCGTTCACTTAAAAGAGCCATTCAAAAGACCCGACTCATTCGTGAACATCACATCACTAGTTAAACCACCGCGGAAGTAAGTAAACAAACTAAGTCTCTGTTTAGGAGTTGAAGAAGATAATACAGTGATAGCAGAAGATAACATAACATAAATGTAAAAAAAAGGGTCACAACAGGCACACAGGACCGTTTAGAGTTGCTCAAGAGTTTATCTGATGACTGTAGACAGAGGCAGGCTATTATTTCCCATTGACTTCCAGCCCTTTGAGATGAGGTAGTAAACGGTGGGTGACCTTTGTTTTTCTCTTGTTTGTTATTGCACACAGAGTCGAAAGAATGGTGTCTATCTGCTTGTTGTGAACTCAGAAGTGAGGAAAGACATGAAAACAAAAAAAATATTGGACCATCGCTCTAACTGCTTGCTAAAAAAATATGTATATCCCAACAATCTAGATAATACAGAAATATTTATTTCATTTTCCAATTTGTGCTTTGTGTTGTAATTGTAGCTTAGGTTGAACCACATTTGGCATATTTAGTCACGTTTTCTTTATGTTTACAATTTGTGAATTTTGGAAATGTTTACTGGGCCACACAAAGTGAGGTGGAGGGCCACATGTGGCCCCTAGGCTTCCAGTTGCCCATCCCTGACCTATCGGCTCCAATTGGGGATTTAAGGCACCATCTTTTCTCTCCCAGTGTTCTGGATGCAAAATTATCTGCAAAAACTTGTGAGGCATTTTGGCTTTTAAGGCTCAAACAATAGCAGTAACAACTTTTTCATTTTGGTGGCACTGGCCAATAAACGGATTAAAAACAAGGTTTTTAATAAATAAATAATGTTTTGGGTGATATTACGTTTTGCAAACCTGCTCCATAGTTACGTTGTACAATGAAACTGGTATGACGGTTGCATTGAGAGGATAGAGAACTTAAAGACTGTTTTAATAAATGAGCCAAAATAATAGAGAAAAACTGAATTCTTTGTTTTGCCATGATATCATACAGTATGATTGTATGTGCTCAAAAATGTGCTTTATCTTGTCTGTCTCCACTTATTCACAAACTGAACAGCAATAGATGATGTAAACTAAAACATGAACATGCAATACGAGTACGCACACACTACAAAACTCTGATAAATACACAATGACACAAGAGCTGTGGAAAACTGTCACGTCGAGACATTTTTGCATTCATCCTCAAATCTAACATTTGTTTTATTTACTTCTATGTTAATTATTTGTTGTCCTATGCTGGCGTTTGTTGGACGACCAGAGGATCAATCAAATGGATAAAAATGTCCGATGGCTTCCTGCTTGATTCTGTTGGAGTTGTATTTGTAGCACTGAGAACATTAAAACTCAAAGACAAACAATAAAGACAAAAATGAAGACGACGTAGCCTAAAGTATGCACTGATTGTACAATGAAGACAAACCTTTTTTGTTTCATTCCAGGTTGGACCAGTGATAAACGTTTTTATTTTCAGATGTTGAATATTGATCTTTGGCTTCATATTTAGACCTTCTTTTGCCTTAACCTGGTTTAAAAGCCAAGTAAACACTATCCCTGCTCCTTCTTAGAAATAGAAAAGTAACACTGCAGACTTCATAAATATTTATTCTATTTTCCCCTCAACTTGTAAGAACTCTATTGTAATAAAGAGAATACAGTCTAATCTATAGAAACACTCTTGGTGCTGGTGTGTAGACGACTACACTGTAGTTTGATGTTCATATAAAAATGTATTAAAACTGAACATGGTAAGAATATTGTTTCACTGTCTAAAGTCAATAAAAGTTAATTATTCTTAAATTAATTTACAGTATTAAATACATTAAATTACACTATTTACAAAATGGTGAGTCATAAGTTCAAATGAGGTGGAGTCTGGTTGTGCCTCTGTGGGTGTGGGTGGTTGTTGGTGCTGTCTGAGAAGAATGACGGAGTTCCCTGCATCCAGCGATGAGGTGCCAGAGGCAGCGTTATGGGATACATCTCGTAGGCAGGTGGTGGACTTCCAGGACAAATGGTTGCCAGCATGGGGTCAAACTGGAGAGGGTTAAAATAAAACCAACACAGATCAATGTTCATTTAATTGACAAAAAATTCAATTAAATGAACATTCATTGATAAATGAACATTCAAAATATTCATTGATCTCCTGTATTTATAACACTAACAAGGTCCAGTGTAACTCCTGTGAAATGTATGTTTAGTTGTGGTCAACCAGAAAAGGCTGGACTGAGATGTAAGGAGTGTTGAGGGGAAATATGCTCTCATTATGAATGGATGTATGAGTTCTGTTAGAAAAATATTGTCTTAATTTTTTTAACCAAATAACAGAAAATTATTGAAAGTGGTCTCAGTCATGACTCATTCATAAAGATGTGTCTCTAAGGGTGTTGATATCAACAAAAATTGAGATACTGAGAAAATACTCCACAAAAATTAAGTCATGATTTCCCATGAAAATTCAGTCAAATATCATGCATAGATGCTTTTAAGAACTCTGTGATTCGTTTATCTGTCATTTTTAGATATTTCTAGTTAGGATAGAAAATTAACAGTTTTTATCAAGAAGGGATGCACAATATCAGTACAATATCAGTTTTGGCAGATATTGGCCTACAAATTTAAATATCAGTATTGGCCGACATTGAAATGTTTACAAATATATCGACCATACATATTCAAATATATCCCTTATATAAACTGTAGTACTGGCAAAATACACAAATGTACTTTAATGCTTCAAGCCTCAGTCACACATTCCCGTTTCTCATGGCGATTGTGCACGATTGTCATAATCCTGATGAAACGTGCTTTGGTCGTTGTGCATGCGCTACTTGATCTGGATCAGCGTTGTATAGTCATGGGCGAACACCGGGGAACGGGGAAGGGTCCCGATTGTTTTGAACTGTTCAAAACTGTCGTGGAGAATCGGCGCTCTTAGTATAGCAGGGTGGAAGCCTAATGCAATCCTAAGGCGAATGGTATTAGTATGGCATGTACGGGGCTCAATTGGGCTGATCGTGGCTCAATCCTGAAAGCTTTCTGAGGACGATTGACAAGGACGTATCTGATTGTGCCCTGACTGTGTCCCGTTCAAGGCCACGCAAGTGACGGGGATCAATCTGGGCTTACGTGACGCAAACTGGGCTCAAACGGGGCTGACATTGTGTCAGCAGGATGGAAATTCATGGAATCCTCGTCATATCGTTGTATTGACCTAATTGAAGTGGGATGAACGCCCCTGAAGCGCTGTAGAAGCGTTACTGATAGTGTATTTACGGGGTTTGTCCGGGGGAGAGATTTCTTCCTATATCATGCTGATCAAACCAGCCTTGCCAATCGTCGTGCACAATTGCCATGAGAAACGAGAATGTGTGACTGGGGCATCCCCTTAATGTAAGTAAAAGTTTTATTTTTTCAATTTTTGTTAGGTTAAGACTTTGTGCTCTTGACAAAAATGTCAGTGTTTGTAAATGTCAGCATATCAGAAATTGCCAAAGATCCAATATTGTGCAGCCCTTGTATCAACTTAATGAGCCAGAATATTTCCCAGCTGTAACTCATCTTTTGAATGCACAAGTCAAACATTGCTGTTCAAGAGCCCATATTTAATCTTAAGTTGGATTCATGTATTCAGTTTGATGACTGCGATAGTATTTTCACAGTCTCTAATGTTCAAGAAAAACTTTTAATTGTAAGGTTAACTTTGCTGTGTAAACTGCAAAACACCAGCAGCTGTGCGCACGCAGATTTAAAGGGAATGAGAGCTAGCACTGACTGGTTTAGTCAAAGTGATGCTCAAAACACACCCATGTAGAGTCAAGGCACGTAATCCTTTCTGTTGTGAACATGTGTCCTCAAAATACCAAAATATAAGCCGACACCCCCCAAACTGCTGTGCACAATACTCCACACTGTCAAAAAAAGGCCCTTTAAGGTTGTCAGGTTACCCATAAATTTGTAAGTCAGTCCATATATCCATTTTTGTGAAAGTGATGTCTTAAAGTCAATTTAGGAATTTTCTGGAAAAATTGACACAACTATCCACTTGCAGTGAAGTGTATAAGTAACTGTATTTTGAAGGTCACAGGTCGAGGTCATGGAACTGCATGGTCATCTCTTACATTTAGGTGCAACATCTCAAGAACCCCTGATTGGCAGCATGATGATATAAATTTATATGGAGTTGGAGTTCAGACAACCTAAGATCTCATGATCATTCCTTGCTTGTGAGCAGGATGTTTTAAAGACACTCTGAGGGATGATCCCAAATCTTTGCACAAAAGTGACTCTGACCATAGAGAAGATTAGATTTCAGAGGTTCAAAGGTCAAGGTCATTCGGCCTCATGTTTAACCCTTGTCTTTGTAAACTGGTATCTCAAAAATGATTCCAAAGATTTTCTTCTGTTTTTACACGTGTTGTTTCTAACTCAAGAATGGACTTATCAGGCTTTGGATTTTAAACATCAGGATCTTTGGGCCTCATGTTCATCCCTTATTTTTATTACTTTAAACCAAACAGCCACAAAAATCACCCCAGCCCTTCATCTTGACTCTCACTACGCTCTCTCTTCTGTACCTTGTTGAGGTGATGTGAGGTGAGGTTGTTAAAAATGTATTTCCATTTGTGTGCATTAATCATGTGACAGTGTTAGATCTTTAATAGGTTCATGTACCAGTGAGTATGGAGGAGGTAGATCCACGGTGCTGTACCGAGGAGGAAACCTGTCATAATGGCTCTCCTCTCTTGAATGATCTTCAGAATGAGAAATTGAGTGGATCACGGAAGCATTGTTGCCATTTTGACTTGATGTTGTGACATCGTATACTGCTCCTTTCTTTTTCGCATACACATAGAAGCAGAAGAGAACCACGGCTAGGGACATCACCAAGAACGGTAATCTAGAAACACATTAACATTATTTAAGGCTCACAAGTGCACTGTATTAAGTGTGTACTCAATTAGAGTGGACTTAAATGTTTACTTTATGTGGCTTCTTACATGAATGGAAGGATACTAACTACTGCAGTCATGGCTGGAAATGTGTCAACCTGCAGACATCACTGTGAGAGAAAAAAAGAGATGAAGGACCTTCAGAGCAACAGAAAACAGCATCACAGATGTGGTGTTAAAGGTCTACCTCCACTGACAGTTTGAACACTGATAATGAGTTTATGGGAGCAGACTGGAACAATAACACAAGAACATGAGTGCTTAAAGTACAAACACGGCTAAACCTCAAGTGACCTCACCGATCTTAAATATCACATCAGAGGACATTAAAATCTATCTCATCTCTAATGTATATGTAAAAAACATCCAGCGATTAAGAGGAAAACAGCTTAGTTTAACTTCATGACAAGTCAAACATGACAGTGGACCTTCATCCTATAAATCTGTCCCTCAGGACAATAAGCAAAGGTTGTTCTATACTTATATCATTCTTCAGTTCTTAAACTATGCTTGTTATCTATAATAAAATACAATGATACATTTGCCTACCTTTGTTTAAGAATCCAAAACCAGAAGAAACTGTCCGGGCTCTGCTTGTGATATCAAAGTGTTATGCTCACTTAGGAAAGTCCACAACCTGAGGAGCTTTTACAGCATTATGGCCTTTTTAAAGACACAGGACTGAGAGGTGTGCCCTGAGTCATCCTTCCTAGTGTCAGTTCAGCAACATCAAGTTTCTTTTTAATTTCTTGAATTGTAAAAACTCCAATTATATTACACTTTGGATGTTGTGTAAATCATAAATCAAAACTTTACAATTTTGCAAATTCTTTTCAACCAATATTCAGTTGAATCAATTACAAAGACGAGGTATTTGTTATAATAGGTTCAAACTGTTTTGTTTACATTTGTCTTTCAAAAAAATCCAACTAAAGCTGCGACAGGGGCATATTTAACACTGTTACTTTACTTTTCCTTATAACAACACTCAATAAGCATTTGGGAACTTTCAGTATTGGGCCTTTCAGTATTAATGGTACCTTCACAGATATTTAAGTTACCCATGCCATGGACATAAACACAAACAATTTGCATTGTAGAGTTTCAACTTGCACTTGTAGATGTAGCGAAGAACTGTGTTAATTGACAATGATTTGCCGAGGTGAATGTTGTTGGTTTTTGGCCTTGCCGCTGACGTGTAGATGAAATAATGAAATTAATGTCCTGTAAAACACCAGTAATGGCATTCCTCAGGGGTCAATCAATAGACCGCTGTTTTTGTATGTTACAAACATCAGCAGTAACAATATTTTTTTTGTTGTTGATTTAATAACCAACATCAAATTACCTCAGAATAGTGACTGAATACCTTGCTTTATAATGCATGTTTTTCTTTTTGCAACAAACTTCAGCCTCAATTTTTTGTTGTTGCACTTCATTTTATTTATTGGCAAAATGTTCTTTGTTTTTCAAAGACAAGGGACTCTGAGGTGAGCCGTGTGTCCTTTTTTTCTTCAGTTAAACATTTATCATGATTCCATTTAAGTCACCTATGCTGTGTTCAAACATTAGCCATGGCAGTCCCCAACGGTTTAATCATTAAACCACACTTGTTGTGTTTCTACTTATAGTATACAAAGATCAGGGGTACAGTATTTTTCTTATTTAGTCCCCATACATATGTATACATGTTGTGAAAATAATCAAATTTACACATAATTTCATTAACATAATTTACTTTAAAATTAAACTGTTGTTCTCAAAAATGGTGCTTAGAGCTCCTTTTGGGGAAAAAATGAAAATCAGATATGTCTTATTTGTGTAAATGTATCTCACAATTAATCTTTGGTTTGTCAAATATTACAACACATTTAACCCTTTCTTAGATTAACTCATTATTATCACTATCATTTGTTACATTTGTGCAATTTCAATTTCTCATAAAAATACTGCAGGAAGTTTCACAAACAAAATCCTGAATATACAGATTGAAAGTCTTGTAAACAATAACATGTTCTAAAATACAGTAGCCTCTGAACACCACCTTACACTGTCAAAAACCTTATTGACCATTTCTTTGTTTCTATAGATCTGTGCTGAAGTCAGTTCAGTGTTCACGGACCAAACATGTTTGAAAATGGAGGAAGATGAGGAGGATCACAGCTGTTCTGAATAAGAAGGAGGTGGTGTGTATGTTGGTGGAGGGTCCAGGTAAGGTGGTGTTTCTCGCTGGAGAAGAAAAAAGTAGACTTTAATTATCTGACAACATAAAATAGTTTCATTATAAGATTGTAAACAAAGCAGTGCTGTACCCAGTATGGAGGAGGTGGACTGTCACTTCCTAAGCAGTGTATGGGAGGATCTCTAAGAGGAGGTGGAAAGTAGCCTTCATAAATGTCCAGCACGTCCTCCTGCTCCTCATATATTGGAATAACATACACAGAGGGAGACACAGAACGCCACATGGGCCAGCCCTCTGATTCTCTTTGTTTCCTTGCAAGCTGGCAGCATAAAATCCACAAAACAATACCAAAAATCAACATGAGGATCCTGAAATAAAGGACAGCTTGATTATACATACAATCAGCACAAAATCTTTGAGGTAAACACTTTGTCAAATGACCTTTTTAAAAGGAAGAGAGACACTTACTCATACACTGGAAAATAAAATCCCATGGCAGTGTTTCTGTCTGTGCTGGTTTGCTCCCTGAGGAAGATGTGATATTGATTTAATACCTGAAATTTGTTGTTCCAATTTGATGTTTGCCATTAACTATATGTTTGCAAACCCCAATTCCAATGAAACTGGGATGTTTTGTAAAACATAAATAAAAAGAAATAGCCGACACAGATTTGCAAATTCTTTCTACCCTATATTCAATTGAATACACTAAAAAGACAAGATATTAAATGTTCAGATGGATAAACTTCATAGTTTTTTTTTTTTGTAAATAAACACTCATTTTGAATTTGATGCCTGCAGTGAGTTCCATAAAAGCTAGGACAGAAGCACTCAATCAGTGTTTGGAAACTGATGAAACTACTTGTTGACGCTTTATAGGTTGAATTTTTTCTAATTTTTGCTGCATATCAACTTTAGTTACTTAGCAGACCAGGGTCTCTAGTGCACAGCACATTTTCAATGAGACAGATCTGGACTCCAGGCAGGCCAGTCTAGTACCCACACTCTTTCACTACAAAGCCATACTGTTGTAACACTGGCCGAATGTGGCTTGGTGTTGTTTTGCTGAAATAAGCAGGAGCTGTCCCTGAAAAAGATGTAGCTTGGATGGCAGCATATGTTGCTCCAAAACCTTTATGTACTTTTCAGCATTAATGGTGCCTTTACAGATGTGCAAGTTACCCATGCCATGGGCACTAACGCACCTCCATACCATCACAAATGCTGGCTTTTGAATTTTGCACCAATAGCAAAGAGGATTGTCCTTTTCCTCTCTTCAACCCAAACGACACACCATCTAAGATTTCCAGGGATGCTCCTTTTATACCCATTTATGACAGTATTTACATTTAACCTGTTTACCTGTGGAATGTTCCAAATGCTTGTTTTGTTGCCAGGTTTGTCCCACTGAGATCAGCAGATTTCTTTTTAAAGGGAGAGCTGACCAAGAATGGCAGCAATGTTTGCCATTTGGAATGAGTAGCAGCTATCAAATTCATAAGAAGTGAGTAATTGCAAGATAATAATAATTATAATAATAAAGTTAATCAGTTTAACAGTTAATGCTGTGTCTTTGCAATGTATTCCAGTGAAAGGATTTGCAAATCATTGTATTCTGTTTTTATTTATGTTTTACACAACGTCCCAACTTCAATGGAATTGGTGTTTGTAGATTTGCAATAAAGTTTAAAGGGCAAGGGTAACTCAAAACCTCTGCTGTGCTTCAATCACAGAATGTTTTTAAAGCGAAAACACAAACTGAGCATGTGAAATTTGCATAATCTCAGAAGTGTAACCACACCTAGCCATTGTTACCCTGAACTCTTTATTACAGACTCTCACTCCAAAGGGTTTGGTTATTATGTAAACTCATCTGCAGGTCCTTATCAGCACAATGACAAGATTCTCAAATACAGCACAATGACAAGATATTCAAATACAGCACAATGACAAGATATTCAGTGAGGAACACTTTTTTCCATAAATAAACACGCAGTCTATTTGATGCCTGTAACATGTTGCAAAAAAGTTGGACAATGGCAAGAAAAGGAACAGAAAAGACTGCTAAAGTTAAGGAATGGTTTTAAAACACCTGAATCCTATGATGGGTAGGAAAATTAATGACAGGTGAAGGTACCATGTTTAGGTGTACATGAGCACTCCTAAAAGGCTCAGGCAACAATGGCATGAGGCTCTCCACTCTGTGAGTTAAGAGGCTGCACGTACAAACAGTGCTACAGCTTATGAGCAACAGCCCTCATCACGTGATTGCTTAGGGAAGGAGTTTTTAGATTTCATCATCTACAGTCTATGATAGCCTTATCAGATTAAGAGGGTATGTTAAAATTTCTGGAGATAAAGGACAAGGCCAAAAACTAACACTGAGTCCCTCAGGCAACACTGCATTAAAACAGATATCGTTCTTGATGGATATCATAACATGGGCCTAGTAAGACCTCAGAATACAATTTTCATTTAACACATCGCAGCAATGCATCTACACATTTAAGATAAGACTCCATCATGTCAAGAAAAGCCACTAATCAACAATAACTAGAGGCATAGCTGACCTCTCTTAGCCCATAATAATCTGAGATGGTCAGACATAAACTGAATAAGTATGCTGTGGTCTGAGGACCCTGCACTTAAAATCTGTTTAAAAATATTGGACATCAAGTCCTATGGGCTTAAGAGAAGAACCATCTAGATAGTTATCAAAGCAAAATCCAAAGGCCTGTATCTATGATGGTGTAGGGATGCATGACTGCCCATGCCATTGGTAACTTGCACATCAGTGAGGACATACAGAAAGGTAAATACAGACTTCAAAACAAAGCAAGCTTCCAACAAGACATCTTTTTCACTACTCATTATAATAAGGCAACGCCAAGCCACATTCTGCAGGAATTACAACGGCATATCTTCACAGTAAAAGAGTGCAAGTGTTGGACTGCATGAAGTCAAGACCTGTCTCCAACTAAAATGTATGGTACATTTCAAAGAGCAAAAAAAAAACCTAACAGAAATCCCTCAATATCAAGGCAGAGTTTCACTTGTAATACTTCAACAATGTGTCCCCAGTCCCGATGCTTACAGAGCTGTTAATAGTTAAAAAGCTCCTGTCCCAACCGTTTTTGAAACACGATGCATGTATAAAATTCAGTGTGTGTATATTTAAAAAGCAATTTATTATATCAGTTTGAGCTTTTAATATCTTGTTTTTGTTCCGTATCCAACTGAGTAAAACAAGAAGTTTTAACTTTGGATTTGTAAAGTGAAATATGACAGCTTAAAAGGGAGTAGGTAAACAAGTAAGAAAAATAAGAAGTTAAAATGAATGGTCTCTGGCCCATTCAATAAAATTTAATAGAAAAAAAGAAAGACTTACCTTCAAGACCAAGCCATGAAATGCAGGCCAAGCAGACTGTTGACCTCAAATATACATTTTTATAGCCTCATCTGCCTGTTAAAAGTAACAGAACTGGCAGAGGTGACGTAAACATGTTCTCGACTCTGACACCAGCAGACTGTCCAACAGCACTGAGGTCAGAGGCAATGGCTGATTAAGAAACATTGTAATAAAGACAAAGACGTAATAAAGATGGGTAATGACTTTACAGGAACAGATGAGGATAACAGGGAAACTCAAGAGTCCCTGTTGCAGCTTGTGTCTGAGGAATGTAGACCTGGCTGTGTTGAAACACGTTGGAGGAATTTCTGCTGCGTAGATGTTGCTCTTTGAACAAAGATTTTTTTCACCAAAGGGCTCAAAATGTGATTCAACAGATGAATCAGGTCAAGGTTAAACTCCTACACACTATTTCTAAGCTTTATTTGAGCTTAATGATGTCAAAGGCCTGAAAACAGACCCCATAATACACATGTCAACAGAGAGCATACTTTATGATCTAAAGTCCGTTCATAGGCAGAGATATTCAGCAAGACCTGCTGTCGTCCCTATCTTGTTTTGTCCATTATTGTAGTGTCACTAAGAAATGTTAAGAACGTAAGTTTATGAAAAACTACACTTTACCCTTCGCAAAGGCAGCATCAGTCATGGTGGATGAATGAAATATGATAACTGAAACTAAAAATATTATCTTACTTATACCTTAGTTAAAGCTAAGTCCTTGTTCTTCACATCTCAGGGATGCACCTGTCACTCAGCTGAGCGACATGCTGTAAATAGGAGGGCGCCTGTAGGAATTTCTCAAACAAGAGGTCACAACAAGATGTTAAACATTGGAAAAAACTGTAGTTGCTTCCAAGCTGAACCGCCATGTAATAGTTTAAAAGTAGCTTACTAATACCTCTATTCACCTGCTAGTGTCATCTTTTTCAAGTACACGCTAAGAAGATCAACCCAAAAAAGGAAGTCAGACTTGGAATGTGCAAAGCATCCAGTGAAATTTAAAAAAACACTGTGCACAAACGGACAAACTGTTTAATTTGTATTTGTATTAACAGCAAGCCAGGAAGCAAGTGAGCAACAAATCCGCCATGGACGCTGTAACCTTGTGTTTGAGAATGTCCTCATAATCGAGTGAACTGATCGAGTTGGTTCTCATGGCTGCGGCTATGGTGTATTAATTATTGTTTGGTAAAAATCAAATCTAAATGCTTGCAGTAGAGTCCCCACCATTTTTGTAGTTCTTGTTTGCAGTTTGTTAGCAACTGTAATTTTAAAATTACAATAACACTTTCGAATTCAGTAGAGGGGGTATATTGGATGCATGTTATCTCTTTAACGCAGCATTAAAATTGTTTACGCATGTGTTCATTATGAACTTTGTTTCAGGTATTCATCCAAAATCGGTATTCTATGATCCCTTTTCGTTTAGCCTTGGGAACCGGAAAGTGCTAAACGCTAACTCACTTCTGTATTCCTGCATCACCCTATCAATGGTCATTTACATGGAAAGTCTGAAAGATGCTAACTATTACCAGCTAACTAAAAGTTATAAAATAGTTATAGCTTTAAAGATAATTACCTCTGCCAATAAGGTTATGTTTTTGCAGGCACTGGTTAGTCTGTCTGTCTGTCCGTCTGTCTGTTTGTGTTCAAGATAACTTGAAAAGTTATGGACGGATTTGGAGGAAATTTTCAGGAAATGTGTGCAATGGGATAAGGAAGAAATGATTCGACTTTGGGACTGATCCGGATCACCATCTGGATACAAGAATTTTTTTAAAGGATTCTGTAACATTGCCAGATAGGACCATTTTCACCAAAGTGGACTGAAGCTGCTTGGCGGAGGTCTGCGCTCTCTGAGTGCTTTTCCAGTTTGATATGTAAAGCTTAAACCTTTTTTCCTACCTGTTTACTGGGGAACGAGCATCAACAATGCAGTGAAATTCATGGTAAAGTTTATTTTCTTTTAAAGACATGACATTCCCACAGTGGTGTGGACATTAACTTGAAACTAAGCAGCCAAATCTTTGCATAGCCTTAAGTTCATTACCATGTTTGTGCACATAGCATATAGTAATATATGTTAACATAAATCAGAATATGGGTGGAGGTGGTGGTGGTGCAGGTGGAACAGTACCAGAGGTGCCCATCTGAGGCGGCAGAGGAGGAGGAGGAGGAGGAAGTGCACCTCCTGAAAGAGCTGGGGCTGGAGGAGGAGGAGGAGGGGGAGGGGGAGGAATAACCCCACCTGCCACAGGAGGAGGGGGGGCTGCAGCCCCTGCTATAGGGGGAGGTGGTGGAGGAGGAGGGAGAGGACTATCACCTCCTGCTAAAGGAGGAGGTGGTGGTGGAGGTGGGTACATGCTGTTTGAAGGAGAGATTGGCTGTGGAGGTGGAGGAGGGGGGAGACATGTAGGTGACGTCAAAGAAGGTGGAGGGGGGAAGCCAGTGTCCATGGAAGGAGGTGGTGGTGGAGGGGGAGATGGCAGAGTGGGGTTCATGTCTACAGGAGGGGGTGGAGGAGGCAGGTTGTCGTCAGTGGGGTTGGAGGTGGCTTGAAAGGTGGGGACTGAGGGTGGAGGCACAGCAATGCCGAAATTGGATCTGCAAAAACAATTTAAAAATGCTGACATTAGCTTAGCATTCAAAGAGTGAAGGAACAGGAATTTTATAGAGAGGTGCAGGGATGATGTGTTTTTGTATCAAGTGATCTGGTCAAGTTGGCCCTTATGGCTGTGGCAATGGTGTTTGAATTAGCTGATTACTAAAAAAAAATCAGAAATACTTGAATTAAGGTACCCAGCCATTATTGTAGTCCTTGTTAGCAGTTTGTTAGCAACCATCGTTTTTAATACACAACACTTTTAAAATAAAAAGCAGGCAATATCGGATGCATTTTATCATTTCATATTAAACATTACAATCTTGTGTGTGTGCGTTCATCACCTTCTATAATGCACTTGTCCGAAATGGGTATTCAAAATGGCATACTTTTGGACTTCACACCAGGAAGCGCTAAATGCTAATTCACTTGTGTGTTCTTGGACTCGTTCCTACATAAGATGATAACATGGAAAAAATTACATGCTTCCAAGTTTCATAAGCAGATGGGTACAGCCCTAGTTTGTGGTATAATCAGGATGCTACAACCAGCAGCCTGTTAGCCCAACTTGGCTGCGCTTAGCATGACTTTGCGAATGATCTGCGATGTGGGACCCACCTAAAATGAGGTTTGACTTTGTTACCTCCGCCAAGGAGGTTATGTTTTTGCTGGCGTTGGTTAGTCTGTCTGTCTGTCTGTCTGTTTGTGTTCAAGATAACTTGAAAAGTTATGGACGGATTTGGAGGAAATTTTCAGGAAATGTGTGGAATGGGATAAGGAAGAAATGATTTGAGTTTGGGACTGATCCGGATCACCATCTGGATACAGGAATTTTTTAAAGGATTCTGTAACATTGCCAGATAGGACCATTTTCGCCAAAGTGGACTGAAGCCGCTTGGCGGAGAGCTGCACTCTCTGAGTGCTTTTCTAGTTCCAACATGTTACAGCAGCAGAAAACCACCCTGGATGCCACTGCTATGTGCTAAAAATAGGAAACTAAGGCTGTATTTTTTATGGGATCACCAAAGTTGGACATCAAGAGATTGGAGAAATCTCTGTTCAGTCTGTTCAGTCTAGATTTCTGATGCTACATTCATTGATACTGACCCTGTCCATCCCTTTATGACCCCAATGTACCCATTCTTCCAGTTGGATATATATGAGGACAAACTCTGTCTGTTGTAACACTACTGTCATTATAACTCACATTACTCAAAACCTTAGGCAGAGAGATGCACATTGTAAAATGTCCCAGTGTTGATGTGCTCTTAACACTCACTGCCTTTGTCTGGTCAAAATATTCAGTCAAACCTAACAAACTCAAACAGCTGTTTACTTTAGCTATTAACGTAATAGCATTTTCTTTAAAATGTTTCTTTAATCCATTTAGCAGAAATAATTTTGACCTATAGATGAATCGTATAGATATTTTATGGGTGTAATGTACATGTTTTAGAAACCAAATCAGGAACTTTATCTACATACACAGAGAAGTCTGTTGTGCTCTGTATGCTCTCAGCAGTATCTGCTCTCTCCCTGGGTGGCTGCTCAGTGACCTGATAAAAAAATAAAGACAGAAAAACAAAATACATGACTTAACCAAAGGCAGACATGTTTTCTGTTCTCATTGTCAGTATGTTCTGCACAATGGACATAGTACACCTCTTTCATTTAATGGGAAAAATCAAGCCTCAAACTCACCTGAAAGCAGTGTCCAATGGAGTCTAAGATGGAGTATGAAATTGGCACTCTAGTGTAACTTTTCACCTGCTCTTTGCCTGAAGATGGTGGAGCCAAAAGCTTGGCACGACTTTTTGTTTTTTGAGCAGTAAAAACACCAATCTCTCTCCTGGCAACTTTCTCAAAGTGAATTGCTGCAGCCTGGATCAGAGCAGAGTGTGAACAGCCTCCATTAGTTAACAGAAGAAATCCATTATCACGTCACTTGTTCCCATGAGAGAAAATCAACAACAAAAGAAATAGAGCAAGAAACCAAACAGATGACCGGTTAAAGGTACAACAGGTGACCTGCAGGCAAGATAAACACAGTGACGTGCAATTTTCTGGGTATAAATATAGTAACAAATATACAGTGGAGAAACATTAATGTAATACTTTTGATATTTTAAATTTATTTGAATAAACTGGATTACCACTACATCAAAACACAATGTCAGAATTACAAATTCAGATAGAAAAGCCAATTTCATATGAAAATACTAAGTTTAGTCAGATACCTCGTGTTTGTATTTGTCTAAAATGTTAATTGTAGCAAGAGAACAAGGTTTGAGTTTGGTGTCTAGTCTCCCACTTTATCACCCCCTTGCGAGGGAGTGATAAAAAAGCTTAACCAGATCAGTTCTTGTTTGAATGTTGGTTGGGTGATTGAACAATGATACATGTCAGGTAAGAAATCACTGTAGCTAAAGTTCTCTGCCTGAATTAGATTGAAGTCATCACCCCTTCTGGCATAGTTTCAACAGACAGTCAGAATTTTTTTAAGAATCATTTTGTCAAAGCAGCAACATATCGTTTGAACCATGTTGATTCTCACCAGTGACAGCAGGTTGACAGATGACTCCATATCCTTTATCTGCATGGCCTGAGAGTCGAGCAGCCTCAGTACAGTGCACGCCAGGCTGTTGATCTGATAGGTCACACTGGCCAGAGACTGGGTTGCTAATGCTTTGGCCTCCTCCATGGCCTTGGTGGGGTCCTCTGCCTGTGTGTTTTGCATACTGTGTTTACAACATGTGCCACACGAAACTTAACTATATCAAAAGCATTTTTTTACCCCAATACACTCACCAGATGTTGCATTAAATTACTATAATAGCATGGCTGTTGGGCCCAGACAACAAGAGAAAATGATGTAAAGTGAGATGAAATTGTTTGCTGCTGCAATGACAATATGTATTTTTTCTAAACATCAATACAATCACCTTATATTGTTTCTTCTAAGGTTCTGCCCTTCCTAATCACTTTCGATGGGATATTACCCAGCTGAGTTAGTGAAATTTGTACAACAGATATGTGAAATAGTCCATCTGGGGTATCAGGTTGCAATTTTGTATCAATCTGGTATTTCAAGTTTTGAAATCCAAAACCAAATTGCTTGACTAAGATCAAAACAAACATTAGCTTCATTTGACTGCAATTGAATAGTGTAGAAGCATTTTCCCTCAACCTTTATGAGAAACTTCAATTAAAAAATAATTTCTTATTTACAGTCAATGATTAATTGGAATGGGCGGCACGGTGGCGCAGCAGGTAGTGCACATGCCTCACAGCAAGAAGGTCACCGTTTCAATCCCCGGGTCGGGCAGGGCCTTCCTGGGAGAAATTTGCATGTTCTTCCTGTGCATGCGTGAGTTCTCTCCGGGCACTCTGGCTTCCTCCCACAGACCAAACATGTGGCAAACCAGATAATGCTTTAATAGGTTTGTAATCCTTGAAATTTTCTTTGTCATCGCTGAGGTTCACTCATTACAAACTATATGAAGACATCTGTCCACTGTAACTTTGTTTTGTTGATAATTAATCCACTGAGACAAAGAGTTTGGATAAAAAGCAATTCCAACATAGTTTAGGGTTTGCTTGTCATTGTATGATAACTTGACTTCCGCTGTAAGTCACAAGAGAAGGCGCCCAGCTGGTTCAGAGGTTAATGATGTCCATTGGACACAAGCAATGTCTAGCTTAGTTTGTGCCACACTTACGCTCCGCCCACAAAATACGTCACCACTGTGTACAAACACCGAAGTGGTCTGTGGGTAAAAATGTAACTCTGGTTAGACATTGCTTCGAGGCACCCAAAAAATTAATACACACTAAAGTCGCTTGTGTACCAAAACGGTTCCTCTCATAAAAGTGAAATAAAAACATTAAATCTTAATATTATTTAACTTTCACTGCTTCAGATATTTTCAACAACTCCTGACCTAACCATAGATATAAAAATGTTATTATTTTTTATGTAATATATGTTTTTATGCACTTTTTGTTATAAAACCCCCTGTTTTTTTCAATGGGGAAAACATAAAATATGCAATTTTTTTTTTTTTTAAATAAAGGTGCAAAGTGGAATATTTGGGGTGAGGTTATTACAGCCTTGACTTGGTCAATAGTTGATGACAAAATTGATTTTGATGCATATTTGTTTTTTGAGTAATTAGAGTTTATTCAAGAAATTAACATTAAAATCCCTTGTGTACCAATTCATTTCTTCTCATAAAGTGTAATAAAAATGTTAAATCTAAATATTTTTTTACTTTCACTGTATCAAATCTTTTCAACAACTTCTGACCTAGCCACATATATTAAGGTTTTTATTTTTATTTTCTATATTTTATATGTTTTTATGCCCTTTTTGTCATAAGGACAGAGGAAGCTCTCAATTGATCAAGAAAACACATCGACAGAGCCAATTTGACCTTTGATGACTTGAACTTGAACAAACACACACACACACACACTCACACACATCATCCCAACACTCCCTGTCCATTTTTGTGGTGTTCACCTTTTTTAATGCCATGCATTTTGCCAGGTTAGGGATCCAGACCTACATTATGCCCCCCGTGGTGGTTTTAGGGGGTTCATCAGACATAAAACCTGTTTTCCCTTTATTTTGAACGTAGAGGCTTAAATTTATTAGGTTTTCGAGGGAAAAATATTTTAAAATGTCAGGATTACAGTATATCAAAAATATGTGTTTATATGGCAGTCAATGGAACCAAGTTGGACACAAAGTCAAAGAGTGTACGCTCGGTGCATATCTCCTATCCTATACAACTCACAATAATGGGATCATGGACTTTTAAAAACAAAAAGTAAAAAAAAAAACTTTGCCAAGTGTTATATAATTTGCATTTAAACTGACCGAGATATTGAGATTCAAAAAAAGAAAAAAAGAAAAATGTACCAATTTGGCTCCCAAGGTGCATCAAGGGTTAATATTAAATACTTACCAAATTTATTGCAAAAAAACTAATTTCTACAAAAGTTAATGCTCAGATTGGAATAATTAAATTGCAATCAACTGCACAGCCCTACTTGATAGACAAATTGGAAAAAGAGTGAAAATGTTCCTGCATTCTTAAACTTATGAGCTGTTACTTAAATATTAGTGGGCTTCATACGAACCAAAACAGTTTTGTTTTTTCAAATGTGTAGCCTTACCTGAACAGAGGAATTCTCAGCTAAGGTAGCCTCCACTTAAGCTCAGAGACTGGGTTGGCTGAAAGATTTTCGGTAGGCTACATGCTGGTAAAATGCTCTTATGTTATTACAAGAGGTGGTGTACTTTTTCAAGAGGTGATGCTTCAAATTTGACTGCAATTATATTTTTTATCGACAGTAACTCACCTGATAATAATTGTTCTCGCAGTAATCCGCCACTTTCAGAAGGTTGCTGTGGTTATCGCCTAAACCTTTTCTGGCAGCTGGCGCGTCTTGTAATATCTGAGCGATAACTTCAGAAAACTTCTTCTGCTCCGGCATTTCTCCCATTATTCCGCCGTTTAATCCTCAAAACGTCAGCTCGGGTTGTCAAGGTAGGATGCTGAAGTATTTTGGCAGGAGTCAGTCGAGGCAGGAAGGGGTTTGGTCTGGGGTGTACACGGAATTAACCGCAGGGTATAGATTTTTGCTCTGTGTCCTCGGTGCTCTGAGAAAAAACGAAAGACTCGGCTATACTTTAGTCAAATCCATGTGTTGTGGTTATTTCTGGCATTATGATAGACATATAATAAAATAGACACTCGTCAGGACACACTCTGGTGTAAACATTTGTTATTCTTTAATACGACAACAGAAAATCAGCGGAAAGTCACAATTGGCTTATAACACGGTCTTTTTTTATCAAGGTGCACCGGGCAGAACTGCTCCACCATTGAGCCCTTCAGTTACTCTAAACTCTGTCAACTGATGAGCGGATTACCTATGTAATTTGTTACATAAAAGCCCCCATTTTTAATGAAACAGGCTAAACCGTGCTTGATTAAGTTTATGAAACCATACAAGGTGTTAAAAACCTCATGTGATACTGATGAAATCCACTAGAGGGCAGTGCAGTCTAAGATGGAGGTCCGTGCATGAGCTGATGGAGGGTGAAGCCTGATCTGAGGAGGACGAAGATAAAGACAGGAGTAACAGATAGTGAGTAAAACTAAAGTGGCTAAATGATATGTCACCTATTTGTTGAAGAAATCCACCTAATAAAGAAAACACTTTGTTAGTATCTCAAAATGTATTGTAGCCTGCTATTCTAGGGTAACATGGGGAGTACATATTTTGACAATTTCTAAATTTCTGTCCTTCAGCGGCTCCGTTGCTGTAAAATATTCATTTCAGGAGAAAAGCAGGTTTTATTATGCACAGGAAAAGGAAGCTGATTCCAAAGAATTTATTTTTTGTAAGCATTTTGATGATTTACTGTCAGAAAAAAGGCTTATCTGATGATAGTTTTCATATTTTTGCTTCAGCTGAGTTCAAACACTCATTGAAATCTGGATTTTGTTGAACTCATAATCAAGACCAGTGTATTAGCACAAAAAAAGAAAAAATGGACAAGCAGAATTTTACCACCCTCGAGGTTTATTTATTTAAAAGCATAGGACTAAATGTCACATTTAAGCAAACAAGGTGTTTATGAACTTTTTCAGATTTATTCTGGTTCTGCCCATTTAAGAAGCTGGGCTCACTTATCTGCAGCATACACATATGTTTATTCAAAAAATTGGCTATTTTCTTCACATTAGAGGCCATGAGGCACTTTCCCAATTAACCAAAATTATGCCATTCTATCTACTGATTTTGTTAATCCTAGGTGTCACCAGCAAGATTACATCAAATGTTTTATTAGCTTAGACCATTTGAAACCATTAGGATGAAAACCAGCAGTGGAAACTAACTAAACACCAGCACCTTGCCTTAATTTAGTATAACTCAGCAGGTTTTGGTGTACTTGTACTCTTTTGAGCAGTTTTTTTGAACCAGTACTTTTACTTTTAATTTAAAATACTTTTGTGGATGTATTGTTCTTAGTTACCACATATTTAAATTAAAATCTAATACCAGGTTTATCATCTCTATGTAGGTCAGTTTAATTTATTACTTTAAACTGAAAATTGAAAACTGTACTAGATAAATACGTGTTACCTTATGGATCAGGGATATCTCCAAGAGCTGGTCATATTTTGGAAAGGACAGTTTATTAAAATGTGTAAAACTTCAAGTACAGTCAAGTGATTTTATATCTGTTGGGGCACATCGTTAACCTATGTTTGTGTCTTGCGTAGATCTTTAGATCCATCTGTCTATATATTAATGAATGGTAAATTTCTGCTCTGTGGTTCTGGTATTTGGGTAATAAATACTTCACTTTTATCAGAAAAAAAATATTACAAGCTGACTCATCAAACTGTTGTCCTTTTAGAATGAAGCTGAGAAGTATATTAAGTACATTTATATGTACTTACTACCTACTATACTATAGTATTGTAAGTAGGAAGTACATTTTAAATAAAGTACTTTTTAGATGAACTTAAATAGATAATAGAGTGACTTTTACTTTTCACATGAGTAGAATTTATTGTATTTAATTGTACTCTTACTTGAGTGCAATATTTTATACTCTTTCCACACCTGTTGAAAACTGGAAAAAGTTTTTGTCTTTTATTTGCATTATGGTTTGTAGGTCCTGTTTTCTGTTTGATAGCTTTGCCCACCTGTGTGATTTAAACAACAACAGGGGGCT
Source organism: Cetoscarus ocellatus (assembly GCA_037902135.1). Classification (NCBI taxonomy): domain Eukaryota; kingdom Metazoa; phylum Chordata; class Actinopteri; order Labriformes; family Labridae; genus Cetoscarus; species Cetoscarus ocellatus. The sequence continues at coordinate 2,556,773 of JBAMNC010000904.1, read as the reverse complement.
GCAATTTTTCATTTTTCACATCTTTTCTTCAGCTCAGTAAAAAAAAATCTTTTTCATCAATGACACCACCCCATTGATGTTTTACTCTCTCATTCAAACTTATGCCCTTATCACTTTGAATTTATCCAGTGAACAAGAACCACACCTTCACAAAGTCCTTGGTTGTGTTTATATGGTGTCGTTATGACTTTATTGCAGTTTTTAAGACTTGCTGACGTGCTACTTAAAGCTTGAAAAGTTACAACTCGTGATCAGTGCACATGTTTTATGAGTCATTTAATCTGGACACTTTTACAAAAACTGGCACTCACCATATTATGTAATTTTTGTAAACCACAATATTATAAAATTTGAATTAAGACAAGGTTTTATACATGACAATTAGGTAATTAAAGAAGATGATACATCCGTCTACTACACTGTAAAAATTTGAGAACAAAATCAACTACTTTATGTTAGTTGGCCCAAAACCTGTAGTACCTGGAGTGTGTACTTTAGGCTGGCACCTTGTGTGTGGGGAAAGACTGTTTTTACAGCCTCAATAAACATATTTACAGCCTGGTTCAAAAAACAGCATCAGTATAACAAGATCACACCTGTTTTCCTTTTATTGAGGTTAGAGATGCAGCGTTGCTTTTGGTTAAGTCCAGCCTCAACACGGCCTCTCTGTCTGTGAGTTGGTTGGGCTAAGGTTTGGTTGAGACGATGTGCAGTATTGCAGTGGCCATTACAAGGCATCTTAAGCCTTCCTTTGATAATAAAATGACTGATGTCACATGGCTTAGTCCAGTTTTTCACAGTCTGTGTTCAAGAGAGACTAGATTTTAAAATGAAACCAATTCATTTGATTTATTGAAAAAAAAAAAAAAAAAAAAAAAAGTTGGGCCTTTTTTTAAGCTCCGGTATATCTCCACTTGCCCCAAAGGTCTTTCTATTATTAATCCAAAAAAGAAAAACCACCTCATAGTGAACATAAAATTGATGTGCTTCATATGGAACATTGGTACTGAATGGACCAAATGACTCATGATAATTAGGATCCCACAGCTGGCACTGCTGACATAAACTCAGAGTTTGAGCTTGCAGCTAATCTGGAAAAGGTGAAAATTGTGTACATCATAGATTCAGATTTCAACTTGCTTTGAAAAGCGTTGCTATGATTGGTGGGGATTCAATTTGTGCGGTTTAATGTTTGGTATCACACATGGAAATTCTGAAACTCAGCTTCAAAAGTTTTTTACTGGCTTAAACTAGTTTATTTGATGTGGCTAAAATGATTGAGAGACTTGGATCACAGTACAAATGTTTAATATTTTTCTCTTTTAAGAAAGCCAATCAAGTTGGTTGTTCCTATGGCTGAGAAAGAATGCCATTCTTGTTTATGTTAGAAATGTATCTGCAAAGTGTCAGAAGAACTTCCTCTGAGTATACGGCTATTTGAATACTTTTAGACAGTGAATACATCAACGCACTTTCATTAAAATAAGTTTTAATGGTCGATTTTTGATGGTGCTGATGTCACAGAGGTAGTCTTAGTATGATAGCAGAATGCAATACAAGAACTATGAGAGATTATGGCTCTAAGAAAAGCCAATTCAGTGCTGAAGCCAGAGAAAAAGCCCCTTCAACTCACTCGCCCATAGGCTAAAAAAAAAATAATATATAGACCAACCAAATTATTAACCAAAAATTACCAAATTATTAACCCGAATACGGCATTGAAAAGGCAAATGCATGATAAAGCTTTGCACCTTATCTTCATGTAGGAAGACAGAGTCCTGTCTGCATTATTACCTTTTTGACCTCTGATTAAGTTTCATAAAGGCTGTTCTTTATCAGCTGAACAAAGACACCGGAGAAAGAGTTAAAGACCTTAAGAGCATTTACTGGAAGGTAAGTAACATGTCATATTAAAAGGGAAACAAGTGTTAATAATGACAAAAATAGTTAATATCTTGTATCTGCCTCAATTTCAGATGTGAGCATTGAAAAAAATGCTGATTTATGCCTTGAACCCTTTGACTTTCAACACTGCAGATAAGCTATACTGTGCAAGTTGAAGTCAAGGTTGGAGGTTCCCTGTGTCATTTACTTGGGAAAGCAAAAACAAAGCTGATTTTTGCATTGAGCGTTTTCATCGTAACATACATGTGTAGCTGCTGTGCGACCTATATTCTGCAGCAAATTTGCAGATTTTTTTTGTACTTTGATATTTGCACTGATTAAATGCATATTCTGCTCTCTGGATGGGATGCAGTATCCGTTTTGTATCTGAGGAAGAAAAAAAGTATAGGAAAAAGAGACCTATGAAATGTATTTATTTTGGTTTACAATGAAAGACATTTTTGCTGCAACTGATCTCAGAAGCCATTTCTAATTAATTAAAGGAGTTCATATTTATCTGCCTGGTTCTTTTTAAAAAAAGTAGTCTGGTGCAGTAATATGGAAAATCAAGGATACTACTCACTGCGTTGCATCGTGATGTTGAATGGAATTAAATTGTTAACTTAATAAACGTAATTGAATTTAATCGAGTTAAGGTTGTTAAAATCAAGTTAAGATGCACGGCTCTAATTGTCAGTTAAACTTGGTTGACTTAAACTTGAAGACTCAACTGTTTAGGAAACACTAGTGCACTAAGTTTGACTCTTCTCCTCTGTGGTCCACAGTAGTACGAGTACGAGGTTACCAAGATCTATGATACAGTGTTAAACGAATGCAGAGAAATCTGAAGTATTATAATAGGCAAGGAAAGTTCAGTCACAGCACCATTCATACACAAGGCAGTTTAAATAGCTTTTTAGAGTTAAATACAGGGCATTTTATAACAACAGGAGCATGCGATGACAACTAACAAGACATTAAAATAAGACTTGTGAAATATGAAGAGAAAAATGATACTATGTAAAACGAAGAACTTCTAAACAAAATATTTGTGTATCTGCCTTGTGTGCCTCACTGTATCATAATGCTCTGAACTATAATGCTGACAAGTGGAGAATCAGCATAGTAGCTAAACAGAGTAAACATGTCATCTTATCATGCCAGTTCACACTCCACAGTAAACAAACTCACACAAACTCTATTACAGCGTCAGGGTCCAGCACTGTGTCTGCTGAAGATTGGATGTTTTTAGCAATCACATCCTCTCCACACCTCACAGACTTCAATTAAAGGTGAAGCGAGAATCAATTATTGTGTCAGAGACGGCAAGGAAACTAAAGTACAAGGACACAAACACACACACATGCGACCCAGACAACACAGGCAGTTAACACTCTTTGTTAACACACTCATTGTACTCAAACTCAATTATAAGTTGTCTTCAGGCACCCAATGCCACTTGAACAGTTTTAAAGTCATGTAAGTTAAAACAGAATAAATATCATGTAACCATTAAATTACTTTACCATCAAAGCTCTAAAAACATTTTGTCATGTTTTTGTTTTTGATTTATTGTTTTCATGGTTTTTTATATCCTTATTAGGTTGCCAATGCAGTCCACTATTCTAAACCTAATATCTTCAGAACTCTTTAAGGGGATTAATTTAAACTTTGCATAAATATCCTCTTTCTCTCAGGGATGAGGAGAATAGGCTCTGCGGATTAAAGGTCAAGGTCATGGAGTGTAATGTCACAGATGTTTAAAGATAGTAAAAAAACGTTGTCCTGCATATTTTATGTGCGAAATAGAGAAAGGGGCCTTGGATTCCCATGCGGAAATGAGGAAATAGATCGCTTAAAGTTATTTACTGTACAGTAAACAGGTACATCATAAACATAAAACTTGTCGGATCCTGTCGATTTTAACTCGAGATATGAATGATTAATGAGGTTTCACTTTAATGTTTGTACAGACATCTCTGACTCTACTTTTTAATCTTTTCTTATGCTCTGGATGCTTCAATAAAAAAACACTTAAATCTGAGCCTTAGTATATATCATGAAGTGTTCTGTGTGTGTTCTTTAGGTATAAAGGCACATTAAATGGAGGGCCCATATAGCCTTATGTCCGTCATTTAAGTGTAAGTGTGGTATCTCTTAAAAAATACTTTCTTAAAACATATGAGGGCGAGTCAATAAGTAACCAGCCTTACTTATTTCCGGTTGAGATCCACCTCTTCTTTTTCGATGCAATTGCCCTCTAGTGTGATGCACTTAGACCAACGGTGTTCAAGTGCCATCAGCCCAGAACTGAAAAAGTCAGGGTCCTTTCCATTGACCCACTCAACTGCCGTCACGACTTCTTCGTCAGACCGGAAATGACGTCCACGGATATCCTTTTTCAAGTTTGGGAATAGGAAGAAGTTGCTAGGAGCTAGGTCAGGCGAATAGGCAGGATGTGGTATTAATTCATACCCGTTTCGCTCTACAGCATCCATTGCAACTTTGCAAGAGTGGACTCTTGGGTTGTCCTGTTGCAGCAAAACATCTTTAGAGAGTTTACCTCAGCGTTTTTCACGAATGGCGGTTCTCAGCTGGTCTAGCAAGTTTGCATAGTACACTCCAGTTATTGTACTTCTCTTGGGTAAAAAGTCCAACAGAATAACACCTTTTGCATCCCAAAATACTGTGGCCATCACCTTGCCAGCAGATGGTTGCGTCTTGAACTTCTTTGGCCTCGGAGACCCCGGCCCTACCCACTGACGACTCTGAGCTTTATTCTCTGGCTCATAATAATGAACCCAAGTCTCATCTACAGTCACCAGATGCAAAAGAAAATCATCTTTTGACCTAAAACGCTTCAACAAGGCGCTGCATACTGATGCTCTGGTTGCCATTTGCTCATCGCTAAGTGATTTGGGAACCCAACGGGCTGTTAGTTTCGATCGTGTAAGATTGTTGAAACGCTCCCATGTGAAATGCCTAATGCCTGCGCTATTTCTTCCACCTGAATTCGCCTATCAGAGTATACCAGATCCCGAACTTTGTTACACATTTCTTCGTCGGTGGCATCCAGTGGGCGTCCAGACCTGGCTTCATCTTCTAAAGACGTTCTACCGCGTTTGAATTCCCCTACCCAGAATTTAACCTGAGCATAAGATGGTGCAGAAGACCCATAAACATCGGCTAACTCGCCGTGTATTTCCTTGCCTGTTTTACCTTTTAAATACAAGTACCCAATTACAGCACAGTACTCAACTTTAGATGAAAAGCATGCCTTTGCATCACTAGCCATGTTTGACATTCAATATCTTATTAAAGAATGACTCCATACGCGTACAATTTTGTACCCAGGTATAAAACATGTATTGAAACAAGGCATGAAAATTGTGATCGTCTCGGTCAATTGGAAATGGGATAGGCTGGTTACTTATTGACTCGCCTTCGTAGCACAAATACCCACCCTGACTTCAGGTTCAACTGAAAAATTCTTAGGGTGGCTGGAGAATGGTCAAGTTCATAGCTTGATTGTTAAGTCGATATCTGACTAAGACTTTGAGAGGCTTTCTTCAAACTTTTGACAAAGGTCCGCTCACTCAGACTCAGTGATGAACTTAATAGATTTTGGTGATTATATTATATATATATTATATATCATTATATATTGGTCATCGGGTCTCATGTTAATTCAATTTAACCTATTTTAAAAAACTTTATTTGTTTCCAAGGGTGCAGTTCAAAGGCACATAGAGCAGGAGCACAAAAACAGACAGGGACAAGTGACATCAACACAGACAGTGCAAAATATGCTTAGAAAGTATTTAAATAAATGTTTATATACTTAAGAATAGAAAACTGTTTTCTCAATATATACAAAAGAAAACAGTCGTCGAACAGAGCTAAATATTGGTGGACTTTAAATAATAAACTAAGTTGTGCTGAGTGATATGTATAAAAATGTTAACGTCTTAATGGTGAAGGAAATATATCAAGTGAGGTTAAACAATGCCCAAATGACCGCTCTAGCTTAAAGGTAATTAAACAAGAATTTTGTAGTCATGAGTTAAAAGTCAAGGTAAAGGAACCCCTTGATTTTAAATGCCATGTGTCAAGAAAGAACTACGGGATTTCTTCAAAATGTGCACAGAGTTTCCTCTCTGACCTAAAAGGAACTGGTCAGAAGTTGTGGGTCAAACATTTGATTTACAGGTAGCCTACTCTAATCACACCTGTCTTGTGAAAAAAATATCTCACATAGTTTGACTTAAAGATAGACAAAGTGATTTTTACTTCGAAGGTCAGTTGAGTCTCATGCTTATTCCTTGCCTATAATATTTCTATAAATCACAGAAAACAATCCAGCCCTTCCTGTTGACCCCTGTATGGACTTTATTGTATTACAGCTGTATACTGTACCTCTCAGAATGAAACCAGTCGATGGTAGTTGTTGTTTCTCACTGATTTAGACTCTCATGACCTGATTGTCATCACACTAAACAGAAAATGCACACCCAGCTTATCAAAGTGCTCCAGCTATCTCTGAGAGCTATACGATGTGCTCCGTCAATAAACAGCCAAACATCTGCAGACTGTTCACATGCTGGAGTAGTGCCTCACGTTTCAAGCGGCATCAGCAAGATGGAGGAGATTGTGTAGATACCAGCTATATTTTTTTCAGATCTCTTCTTGTTACAGATAAATTGCCAGCTGTAACATAAACAAGGAACTAAAGCTTTTCTTAAATTTGAACTTCTTGTGACCCTTGACCACATGTCTAACAGCAATCTCTGTCTTATTATGAAGTGACAATAACTCCCTTTGCCCTGCACTGACAAACTCAGTCTCTTGGCTTCAATCAGTGTAACTTATTGGTCAGGATTTTAAGATGATTCACCTTCTTTGCTGGTCTTAGGGCTGTTATTATTCTGTATGTAGTCGCTGTTGGGCCAAACCTCTTACCTCCAAAATTGCTACTTTTGGGGAAATGAAAAAGATGCGCCACTACTGAATTAATAGACACTGTGTTATCCTAATGTCAAAGTATTTTTGGCACTTTTATTTGGTTAAGAATTTCTATTTTCCACTCACCAACATGAAAGCTGACCAATAGCACTGATTTATGAAAAACATTATAAGAGAGGAGATTTGTGCCCGACAGTGACCATGTTCACACAGTGTCCATTTTAATGTTGTTCAGATATGTTCCAAGTCTGCAAGTTGTTTTGATGGAGGAAATCTGACATAATTGTCATATTTCTTAAGTTGACCATGAACTAATGGCATAATTACCTATAATAGGAAACTTGTCTGTATTTTAAGGCAGAAAAACTTATTTGATAACCACTGACAACTGGGATTTTTCAATAACTAGCATTGTTCCTGCCTTTTTGCAGTGTTGTTCCAAAGTTAAAATCACCACTTGTAATGCAAGCTAAAACTAAAATTATCCAGCCAAACTTTTTTTCAGATGACTTACCTTGCCCTAAAACTTTATGCTTAGAGTATTTCCCCTATTGTGTGCTAGCTGATATTGCTGAGATTAGCTAGTCATATGATAAATACGCTTAACCTTTCTCCCTAGCCTGTATGAAAGTATATACTTTCATACTCAGAGTAGTGTGAGGACGATTCCCACCCAACCTCTTGACAAAAGTTTTATGCTAGCTAACACGGATTTAGCCAGCCAGCCAAACTAGACTGAAGTCAAAGTTAATGGCTTCCCTTTTTGGTAAAAGTTCAGACAAACGGTCACTTAGCCACATTTAGCACAAAAACAACTTCTACATGAAAATTTCTCTGGCTCACAGAAATTACAGAATGTCTTCTCATCTCATTTTTTTTGTCTCTTTTGCAAACACAAGATAGAAATGAACATAGCAACAGGCCAATAAATAAACAACACTGTCAAACAACTCTCTGTGGCATAGCTAGGGATGGTAACCAAAAACTAGTTCCAGTTAAGAACCAATGACAACAAAATAAAATGCATTAAAAAAAAAAGAACCGATGACAACTCCCTTAAGGAATCAATATCATTAGCATTGTGCTTATCAATTCCCTTATCAATACCTTACACTTAGGAAATCAAGGAGGCCGGGCTCTCATTAGAGGCTGTCAGCAAAAATGATATCAAAGTAGTCAAAATTCATGACAGACAGTGGTCAGAGATTGGTCCATGCTGTTTCTTAATTTTCAACAAACACTGAGCAACTTTAAGTGAGTAGAAACATCAGCAGCTTACTAAAGCATTTATCCATGCAGCACGGCATTGATTGTCAAGAGTGTCATGTGCTGCAGGCTAACTTTATACCACATAAGCGGAATCGTTAATGGCGTTGGTATCAATAAAACTGTATCAATTCCCATTGGCTTAGCTGAAATAAGCAATATGACCACAGACCCTGGTCTACCCTAGCCTATGTGAGAACCCTGATCGAAGGATTACCAGTTTTTAAGTGTGATATGGGAGCAGTCTCATACTTTCTCTGTATACTTATCTGTATAACAATGCATTGCAGCTCTTAAAACTCTAATATTCTATTTCATAGAGTTTACAGTGTATTGTCAAGCAATCTACTAATGCCTGATAAAATGACCGGACACTTTTAAGCTTTACAAGAAACATTTTTTGGTTTTGCTAACTGATAAATGGGAGACATAACTTATTCCCTTCATCTCCTTATTCTGTTTACTCCAAAGGACAATGTTCCCTGTAAGGTGATAGTTGTTTTAACGTTTACATGTAAATTTCCGAGAAGGGCCCGACTGCAGGCCGCAAGACAGAGGCGTGTCGCAGAGTAGGACAGTAGGCGTGTCGCAGAGTGACGTCGCTCGAGTGACGCCACTCTGCGACACGCCTACTTTGCGACATGCTACTTAATGGGGAGAGGCTAGTTCAAGGGAAATCTTGTAGAACCGCGCAAGATGTGGAAAGTTTGGTGATGAACAATGGCGGATCGTGTTCAGACTGTAAGTGTTAGCATATTTCATGTAACAAACGTCAAACAGTTGCTGCACTTAGTTGTATTATTACCTAACCCTTACCCTAACCCTAACACCTTACCCTTACCCTAAGCCTAACCCCTTACCCTAACCCTTAACTGTATTTGTACGCATTTGAATACATTTATTATAGAGCAAAGAATGGGTAAGCAAAAACATTGACGTTCGGCTGGACCGTGCTGAAGCTGTTATATCCCTTTAAGAAGTGCATGTAGTGGGCGTCACTTTAACTGACGTCACTCTGCGACACGCCTACTGTACTCTGCGACACGCCTTTGTCTTGCGGCCTGCAGTCGGATACAATTGAAATTTCCAGGGTACACCAGGATATGCTCACAGCATTTGAGAACCACTTCTCTAGACCATCTGTCAGCTAGCAAAAAAGTGGCAAAGATGTCATACCAACCAAACTGTAATGCATATACAAATAGTTTAATAATATTTAAATGATTGTAGCTGTATATATGTATATTTATGTGTACAGTGCTAAGCAAATGTATTAGACCACCTGTCATGAAAACGAGCAAACAAGCCAGCATCATGAAGTGCTTTTATGTGGACTCTTTCATTTCCGTTGAGCTCTCGATATTTTACCATTTTGAACAGGAATGAGGAATTTAAAAGTAATTTTACCTTGTTACACCCAAATTTGTTACACCCAAAATAATTTCACATCTTAAGTAAGAAATAATAATGTTCTTTACTATCTTTTCTGTTTTTTTTCTAAAACAGTAAATTTGAAAATTCAAAGAAAACTATAAGGATTACATTTTACCATCAAACACATAATTTTGGTTAAAGAGTCTCTACATACTGGTATAACCATTCCAGAAACATAAAAACGAATACCAATGCTGTTATTTTAGGGCTACTTTGGCATAAACCTCACATTGGGTGGTAGTCCTATAAATATGTAAGGCACTGTATACTTACATGTATAATTTCTCAACTTACTTTTGCTTTAACTCTCAGCCTCATAGTCGAGCTATCTTGGTGTTAGCTTATTATTTGAACCAAAGGTGCATAAATGAATGACGCAGAGAGTATGGATATAAGTATGATGCTAAAGGAAGTCTAACCAGTGACATTTTGGTAACATCTCACACTTCATCTGTTTATTTCATTTTTTTAATTGGTCATCAAAGCAAGAAATGCAAAATTAGTTTGGCCGAATTCCTGCATTTAAATTTTTTTTCTTAGCCGGAGACATTTGATCTGAATAAAACTTTCCTGTGATGTATGAGTGATAGTGCCTATAATCTACTGCAGATATGATAAATATGCTCATTGCTGTGTAACAAAAGGTCTTTAGAGTGCATATATTCAATAACAGCTTTATCTACTCCAAACACAACTATTATCAGCTATATTGATGCAGACATGAGCTATTACTGTTTTACTGCTCCAAATACTGTTGATAAGACTCAATTTCAATCCCATTATTGGATGATAGAGCTATATTGGACATGATAAAGAGATGTGTTCATTTCTTAAGTCAGCATCAAGACTAATAAACACTGACCTTATTATCTCAAGACTGACAACAAATAAAAATGCAAGAACCTTTGAGCTTTGTTGTAAAATAATATCTGTGTTATTTTAAGTAGAGCTGAAACACTGCAATAGGGAATAACTTCGATCCAACTTTTAAACTCTAAAATATGTTATGCTGCTGTAAGAGACAGTAAGATTTATGAGCCTTTCACTGTGCTGTATCATCTGAACATTATTATGTTTTATGGCCTCATTCAGTCGATCTGTCAGACCTCATTGAGCAGCTTAGAGATTGGTTTTCTTACGGTACTAAAAATCTCTAGATTTCTTCAGAGCTGTCAATGTTTCAACCTTGCACAGCTCACGCTCAGATTTAAAGATCAGCAGTGAGCCTGCTAGTTTTTCTTGAATGTCTGTGTTTTTAAGCTACATATTGCTTTCCAGGGTGTGTTTGGCTCATATCATCTTTACAAAACTTAAATAGACTATGAAACAATGTAAATATTTAACCAAAAAAAGGAAAACAAGTTACTTAACAAAACTGAAGCTGACATCTAGAAATTTCACAGAAATAAGGCTTATCTTGTCTTTTAACTTATGATGGTTTTTCATTTATTCTTGTTCAAAGTGTAACCAACCTCAGTTCTTAGACTGGGTCCTCAGTCCAACACAGGAGAATGATCCGCTGTTTGGTGGTAACAGAAACATAAGGTGGGGTTTAATCATGATTGCCTAAGAATCATAAAGTTTTAAAGTAAATACAGGGTCAATTAAACAATATAACCAGTTATACTTTAAGTGGATTCGGATCATGTTGAAGTATGAGCAGCATATTCCATTTTGCTTGACTAGTGGCACCTATGATAGAATAACTCCCTCCTTCATCAAAGTACTGCCTTAAAACAGCAACAAAAAAAAAAGTTAAAGCTGACATTGATCCTGATGCTATTATTAAAAGTATAGTTTGGGTGTTTTTAAGTGGGGTTGTGTGAAGAATATGTAAATATTAAACACATTAGTCACTGTAAGTGTGGTCGGTTCTGAACCTGTGTGGAGAGAACTGGCACACAAATTGGACTTTGCATTACTGTAGATGGAGCCAAGAGCCCCATGAATAGTGAATTTTAAACGAGAACATGCCAAAAACAGCATAGAGGTGATTGCACGCATTTATTACGCTTTAATGTTCCACTAATGAGCCACTTTGTTTTGATACTACTTCCCCCGGGTGGAGGGACAAGAGCTGACCCCATCTGCACCAATGTGAAGTCTAACTTCAATGTCTATTCTTTTCTTCTAGGGGCAGAGCTGGCCATAGAAACTATGGCCAAAGTCTTGTCTTTTGACATGAACTGCATACAAATCCACTTCAAAAACACTGAACCATCCCTTTAAATAACATTAAAAAGCTTATATTGACTGACTCAGTGATGCAATGAAGCACTTCTATTTCTTTACTTTCCAAAGTCAGAGAACACAAATCAAGTTATCATCCAAAATATGGGAAAATGCCCCTGTGCAGTGTTAACAAGTCCTTCAAAAGTCTGCATCAGATTTTACTAATTAATTGATTTTGGACCACAACCAAAATCAATCAAATATTTGCAAAAATGTGGAAAACTGACCTAACTTGCCATGTTAGTATATTCTGTAAAAAAACAATTCCTGGATCAACATTCGGGTTTAGATCCCCACTAGAAGCTAATAAAATATTCTATGTGCCATTACCAACATTCCCCAAAAATGACATCAAAATGGTAAATAGTAAATGAATTGAGCTTATATAGTGCTTTTGCAGTCTTTGACAACTCAAAGCTGCTTAACAACGCAGTTCAATACCAATTCACACCCATTCGCTATCATACACACCCATTCGTTCTCACATTCACTCACTGATGCTACAGAGTTTCTATGTTAGTTATCCATCAGTATCAACTAACACATTCACGCCCTTTCATGCCCATTTACATGCCATTGACGCAGCATTGGGAGCAAGTTGGGGTTAAGTGTCTTGCCCACCAATGCACCCAAAATTCATAGAGAACTTTTTAAATTAGTAGTAAAAATGTAGAAATTGCCTTATCTCGCAATTAAACGAATTCCTCAAAAAAATCCTGGGTCTGGTTCAACACCAAAATTAAATCACTTCGTCCTTGTGACCTGCTGAACATCCCATGAAAATGTCATTAAAATTTGTTGAGAAGCTTTTAAATTAGTCGTGAAAATTTGGAAAACTGTCCCATCTCATACTGTTAACAAAATTCCTTGAGCCACATCTGGATTTAGATTACCACCCACATCTAGTTAGTACTCCACTGCACCATGACCTATATTCCAAGAAAACTTCAGCATGTAATATTGAACTTTTTGAGTTATTAGCATAAATGTGGAAAACTGCCCTATTTTTGCTAATAATACAATGTTAAAAAATAATTTGAAAAATTCCTGGATCTGCATGCAAATTTAAATTAACACCAAAGCCTGATTGCGTCTTCTTTGTGCTATGAGCAACATTTCCTGAATATTTCGTTGTGTTTTTTACATGTGGATGGATGAACAAGCAAAATCTGACCAAAACAACTTCCTTTGCAGTCCACACTTTGATAGACAGTATCCTGTTAGAGGTGTTAGGTCAAGGATTCTTCACTATCACCAAGTCTAAACATTTCTGAGATGACATTCGGGCGAGAACAGTGCTGTTTAAGAGGTATCAGAAATGTTCTCAAAGCTTTAAAAAGTGTTTAAAAACTAATAGACAACACAAATATCTAAATGTTTTATTCTTATTTTTAGATTATGAAAACATCCCTTGTTTTGAGATTTTTTTCCTACACCCTAAAGATTGTAAATTTTTCAAAAAAAAAATTATGATAATGACATGTTTACAGTCTCTTTCCATTAACCACAAAACAATATGTTTGAGGTTGGATCTGACCAGGAAAAGGAAAAAAATCCACTGTTTGGCTTTAAATGCCATGCAGCCTGCAGGATTAAATACTCCCTAATTATATTTGCACTTGACTCCCTGTATCCTCAAACAACCTCTTTCAAACTGCTCTCTCTGAGGACTCAGTGAGGTTTATTTGTATGCTTAATGTTTACTTAAGAGTGGTGAGAAAGTGCACATTAGTTTCTTGGTCTCGAGGGGAGAAAATAAACCCTTCTGTAGAATATTCTCCTCCTCGTTTTAATGAATACACCAGTGGAACTCTGTTAAACACTGACTGATGTAAACTGTGTCATTTACACTGACAGCTGCTGTACCTCAGCCAGTGAAGGAATGATAATTACATGCAGTACACTTTGGATTTTTATGATAAAGATGCTACAGAGGGAGGCAGAGTCTAAACACTTTCTGCTGCCCCACAGCTATCCTTGAATAAGCTGGATATTGGCTCAGATTTTAAGACTCAAATGGGAATATTTTCACACTCACATGAATAACTTAATAGCTCTCTAAGTCATGAAATTTTGTTCTTTTAACTGTAATCATGCAGTTAAAAGTTCATTTTCTTTGATATTTTGTCACCACATTTATTGCACAAATAAACAATAAAATAAATAGAATGAATCAAAAAAACACAACACATGCAGTTTATAATGATTTGTAAGTATTAAACAAAGACTTCAAGAGCCCATATTTTGCCTTAACTCTGGTTCATTTATTTATTTTTGAGGACTGCTGGGTTTAGGACCACATGCCAGGTCGACTTCACCATTCATCATCCCTGACGACTTGTCTGCACCACCAGCAATGTCACCCTACTTCATTCATGAATGGTTCTGTGCGATGAAGTTTAAGGGTGCAAACCCTTCACTCCGAGGCTCCAGACGCAAAGGACACCAACCCCTTCAGCTGCGTTACCAACTGCTGTAGCCAGGGGCTGTAAGGGTATGTTCACTGTCCCTAATTAAAATAAAGAATTCCAGTGTTCATATACAGAGTACCCCTGATCCAGCAGTATTCTCAGTCTGTCTGAGTCACTCTGTTTGAGCTCCTGCCCCTTTAAGGCTCCCTTCCCCTAGTGGACCCAGTCCAATCGGTTTTGAAAAACATCTAGTACTGCTATTAATGACTTAAGATCAAAGGTGATGTGTGAACCTAAGGCTGATTCCTGAAAAGGCCATATGTGGCTATATATGTGATTAAATTACATTGAAACATGTTACCTAAAAGGGCTAAATATATTAAACTCTCATGCAATAGTAAATCTCCACAGCACATGTCTCTGTATGGACAGGGAAAACAGCGTTTTAGGCCTGAAACTTCACACTCTGCATTGACCACACCTTGGGTTGATGTCACACTATGCAACATTATCACTGTTGTTTACAAGCCTTGCAGCAGGCAGTCATAAACTGTTACTGTTTTAAGTGTTGCTGAGTGGACTATTTACATTCCAACACTTTCTTATTGTTGCTCCTCCACTATGATGCTGCATTAAAAACACTCGGACAATACAAACACAGCCAAGATTTTGGACGAGGCCAGTTGTTATTGTTTCACAAGTGACTGCACTGACTGGTGGCCTATGGCCGCTTGCTCTGTGGTTGGTGTGGTTCTAACAATTGTTGAAACCAACAATAGTATCCACTAAACCTTTAATAACATAATTTGACCAAGATGATCAAATTTGTCTATTATTGAAATAAAAAAGAAATATTTACCCGGTACGCCTGCTATCACTAGTTAACGTAACCACAAGTTAAACCATAACACCAGTCAGACTTGTGGTTGGGTATATCAGAAAATAACAGCTCTGACTTTGAAATTGTGAGAAAAAAAGTGCATCACATTGTTACAAGGCTTTAAACAGTGTTTAACAGTGTGTGTATGCATTTTTGCATTTTCGTGTGGACAAAGATGTTTTTAAAAAATTCAATCATGTGGACGGTATTATTTTTGAAAACAGGAGGAAAACCTCAATTTTCAAAAGTACCCGTCTAAATGTGAATAGTAGGACTGTCTCTTTTCCCAGAAATAAAACTTGATTGTTATTTAACAAACATGCTAATAACCAAAAATAAATAAATAAAAAATAGGGAAGTGTAATGTCAAAATTGTGTCAAAAGACTTTTTAACTGACTAAACAAAAGGGCAAAGATGACCAAAATGTGACCAAAAATCATACACAATTCATCCAGAGTTTGACTCAATCTAAAACATCTGCTGAAAATAACAATACTGCATTGTGATAAATGATTTTGAAATTAAACTGAGACACATTTTGCAATCAAACTGGGGGTGGATGAGTTTGAATTGATTAAAACACAAACAAATCTCAAAACTGGTTTTAATCAAGTATTTGGAGGATTTGTCATGGCTGGAACAAAAGGAGTGGCTTGACAAAATCTGCTGGAGAGTTTGATAATTTTGGTGATAAAAAAAAAGGAGCACTCTGAGGTTAGTCCCCTTTTCACTGTTTTTCTGCCTCTTTCTCACTTTTTCTGCTAATCTCCTTCAGCCATTCAACTATCCTGTCAGCCCCCCTCCTGTTTTATCCCCCTTATCCCCTCTCTCTTTCATTCCCCCTGCCTATTATTTCCCTCCCTCTCTTTCTCTGTTGTCACTAAGCTGAAGGAGGGGGACTGAGTAAAGTATGTGGAGTCCCTCCCAAACACTCTAGTGCTGCTTATTGGGGATCTGCCTCTCCACATGCAGGCAGGCAGGCAGGCAGGCGGGCAGGCAGACACATCCCATCTTGGATCTGCTGCAGTCAAAGAAACTCGAATGTGATCAGAGATACTGTTGACTCCAGGCAGAAAAGAGAGGGAGATACTAAAGAAGAGAGCAGAGGAGGAGGGGGGGTAAATATGTCCAGAGCTGTAAAGTGCTGAGAAGAGGAGGAAAGGCTGCGGGAAAAGTGTGGGCTGGCTTACACTAGCACTTAAAAAGACGCTCGCTTTGGCTCCTGTGCATTTCACCAGCAGGCAGACTGGGAGGGCTTAGAGGGGGGAGACGTGAATGAGTGTATGAGACAACAGCTCCGGGGGGAAAGGTGCACTCTCACTGGACTGGAGCAAGTGTATTTTTAGCTCCTAACTCTTCCTTTTTGCAGGGTTTTCTTGTCTGTAGTGGAAGCTTGCGATGGGCACCGGTGGGCTCAGGTTTGCGTGGACAACAGCTCTGCTTGCATTAATCTTTGGACTCTCCGTGGCTCTGGATGAGAACTGGCTGCCAGGGGACTATGGAGACTCACCAGAGGAAGCACTAAGATTCCTGAATGACTACAACACCACGGCTGAGCAGGTGCTATTCCACAGTGTATCTGCCAGCTGGACTTACAACACCAACATCACTGACTACAACTCAGTACTTCAGGTAGGGGTCTCTGTCACCTTTTTCTCTTACTTGGCTCCTGAAATTGCACCTCCTCATCCAAATTCTTCCTTGGTCAAGTCATGAATGAAGGATCTGAGCCCTGCTTGACTTGGAGTTCACCCCTATTCATCCCTCTCCAGAATTACATGCTCAGTTTCCTCTGGGTGCAGCCAACTCAGCTTGTGTTTTACTGGAAATCTAAAACTAAACCAAACACCTGCCGCGCACACGTCTACAACTTTTGAATACATCTCTAGGGGGCTTGCACACTCTTATGCTGCCTGTTGGTTTAACTGTGTGTTTTATGACATTCTCTGGTTAATAAGTTTCTCCTCATGCTGCAGGAGGCATTTTTTGCTCTTTATGGTCTCATATTTTCTGTGAATTCAACGCTTCACCTTTGCAGGAAATCCAGAATAAGGCTTTTTCAGAGACATCAGTTTAATTGAAAGCTAAAATGGCATGACAGTTTCATATCCACAACTGCTTGATTTGCATGTAGAACAAAGATAAGGTAGTGACGATTGCTGCAATAAAGCTGCTGAAAGTACAGTCAGGCAGAGTGAGAGCAAATGAAACTGCAGAGGTGTGACAAATAATTCACTTTCCCTCTGGCAGGTCTCCAAAGACACGTTCATGAAAGCTTGCTAGGGCTGGGAAATATCTACCAAAAACCATGTCTCGGTATACTTAGCTGGATGGCAACATATCTCCAGATGGATGGTTTTTATGTGGCCAGAATTACGAACTTTGCTATTGATGGCCTACACTTACATGTATAGTACAGGAGGCTGTAGGGCAAAAAGTGTGTCAGCTTGTATTGACCACTGTGGTGCAACTGTACGGTGGCTCTGCTAGCCCTAATCCTGAATGCAATGAAACTGCAACAGTAAAAGAGACTGTATTAAGCGTGTTTTCCTTTACTCATCTTTCTTTTCTTAAGCTGTGCCTGTTGGCTGTGTTCACTCAAAACGCAATGACACAAACATGGTTAGTCTACTGTTACCTCTCCCAGTAACAGTCAGGGTTAAGATATAATTTTAGACCCAACTGTCAACTAAGCTACACTGAATCAACTTTTTTTCTCATTTTATGAAGAGTTTAATAAGCAAAAACAACCAAACACAAACTAAACTGAACATTCCTTCAGCTGCTTTCGTTGGTAGAAAAACAAATCTAATCAGTTCTATGAGGGACAATGTCTGTGTGGACTGGCATTGATGAACATTTGTCAGGATATTTGGATAGATGCCAAGGCTGTTCTACAAGAGTTTAATGCTATAAGAAGATGCCAAATTAATTTCTTATAGGTAGGAATGCATTCTGAATTATTTCTCTCATTTGATCTTTAAATTAGTGATGCACAATGTTGGATTTTGCCAATATCAGATATGCCGATATCTCCGAACTCATCATTGAAGATACTAATAATGTTCATCAACAGCACAACGTCTTATTTTTATGAAAATGTACGTACTGCTTGTAATACCAGAGTCTATTTGTATAAGGAACAGATGTGAAACAAGAAAAACATTTCACTCTTAAAAAATGTAACCCTGGATATGTAAGAGGAGCTGTGTAGTGATGACAAGGTGAAGCATTATGGTATTTTTCTGCATTTTGCTGATATTATGGGCATTATGATGGTTATGTGTCCTATTTATATGGCCAAAATATTCAAGAAAATGTTAATATGTGCTGATACCAATATTGAACCGATAATATCCTGCATCCCTACATCTAATTGTATATTGTGGTGGCTAGCTGCTGGTTTAAAGTAAGGGGCTCTAAATTCGTAGACCAGGCGCAGGCGCGGCATACTAGCCCTGCGTTGCGCCTCCTGCTGCGCCAACGGGGTGTGTCCAGGGCATTTTTCAAGTTTCGTACACGGCGCAGTCTGGCGCAGGGAGGCGCACCCACGCCTTCGTCCTTCTCACCGGCACAAGTAGCAGAGAGGGAGGAGAGGAGGCGTGAGTGGGTTTAACACAGCCGAGAGTAATCTTCACCAATCAAATGAACGCCTCTCCTCGCCTTTAAATGCGCTGCGGGTGAGGCGCAGTGACATTTTCACCTCATGCGAAGAAGGTCAGAGCCGCTGTCACTTTTACAGCAACTGGGAGAGCGCAGGGGCCACCGGGCTGCGCATCGGAGGCCAGGATGCACGTCACCGTGTGGACCACCTTGCGGGACAGATGTAATCTTTTCCTGTGTCATAAATAGGAGTACAAAATTAAGTGATAATTGCATTTAAACACAGCAGCAGGCTGATCCATTCATCATGCTTGTGATCCACCTGCATTCCTGGTCGTCATCGCCAAAAAGCAGAACCTTTGGTGAAATACCCCCCCCCCATCTCCTCCACATCCTCCTTGCAGTAATGTACTCCATCTTTTTAGATCACGTTAAGAATAAAGATTAAAACAGAGAAATATGGGCAATCACAGGCAAATCCTCAAAACACCAAGTGACTGACATTTATTCAGCGAGCGTCTCTCTCTTTTTTCTTTTCTTTTGAATTTCATGAGATGAGAGAAGCCGGATACTCCGTATCGGATGATGTGGCTGTTTGTGGTTGGCTGAGAGATGGCTCTGATCTGACATCAGATGTGACGGGACAATTAATATAGATACAAATGTATATGCTGGCTCAGATGGTTACATTAAATAGTGGTTGCTGTGATTGTTTATTGCACTGAAATGTGCCTGACACTGTGGACACCCGCCTGTGAGGTTTTGGTGACGTGTGCACACTGTGCGCCTGTCAGCCAAATTACCACTGCACGGAGTGTGCCTCACCTTTGCTGAGAATAGACCAGGTTGGAGCTGGCGAGCTTTCAGCGCACATTCCGCACGTTTTTTTGGCACGAAATTGTCACTGCGCCAAGCTGAATCTTTCGAACACCTCCCCCTGGTGTGCCGTCACACCCATCTCCGCACAGCCGGTCTACCAAACTGCCAAACTGGCTGCGTGCGGCGGTGTACCGGAAAACTTAATTTCTTGTATTTTTGTATATATTTATCAGAGATTGCAGACAAGCCCACACACTTTTTTTTATGAGTAAAAACCTTGCCTGTACACTTAGTAAGTTAGGAACTGCTATACTGTTGAATACAAACATTTCCAAATAAAATCTCAATTATTTGTTCTGTTGGCATAAAGGGAAAGTATCTTATTAAACCAAAAGAAAAAACACTGTCTAAACTAAATATTTGCCAAGATTTAACACAATAAACTACCTAATTACCCCCTTTTGGCTAATCTACTTTTTAATTAAGAATGCAGGCAAACTCCTTTCAATTGTTTAAACTGAAAAAAATATGTATTGTCTAACATACTCTTGCAATTCAAATAATGCTATTTCCTTCTTAGTAAAAATATGATGAGCATTGCATTTCTTTAATTTTAAATTGATTATAAAAAAACAATGGAATTGTTATTTTGAAATATGTTTTAGGTGCTTTAATATAATTGCACTTTAGTGTGTAGAGAACTTTCAGAAGTGGTGCCGATGCTTTGTCCAGTATAGACAGGGTTTAGAGGATTGTCAGTAAATTTGACAATGAAAAAGAAAAAATAACCCAATATTTGATGTTTAGTTCTTTAATTTTTGTTGCTGTGGTGACAAACAGGTAATGAAATTAATTATTTTTAACTAAAATGTATATGCACCTAAAACATCATTGGAAGTATTGAAATAACAATAATAATGAAAATTCCCCATTTAGCCTAACAATTTTGATTTACAATATCATCTTGTGATCAGTAAGTATTTCACCATCTATGACTTACTAACAATCTTTTCACTGCGCTTTTAGCCTGGCATCTTATTTTGACATATCATTATCAACTATATCAACAAAACAATGCTGTCTCACCACATATGGTATCTTGGCAGAAGCTAAATCCTTACATAATCAAACTTGACAAACGCCAGCCCTAAACCCATTTTACACATTTTCTCAGTCATACACATAAGGCCAAAGCCCACATTCTCCCTGTGTGCTTGTACAGCTGTCATAACAGGATTTCAGTACACTATCCAGGCGCACCCTCACAAATCGAACAGGTGTACAAGAAGCCCCCCTCCACCCTCACACCAGTGTCAGCGAGGTCAGGCTGCAGAATGTGCTCCGCTCTCCACAAAGTGTCAGGGATTTCAGGTGAAAGATGAGGCAGGATTGTAGCTGCCATGTACCGATTTGTTCTTTTTTTTTTATCCTCGATGGTTCAAAGATAGGATCAAAGTGGATCAGAGCACCGAGATCTATCTGATGTGGTATCCAAGAGGGAGCAGGGTGATGCAGCCTGACAGAGAGCAGCTCCACTGTTGGCTTTATGTTCCACTTTAAGCCATTAATATTCAAATTATTAAGACAAATTGGCAGATTAAGTTAAAACATGTGCACTCTACTCATGCAAACACACACAAATATGTGTCCTCATTTGCAGCTTCAGTAATTAGGGTGATATTTTTCATGCAAACGTGCAGAGGATCAAACAGAATAGCAATTGGATCACATGCTCCTAATCATGTTGAATAAAATGAAGCGTGAGTGGATATCGTGTCTGATGTCTTTTGAACCCCAGTTGCATCTAAGTTACATAATCAATGCAGAAAGGTCCTTGTGAACAGCACACTTTTTCTGTGAATTAAATGTCAGGTTGAGCTTTGGGCTAGACAAAAAGACATGTTATTATGTGTATTTGTCTAATTTTTGGTCATATTTGTAGGGGTGCCAAATTATCACGTTGATTTCGATTGATTAATTAATTACAGTCAAATTTAGTGCGTTTTTTTTTTAAATCACGTTATCTCATTTTAAATTTGATTTCACTGTTTCGGTATTTTCAGAGGGCAGAACCTTAAAATACCAGAGCAGCTGGTGATTGGACGATCGCTCCACTCGTCACACTCTTCATAGACCAATCCATTTCAACCCACAATATGACGTAGCATCTCTCTCAGTTTCCCAGTGGTGATCCCCGGGCGGGAGAAGAGCAAAAACATGATTTCCCGTAAGAAAGCTTGAAGTGATGTTCACTGCTCCTCTTTTAAAGGAGAAATCGAGTCCATTTCTGATAAATCTGCAGATCTTGCTACATCCACAGAAATCGCTTTACACACCGCTGTTGTTTTCAAACATGCAGTCACTTCCTGTTGTCGTCACATCCGCATCTCCCGCCTCTGTCCCCTGATTGGGCCGTTAAAGTTGGAGAGTTTTTATGCTTTGGGCTACTTGTGCTTGAGTTTTTGGGGGGTGGAGAACAATCCTTTGATCTGCCACAATAATCTAATGAATTTCAATGAAAATACTTCAAGTTGAGGGCTTTTATCAGCATTTTTTTAAGTGAGAATAAAAAAAGGAATTAATTAGATTGATTAATTACAGATCATAATTAATTAATCTCTCAATTTTTTTAATCTCCTGACAGCACTACAAATTTGTCTTATTACTTATTATTAAGGGTGTTAATTGGCAAGGACCTATCAATGATGCATATCAAATTCCAGGGGTGATGATACAGTACACGTAGACATACAGTGTCTTAATATGATAAGCAGGGTAATATACAGCATATCACTTTGTTTCTTTACTACATAGTCTATTACAGGGTTGAAATTTTTTTTTGTCCACCACTGTAGCAGGTAGATTTTCAATCTACCAGACCGGATTTTTTAAACCAGCTACTTTGTTTTAAATGTCAACATTTAAAATCAAAATTGAGGGACTGAAGATCTCCACCTATATGTTATTTTATGAAGGAAAATACTCAAACAGAAAATATGTTTATTTTAGTTATGTCACCTTATTAATTTAAGTATGGCTGAATCTCAGCTACAGCCTGCTGATTTAAATGCAACTAAAACTGAACTAAAAGCCAAGATGACACATTTTGTTGCCTTAAAGATAAATGAATTTATAGTAAAGAGAGTCATCAAATTCAAGAAGTTTACAGTGTATATTGGTAATTTTATAATGTGATTGCATATAATCCTATGCTCTGAGTGAGCGAGTTAGCATTTTAGCACTTATGGCTCCCATGTCCCAAAGTCAAAAGGTTTTAATGTAGCTTTTCAGATATATACATGAAATAAGGTCAGTTGGGAGCACAATTACGTTAAAGCCTTAAAAGTATGCCGAAAAGTATCACGATTTACAAAACGTGGACTTTTGTTTTCCACAGATCTTATTATCAGCAATTATCTCACAACTCAGTAAATCATCCCAAGGGCTTTTAGCAGGGAACAAGTGTAATGCTAACTTCCTGATTGGCCTACAAAATACATACAGTAATAAAATATGATACAGTATTTTGCAGTAAATTTCACAACATACTGGTGTATGGATAATTTATTACACTCCTACAAGCGTTGCAGTTGTGTATCCTTTTTTGCACTATGTGACGAATCAGGCTCAACTTTAACTTTTACATCAGCAAACCCTTTTATTAATTTCATGTCTGTCACTGCCAATCATGTTGTAATGATCTCAAACAATACAAGAGGTCAGCAAAGTGCAGACTAACCAAATTTTTACAGTGTAGGCCAGTACAACCATGGCCTCCACAGACATATGGCCCAGTAAGCTAGGGGGTCAAGCAGTCTCCCCATGAAAGCAAACAAGTCAGGCTGATTAATTCACCATTGTAAACATTTGATGGATGGAGCTCTTTCATTTGTTGAGAATGCAGACTGAGGTTTTGCATTGCCACTGGTGAAATTGTTTGCAAAATGCTTCTGTAGGGTCACCAGAAGGATGAAACTATAAAACATTTGGAGTATATTTTAGGTTTTTAATTGCTGATGAGTTTTTTATGGACTGTTTTAAAGTAATTTATCACAACTACAGCAAACTAAATAAACTAGCAAAGATTTGAGTTTTGCAGTGTGATGCTTAAAATACTATGAATTTTAATTTTGAAAACATTTTGTCACCCAAACAGAGCTCATCTAAACTTTGCCTCCTGATATACTGCAAAGCTGATTGCAGATAGTGAAACATGAAGACCTTGAGTTGAAGATAATCAGCAGAAAAAGAAGTAATTTCTGTCTTATCTTCGCTGTCTTTCTGTGGTAGAGAATGCGATTATCTGGGTGTTGCCTGGCTTAGGAAAAAGCTTTTAAGAATAAGACAGAGATTGAGAGGAGGAGCACAAAGGTCAGAGTTAATACTTCAACTCACTGTCCCCTGTTTTCCCTCCTGCCACCTGTTATTTTAGTGAAGGCTGTTAGAAGGACAGATAAGAAGAGGCTTCTATGAAAACATGACCACAGTGAGGCTACGGTGCTGTCAGCCTTTACAGGATGTGTGTGTAACAACTGGTGAGCACTTACTCGCTGCTCTGAAGTTACATCAACATTAGTGAGTCTAAATTGTAGTCTGTTATTCCAAGCTTGACACAATGAGCTTGAAATATGATTTGCTTTTGTGAACTTTATCATAAATGAATTAAGGGTTTCAACAATTCAACATGGACAACATGTTCTTTAATTTTTGCAGACCAACTTCTACATACTGACTGAACTTTACAAAAAACATTTGCAATATTTTCTCTGTTGAGAGGTAGTAAAATGTTGCAAACTCATAAAAATCATGTGCCAAAAGCATCCATGTCATTTGATCCTTGCTTAACAATTTTTTATCAATGCCTAAAGTTGGGTCAACTAGGATTTGAAATGCCCCATAAATGCCTCTAAGTAGAATAAATGACAGGTTAATTTTACATTTAGACTGAACATTTTAAATAGATAATCACTGATAAAACATTTATCACCGTAAGTGGTCCTCACTGTAAACTGTCTTTTTCAGCACATAAGGTCTGGCATCTGTTTCTTTTTTTAAACAGTTTAATTTAACAGATCACTCACAAAAGTCAGCTGAGACCTGACATGATATTTTGAATAGTGATGCACCAATTGTAAAACATAGGACAGACACATATACCAGTGTTAAAGTAACAAAATCACTGATACAGATGCAGACACAAATTTGATTTTAATTCCTATGGTATAATTTTTCCATTTCTATTAATCAGTGGTAAGTTTTGCTCAGTTCCAACATATACAGTATATGTCTGAGATCTTCTCATCCCACATTTATTTGCAGATGATCAATATATGAAAGATGTCATTTTCAATGTGCAATGCTCAGTAATGTAACAGTATAGCACTGCTTTGTCAGTTTCTAT
The DNA here is from genome assembly GCA_037902135.1 of Cetoscarus ocellatus. NCBI lineage: Eukaryota > Metazoa > Chordata > Actinopteri > Labriformes > Labridae > Cetoscarus > Cetoscarus ocellatus. Next base: position 2,531,880 of record JBAMNC010000904.1, on the reverse strand, counting down.
AGGAGCAAACCGATGAGATACACGGCTACTAGTCATTCGATTCCAACAGCAGCCTTGACTTCTTCCATTCTTCTAGTGCTGTTATTACACACTGAAGGTCTGCCGAGTAGGACCATATGTGAGGATGTGTATATGAGGAACAAAGACTTTTTTTAACAAATATTACCCTTGAATGTAGGTTATTTTGCTGCTCTACCCTCACAATACAATTAGAGCTTTGTCTTGATCCCATAGAAACATAGAAATATATTGTTTTTCAACAGACGGGGGGATCAAGTCTCACATGGAAACATGTATGATGTGGGTATGTGAGAATAATTATGACAGAGTGCTCTCAGGCCTGGTTGTGCCTGGTGAACTAAGAGTTCATGCTAGTAGGGGTCTATGTAGGGTGAACAGTGGTGTTTAAGCAAGGCACATGGTAACAGAGCTTAGTGTGAATGTGTCGATGGTCTTAATTAGTCACCTTTCTTTCTTCAGACTTTGAAACCAATGTTTCAGAAAAAGGTTTCGTGTTTTGCTTAAAGGGTTAATTCTCTTGGCAGGTCTATAGAATTACACTTCTGGGTAATTTTAGAAATAGTCATTCATTGCATGAAAGTTCCTGTGAGGAGTTTTTGGCTTGTATTAAAATAGACTGAAATTGCTACTGATGCTTCCATATGACCTACTTTGATGGTGCTACACAAACCTTAGTGGCCCTGAGTGAGAAATTATTTCCATGCCTTTCCATACATGAACCAGTTAACATGTTGGGCCTCCTTAAATGAGTGTGAAGCTGCCCTCTCTGTGGGGAGTTTGTTGACAGGACTAATTGTGACAAAGCTTAGTTCATGCCATAACCAGTTTGCTCTTCTATTGCACAACGATGACAGTGGTATCCTCTAGTTAGAACACACTTGGACGTTGCTTGTTCCATTTTGGTGGGAGTAACTTAAACCTGTGGACTGATGATGTGTCAGAAAACACAATGGGCTCTAATTTCATAGACCAGGCGCAGGTGGGGCGCACCTGCCCTGCGCCCCGCCTGAGCCACACCAACGGGGTGTGTCCAGGGCATTTTGCAAGTTTCGTGCAGAGGAGGCGTGATTGGGTTTAACACAGCCAAGTGTGATCTTCAATAATCAAATGAACGCCTCTCCTTGCCTTTAAATGCGCCGCGGGCGAGGCACAGTGACAATTCCACCTCGGTGGCGAAGAAGGTCAGAGCCGCTGTCACTTTTACAGCAACTGGGAGAGCGCAGGGGCCACCGGGCCGCGCATCGGAGGACACGATGTGCGTCACCGTGTGGACCACCTCGCGGGACAGATGTAATCTGTTCCTGTGTCATAATATGAGTACAAAATTAAGTGATAATTACATTTAAACACAGCAGTAGGCTAATCCATTCATCATGCTTGTACCTGCATTCCTGGTCTGTCATCGCCAAATAGCAGCGCCTTAGGTGAAAATATATCTCCTCCTCATCCTCCTTGCAATAATGCACCCCATCTTTTTAGATCACGTTAAGAATAAAGATTGGTTGAATCCTTAAGACACCGAGTGACTTACATTTATTCAGCGAGCGTCTCTCTTTTTTCCTTTTCTATTTAATTTCATGAGATGAGAGAAGCCGGATACTCCGTATCGGATGATGTGGCTGTTTGTGGTTGGCTGAGAGATGTGAACTCGTTAGTTATGACAAACGTCTCTGATGTGACATCAGATGTGACAGGAAAATTAATATAGATACAAATGTATATGCTGGTTCAGACGGTTACATTAAATAGTGGCTGCTGTGGACACCCGCCTGTGAGGTTTTGGTGACGTGTGCGCACTGTGCGCCTGTCAGCCAAATTACCACTGCCCGGGGTGCGCCTCGCCTGCGACGGGAATAGACCAGGTTGGAGCTGGCGAGCTTTCAGTGCACCTTCCGCGTGTTTTTTTTGGCACGAAATTGTCACTGCACCAAGCTGAATCTTTGGACACCTCCCCCTGGTGCGCCGTCACACCCATCTCCGCGCAGCCGGTCTACCAAATTGCCAAATTGGCTGCGCGCAGCAGTGCGCCGGACGAAATTACCACTGCGTGGGGTGCGACAGACTGCGCCACCCTGAGTTGCGCCAGGAAATTAGAGCCCAATAACTTCAAATTAGTCTTTCACTTTTTCCCTGGTCTACTCCTCATGTGGCATTTGTCTCACGCTCAGCTTTAGTCCACTTAGCTGTAGGTGTGGATAATGAAAGCTAATGAGTCGAAACACTGTACTTGTTATGTCTGACATCTGTATGACATCAACAACAAAATAGAAAGGGTAAATTGTCTCTCATTAAAGAGCTAGCTCCTGTTTATCACATTAAGGAGTTGGCTCTTTGAACCTGCACATGTTGAACAACACATTATTACTAGCTCATCATTTTGATCTCAAACAAGGTTCACATTTCAATTTAACCTGCACCCCACACAAGTTTGTATGGGGGCTTAATCATATATCACTGTTGCTTGTATTGTGTTTTGTGGTAAAAAGAGGAGAAAAGCTGTTATAGATGGCTGCTAGCCTTTTCACTCTTAGCTTGTTTTTTTTTTTTCACTTCATTGTGCATTGCATACATGGATATTTTTTCAACTGGTGGTTATACAGATGAAAATAAAGCTCAAGTTATCACTTGAGACCAATACATAATAAATAGTCCAATTACAAATACTTGTGCCTAGTCAACTTGGTATTCAAATGCTAAAACAGATGTTAAACCATTCAATGCATGTAAATAGGCTCCAAAAGGAGTTATAGTAATGGCCCAAAACTGAAATTTATTCTGCTCCTGCTTGTCACTTTTTTGAGCAGCTCTTTGGGTTCCAGAGAGCAAGTCATCTTTCACTTCCAGAAGAAGTTAATTACTTGCACCAGGCAAGTTCTTGCCGGCATTTATCCATTTGTTTGTTTTTCTGTCTGAATGACCGTACGTCCCTTTGTGAGCAAGATAACTCAAAAAGTCATTAGCAGTTTTTGATGAACTTTTCAGGAAATGTTGGTCATGAGACAAGGAAGAAGATCTGAATACAGATGTAGATCCAGATTTTTTTTACAGGGTTTGTGAACAATGCCAGATAGGGCAGTTTTCCATATTTTTGCTAAAACTCTAATAACTCTAAAAATCACAGATTGTGATTTGATTTTTACTAAATGTTGCTGGTGGTACAGGGGGAAATTGATTCAGTTTTGGTGCTGGTCCAAAACCAGATGCTGATCCAAGAATTTTTCTTAAGGATTTGTTATCATTGCGAAATAGGGCAGTTTTTCACTTTTCAATAATATAATGGCTAACAATGTCAGAAATGTCTAAGCAGTTTATGCTTTTTGGAACTCTTCTATTTATCTTGTGCAACTTTCATGAACAAGCAAAAAACAAACTTAATAGCCAGCTATGGCTAACAATGCACCATTTACAAATACAAAAAGAGTCTGTTGTAACAACTAACAGTTAGTAAAAATACCAATCACAGCTATGTATTAAATTCATATACATGGAACCTGTACTGCAAAGCAGATGCCAGATAAGGTACTAAAGTGGCAAAAATGGGTAATAGAATTAAGCCTGTAGGGTGCTATTTAAAGGTATCTGTTTACACAGCAGGTCAACACTTAGTCAGACCCAATCACACCACTTACAGTCAATTAATGTGTAAGCTGTCCATCACTTTTATGTAATAACATTCACATTCTTTCATACACATTTATGCAGCATTGATACAGCAGTGAAAGTGATTAAGTATCTTATACCCAGTACCACTGTACCTTCCTGTTGTCAGGCGACCAACTCTACCAACTGAGCAACTGTTGCCACACAATTAATACAAAGGTCCCATATTTTACTCCTTTTCAACAAGATTACACCAATTCCAGAAGACTCCAACTCCAAGACTCCTTATTGGGAGCGACTTTCATTTAGGAGAGGTGGCATATCTCCTTGTGTCATCATTAGGGGAAACTTTTCAAACAGCCTGTTAGAGCACACATTTCCAAAAGGCCTTGGACAGGACCCATTGCCATGTGACAGCCGGAGCTGGGCTTGAATCTGCAACCGACCAAGCACGCTATCAGACTACACCACCGATGCCTGACATATATGTTAGTGTACAAACTATTAAAAAGAGTGTTTGCATAACATGTGACCATTAATTAATTCTTCTCGTCTTCAGGTTCAAGCATCCCTCGATGAGCAGGCCTTTTCCTCAGCATGGGGTTTAAAGGCCAAGCAGGTGTTCTCTGAAACAAGTCTGAACAATCTCACTGCTAGCGACAAGAAACTGGTCGAGAAGATCAAGGTCCTGGGAGCTGCCAACCTGTCTCCTGAAAAGAGAGAAGAGGTTAGTTACTGCTTTTTATTTCATAATCACATAATTGACTGAAAATAAAACCGCAGCTTCAGATCTCTTTTTTGTCCCCAGTACAACACAATTCTCAGCACCATGGACAACATTTACTCCACAGCCAAGGTGTATCCACAGCCAAACGTGAGCTGGAGCCTGGAACCCGGTGAGTTAATCCTGTCAAACAAAAGGCCTCCAAATCCACAACCTCTCACATACACAGATGTTCTGTAGAAATGAAAGCAACAGGAAAGGTTGTGGAATATAAAACAAACAGCAACGGGAGGGAAATGTTTGGAAAGAAAAATAGTTTTAAGTGCTTCAGATCTTATCTGCAGTCGAGGGGGAAAGAAACAGGATGGGCAAATGACTTCAGAGAGCCCTGAAAAGGAAGTGCTATGGATGTGCCTATGAGAGTTGGGTTAGAAGCTCTAGAAACATCATGCTGGTAGCTTTTAACATTGCTGGCTTTAATTTGAACAATGGCTCTTTGTTTTGTTTGCAGCAACAGCCAAAAGTAATTGTTAGAAGTGTCTGCCAAGATAAACACCGAACAAGGAGAGAGCAAAAACTATTATTTCTATTTAAAAATGTCCTCTAAATGACCATGTATAAGAATAAGTATGCTAATTTTACTGCTGCAAGGGAGCAGATTGTTGCTTTCTTTGCCTTGGAAATGATCTGAGGTGGAGCTGGGTCATTCAAAGTGTGTGGTTCATTCCTTCCCCAAAACGTAGTGTCAATACAATAACAAATAGATGGTCAATTTTCCACCATTCAACCCATACTTTGCATACTTATTTCCCATTTTGAAGATAAATGTTGTTCTCATTATGTTAAGAGTATCATGGAGTCACCATAAATCAAAGGTAATCTCTTGTTTGTGCCTTCATGTCAGTGAAAGAGCAAAAAGTCATCTGAACGTTACACATCTTTATTGTTTAAGGAAACCTGTCAGCTTTTGAGGTATTTTTTTAGAGTTAACCTTTTTTGGAGATGAGATAGGCCACCCCCAAAAATGTATGACATTTAAGTCATAGCTTTACAAGACAAAAGAAGTAATTTGACACGAACAGCTAACCTCATACACTTAGGGCTGTATCAACTAAGATCCCAAATAACGAGCACTAAATTGCGTGTGCAAAACAAAAAGTTGCCCATGCTATTAGTGGGTGTGTTGTGGGTGATCTACTATGATTGCGTGTGCAATTGATAACAGACGCAAAAGTGGTGCAGACTGCCTTATGTCTAGGAGGATTGTGCCTGTGCTATTAGCTGTCACCATGGAGAGTTTGGGAGAGCAGAGTGGCTGTAAACGAAAAATGAAGTTTGAAGCCATAGAGTTGGAGGAATATAAACACACTGGTGAACTCCAGCAGAGACATCTCTACGTTGCCAGAAGAAATGCGATTTGGGAGGCCATCTGTGAAAAGCACACAGCTCAAAACTGACATTGCTGGACAGACGATATGTCTCTACTATTTTTATTTCTGACCAGAGGTTGTGGTAACCTTCTTTTGCTTTTTGTCATTTTGACAGACAAGGTTGTCACTTTTCCCTCATGCCATATTTTTATCTGTCATTTTTAATTTTCCTTTTCTGATTCCAATTAAATGTAATCTAAATGACAGCATTCACACAGTTTCACAGCTTCATCACCAATAACCCCTCATATGAGGAGAAGTCTTACAGTTACACGCACACAGACTGAGCATTTATCTTCAACGTCCTTTCACTGAAAATCTGCACAATCCATTTATCTATGCTGAGAAAACAATAAGATAATTAGGTGAAGAACACTTCTAACCTATAACTGAATACATGATTTACTGTGATTGCAAGCACATGCTGCAGTGGGAGAAAAATCTGCAGCCACATGGGCAGCTCCAGCACTCTGTGACTGACCTGAAGGATTCACAGCCCCTAAACCCACTGTCAGTGCGTGGAGAGTGTGACGCAGTCAGTTCTGAGTGACAAACAGAGTGATTCTGGCTATGAAGGGGATCTTTTTTACTAAGGTTAAATGACCTCCTCCAAGATGTAGTAAGAAAACTGTGCCAGTTTGCATCTGCCTTTACGGATATGCTAAATATAGATGCAAAAACACCGAACGCAATCAGTTTCTTGTTTGATAAATCACACTGCAGGTACTAAATGATTACATTTGCATTTTTATACTCGCAAACCTTTGGTAGATCCGGCCCTCAATAATGCTTGTGTGCAGCATTTGTCTTTAAAGTTGCAAATTTTATCTTCTTATCAACTTAATTGACCGTATTTTGTATATTCTAAACTTAACTCTTGTTAATTTTTCATCATAGTCTAATGGATTTCTTATATTACTCTAATGACATGATAACTTTTTACCCTTGAGATTCAATTATAAATCTTCGACTGGTATGATGCCAAATCAGGACCTTTTCCCCATGAAAGTGTATTCTTACACAGGTTAAAATATTGCAGTTTTTATCTGGAAATCTTTCTTATTTACCCTTTATGTGGTCTGATACTATGTCATGCTTGCCTTTATATTTTACACCCTCCTCTAAGATTGAGTTTATTGTGTTTCTGTAGAGCTCACAGAAATCATGGCTACCTCGAGGAGCTACAAGAGGCTGCTGTTTGCGTGGGAGGGTTGGCACAATGCTTCTGGTGTCCCTCTGAAGACCCATTACCCCAGGTTTGTGGAGCTCAGCAACGAAGCCTCTCAAGCTGATGGTAAGGCAGTCCAATGACCCTGAAAGTGCACAGTTTGTTACACAAAAGTAAACAAAAGAGTTTCTATCAGCCATAGTATTCCTCCTGTTTAGGATTTGCAGACACTGGAGCTGACTGGCGCTCTTGGTACGAGACTCCTACCTTTGAGGATGATGTCGAGGAACTCTACAGGACCATTGAACCACTCTACAAGAACCTGCACGCCTTTGTGCGCCGACAGCTGTACAACCAGTACGGCCCAAAATACATCAACCTGAAAGGACCCATTCCAGCCCACCTGCTAGGTATAACATAATACTTTTATGCTACTAAAAAACAGTCAACTGAAAACAACAGATATGTACTGTTTAACATAAGGGCTGATATGAAAGCGTATAGACAAGGGGTGAAATTTCTTGTTTGTTTGTGTGTTTAAGGGTTCACAGATTAGTTGAGAGGAAAAAGCGAAGGTCCTCAGTTTTGTCAGCAATGATTTGTAATCATAAGACAGGTACTTTCTTGAGGGAGCGTATCGTACATGGATGTAGTTCCAGTGATAGTATTCATTGGTTTCTGAGGAGACTTCAAGAAACCAAACCCAAGCAGGGGCCATGTTGGAACTGTTGCCTCCACTAAACTTTTAATCAGTCTAGAAACAGGCAAAAGGCTGGCATCAAGATGAACCTAACCCTTTTGGCAATCACCTATACTAAGCCTGCCTGTTATTCACTTAAGCTATTTCCCTGATTATGAAAATGTATGCTTAACTCATAGGCAAGATAAAAGTGCTCGAGTGTGCACCAACACAGAAACAAACTATTGATACAACATCTTAATTTTAAACCCAATGTGTACATGGGTATTTCTGTTGTTAAAATGGTCACTTTAGTATTGGCTTTATAGTGATTTCTTAGTTTTTGGAGTAAACACCAAGTGGACACTTGAGGAAGTGCAGTATTTTTACTCTTCTGTGCTGGCTTTTTTTAAACTAGAGCTTTCCGGTTTTAATTTTCAAACCCGTATAGCCTGGTTGTTTTATTTTTATTTCACCTTTTTAACAAGAACATTGCCATGCAAATACCCACATATGTAAAAACAAAATACATGTCATGTAATCAGGTTTAAAGCCTTGACTAATTGCACCTCCTGTTCCTGGCAAGGTTCTTTGTGGTTAAAACTGATACATTAGGCTTGAAAAAATTTGTTAAATGATAGGTAAGGTATTGTTATTTTTATTGCTAAGGTAAAGACATTCAGACTTCATACATAATTCTACTACCCTGGATGGGTTTTCTAAATTAATCACATTTTAAGCTGTGTAGCAATTTTTCAAAATCTGCTCATTTCTGTGAGTGAAAATGTGTTTTGCTGTTATGTTACAGCAGCAAGAATTTGAGTAACAAAAAAGAATGATTCTGGGGAAATTCTGTTATATTAATTACATTATGGAGAACATTTGAACCAATAAATCCACTTTTTTTCTAGCATGTTGCACTGAATGTAAGGTGAAGCTTTTTTTTGCAGACCATAGAATCTGGCACATGTTTATTTAGATGACAAAAGGCATATGAGTACTTAGGTAGAGCTTTTGGTGAGTTGACTAAAATAGACTTGAGCATATACAGATCTTCTCTTATTTTTCTACCTACTCAAAGCGCTTTTACACCACAGGTAACACCCTCCATTTCATAGCCAATACTCTCTCACATTCTCTCACAGGTGGTTGAAAATTCTCTTTAAGAGATCCATCAGTATCCATCTTTCATGCCCATTTATCCACCACTGACATAGCTGTGGAGGCAGTTTTGGTTTAGTGTCTAGTTTCTTTTCACGTTTCACAGAATAATGGCATTTCACAGTTAATTGGTTTCCATTTTGGTGAATGATTTTACACCTTGGAACAGTCAATTAAAGTTGTACATCTTGAAAAGCTTATCTTGCAGTATTTGTCATGCCACTCAGCCACCTATTTCAGTTTAAAGTTTGAACTCAAGAAGGGGAACCATGACTTAAATATTGTTCTGTGAGGATCTTTTGTTTTTAAAGTCTTAAACTGAATACTAATAACCAACCCACAGCATTTATTTCCATACAGACTGTAAGATTAACAATAGTTGTTTAATGAAGTCTTGGGAAACTATCAGAGGTTTAATCACCAATGTGTGCCGATCTCATTACCGTGAATGAGGTATTTCCTATGGTGCCTCTGAGCTAAGTATTCCATAGCACAAATTGTTTCTTAAGTGTGTTTTCTTCCTCACACTCAGGAAATATGTGGTCCCAGACCTGGAACAATATTTATGATATGATGATCCCATTTCCTGACAAACCCAACATGGATGTGACGGATGAAATGGTCAAACAAGTGAGTCTGAGAAAGAAGTAATCATTTGCTTTTAAGATTTAGGACTTGCTAGTACAAAATACTGGCCAAAAAAATCTGAAATATCACAAGTCAAACTCCACATGGGTTCAAGGTGATGTTGTTTTATCATACACAACAGTTTACCTCTTTTTACAGGGTTATGACGCAATCAAAATGTTTCGCGTGTCAGAGGAGTTCTTCACGTCTTTGGGTTTGGAGGAAATGCCCGAAGAGTTTTGGAATAAGTCTATGCTGGTGAAACCTGAGGGAAGAGAGGTGGTGTGCCATGCATCTGCCTGGGACTTTTACAACCGCAAAGACTTTCGGTAAAATGCATCAACTTGGGGCATTCAGAAGGTTCTAGTCATACATTTTTTACTGCAAAGTTGTGGTCCAAAAATGAAGATATGTAGGAGGCTAGGTCTCAGAGACCTTTTGAAACTTCGTATTTCTTTGATTAGCATCTGTGACATGTTTCAGAAATATACTGCCCTGTGCAAGTTAATCTGTTTTTATTTATTTATTTATCTTTTTTATGTTTCTGTTGACGTTGTGAGGCTTGCTCTTGATATATGTGTCTGTGTGAAATGTGGTATTTGGTCCATATGGATTTGACCTCAAACTGACTTGGCTAATTCTTTCAATAAAACTATGATTTGTTTTACATGGCGTTTTGCCATTCAGCTAGAAATTATCAAGATCCATATCATCCCTAACTGCCTTTCGTAATAATACAAAAGATGTTAATCATATTTATGTTTATCACTCTTAGTATCAAGCAGTGCACTACTGTGACAATGGAGCAGCTCTTCACAGTGCACCATGAGATGGGTCACATCCAGTACTACCTGCAGTACAAGGACCAGCCCGTGGGATACCGTCGTGGGGCAAACCCTGGTTTTCATGAGGCCATTGGAGATGTTTTGTCTCTGTCAGTTTCCACCCCAAAACATCTGCACACAATAGGACTGCTTGATACTTTTACTTTAGGCTATGGTAAGGAGACTGGTAGAAACATCAGCCATTTCAATACTTTCACACAAAACATTAGTATCTGTGGGATCCTTAATATATGCAAATATAACAACACATAAATGTATTACATGTCTTTTTTTTAGAAACTGACATTAACTACCTGTTAAAGATGGCTCTGGAGAAGATAGCTTTCCTTCCTTTTGGCTACCTTATTGATCAGTGGAGATGGGGTGTGTTCAGTGGACAAACTCCTACGGAGAGCTACAATGCTGACTGGTGGTACCTCAGGTGAGTTACAAGGTCCTTGACTGTGAAAAAATGTCTAACTTTTCTGGAAATATGAGTGCAAATTACAGTTACAGTGGAAAACAAGTTTACCAATGTGAGGTGAATGAAAAAGCTAGTTAATTTGCTTGAACACAACTTGAAACTTAAAACGAATATTTTCTTCATTTGAGCTGTGAAAGATGAAAGACCAAACAACATGTCATAGCTTTACATGATTTAATGCCACACTTCCCTTCTCACTGAATTAACATTTACATCTTTCATAGCAAAGAGGGCTAGGACTACCTATTTTCTGGTTTCTAGCTTTTATAAGTTAAACTAAGTAGCTTACAGTTGTCCATTCTGTGAAACTTTAGACAAAATTTTACCAGTTTGGGGCCAGTGAACAAATCGTGAATGAAACATTTGTATTACATTATCCTTTATGTAAGCATGGCATCTTGGTAGCTAACAAAGGTTAATTGTAACATCAAATGAGTTATAAACTACAAAACCCAAAACCAGTGAAGTTGGCACGTTGTGTAAATCGTAAATAAAAACAGAATACAATGATTTGCAAATCCTTTTCAACTTATATTCAATTGAATACACTGCAAAGACAAGATATTTAATTGAATACACTGCAAAGACAAGATATTTAATGTTCGAACTGAGAAACTTTATTTTCTTTTGCAAATAATCTTCAACTTAGAATTTAATGGCAGCAACACATTGCAAAAAAGTTGGCACAGGGGCATTTTTACCCCTGTGTTACATCGCCTTTCCTTTTAACAACACTCAGTAAACGTTTGGGAACTGAGGAGACCAATTTTTGAAGCTTTTCGGGTGGAATTCTGTCCCATTCTTGCTTGATGTACAGCTTAAGTTGTTCAACAGTCCAGGGTCTCCGTTGTTGTATTTTACGCTTCATAATGCGCCACACATTTTCAATGGGGGACAGGTCTGGACTACAGGCAGGCCAGTCTAGTACCCGCACTCTTTTACTACGAAGCCACGCTGTTGTAACACGTGCAGAATGTGGCTTGGCATTGTCTTGCTGAAATAAGCAGGGGCGTCCATGAAAAAGACGTTGCTTGGATGGCAACATATGTTGCTCCAAAACCTGTATGTACCTTTCAGCATTAATGGTGCCTTCACAGATGTGTAAGTTACCCATGCCTTGGGCACTAATACACCCCCATACCATCACAGATGCTGGCTTTTGAACTTTGCGCCTATAACAGTCCGGCTGGTTCTTTTCCTCTTTGGTCCGGAGGACACGACAACCACACTTTCCAAAAACAATTTGAAATGTGGACTCGTCAGACCACAGAACACTTTTCCACTTTGCATCAGTCCATTTTAGATGAGCTCGGGCCCAGCGAAGCCGGTGGCGTTTCTGGGTGTTGTTGATAAATGGCTTTCGCTTTGCATAGTAGAGTTTTAACTTGCACTTACAGATGTAGCGACGAACTGTAGTTACTGACAGTGGTTTTCTGAAGTGTTCCTGAGCCCATGTGGTGATATCCTTTACACAGTGATGCCGGTTTTTGATGCAGTACCGCCTGAGGGATCAAAGGTCACGGGCATTCAATGTTGGTTTTCGGCCTTGCCGCTTACGTGCAGTAATTTCTCCAGATTCTCTGAACCTTTTGATGATATTACGGACCGTAGATGATGAAATCCCTAAATTCCTTGCAATACCTCTATGAGAAAAGTTGTTCTTAAACTGTTCGACAATTTGCTCACGCATTTGTTCACAAAGTGGTGACCCCTGCCCCATCCTTGTTTGTGAATGACTGACCATTTCAGGGAAGCTGCTTTTATACCCAATCATGGCACCCACCTGTTCTCAATTAGCCTGTTCACCTGTGGGATGTTCCAAATAAGTGTTTGATGAGCATTCCTCAACTTTCTCAGTCTTTTTTGCCACTTGTGCCAGCTTTTTTGAAACATATTGCAGGCATCAAATTCAAAATGAGCTAATATTTGCAAAAAATAACACAGTTTACCAGTTCGAACGTTAAGTATCTTGTCTTTGCTGTGTATTCAATTGAATATAGGTTGAAAGGGATTTGCAAATCATTGTATTCTGTTTTTATTTACGATTTACACAACGTGCCAACTTCACTGGTTTGGTGTTTTGTATTAGCAGTATCATTAAATATTAGTCTAAAGCTGGTTTTATTGCTAGCTATTGTGATATTCTTACTGTATGAGGGATAAATATTGACACAGTAGTATGTAGTTTCCCGGACTTCTGTGGTCTAATGTTAAGTTGCTGGTCCTCAGTATCAATCACTACTAAAGAGGCACTCTTTGAAATATTTCCCAGTCAGTGATCCGTTGTATCAGGACTTATACTTCCTCATGGTTCCTCACAGAGGCACTGTGGTGTAGATTAGAATAACATGAATGAATGCTAACTGGCAAAGGCAGACTACAGGATAGGACTTTCACAATATATACTGTACCTTTATTGACCATAAATGTCTATTCAAATACTGAGATTTTGATATTGTGATAAAAATAGGCATACAGTAATGGTTCTATGTAGTGGGCAGAAGTGGCTTTTTACGCTAGTTGTCTACAGGCATAAACAGTAGGACCCCCACTCCATCAGTCCCCTGCAAAAAAGAAAGTAGACCTAGTAACCCACCTACCATCCAGGATGTGCTGCTTAGTTTAGCTTTACAGCATGAAAAATCATATCAGGGGAAATTATATGACAGCGAGCTACTCTTGACATCATCCATCTTAACATGTGTTTCCATACAATATGTATTCACATTAATATCTGACACACAATGCTCACTACATATATGGATAACTGGGACTGTTTTGCAATGAATAAGTAAATACATCACTCCAGCACTCAACCTACTCTATTTTGGAACATTTCGTATTTTTTCACGCATCTAGATAATACAGTGTGTCATTATGTTATTGTTTAGTAATGCATGTTATTTCAGATGTGCTGTTTTATGTCAGCATCATTATTATGGGCCAAACATATTGTATTGTATGGTTTTGTATTATACCATTTTGGATCATATCTTCCTTGATTGTTCTGTTTTACATTGCATTGTTGTAGATGCATCAGCTTAACAGTGGGATTAGCTGGTATTATCAGCAATCTGCAAATAATGTGGGATAAATGAATGCCATTTGCAAATGTTTATCTGTTTGCTGCCTTGATTCCACACTGACATAAAGTTCGACTAATTGATGATTGATAATATAAGTTTTTGTTGGGCAATAGATTAGACAAACTGACAAACTGTTTTTATGATCATACATTAGAGAAATGAGGGCATTGTGTGAGGATCATTGAAAAAAAAGTAATTAATATATATTGTTATTGGCAACCAGTTAAATGTTTATTTGATAAACCATTATCAGTATTGTCCCCTGATTCTGCAATACAGAGGTGGACAAAGAGGTGTACCCTTTCGTTAAAGAAAGAAAAACCCACATGGTCACTGAAATAACTTGAAACTGAAAAAAGTAATAATAAATAAAAATGTACTGAAAATCAACTAATGAAAATCAGACATTGCTTTTGAATTGTGGTTCGACAGAATTATTTTAAAAAATAAAATAATAAAACTGGCCTGGACAAAAATGATGGTACCCCAAGAAAGGATTGAAAATGATTTGACCACAGGGACATGTTAAGCTAAGGTGTGTCCTGTAATTAGCATCACAGGTGTCTTCAGTCAGTCTGCCTATTTAAAGGGTGAAAAGTAGTCACTGTGCTGTTTGGTATCCTGGTGTGTAACAGGACCACAGAAAGTTAAGGAGAGAGTTGTCTCAGGAGATTAGAAAGAAAATTTTAGACACACATGTTAAAGGTAAAGGCTATAAGACCATCTCCAAACAGCTTGATGTTCCTGTGACTACAGTTGCACATATTATTCCGAAGTTTTAGGTCCACAGGACTGTAGTCAACCTCCCTGGACGTGGCCACAAGAGGAAAATTGATGACAAATTGAAGATACAGATAATACGAATGGTAACCAAAGAGCCCAGAAGAACTTCCAAAGAGATTAGAGGTGAACTCCAAGGTCAAGGTACATCAGTATCAGATCGCACCATCCGTCATGGTTTGAGCCAAAGTAGATTTAATGGAGGACTCCACTGTTGAAAGCAAATCATAAAAAAATGAGACTGAATTTTGTCAAAATGCATATTGAAGAACTTTTTGGCAAGTCACATCAGCTCTGTGTTCACAGATGCAAAAATGAAGCATACAAAGAAAAGAACACTGTACCTACTGTGAAACATGGAGGAGGCTCAGTTATGTTCTGGGGCTGCTTTGCTACATCTCGCACATCTGGGTGTCTTGAATCTGTGCAGGGTACAATGAAATCTCAAGACTATCAAGGCATTCTGGAGTGAAATGTGCTGCCCAGTGTCAGAAAGCATGGTCTCAGTCGCAGGTCATGGGTCCTCCAACAGTATAATGACCCAAAACACACAGCTAAAAACACCCAAGAATGGCTAAGAACAAAACATTGGACTATTCTGAAGTGTCCTTCTATGATCCCTGACCTAAATCCTATTGAATTTTTGTGGAAGGAGCTGAAACATGCAGGGTTTTTCTTTCTTTGACGGAAGGGTATCAACAATTTTGTCCACGTCTGTAGGTGCATCAACAATAGTGTTGTATCGTATTGTTATACGAAGCCTGCATGGTGGTGCAGCAGGTACTGCTGTTGCTTCACAGTTAGATGGGACCTTCCTGTGTGTACTTTGCATAATCTCCCTGTGCATACATGGGTTTTCTCTGGATACTACAGCTTCCTTCCAAATGCCCAAAACATGCTTACTAGGTAATCATTTCTAAGTCATCTTTAGCAGTAAGATGAATGATCACAGTCTTCCTGTGTTGGCCCTGTGACTGGCTGGTGACCAGTCCAGGGTATACCCTGCCTCTCAGGCACTGTCAGCAGGAGATAGACAGCCCCAAAATGATTTGGCCAAAAAATGATGCTTTATCAGCAGTGATATTAGTCTTGCTCTGTAAAACAGGGAAACAATAATATAAAAGTTATGATTAATGTTTGTGTAGACTCATATACAGTATGAATCATAACTGCAAATTATCGGTGTTACATTGTTCTTGATATTTTTGTAAATCACATGGCTGTTAGCTGCTTTAACCTCTCCTTCTTTAAATGACATTAATACCTGGAGAGACCAAGCAACAAAAAATTAAATCCAGCTGCTGAGTTGTAACAGAGATGGACTGTGTTTACACAGTTTATTCATGACCTTGTGAGTTCTTGGGAAAGTAGCATACTAGCATAGCTGACTGTTATTGGAAACATCAAGCAAAGTCCACAGTTGGGAAAACACAATTGTAAGCAGCCAATTAACTTTCCTAAAAGTAAACTCCCAGTTTTGTCACCTGTGCCAGAGTGTTATAAATCTGTCTTTTCTTTCTTTTCAAAGGACAAAATATCAGGGTATCTGCCCACCTACCAGGCGTTCAGAGGATCACTTTGATGCTGGAGCAAAATACCACATCCCTGGGAACACACCTTACATCAGGTAGTATCCTGTTCCAGCACCAATATCATGTCATATTTCACACCCAGAAGAGACACAGCCATCAGTTGTTGATAATTAACTTTTTTTTTCACAACATATTTTTATATTCTCTAATGTGTTTTGACAGTTTGAGTCTTACAGAACAAAGACATATAAGCCTTGGATTATTGTTGAACTTGCTCCAGAGCACAATCACCATAAATGTGCACATGAGCCTGCATTCATGTACGAAGACACCAGGGAAATAAGCGAATGTTGTTCAGTGTTTGAACATGCATCCGGGAATTAAAATATGCCTTGCTGTATTCTGGACTGAATTACAGGCACTGGATGTGATTTAATCAGTTCAATGACAGGAAACAGAGGAATGAGGCTTTATTAGAAAAGCCTGTGAGCTCACATGTTTACTTTAACAATTTGAGGAAAGACAGAACATTGAACATGATTTAATGTCATGTCCTACATCACACCACACCACCTTCATATTAGTTCTTATGATTTTTTTAGTTTTTTGTCGTGCAATATAATCGAAAGTTCTTATCCTTCCTGCAGATATTTTGTCAGCTTCATCCTGCAATTCCAGTTCCACGAAAAACTGTGTGAGGCTGCCAACCACACAGGTCCTTTGCATACATGTGACATATACCGTTCTGCTGAGGCAGGGGACATTTTACGGTATGTGTTTGTGATGTGATGGCACAGAGCAAGAGTTTTAATTTATAAAGTTTAACAGGCAAAGTAAAATTGAATTTTTTTTTCATTCTCTAGGAAAATCCTCGAGGCTGGCTCATCCAGACCGTGGCCTGAGATTCTACTGGAGGCTATTGGTACAGACAAGATGAACGCTAACTCACTGATGAATTACTTTGCCCCGGTCATTCAGTGGCTGGAGGAACAAAATGTCAACGAGACTTTGGGTTGGCCTGACTTCAACTGGGTACCACCCATTCCTGAGGGCTACCCTGAAGATATTGGTAAGAGGGAGCTCTAAGTGCAGCTAAAAATATGAATCCACACTCGACACTTTGCTGTGGTTTTTGGGCTTTTATCACTGGATAGTCTGTATAGCATAACAAAGGAAACCCCTATTAAAACATACTGAAAATTGGACATCCAAGTTTCTGTAATCTTCCCTGGTATTTAGTTTGAGTTGGGTGGCAGTAACACAGATGTGTTTACAGTAGAGCTGTCAACATTAACACATAATTGTGATCAGACCTAAGATCCAAATAGATAACATATTTGATTTTTGAAAAAACTGCATTCATATGTATTTTTGTCTTTTTTGGCATACTATATATAAGCTAACATGGCAGGTCAGCAGCCAGGTGCAATTTACTATAGCAGTTTCCTGCTTTTACAGTGATGAAAAATACGGAAACTGCTACTCCTTAAAATCTTTTGTTTTTACTTCAAAAGACTCAAGGAAGGCTCAGGGGACAAGCCAAACATAATCTGCATCTGGTGATACTGAATATAACAGGGTAACTGCAGAACCTGAAAAGTCTGTAAATGTCTCAAATTAGCTTTTAGAAATTTAAGGCCATAAAACATCTCGGAAGTCTTGTTTTTTTTTTTTTTTTACCTTTGAGAGGCATTAATTTTGGAAGCCATGTTGACTGAAACCATCTTTATCTAACTGATTTGCTATTTAGATTTTGATTGGCTATTTAGAGGGCTGCTTTGGAAAACACTGGGAAAAAAAACATTGTAGTAATGTGTCACCTGTATGGTAAGCATTAAAAAGTTTTCTGTCCTTATAAATGTGTACCCTTTTCCCTGCCTGGTCCCTTTTTCTCAATGCAATGTTGCTTGATATGCTGCTATTGAGTGAATATTAAGCAGCATGGCTTACAGCATTTTGTGATAAAAAAAAAAAAAAAAAAACTCTGAACGAAAAAAACAACTTTTTGATAAAATGATAAGAAGGCACCACAACAGTGTTGATCTCTGTTCATTGTGAAGTGCAAAAAGTTATTGTAATTTTTCTTGTACTGGGCCCTTGCAGGGTTTCAAAAAGTCTTGAAATTAATTTAAAAAAAAAACTGAATTGAACTATATTGACTCTTTATCTGTAGCAAGTTTAACTTGGTGATTTACACACAGAAAGCAAACTTTTGAAAAAGCCAATGCTGTTGCATTAACTGGGAGTCTTTAATCTTCAGTGAGTCATTTTGTGCATGCACTTTCTAATATGTCTTGAAATGTAACAGTGTAAGTAAATATATTTCACACAGTAAGCACTTTGAAGCCGTCGCCTCCCCCTAAGTTAATGGGTTATAGAGTGGTGCAGGGATGACGTATTTTGTAGGCCATCATGTGAGTTGGCATTGCGCTGGTTCCCTTGACTGCAAGCCCACCAAAAACCTATGGGATTTTTCACTGTATCCTGGATCATTCCTAACAATAAGCTCTGTAGCTAATAAAAAAAAATGACACTTACATGTTCTACTCTTCGTAATAATCTTAACAAACAAAGCTGCTTTTCACAATTTTTTAAGCTTAAACGTAATCGGTGAGATAAAAGGCTAGTAGCAAACTACGATAGTCAAACAACTACAACATGGCATGAAAACTCAGAGGAAACTACTATATTTCCAATGTATGGTGTCTCATTGCAACCTCCTGTGTGAGAGTTTCCCCATAATCGAGTGACTTGATGAAGTTGGACCTCAGGGCTTTGGCAATAGTTTGTGAATAATTGATTATCAAAAAAAGATCAGTAATGCTTGCCATCAGGTCCACAGCCATTTTTGTTGTCCTTGTTAGCAGTTAGTTAGCAACCGTCATTTTAAAGGTTCAAAAGCAGGCAACATCAGATACATTTTATTATTTCCCATTAAGTATTAAAAGTCTCCTGTGTGTGTGTTCACCACGATCCTTATTTGAGGCACTTGTCCAAAACCTTTATTCTAAATCCCATTTATTCTGGAGGAATGGGACCCAGGAGGTGCTAAACTCTTAACTCACTTACGTGTTTTTGGACTCATTCCTGGACCACTCTGTTGACTAAATGATAACTCTAAACCTGATAATGAAATTCAAACATTTCACAGCCCTAGTTTATAATAACATAAGATTTTTATGTTTCTGTTCCTTCTTCTACACAAAGACAAGAACACAGACGAGCTTGATGCAAAGGCGTTTCTGGATGAGTACAACAGCACAGCTGAGGTGGTGTGGAACGCTTACACTGAAGCCTCCTGGAAGTACAACACAGACATCAATGAGGCCAATAGGCAGGCCATGGTGAGATTCTCTACTATTCTACCTTGGAGTTACAATGAGGAAGATTTTTATAGATATATGAAAAAGACTGAAATATCAACTCATGTCTGCTTATGCCCTACTTAGGCAAATAAGACCACCACTGAAAAGATGTATTATTTTTATGCTGTTAATAATAACACATTAAAACCACTGCTGCATAAATAGGTGTCAGATGAAGTGATTAAAAGCATTACACAAAAACATCTATGCTTTATTGAACTTTCAAAGGTGAAGATTATTGATGAAATATCAACAGTTAAAAAACAAGGGGACATTCATTTTAACAAAACAGAATATACTGGCCCAAATCTTTACCTATGTAAACAGGGCTCACCAAAATCAAAACAGACTGAAAGTTTCCAAAAAATGCTTCATCTTTGTCAGGCATTAACCCTAATGAGTTAAATGTAAAGAACTATGGCATGCATAGTGACTTTCTGTATCAGGTTAGAGGGTCAATACAGTGACTTTTTAATCAAAAATGTAGTTATTGATTTATAAATCCCTAACTTCAACCCTAAAGTTAGTATCACAGTGATCCATTGACAAAAATCCTGTTTTTTTTAATGGAGGTTTGAATTATAGCTGACAATAATCCCTGTGACAAATAAAGATGATCAGGATATTTAGTGTCCCTGATGGATGCTGTCAGCCTAAACCCTTGTCACAGTGCATATACACAAAAGTGCCTAATTGCCTGGGCGCAACGCAGCGAAAAGCTGCACACTGTTTTTGCCTTGACGCCCCATCTGTACTTTTCACTGCTGGCATCAACACAGACAAGGAGCGAAGAAAGAGGGAGATTGTGGAGGTGCTGGAGGGGTTTTCTTTGACTTTTCTCACTTAGCAAAGCATGCTAATCTGGTTAACATGGCAGAGACAGTGGACCATGAACCTATTTCAGAGGGTGAAATATTTAATTTTCACTTTCAACACAAAGGGAGAAACTAAATTGGGAGCTACGTATTAATGAGACTTGAAGTCAACCTCTTGTCAATACAAAGCACTTTACACCTGTTTTTCCAGCCGTCCATTAAAAGCACTAGACGTACTGTTTACAAGGGGAAATAAAGGGCATGGGATTCAATTTTTAATAGCTGCAGTGTGGCATTAAACACTCAGGTTCAGACATGGTGGTGTAATTATCACCCTCTGAGTCCGCCCTCCTCACACCAACATTATGCCTTTCCCTGGAGGTATCAGTGGTTTCTTGAGCTTTTGCTGACCACAAACTTTATTTCAGATGTGTAACTGAAAGTGTATTAAATGACTGCACAAACTTTGAGACAAGGCAACTGGAAGTGCTAAAATGCTAGTCAGCCTTTTAAGGGCTCACTACTGCATCACTCTATTACATTCATACTTGTAGGCCAACTTACTTTGACCATCAAACCAAACACACATCTTTCTCTGATCAATAGTTTACAATAATGTAAATTTTATACTGCTACTTTGTAGTTGGAGAAGAACCTGGAGATGTCAGCCCACACTCTGCAGTACGGACAGAAGGCCCGTGAGTACGACACCACTGACTTCCAAGACGAATCAGTCAAACGCATCATCAAGAAACTCAGCGATATTGAGAGGGCTGCACTGCCTTCTGCAGAACTGGAAGAGGTATGACGAAGAATAAGTTTCATTCTGATGAACAAATATATTAGAAACAGAGCTGTTCTGTAAAATGAACTGGTTGAATTTAACCAGAGGCATTAGGTGTCCTTTCTTGGAAAATTAGGAAAAGGAAACCAGATACAGAGATGTTTGCCTTATCAGCTACTGTGACAGCAAGAAAGCAAATAGAAACACAACAACCTTAGTTCTGTGAGAGAACAACCACATGCAGATTTGAATTATTTCATTTTATCAGAATGATGCAGTTTAACAAAGTTTCATTACAGATAATGAAGTTGATGTGCTACACATTTTTTCTAACATAATACAGCAAAGCACTGTGCAATTTCAAAATCATTACAAAAATGTACCATCATTTTTTACCATAATGTAACAACACATTAGTCTGGAAATGAATACAAATTAGAAATTTTAAAATACAAACATATACTGTGCCAGTTCACCTTTTAGCCTACACTTGACAGTTCTTGTGAAAGATTTTTCCACTTTCCAGTAGATAATGTTTTCCAGAGTTTACAGCTAATACTGTAGAGAGCTGACTGTGCATTTTGAAGATTTGTTTCTTCTCAAGGTCAGAGCTCTTAAAGTTATGAACTTATGCCAAAGCACCAGATTAGGTAACATTATGTGGTGGAGAATTGGCAGATAGCTTTAGGAACTGAACAATAAAACACAAATTAAGATCTAAAAAAATGCCTTTATCTTGGACAGTTTAGCAAGCCACACATTTCTGATATCTTTCTGAGTGGAAAGCTTAAATACAGTAACAACATCATACTATGTTTCAGCCAAAACACACAATACAGCAGTCTTTCTGCAAGTGCTTTATGGCTGTTTGAACCCTCACGGACCCTGAGGTCCCCTGGCACTGGCCTCTTAATGATTCCCAAAGTTAGAACACGAATATATGGTGAGGCATCTTTCCAGCACTATGGCCCTCGTCTGTGGTACAGCCTGCCAGAGGACCTGAGGGCTGCAGACAATGTTCATATTTTTAAAAGCAGGCTCAAGACCCACCTATTTAATTTGGCTTTTAACTAATGTCCTCCAAAGTTTGATTGATTGATTGATTGTTCTTCATTTTAAAGGACATTGTTATTGACAATTAAGAAGTGAACAGACATGAGACAATATATTTGTTAACCTGTGTGAGCAACCCTACAGATAATGTAGCATTCAATTATCTCTATGCTAATGGTAGTAGGTAGGAAGTTAATGGTAATGGTAATGCTGGGAAATCTCATCAAAGGGGTGTAAAAGGATGTAGGGCAGTAGTTATCAATTCTGTTGTGCCCACACTAAACAAATTCTCTATCATGCTTTTAGGAAGCAAAGCCCTATTTTTTTCATTTGTCTAAAACATTTCTGCAAAAGGACAGAAAATATTCAGCCTTTGACAATATACTGTAATTAAAAAGACTAACGGCTTTACAAAGGAAACATTCAAAAATGATTCCTCTCACGAGTCCTCTCACAAAAAAAATGCAATGAGGGTCTAGCAGAGCATGATTTTTGTTTTATTTAGCTTTGCCATGCCCCCATAGTGCAGGCCCTCTCAATGAACCCTGGGCCCCATTATGGGAATCACTGCACTTGACCCAGTTGCCATTTACAGTGCAAAGCATATTTCCCCCCCTCTCAGGTCCCCTTTGGCCAGCACCCACACTATTCAGGTGGACCGGAGCACATCGTAGTTCCACAAACACAGTTTACAACAAGAACCAATAATAAGCTTCTACAATGACAGCAAAAGTTTAAAGTAATTTGAGTAATGTTACAGAATGTACTGCTGATAAACACTGCCAATAGAGCAGAAAAATAGAGAAACATACGAAATAAAACAGGGCAGGATGACCCCACCCCCAACATCTGAACCATCCAGGTACATTCTATTTCTGTGGGAAACAATCTGCTCCCATTTGTTTTAGCCAAGTTGTGATTAATGCACTACCTGCTTAAACAGGTCCTTTAAGTCCTGTTTGAATGTATTAGAAACTAGACGCTGAAAAAAGTACCTCATTCTTTGTCGACACAAGATAGACAAATACTCCTGATTTACTTTTTAAACCTGTTTGTCGACTTGAGAGTAGCAACCTTACTAAAGCAAGGCTCCACAAATGTGTTAACCTGTTTTATTGTTTGTTTGATTTTTTTTTTAGCTTTTTACAAACTGTTCTGTTAGTAAAAAAAAAGTTCTAAGCCACGTTAGCTCAAACCATAAACAAGCCCAGAGCATTGTCTGCTGAGAAACTCATAAAAATTGAGTCTTAACTTCAGCTTTAAGGGTTGATTGCACTGCACAGAGAGTAAACAACATCACTTCACAAATGTAAACTGCTGATGGGTTTAGCATGAACTTATTGGTGCATGCCTTTCCTTTTTAGTACAACACCCTTCTATCCAGCATGGAAACCAAGTACAGTGTGGCTGAGGTCTGCAGAGAAAATGGAACATGCCACCCATTGGACCCAGGTCAGACATTAGAAAAACTAAATGTTCTTCTATCAAAAATGTTTATCTTAGAATATAAATGCAACAAAACATGCAGGTTGTGTGGCATGTGAGAAACAAGTGTAGTAATTATTATTTATTATGGTTTCAGATCTCCAAAGGATCATGGCAGAGTCCAGAGATTACAATGAGTTGTTGTTTGCCTGGAAAGGATGGAGAGACTCTGCTGGCAAAGTCCTGCGTCAGGATTACAAGAGATACGTGGAACTGGCTAACAAAGCTGCCACGCTGAATGGTATGACCTCACGGACTCTTTTCTTGCCAGATGGACCATTAAATATATTTCACTAGTCTATTTGAGAAAGATCCCGAAGAAAGTGTTTGGGAAAGGGCAGAACCTTTCAAAAGCATATCTGGCAGGTAATTGGACAATCGTTTCATCAATCACATGCATTACGGGTCAATCAGAAAATGTAGCAGGCGGACAATACTGCCATGGCATAAAGGACAGAATGTAAGCCACTTCATAAAACAAACTCTCCTCAAAACATAATGGAAGTGGAGCAAAAATATCCTTTCTATTGAGAACTTTGTAGTTTTGTTATTTGTTTTTCATTTAATAAAGAAATGCAGTCAAGATTTGATAAATCTGCCACCGAAGCTTTCGGCACCTATCCTGCTGTTGTCTCCCTCATAGCTCCCACCGCCTCCTTCTCCAAAGGATGCGGATTGTTCTGTCCCCCTTTGGGCCACTCACAGTGGTTGTAGTTTGGAGCTTGACAAGATGGATCTGCCTGAATACAGACATTAAATCAGGCTGATCCATCTGCACCACAAGGTTACTCTTTTTAAGTTTTTTAATACATTTCTAAGACAAAGTTGGTCTTTGAGTAGTGGTGAAATTGAAATCAAATGTTAAGTTTAAAATTATTTCAAGCAGTACTTTGTTTTGCCCTTGAATAGTCAAATACTTATCATTTTTATTTAATTCTCTTTTATAGTCTAAATCAATGATTTTCTTATTTCGTCTCTAAAATCCTTTGATTTTTTCCCAAGTGTGAAAGCTGTCTTTTCTACTATTATTGGTAATGGTAGGAAGGCCTGCGTTTTATCCCAAAATGATGACAACAAGCTCAGATCTTTAAGAAATAAACAGCATATAACCATAATCATAGGAAAATAAGAAATTCCAAGTGTAGGACTCTGAGGACTTATATAGATTTGATGCTCTGATTATTATCATTTGGTATCAATATTAACATGCTAGATTCTGTCTCACAAAAAAAATGCTGAGAAAACTGAAACAAATCATTTTATTGTGGTTAGGGAGAGGTTACAGTATAATACTGCTAGAAGTTAGTCCAGTGAGCTTAGCTCGGTGCAAAAGCAATGATACAGGAGATCTAATTGTATTAAATAGCAACACAAATAGCATTTCAACACATCTGGAGCTTGCTACTGCTGTCTGGTTTATATCTTGTTTATTACAGCCTAACTTCAATTTCAGCTGAGAAACTAACTGTTTGAAAAGTAAACTGCTGCTTGATACACTTTCGACAAAAGTTTAAGTAAACTAACAGCTTCTATTGCAGGAGAAGAATTACTCGAACAACCAGTCTGAGTAATTCTTCTCCTGCAATTGTTATATAATATTTTATATATTTTTCAACTAATTTTGCTATCCCCAGTCTCTTATCTGTTATTGTCATCCTGCTTTTTATCCATGTTTTATTATTCTTATAATTATTTGATCATTTTAACTTGTTTGTACTCATTTTCACTGCTTATTGTAATGAGCACTGCACTTTAATCTTCTTGTGCAATGACTACTGACCATGCTTGTCGCTGACCTCTTGCTTATGTAACTGTTTTATGTTGTCAAGTGGTTTTTATGAATATCATGCCCTTAGCCAGTAAAGTTTATCTATCTATCTATCTATCTATCTATCTATCTATCTATCTATCTATCTATCTATCTATCTATCTATCTATTGGCTCTATTCTATTGGTTTGGTGCTTGAATGAGTTAGCTTGCTCTTGTCTATATCCATTTTATTTTTGTTTGTATTTAATTTCAATAAAATTGACCGAATTTCCAGAAAAAAATGAACAAAAATTGCATTGAAACTGTAACCATTTAGCATAATTTTAATTCAAATGGATCTGCAAGAGTTCATGTTTATGTAATCTACAGGGCTGTACAATCAAATAGAGTAAATGCCACTGGTTGTCCTCAGGTCCTCACCTACTCTCTACTTTCCTGTTTTGGGATTTTCTGGGGACCAGCTGCATATTTAAAATCTGGGATTGTTATTTGGGGATAGTGTTCCTTTCTCACGGTTGGATATTTATGACTGGATGTGATTAAATAGATTCTCTGTTTCTACCTGTTGGGTGTCACAGTAGAAGCAGGGTGTGCCTCTATTACCTTCGCAGTATGAGGCCCAAGCCTGGGAAGGTTTGTGCAACACATAAGTTTACTCCAAATGAATTCTGGATATTTTGCATGCTAGAAAGTGACCTTAGTAAAAAAAATGTTGGAAATTAGCAGTGTTGTTGTTCTTATCAGGTTATTCAAAGGTGATATAATCTATGGTTTCTGGTTTTTGTTGAACATATCTTGTCATTTACTGTATTATTTGCTGAACTATGGTTGTAGGTCTTGTGTTTTGAAGTACATTGGCCCGCCTTTTCCAAAATCAGTTTTGCTCAGGTGAAAAACTCTCATTGGTGGTTATACAGAATTAGAAAATGAATGCCATTATAATGATTGCATCACTCTCTCTATCCGTAGGACACACTGATAATGGGGCTTTCTGGCGCTCACTGTATGAAACTGAGACCTTCGAGGAAGACCTGGAGACTCTGTGGAAAGAGCTGGAGCCGCTCTATCTGAATGTCCATGCCTACGTCCGCAGGGCTCTGTTCAAAAAATACGGCTCAGACTACATCAACCTGAAGGGACCAATCCCTGCTCATCTGCTGGGTAAGATATAAACAGAACTTTTGACCAGATTTCACAAAGCCTTTGTGGGTAGAGGCAAATATTTGGAGTTTTTGCTGCCCTCAAAAATGTGACTTTGATTATGCCAGCCTCTCAGGAGGTTGAGACTAATGTTTCTCAGGCCCAAACTGTGCTTGAGTGAGTATTTCACAAAGGAATTTAAAGGATTCAAACTCTCCATCTCTGTGGAAACATACCACATTGATATTCTGTCGTTGACTACAGCTGCATTTGGATTTAGGAAGGATTTAAGTTTTTTTCAGGGGCGTCAAGCGTGAGATTGCGAGTGACATCTCCACACCGACACAAATCCCACTCAGTCTAACTCTGGCACAGCACAGATCTAATAAGCTGTGGACTTGTGATGCATGATCACTGTCTTCTCTCCTCTCAGGAAACATGTGGGCTCAGACATGGTCTGGCATAATGGATCTGGTCATGCCGTACCCAGATGCTACGCAAGTTGATGCCACTCCTGCCATGGTAGCACAGGTGAATAAACACTCTGATGCTGTTATGTAAGACTGCTGCACACATGAATGCACTCTTCCACAAACCAATCCATTCTTCCACAACTGGCTGTGCCGCTTTAGAGGTCAAGGATCATTTTTCACCGGTGAAAGTAAAAGTCAGAGATGGTTTAAAGTGAAGTATTGACCTGACGAAGGATAAAAATAGATGCTTTCAGTAGCTCTTAATAGAGCAGCAGCCATTCATAACTGTCATCGAGTTTACTCGATACATACTGTATAAATTCATTTGAGAAGACAAATAGTGCTGTCTCCCATCCTGAAACTTTAATTTGTTTGCAATCAGTGCAGATGTCCTTTTGTCTAGATGTTTCTGAACAGTGTTTATTTTGTCAGCAATCAGGAAAATTCTCAGAAGTTAAAGACACATTTTTGCTGTTTGAACTTGTAGTTACTAAAATACCTTAACATTTAAGCTAACTTTTAGGGCAGTCTATTACCTCTGCCAAGGAGGTTATGTTTTTGCTAGTTGGTCTGTTTGTGAGCAAGATTATTCAAAAAGTTCTCAACAGATTTTGATGAAGTTTTCAGGGAATATTGCTCATGGCACAAGAAAAAAGAAATTAGATTTTATGGTGATCCAACCATGGATGCGGATCCAGGATTTTACTTTAAGGTTTTTTTTTAACATTGCAAAATAGGGCAGGTTTCCACATATTTGCTTATAATTAAAAAAATAAATCAACAGATTCTGATGACATTTTCAGGTAATACTGGTCATGGTACAAGGGAGGATGGATTAGATTTTGGTATTAATCCAAGTCAAGATGAGGATCCAGGATTTTTTGAGGATGTGTTAACAATTTGAGATATGACTTTTTTCCACATTTTTGATAATAACTCATCTTACAGTGTCAGAAGTGCACTGGTGGATTCTGGTTTTGATCCTGCAGTCACTCTCTTTGGGAAAGACATAGATAACTACCAAATAAATTAAAACTATGGCATAAACAAAATGCATGAAGTCTTTAGATTGTCTTAAAACCCTCCATACATATTTTTGAACTTTATTGATATTTTTACCATTACTATTTTTGAGAGGTGTTAAGGCGCATTTGGTGCAAATTAGAAACATGTGCAATTTGTCTTCTGTGCAAAGAAATCACAGTGCATGTACTGTTCATACTGTTTATAAGTATGTTCTATTCCCTGTGCGTGTATATAGCTTCATATTTTGGTACTTTAGTATTTTAAATTCTTTGGATACCTTGTATTTGTAAAAAAATTCCTTATTCTATTTTCTGTTTTATTCATACTTATTCAGATATTGCTCTACTGCTTTTTTACTCTATGTTAAGGAGCAAGGAATAATTAAAAAACTTGTTTGTAACAGATTTATGAATGGGTCATTCCTGGCAAACGGCAACTTTTCTGTCCCCAGGCAATAGTATGACAATTTTTACTCAAAGTTTATAAAATTTAAGAAAAGTCCTTTATTGCATCTTTCAAGAGGTCACATTTTGCCTTAACTCAGGTTCATATTTTCATTTTTGATGCCTGCTAGAGTATGTTCATGATCACTAATGTTTAAAGCTACTTTTCACGTACCCCTGATCTACCTTTATTCTCACTCTGTTGTCACTTGAAAACCCAGGCCCATGTGGACCCAGTCTGTTCAAACTGGTTAACTGGTGTTCTATGTGGTAAAAGTGCGGTGCAGGTATGACCTATTTTTGTAGGCCAAAGTATGCATTGCGCTGGCTTCCGTTGAGGAAAAAGCAATTCCTCTGTGGAGGAAAACAAAGTTTATATAAGATTTTTTCTAGCGTGATAATTTTTACTATTGAATACAGCTTTTGTGTTATTTTTATTGTAAATGTAATCGGGGAATAACAGCATGATGGTTCTTTTAAGAAGCCACCACGCACATCCAGCTTATATCTTATGTTGTTGACTGGTTTGAAACAAAAAATAGTTTTTAATTACATAATATTATCAGAACCAAGATGGAGGGGAAGTGAAATCATTTTGAGTATATATTTATTTGTGTGAAATCACATTAATCAGTAGCAGAAAGGTACTGAATTGCTTGAAAAGACACCTTGAAAATGCTTGAATTTCAAATTTTGACAGCTGTATGATCTCTTATTCTTCATCTCTTATTCTTCATCTCTGCAGGGCTGGGATGCCATGAGGATGTTCCAGGAATCTGATAACTTTTTTACCTCTCTGGGTCTGCTGCCGATGCCACAGGAGTTCTGGGACAAATCTATGCTGGAGAAACCGACTGACGGACGCCAGGTGGTGTGCCACGCATCTGCATGGGACTTCTACAACAGAAAAGATTTCAGGTAAAGTAGTAGACTGGCCCTTTTTAAACCTCGTCATCTCTGGTTACTGTTACCAGGTCAGACCAAGCGCCAACTTTTAGTGTTGAGAAGTGAAGCAAGTGGAGAAGGGCAAAAAAATGCAGTCCCTTGAGTGTCCACTTGAGGCTTGCTGCAGAAGCACAGGAAGTCAAATACAAAGCCCCAATTTCAATGAAGTTGGGGACACTGTGTAAAATGTAAACAAAAAGACAATCTAATGATTCACTAATCCTTTCTGACCTACATACAAATGAAAACACTACAAAGACAACATGTTTAATGTTCAAAATGATAAACTTCATTGTTTTTCTGCAAACATTCACTCATTTTGTACCTTTGTATGCATCTTCAGAATCAAACAGTGCACCGTGGTGACAATGGATGACCTGATCACGGTGCACCACGAGATGGGACATGTGCAGTACTTCCTGCAATACAAAGACCAGCCTGTGTCCTTCCGAGACGGAGCAAACCCAGGCTTTCATGAGGCCATTGGTGATGTACTCGCCCTGTCTGTGTCAACACCTGCACATCTGCACAGTATCGGTCTCCTGGACAAAGTGGAAAGCAACCATGGTAAGGGTCCAAAACCACGAGCCCCAATGAGTTCTTTAACCCTTTAACTTCCAAACTAAAAAATGTATTTGCAACAAATTATTTGTTGGTAAAATTGTGTTCCTTCCTCTTCATTTAGCAAAATTTCAGGTTTTATTTTTCACACTACCCAATTGGATAGAAGATATGCAGGTCAACCAGCTGGTTGACTTGCTTGTTAAGGGTTATCCTGAGTGTAAAAGGATTTATTTTATTTCTGCAACAAAATTTGTGTTTTTCCATATGAAAACATCACAGAGAGCAAAATTTAGATATGTACAGCTGACCCAGTTTTCTGAGGAATCATAGATAGATTTTTATTGCCAAATTTATTTCCTTCAACTAAATTATGATTGTTTGAGGATCTGAAAATATGTGAAAACAAATTTTCTTACTCTGATGTATGCTCTTACTGTTAGATAACTGAGAAGCAATGCAGCAACGATTCACTTCTGATTTTTTCTGGTTTTCAGACAGTTATATCCATGTACAGCAGCGTCACCCAGTGGATACATAGTGCTGTCACAAATGCTACTCAAAGATGTGAATAAGGAAAAAACAGACAAAGATGGGCTTTCAGACTTTTACAGTGGTATGACGGCAAAAAGTCAACCGTACAGTTACGATGCCAGTCAAAGGGTTAAAACTAGGGCTGTTGGCATTATCTCATTAATAGCAAGGTGGCAACACATTGGATGCGTGAAGCTGTTGTGCATACCAGCTCTAATGCACCAACTCTGTGGTGTTTAGGCTGGACGTGTGTGTGCTACTTTTTTGCTGCATCTCCATGCTGCCACGGCTCTGTCTCTCTATGAATTTTACCTCAATAAAGAGCTTTAATGGAAGGTTTAGGAAGAACCACATTAAATCTTCCATCAAGATTTGTTGAGTAACTGACCTGTGAGAACTTCAGAATAAAAGCATTCAGTTAGAGTGAGGAAAGTTTTTCCATGATGCTCCCTAATTTTCATTTTCCTGTATAGTTTGGCCAAGATACACATGCAGCCAGCAGTAAAAATAAGCAAGCCTCCTATTCTCGAGATTCTGAGCATTGGAGACGCCCATGAGACATGCATTTCACAGTCTGAAAGCTCTGACCTGATGATATACTCTCAACAAATGAAACCATGCTCCACAGCCACACAGGTAAAATGCATCCTGTGTGAAACCACCATGAGGGGACTCTAGCTGAGCCAAAACCAAAGTGGCAACACTTTGGCATTTTCTTGCTCTCACCGTGATGAAAAACAAGGAATATCTGCTCCTTTTAAATGTCTCCTATATGTGAGAAACTTAAAGACACACCAGAGTATGAAAGACACCTGCACATTTGGGGATTTGACATTTTTTACATCTTGCTCTTTTCACTTTAATTTTCTATCTGTAGGGAGTTTTTTTTTAAACCTGTTTAATCTTGTCATTACCTACCAAATGTTTCTTCTTTCAGTTAGAAAAATTTAAGTGCATTTCATCCAAACAGGAAAATAAGTACTTTCAGCTTGTGGAAGTACAAATAACAAGGAAAAAGCTTTTCAAAACTTTTTTGAGAAAATCTCTGATGTAAATTGTTAACCTTGACTGTACATGTTAAACAGAAAAAGTTGCTAAATTTGTACTCATGTTAAAATGTAAATGTTGTTGGAGATCACTGAACATCCGTGACTCATTGGGCCCTGTTTTGACAGTGACATGTTGTCTAGTTGACTCTAAATTGTGGCAGCTTGTTAGTCTATATTCTGCTATTAAGCCAACACTACTTTCTAGTGCAAAGCCAATAGCAGCATGAAAAGGGGGTAGATTATATGCTTTGACTTGTACATTGGTGTGCTTTTGACAAAAATGAATCAAAACAATCATAACTTTCTTTTAAATCAGGGCACACTGGCTGGCATTTTGATATTAACGGCAGAGTTATTCGTTTAATCTGAATTTTCCTTTTATTGAGCCCACACAAGACACTGTATGAAATATGGTTAGGTAGGAGTCTCTTTTGCTCCAGACACTCTACAGATGGAGGTCTTTACTCTCAGAACAGGACCAAAATGTATGAAAAAAACATCAATGAATTACCAAATAAAGGTTAATCCAAATAAAAAACTAGAGCATACTAGTCACTTTAGGCAATTTATTCAGGTGCAAAGGTCTAGCATTTCGATGGGTCCTGCATTGCCTCTGATGAAGAAGCAGGACGGGTCAAAAGTTACTCCTTTTTAAGTGACTTGTGTGCTCCACGTGTTTATTTGGTAATTTAATGGTAATCCATTAAAGTGTTTTTTATACGCTGTATGAAATATGTTGATGCTCAGATTTAAGTTATTTTTTATTAAGGCATTCCAGAATATCAAAAGACAAGTTAGGCACTTCCTCATTAATCTTCAGCTTAGAGCGACAGTACAAACAGGTTTATGTTTATAAAAGACCTGTTTAATATTCAACAAATAACTGTTGGCTGTTCATTTTTTCATTGGCTGAAATCACTGGCTGTGTTCTCTATTTCAAGTGTAAAACACACAGGACAGCCTCGATAGTTATCAGCCCATCCTTCTTCACGACATCAAAGTAGAGCCCAAGTAACTTTTTTTGTATTCATTTAATTTCCAAATCAAGAAACTGGTGGGAGCAGCCTCACAGTGTCATTATGACTTAAAAATTAGTTTTGAAAGGCAAAATAATAACAATTTAAGAATTTATTTGATCACTGAGTGTTTGTTATTATATAAACATCATAATTTTCTAATCACATAAACATGTTTTGTGATAAAATCATGATTTTCTGTCCATTCCTCCAGAGAGCGACATCAACTTCCTGATGAGCATGGCACTTGATAAGATTGCCTTCCTGCCTTTTGGCTACCTGATGGATCAGTGGAGGTGGAAGGTGTTTGATGGACGAATCCCTTCAACTGAATACAACAAAGAATGGTGGAACCTCAGGTAAGGTTCACCTGCGGGTTTACAACCACCTGGAAAGGGTTTTATCCCTAGATAACCTAAATAACGTGATATTTATAATCATATAGAGTTGTTCACTGTGTGATGATTGTAATAGTTAATACTTTCCTCACACTAACACAGGATTGTGTTTTTTATGGTGCAGGATGAAGTATCAGGGTCTGTGTCCACCTGTAGCCCGCACGGAGGACGACTTTGACCCCGGTGCAAAGTTCCACATCCCCGCTAACGTGCCCTATGTGAGGTAAATCTTTATGATTCATCAGAACAAACACAAAGACCCATAATTAAGAGCAGACACACAGATAACTTTCTTCACCCCCCAATGTCCTACAAGCAGATTAGATAAAAACATATCACTGTAAATACAGCTTTCTGCTGACATGGCTAAAAACAGTCAGTCATGATTGTGAGCAGTTGATGTGCGACTGTTTTCCTCAGCCTTGGAATAACATAAAATGATCATTTCTTAGGTACTTTGTGAGCTTCGTCATCCAGTTTCAGTTCCACAAAGCTCTATGTGATGCTGCTGGACATACTGGACCTCTATATACCTGTGATATCTACAGATCTCAAGAAGCGGGGAAGCTCCTAAGGTAAAAACACAACTTATTACTGCTGCAAATGTTTTACGAAAATCTTCTTCATTAGACATCCTATTAAAGTAAGAGATGGGTCGAATCCAATCACTCTGAATTATTTGAAATCTGTTCCATAAAAGTATCCTCAATGATCCTTCATCAACATATGCCCCTTTTAAAGGTTATTGTGACTTTGGTCTGATTTGTCCCTCTTTATCATTAGCAAGGGGGGAGGGGGGTGGTGACTCAAGTTCTTTGAGCATGGTGTCATTATGACTAATTTACTGCTCCCAATCAGGTCAGAACTCCCCAATCTCAGCCTGTACATTTCAGACAATATTTACTTCTCCAGGTCCAGCTGCCTACGGTGTAATATTCCACTACAGCTGATAAGAGTGAGCTGATCAGGAAGTGCAACCAACTCGTGTTTTCTACTTTTACAACTTGCAAACATGAACACAGTTTGTTCTTTTTTAAACCAGAAGATCACCCATATTCATCTCTCATTGCTGTTTTATTGTAAAACAGAACCTGTGTGAGTGCAACCAGCTGAGGATGTTGATGGTCAGGGTAGCATAGTATAATTCACTCTTGGAAAAAAATTGACTGAAGAAAAAAATGAAGGAACAGGTCAACCAAAACAAAGTAACAGAAGATTAGGATGTACAAAATTGAGAATTTGATCCACTTCTGCATTTTCAATATATAAAATCGAGGGTCTTGTAGATCCTTAAAAGCTGTAAAGTTGATTTTTAAAATTTTTAAATCTTAAAATTTATTAGGGGTCGTAGTGAGAGGTCTTAAAGCTCAAGGGCACTTAGATACAGACCATCTTCATCAAAAATGTCCTGTGTATTCTAAGTGCTGCTTCAGAAAACACTGGAGAGTTAAATAGTGGCGGCACCAATGTGCTTTATAAGCACTACCACAAATATAGTTCGAAACACGGGAGCTTTGTCAAGGAAAAGTTCAACTCTGTTAACAATCTTTCTGTGTCGTATTGTTGAGCAAATGCAGTTTTTTGAGTAGATTTAACGTATAAGTGGGTTAATTAAAAGGCTTTCGGTGTCACCATTTACTGCTATGCACTGGCTAGCATCTACCCCCGGATAGTTCCCCCCAGGGACAAAGCTGGCACGTTCCTTTTTTGGCACTCATATATTACCAATGCCATGGGCCTCCAGCAACCCCACTTCAAAAAACCTGAACTAACCCTTTAATGAAGAAATTAATATTCATGTTTTAGGTGTTTTTAGAAAAGCCTAAACTTTGCCCTTTGGTTAACTTTGTCTGATTTGGTGGGGAGAGCACAACAAAAAGGAACTGAGAACCACTGAGTTGACCCAACAAACATGTTTCTGGCCTATGAGAGAACACTGGAGAACCTGCAGAGGACCTTTGCATGCACAGAGAGAACATGCAAACTCCTCTCCTCCTCGTTTCAAAGATTTTTGTATTTGTTGTCGCTGGCTGCAGGAGAAAACATACCTTTTGACCATGTTTATAACTCCTTCTAACATACACTCCCCTCCTCTGCTCTCCTCTCTGACCCGCTCTCTTGCTCTCAGTGATGTGATGAAACTGGGCTTCAGTAAACCTTGGCCTGAGGCGATGACCATGATCACTGGCGATTCCAAAATGACGGCCCAGCCTCTTATGGACTACTTCCAGCCGCTCACCCAATGGCTCGAGGAGCAGAACAACAAGAACGGCGACGTCCGCGGGTGGCCTGAGTACGACTGGAAACCAGCAAGTACGTCCAACATACTCATTTTAACACACACTGTAATACTGGCAGAGATACACAAACAAAAGCACACACACACAGGCGGGATTTTTTTATTAAATGAGTTTTCCAATCTTTGAGCCAAATGTGTTTTGAACGTCCTCCCAGGAAAAAAATGGCGTCTGCGATGATCACACAGAGACATTCATGTTGTTTTTCTGCTCTGCCATGGCTTACAGTGGAAACAATCTGCTGCTCTGCGTCTTCGACTGAGGAGATGGAGCTAAAGGGATGCACACAGATTAGATTGATGAGATCTTCCATAAAACGGTGATAAAGAGAGAGAGAGAGAAACACAGAGCACAGCTGCTGCTGAACAGCACAAAAAAAAAAAGACTGTGAAAAACAAGGATCAAATCACCTTTTGATTCATATCATATGGCATTTATAGAGAAACTGAAATGTGGAGTTATAAGCGTCGTGTCACACTTAAACAGCCTAAGATTCCTGATTCTGATCCAGTTACGAAGCTTCACCAGCTGCAGCTTCAGACCTGTCATGTCCTTCCTGAGAAACTATGTAGCAAAGTACCAGCTACATCATCTTACTGGTCCTGGCACACTGGAACATTTTTTTTCTATCGACAGGAATGATGTGATTTTCTGTCAAAGCAGATGTAGTTTTGTGAGGTTAAGATGTTTGTGTTATTCAGTAAGTACACAAATATGAAACAACCACAGGTGGCAGAACTACAAACCCCAATTCCATTGAAGTTGGGACACCATGTAAAACATAAAGAAACAGAATAAAATGATTTGACCTTTTCATTATTAGTTAGTTATTGAGCCAAAACTGTTGTTCGCT
Source organism: Cetoscarus ocellatus (assembly GCA_037902135.1). Taxonomy (NCBI): domain Eukaryota; kingdom Metazoa; phylum Chordata; class Actinopteri; order Labriformes; family Labridae; genus Cetoscarus; species Cetoscarus ocellatus. The sequence goes on along the minus strand of JBAMNC010000904.1, from coordinate 2,495,756 downwards.
AATGGCGGTTATTTGGATTACCACCAGAATCTAATCATTATTAAGTTGGGTCATTAACAACATCTCCTTTGTCGTTTTTAGTTGTTTGTAAGTTGCTTCATGTTTACCTTGGGGCTGTCCTCTTTTTTCTTTTAGCCTAAGCACTGTCGTCACTTTGTCTTGTCTTGTGTTTGTTCGTGTGTTTACAATATGAGAGAACTCACTCACTGTAAACCGAATTTACCCAAGGGTACAATAAATATTCTGAATCTGAATCTGAATCTGAATCCTAAAAATTTCGGCAAAATCCATCCAGTAGTTTTTGCATAATCTTGTTAACAAACAGATAAACAAATGCAAAATAAAAAAATGTAACAACGTTGTTTTTTGTTTGCTTTCAGGTGAACCCAGCTCTACCAAAGTAGACTTCCTGGGCATGAGCTTAGAAAGCCCGGCTGCTGTGGCAGGTCAGTGGGTCCTGCTGGCCATCGGCATTGTCCTCTTATTGGCTACCATCTTTTTAGCCTACAAATACAGCAAGTCAAGAAAGCCAGAAAAATCCATTTCCATGGTGGAGCTCAAGCAGAAGGACTAGTGGACGGAGTGACAGCTGGCAGGCTAACTTTAAGCACAGTGCCAACCTCAATGTGAACATCAGTGTTTATGTGTAATGTACAGCACATTCAATCAAATCTGCCCTTCTTCTTTGGTCTGCCTCCTTTTCTAGTCTTGTATATTTATTGTATACACTCTGAGTCAGATTATTTTTGCCTATGCAAAAGAATATTACACTTCTGTAATTTATTTGCAATATTTGAATGTTTAGGGAGACAACGGCGTAAATGAATGTTTGTAAAGTCGTTGATTGTGTCAGAATTTTGGAATATTTGATTTTATTTTTTTGTTGAATCCTCTGCTTTCTACAATAAAAACGTAAACTGAATCTGTCTTTGTAATTAATAAAAATTAATGAAGTAATTTTTAAAGACAAAGTTTGTAAAAAAAACATTTAATTACACTGTAACTGCACAGTAAAGAAACACACCACCACAGAAAACAGTTTGTGCATCAGTTTCAGCCCTTTCCTCTTTCTTGAGTGTCTTTAGAGCCTCTGCAGGGGCCACAGAAACAACCAGTGGCCCCTCAGGTAACAGAGTACAGTGGTCAGGCAACACATGGTCCCATCAGAGTCTGTCCCCTGGTCCAGTCTACTCTCAGTGCTGCAGGTCAACCTCAGTGAGGGTCACAATGACTCGAAAGAATCCAAGTCTTGTACAAAATCATAAAAACAAAAGCCAGTGGCATTCAATTCATTCAAATAGTCAAATTAAATGTCATTATGTACAATTTATGACATCACTCTGTAAGCTGAAGTGCGTACAGTCTACATACAAACACGATTATCTGATCCAGTGTCATGACTCCCTGTATTTGATTATTTTTACACATACTCTGTTGGTTTCTGCACTGTAATGACTCAAAAGTGTAATAAATAAGAATCAAGTGTGCTCCCATTAAATCATACACGTTAGCTAACTCTACATACAGACAAGAGGCTATTGCTGTTCACCTTAAAGGTATAATATGCAACTGTGTAAATATTGAAATTGCAGATATCACATACTGTATAACACCAGTGATTAATTACTTTCTTTAAACGCCCCAGTGGGTTTGTTTTTATCAGCACTGTGTTCACTCTTATAACACAGCACCTCTCTTTAGCTTGTTTATGTTCTTCTCTGAGGCTCAACATTTTTTAGGCAGCTAGTTGTACACACCACTTCCTGTCAAATTGCTGGCCCTTCCCCTCTATGTAATATGAGAGGAACTGACACTTTGTAGAGGCTTATTGACCAATTTACAATACAGGAGTACACTACAGGAAAAACCAATGGACTCTTAAAGCCAGTAGAAATAATTTAGTTTGATCCAAAATATTAAAAGAATAAAGAAAGGTATCTACACTGGGCTGATTTGGGCTCAAAGGTGAATTCTACTGCTCTTAAAGTTGCATCTTATACCTTTAATGCTGTGTGGCTGAAAAACATAGTAAGTAATATGAGTACCCTTTGTCTTTGTACCTCTTCTTATTTGCAAACAGCAAAGAAAAATCAAAAAGATGCTGATTCAGATTTTCAGATCTGCGCATTGACAGTATGTGTATATAAAGCTCCTGTGAGGATTTTGTTACAGCAATGAAACAGACCTAAATTCATCCTGAGGTCTCATAATGACCTGTAAAAACACAGAACAGAGAGAGAAGATTATTTTTGTTTGGCTTTTTTGATTTCTGTTGCCCTCTACCCCTAACCCTACCCTCCCCTTTCGTTGTTTTTGACATGGCGCGTTATCCTGCTGAGAGAGACAAATGGCAGATGGGTACACTGTGTCATGACATGGGTACATGTCATGAGGAGAGAGACATGGTCAACACAAATTCCAGACATGTCCTAGCATTTAAACAATGCTCAGTTGGTACTGGGAGGTTCTAAAGTGTGACAAGAAAGTATGTCCTACACCACTACACAACCACACCACCTGCAGTAGTCTGAACTGCTGATACAAGGCAGCATGAATCCATGCTTTCAATAGAGCAGGCAACCTTTTTCCAATCTTCTATTGTCCAATAGTGGGAGAAATGTAGCCTCAATTACACACCCTAAGCTGACAGGAATGGCACCTGGTGTGGTCTTCTGTTGCTGCGCTGCATCTGCTTCAAGATCTGACATGTTTGGAAATGGTCTTCTGCATACCTCAGTTGAAACAAGTGTTTCTGTTACCTTTAATATTTTCTCCAATCTCCAGTCATTCTCCCCTGACCTCTGGTATCAACAAGAAATGTTCACCCTGAGAACTGTTGCTCACTTGATATTTTCTCTTCTTCTGACCTTTTTCTGTAAACCAGAGAGGAGGTTATGCCAATAGATCAGTAGTTTCTGAAATACTGAAAGCAATCTGTTTGGCACCAACAACTATGCCACATACAAAGACGCTTTCTTCCTTATTCTGAACTTCAACAGGTCGTTATGTCTTTCCGCCTAAATGCACTGAGTTGCTGCCTGGTTGATTAGCTTGTTGCATTAAAGTCACTTGAAAAAGGCTGGTGAGTGAACAAGATTTCTGCGCGCTTGTCATCATTCTTCCCTCCAGTGACAAAACAGGAAATAGGCTTTGTAGTAGGAACAGTGGTAGTCTGCCTACTACTAGACTTGATTGATCCTGGCAGAAACCTTCAGAAACATATCCGGCAGGTGATTGGATAATAGTTTTGTCAATAAATCATGGGCCAATCATATAATTCAGTAGGTGGGTGCTACAGAACGTGAGCCACTTAGTAGAACAAACTCTCGTCAAAACATGTCAGAGGTGGAGCGAAAATATCCTTACTATAGAGAAGTTTGTAGAGTTGCTATTTGTTTTTCATTTAAAAAAGAAATGCAGTCCAGATCTGACAAAAACTGCTACTGTAGCTGTTAGCATCAATGCTAATTTCTGCATGAGCAGTCATTTCCTGCTGTTGTCTCACCCATAGCTCCCACCTCTTCCTGCTCTAAAGGACGCTGATTAGGCCATGCTGCTTTGAGCTGCTTACAATTGTTATAGACTGGAGCTTGACAAGATGGATCTGATTACAGACATTGAATCAGGCTGATCCATCTGGACTGCAAGGATAGTTCCTCATTTCTTCACAGGAGCTTTACTATGCCAGTCTAGTGTAACGTTAGTTGAAAAGACGTGTCTATTCTCATGAAGATGCTTATTTTTCCATGGATGTTGGGTCTATTCTTCACTCGGTCTGTCTGATGTAGGTCTAAAAGTCTCACACAGTCTTTAACCACTGACCACAAACTATGTGATGCCCACAGACAGAAAAGCAAGACGTACACAATGACGGGGTGAAACAAAAGACTCGTCCCTCTGATTAGGGAGAAAAATGGAGGGGAAACTCTCAGCTCCGTCAAATGACTCAGAAAAATAAACAAAGTTTGGAACATAAAAGCCTGTGACATCAGCAAAAAATCTGAATGCAATCATGATTCACTCCTCAAGACTGCAATAATTAAAAACACTTAAAAATTACAATCTCTGAGACAAAGGTTCATTATATTGCACTGGAAAAGTTCATGAAATCAATTAAAGTAAATAAAAAATCCACAGTTGGTCCACGTGCTGCAGTCCATGTGGCCCAAGTGTTTGGCCCTCGTCAAACCAGCGTGACAGTTAACGGTCCAAAAAGAGGGCCTCAGTAGTAGTACCGCTGCATCTCTGTCCAGTTGGTGATCCAATACTTCTTCTGTGGCTCCTCAGGCTGAAATCCCAGATTGAACTGGTAGCGCTCAGCCTTGCAAATTCTCACCCCGCGGTGCTTTGGCATTATACGGTAGTAGATGGCTCGCTTGAAGAATCCAAGCTAGCAGGGAAACAGACAGAAGGTTGACATTAAATAGGTGACTCAAAAAAGCAGAAAAGGGGGTATTAATGATGAATCAAGAGGAAGAATTAGGATTCATAGGCTGAGGAAAATCAAGTTAAATAGAATTTAGGCACACATTGAGGGAAAGAGAGACAAAAAAGATGAAGAGGGATCAGAAACGCTCATAAGCCTTTGAGCCTGAAGAAGGAGTAGAAGCAGTGTTAAGGTGCAAAAAGCAGACATAAAAGAGAAGACAAAGTTAAAAGCAGGTTGATTGACACCCCAAGGTGAGCGCTGTAATTAGAAGTTTCGACAGAAAGTTCATTTATAGGGGTGATTTTACCCATAAGCCCTACTGGTGTATGCGGTAGGGGGACCCACAGGGGGCCTCAGTAGTCGTCAGTCAGCCTCTCTGTCTCAGAGGGCTGGATCTTCATCTCAGCCTTCTGGGCCTTGGCCTCATACATCTCCCTCCTGCTGGCCCGCTGGAAGAAGCCACACTGCGAGGGTGCATGGAGGAAAGGGGGGTGAGTCAAAGGTTAGCAGATGGGTCGATATGGAGGTGTGGGTGTGGATAAAAAACACAAGAGGAGAGATCCAGAGCAGTCCAGTGTAGGGCTGAATGTTAACTTGATATTCTGTTACAGATGTGACGTGCACATGTGCAACAGTCATGTGCAACACTGTGCTATTAACCCTTTAATGTCTGAAAACACAAATTATAGCCAGAAAATTATAGTTTTTTGGAGCTGAAATGTTTATTTTACTTTCTACTGAAATCCAAATTTCCATAACATTTAACATATATATTTTTGTATCTCATTTGATACATTAGGTGTTTTTGGCAACTGATAATCCATTTGAGGACATTTTTATCATTTATTTGATTGTATTCAGATGTTTTTTGGTAATTTCTTGATCATATTGATTAGATAGAGGTATCATAAAAGTATGTATCAAATATGATACAACAGGTGTTATAGGGTTAAAAACAAAACTGGGACTTTGTCTTGGTTTTCTTCTTTTATGAAGCTAAAAACTAGGGCTGCACTGTTGCGGATTTTTGCTGATATCCAATGTGCCTGTACTTCTAGACTCATTAATGCTGATATCAATACAGGTATTTTGTTAGGAGCACAAAGCCTCCATTTAAAGGTATAGTTTGAGATTTTTGGAGCACTAGCCTAAACATTAGCCACAGCAACAGAGGTCAGCTCTGCATCTGTAAAGATACACAGTATCTGGCACGGGAGCTGGGGTTATACATTGCTGTAGATGGTGCCACTGATTTTGTAATTTAAAGAATTTTAGGTTTAAAAGCATAGGATGATTACACGTTATATTTAACACATCTATATCTACTTACTTTTCCACTACCAAGTCACTTTTTAAGGCACTACTTCACTACATGGCACAGCCAATGTGTTCTTCCACCAGCAGTGCTGACCAGCCACATCCTAAAGGCTTCGCAAGAGGAGACAACTGCTACCAAAATGATGATTTTTGCAGTGAATGTGACCACCATTTACTTTGGATACATGGAAATACTTGTTGCACACAGGAAAAACTTTTGGAGAGCCAACAGGTCTGAATGAAAAATGGAGAAAACTGCTGTGGGAACTGAAGGACCAACGAAAACCACTCTTGTTGGTAAAGATACATGAGCACATGTTGTCTGTGACTACGTAAAATCCCTTTGAGATGTTTCAGGATCAACGGATACCTCTGGCTTTTAGACGTGCGTCTGCAGTCTGCAGCTCTTATCACGCAGAGTTTTCCTGCTGTACTGAATATTTATACTTGTACAACCAGGTTCACAGATTCATAAACTCAAAGGAACACCCAGAAAAACTGAACACAAAGTTTTTCTTCAAAGTGAGCATTAAGCATATACTGAGTGTTTATTTCGTAAATACAGAAGCCATGATTTTGTTAACAAGTTTATTTGATTGAAAAACACTGCATGTTCTTTTGTGAGGAAGTAAACTAAGTAACGCTCTTTGTCAAAATAACTGCACTTAGTCAGCAGGATAAGCTGTAAACATTCAGAAATGTAGCTGATCTTTTACACGTTGTGTGTGTTGTGCAGCAAAGTTGTGCCTAGACAAAGTGGCCTGGAAGTGAAAATGCTAGTTGTTGTAAATATATTGAATACAGTGTGCAATCTATGCTGTTTTTGTGGCTTTTTCTCATCTAAAAGTCTTTAAATCACGCAGAGTTGGTTGCCACATCTGCAGCAATGTATAGCCCTAGCTTCCATGCCAACTATTCAGATGTCTGTTCAGATGTAGAGCTGAGCTCTGTCTCTGTGGTTTATGTTCAAAAACCCAGCTTAAGAAAAACCCTAACTGTCCCTTGAGCTGAAACTGAGTTTTTTCTTTCTTGGTGACAAATTATAAATTAGACTTTTGATTTATAAAAGAAGACATTCAGTGATGATAAGGTATACTATTACAGTACATTTGCACATTCTGCCAATTTTACAGCCAATTTACGCTTTCTATATATCGGCAATATGTGAAAACAAAATTTTCATCATGCTGATAAGCAATTCTAGGCTAAACTGGATATTTTCCTGATGATATCATGCATCCCCACTGAAAATTATTTGCAAATGAATAAAAAATACCTGCAAATCTTTACATAAATCTAAACTGCCTTGTTATTTTTCAAGCTATCATTCAGCTCTTGTCTACAGTCAGTGTAATCAGTGTCGACAGTCTCACCTTCCACAGTATCAGAATGATTATTCCCAGCAGAAGAACTCCAGCTACAACTGCAGAGATGATGATCCACAGTGGGAGCTCATATGGCACCTCCACTCCCTCCACAGGCTGTATTTCCACTGAAAACTACATAAAAAGATCTATAGTCAGGAAAAATCATTTTAATCATCATCATACTCATCTCTGTCATCATTGTCTTTATCACACACCGTGTTGGTTTGACTGTTCATCTTCAAGGTGGGTTTGTCTGTGATGAGCCTCAGTGTGGCTTTACCTTTAACTATCACTCTCAAAGCGTTGGCATAGTCCTGCAAACACACAGAGAACATATCCAGAATTTCAAATGTTGTAGTCCAGAGGCTACCTACAGCCCGCCCCTCACTAAGTGTGGCACAAGAGTCAACATTGGAGGCTGAGAATTGTAAACATTGAGAAAACATGACAAAATCTGCCAGTAACTAGAAAGAAAATTGAGGAAAAATGAAACACTGTAAAGAATCTACCTGTAGCATATTGTTGAGCCATGTAGTTTTTAAATAGTTTTAACCTGTAAGTGGGTTCCTTACAAGGCTTTTGGTGGCACCATGTACCAGCTACCGTGAGCCCACGTATTTCTCCCTCCAGGGAAAAAATTCACAAGCTCCTTTACTGGCACTCATATTTACTAGTGTCATGGACCTCTAGCAACTCAACTTCAAAAAACCTGAACAAGCACCTTATATGTAGATAACGTTGGTCAATTTCTACAAGAAAAATAGACTTATTGCTGTCAGAGTTAACTTTTCTAAGTTATTTCTGTGTTTGTCAACTAAAAATCTTTGTTTAAATGTTTCAATAAAAAATACATTTTTGATCTACTGTCCCCTCCTCTGGTGTATGTGTCTGTCAGCGGGCTTGTTGCTGCATCACTGAGCTTACCTCCAGCATCGTGCTGTTCCACAAACGGGAGCGGACATGGATCTTTGCTGAATTTGTCATGTTGAGTAAAGGACAGGTAAAGGTCACACATCTGGCTGTTCCTTCAGAGCAGTCCTACAACATGTACAGAGAAACAGAGAAAAACTTTACACAAATAGTCCAGTACACAATTTAGCACCCAGCCATTTTTTCCCTTTGAACACAATTTCACGGTGAATTTGATTGTTTGCATGATGCCTGTTAACACCAGCATACTGTCCAGTCTAGAGCTTCTAAGAGGAGGGGTTCATGAACCGAGGTATTTTTACATCTGCACTCAGTTATATCATCTTATATAACACTATTTTGTTGAGCTGCAGCAGGTTGTTGCAAATTGCTTCAGAACACAGGCAGTAGAAAGAGATGGTCATTAACTCTCTTGTTCATCTAGAATTTCTCTGCTGAAATTATAAAGACGGCTCTGATATTTGGCCCTGATACACTTTGACCCCCTGAAGTCAAATTCTGCTGCCTCTGTTAGTTATTTGACTTTTCTACTGGCCCTGACATTAGGCTGACATTTGGGATTCGCAGTGAAAGTCTCTGTCTTTATTTGATTTGATATTAAACAAAATGAAGCACAATATATATTTTTTTAATGTATTTTGATGAGAACATATGTGGTACAAGTCCTTACATTAAGAAATAAAATGACCTGTATCCAAAACTGCAAACTACAGACTGCTACTCTTAAATACTTCAACAAACTTACTAAATAATGTATACTAAGACAACAGTGGGGCTGGGTGATTTTTTTCCCAAGAAGATTTGGATAATGAAAATCAAGATTTTTTCCTTTAGTTATGTTTACTCTACTTACTTAAGTGTTCTCAATGTTTGAATAAGTAAATGATACAATGTACACAGTTTTCATAACGGTGCTTTGGCACATTTTCAGGCTTACTTTGTATAACAGTTTGATTAAATAATGAGTTTGTAAAAATAGTGCCGCTTGTAGTGTCAATGTGGACAAGCCTACCTACAACCAAACTACAAAGCGTAACTTTGATTAAAAAATTACAACACACACTTTGACTCTTGGAGGAAAATCAGCTACATTTTGTGATATATTTTGATGAAATTATGGCAAAACTTGTTTTATGTCATTTCTGTGTGGTCTAGTTTGCATTAGAAAATTTTCTGCACACATAACTGGAAACTGTGCAATACAGGACAAGGTAATGCTAGGGCTGAACAATTTATGGTTCAAACATTGCAACTGCAAGGTCCACATGAACAATAATCACATCACAGAGCTTGCAATGTCAGTCATGAGACTTAAAGAACATCATGCTGCATTTCTTCAGCTGTTCCTATGAAACAAAGCCACCACTTTCCTTATTTTTTTTGACTACCTACATAAAAATCTTCCTGCTGTCACCATCATGGTGCTAACAGAGTCTCTGTGTATCCTGCATGTAAAATGTGTAAGCTACAAACAACCCTCACAACAGATGGGGAGACTTAACTGTTTTTTTTTTCTGTTTAAAATGTTGTTTTAGAAACAATTTTCAAAAAATTATTGTGTCACAATTGAATCATCAAAACAACCTGACCTTCATCAGGACACTTTATATCTTAAAAAACTGTGGTAACTGCAACAAGGTGAGCCACTTTTTCAGAACGCCTAATGTCTTCAAAATCTGTCCTTACTGTGAAAAGCAAAGTGGCTGAAACCAGTTAACGTGGCCACATTGTAAACCTTAATACAAGTATTTTGCCTGAGGCAACGCGTTGTTACAGACTGTAAAAGAGAGAATAAACAACCCCCTGAAATTGTTAGAACCAACAACAATGTATGGGCCAGTAACTTCACATAAAACACTGTCAAACTAGTGGGTAATTTTGGTCAAAAATGTATTTCTAAAGTTTATAAAGAAAATGTCCCTTAGCCTGCTCTGCCTCAGAATGTTGCGTCTACATCTATCTCAGTGTGCATAAACATAAAGAGACGCTGCTTTTATTTGATGTACTTTCCTTAAAAAAATCACAAGACCATGTCAGGAGGAAATATATAGTGAAATCACATTTTCTCTTATCATACAGCCCTAATAGTTAGTATGAATGCTATGAGTGTGTGGTTTCAGATACAGCTGTAGTCCTTTTCTTACCAACAGATATCTCTCTCTGGGAGGACCAAGGAGTGTTACAGATGACTGTGGCTCTATAATCTGTGGCTCATCATCAGCATCATTCACCACAATCTGGCGTTTTATCCTCCTGTGTTCATTCTCTGACAACTGTAAGACAAGAAAAGGAGAGGGGAAGATTAAAGAAGGAAGCCGAGGAGACAGAGACATGACATCAGAGGCCTCGTGGTAATTACTAGTTTTGATAAAAAAAATTACCAAATTCCTCTCAGAATAGCAGTTTCATTCATTTCCACTGTCTATATCGAGGCCGCACGCATTCTGAATTTCTATTTAAGGCTCTGTGAGGTTTGTTTGTGGTGACTTGGATGTTTTTTCCGAAGTGTATTTTTGTGCAGCCGTGGTTGGCTTTGACATGGTTTTCACACATCTTTTGTGCCACGGACTGTTAGTCATACTTCTTGGACAGCTTCGGTTAAGTCTTATGTCAGGGGGGATACTAGCACATTATACCGGCCTGTGAACAAGAACAAAACACTCCAGGACAGACACAGTCCAAGGTGAAGTCAAGCTGGCCTCACCGTGTTTTCTAGGTATTATAAAGGTCCTTGTTGTAGTAACTAAAGTAACTAAAGTAATCTGTGCGGTAACTCACCAAAATCAGCTGCAGACAGATCATTTCAGCATGTCCTGAGTCACACCATAAGTTATTAAACAGATACAGTTTTACACAATTACAATTTAAAATAAGAACAATGCCTTTATTGTACATGCTGAAAATGTTTACAGTGAATTAATACTTTAATAATCACATTGGTGTCTTGGTATTAGCATGTAATTCTTATTTTAGTGTCAGTCAAATGGTCAATGGGTTGAAATGACAGAAAAAACTGACCACAGTTTTGTAAGACATTTTTTCACCTTCTGCTTAGTACAAATTTGTGAGAGTTAACTTTTTTGCATGCTGCTATGAGCCAGCTTTACAATTCTTATATGCAGCTTGCCTGTCAGATTGATGAAAGTTTGTAAGATGTGTTACAAAGTTATAACGATTTTGTATTCTTGATCAGTTCTTATTTTTTTTTCATTTTGAATTTTTGTTGTCAAATTCAGTTAACTTTTACTACTGATTTACTAGTTACGTTTAACTTTTATAAAAAAAAAAAAAAAAAAATTAAAGAAAAATCTGTTTGATGACTGCTGGAGTATGTTCACAACTACTAATGTTCAAAAAACCTAATAGTTTTTAAATACAGGGTAGCCCTGAGTAGTCACCTGTATTCTCAGTCTGTCTGAAATGCTCAGTTGGAGCTCCTGCCCCTTCATGGCCCTTTTCCCTACATGAGCCCAATCTGCTCTTATTTAACCTTGCAGTCCAGCTGGATCTGATTCATTGTCTGTAATCAGCAAGATCCATTTTGCCAAGTTTAATCCACAACAATTGTACTTGGCCTGTAATGACACGGCCCAATCAGCATCCTTTAAAGGAGGCTGCTAGACACAAGCAAGACAACAGCAGAAGGTGACTGCTCGTACAGTGTTAAGCATAGATGCTTACAGCTTCAGTAGCAGTTTTATCAGATCTGGCCCAAATGTATTTATTAAATGAAAACAAATAACCTGAAAAAAAAATCTTCATTAGAAAGAATATTTTTGCTCCAATTCTGATGTGTTTTGGCTAAAGTTTGTTCTACAAAGTGGCTTACATTTAGTAGCTAGAACTGTGACAGTAGCGCTGCCTATTCCATGATTTCTGATTGAACCATCGTCTAATCACCTGTTGGTATGCTACTATATCAGTTCAGAGCTACCTAGTGCCATGTTGTCAACAACTCCGCATTAATTCTACTGTCTATACTTTGCACAGGGCTTGCCAACCCAAACCAATGGGCTTAAACTGCTAACATAGTAATAGTATGACATCACACTGGTAGGTGGAAAAGGGAGTAGTCCTGATGTTGCAGACAAAAACCACCCTGACATGTAAAACGCACTAAAGGGCATACAAAACCAGAAAGATATGTATTTCACGTAGTTTGGTAAGTCTTTAAGTCTGTATACCTGGGGCCCCCTTCAAAAAGTTTTGGATCAACCCCAACTCATCAGAGTAGGGCATTTGCACTGACAATTATGCATGTTTTCACTCCATGCAGGGCTTCATTGATGAGACAGTTGGAAATGAACAATACTGTCACACAGGCAGATGCAAAAGTCTGAAAACTTCAAAAAGACATTTGTTTTTTTTTCTTCTTAGATATCAGTCAGTGCATAGTGTCTCTGGCCAGCTCGACCAACAGCTTTTTCTACTTTTATTATATTTGAGGAGAATTTGATCAAACTAACTGTACTTTTACTGACAACACAATACAGTACAATACTTACTACATATTTCACCTACGCAAAACATGAATCTCTGTCTAATTTTTTAATTTTTGCAATCTCCATCCATCAGCGAAACCTCCTGTGTCCTGCTGCTGGCTGACAAAAAAATAACAAGCCTGCCGGAGCGTTAAGCAGTAAAGCAGGGGCAAATCAGAACTTTCTGGGAGGGGCAGGCTTAAAGACTAGAAAATTAAAAAAAATATATTGTTACATAATAACACACAAAAATAAACAATGACCATTATTATGCTTTTAATTTCTGTTTAGGTTGACTGCCCCCCTAGTCTAAAAACAAAACAACTTCTGCAGCATAATCTGACCTTTATGCTGCAACAATCAGTCCTGCGACATCCTTGAGGGTCCAACTATGGATTCAATCCCTCCCTATATTTGATATTTGCGTCTTTCTAAAACCTTCTACCTCTGTCCCAAAGGGACCTCACTGTGGCTTTCCAGTGATGGGGCATCTTTGTATATGCCCTTCATTGCTCATGTGTGTGGGCTGAATAAAAAATGAGAGAACAGAAAAACTTGACAGTAAAATGTGATAGGAAAGATTAGATGAGAGAGCATGAAGTCTATCAAAGGTCAAAGGCTGTAAATACATAGAGGATGTTGACATTTGGTTTGTTGGTGGCTGAATCACTGGTGCCTTTTTTTTTCTGCTTGAGCACTGCGTTCACTATCAGTATCTTATGCGTGTTTTAGGTTTGCAGATTACTTAATTACCCCACTTTTGAAATTGTTTCAACTTTTCAAAGATTTTTGTGCATAAATGTATCATTTGAATGTGATTGTATATCATACACTTTAATGTGGCTTTGCAGATAAGAAGCATTTTGTTTAATAACCAGATCATTAAAAAAGTCCTTACAGTAAGGTTAAGCAGGTTGACCACTTCCCCTGGAGGGTTACATTCGCTCTCTGATACTCCTTTGACAGCAATCTTGGTCAAATACAGCAGCCACTTCCCATTGGTGACCTCAAAGGGCCACTCAAACTCCACTGCCAGAGTCCCCATGTCTCCCAGGGGCTGCCCCCCCATGTTCACCTAGATGAAGAATAATCAATCAATCAATCAATCAATCAAACTTTATTTATATAGCACTTTTCAATAAAAAAATGTAGCACAAAGTGCTTTACAAATAGACAGATAAATTAAAATAAGATGAAAGGAAGTATGACCCAAACCCACTCCACCCAACCCCTGAACTCACCCACCCCGCAATCCATACACAGCAATGGTAAAAAGCATCATAAATAAAAGACATGCCATCTTAAAGGTATAAAATAAGTAAACACTGGAGGTTAGGTTAAAGTGTAAAATTAAATATATCATAAAATAACATAAAAATAATTGAAATGAAGTAAAAAATAAGCAAATGATAAAAGGGTGCTGTAATTAGAATAAAAACACTAAAAGGTAATTCAGGTAAAAGCCAGACTAAAAAGGTAGGTCTTGAGTTTGTTTTTAGAAACATTAACATTAGGTGCATCCCTCAGGTCTTCAGGTAGGCTGTTCTATAAGTGGGGGCCGTAGTGATGAAAAGATGCCTCACCATAAGTTTTTGTTTTAACTTTAGGAACTGTTAACAGAGAACTTCCTGAAGACCTGAGGGCTCTGCTGGGCTCATACAGTAAAAACAAAGCAGATAAATAAGAAATACTAAGACCATTAAGAGCTTCAAAAACCAGTAAAAGAATCTTAAAATTTATTCTAAAAGAAACAGGTAGCCAGTGCAGAGACCTTAAAATCAGTGTAATATGGGCTCTCTTTCTGCTCCTCGTCAGCATCCGTGAAGCTGATAGAAGAGCATTACAGTAATCTATTCTACAGGTGATAAAAGCATTGATTAATGTCTCTGCATTGGCTTGAGAGAGAAACGGTCGCACTCAGGGAATGTTCTTTAAATGATAAAAAGCTATTTTGGTGATGGCCTGGATATATTGCTCAAAACTGAGCTCTGAATCAAATAAAACACCTCAATTTTTAGCCTGCCCACACGGATTAAAAGATAACGCTTGGAGTTTGCTGACCAGTTTCTCTCTCTTGACCCCTGAACCAATGACTAAAACCTGAGTTTTGTCCTGGTTGAGCTGTGAAAAGTTCTATGCCATCCATGATTTAATAGCTAAAATACAGTTAAAAAGGGCATCGAGTGGCCCTGTGTCATCAGGAGACACAGCAACATAAAGCTGACTGTCGTCAGCATAGCTGTGGAAATTGATGCTGTGCCTCCAGATGACATTCCCTCAGAAACATGTTAAGATTAACAAAGAAGAAAAACAAAGAAGAAGCAAGAAATTAAATATATGGTATAAAATAACAGTCAGTGCTATGTCTGTAACTTTCTCATTCATAAATAGCATCCACCCTTGGCCTTGCTTACACCACAAACCATAGCTCACATAACAGTCCCCTCCTCCGCAATATTAAACTACTGAAGAATAAAAGTTTGGTTTGTAAAGCAGGGCGTCGGTGAAGGAAATGTGGGTGAGTAAAATGCATGTTATATATGCAATATACAATCCTGGAGGTCTAACAAAGTCTGAGTGGTGAAGTTGACTCACTTTGAAGGTGAACTCCACCAGACTGCCCACGTCACTGGTGTTGACCATGGCTGACTCGCCCATCACTGTCCCTCCGAATTGTGTTTGCAACACGGATTTCACCCTGGTTGGGATGACCGATGATGTGACATGACATTAAGAGGTGTGGTATGAATGGCATTTCAGTGCTCTTTACTGTAAATACAGTGTGTCATGAGATGTTAGGTAATAGTACTCACATGGAGAAGGAGGGGGTGATGGTGTTTTCAATCAACAGGGCCACAGGCACAGGCATCAGGTCACTCTGTTCACTGAGACTGAAGAAACCATATCTTTGTCAGTAAAAGGACATGCCTTGGATATTAAATATTAAGATGTTGTATCTATATGAAGCTCTCACGTGGATAGAAGCAGCTGGGACTCGATCTCCTGCGTGTACAGATCAATTCCTGATGTCTCAAAGTTGAGAGTTAGAACTACCTAGTTATTAAAAGAGCACGATGACACGTCAAACACAGCAAAGAATGTGCAAACCCCAATACCAATGAAGTTGTGATGTTATGTGAAACATAAATAAAAACGAGAGGCACAAAAATATGGGATTGAGGACCGGAGCTGTTGAGCAACTGAAGTTGCACATCAAGCAAGAATGTGAAAGGACCTGCAAAGCTTCAACAATGATGGCCCTTTTCCATTAGCCCTACTCTACTCGGCTCGGCTTTCCCCGACTCTACCCGGCTCTACTCTACTCGCTTTGGTCTGTTTTTCCACCAGCCCGGTCCCCTACCCAGCGGGGGCGGGGTCGCCCTAAAACAGCTGGGCGACACTGCGTTCATGTCATTTTGAGCGCGACACAACAACCAAAACAATGGAGGACTTGGAGGCAATAGTATACTTGCTGCTCGGTCTGTGGCTTTTTGTTACAATGAGGAAAGCAGAAGAAGGCTGCAGGCGGCGAGAAGAAATACCCTTGAGAAGTACAGGAGAGTTTCTGAAGCTATACAACAGTTTGAAGCCGAGGACGAGAGCAATCGGGCTGCAAAGAAAAGACGTATGAGGGTAAGCTAATGGAAGCTATCGCTAGCTTGTAAGCTAGCTCGTAATGATACCGTCACCTTTTAGTGTCGACTCAGCTCGCTTAGAACCAGAGCAGAGTAGGTACTAAAAACTGGTCTGTTTTAGGAGGTACTGTGCCGGTGGAAACGCAACGCAAACCGGGTAGAGCCGAGTAGAGTAGAGTAGAGTAGGGCCAAGGCGGGCTGGTGGAAAAGGACCATAAGTGTCCCCAGTTCAAAACGCTTGAGTGTTTAAAAGGAGAGGTGATGTAACAGAGGTGAACATACCCTGGTCTCATCATTTTTGAAACATGTTGCAGGCTGAGGCATCAAATTCAAAACAAGTTAATATTTTTGAAAAAAAAAACAAAGTTTATCAGTTCTTACATTAAAATATCATTTCATTGTAGTGCGTTCAATTAAATGGGTCGAATAGTAATTGCAAATAATTGTATTCTGTTTTTATTTACACTTTACGGAACATCCCAACTGCATTGGAATTGAGGTTTGTAAACAAATAAATAAATAAATGACATTATAGCCAATGAAATTCAATCAGTCATATCTGTGCTAGGTTACCTTTTCATTCCCTTTAAGTGGATTCCCCAGGTTACACATTACTGTCTCATCCAAAGTGCACTGTACATCGCTCTCCTGCATTCACAATCAAGATGTTTAGAGAATTAAAAAACTGATGGAAGGATCAGTGAATTAAAAAGAAAAAGTAAGGAAGGAGGGTATGTAATAATGTAGGACAGGAAAAGAAAAAAGACATTTCTTCTTTAGCTATTTGCTGCCCTCCACTGGACGTACCGATGACCTGACACCGGAGTATTTCAGAGCATCAGGAATGGTGACGTTAAGCTTTGCCTGGTGAGCGTCTTCAGCCAGCCTCCCTCCATCAGGAGTGTTTGTGACCTCCACCATCAGTCTGAGGATCTTCATGTTGCTGTTGAACTGAAGTACCTGATATTTACCCTGCCTGAACACAAGGACACATAGGGAAATGCATTATTTATTTCAATCACTCTAAAGTTTTCATGACTGCAGTCATAATGTAACTATGATGTCAAGTTCAGCTGCCAACCCAGGAAATGTCAGGCATTTCTATTATTATTTACAACAGATGTAATGGTACACTCCATCCTCAGTATAATACTGAGTTCACAGCATTGTTTGAACACTGCTTTTTTCATTTTCACGATTCAAGCCAATATGGCCAGGGGCGACCTTTTTCATCTTTTTTAAATAAATGTGCAAAATATCCTCTTTCTTTGAATTTCGTTATAAAACTAAGTCATACGTTTTTTTTTAAAGGTTTTAGTTGGACACTTACTTTCTCATATGTTTCATGGTTATTTACAAGAAATAAAAAAAATACAATGAGAATCCTAATGCTATATGGAAATCTCCAAGAAAAACTTTGGAAGCTCCAGTCAAACACACCAGACAGACTGTGTCACATATCCAAAAGACATAATTTGGGTGTCATCTCATAAAATGTTTGAGAGGGGCAAAACTTTCAGAAAAAGAAAGGTGGTTGAAAGAATCTTTTGTCTGACGCAGTCATTCTAGGCAAGATATAAGATGTATAAGGTGTACTGATCAGAAACAAATGTATCAGCTTTAGGTACTGCAAGGTGGATCTGCCTGGTAACGGACATGAAATCTGGCAAATCCAGCTGCTTAGTGGTGTTGTCTCTAAGATAGTATTTGTTGTAATAACTATTCTAAGTTACATTAATTGCAATTGTCATGGACACATAATGCTCAAGTAAAAAATGCCTATTTGGCCTATTTTTACACATACAAAGAGAAAATTAAAATAAAGCCTTTGGTCATATTAAAACTAAAACAACAGCCTAAAAATTATATTATGTACTCTTCTCATTGGTGGAGACTTCGACAGGATGTCTAAAACCACTCACATTGTGCTAAATTTTAAACTACAGCTAATTTCTTACACTAAAATAAGACAGCTTGCTTAACATACAGGCCGTGACTACAATCAATTAGACTAATACTGTCTTTAACTTACTTTACAAATTATAACATGTAATCAGGTTAAGGCTGTAACTATTTATTGGTAGTTTAATAAAAAAAATTAGCTGCATCACCAATGCCAGGATATCAAATTACAAGATAACACATGGCTAAATTACGTTGGTATACTCTCAATAATAGCAAGACTTTCTTTGTAAGGTTTTTTTTTTTTTTTTAATTTAGTAATTTAGTTAAAACTAGCATGCTGGGACTTTAATCTCTAAAAAAAAAAGCATTAACCCCGTTTTTAAGCCAATATGATAAAATTAAGCTCTGAGGTTAGCTTGTAAGAAAGTACAATAGTAATGTGAAAACAACTAGCCAAGTTCAGTAAAGCGTGGTCTTTCATGTAAGCTTAAAAAGTATTAGCATAACTATTTTATTGAGATGACACAGGGAAAACAGCATCATGTCACAGAGCTAATGAGAAGTTAGTTATAGCATGCATTAAGGTTAGTGTAGCAAAAACTGGAATTGTTAACACAGGTAGCTGTGCTTTAGTATGCTAAGTATACTTTGCTAATATTAGCTGTCTGTCATATTTTTTTACAATGTGGCAGGGGTCATCAGCTACATTTGTATAAGGGACATGACCTGACTGATGTTGAGATCAGAATAAAAAAAGAAATGTTATTAATGTTAATATTTTGTTCTGATTGACACATTAAATATTCATTTTATTTTTAAACTGTACCTGTTACTTAGCCTTAAAGTGTAGGATCAGACCTTATCAGCCCGTTACATGCTATATGGGGTAATTGAGATATTTTGGCTTCTCCTGTGATTTTTTCCATCACTGGGCTTGACAATCTGATCTAACAATGGCTGATGGGTATCTTATGTAAAAAAAGATCAAATAATAAATCATTCCTGATTAAACTGTTTCAATCTCAGGTGTTTTGGTCGTTGTCTTAATAATTATTATGATTTAAGACAGGAGCTGGTTTAGAGGCTCTGGGGGACCTGATGTGGCCCTTGGACCATCAGTTGATGATTACTGTAATATGGTGTCGGTAGCAGATTTAGGGCCTTGACTAGAGGGAGAAAAGTTAAATGCTTAGAGTTTATTTCACCTGGGAAAGGGTCTTTGCTTTCCATCAACAAACGTGGCTGTCAGTTGTAGGTTACTGCTACATTTGTTGTCAGAGCCACACTCCTTCTGAAAGTTAATCTGTGGGAAAGAGGGGACAAAAAAACTTTTTATTACTTTTAAAACCAAACCTAGACTTGAAAATAATCTACAGAATCAATAGTTAGCCTTCAAATGTAGACATACACAACTCCATACCTCTGTTCTTTGGGAGAGTTGCTTCTCCTGGCTAAGGATCGGGAAAGAGTCCAGATTCTCGAGGGCAGAACTAGCCTTTGGTTTTTGTTCATGAAGGGATACATTGAAGGAAAAGACCACTGGCTCAAGTTTGTCCCACACAGGCCCCTGTAAAACCAGGTAGCATTTTTTTTAAAGCATAAAGGGAAGTGAGCAATAACACATTAAACAATTTTCATATATACAGCTGAAAGTTGAAAAAAATATTCAAATTGTGTGAGCAATGTTAATTAATACAAACCTCAAATTCCAAATAATTAGGATTATGTGTAAAACGTAAATAAAAAAAAGAAGTTAGTAATTGCACCTTTTTTGACCTTTCTGTTAAATACTGTCATATTTATTGTTTAAACTGATAATATTGTCATCATTCTTTCAAATAAACACATTCTGAATGTGGGCATCTCTTGGTTGATCTTGGTTTGTTTCTAAAGAAAACGTACACATACAGTGAAATATATTTTCAGTTAGCACTTACCACTACATACAGTTCCAGGGTATGACACTTTAGTTTTGCAGAAGGCACACTCAGTGTATTTGAGTACATGTCATTGTTATTTTCCTTAAAACGAACACGAGGGCTTCTTCTCCTCTCCATGTCAGCCTCCACCATGTATCTCACCTCTAAACAAAGTAAAACATATCAAGTTCATTAGTGAACTGCAAGAAAAGCTTGAACTGAGTTCATGATATAACAGTTGAGCATACAAATAATTTACATGCAGCCTAATTTCCTGAACATTTTGATAATCTTCTTCAAGCACTGCATAAATTTTACAGCATTTTGTGGCAATCTCAATTTATTTGGAAGGCATAGCTGAAATCAAGTCTGTAACAGGCCTAGATTTTTCCAGAAGCAATAGGATGTCTCAGTTTCAATATGTGATATGTTCAATCAAATAAGTTATGATGTTTTGTAAATGATCATTTCAATTCTTATTCACATTTTACACATTCTTTCAGCATTTGAGTGTGAGGCTTTCAAGACAAAAAGCAATTCTTCAGCTTCATATTCAACTAAAATAGCAGATTATTACAACACATCTTAGATTATGTATTCATAAATGACTAATAACTGAAGTAAAGGAAGAGTTCTTACTTAGATTTTTCTTGAAGTCTTTGTTGCCGTTGCTCAAAGTGAAAGACATGCACAGAGTCACAGTTATGCTGTAAGAACCAAATACAACATTTTTGAGAATTTGAGCTTTTTTATAAAAAAAAATAAATAAATAAATAAAAAAACAGTTTCATAATAATTCATTCTTATAAGACCTCTCACCATGGTGAATCAGCTGGACAGTGATTGGGGTCGACAATTTTTGGCTCAACAGTATAGTCACTGGTTAAATGGACTACTGGACGAGCTCTGAAAAAGAATAAATCAAACTACAGATCAAGGTTTTGTCCTTGTAATCCATTAAAATAAATCACATAATTACAACCAAGGCTTGAGCGATACATCAATACTTTCTGAACAAATACCTTTAATCATTTATTCTAAGTTGTAGTTAAGAAGTAAAAACAAACATCCAAACAACTGAATTTTTTCATTGAAATTTGATTCCTGCAAAATGTAAACAATCTTAACTGAGTAGACACCACAGAGGGAAAAAAGAAGCCCTACCCCCTGCATTGGGTCATCTCTTGTATTTTATTTGTACCTGTGTCTGATCAGCACAAAAACACTGGTAAAACAGACAGTGTGCAAGAGCTTATCCTCAACTTCTGAATGATTTACTTCGCTCTGATGCACCTACCTTGTCAAAACTGTGTTTTTTTAAAAGGTCCCATGCCCTGCAAATCACATTTCTTTGGATCAACATCCAACAGCAGCATTGACTGATTACTGATTGATTATTGTCTCTTGTTTTTTTTAAGTTTTTAATAATTACTTTGACTGTTAACTATCTAGCTGCAAAACACAATCAACAAAACAAGCCAAACCACTAAAAGTTACTAAAGTTTTGAGGAAATACTGCCACTCTGGCTTGTATCTTTTTAGTTTACTGTCAGGTACATAAAGTTAAGTTGCTAAATTAATGTAGTCCTGCATGTCATAAAGTGGCCACTGTATACTGGAATGGTGTCTCTCTGATGTGGGTAGGGATCTCGTATCTTAGTCTGACACCATTTCTCTAAGAACTAACAAAGTAAATAAATAAATATTTTTCACTGCTGTTGAGATTGGATAGTATTTATAATTTTTCCAAAATTCAATCAGTCAGCAAACCCATTGACAACACAACCTCTATAGCCAGAAATAACTGATCCCTCCCTATCTGGAGTTCTCTGTGATGACTTGACTTCTGAAAGCAACCAAAGAAAACGCTTCTGTTTTTCTTGTCCCTACCTGAGCAGGGCCAATCGGTCATCCAGTGAGCCGACTAAGATGTCAGGATAACTGTTGTCATCCATGTCCATCCCTCCATTGAGAGAGTAGCCAAATGTTTTAAATCCTCCATTCCCCACTGACTTACCCTCAATCACCTGCAGAGGGCAGCAAAAACACAAAAGATCAACTGAGCAAAACTACACGCTTTAAATGAGGTTGACCCATGTGACCAGATATTTACCTGACTGGGCTCCTCTGAGACCCCTTTTTTGCTCCCCATCCATATGTAGACCTTTCCTGTGTCGTGGAATGGGGCACCCACGGCAACATCTGCTCACAAGTTAAAAAAAAAGGTTTTATGTAGTAATCCAGGACATGTGGTCTGGTTAGAAGGATTGAAGAAAAAGTAAGACCAGTTTGCACCTCTAGGGGGCAGCACAACAAAGGTAAAAAATTAGTACATATCCAAAAGTGGAATATTTGAAGTTTTTATGTGGTCCACAAGACAAAACTGTGGATTTTGTGTCCAGCCAATAAAAACTGCCTTGCATGGTTTAGTTAGTTAAGGGGAACCTCCTGCTTCCTCTTTACCACAGTAATAAACACATACACTTATTGACAGTTAGATACACATGGTTGGTTTACCTTAGAAAAATATTAAAAATCATAAAACTTAGAAAAAAATTTAATGACCAAGTCTTGTCATCCATTTCACAAAGTTGATCTGTAAATAAAACTTTGCTTATATTCCACCATTGAAATTCACAGGTACAAAGTGCTTTAAAAAACAAACACTGCAACACAAAAAGTAAAAAAATCAAGGTACACTCTTTTTAGAGATTTTGATAAACTAAGGTACAACCAAGTTTTCTGCTGTGTTTAATTTGCCCTCAGTTTTAAACTTTTTTTAAAATTTTGTTTTGCAATTGTATACAAACCTTGGAATCCGTCTTGGTTGATGTCCCCAATGGCCGCCACTGCAAAGCCAAATGCAGAACCTGTCGGACCCTTGAGCACCACTGAGGCAGTCTTCTGGAAAGATCCGTTCTCGTTCATGAAGATGTACACGGCTCCTCCCTGGTCCTTCATACGGTCAAAGTAGAACGGGGCACCCACGATCAGGTCATTCCAGCTGCGAAGTGAAAACACACTAAATTTTCTTTGACTCGTTAACACATGCATGCACACAGTGGTTGCATGTGTGTTAAACCCATATATCCCTTAAATCTTAAGGCTTGCTGATGAGTTTTCAGGATATAAATGACTGATATGGACTGAAGCATTGGTTTCCAACATAAAATATTTGTTTTATATTCTGCTGCAGAAGTTGTAAAATGTAAATGTGACTTCAAATCCACTGATTCTATTTCTATTCCTGTCCTTTTCACATTGATGGATTGATAGATTATGATAACTGATAATTAACATTTTGTTTTGGGTTCTCAATAAATCTGGCAATGTAGATATTACATTTTCTTGATTTCCTTTTTGACACATTACTAGGTCACAAATGTCTGTTGTACCCTCTGAATCTAAACAACCATGGAGCAAGCAAGAGCTGATTGAGGATTACAACCATTAGCCTGAAGCTGAACAAGCTCTAATGGTGTGGACAAAGCAGCATAAATTCAGAGAGCCAAAAACAACTGTAGGTGGTTTTGCACACATGCAGGGATGCAGGGAAAGGCACTTCATTCTTTGCTCACTGGCCCTTGAGCCAGGATGTATTCTTTAGATGAAGTAAGTGTTTCAGAGTAGCAGGGGAAGCTTTTACAAAAACAAAACAAGCAAACAAACAAAAAAAAACCTCACAAATATAAGACTTTATACAGATATACAATTTTATGGATGTAATTTGCCACTCTGCTACATGCTAAACCAGCGTAAACTTAATCAGCTATGAAAATGAAAGCTTGGTGGAATATGTACCTCCATGTGGAAATTACAACTTGGTTTCACTGCTCTTTAATTTTGAACCAAAAAAAGAGAGAAAATGTAGCTTCTCTCTACTTTTTGTATCATGCAGATCCCCATCTTTCATTGTGGGCTTCTGCTTATTTTCTAATATCTCTGTTACAAAATGCATATGTTCTAGAAACACATATGCTAAGTTAACATACATGATAGTACTTGCAAGCTATCTAAAAGTAAAAAATATCTGATGGACACAATATCTCAACCTTTAAAGAGACACATGATTTCACTGTGATGTCAATGCTGACACCTTATCTCAGCCGGTGAAAGGACAGGTTTCCCCCCCTCATCTGAGTCCATGCATACATCAGTGTCATACATTCTCTGCATTTCAGAGATGCACATATCTGCTAGCAGAGCATTGGAGCAAGAGGCAGCTCAGAGCACAGGATACAGATCAACACGTGAGAACTAAACACTTCTGTTTTCTATTTCCTTTTATATTCCCAAACTTAATCCTGGTCTTTGTGTTCCCACTCAATAGTCAAATGTAGGGCATTTGTCTAGTCTAATATTGTAAATGTACTATAAGAGAAAAGGCATGTTAAATTCAATTTTGTGAAAGTTATTCAAAGACGTACTCATCATTGTTGAGGTCAGTGGCAGCCAGACTGTTCCCAAAATATGATCCCACTTGTTCTCCGGGAATGATTAGCTCTGGGTCAATGCGTTGGTCGGTTTTTGTCCCAAATAGCACAGAGCCCTTGGATTCATCTCTGGGAGATCCTGTCACCACTGTATAATCGTCACGGCTCAGCAGCTTTTTCTCCTCAATAACTGAATAACCTGCACGAGAAGATGTGTAAAAGTTATTAACACTTTCATGATACATTAAAAGTAAGACAGGCTGTTTTACACACTTGTGTCTTCAACAGGAGCATATGCCATCACCTTTATCCAGAGAGCTTATGATAAGTCTTCTTTAGATATTTATCACATTATGGCTGCAAATCTGGAAATTAAGATAGTCCTTAACTATTTTTTACTAGACACACAGTCGAGTTAAAAGTATGATGTTTGTCCTTTTGATTTGAAAGCAACACAAAATACTTGTGCCATGATGAAAGTATAAGAGCTCAGAGAAGATACCCCTAACCCCACTAGTATCTACACACATTTCAAAAGTTATTCAATCTACTGCATGGCTGCAGCATTACCATCTCCAATTGATCCAGGCTCCGTACATGCAAGCTCAGGTAGTGGCATGCTAAGACTACCTTCCCTAGTCCATATCACCTCACTTATCAGCAATTACTGACACCTAACATCAGCCATTAAAAAGAAGTAAAGTAATAAGTCTTAAAAACTATATAGAGGTATGAATACTCAAAAATGTATTTTGATACAGTCCTGCAATGCTGTTTTTAATGGTTAACTGTCTCTAAACATATAATTCTGCTTTTATAGCTTAGACAGAAATATCTGGGTTTTCACTTTTGAGACCTAAAGGTGTTTTCTTTTTCTGCCTGATTTTTTTATGATGCAAACACAACATATTTACCCATATAACCAAATCTTCTTTTAAGCTGTCCAAAGTCTTTGCCTCTGGAGTCCCATGCACTTGCTGGATCTGGATTTCTCCATGTTACGTGAACATTTCCTTAAAGGAACAAAAGAATATAACAATAATTACATCTCCTTTTTATGCACAAATTATTTCAGTCTTTATAAAAAAAGTATATATATATACTTGACCCACCTTGCCACAGGTAGCTGCCTGTAGCTCCTATATAGACGTCAGTGTCTGTCATGCCACCTGAGATGCCCATGCTGCACATCCCCTCCAGCTCCATGGAGAAGTTGGGGTTACAGACTTCATAGCTGTAAGATTGCCAATCATCATTGGGGTCGTAGGTCAAGTCATTACTTCTGACAAAGCACTTTCCAACCATCCGCCACAGCTCCTCCGAACCACTTTGGATTACCTTTACATAGCGGTGCCCGCATGCCTGAAGAGGAAGGGTTAGAGTTTATTCAAGAAGGTCAGAGACGGCATGATTGGTCATAACATGTAACAAACTGGGGCCAATACAGAATGTAGCCAAAGACCACTGTAATAATTTTTTTCTGCAACTGTAATTTCAGATTTAAATATGATAGAAGCAACAAAATTTTACACTTAGTGAAATTATAGCCAATCATATTTGTCCTATTTAAAGTACTCTAAAGTTATTAAAATGTGGCCCTCAAGTAGTAAGTGTAAAATTAATGCAGCTCTATTAGTAATGAAGTATGCCAATCCTTCATCTTCTGCCTGCATGTGTGATTCTGTTGTGGGTGGCTCTGCACTGACTGTTCAATCCGGTTCCTGTATGATGTGGTAAATATTGCAACATGCTTACTCATTATCAAAAATTGGGAAACAATGTTATTAGCGCCTGTATCCCCTCAGTGCTAATGTTTATATTACCATACAAAATAAGTGCCAGCTGTGATCCTGACTG
Organism: Cetoscarus ocellatus; assembly: GCA_037902135.1. Classification (NCBI taxonomy): domain Eukaryota; kingdom Metazoa; phylum Chordata; class Actinopteri; order Labriformes; family Labridae; genus Cetoscarus; species Cetoscarus ocellatus. Next base: position 2,469,483 of record JBAMNC010000904.1, on the reverse strand, counting down.
ATAAAGATAAAAGTATGTTGTCTCACCAGCACGCGTCCGCCCGGCTGATCCCTCTGACTTGCCACCGTCACACCCAGCCACATGCCCTCCACCATCTCTGAGGGGTTTGCTGTGGGTTACATTAGATGGTTAGTATGGTTGGCTTAAAAAAAAGCCCAAAAAATACATTTAAGATTGAAATGTTTTTCATGTTTTGTCTTTAGTTTCAATCTAATTTAAAGTATTGTTTCAAAGGTTATATCTGTATACTATGTGCTAACCTCACCGGTGCTTGGCTTATTTTAAAAATAAGCCAATATTAAAAATATGACTTGATTCCCATGACAAAAATGAGAAAAAAATCAGCTACAAATAAAATGTTAGGATCAGGCTAATGGACATTTAAAGTCCATGATATTAATGTGGTTTTGAGGAGAGTAATGCGTCGTGCTAACTGATGTCAAGCTGAAACCTGAACAGTGCTAATTTTTGCTATCAAGCACCTTATCTTCCATGACAAAAATGAGAAGAAAACTGGCTAAAAGTAAGTCGTGGGTGATAGAAATTCTGACAAACTGTATGATTACTTATTGACAACCAAACAAGACAAGACTAAAACATATTATCCAACATTTGGATTAGAAAATAGAGAGATTTGGATAAAAAAAAAAAATAGGTTCTTCACCAGCTATCCCATCCCCACATACCCCTGGATTAATGTAAATATCAAAACTAAGAAATGATGCTTAGAATTAAGATCTAATAATAATATCTAAAAAAAACATTTTCTTGTTTCAGGTAGCTAAAAAGAATGTTTGTATCGAAAAGAAAATTACTGTATATAACAGGCAACTCTTGAAAAGCCTTGCCTTTTGGTGAGCTAATAGAACTGTCAGCCTATACCCTCCTTAAAATCCGAAGAAATACAATCTGATTAATCTGAATGTAAAGATAGGGAGATACAATCAGAAAATTACAGCAGGGGTATAGGGCACAAGGGTTAAAAAAAAATCGACTTCCGCCCAATTTGGAGCATTGGCAGGAACCCTAAAATGCCGTCTAACATTCAAATAATTGATATTTTCCCCTTTTGTCAAGGAGAAATGTATTGTTTTAAACAGCAATGTTAAATAGATACAAGGGGCCTACAGAAAAAAAAATGAAAGAGGTTTCAACAACTTTTGTACAGTATGTCAAGATATATCAGGGTATGGTATTGGAAATGGCTTACTGATATCAATAAAACAATAGCCCTACAAAAATAACCTATAATTAGTTAAGTCAACAACATATAAGGAGTTTTCCATAAATAAAGCTGAATGAAAATGTTTCTGAGTTTTTGTCTAACTAAAACTATACTAGCTTTTTGGGGAAAATGACTTAAATTTGACAAAAGTTTTTACAAATCTTTTTCCTAATAAAAGTTTAGCAGCCACATTTGGTTCAGACACAGCCATTTCAAATACAAAACATGATGATAGTTATTATAGTCACTGTGAAACTAACCCAAACAGTAAAGCTTCTTTCATGCTGGATCATGCCCTGACAAACAGAAACCACAAAAATGTGACTGTAACTACAGTCTCTCCAACCTCAACATCAAAATTGGAATCCGTCTATTATGGTTCTTACTTTTGCCACCTGAGGGCCCATTCACCTGCAGATAGGTGAGCAGTGAGTCTATCAGTTAATAACCATCAATTAAGGAAGGATGTACTCTCAGAGCTTAATATCCTGGAGCCCATCGTGTGGCTGCAGCATGTCACGGGACATTCAGGGGATTACAAAGAATGTTTGACACACAAGCTTTGTCCTGTGAATAAAGAGGAAGCTAGCTGGTAAGCATCAGTGGGTATTTTTACTGTCGCTCACTTAGCTAGCAGGGATGCCCTCTATTGTGACCTGTTTCTCTTATAGGGACAGTTTTCTGGGAGAGGGGTTGTATTAGGTGCTTGTTCATATTAAAGAACATTTACCACAGGTGCACTGAGAAGCTGGCTGCAGTTCAAGCACTGAATCAAAGCTATGCAGTGCTACTTAGACTGTAAAACGAGTTGGACAAAGCCATGTGACATCAGATGTTTAATTATCGAAGGAGCCTTTGCTAATATGTTGTAATGGACGCTGCCTTACTGCTAGAAATGTGCATCTTCACTTGCCTCACAATTTGATTCATTTACGATTATTAAGTTGACAGTTCAGTTCAATTCAATATCTCAATGCATCATGATGCAACGCAGTGAGTAGTTTCCTTGGTTTTTCATCTTACTGCACCAGGCTACTTTTTGGATAAAAATAAAAGCGGTCATATAAATATTAACTTCTTTTATAACCAGAAATGGCTTTTGAGATCAACTGCAGCAAAAATGTCTTTTCATTGTAAACTAAAATAAATAAGTTTCATAGATATCATCTACCTAAACTTGTATTTTTCTTCCTCAGAAACAAAACTGATACTGCAGTCTAACAGCAGCATCTGAAAGATTAAACAGTTATTGGCGGTCTCTGCATCGGTGCAGCTTCATATACATCCACATCACGAGGCATCAAATTAAAAATTATTTTGACACCCCTACTTAATGCACATGTCATCTCAACAGAACTTAATCTCACCCTACTCACATATAAAGAGGACCCTTGCCAGGATTTAAAGCTGTTTGACCAATAGCAACTTGTGCGAATGTGATGCCATGCCATTGTGTCCCAATTTTCCTATACAGTAAGAGCACATAGATGTTCTAGGCCAAAGCTATTTTTTGAACCAGGCTGTAAATGTTTATTTAGGCCATAAAAACTATTTGTTCCATGAACACCATCTTTTAAATCTCCAGGGTTTCTACAGCCAGCCTCAAGTGGACACTGGAGGATTTACAGCTTTTGACACCTCCGCATGAGCCTCACTTTTCAACCCTGGAGGTTGCTGGTTGGTGTGCATTCTCCAGCACATATTTAAACTCCAAGAAATGCACAGAAGCACCTACTCTCATTCAGGGCCACCCACAGAAATAGCTGGGCCCCTAAAAGTCCTGATAAATGGGCCCCTGATGTTATCTGATAATATCAGATGCACAGACGCTGGACCTCTAGTGCTAGCACTAGTTTGCGTTTTTAACCCGGTTTCAAACAGTTATGGTGCTTACTAGAAAGTAGGGCTGTAATAAACCAAAGAATTTGTTGGTCGACTGAAACACTGAAATTGTCGACCAAAAATTGACTAATCGGGGGGCGGTGTGTCTCCGACTCTGACGGGAAACCCTCTTGCGCGGGGATGGTTCGGCGCGGGATGGTTCGGCGCAGTGCGTCGCGGCGCGGCGGAGCGTGGGTCCGACTCTGACGGGAAACCCTCTTGCACGGGGATGGTTCGGCTCTGCGCTGCTTGGCGGAGCGCGGCTCGGCGGAGCGCGTCTTGGCGGGGGGTAGAGGAGGATGCTCAAAATAAAAATAAATACTAAGCAAACCACCGGACGTTGAATAGGCTCAGGTAGACGCTCTTCATACCTCCTGTCTCCAGTCAGGTCTCCAGACGGTGGGGAATCCAAAGGGGTGAAAACAAGGGGGTGTTCTGAGACAGGCAAGTTACCTGTGAAACCAGGGTGGTCTGAAAACACCCCCATTAGTAAGTTCCTACTGATGACTGTAAATCGCTGCGGGAAAAAATAGGAAAAAAAAATACGATTGGTCGACGAATCAGAGTTCTGGTCACCCCAGCACTTATCGACCAATGAGTCGACCAGTCGACTAACACGTTACAGCCCTACTAGAAAGAAAAGATATTAAGAGGGAAGGTGTATGACAATACTATCCTTAAATCCTGGCCCTGCGCTCATCTGCTCTCATGCAACAGGTAGTTAGATTTAAAAACAAGTAATACATGAAAATGAGGGCCAGCTACTATCATGCTGACAGATATCAATAGACTAATGAGTGTTTTTTACACAAGCAGTGGAGAATACATCCAAGGATCCATTAGAGAAAACAAATAAATTAATTTAACAGATTAACTTTTTTGATGGGCACACAGTAGTTAACACAGACCTGTCTGATTCTGTTTAATATTTAATTATTCATGAGGCTATGCTTTTAAGCTCACATATAGAAGCGTGTCTTTTATGATTGTTTCTGATGTGAGAAGGCTGTGAAATATTTTTCACAGTAGCTGTGTGTTCTTTGTGTTTCCTGGCAAAATTTAAAGAACAGGAATTATTATCTATTTATGTTGGAGCCTTTCAAAGATAAATTTCTAAGACTTGTGGCAGGCAATAAAATCAATCAATCAACCAATCTATCTATCTATCTATCTATGAGGTGGCCAAAGTCAGACCAAACAATGAAATCTACCTTATAAAAAACAACATGCCAACCAGCCAGTTGCTTTAATTACTTTGATTTCCAAAGCAATGTGTATCCAGGCACAAAATCCACCCCCTCTGCACTCTTTTCCTGATTTTATGTCATTAATGTTCCTTGTCTTAAAAACAAAATGTAGATGGCTTGCCTGATGTCAATTTGCACCATACACTTTCAGACAATGTACTTCACACAATAAAAGTCCCTGAGACAGCTACAAGGAACCTTTTTTTCAACACTACAAACATTGCACAAATCCCAGTTTTCTGCATCTTACTCACTTGAGCTGACCAGGTCCATTCTGGTGCAGTCAGTGGTATCTGTTGTGATGGGACAGGAGTACACAGCACCTGTTTCGTTGACATTTCGTAGAGAATTGGCCTTCTCTTTGGGCGCTCCTGCAAGCAGCCTAAACACACACAGACAGAAAGAAAAGCACAGACAGATTAGGTCGATAAGATTACATCAGCTCTGTCATGGTGTTAGACAATACAATACAGAGAAAGCACAAACAACCCTAAAAAGAAAAGGGTAATTCTTTAGTACTATGAAAAGAAAATGTCCATTAGTGTTCTGATACTTAAAATACAAAATGTCAATAATTAAACTTTCCTTTGGGTATCAGGCCCCCTCTCTCTGGTAAGATGTTAAGACATCTTAACATTGGGAAACAGCAGGTGTGAATTGCTGATAGAGAAAATAACTTCAGCTGTAGTTAAAAATGTTTGCAAGTGTTTGGCTGTCAAATATGAAGGACAGTAAAATCAAACACCTTAATAGATAAAAATGGGAAATATCTCACAATTAAATTCAATGATAACCAACCAACTCAATTAAAGCAAACTACTGCTGATTCTGTCTAAGCTCAATTTTGAGTGAGAATTACTCCAGTTTGCTCTGAGCCAGGACAGACACAGTTATATCATTTTTAGATGCGTCTTACATGCAAAAATTAAGTGTGAAGAAACAAAGTTAAACCCTTTGACAGAGCATACAGGTGAATGCTGAGATGGTGGAGGGTTAAAAGTAAGGGTACTGTACTGATGTTGGGCAGAGCTGACAAGGCAACAGAAAATAAGCAAATAAATAATGATGTATGTGTAAAATCTTGAGATGTCTGTCTGAACTAGCTTACAGGCATCACCCATTTACAGTAATAATTTGATTTGTGTAGCACTTTTAAAAACATAGGTTTACAAAGTTCTACGACAACCGACAGGAACAAACAGAAAACAAAGCACAAAATCTTAGGCACTAAAGGAACAAAAAAACAACAAGAGGAGGAGCGATTTAAAGCAAAGAACCCCTACAAGCATACCCAAACATAATAAACCAAAGCACAGGAATCTGTTCATAAGTCATAAGAACCCAGACAACACAAGAACCCCGCAACATTAAAAGAGATAAGGACCTAAATACAGGAGGTAACACAATTAGAAAAAGAAATGGCAATAAAAAAGAGTAGAAGCAGGAAACAAGAAAGTAAAGAAAGACAACAAGCAAAAAAAGCAGTAAGAAGACATGAAAAAATAAAAAGTCAGAAAAAGCTAAGAGGTGAAATTCAGACAAAAAGAAATATAAACAAAATGAAGGGGAGAGGAGCCTAAAAACTAACCAATTAAAAGATTAAAAGTAGAACACAAGACAAACAGATAAAACATTAAGCAAAGAAAAAAGCAATAAAGTGAAACTTAAATCAAAATGGGATTAAAAATAAAGGGCAATAATATGTAACATGACACACAAGATAGACTGTTCAATTTATTTCACAAGTCCAACTGGGAAGAGCCCATAGGAAGTGTTTGGGAATGGGCGACCGTTTCAGAAGCATATCAGGAAGGTGATTGGATGATCATTCCATCAATCACATCAATCAGGCCAATCTGGCTGGCACTACTGCTGGGATGTAAGAGGCAGGATGTGGGCCATTTCATAAAACAAACTCGACAATACATGTCAGAAGTGGAGCAAAAATATCCTTTCTAAAGAGAAGTTTGTAGGGTTGTTGACTGTTTTCATTTAATAAAGAACTGCGTTCCAGATCTGATAACACTGCAACTGAAGCTGTTAGCATCTATGCCAATCTCTGTATGAGCAGTCACTACCTGCTCTTGTCTCACTCGTAGCTCCCACCTATTCCTGCTCTAAAGGACGCTGATTTGGCTGTCCCACCTTGGGCCGTTCATAGTCGTAACAGATTGGAGCTTAGCATGGATCTGTCTGATTACAGACACTGAATCAGGCAGATCCATCTGCACTGCAAAGTTAAATAACATGTCAAATTAAAAATTAAAAAGCCAACAACAGAGAGGGGAGCAGAAGATAATAGGGGGCTGAAATGATAGAAGCAATTAAGACATTTAAGAGGCAAAAAGACAGTAAAACAGAAATAAGATGAAGATGACATAAAAAGACAGTCTGTCAAAGGGAGTTTCTAAAGTAATTTGGAGAAGTAAGTGATTCTGCATGCTGTATCACCTTTGTCAGGTTGTTCAAATCTCATGCAGCTCTGATGGCAATTGAGCTCTTTTTGTTTTAAGAATCAACTTTGGAACTAAAAAGAGGCCTCCACCTGAGGATCTGAGGCCTTGAGCTGTCTCATAGGGGATGAATAGCTCTGAAATATAGCTAAGAGCCAGAACAATGAGTGCATTAAAAGTTCTGAGTAAAATCTTAAAATCGATTCTAACGCTAACAGGAAGCCAGTGAAGGGAAGCTGAATTTGGGTTGATGTTATGATGACTGTTGAAACCAGTTAAAAGCAGTGCTGCTGCATTCTGAAACAGTTGAAGGCAAGAAAGAGATTTTTGATTGACACCAGGGAGGACTGGATAGTAATTCAGTCTTGAGAAAATAAGGATATGGATGTACTTTTAAAGGTCAGGTTTGGTAAGTATTTGTTATTTTTGAAATAGTTTGTAAATGAAAATAATAATGATAATAATAATAATGTGTATTTAAACTAATTTATCATGCTAATATGGAAACCAAACAAAAGTGCAGGTATTTGAGTCTCTGCCTTTTAATAGAAGTCTCGTTTTTTATGGTAAACTGGAGATTTGCACTTTGCTACCATCCTCCACCAAAGCACAACCATGCCTTTAAAAAGTTAATAAACTGTCAAGGGTCACGCCTTAGAAACTGACATTTTGTTAAGCTATGCACACACACAATAGGCAGGCCAGCTCACATGAACTCAAACTGGGAAGAGTGAAGCGGTCAGAGCATGACCCGTGACAAGTCTGGGCACTACACACACTCCCACGCTGCCACACACGAACAAAGACACACAAACTAGTCCCACAGTGATGGACCTGATCTTTTTGTCCACTCACCGGATCCTCCCCACATCAGCACCTTTAAACACAACACACAGCTCTGAAGTGGAGGGATTACTCCCTCCTGCCTGGCCCTGTGCTGGGACACTCTATTTACTGTCAGCAGCAGATTTATTAGCTCCACTTTGTAGGTGGTAGGTGCAGACAGTCTTGGTGGTGTGTGCGACACGTGACCCGCTGTATCTGGGAAACAAAAGGATGGAGTAGTGAAGTCAAAGTGCAGAATCTAACCCGCTTTCTATTTAGATTTGGAGTCATGAGTTGGTGGTTCAACAGTGACATGTTACTGGCAGAGGTGAGCTGTGGAAAGTGGGAAATGTTGAATCAAGCTGGCCGTAAAGCTCTTGGGCACATGAGCTTAAGGTGCAGCCATTAGATCAGGGATGCACTATGTTGTATTTTTATTGATATCCACTATGGTGATATTTCTGAACTAATTTTTTCCGATACCAATGTTTTTCCTCAAGACCACAAAGTCTTTACCGTACCAGGCTCTACAACCCCACCACACACCTCTCAGTGTTTATACACACCCTCATTGAGACAAAATGCCCCCATGCATTCACAATCTTATGAAAACATCTCAAGAGGCCAGACAAAAATATTTCCTCTTCAATGCACTACTTGAACAGGAAGTGACTCAGGGGGTTTATATTAGAAATCAGTCATGTGATTTAGTTTCCAATGATAGATTTAATTTACCCATTAATGATCTGAAGCAAGACCATCTAGAAGATGACTGTGCAGGTCTAATGTAAGAGCAGGAGTCATGGTTTAAACTGTGCCCCTTTAAAGTATCTAAAGTACTATGCTGTGAAGACAATATAGCAGCACCAGCCTTAATTTCTAAAGGGCTGTGACAATTACTATTTTTTATATTGATTGGCATGACTATCCTACACCATTACTCATTTAGTCATATGATTTATTAAAGGTAAACAAATATAATCATATGACTAAATAGATAAAAATTGATTACAGTTTTCCAAGACCCTTAGAGTTGTCATTATATTGCTCGCTCCTTTAGTAAAACCAGTGGTTCAAAACCTTTTTTCTAATGATACACAAGACAAGTAAAAACAGTAATATTTATATCCAAAGCTCCCTGCCCAAATATATATAACAAGTATTTGGTGATTAATTTTTCTTGATAAACAATTTGATTGATGGATTAATAGATCAATTGACAAAATGTTGATATAATGGGAGATACAATCAAGTTATGAATTTAAAAAATGAATTGTCCAGAGAGAAATTAAAGAAAAGCAAATTCCTCAAGTCTTTCAGCTCAGATAATCACAAATAATACAGCTATACATCCCATATTGTCCACTTAAAAAACAAACAACCCCTACCAGAATGATCAGAACAGAAAGGTGAGAATCTAAGACACTCAAAGATACTACTTCTTAAGAAATCACACAAGAAAACCTTTCGAAATGTAATGAGGTAACATTAGTTAATCAGTTAAGCAGTTGCACAATACAGCTTTGTACTGAATTGATCATTCATGCTGTGTTTGCCCAATCAAACAAAGCCGTCCTTTAATAAAACCTTGCACATATTAAATAATACAACAGAGAAATTTTATTCACCTAAGATATGTCACTGAGACATCAAGGGTTAAATGTTGCTATCATTTGTCAATGACAGATGCAAGCGATGAAAATTATATATGGATACAAAGCATGGCTGCCTTTTGCCTAAGTGGAGCCCAATTTAGAGGTTATTATAAATCCTAAGATATTATTTTACCGTCAAATACACACAAAATGCACTTTTATTTTTTGCATCATTGGTGAAGATAAAGTGAAGAAGACCCTCTTGAAAATGACATGAGAAATCTCAAGGTGCTAACCCCAATAAATTTATATGCTGTAGAGACAAATAAGATGAAGACAGGTGTAAGATCTGGCCCATGGACCTGTCACTACCTTCAGTTCTTGCTTTAGTCCCTTTGCCTCTGCCCACCTCCCTTCTTTCGCCCAAACTCCAAACACGGCTTCAATGGATGCCTTGGTGAAAGTAATCGACCTGGGTCTTGATAAGCTGTGTTCTGCCCTGTGGTGATGCCTGGACTATGGGTGTTTTGATTTGATTCAAGTACAAAATACAGAAACTAGAACCACTCCAAGAGCACAAACCTCTGTCCAGGCATTTCTGACACTGTTGGACAAATTATAATTGAAAATTTGGAAAACTGACTTATTGTGCATGTAAACAAACCGTTTAAATAATCCCTGGATCCACAAAGGTATCAAATCCAAACAATTTCTTCTTTTGCCAGGAAAATGCAATCAAAATCCATTGATTTCTCTGAGTAATCTCGCTCACAGACACTTAAATGGATGGACAGACAAACAAACAAAGAAGCAACACTAGCAAAAACATAACCTCCTTGGCAGAGGTAATAATAACCAATTGATCAATAATTGCAACTCTGTGTATTTACATATATGATGCATGGAAATACATATCCCCTTGGCATTATTTGAAACAAAAAGAGCAATTGCTCCCTTTTCTTCTGCTTTATCAGCAAGGGATCAAATATCTCTCCACAGTGATGACAACCAAGAGACAAGATGGCCTCTGAGGGCAGACAGTTTCCACTGAACTCAGGAGAAGAGGCCTTGGATCAGGTACTCATTCAGTGATGCAGACAGAATCAGAGATTCCACAGAGTTTGTTGAGGTCTGAGGATCTGACAGATATAGGGAGAATCAGGGCCACAGACTCCCTCTGCGACTGGAGGCCCCTCAGTCAGTGCTTCCATACAACAGAAAATGTAAGATCATGAGAAAGTGGGTGAGTTTTCTACTTTCACGTCTTGTCTTTCTACTTCCAGAGCAGTTTAATCAAAAGTCAAGGCCGTTCAAGAATGTTTTTCAGCTGTGAGCAGCACAGAGAGTCCCAAAACACTGGAATACAAGGTCAGACATTTTCACACTGAATCAAAGCATTCAGAACAAGAAAGAAAGAAAAGGGTCAACAGCATTATAAAACACTTAGAGGCCAGTTGGTGTGAACTTTGTTCATGCAGAAAATCATAAAGGATTGGGCACAGACCTCAGTGCTAGTCACACATTGGGTAACCTTGGCTGAGAGGGTTGCTGCTGCAAAACATTGAAAGATCAAATCTCCCCATTTTTGTAAGACCACTGGATTGTCATTGTATTATGGAGCTTTGTACAAACTCTGTTTGTTATAGATGCTAACCACTGATGACTGATTCTACTAGGCCAGACACACAGACTCAACACTTTAAATGAGATAAATAGCATTTTCATTCTCATCGGGGACGGGATAGGAGAAAATCTTTTAAAACAGTATTTTAAAAAAGACAGAAATACTTCAATATTTTGAGAAACAGGGAAATTCACTTTCTGTGTAACTTGGATAACACTTTTGTGTATAAATATGGAGCTAAATCTACTGCCTTGCTCAGAACAAAAACTGTGAAGTACTCCATGGGTTCCCAGGCTACAGAGCCTCCAGAGGAACATGTACTGAAATCTGGAGTTACGTCCTGAGAGTCGTTTAAGTAACACTGTGCAGCCCATTATATGTGGTGTCTATAGTGAAAGTACAGCTGTACACCAAGAAGAGGGACTATAGTGTTTTTTTTCTGATAGCCAAATTTAAATACATCTCATGAGCAAGGAATGAACAATATATCCAAATATCTCTACCTTTGAAATAAAAATCTAATTAGTATTTAATTCAACCTTGACTTGGAGAGGATGGGCTGTGTATAACACTCTCAAGCATGCGATAACAAGAGGATCCATGGCTTTGACCTGTAACTTAAAAATTGTAACCAGCACATCCTTTGGTCAAAGTGGACTGCATCTCGATTCCTATCACCACAAAAAAAAAAAAAAAAAATTCTTTGAGCCATTACCAACATTCCCCCAAAATCTCAACAAAATCTGTCGAGAGTTATCTTTCCTACAGCCAAGTAATAAAAAAAACAATACATGGATAAACACCAGCAAAAAATATACCCAAGGTAAATCAGATCTCTAAATTCACTGTGAACTGTCTTTTCGCTGTGTTAAAGGGACAGTTCAGCTTTTTTGAAGTGGGGCTGTATGACCTCCATATGGCCACCAAGTACTTTAGATGCAGTACAGTATTCACTCCTCTCCTTCAGTAAGCCACAGTCTGTAAGAGTCTGTCACGCAGAACTAGCACTGCGCGGAGGAATACCTGATGTGAGTCGGTTAGTTCCAGATAAACTTTATATTTCCGAAAAGTCAATGCACTTAAAAACATGTATAGGTAGCATACTCCTAAACTGTGGTATTAGTTTTTGATGGGAGTTCTTGTAGGCGGAGAAAATACCCTTTGTATTTGGTACAATACGTCCCTGTTTGCGGCTACTTCTGCGTAACAGACTCTTACAGACTGTAGCTTACTGAGGGACAGGAGAGAACATTCTACTGCATCTAATGTACTTAGTGGCCATATGGAGCTCATACAGCCCCACTTCAAAAAAACTGAACTGTCCCTTTAATGCCTAAAAATCTGACTCTAACAATACCATCAGCCTATCCCTCATATTATTATTATTGTCATGTTAAAAAGTTTATTGCAGTTTATGATGTCATGTTTTCCTTTTTATCAGGAGATTTAAAAAGATTACTGAGGACTCTTAAATGAATAAATTAAATTCACTAAAACCTGAGTCACTCACAGTCGACTCAGGCCTGACATCCAGTCTCATATCCCGTCCTCTTTCCTCTGTAACGATGCGCGCTCTCCCTCTATCTCACTGCCTGCTCATCACCTCCTCATAAACAGCCTGTCAAAGGGAGGGGGCGACCGGCAGCTGCATTCCTCCTCTGAGGACATGTTGAAATTCGTCCCCCTCCACCTAACAAGTGATCTGAATGGCTGACTAAACCAAACATTTACTGCGGCTAACACACCCCGACAAAAAGAGTACAGCTGCATTTTCATTGCAGGATAATTAGACTTTATTTCCTGATAACTTAGCTTGAAAGACAATAGTACATTTTTTAGAGTGCTTTGGTTGAACAGAGGTCAGCTTATCTGGTCAGTTTACTCACCGCTGCCTGCCACCGTCCTGACTGCAGCACAGAGGAGGAGGGAATGGTCATGAAAAAAGAGGGAGTAATGGAAGGGAGGAGAGACAAAAGAGTGATCACTCCTTGTCTTACATTATGGAAAAAGGGGCATTTCAGCTAGTTTTAGCCCATTTAGGTCTAGTCAGCATAAAACCTGTTGTATCTTGTTAGTTAATAAAAATGAACTCACTGTCCCACCTGCATCTGACTCAGAATAACATCACCAAGAAAGTACCCCAACTTCATTAAATTTGACTAAACTCTCCTGTAGGCATTTCCTCTACATCTTACTGGCTTAAGCAAGACCAACATGACTGGACAAAGTGCAGGGCAAGACTACAGGAAAAAGGTATTTGTATTGTTTTAGTAATTTTATTCATAATTTATGCAGCTTATCCCTTCTGGGATCAGGGAGGGCTGGAGCCTATCCCAGCTGCCATTAGGCAACAGGCTGGGTACACCCTAAACTGGATGCCAGCCAATGACAGGGCAACATAGAGAGACAGAAAACTATTTCACCCTCACACTCTTACCTAAGGGCAATTCAGAGTCACCAATTCACATAACAAGCATATTTTGGTCTGTGGGATAAAACCACAGTACCTGGACAAAACCTACGAAGGCATGTGGCAGAAGATCACTTTGCCATTTGCTGCTTTGTAAAATAGTGCCAAACAAAGCCTGGAAGAAAAATGAAGCGCTCTTAAATTTTTCACCCAATTGTGCATTCAACCCAACAAAGTTTCATGGCTCATTTTCGAATAAATCTCAAAGAATTAAACAAAATAACTGTACCCGCCAACAGTGATGTAATTTAAGCAGGGTACAAACAACACAACAATGGGGTCGACTTTCGGCTCAGATCCCTGCTTCTGATTGAATTTAGTTAAGGCCCGATTATCTGGTTGTCTTATAGATCAACTTTCCCTTACCCCCCGGTATGAGGTGTGTAAATAGTCATTTTATTCTCTCAGAAAAGGAACAGGGGTGTCCAAACTTGGAATGGTATGAAACGTGTTACATATCTACAACCAGAGGACAGCTGAGCACGTCCTCAGCGTATTATCACATGGACAAGAGCAAAGCCTATCAGGTAGCAAGCTGGCTGAAGCAGGAAGCAAACGTAGCCATGGCAAGGAGAGTGAAGGTGAACCATAAAGTCAGACAGACGTCAAAAGCTCCAACTTGTTGATTTGTGACCAAACACGAGCTTCTTCATAGCGTAACCTGTAAAATATCTGTAAAAAACTGATAATAAGAGGAGCTGGAAGAAAATCACAACCACCAAGGATGTTACAGGAAGCTAAACACCGACCATATTTAGCCTCCTGATGTTTTTCAAGCAAGATCACAAACTGCAAGAGCAGAGACGCTGCTTTCTTGGTAAATTAATCGGTTGGTTTGTGGTGTGCTATGTCCCTCTCTTTGTGGCACACCACACACTACAGGATCAAACCTGACAGATCTGACATTCTTTGTCCTTGTGTTTGGGCTCTCTCACTGTTACAGCTAAGATTTTTAAAATCTTTATATGTGTACCAGGCCTTACCAGACATCTCAGCTTGTTCTCCAGCGCTGCTGGGAGCCTTTTCAGCCACTTCACTGACTATTGTCAAGTACTCGATGCAACCCAAGTTAAAAAATACTGAAATATCTCTTAAAATCTTTACTTTGATGTCAGTAGGCGTCAAATATTTAAAACAGTCTGAGTGACAGCTAAGCTGGTTGACAAAGAGACAGAGACAAAAAAAAAAAAAAAAACAGAAATGTGACATAAAGACCAAAAGGGAACTTTCCATGTCTTCTTGTCTTTGTATAGTTGTGTGTATATTTTTAGAGATGCTAAAGAAGTGAAGCTGCTGCTGTGTACTTGTGACTACCAAACTTGCAGAAGTGATTGATCACTTAAGATAAGAGTTCAGGAACAGCCTGTTTGTCACAGGGTGCGGTTGTGTGGCCTCAGGGTGTAGAAAAAAAAAACTTCAGCTTCATGTCAGAGAACCTCAGGGCCTGATTTTCACTGTCAGACATGTTTTTTTTTTTTTTTAAACATACTATGAAGATATGCAACCTGTACATGACACTTGAAAACTGGTGAACTAGTGTCCTCTATTCTAAAACTCAATCTGTCTTTTTTCCACTTTTAAATCACAAAGTGAACTATCTATACAAGAAAAACTTAAATGACTTATAAGACTGGAGTTTAAAACAGCATTCAACAGGACTGAACCAGCTGCAGTTTGATCTCTTCTGCAATTATATCTGTGATGCGTCACTGTGCTCATATAAGTCTTACTTAAGGCAGGCAGACACATGTAAGCATTGCCCCTGGAAACAAGGCGTTGTTGATGAATAAGGCTACAGAGAAGACTGGTGGAAATAAACAGACCTCAGAAGGTTCAGAAAGATGAATTACCAATGATCCAGCTTCTTAATTAGATATTTTATAACACCTAAAATAATATGTAAATGGACAAATAAAGTTGTGAGGGGTCTATGCTGGAGGAAATGTGGAAAACAGGTGGCAGACAACTTTCACATGTTTTGGACCTGTCCTGTAATACAGTCATATTGGCAGATAGTAATTCAGGTCCTACAAAACATTTTTGGAGCTGATATTGATCGCTCCTTTTTAACAATTTATTTGTTAAAAAGGAGCAACAATTTGCAACAATTTACAAGACAAATGTTTAATAAAAATATTATTGGCTGCCAGAAAAAAAGCAGTAACAAAAAATGGTTTCATCTCATTTGCACCAATGTCAAATATAATTAGCTTAAAAACACTCGCCTATGCTTTGCTATGCTTTTGCTAATAAAGAACTTATTGTACTTCACTCCCTAGACAGAACTTAGCTGAACCACTCACATGGAAAATATATAAAGCTGTCTTTATTTAAGTAGACTTTTATCCTGGCTGTAGTGTTAGCAGATGAAGCCCCATTACTAAGCCCAGTTCGGACTAAATCTATCTAAAGAGACGCAAATCAACAAAACTTTTTTATAACTCTGAATTGCAGCAGTGTGAATTCATCCATTACAGCTCGAATCAAACCAGTTGAAGGTGTTGTCTCAAATTCAGTTTGTCAAGTTTCTTATCAGTGTCTCAAAGCCAAGAGAGAAAATGCACAAAATGGTATACACTGTAGGTTATCTGCAGTATGTCTATCAACAGCTATGTCTCCACTGTTGCTGAAAAGAGTAGTGCTATCATCAGCTGTTCCGTCAGGTAAAACAGTCCTTAAATTACAAACATCTCCTGGAGTAAATGAAAAAAACTGGTCAAAATATGGGATATCTCCAGTCACAAATATATGTCATAAGTTGGAGTGCTGAAGTGAAAAGTTAAGCATAGGCCCATCACGATGGAGATGGGCCTATGCTTCAATTAAAGTTGCAGCTTTGTGACTTCTCACACTTTTAGAAAGTTGAAGAATGAACCACTGCAAACAGTTTCAACCTGTCTTGTTGCAAATTGTTGGTCTGAACAAGGCTTTAAGGTAAAGATTGTGCAAATGCAGTCCTGTTGAATAGACTCATTATGAGGTATTTGATTCACTTCTCTAACACTTTAATGAATCAGTTTTGTATAGATTAGTACCTAAGGACCACATATAGAGTATCTAGACCTTGAAAGTAACATCAGTTCAAGTTCATACTGAATATGCTGTATATAATCTCAAATAACGGTGAAACAAACCAGCTGAAAGAAAGAACAAACATGTGAAAGGTTGTGGACTGTGAATACGGGGAAATGATGTGTTCAGCTTGCACAATGTTCTTATGTGGCATAAAACGTACACACATGCTGTACAGTAAAATGTGAAACAGGTCAGATATGTTGGACCTGGTTTAAGCACAGTCACCCACTCTGAATTTTACCGGCACTCCCAAATCTAAAATGTGGCTCATAGCAGGGCATCAATTTATCAAACAAGTACAGGCAAGGAAAGGGTGCACAAAATGCTTTTAATCCTACCGCTTAATTCTTAATCCACTAAACAAACACACACAGATACACAAACTTCTTCAGCAGAGCAGTTTAAAGTGATTGCACTTCACATAATCAGGAGTATACTGCCACTTAGGCCCTCTAAAGAAATAAACAGAGATGATATTGAGAGAAGCGACTCAATTTGCAGAGTGATTTCAGCATCAGGACGGGGCAGAGAGGGGCTGGAATCTTGTTATACATTTTTAATGAGGTAATGACTTCAGCAAAAGAAGAGAGAGGATGGTTAACATAGCCTTTCAGTGAATAAAGAGAGTAAAAGCTCCTGTGAATGTGTTTTTTATTCCCCTGTGCCCGTAACAGCGAAGGATGACGGCATATTGTTTCTGTGTTGTCGATCTGTACATCCAGCCAATTCCTGTGAAACCCGTAACTTCACAAAACTTCAAGTAATTTTCTCAAAACTTTTCACAAATGTCCACTCTGACTCAAGCATAAACTGGATAGATTTCAGAGGTCATAGGTAAAGGGTCAAGGTCTTGGAGACACATGTAAATTCTGTCTGTGTGCATCATTTCAAGAGTGCTATGAGTAATATTCTTTAAACTTTGCCCACATGTTTACTATGATTTAAGAATAGACTGCTTTGACTTTTGAGATTATAAGGTTAAAGTCTGAGATTGTGGAGCCTCAAGTTCATCTCTTGCTCAAGAGATCTAAAAAAAATTGAATTTTTTTTTTTCCAAACTTGACACTAATTTCCAGTCTAACCAAAAGATAGCTTAGGTGGTTTTCACACCTACAGTTTGGTTGCTTCGTTCACATTCAGTTGAAAAAAAAAAAAAAGTTTGCATATTTCTGTTGGATTGTTTCAACTTCAGAACAGAAAGGAGGATGGACAGCCAGTGTTTTATTGACTAAAAGGAGAGTATGAGGCCCCTGATAACATTTTTCCAGTTTCACTTGTGTTACAGTAGCACTAAGATAAATCCAGGCATTTCTACTTTCAGGAAATGAGTCTTAGAGCAGCAGGTGAGGGTGAGCAAACGCATTGCTATCAGACTATTCACAAACCGAATGCCTTGTTATTAACTCATGAACATACAGACCATAACTGATGGATGAGTCCTCTGTGTATAAGCAGTCAGTGATTAACCTGCTAAACCAAAGACTGCATTGGTCAGACACACAGTCACGCACAGCATGAGGCCATGGGGCGCAACCGTTCAAGTGGCCTCACTGTCACTATCTCAATATCAGAGGTATGTTTTCTCTTTTCATCAAGACTACAAAAACTACTTCTCGCAATGACAGGTTACTTTACTTTTTTATCTGTGGAAAAATAGGCAGTTTCCTTAAAATCAGAAGAAAATATAGGAATGAGCGTCTGTTTCAAAATTGTCATGACACATGACGGTTGCTAACAAGGTCACTGTCACTACTATATGATTTGGGCGATATACCCGAGTAGTCAGTCAAGTCCATTGGCTGTGTATTTATATGGACAGAGTATCTACATCTTCTTCCACTACACAAAAGTGAAGCCTAAAACTGCCGGACTGAACACAATTTTGGCACAGTATGCAAAAAAGGGCTGGATGGTGAATCTTAAAAAATTTAGACCATTTATCTGTGGGCAAGGATGGGCAGCTTTGGTCACCAAGAGGGACACATTAAAATGATCATCACTGACAGAGGGCTGATTTTTTTTGGCAGTCTGAAGGGTACTAAAAGGGACGTCATAAGAGGTTACCTCATCAGCACCAAAAATCAATGCGATTAGTAATACTTTATCTAATGAGCTGAACACAGCACTCAAAGTAGTATCTGTTGAATTTATGATGCTGGTTACAGAACAATTAGAGATTATTAAAGTGTATTTTACGAGTTAGTTTTATTTCGACCTAGCTGTGCTCAGCGCATCTAGCCTCTCGGACCCGAAAGGGCTAAGCAGTATATCTAATGGATGGATGGATAATAAAAACTTTAATTGTAAAGTACCTTTAAAAACAGATGTTTACAAAGTGCTCTGACAGTTATTGGCAGAGAATAATATAATGAACATTAACAGTCAGTTCAAAAACAATATGACCAAACAACTCACATAACAGGGCAAGAACAAAATGCAAACACAGGGAATCAACAAGAATGAAAAATAAATCATATAAAAGACAATGAAGGCCATTACAGGCATATCTCCAGGGACAGTCAGGACACTATATGGATAGCAATTTAAATTAAATGATGTCTATTAACCTAGGGTTTTCATTGTCGTTTTCTGGAGTATAGTATTCATCCTTTTCATCCAGGAATGAAATTGAAAAAAAAAAAAGACTGAAAAGTCAAATCATGCTTAAACTGTACCAGATATAAAGGGCAAATACGTCTCATATTGACTAACTGAAAAGTGGGTCTTATTTTAAAAGCCTTTCCTGAACGATGTATGCAGGATAAAGTAGATATAAAGAATGTAAAGAATAACTAACAAAGATGAGAAAAGTTGTGCTGAAACCTCTTCCCCAAAACTCATCCCTGTCAGCAATCATCATACTGACCTACAGTCTATATCTTCAATCCTACAAGACCACAATATGTGTCAAATATTAAGACAAATTCTTCTGTATAATGGACAAGGGAGTCAATGATTGACTAAGGAAGCACGAACGGGTGAAAGAAAGTTAGTGGTGAACTGTGTGCACTGAGCAAACCACGTGGAAGTCCCTGCAGCCAGTCAAGCCTAAACTGTAATCTCACAATAACAGCACTTCACCTGGTGACAAACGACTGGAAAAGTTCTTTATTTCAATAATTTTTGTGTCTTAAAGCCTTAAAACATTATTATTTGGTCACATGCTGCCAATAATGTCAATGCTAAGGCAAAGAATATGAAACTAAGAAAGTAAATGATGACATCACTGTGATTTAATCAGAAAGGGAAATGAAATGCATGCACTCCTTTTGGTGAAAAGAGGAAACAGTACGAACCATTACAGTGAAGAGAAAAGTTTCAGCGTGCACCTGAGCTCCAACATGGGTCTGACAGTTTCTCTCAGCTGGACAAACATCCTGTGTAAAGACCACCATCTGCCATTAGTGAAACAGTAACACAGGAGCAAACTCATTTGGGCCCAGTGTGACAAATTAAACATGGCGACTCATCCCCCCGATAACAAAGTCATTCACTTTTCAACAAGAACAAGAGAAACCCTGTCTGACAGTGACAATGTTATTTTGGGTAAAGCCTGCAGGTTTGTGTGTTGACCCTGACCACCCAGCTTTAACACAGACCTCTACAACTGCAACACATAACCAGCACACACATATGCTATATATTAGAGGGAAGGGGACAGATGCACTGAGCACAGCTGGGTCGAGCTTGGACATGTTTTTAGTTACCAGCATACATCTGTTTTTAAATCTCCAATTATACATATGTAACAGAAAAGCAAGAGATTTATAACCTTGTGCTGCAGTTGGATCCACCTGTTTCAATGTCTGTCATCAAACAGATCCACCTTGCCAAACTCCAATCTATGATGACCAAGGCCGCACAGCCCAATCAGAGTCCTTCAGTGCAGAAAGAGGTGGGAGCTACGAGCAAGACAACAGCAGAAAGTGACTGCTCATACAGAGATTAGCATAGATGCTAACTGCTTTAGTGGCAGTTTTATCAGCTTTACCACATGTTTTGGTGACAGTTTTTTTCAACCAAGTGGCTTACATTTTGTATTTTACACCACGGCAGTAGCATTCATCTACTACATTATGTGACTGGCCTGTAATGAATGCAGCTGATGGAGTGACCGTCCAATCACCTTCAAGACATGGTTTTGAAAGGTTTTTCCCATTCCCAACCACTTTCTATGGGCTCTTTCCCCCGATGAACTGATGAAATATATTGAATGGTCCACCTGGTGTGTCAGGTTAATATGACGGGGCTTAACAAAAGTATTGGCACATTGGTACATGGTTAAAAAATGAACTTTCATGCACACATGCTCAGCTTAATCCAAAAATTTCAGTTAATTTTATTTTTTTCAATTAATTTTAGGGATTTTATTCATATCTTGCATTAACAACACATCTTTAGTGAGGACTATTGGTGAAATTCACTTTCAATAAACCTGAACCCCATAGCATTTTTATACAAAATGTACACAATTATGACAAAACATGGGGGAAAAAAGCTGCTGAAAGAGTCCCTGCTTGTGCATCATAGTGCAACAAAGGGCCAGATGGATATAGCAAAGACCCCAGCTACAGCCCCAACTAGAGGCAGATGACTAGATTACACAACATTTGACATGCTTTGGTTCGCATGAGAAAGTGCAGTGTGAAAGAAAAACAAACCAAATGAAAAATGAAACAATGTTGCAATTTGATTGCTAAACCAAACCAAGTCTGACAATTGCTAGATGTGAAAGTGTCCTTAGTCTGGCTTTAAGAAATTCTGTGTGGTATGAGTTTAGTGAGACTAATATGTCTAGAAGTTTAACAAAAATTTAGTCAGAGAAGGAAAATCTCAACAAATAAACCAAGACTGTAACAAAGCAGTGTTTCAATTACCATGTTGACTCCCAGGGCCCTATTTTATGACCAGTGCAAAGTCTTTTAGCATAAAGCGCAGGTGTCATCCCTAATTTCCACCTGACGCATGTGTCATTTACACGCTGTGCGCCAATGCTGTTTAAAGACCAAATCAACATGTGTTCCCCCTAGGGCTGTTTGTCTGAAAACAACCACCATGCACCACATGCTGTAGAGAAAGCACTTTACTGCATCAAAATAGGGCCCACAGTGTTAACAGTGAGCAGGTATGTGTGAATGTGTTTCACAGGTGGACTATTTCACAGCTATAAAGAAGCTGACAGCACACTCTGTCACTGTCAGCATGCCAAGTTTTCACTCACATACTCAGCTTCTATAAAGCAGCACAGGTGTGAGAAACGTCTGTTTTTACCTGCTGAGGTTTGGAAAACATCCAGAGAAGACCCCTGGCCTGCAGCAGATAAAACCAACGCATGTACAGCCTTAAATAAAACTTTTATTGTTGACATTGTTAGCCTCTTTTTTGCACATCTTGTGTTGCTAAGGCAAACATGCTGCAGCACACACTGACCTCCACCTTCACATTCCTGCCGTAAACCAATACTTAAGGATGATCTCAACTTCAAAGATGATAAATAGATTTTGAGAGAAGCTATTGAAGCATATAGTTTTTCTAGCTCCAGGTAGCCCTCATTAGGCCGGAGGCCGCCTACACAGCTCCTTTTCCATGCTGTTTAAGGGCATTTGTACAAGCAGGGGGAGAGAAGAGGGATCTCTTACACTTTTGTTAACATAGACACAGTCCTCACTACAGGTATTTTTAGTGAAAGCCCCTCCGTAGAGAATCACCACTGTGCAGAGCAGCAGGAGGCTCGAGGCCCCGCTGGGATCCATTTCAATGTGTTATTAGAAGCCGTCATTCATTCTGCTGCTACACAAAATGCTACACATGCCATTAGTAGCTGATTGGACACAGGCAATAAGAGATGAAGGCCAGTCACTCTGAACAAACTTACACTTCACTTCAGAGAGAGGTTGTATGGCTGCTTGGGCTTAGCTTGGACTCCACTGAACTACAAAAACAAATCAAACACTGTTAGCATTCAACACTCTAACAAGAACATTTTGACTTACACCTTGCTGAGCTAACTGTCGGATGTTTTTTATTTTTATTTATAATTAAGTAACACTTAAATCAGACACAATTCTAGGGTTTTACAAGCTGCACAGGTGGGTAATCATTGAATTATTTGTGATGTACTTTTACTCCATGAATCCGTTGAAGGACAATCCATGGTTGAGAAATAGAAACATATTCCTTTGGAAGGTTCTGAGTACTTAACTGCGTTTTCTTTCTGTCTCTTCGAAAAGGCTAAGAAATCTGTAACAAAGGGGTTTCAAGATTTACTAGGGGTGCAATGGTGTGGAACACAAATACACATAGACAGACATGTTCTGAAACACAACTGTCACCTTAATTCACTAAGGTCGTTTCCCTCACCTAGATGATTTGGGGGATTTGTTCTGATGCTAGTGGGTGTTCCGTGCTCGGCTTGGTTCGTTTCAGCGCAAACAACTGCACCAAGCTCCCCTGAAATAGGTGGTCTCGGCTTGTTTCCAATTGACCCCTGGAGCGGTTTGTTACCAGTGAGAAGACAAACTGTCTCCTCTCCAGCCGGAATGTGAACAATAAACTCGGAATCACTGTAGATGGTGAAAAATGTCAGCACAATACTTCTGCCTTGTCTTTCTTTGTCACTTTTCATGACAACGCCCAAGTATTCTCTGACAGGAGACCTATGGGCTGGCGTTTTTGCTGGTCTGAGCGTGTGATGCGCTCCACTTTACGGCTTCGCGTAGAACACCGCACTGAAACACAGCAGCATAGTGCACATCCATACCACACCGAACGGCCTGTATCAAAACAGTTCAGTACAAATACATGCATCGTGACAACCCAAAGATCAACAGTGTTAACAAAATTGATCACAAATCAATGTTTTATCTTAAGCCCTTCTCAAAGGTCACACTTAACTCCTCTTCAAGTTGACACTGGTCCCAGGTCTCTCCAGAACACTTTTTTAAGTGTCTTGCTTATTGGATTTTGGCATCCCTATACTCCCCTGTTTTAGCCCTGCCCTGAACAGACTGTTATGGTGTACATCCTCATTGGCTGTGTCTGACCACATCCTCTTAAGAAGTGGATGTGACTGTCTTTACTTTATCTCTGTAGAGAGCAGAGTCAGAAAACAGCAAAGTTTAGCAACGGGTAAACAAAGCACAGCACAGAGACAGTGGCCATGGTGACACTACCTTGTCTGAGAGCTACATTTTTCTGGTAGTAGTTCATCCTCTGGGAAATGTGGGAAAATGCCCTATCTTGCAATGTTAAAAAATTCTTTGAAAAATCCCAGGATCCACATCTGTCTTCAGGCCACCAAAAATTTCTGATCATGTCTTTCTTGTTCCAAGACCAACTTTCCCTGAAAATGTCAAAATATTTTGAGAACTTTTTGAGTTATCTTGCCCACAGATGTAAGGACAAACAAATGAACAGACGATCAATCAAATGGACAAACACCAACAAAAACATAACTTCCTTGTAATAAACTAGACTGAATCAGAGATTACTACAACACAATGCAGGTAACTCATAAATAAATAAAAGTTTTTTTTCCATGGACAATGTAGCAAAAAGAAACAAAGATGGAGGATCTTCATGCTACAGTTGCACACACCCTCAAAACACAACAAACAGGCTTTACATTTGGATATTACTACAGACTGGGCAATGTTTTTATATATGCCATGATGCAAATATGTATCACATTTCACTGACGTTTTTTTAACAAGGATACATGAGAAACAACTTCCTCTCATGTAATGTATTTATGAGGGTCAACACAGTATGTACGAGACAGCAGGGCATGTTATCTGAAAGGGTTTCACTCAGGCAGGACGCTGGTGCTCTCACACTTCAGGGACAAAAACCACAAACATTTCTGGAAGGAGGGGGAGGTTGGATCGGGGCCAAGTCACCTGCATGGTTTACATTAGTTTGAGATACAGTGGGACACATAAAACAAACTGGTTTCTTTAGCTTGAGTTTTATGACACAATAAACTGTAATTTCTGAGTATTGCAACTCAAATCTCTTAGTCTACATGACTACTGTCTATGTAGAGCTACATCCCAAATTACTCAGTATATTTAAGTTGTGCAATGGTGCACATCTTCCTTCAGTTTCTTCGTAAGATTTATTCTTGTGTGTCCTATTTAAATATTTCTTGTCTTTTTTATGTCTCCACATCGACAACAGACAAGGCTGCAGATGTGTTTTAGATTCTTACATTCATAGGTATGTGTGCTGGTCATGGCATTGTGAACGTGATAGTTCAGGAAGTCCTTCAGGGATTTTCTTTTAACTCTGACCACACATCCACAAAGATTCAAAGGTACACTGATTAGATTTTGGAGGTCATAGGTCAATAGTCAAGGTCATGAAGTCCTGCGGTCATCTTGTGCTTGTAAACACAATATCTCGACAGTGTTCAACAGGATTTCCATCAAACTTGACAAAGAAGTCAGTTGTGACTCAAGGATTTTAAAGGTCAAAGGTCAGAGGTCAAAGTCATAGATCTTCATGTTCACCCACTACTTGTGAAAGTTATTTGAAAAAATGTTATCAAATGGCACAAAGGTCCTTCACGACACAGGCATTAATTGATAAGATTTTGATGGTGACAGGTCAAACGTCAAGGTAAAGGTTCATCTTGGCCTCCCACTGCCTGTAAATGCAACACTCACTAATGCTCCAAGGGTTTTTGTAAAACAATGCAAAAAAATGTTTTTATGTATTTTTGGGGTAACAGGTCAAAGTTCAAGGTCATGACTTTAATTTTAATTTTCTGCTTGTGAAAACAAATTTAAGGGATTTCCTTTCAACTTCCCACAAGTGTCCACCATGACACAGGGACAGACTAATTAGACTGTGGAGGTCAAAGAACAATCAAGGTCATAACACCTCTTTGTCATTCATTGCTTCTGAATGGGATCTTGTCAAAGCAATGTCTCAAGAATACTTTGAGCAATTCCCCTCAAACTATATAATCTGATTCAAAGATGAACTGATTTTATTTGGGGGGGGTCAAAGGTCTGGGTATACAGATTTGTTGTCACATTTCCCTTGTAGGGATGGAAATTTATAAGATTTAACTGACACAAGTCCTATTATCGATTTTGCTTATAGATCCAATTCTTAACAATTCCCTTATTAATTCATGTGAATTTTCTGAGTGGGCCAAAGTTGACCTACATAGGTTTTTAGTGGCAACAATGTCAAACACATGACATTCCTGACATTCACTGCCAAGCTTCATAGATAAATGACTCAGCAAGTTGCTGGTGTTTCCATCCACTTAACATTGTGCAGTTAGAAATTTCCCCACAGTTTTGATCACTTTGACTCCCTGTCTGCCATAATTACATTTTTGACTTCTGTGTTATCATTTGCTGAATGCTGATGTTGAGAGTGTGAAGTCCTTGATTTACAACACATGCAGCACAAACTGAAAGGAATTCATTAAGGAATTGTTAAGCCAAAAGACAAATTATACTGATTCCTTGAGGGAGTTCATATTGATTCTCAACTGGAATTGGTTTTCAATTCCCATCCCTACTTCACTGTGAATACAACAAAGAGGTTTAAATCAAACTTTCCACAACTGTGCCTCGCATCTAAGATTGCCCATGTGTGTAGATTTTTCTGGTTATAGGACACAGGATGTGGTCATGGAGTCTAATGGACATCTTTTGATTGTGGAAAACAAGATTTCATGAACATGTATGAGATTCTTATCAAACTTTGTACAAATGTCCACATGGACAGAGACATGTAAAACATACTAAAGGGGCATATAATGCTGAAATAAGCACAACATGACCTCCATAAGATATCTAAGGTCTCAGGGAACTGAAATAATGATTGTCTGTGCACCCTTTGCACAGCTGATGTTTTTCTTATTGCGAGCAGTCTGGGCTTGAATCTGGCTTATTATCCCATGTTCTTTATCCTCTTCTGTAATTTTTTCAACCAAACAAGGGACAGCACTGTCTGAATGGCACAAATTCATTGGTGTAACATAATAAGTGCAGTAATCATAAAAGGGGCAATGCTCCAACAGAGCATTCAGATCTTCTGGTCGATTTTGGTGCGGAAATCATATGTAATACATGTTTTTATGGTCTTGATTGAAAATACTAAATGAAAAGTTTAAAAATAGAAAACGTATGTTAAAACATAGTATGCAAAGTCTGATGTCATGTGTGTTAAATAAACTTTGCAAAACAGATTCAAGTAAAAAAGTGTGTCAAACTCAGGACAGTTTGGAGCAAAGGGGGGAATGAGCCTGTACATGTTTAAACTCTACATATTTCTCCAAACTTTACAGAAAACTAACCTGTGTAATCTGCACTTCACAGCACCAAATGGGAAAGCTCGCCAAATTAAGAGGCTGACTTTCATGGCCTTGGGCTGCTACAGACAGACAGAGCTGATCTGGAAAAACAGAGGCACTTAAACTCTAATTAAATATTCATCAGTCACAGAAATTAAATACTTCTCCTCAGACCACAGAGGGTCCCATCTGTAATATTTTAGCAGGATTTGTGTATTAAATGATGAACAGAGGGTAGACTGAGGAAGATGTGTGAGTGTTCCCCAATTATTGTCCCCCACAAACATCATTTACACCCATCCTGTCTTGTCTCAACCTGAAACCTGGCAGGTTGTGACTGTGCGGAGAAGGGGGATACATTCCTCACATACCATGGACTCAGGGGACTGGAAGAGCCAATAGGTGGCCAGCTGACTGCCCATTCCCTCCTCCCTGTTACAAGTGGGAACAAAAAAAACTTCTAAAGAAAAAAAACTGAGAGACTTTAAACAGGAGAAGGGGGAGCAGGGAGGTAAATACCCCTGTACAAATTGGCCTTAGGTAGCCTGGAGATTATTCAGGTGAGGCCCATTCCTAAAAAATGGATTGCTGTTCTGCTAATTAGTCATGTCCTCCCAAAAATTTGAAAGACATTTTTATAAAAGCCTCTGTTATCCAAGGTGCTTTGTCAGTCTTAGTCCAATGGAACAAGGTCTCCCAAGCTTTACCATGAAGTCCCACTGAATCCCTACTAGAAGCATTAAAATCAACTCTCATAGAGACAGAGAGCAAAGACCACATCACTATGGAGATGGGATCTACAACTTTAGTTTTAATGAGGACTCAAGCTGCCATGCTCTGAATTAACAGCAGCTGTTTGGTGGATTTTAGGTATTACAGTTTTGAAGATATTAAATCAAATAAAGGCAGTTGAATGGACATGTTTATCAAGGTCCTGCTAAGTAGTGCTGGGTGGTAAAATGGTGTTGACACCATCAACAGCATTTTTTCTGCCACATAAGTGATTTGTATGGCATTGTCATCAACAGTTTCAACACAGATGTTGTTAAGCCAATAACACATCAGCACAAAGCTACAAACTCCTCGTCATTGTGGCACAGACAGCTTAGTTTGAGTCCCAACTTGACCTTGTCTCGACTGATATCTAATGAGCAGAGCGAGACAAACACATAGGCATTGACAAAACAGCCTCCTTGTCCATCCCTGTGTAGCCCTGTGTATTCAAAATGAACGCAAGTTACTGCTCAGCCACTTGGTAAACATGTGCCCCTTCCTGTCTAAGCTTGATGTAAGTATCACCAAATAAAGTTAGTATGCTTGCTTTGTAGAGTTTTCCTCTCAGTCTAAGGTTGATGGCACACCTAGCATGTTTAGTCCTGACCAAAAAGACTTGCTGGTTTGCCTTTTTGGAAAGGTTGTTTGATTTGGGGTGGTGTGAAAGCTCAAACTAAACTCTGTTGTGGACAAAAAAAAAAAAAAAAAAAAAAAAAAAAAAAAAAAAAAACAGAGAACTCGACCACTGGAAAACAGGGGATTTTGGTCCGCTCTAAACGAAACAGAGAATGGTCTGCCACGGGTGCGCAAGGGATCTGAACCAAACAAGGTCCAAACATTAAAAAAAAATAATACGCAGGTGAGTGTGGATTAAATTTGTCTGAATACATCAGCAGTATGTAACCTGACGTAGTGTAGTGATTATAGACATAATCAAGTAGAACGAAGCTAATGTTAGCACTGCAAGCTCCACCAGCCTCCAGTTCACTAACAGGTTAGTGTGTTAAGATTAACTGTTTTATTTATTTATTTAACCAGATAAAAACCCATTGAGATCAAGATCTCTTTCACAAGTTGTTCAGTTTCTATGTAGTGCATCAGTCTCAGCTGATACATCCATGCCCTTTCATACCCATTTACACACCACTGACGCAGTATTGGGAGCAACTTGGGGTTGTGTTGTGCCCAAGGACACATCGCCATTTGACAGACAAAGCTGGGCTCGAACCTGCAACCTTCCAAAATGCAATTTAATGCATGTTTACATGTTTAGTATAATTGCACTAGTGCGAGATCGCTGCGTTTCCATCTGTCTCTGTTATGAGCTGTCAAAAATTTTCGACCTCACCAGGTATCTTTGACCAATCAGAAAAGCCCCTGAGGCTTCTATCCTGATGGTCGAGGGGCAGCGCTTCATCCTTCATCATGATTGGTTGTAAAGCTCTTCGCTCCCGTGAACGCGCATGAGGAAGAAGAACAACAACAACAAATCTCGTACAATGGCGGACAGCAATAATGGTGCTGATTCCACCTATGCCCCAGGCAGCTTCCACCAAAAAGACAGGGACCCTGGAAACGCTTACCGAAAAGCGAGAGTACAAGAAGGAGGAGGACCATGCGCGAAATAAAACAAGAATCAATGTCAGCGTTGCGTTCGAGAGGTGGAGGACCCTTCAGGATCTCAAGGGTTTCAAATCCGATGCAGAGCTAGCTACATTTCTGTTGGAAACGTTAGGTGCGTTATTTTTTTTTTCTCTTATGTTGTTTCGCAACATGCAATGTATTACTCGGTTTTATAATATAAAACAAACAAATATGTTTAGATTCCCACTTAGACGAGTAACTTATTGGCATGTACTTTATACGTGAAAGGACAGCCTGTTTCCCCCATGGTGCTTTGTAACCTCAGTATCAGACATTGTCGCAGCAGTTGTGTTGCTCGTCGTTGAGAAGCCTTTTGGTAAACAGCTCACTGTACTGGAGTGTTTTGATACTGGCAGGCACAAGGTCGCGTTTGTGGGCACATTTTTGTGGGAGGGCTAAACTCGCGTGAGGGAGTGATCTCAGAGAAAACAGGACGGGAGGGGCTGTGCTGGTTTTCTAATCGCCATCTTAGCTGGCTGTGTGCCAAAATCTTACCAACGGCACCTTTAATGCAAAGAGCAAAGGAAATGCTGTCATATACGGTTTAGGTCATATCACCCAGGCCCACTGCTAAGCCCTTAATCCTAGAAATATGCACCAAGTGAGTCAAGTTTGTAACTGCCTTTATGTATTTTTCAAAAACTCATATCTGAAACCATAACCACACCATGATTTCTGTCCTGATCTGAGCTTTTAAAGAAAAGATTGAAACTGCTTGTTGACTTTCAGTCTCTCTTCTTTTTTATTTAACTTAGCAGATTATGACACATCCACTTGCTGATTTGTTCCGTGCATGTTCCCAGAGCTAGTATTAGGCCATGGCCACCTGCTGACATTGAAACATAAGGCTCTGTGTCATCTGCATACAGCTAAGGGAGCTTTATTGCATTCGTTTATTTGCAGTGCAGGGAGTGGAAACCTTCAGTCCTGACTTTTATCCTCAACTCTGTTTGACTCTCACATTCACAAAGAATAGCCACTTAAAACATTGTTCAAGTCACAACAGGTTTATATGCCTCATTCTTGCATTTTTCACATTTTTACACTATAGCTTTGCTCTAATAATGAAGAGTGAGGCGAGAAATAGCTCTGTAGTGTGGTGAGACAAATCAGGGGCCACAAAAGAAACCAGACAAGCACAGAGGAAACAGACAGGACTGTAAAAATCAGCCCAAGTCAAACATGACATGGGAAACACCAGCTGCTCACGGGTTTGTGTTTTCAGGGAATCTCTGAATATGAACACAGCATGGACTGAGCATTAGAGGACCGTCTTCATTCTCAATGTTAGCCCAACAGATTACATGAGAAATTTGCTTAAGATAAGATAAGATATCCTTTATTAGTCCCACAGGGGGAAATTCCAAAATACACAGCAGCTGCAGGATACAAGAGAAGTACTGAAAGATAAGGTAATTACAGATCAAATACAGTAATGCAAAAATAGAAATAAAATTTTTTAAAAAGTGTAAAAAAAAAAAAGTATATACTATAAAGTCAGTGGCATAAAGATCTAAAGCTGAGGTAGAGTAAAGTAAAACACATTTCATGGACAGACAACCATCTCTCTCATAATCCAGCAGCACATGGCCACAATTTCCTTACAGTTGTGATGGCAAATGTTCTTTCATTGATTCACCTGTCACATTGAGGGTAAAGTTCCTTACTGGCAAAAAAAAAGGCCCTAAAATAAACCTTGAGTAACTAAACACTATTCAACTGCTATTATCACTGACCTGATTTATCACTTTAAACTGCTAGCCTGATAATCTAGCAGAGAAATCAAAACAGCACAACTCTAAAGTGAAAAGACAATGTGAGAAAACACAGAAGATCTGTGTGGTTTTTAATGTCCCACCTTAATTATTAAAACACCTTGAGATATTTACATCAACGTCACAAGAAGAACAAATTTGTGTCAACTCACAGTGTGAGAGAGTGTGACAGGGTGTGTGCTACACATACATACAAAGGTATACACACACACAAACAGCGCAACTGTCCCCTCCTGAGTCTGCATGCCTCCCTCACATCTCACATCAATAGCCACGTTTAATACTAGCTCTGTCTCCACAATGTTTAGAATGCATAAATGTCACAGGGGTGTGAATTTTACATCTGAAGCATGAACAGGGCTTGTCTCAATTTAAGCAACTAGCTTTGCTCTGTCTAAATGTAAATGTAAATGTAAATGTTCTTTATTTATACAACCCTTTACAACAACCCTTTTGGTGAACCAAAGCGCTTTACAATAGATAGTACATAAAAAGGAATAAATGAAAACAGTAAAAAGCAATAAAAACAATAAAAGCAATCAAATACAATACAACAAGGGTTATTTTAAGATTGAAAGGCAATTACAAAAACAATGGATACTGAAATACAAACAGACCAGAGTTAGCAGTAAGTTAAGAAGAAAGTGCAATAGATGGTTAAGTTAAGAAGATGGTTAAGTTAAGAAGAAGATACAAGATACAAGACTTGTTTGATTAAAAAATAAGTAAATAAATGTTTGTTTTTCAAAAATATGTATCTAGATCTGAGTTAAAACCCTATGGATGCCCCAGGACTGTCAGATTATTCATGCCCCTAATTATGCGTCTCTTTGCCTTCATTAAATCATGTGGTGATGAATGAAGCCCCTAGTAGAGTGTGAGCCAAGTTAGACCAAAACCCTTTTTAACAGTACTGCACATATGTTTATTTCTGCTGTTAATTTTAATCGTAACATTGGTGTTAACTGGACTCCAGTGGCTTTTGCAGCAAGCCTCAAGTAGGTACTTAAGGGTTGTGGTTTTAGCACTGGCTTCATTTTTCTATGCCAGGGGGTTGCCACTTCACATCTTTGGTGCAAAATGGCCTTCGCCCTACAATCCAAAAGAAATAGCCAAGTAAAATCAAACGGTGTTGTAAAGCACTGAACACAAATTAGCAAAAAAAAGGCTCTTCGCTAACAGCAGACTGATAACACTCTTTACAGCCTTCTTGTCCCAACAGACCACCTCATTACCATAGCCATGTGGAGCCCTTCTTGGGTTGCAGTCTATGGACGGTGACTCCATCCCTCTGGAGACAGGCTCAAGATGGCACATTGATCAACTGTCAGCTGAACACTGAAATCCATTCAATAATCTACAAAAATGTCTGTGATACACAAAAATCCACTGCTGCATGGAGATCATTGTGATTAACTTCACCGTCAAACACTTCAGTGGTGACAGCACAGAGGAAGTCAGCCCTGGTTTACAACACTCTTCTT
Organism: Cetoscarus ocellatus; assembly: GCA_037902135.1. Taxonomy (NCBI): domain Eukaryota; kingdom Metazoa; phylum Chordata; class Actinopteri; order Labriformes; family Labridae; genus Cetoscarus; species Cetoscarus ocellatus. The sequence goes on along the minus strand of JBAMNC010000904.1, from coordinate 2,437,096 downwards.
GCGTCAGGCTTCAAAGCAGAATGAAGACACAGATAACAGCAAGTCATGAACACTCTGTGTGATCAAGGATGAGGAAGGATGAAGGGGGCCACTATAATTGGCTGAGGGAAATCCGACACTAAACAATGATACAGTTTGAGGATCTTCATTAAGAGAGCATTACGGAAATGTGTGTCGAAGAAATGTTTGTGCTTTAACATAAACTGCTCCCGTCAAGCATTTGAACAGGCTGTAATGTAAATTTTAATAACACTATAGGCTATATGAGCATTCATGCCCAAGTAATAACACACCTACAAGTGCTACAGGCTGGTGAACACTTTTATTGCGAAACACTAACCCGGTTGTGTCTTGTCGCTGAGAGTCACAGCCTCAGGATAGGTAAGTAGTGCAGCTGTGACAGCTTTCTGCTCAAGCCTCTGGCTGGATATTTACAAAAAGACAATCGAGACAATACAAACGCTGATCTAAAAAGATTTTTTAAAAATGCTTTTGCATTTCTTTTCTCAGTGTCCTGTAATGACATGTAAAGATTCTTGTAACTCATTGTGTTTAACCAGCACACCTGCAGAAAACTCAAGACCCCCTTAATGGAAAATTGTGACTGAAATCTTCAAAACATGTAACATCTCATCAAAATTAAGTAAAAAATGTTACAGTTTGGTTCTTGGACTGAACAAAACATATGACTGAACAGGGAGACCAGACAGAGAGTGCATGATTATAGCAGCTCTGGGAGGACATGAATGCAGTGTTTCTTTGAGGAAAATTACCAGGTAAGGTGGTGATGGTTGGGGGTTTTCCCCCATTCAGAATAAGCCCACTAAACACTTTTCCTTGCTCATATCAATGTAAAAACCATCCTTTGGAGAGATGTGTCACACATGAAAAACATAACTGAGGCATCATGTTCTAAGCACTTGTCAATAATACCTGCAAATGCTGGGCAAGTTTGATTGAAAATAAAGCAAGGTGCCTTTGGCTAAAGTGGGACCCTTATTGGAAGTTTTTATGAAAGCCAAAATGACATGTTGGGTCATTCAGGCTGTTTTAACTAAAGTGCTGCAGTCAACACTAAATGCATTAATTTATCACATTTTTATACATTTTTTGTAAAACCATGTAATTTTGGCAGAAAATCTTTTATAACTTCTGTCTTTGCAGTTTTTAACACACAGTAAAGCCTGGATTATCCTTCTGCTTTGAATCCACCAGACCTATGATGTAGTGCCCTACGATGTTTTGAGCATTTATACTTGCTGGTGTATCCGACTCTCTGTTAATACTCTACCAAAACTCTTATTTGCACTGGGGTTTGTATTGTGGTCCACTTTTCTGCTTCTTTGTGTTCAAGAATCCATCGGGACAATGTTGGAGCACAGAGCTAGTAAATAATAAGCAGCAGCCAGTTATAATGCATTAATTGCAATGATGAAAAGACAGGAGATATTAAAGAGGGTGAAATTTCTGACAACTGTATCAGATCAGGCAGAGGACAGGAACTTTTGAGACATGAATAAGAAAATACACTTCTGATATACTCACAAGTATATTTGTCCTCTGCAATTTTTCTATCACAATATATAACACAATATCATGCCAAGGAAGCCTCAGAGACTGGCAGTCACCTGGTGCTTGGCAGCACACCAGCCACAGGGCTTGCATTCCAGGTTGTTTAGACGTGCTTAACATTTTTGGGTAGATGCACATCAGACTACGCTCATAGCCTTCAGTCAGTTCAGGCCAGGGCCATGCTGACCTAGGGTATGGCACAACATTGACAAAGAAGTATAACTCAGCTTTAACAAATATTTTTTTAGAATTCTATGTCTTGATGATTATTCATTACAAATGTAATGTTGGAAATCATTGTAATTAGGGCTACACAAAATTGGATTTTTTGCCAAAATCTGATAAACTGATATTTCATTGGTCATCACCAATATCGATAATTTTTGTCAAGACATTTAGTAAAGCATTCATATGCACATTCAGACATTGTGCATATGTATATTTCCAATATGAATGGTTGATATGTTGGCTGTGACCATCAGCAGAACTTTTAATAACTGTCAATACCAGCAACTGCAATTTTAATAGTTTTTTTAAGTTTCCACACACTCCTAGTGCCTCGTGGAGACCCCTCAGGTGTGTCAGGACCTCCAGTGTGAAAAATACTGGTTCAGAGATCTCAAAAATCCACACATTATTCAGGGAAAACTGTTTTGTTATTGCAAAATTACAAGATATATAAGTTGGAAATATTGAAATAAAAATAAAAATCTTGCCACCATATTCTTCTGATCCCCTAAATGAAATTGAATATACATTTATTTTTCACATTTTTGTTCTCCTTTTGTCCCTTGTAATTTCTGCTATTAATGCTATTAATGTCATATTGTCTTTGTTCTAAACTCTGTAAAGCACTATGGATTGCTGTAAGTATGAGTGAAGCTCTACAAATAAAGTTGACTTGCCTTGCCTTAAAGCCCCTGGGAACATAAATCAACCAAACATGTCTGTTTTAGCTGTTTTAGAACAAGTTTTTCTAATACTAGTAATGTTCCTCGGCCTTTAGCTTTCATACATTATTGTCTTCATGGCGCAATTTCTTTAAAGGCAGACACTCACATTTCATTAAAACAGCCCCATGGCCCACTTTTGGGTCCCAACCCACCAGTTGAGAACCACAGTCTATCACTGGGAGAGCACAGTAGAATTAAGTCCATAATATAGGCTACTGTTTATCAACATTTCTTTAAGTTTCTGAAAATTTGAATGCACAATTTGTGTAAAAAAAAAAAAAAAAGGCATATTCTGTTATGTTGTTGTCTACACTGTGACTTTAGAGAATTACAAGCTAGCACAATCTGATTCAAACTCCTCCAGTCACTGAAACAGGTGGTTTGTTTTAGAGGGACTTTTAACACGCAACAAAATGGAAGTTTATAAAACTAATGGAGTCTTTTTACAACTCGGTGCAGGTCTTGTCTCCAGGTGTTTCCAGCATCATACTACAGCCTTTTCCAGAGCTTTGCCGCGGGTTTTGCGCAGTCAGTAGGCGCAATAATCGTACGCAGGCGGATCAAATGGTGGTTTTCATTACGCCTCACGGTCTAAAGCAGGTGCCTGGCCTGATTGAATGCGGACATTGTAACCTGCGATTGAAGAAGAACAGGATATTTTATCAAACATGCAGAGCTGACAACTTACAGGTATTGCTCTGCGCCCTCCATCTGTTGATGCAGAGCCACAGAGAATCCAAAGAAGCTCCCTTTGGTTTTCCCCTCCTTGACCACAGGAAAGCGTTCGTCGATATTAAATCCACTGCAGGTTTGAGTCCCGTGGTACAGAGCCAAAACAGCGCACAGGAACACTTTTGGAGACATGTTTGAGGGGTTTCCAGCGGATCCGGCACCGTCCGTCTCCCACAGTGAACTCCAACAGGTAGGCTTACTGCGCCTCACAGAGACCTCCCCATTGAAAGACAGAGAGACAGAGCTCCGTCAGAGCTGAAGGTGTCGGTGTCTGCCTCCCTCTGCCTCTCTGCCGCCCTCCCCTGCTCTCCTTTCCTTCCTCCCCGCCCTCCACACCCATTTCTAACAAGTGCAGAAGCTGCTCAACTTTCTGCACAGTGGAGTTAGCTGTGAGATCTGTCTGTCGCCTTTTTCACCAACTGTCCCTGTGACTTTCTCACATTTCTCAGTGGTTGTTTTCAGTCTGTTAAACTTCCCAATATTTGACAACAGACAACTTAATGTAAGTTTTAAACATAAAGAAAGTAGAGGTGCTCCAACAGCATAAAACTCCACCAAGGGATTTCCAACATTGTAGAGCAAGTTACTGTCACAAATGTGAAAAACTGTTCATTGTCAAACTGTTAAATATTTTAAAATTTTCTGGGTCCACATCTGAATTCGGATCAACACGTAAATGTTGTCACTTCTTTCTTGTGTCCTGACCAACATGCCCTGAAAATTCCAATAAAATCAAAAAATTTCAAGTTATTCTGTTCACAAACTAACAAACAAGCAAACAAACATACTGTCATGCCATTGCACCTATTCAAGCAGTATTTGAACTATATTTACAGAGCAATTACTGTTGTGTCTTCTGCCAATCTCCTTTGACATGATATGACACTAAGGGTATAGTTTCCCCTTTCAGTCTTATTTTTTTTAAATTACATAATTACTACAGCTCTTCAGTGCAGGGATAATGATTCACTTTGTTTTTTTATTTGCAAGAATAAAGCAGGAATGTGAGCATTATTAATATAGCAATCAGTGTGCAATACATGAATAGGTATTACAAAATAGCAGACACATTATTGAACAGTAAACAGTAATGCGCAAGCTAGTGATTAATTTAGTTACTCATGAGAAAATGGATTTGGCATTTTGTGGAGCAAAGCCCTAATTTTTACTACTTCTGTCTCTTGTTTGCCATGATCACATCTTTGACGTCTTTGCTGTCATTTGTGCTGACTGCTTCTCATGAGAGCTTGATGTCCTTAATTTGCGAGGCAAAAAGAACAAAATGTAAAGAATTGACAAGGGAACTGTTAAGCAAATGCACAAATGATATGTATTCGTTGGGATACTTGTTATCGATTTGCAACAGAAATTGGTTTGATTCCCATCCCTAGTTGTGGGCCACAATTTCACCATTATTTGATTTTATAGGTGACCTGAAACAGAGAGCCCATGGTAAAATGTTCCTCCTACTTTTCCACTGTATATCAGCACTCATGTATCGCCTCTTGTCCATCAAATTACTTGGCAGGAAATGATAAAAACATATGATAGGTAGGATGGAGAAGGAAAGGATAGGGTAAGATAGGATGGGATAAGGAGTAGGGAAGGAAGTGAAAAAAGTTATGGATGATACAATATGGTTCAATAAGAAACCATGCAATACCGTGTAAAACACTTATTGTACCTTTGGAAATGTATGAAATACTGTATACATATAAAATCTGATATAGCATATTGAACACCCAAAACTGTAGAATGCATGCCAATACTATGTCAACACAATTCATCTATACCTTTGTAATATATATCAACACATACTTTTTTGCCTAATCAAATAATTTACCTGGAAGCTATTGCATCATGATTTTTCTCTGTACAATACAAATACAGTATTTTTCCAGATGTTGAAGGTGTCTACATAGTTAATTATCTGCTTTGTAATGTGTGGAAGGGACTTTATAATGAGATCCAGAGCTTCTGTCAGATCTCCTCTACACCAACAGACCCATGGCCCATCCTCACATGAGCGCTCTTGTGACAGCCACTCTCTGCCTCGCTCCACTGCTTTTATCGTTCAAACTTCTGGCATCCAACAGGCCATTCATTAAACCCTTAATCCCCTTAGAGAGTTCATGAAACAGGTCAGACTTTTTCTAAATTTCCCCTCCACCCTATATTCCCTTTTTCTCAGCAACACCCCCATGTCAAGACATCAACTTCTTCAATGTCTTCATGTTTTTTAATCTCCACAGCAAAGTGCAACCTTTCATCAGATAGTCTTTATTAACTGACTGCCGGCTAAAGTCTGGCATCACTGACCTTTTTTTATTGATGAACTGAGAACCCACCATGTATTCTCTCTCCTAAAGAGGAAGCATCTCAACTCTCTGAAATAATGCCTCATGGGGGGTGTAGTTCACTGTTCACATTCCTCCAGCAGACTAGAAAAGCTCTCAGTGTGTCAGGAAACAATGCCTGGAGGGTCTTCCTCTCTTCACAGGTGTGCAAATAGTTTGATTAAAAATAGAGATTATATGTGACGTTGCTTTTTGTTCATGCATGTCCTTAACTTTTATTCCAAGAAACAGCTTTTAAAAGGCTACAGAGCTCTTCACCACTCTATGTACCATCAGTGAAAATCAGAAGCTTTTGTTGCTAAATTCAACAGCTCTGGTCTACACATTTGGAGTCTACAATGTTTTCATAGTAAATCAAGGCCTAACCTTTGTGTTGTCTCACATTATCTATGGAGTGAATGCCTCACAGCTCAAAAAGTGAGCGCACAACATGTCAGTGTATACAGTGTCAACATCCGGTTGTTGAATTACCAAAGCATGCATCAGATACGGCACCCATGCTACACAGATCTTTGAGATTGTGAAAATAAAGACTCTGCTCAACCACTCTGACTTGAAACAGGGCCACGTCTTAAAAGAGAGGTTATTGCTAGGAATTATTTTTTATAGAAATTGTAGTATTATCAATAAAGCAAAATAAATAACAGGCCAGCTCAATGTGAAAAGACAGAAATTGATGAATCAACAATTTCTCTGAATTAAAAAAATCACAAAATTAAACATAGGCAGACTTACATTAGACACATGACAAAATGTGATAAAAGTCAGATAACAATTAACAACTCAAAGGATCATATAAAAATGAATTGTAATTATTCATATGCTTTAGAGGATATGCTCCCCTGATGGCATCATTGGGTGCCATGAACCTAAATGGACTGTTGAAGGAGAGAAAGGGGAGATTTTTCTTTTGTTGGTGGGGCTTTTAGACATATTTTTGTGTACAAACAATTGAATTTAAACTATTCTTTGCATGATAAAGGACCTTTAAGGTCTCAACCTAAAATGTTGCCTGTATTTCTGACCTGCTCACTGTGATTTTGAGACATTGCATTCATGTGTGCATTGAGAATTTTTTTTGTCCATGTTCAGTTTAAAAAAAAAAATTGGCATCCAGCTGTTAAGGTCTTATGTTCTGTGTTTACTGCAGCAGTTTGTCAACAGAGCTGAGATCATCGTAAGAGAGGTGCTCAGTGGGGTATCATTTGCATATAAATGATGAGCTACGCCATGTTTGTTTATGATCGCCTAAAAGTGAGTGTGTGTATAAATAAAAGAGTAGCAGGCCAAGACCTGACCCCTGTTGAATACCAGGCAGAACTTCTGCTTCAGCAGATTTGAAACACAGGAAACAGAAATGTCCTTCCTTTCCTTTGTTTTTTGTTTGACAATATGAAAACCACTGACAGACATAACCAGACAGCTCTACTGAATCATGCAGCTTTGAAAAATGATTTTGTTGCTGTCAGTGTCAAAGGCAGTCATTAGATCAAGCAAGACTATAATAGCTGTTCTTAAGAGCACAGCATTTGCCCAAACTCTGGTTCATATGTTCGATTCTGATGGCTGCTGTGGTATGTTCACAATCACTAATGTTCAAAATACTTCCAGTCTTCAATTATTCAGTACCCTTATCAACCTGTGCTCTCTGTCTGTGGCACTCCTGCTGAGCTCCTGCCACTTAAAGGCTCTTTTTCAGTGTGGGCCCAGTCTGTTCTCATTGGTCGACTGGTCTGCTCTGATGTGATAGGTCAGTTTAGTGCTGCTCAGCGCTGTTTTTACCAATTCTGCATTCTGTCAACAGTTCATGCTTAACACTGAGCTGTAAAGAGGGTGATTAAGAGGTAGAGAGAAGTGCAGTTTTTGTCTTGTTCATAGAAGCACTCTGTCATGCAAAAGAGACATGTAAAATATGCAAGGGGTATACAAGACTCAAAAAAGCATGAGCTGCTCTGTGAAACAGTCACTATTGACTCTTGAATTACTGATGACCAGTGTTGGGCAGTAACTAGTAACTAGTTTCTTAACTGTAATAAAATTATATTTTGAGGAACTGAACCTTAAGAGGCATTTTCACAACAATATATAGTAGCTAATGTCGAGCAACATTTAGAAATCATCAAAATTTCAGTGAAGGTACATTCCTGGGGTCAAATTTTCTGTGTTCAATGCAGGTCGACATACCTAATGTGGAGAGAAACATTGTGCTGGTGGAGTATGACATTTCCCAAAGGCTCCCTGACAAATTGTAGACAGATTTTTAATGTTCACCAATGTAGGTGCACCCATGGGTAATGCGTTGAACTTAGGAGAACTTTGGCCTAGCATTGTTTAGCACTGCTGATCGTTGTACAAATGTTTTAGGGTGTAACTCAATGAACACTATATAAAGCAGAGATATATACCATTTCACTATTTGCAGTTGCAGCTGGTCTAAGTATTGCTACACCATGCCTAGGGATAAATAAGGGATGCCCCTAAAAGGGTGCCCCAAGTTGCACAACATGAGTCCAGTCCTGCGGCAGAAGCAGCTGAACCTGACAGAGTTGATGTACGTAGGTAACTACGGGCAGGCAGACCTCAACTTTCACCAATGGAGACGAACATATCTGTAACTGAGGGTAGCAAAGGTAAGCGGAGGTCAATTCATGCTGGTGTATACAAGCGTGTTGGATCAATTGTGAAAAATATTTAAGACTGCTTAAAAATTTCTACATACCCAACAAACATCAGCATTACCCAACTTATGTTAACTTTGTTGTGTGGCTAGACTAAGCTTGATGTTTTCCTGTACGCTGGCAAAAGTTGGCCTAAACGCCAATGTGTGAATGTGACTCTAATTAAATCCTGTTTCAGGGATTTGCTCTGAATCCAGACTAGTATTTATTACGCATACAGTGGATTGCTATTGTTTACTTGGTAATATGCAACTGTTATATTTTGAGGAACTGAACCTTAAGAGGCAACTCTGTTAAAGTTTTGGTCAAAGAAACCAAACTGTAACAGAGAAGCAGTTTAACCTATTTTATTCTACTCCGTCTGACCAACTCCCATGCCATACGCATAATCATATAGGAAGTACCTGATACTTAACCCCTCTGGGTCTTCGACACACCCCTTTTAAACCTGAGAGATACAGCTCATGAAAAGTGACAGCTGATACTGATAATCTGTGACCCACTGTGCATGCAGAAAAAAAACACTTTCTCATTTTAAGTATGTAATTGCACTGACAGTCAACTAATAAATCACTATGAAAGCTGTCACTTTATTCATAGTAAATATGCTTTGTAAGGAGTATTTTGGCAGGTTTGAGCAATATCTGATAACTGTGAAAAGGCAGCAAGTTCCCAGAGTAAAAAATAACTAAAAGTTCTGGTCTTTAAGTGTGTTTTCCCTTGACAAGGCTGTAAGCTAACACTGGCCTCTGAGAACCAAGGGGACAACGAATCAAATGCAGTTGTTGCTGCCCCCAGAGTCCTTTGCTCCGGTCTTAGCCCACACAACACACATGGAATGTAATTTGCAATTTATCTTCCAGATTCCTGTTTTTTTTTTGTTCACCGAACCCACCACCATCCTCCTCTGTATAAAACCCCTCTCCACCTCAAATGTCCCCCTTTTCTTCTTCTTCTTATTTCTATGCCATGAAATACCCATGATAAGGAGGCTGTATCTTTATGACATTCTACCAATATTTCTCCTCTGCTTTGTGGTTCGTTCTGAATCTCAAATGGCTCCAAAGAGTCTTCTCAAAGCATCCTTTGAAACAGAGCTGAGGGCTGATTGGACGGGGCATTGGTGAGTGGGGGATATATGAAGTTCCTGATTTGAATGTGTGATAATAGAAATGGACTTGCTGTTGTGGAGTGCTCCATAATAGCCCCATTACTCGTATCTCCCTGACTTGCATGTGTTCATGCTCACTTCACCATGATCATGTAGCGGTAATTTCCCTTTGAGTATTTGAAGCTTATGCTGTTTGGATATCGCCATTGTTTTCCAGTATTTTAAATGGAATTATGACTTCTGTGATCCTTAAACCTGTTACTGATTAACAACCAGCTGAAAAGACAAAGCAGAATACTGAGGGATGTCTGGCCATATTTCAAGTTTAACAACATATTCAAGAGCCAAATCTGTGCTCCCTAGCTAACATTACATCAGCTAGGATTAGGCACATGTTGCACTTTTCCTGTAGTTCCGTATCAAATCTATGAACAGAAGTCTAATATTAGCATTCACTAACCTCATAGCATCATGTTTGTTAGCTTACATTTCCTTATCTATAGAGTAGTGCAATAATGAGTCCAAAAACGAGGAAGTGTGTTAGTATTATAGCACTTAGGTTCCCCCAGCTAGAGGAATATGAGAATTTAAAATAGCTTTAGGATAAATGCCTGAAATAAGGTCCTTGATCAACACATGCATATGAGATTTGATATTTTATTTAGCAAAAAAATGTTTCCGATTTTGCTCTGTTTTTGAATTTCAAAGCGTTATTGTTTTTTTTTTTTTAAAAAAAGATAGTTGCTAATGAACTGCTATGAAGGACGACAAAAATGGCCTGATGAAATAATTTCTGATTGTTTAATAGTAAAACATAATACATTTCAGATAAAAACAAGGTACTTGTGCCCTAATGAAAGGATAAGCAGCCAGTAAAGAGACTCCTAACCCCACTGGCATCTACATACATTTCTGAGAAATGATCTAAGCAGCTGCTTGGTTGTTGCAGCATTACCACCATAAACTGACCCAGTCTCCATACATGCAAGCTTCAGGTAGTGGCAATGCTGATGCTATCTACTCTACATGGCGTCTTACCAACCCTCCATCTCTACAACTGAGCAGCAAGAGCCAGAACATCGCTGGGGCCATCAGGTGGGGGCCTCCTGTCATAGGGGTTTCGTACAGTTAGCCCCAAGACACCTCAAAGAGGCTGATCAGTGACTCCTGGCATCCCAGAGCCACCCCCCTCTGTGCCAACTCTCACTGCCCAGGTTCCATACATGCAAGCTCCAGGTAGTGACATAATCAAAGATAATACATACACCATAGCCAAAGCCATGGGCACTGCCTAGATCAGGTTATTCTAAAACAAGACTATTCTAAAACAAGAGATTACGTGACGTTTTAAGCTGGAAGTGTGGTAGCAACTTCTTAGTCAAACCACCACATTGTAGTTCCACACTAGCTTTAAACTAGCTTTTTACTCTTACTGATTATGATTTATGTCTTAAAGACTTGCGAAAGTTAGGTTAATTCGGGAAGGCTGCCATGATGAACAATACGTGTACATTTTTTTCTTCACCAAAGACTTTAACTAGAAAAGCACTCAGAGAGCGCAGACCTCCGCCAAGCTGCTTCGGTCCACTTTGGCGAAAATGGTCCTATCTCGCAATGTTAAAGAATCCTTTAAAAAATTCCTGGATCCAGACGGTGATCCGGATCACCCCCAAAACTTAATCACTTCTTCCATATCCCATTTCCGACAATTCCTGAAAATTTCATCCAAATCCGTTCAGAACTTTTCAAGTTATTTTGAACACAAACAAACAGACAAACAGACAGACAGATAAACACCGGCAAAAACATAACCTCTTTGGCCGAGGTAATTACCACCAACGATCCAAGAACAGAGATAAAAATCCCATTGGCTTCTAGCGAAGGAAACTAGCGTGATGCTAACCTTTTGGTTGGCCTTCAGAAATACAGTATCCCTGCACCCACTCTATCGATAGAAAACGCTTTGCTCGAGTGTTACATGAGTTATAAATGGTGTTCCAATAAGTAGAGCATATTCTTTGCAAATCTAACATTTATGTCAGGATGAATATTCCAACTCAATATAAGTCTTTTCGACTTTCCTGCTGATTTAAGGCAAAAAAAGCACAGAAACACTGACAAGCTAATGCATATACGTATAAGGCTAGCTAGCATTAGCTAGAAATGATTATCTTCCATACTATTTTGTTTTAACACTTATTATCGTACAGGTACTTTCCTCTCTAATCATACATTTGCATTGGCAATTCTTCAGCTAGAAATTTAATTCCAAGCTTAATGTCTTTGCTACAAAGAAACTTTTTTTAATAGTATTATTCTGTAATGTTGATATCTCAGCTGTGAACATTTTCATGGCAAAGATTCAAACTATACTTTTCTTGAAGTAGTCTGTTTTGTTTCATCTGCACAATCTACTTGTCTATTTTAAGCAATCAATCACTCACTTGACTGAAAAATTATATGGACAAATTCATGGTCTTGGCAGCCATAAATTTATCATTATCATAGAGTGGTATTTTAGTTACTTTATTTCTGCTGACCTCTCTGTCTTTCTACTCCTCTTTTTATATCCAATCACACCTCTGAATTTTTAGTGTTTGGTGACGGATTATCTTTATACCCGAAAAGCATGTGTAAGACTAAAAAGAGCACTTTGAAATAATCTCAAAATTCTGTTCCCCATCTTGAGAGTAGGTAAAAGAAATTGGCAGCCATATGAAGGTGGTCAAGGTTAGGTGTAAAAATCTTCAAGCATAGATTTGTTAAGAGGACACCGGAGTAACATCTTGATTCTGTAGCCTTGTCTACATTAAATTAAACTAGGTGAATATTAATCTGCATCAGCCAAGCTGGAGAACATAATATACAGAGCAGCACATTGGATGAATATGAAACACAGCACGCTCTCAAACCGCTGCCTCGCTGCATGGCGAGGACACAGCCGCTCGTTGCCATGGAGCTGGGAGTTGCTATGAAGCCAGTATGTTCTTAGTGCTGGTGGTGGAGGACAGTGTGGTCTGTTTAAACTCCATCCAGGACTCATGCATGGCTCTGATGACCTTTCACAGGAGTAGAAGAGGATCGGCCAGGCCCTGTTTACTAGTAAACACAGAAAAATACACTTGTTCATATGGTAATATCATTCACAAGCAACAATTAACACAAATATTATGCAGATTTGTTAAATTTGCTCTGCTGTGAGGACAACTACTTTGATTGTTTCTTGGCATGCAGCAGAAAATGAAGTGAACTTTGGAGCCCTCCTGGGAAACAAAGGACAATGACACCATGTATTCCTGGGGGAATTTTTGCTATTTGGGTCAAATCAGGCTAAATTTAGATCATAATATAAATAATGTATGAGAAATATCCCATATTTCATTTATTTTATAAACCAACTTTTTGTTGAAAAATCCCGACAGCATGCAGGCCGCTTCTGTTTCCATAAAAACAGGCTGCAGTCAATGTTGCTGAATACAGAACAGACTACAGGGAGGGGAAAATATTAGAAATATCTTTTCTGACAAATGTTCACAACAGCAGGGAAACACATGGCACTGGCTAATCCACCAATCAGGTTTGGTATGAAGGGAGAATATTAATTGTTGAAACTAATGTATTCTTAATGGGCAAACTCGGCTGTATAGAAAGTTAGTGTTGATGTGTAAAAAGTAGCCATTGTTTGAGTGCCTACTAAAAGCTGTTACCTAAAATGAAGGCATTATTTTAAGTCCCACATTCAAGAGTTTTTGTTGTGGGGGTTTTTTTGCAGCAGAATTAAATATCTTAAAACCCTGGTTGTTTTAGTATCTGCAGCTTGCTTTTGTTTTGGTCGGGGTAGGGTTGTTATCATCAAATTAAGCTAACAAAATGATCAGACAGAACATTTTTATCAACTTAAAATAAAATACAAATAAGATTGAAAAATATAGGCAGTGACACAACAAATTTAATTGAAAAAAAAGGCTAAATGTCCTGTGTTTCAGTCTTTGGCAGCAGTGTATGACTGTGAAACATTTTTTTATTTCCTCGGGAACATCAAATTTAATTGTGGATGGGTTTGACTCTTGCAGGGCTTAAAACTCTTTTTTTACTCAAAGGCTGTATTAGCCTGTTTTATGAGGCGTTTCTGAAGGATTTGCTTGGAATCTCTCTCTAAAACCATGAAGACTTGAGATGTTGCTCTGAAAATAAAGAATATTGTCTTGTATATTTTCTACTGAATGGTAAAGATGCACACACCTTACAAAACACTGTCATTTTAGTTTTGAAGGACAAGTTTTACTCTTTTTGATGATTCATAGAATTTAATGTAATGATGCTTGCAGGAGTTGGGGATTGGGATTTGCGAGGGAGGTGCTATGTTGAGACAGTGCACTTGCTGAGATTGATAAAGCAATGATATCTCAGGGAAGTTATTTGACTTTTACCTGAAAGAAAGTTGAGTCCCTTGTAGGCCTGTAGTCTTGCAAAGCAGCTCAGCTCGCGTGTGTTGTCAGGCAGATTTATCTTGCTCAGCTTTAAACTGCAACAGTTGTTGTCCTGGTCTGGGCTTTTGAGCATGTCTTAAGGCCAAAGTGACAATAGTAAGTGTAGGTTAGTTGTGCTGAAAGCAAGAAGATACTGCAAGCGTCTGAGTGACCTGGAATGAGTGTGATGGACAGAACATTCATTCAGTCACCTTGAAGTTTTCCTCAAAAGGTTCACTTCCCTAAACTGAGCCTTGACGGGACGAAAAGTGGGCGTCCCTTGTTAGATTTTCTGGAGGCTTACTGTAATACAGAGCAAGGACTGGGCACAGGTGTCTATTGATCTCTCATGTGGCTTCAGTAATAAAATGTTGACAGATAATTATATTTTTTGGGCCAGTGATGCAAAAAATGCATTTCATACTATAGCTTTAAGAGTGAGAGTTTATATCTATCAGGGTAATGGAGGGGGATTTTACCAAAAAGGTAGGTGCAGTGAGGAGACTAAGCAACAAGCAAAAAGGTATAAATGTCCTTAAATATTCATGTCACTTTTTTCTAATATGCAAGCAGAACAACAAGCTAGATAGGAATATTTCTGCATCATCCATTCTTGCCTACTTTTTATTAACTTGTAAGTTGAGTTACATTTCTTATATGGCTTTTGCTGAGCATCATAATATCTCCTCAGAAACAAATGGATGATATCAATGAGATGTCCATTTGTATAAGGTTCATGGTGTTATCGATCATGCATCCAATACATGCTGTAATAATTCAAGTCTGTCTCATTTTTTCATGAGTTATAAACTCCTTTAAGCACATCTTGGGATTCAGTCTGATAAAATACAGGGTGGATTGGCTATTATCACAGATGCTGTTGGACCATATATGTTTATACCATATGTCCTATGAAGAACAACTGGCCTGAAGTAACCTGATATCTCTTGATACAATGTCTTTGCATGTGAAAATGATGTTTTATGACTTCCCTGCTAAACATTTCAGTTCCCCAGTTGAGCCTTTATTTATAGGGCAGCAGTGTGGTGGAACTTTGCTTACATGTGTGCAGTATACACACACATGCATGTATGTCTTTGTGTGGTTGTGTGTATGAGATTAACATCTATGACTGTGGGGAATGTATGTCATCATCCACATGTGCGTGTTCTTTGAGCTCATGTGTGTGGCAGGAAGGAAATGCAGCAGGGGTTTTGGGACCCACACAAGGTCCCGCTGTTCTGCAGGTCTCCAGTTCATGCTCACTGAAGGAATGTATAGCCTGAGGAGGAAGGCGTGGCTCTGAAACACTCTCCCACTGTCCGGTGGCACCTGTTTTTCAGCTTAGCCTTCAGTCAGACAGATAGAGCGATGCGAGACAGCGGGCCGTCGTCAGCCTGTTGTGAAAACAAAACAGCTGTTATATGAACTCATAGGTACGTTTCTTAAAGCATGACAATAAAATGTACAGTTTTTTTTTAGTTTTGTGAGAGGAATAGTTTGAAATTTTGGAAATAAGCTTTTTTTAATCTTCACTCAGTAAATCTACATCCAGTTAAATAGAAATTAAGTGCAACACTGTCACCAAAATTGGAATTTTACAACATTATTTCATATTTCTTTAAGTCAAACCATCACCTCTGAAGAATGCAGTTGGTGACCAATTTTCTCAAGGGTACTAGCTTTGTAAGCCCATTTAAATATAGTCTCCTTGTCCAAGTATCCATGCACTAGGGGAAATGAATGAATGGATGAATGTCCATCTCTGTTATAGAAACATGGCAGTTGTATCTGCCTGTCTTCATGTCTGTAATTAGACAGATCCATCTCGCCAAGCTCCAGTCTACAATTGTGAGCGGCCCAAAGCAGCACAGCTCAATCAGCAGTCTTTAGAGCAGGATAAAATGGGAGCTATGAAAGAGACGACAGCAGGAAGTGACTGCTTGTACAGAGATTAGCATATAAGCTAACAGATCAGTAGCAGTTTTATCAGATCTGAACTGCATTTTTGTAATAAATAAAAACAAAAAACAACACTGAAAGCATTAGAGCCCTGTAACATATTAATTTGCATGAACCTTTCAATTTTATCAAAAGATTTTGAAAGTTAACCAGGTCACAGCTCTACCTGCATCATGTGGAAGTGTCCAGGGTGTCTTTAGTTGTTTCTGATGTTGTGGGGATGCTTCAGAGAAATACCATTTTAAGCTGGGCTAAAAATATTTCATACAGTGCCCCGTGTGTGATTTCTGTGAATTTACTGGCACTGCACAAGGAGAGGAATCAAATTATCTGCCTGCAATTTGGACAAGACAATGAAATCCACAGTGTAAACAACAAAATACCAGCCGGCAGGCACACACTGCTGCTAAAGCATTGATATGTAAGAATTTGATTTTGTGACTCCTTAGTGGCCACCAAAGCCTTCTGAGTGTGACTCGACATCTCCGAAGCAGAGAGAAACGTTGCGCTGAGTTTTCGGATGGCACCCTGATTAAGTGTAGGCAGATTTTTTAAACATTTGCCAACACTGATGTAGCGCATGGTTAGCACAGGCAATTTAGGGGAACTTTAGCTCAGATTCAGATTCAGTTTCAGACAACTTTATGAATCCCCGAAGGGCAATTCAGTTCACAGTTACCCTGCCTTATTGAACCATCCAAACAAATCAGAAAACAAACAAACAAATGCAAGACATTCGTAGCAGCATATGGACAACCACATTCCCCTGTCAGTCTCCACGGATTAGCAGGATCAGCAATGTCGCCTAATGGAGCTTGGTGCTTCTGAACATTGTGCAAACGTATAGCGACATCACATAATGAACACCATATAAAGTGGACATATATGCCATTTTTCCACATGCCGCTGCACCTGGTCTAAGTATTTGACACCATGCCTAGAAGACGAAAGATGGTTGTCCCCAAAAGTGTGCCTGAAGTTGTCATGGCCTGAGGAGGAAGCAGCTGGAGCTGACAGAGATAACCACAGCTGTAACTAAGGGTAGCGAAGGTAATTGGAGGTCAACTCTTGCTGGCGTTTAGAAGCGTGTTAAATCAGAATTTTTCAAAGAACATCAGTACGCCCAGCTGACGTCTGCATGACCTGATATAGCTCAACATGGCTTGTCGTCTCCCCCTACGTCTGTAAACTTGGCCAAAACATCAGGGTGTGAATGTGCCTTTAAAGAGATCACAGAAAAACTAAACAAATCTTGATGTTCTGCTCTTTAATTCTGGAAGTTGTCTTGCTGAAACAAACCTGCCTCATGGCACAGAGTGATACAAAATAACTCACATTATCATAACATTTTCAAATTGTTGAGAGTAAGTTATGTCTGTAACAGCCTTTTAGCTCTCCAAATATGCTGTTAGAGCTAAGCTGTCAATTCCATTTTTATAAAGTACTCAAACCAAAGAAACAAATCATTAGTAGCAAAGGAAATCCAAAACAACTACGTCAAGCATTTCTACTGCTTTCTGGAGTCACTGCATTAAAAGTGGTAGGAATGTGTGATGATTTATCAGGGGCAAAACTGACATTGAAATACTTGCAGAAGAATGGTGACCTCTGAGAGAGTGATGTTTAATAATTAAAAAGGGGAGTCACTCCATGAGGCATTCCTTTCTCCGCCTGTGGAGACACTTTGGTCTAACATGAAAAATTCTTGGAGGAGTCAATCAGGTAAAGAAAGAAATGTCTGAGGGGAGGTTCGGTTTGATCTGGCTTTATGCCCGGACCACTGATAACCTTGGGCATTAGCTCTTAGTGTGAAATATAGAAACAATAACAGCCAAAAATGCCCTAAAAGTATACATGTATTATTCATAGCAAAGGTATCTATCAGCTTTGAGGGAGTGGGCCGATGAAAGGTCTCTCTCTCTGGGGACTGACACCAGTGTGACCTTTAGCCACAGCTCAATCACAACAGGACTCTCGCTGTGCTTTGCCCTCAGACCACACTTGTTATTGGACATTGAGCTCTTCCATACATGCTCCAAAAGGTCAAGAGCACATTCACCTCAGTCAAGACACATTAACTCAGAACTTGATACTTAACAACTAAAGCGAAGCCCAGATTGTCACTTCACTTCAACATTTACTCAAGGAGGAGTTATCTGTCTGTTGGGACCACACAACCAGCCCCCCCCCCCCCCCCCCCCCCCCCCCCCCCAAAAAAAAAGTACCACATTATTATCTTTATGGGTGCACAGCAAGGGACGACCTCTGATGTTGAACAGTGAAGCAAATGCAGGAAAATACTTCAGTGTCCATTTGAGGCTGGCTGCAGAACCACAGGTAGACACATGTATACTCCATGTTAAAGAGCACAAATTCATATATTTACAGCCAGGCTAAGTTTTGTGCATTATCAGGTGTAATAAAGGGTTTAACTTATTTGAGACAGATGTGTTGTAGTTGCTTTCAAAAAGGCTAGGCTTCATTTGAGTTAAATCTTTTGTTCTTCACATTTGTCTAAATTGCTAGAATGGCCGATAATCACTGTGGTAGGTTCAACTTTGCATTTTTCTGTTAATTCTTTACAAACTGGAAGTTGGTGACCTCCATTGTTGAACTTCAAAATACCACTTCAGGCACCAAAGGGTGACATCAATTTGACTATGTCTGTCTTCTGTTCAGTCAGTGGCAATGTGTCCTCACTAGTCTAGTCTCAGGACCAACCATGTCCTCCATAGTAAGACATTTTGACCCAAATTTAAAAAAGACTTTCTACCATTTTAAATGATTCAAAGAAAAAAAATGTTGCATTTTGGACCAAAGATTGGACAAAGAGACGAGTCAAAGGAAATATGCTTTTACTTTAGAGAAGCTTTAGGAAGAAATGCTATTTTATCATAAGAAACAAAGTATTTTTACTGATGAATAAAATCCCAGTATATCAAGATATATCATAATGTCACTGATGAATCACAATATGTATCATATTATAAGATTCTTGCCAATACACACCCCTATTATTTGAGAAATAAACTTCAATTTGTAGATGTATACATAACGTTGGTTACCATGAGGATCTCACTGTACTAGCTGTAAGATGCTCTCACTTTAACAGTCACATTTACTTATAATTTAAGAGCACCAAAGTAAGGTCAGCACAAAATCAAGATATATGTAACTTGACTCAAGGAAAAATAGCAATACTGAAATAAATTCTAAACACAGAATTCAGGCCAGTTTTGGTGACTTTTTAAATGCAAGTAAAAGCATTTTTATTGGTAATTTAAGTATTTTGTTCCTTTATAGTACATTTTCAATGCTTAAGACAATTTTAAGAAACAATTAGTTACAGCAATTTTCTAAAGGAAATATCACTGTGTTTAATGTTCTTTGGCAGATTTTGTTGTGTTTTTCACTCTCTCACACACACACAAACACATACACATATATGTTTTAGAAGTCACTGGCATGTGACCTTGTTGGCCAGTTGCCTATCCTGTCACAGACAGTGTAGGGAAGCAGTAATTACAAGAATAAATTGTTTTTTTACAAGATAAATACCATTAAAAATAACTTATCATGCTGCTGTGCTTTGTACTGAGCAAAGTAACAAGTAAAACACTTCTGTGTTAACAAAAATTGAAACCCTTTTACGTCTCGTTGAGTAGATACATTAGTGTTATATCTTTTAGTGGTAGGCTTAGGTTAATGGGGACAGGAACTGATGTCATCTATTGGGGGTATTTTAGCACTTGACTCTTTAGCTCTTATTAGCTACACTTGGCTTCAGCTGAGTGGAACACATCAGTGTGCAGCTGCGTCTGAAGACCCTTCATGTGGAGGGTGCGAAGAGACACAGAACACTGGGGACAATGAGAGAGTTAAAGAGTATTTTTGACACGTCACTATGTTTTGTGTTTATGTGGCAACTTTTATAAATCCCTTGTACACTTCCCTCTGACCCCATGAGACACTGCTCAGGTCTGCCCAGCCCTGACACTGTCTTTAGAAAGAAGTACAAACTAATCAGTCAACCACCTTTCCCATTTCTAAGACAAGTGCTTTGAAAGCGTTTGTGTCATTGCAAGGAGATTTCAATTCGTTTTTGTCCTACATATTTATCAGTGAAACCCTAACAATAGTTTACTAATAGAGAGCACATATTATAGAGTGAAGTTGTTGTTCCTCTCGATTTAAAAAAAAAGGTAAGCACTGGAGCACCGCAACCTGCCACAGCAAGAAGAAGTGTAGTGGGGCTTTATCCTTAACCATGAACAACAAGCGGATGCTGTCTGAGGATCACTGCCACAATGAGTCTTAGGAAAAATGGATTACATGCAACATGTTTAAAGCTGAATGAAACAGTGAGTAAAAAGACCTATACCCTGCCATTCTCACAGAGAAGGAAGCTTCAAACTCATTATTGACACTTTCAGATCATTTGTATCACGTAGAGCAGTAGTTACTGGCCTTTTACATCAGTTTTTCCAAAGAACAGTTAAGCTCCCGAAGACCTACAAAATAAATATTTTAGAAATTTTTGTTTAAAAACCACACGTTAATTGTTTTCATTGATAAGATCAAGATAAAATTATCTTAAACACACAAGGACTTTGAAAGGAAGCATGCCCTCAGCATGTTATCATTATTTCAGATAATAAACAAAATTTTGACAGGCTTAAAGTCCCGAGACGCCTCTTGGGGGGATGGACCCCCATGTTGGGAACCAAGCATGAAGGGAGGCTTTATAGGTTACCTGCTCACTGACCCTAGAGTTAGGCCATGTCCTTTCCATGGGGCTAGTGTGGCAGAAAACTATAACAAAAACAACACAAAGGGGACAACATGTTCAAAGTGGCTAGTCTGCAGACTGTACCCTGCTTCAGAGCTATTTCTCTTTTTTGTGACAATAAAAGTTAAACAGAGACAATCTGGATTATTTTTAAGGGAAAGTAACTAAAGACAGATTATTTAAAATTATTAAACTGACACATTGTGATTCTGGTAGCAAGAAAAAGTGCAGTCAGAGTACTGTCGATTACTTTGAACAGTATGGTGTTACCCCTAATGCTAACAGTAGACTTTTGCCATAACTGTTTTTTCATGTTACCAACCTCCTCTGCAACCAGCTTTAGGGTCCTGTCCCACAGTTAATACCTCTGTTCTATGGTGCACAGCAGAAAACACACACACCTTAATTCAACAATCTTTGTCCTAAACAGAATGCAATGCAAAGATTGGAAATATGGCCTTATCATTGTTTTTTGTAGTCACATTGACAAACTGGATAATAATATTCCCATTTACATCCATTTAATCCACTTATTAACAGGTCCACTATTCTTCTCCTTGGATTACAGAGGAATAAATTGAGCAGTAAACCTGATGCATGATGCTGCAACCAGGCCTAATGTAATCTGGTGGACAGCTGCTGAATAATGACACAATCTGGAGGTATAACTGCAGTAAATCTGAGCAGCAAACACAAAGCCAGCTTGCTCCCACATCGCCTGTCCGTCCTCTTGTGGTAAACTGAGTTGCAATGATTTACAGCGCTCCTTATAAAGCCTCCTTCCTGTCTGCTCGGCGTATAAGCCGTCTGGTTGTCCGACCCCTGCAAACTTCACCAGTCAGACCACATATAAACACTGAGATTTGTTTTGCTCCTGCCTTTTGATCGTCTGTTTGCAGTGGATCCTCTTTAACCACATGGTGCCATTTTGTTTATGACTGGCCCCGTACGACCTGCAAATAAATGTTGTAATATAAAACGATGGGTTTTTATTGAATGCACATGTGTTGGTTTTTCAAACTCATCGCCCATGTGCTCTGTTTGCTGTTAATGTGCTTAGATCAGCAGATGGTTCAGATTTGATGGTGTTGAAAAAGCTCCAATTTGAAGTAGCTCGTGAAATTGTTGAAATAAAGCCTGGGATGATATGTCGTCAAATGAAGGCGCAGAACGAGGCTTCAATAATAGTAATAAAAACACAGAAAGTGGATCGAACAGTTCATGTGCTTTTGAGAATTATTACATAACACCTTCATCTGAGATGGTCCTGAAGAGTAAAACACAAAAACAAATAAGAAAACACATCACAAAACACTTTTACAAGTAATGAAAAGTAACAGAAACAATACCATGACAAATAAAAATGAATGACAAATCAAAATCAAAACCATAAATAAAAATACATTATGAATAATTGAAAAGAATGGAACAACAAATAAGACAGCTTGACAACAAATGAAAAACAGCTCACTAATCGCAACAACAAATAAAATCATGACAAATAAAAACACAACAACAATTCAGTAACAATGACAAATGAAAACACAAAAACAAATTGTAAAAAAAATAGTTCCAAGTCAATAAATGCTATGCCATAAAACAGGAAAGACTAACATCTAATCAAAAGACACAACAGCAAATCAAAAAACATTTTTTTTTCTAAATCAATAGGTATAATGTCAGGAAGACATAAATAAACAAATCCTCAACATGAAATAAAAACCACAGTTACCCCCGCCACAACAAATCAAAACCACATAGCAACATATCAACAAACACAAATGCCATAACAAAACATAACAACAAAATAGACAAATATAAATAAAAATAACAAATCAAAAGCCACCATGATGAATAAAATGCATAGCAAATAATAAGAAAATACAGCAACAAATCTATAAAAGGTGACCACAGATCCAAAAAAACACTGATAAAAAAACACAACAACATATTAAATGCTACAACAACAAATCAAAAACAAAGCAAAAAATTAAATTTACTCAATAAATAATTGTATTTTGGTGACTTTTGATTTGCCATTGCTTTTAGATTTTCTAATATGTTTTTATTTGTTGCTTACTGTATTTCCTATATAGATTTGTGTCATTTTCTTTTCTTTCCTTTCTGTTTTATATCTGATTGTTTCTTTGCCATTGTATATTTATCTGTTTTTTGTTTTCCCATTTGGTGTTGCTTTCAATTTGTTGTAGTGTTTTCTTATTTATTTTTGTACTTTTCTTCATTTGTCATTGTGCCTTTTCTATGTGATTTTCCACCATCTTTTAAATTTAGTTGATTTTTTTGTCTTTCCAATTGTTGTTGCTCTTTTTTGTGTTGTTAAGTTTTTAAATTGGCATTGTGTTCTAAATTGGAACTCTGTTTTTGTCCCTTTTCTCTATATTGCACTTCTTTTGTATTTTGTTATTGTGTTTTTCATTTTTCTTGCAGGGTTAACCTTTTTTTGAGTGTTTTTTGATTTTGATTTGGTCGTACTTCTTGAAGGAAGGGGTCATTTGTTGTCAGTGTCTGTGATCATTGGGGGTTGTTTTTATTTTTTTCTTCTTCTTCTTTCGACCTTTATGTATTGTGGTGTTATTTATTTGTTGTTGTGTTTGATATTTATTTATTTTTGTTATTTTTTATTGCTTTTAAAATTTCTTGTGTTTTTTTGTGTTTTTTTTTGTTGTATTTTTTGATCAGTTGTGCTTTTTTTTTATCTGTCTTTTTTTTTTTTTGATTTGTTGTTGAGTGTTTTTGGTTTGCATGTTCACCTCTTCAGGGCCTCCGTACTCACCTTGCATAAATACCACATGACCCGGTGCGGCTCTGCGGATAAGCTCTCATTGAAAAGGATTTGTGCAAAAGCATGTGAAAATTACCACAGCAGTGCACGCCGTGTGTGTTCAGCCTCCTCTCGAACCAGTGTGTGAATCCACTCCGTCCCTCTCCAGTGTGTGTGTGTGTGTGTGTGAATGCTGAGCCAAGCCTCTTTGTTTCCGACGACGAGAGGAGCTGTACTCTATGGACCTGCACATTTTCCACTCAATTGAATGGCCCTCTCAGATCATTAAATGTCCATTCATTAGCCAGGGACACTGAAGGGGACTTAGCGCTAAGGCAAACAGTGGGAGGCCTGTTTGAGGGCACACTGTAGCTGCAACACTGTGGGTGGCAGTGTCCTTCAAATGTAGCACCTGAGATGACCAGATTAAAAATGTTCTCAAAGGTAGCTGTGATGTCACGTTAGTATGACTAGTACAATATTTAATTTCATTAATTTAGCTAATAACTGTTTTTCGCTCATGTATTTCAAAAAACTTTTTCGATCTGTTTCCATAGGCTTTTCACAGTGTTTCAGCACTGAGAGCTATGACCACTGTTTGCCACCAGTATCGTACAAATCAGTAGGACCAATATGAAGACAGAAATTTGCTCTGTCGATTATTTTAGCCTTTTCAAGTGAAATAATAAAAGTATTTAATTAAAAAGTTATATTTTTCATTATTTTAGCAAACTTCTTTTAGCTGTTTAAGCTAATTTGATCAGTGCGTTACTTTTAGCTGCTAGCCTGGTGTAGCCAACAGTTTGCTTATAATAGGCTTTTCACATTTTTCAACTTTTAAATTTTGAGCTGTAACATCATTACTTTGAGGTTATTTAGCACTTTTTCAAACTCTCACCAAGCTTTTCATACAATGTGGTGCTGCTTTTAGCTAACTTTTCTGTTCAATTCTCAGGTCCTCTTTTGTGCTCTACCATTAATTAGCCTATTCTTGAAGCTAACTGTTTTAGCTGTTGTGGGCCTGTTTTGAGCCGCTATTGTTTTTTTAATCTGGGGATTTACTTTTCAGAATTATCCAATAGCCTCCTCTATTAACTACTTTATATTGATTTAATATTTCAGCTGATTTTATCAGCTATACTCCTCAAAAGAAGTTTTGAAACATTTTTTGGTTGATTATTTCTCTCCCAGAATAAGACTAACTAGTATTGTGTAGAAGTTAAGTGTATGGGTAGTGCCCAGAAAAATGTGCCAAAATCACAACTTCTCCTGGAAGAAAGACAGGGCTGATACCAAATAATGCTGCCACTTTGAGTACCATAACACCAGCTTCCAGTTGCAGGGGATTTTGGCAAAACAATTTTGGGCAGTATATACCCACACATTTAGCTCTGTTGCTTATTTCATCTTTACAAGTTGTACCTTGTTGTAAAAATGACTAATCAGACTTTCCAACAATATGATATACTATATGAATTGGAATTATTTAAGGGGAAAAGTAATGAACCGAAATTACGTTGCCAAACTTTTTTTGAGGAGCATAGTTTGACAACTAGCTATTCCAAGTTATTAGTGTACTATACTCAGTTTGACCTCCAAGCGCACTACCATCCTGAAAGCCTTATTCAAATTTAACCATTAGCTAACTAAGGTATCAACTTTAACTCGTTGAATATTTTGCTGACTTACTCATGTAGTTTAACCACTTTTATTTTATTTTTCTTGATGCATTTATGAATTTAGGGTCAGTTGTTTCAAGCTAGTAATTGCTTTCAACTTAAGCTAACAGTTTTAACTCGACAGTACTACTTGTTTCACATTTCCAACAACTGATCTATTTATTTACTTTGTCTAAAAATTGACACTGTAAATTCATCTCTATAAGCAATGGTCAAGAGTTTATAAATTACTGTTACATTTTTTAATGAAGTACAGGTTTTATACTTGAGCCTACTTCAAGCCAATGCAACAGATGAGCAGATGTAAGGCTATTATTTTGTGCACTTTTTTAACTGATTAACCACAACAATAATCCGTTTTAAATTTTACTAACTTATTATTTTCAATCACTGGTTTATTTTCTAAAGCAATTTGTTGAAATTAATCTACTTGTTTGTTTACTAGTTTTATGTCCTTTCAGCACCATTTCATGTTGCAGCTGTCTTGATTTTTGTATGAATTAATTTGATAAATGTGTTGTCCCAAAAAAGAATACTAAAGCTCAATTTTTTCTCAAGCAGTTGCAGGATTCCTAAAAAAGGTAAAATTATCTGTCTCTGGTGTACAAACTGTTCATTTCCTCAACCAGACTTCATGTCATCATGTGCCATCATCACTTCCCTGAGGACACCAAACCCGGCTCTGAAACCTGTACAGGAGACAAGGAGGAGATCGGAGGTAGGGGGAAGGGAGCTTGAACTTTTCAGAGCCATTGTTTATACAGAAACTTACTCTTGGTCAGGCAGATTAGAGGTGACGTAAACTGACGCACTTCGCCTCAACCTGATGTTCTCAACATTTGTGACTCTCATGGCAACATTTGATTTAGGGCAAATGACCACATCTTTACAAGATGAATATTAGAGACAAAGGTGGATTTTTTTGGTGTAAGTTGAGGAGGAAAATGGGGCAGAATGGGCCCCTGAAATTTGCCATGCTCAGGCATGCCTTGAAAAATGACAACACTGCAGGCTGTGTGAACAAGCCCACCTAATGACTAGGTGGAGGTCTTACACAAGACTTTTCTGTGATTTTCCTCCCTACACAAGAAGGCATTTTAGCACGTTTTTGGGGCATTTGTAAATCGCATACACCTAAAAGATTTTAAGAAACTCTTTATGTACTTTTAGATGTTCAGCAACACATCTAAACTTTACTGCTTTGTAAATGTTACAGTTACATTTCTACATGAGGTTTAACCGGCATCATATTAGAATTTTATACCTCAATGGTGGTATAAATTTGTTACCTCTCAAACAAATAAATCAAAAGGTGCCTCTCAACAGCAAGAACTTTACTCAGGACCTTGGAGCCTTTTGATGACCTCTGCATTTTATTAGTAGAATTCAGAATCATAATTGAGTTCTTATTATTGATGTACCCCTTGAAAAGCTCCTTCAGGGATAATATTTCCTATCATATTTAGTTGTTTCTTTGATGCATGTGATAAAACTGAGGGAGAAAAAAGATTCAATGGTAGCCTATTATCTCATGGCTAAGTATTCCAGCAGTAAAGCCACTTTAAATACAAATGAATGGAGGTAAATTCGCTGGAAGTTACGGGACAGCAGTGCCTAAGTAACAGCATTTCTCCCTAAGTTTGCCGTAAACATGCTTTTTCATAAAAGAAATTAAAATATTAAGCAAATAAATCTCAGAGAACACTGGTTAAATTAAAATACTATAATGTCAACAATAAGTAAGGTATTTTGTAAATCTGAGGTCTTCTCCAGTTTCAAATAGTCCTGTTTATACTTGTGAAGTTTTCACAAGTATAAACAACATTAAAAAAAAAAACATTTACACATTAAAGGGCTATTAAAGGCAGGGTTGGTAATCAGATTTAGATACACTTTTTGTTATACTGGTTAAAATGATTGTTATGTCCCGATGGCCATCAA
Source organism: Cetoscarus ocellatus (assembly GCA_037902135.1). NCBI lineage: Eukaryota > Metazoa > Chordata > Actinopteri > Labriformes > Labridae > Cetoscarus > Cetoscarus ocellatus. The sequence goes on along the minus strand of JBAMNC010000904.1, from coordinate 2,410,071 downwards.
TGCATGATGTGTTCTTAAAAGAGAGCGAAAAATAGCCACTGTCTACAGCAGGAGTAAAACAGGGAAAACACCAACCAATCACATTGATTTGGACGAATTTATTAAACCAATCAAATCCCGCACTGCTGTTCTGCCCACCTTCTGTGCTTACATTTTGCCGGCGTGCACAGCCCCTGAGTCAATGTGCGTAGCTGAGCTGAGAGGGATCCAAGTATGCTGGAGAATGGCAGAGAGACTACCTATACCCGATTACTGGTAACCACTCCTGCTGCTAAACAGAGCAAGAAAAGAAAGACAGAGGCAGAGAAGGCCGAAACAAAAAAGAATTTGGACAAAGCCAGGGCAAAAACGAGACTCAACATCGGGTTGTGAGTACTAACTAACTTGCCATGTTTGTTTGTTTGTTTTCTTAACTTTACTATGATAATGTTTTGGTGATTTCCTACCACTGAGTGAGACGTGACTTAGTGCAAATCAAAAACGATGGGCTGAGGACAGGTTTTGAGTCAGTGGTTTTGAATTAGTCATATGGTCGCAAATCAGTGGCACTCGTACATGTAAGCGGGGGCGTCGTTTTGGAGGCGCACCAGGGAGGGGGTGCTGGACGGAGTCCTGAGGAGATTCTACATTCAAATTCATGCTAGTTTTCCGTGATTACCAACCCTGCCTTTAAATGTTGTCAATATCATGCATTTATGCACGGTTCATCGTGCAGTTCCTCTGCAAAGTCTGTTTCATTTTCAAATTTACACCACCAACTCAAAATCTGACTTGTGTTACAATTTAACTAGTGACCATGTGGTAGCAGATGTTCTTTGTGAATGTTTCTTTATTTAGATCTGATTTCAAGATCTACCTGATGAGTTAGATCAGGTGTTATAACAAAACAAAGAAAGAAAAAATAGCATTCATTAGTTCCCTGTAACTAGGGCAACCACAGATCCAGGCAGCCGTGGTCACCAGTAAACATGGTTACTTCGTACAGTGAGAGCTCTTAAATGTATTATAGTTGGGCATCAGAGCCAGTTTTTCAACCAGGCTGTAAACATGTTTATTAAGACTGTAAAAATGATTTGTTCTCTGCACAGTTATGTAACCTTCAGGGTCTCTGCAGCCAGACTCCAGTGGACACTCGAGGGACTACCGCTTTTGGCACCTCCACATAGGCCTCCTTTTTTGACCCCAGAGTTTGCCACTTGGCTACAACAGATGATAAATCATGATCAAAAACATCTCAAGCAGAATCTCCTCTGTTACCACGCTAACTTTAATGTCACACATATTATGATGCTGCTCTGTCCTTTACGTCAATGGCATCATCTTAGTTGTATTGCCTTTGTCCTCTCATAATCACCACGCACTGGACTGGTGGTGTGGTGCAAGTGTTTGTTATTTATCACACCTCCTTTCATTATTGCCCTGATATGCATAGTTTTTCTGAGATTTTATGATGCTGTGATGATGGGAACAATAATGAGCCAAAGGAGCTGCTTAAAAAAAAAAGTTCCTGGTACTGTTGTCAATATGCACCTAAAGGACTTTTTTTTAAACAGTTTTTTACCCTCTGCACTTGTTGCCCTTTTTGTCAGCACCTTAAATGACCCTTTAAGGGGGCAAACTTTGTTAAAATTGCATTTTTATTGTGTCATCCAGCCTGCAGATTCAGTGAAGATAATAAGCAGATAGAGAGGAGCAGCTTCATCTCGTCCTCTGTGATATTCAGTCTCAGCCAAAACAAACATGCGAGGATCAGGGTGGAGCTTCCTGCTTGAATCCTGGGAGAGGGCATCTCAACCCGGCAAACACACAGAGAGGGTAACTAAGGCTACATATTCTCTCTGCAGTGATAAGTTGAGAGTGTAACAAAGGGATTGAAAGGTCAAGATGAAGTGTGGGATAGTGTGGACCTGGTAAGAAAAAAAGGGAACTTGGACTTTTTTAGATAAAGTTCAATGAAGGAGGAATTTTGTAGCTGCAGATGGATCTAAAACACATAAAGAAAGCTGTATATTCTCACTCTACTCTCCCTAACCTGCATTCCCTTGGCTTGCAGCCCACTCAAAGAGAGGCCCCTGGTGAATACGAAAGTTTGAGTGGAGCGTGAACAAAGAGGTAGTAATCAAAGAAGTCTCCCTCCCTCTTTTGATCACTCCCTGAACAGCTGTTTCCACAGGCCGCTCTTACTCATCCACTCTTGGCAAAGTGCAGCATGAGAATGGTGGCATGCTTTTCACTGGAGCTGGAGTTGCCAAGACGGGGACACTTGTAAGCATAGCTCTGTGCAGAGGCTGGGGCTGCTGCCAGACTAGGCGAAAAGATGGAGAGCATTAGCAAGAGGAGGAGCATGTGATAAGACACTCTGGAGGAAAATATGTTGTTTACTAAAACAGGATATAAGAGACATGGGAATGTAACTTGTAAGAAGGAAGTACCTATTATTAAGACAGAAATACACACCAACGTGTTTTTGAGACCGCTCCTATTGAGGTCACTGTGGCTGCTCACTGCTGAATTGGACTCAAGGCCCAGGCCACTCAATTAGCGCAGTACAATGTTGTGAAAGCTGATTGTCTTTGAATGGTATCCAGGTCAGGACCTGGTGTCCCCATCCCACATGCTGTTTGTTTACATCCCCAAATTACAGCAGAATAAATATTTGTCAAAGTTTGCTCTCACAACAGGAGGTCTGATTATTTTTAAATACACTTATACCTACAAAGAAGGTGTTGTTCCAATGTAACAGCATGACTGTTAAGGCCTGTAAAAAAACGTCAAACCTGTTTTTTTCTGGAAAATGAGCCTTTAAGACCTGAAATTAATATCATTTCATTATTACCTCCACCACTGAGGTTATGCTTTTGCCTTTGTTTGTCTGTTTGTTTGTTTGTTTGTTTGTTAGAAAGATCCTGCAAAAAATACTGGATGGATTTTGCTGGAATAATCAGGAGGTTGTAACAGCCCAACTTAAGAAAGAGAAATTTGAGTGGTGATCCTGATAACAGCCACTAGTGAACGATCGTTTTCACACAATATTAAACTAATGATGATATTAACACGATTCCAGGTGATAGGGGGTGGGTTTTTAGGGTCAAGGAATTTTAATATGATGGTTACTTAATTATGTAACTATCGCTTATTGGTGTGACAGCAATATGTACGCTACCTTGGCGGAGGTTTGTACTCTCTGAGTGCTGTCTAGTTATTTATGCAACAGGTTCCTCTAACCTGGATACACTGCACTGGACTGTACACAAGCTTGATGACATACTTCAGATTGCTCTGAGGGTCGTCAAACTTGTGCACAGAGTCTGTTCTGCTAATCCATTATGTTAATCTATCATGTGTAAAACAAACATGGACAGACTTTTGTGTTGCTTTCTAGAATGTTGTGGCACTTCATGTTTGCCTCTAGTTTTGCTTTTTTGCCTCCAGCTAATGTTGTGACATCACAGTAACACATGTCAAAGAAAGGGTTGTTTTCTATTGTTAGAAAAGGACCCCTTAAACATGTTATGATAATACAATAATAATAATAATAATAATAATAAATAATAATACTACATTTTATTTGGAGGCGCCTTTCATGTCGCCCAAGGTCACCTTACAGAAAATAAAAGCATAAAAGCATAATGAAAGCATGAGAGATCGCAGAGGTTATTAAAACAAAACATCAACATAAAAACAAGTGAAGTGCACAGTGTCCAGTTAGAGGGAATATGCCATAGTAGTGCCTTTTTTCTTTTTGTCCAGTTTTTGTCCAGTTTTTGCTGTTTTATGCCTTTTTGATAGAAGAGAGAGACAGTGGAGGGACTTCTAGAAGGGGGTGAGGGAGAGCAGGGGAGGACATTCTGCAAATGGACCTCAGGCAGGAATCAAACCCGGCCTGGCAGATGAATATATGAGATTTCTGTGGTTGCTTACCACTCCACCAGCATCCCAAAAGTGCCTCCTCGTCACTAAGAATTGTCCATAAAAGGTACGCTAAATGTGAACCGAACTGCACATGTAACACAGTGTATTTGAAGGTGAGGAGGAGGTGTGCTGACTGCTGAGCGTGACTGCACAAAGACAAATGTCATTAGCGCTCCACTGAAAGCAGCAGATGGCCAATAGCACTGACCCTCGCTGTGTTTTTGCCCACAGGAGAGCCGATGTGGGTGGAAGCTGTCCTGCAGGGGTGCATTTAGCTTCAGAAGATGTTTTGGATATGTTTATGTGCTTGTGTGTGTGTGTTTTTATGCGTTGGTCTGCTGTGTGTATGTTTAGGAATAAGGTCACAACCTTTAACATCTGGCCACATGTGTCTTCCATTAGCTTTTTGACTCCTTTGGCAGCTGTGCACACCACTGGGAACACATTAGCCAGACCTTACCTGGGCCTTTTCCTCTGATGGCCTGTAGTGAAACACGCACTCATTCACACGTACACATCATCTCTACACAGCGAGCTTTCCTCATGTGAGTACAGCAAGGCCCACAAACCATATTTCCTTGCCAATTTACAACACCACTGGGAGCCTGGAACGATCATTGTTTCAGAGAAATCCCAGATCAAGTTGAGTATTTTTAGTTTAGAGGGATGGGAGCACTGACAAGTTGGAGCCAGTTCCAGGAAAGTTGTTGCAGTTTTCTGATGGCTTCGCTTTGTCAAATCAGAGCTGGGTTAATGCATTCTGCAGATCACACACTTAGGAGATATCTGGAAACATTTGGAGGTAAAACCAGCAACAGTTTACTCTTCAAAGAGAAGCAAAAAAGCCAAAAGCATCAGGTGATTTTCTGTCTGCAAACACAGACTATAGAAAGTCCTTGACTTGGTGCTTTTTCTCTTATTATCTCAAATCAGGACTGAAGGAGGGAGAGCAAGGAAGAGAGGGAGTAAGCGGTTAATAGACTTCCAGCTCTAATACTCAGTCCCCCCGTCATCCCCCCACAACACACACACCATAGACAGACCGCTCAATCAGATCAGGACAAACAGGCCAGTGGCGCTTCATTACCGTGAGGAGGTCCAAGCTGCTGCCTTGAAGTTTTTCAAAGGGAGAAGAAGTTGTGTTAATGGTTGTGGGGGCGTAGGAAGCGGAGTAATTAGACTCTAAACATCCTTTGCAGAGTAGGTGTATGCATGCAGAAATTTGGGCACAGTACTGAACATTGTGTGTAGATGTGATCGCCTTGATTTATGAATTTGTGTGTGTGTGTGTGTGTGTGTGTGTGGCGGGTGGGGGTTGGGGGTTGGGGGGGTTGGGATTATTTATTTATCTATCTATTTATTGGACTTTTATTTATGTTTAAGATATTGTGAGCATGTCCTCATTAAAAAATAGAAAACACTCGGAAAGCGCAGACCTCCACGAAGACAGCTTCATTTAGAATAACCTTAAAAACACATAAAACAGAGTTACTAGTATGAATGTGTGTTCGTTGCATTTCTATAGCTTTATTTGTTATCTCACAGTAGTGAAATTTTCTATGAGCCTATTAATTAGAGCAATATGGAAAAGTTGGATCCAGAATATTTCAAGTATCTGCATCATTATTTGTTGTCTGGTAGAACCTGTCATAGTTATCCTGTACTATTTTGCCAAGCATTTTGAGCATCATTTGTGGAGTTAAAAGTAAAAATGTTGAAAATGGCCCTATCCGTTCAATCTAATCGATTTGTACATGGAGCATTTCTGACCTATCCTGGAAGTTTTACCAAATTTCATTCCTAAATTTTTGAGTTATCTTGTTAACAAAAAAATAAACTAACAAATGCCTGCAAAAACATAACCTCCTTAGCAGGGGTAGCAATGACTGGGTCTGAATTCACTCCCTAATCGCTATACATTATAATGCTCCATATAGTGAACAAGCCCTTTTGAAGTGGTGTATTTGACCCAGCATGATATAGTGCACTCATTGTATCCCACAATGCACCATAAAAAAAATGTGAACAACCTATGGTTGCTCGAACCAACAAAGCCATTGTGAATGCAGAACAAAGCCCTCCTGACTGAAATGTGCATTTTGCTGCTCCCAGATGAGCAGAGCAACCAGCGTAAATATGAAACATAAAAGCACAGGGGGCATCATGTTTTGTAGAATTTTTATTAAAATATATTGAACTAATGTGTTTAATTTTTTGATGGAGCTATTGTTTACAGCCATGCTCTACCGCAGAATGCTACACTGTGTCACGCTGGTGTGTTGTCACTCAATTCTGTAGCTGGTGCGGCTCTGCCTTGAAGTGAAGGTACAGGTGGAGGTGGAGACGCAGAGTTCACTGCTCCAAACTGTACCGAACTGTACTGAACCAAACCAGACCGCTCAATGGAAATGCAGCTTAAGTTGAACAGGGCATTAAACTATTAAAACATGTTAGTTTGGTCTTCCTGTGCCAATACTGCAGTGGCACCATTTGTTTCACACTGTATACAAGTATCTTTCTAATGTTCCTCTTCATTCAAAATTTTATTTGAAGCTTTCATAAGCATTTGTTTTGAGGGCTTCATGATATTCAGCACATTCTGGAATGTGGACAGAAGTATTTTAAAACCGAAATACCAAAGAAAAGCTGCAAAGAAAAAGATTTTTTTTTAAAAAAGGCACTACATTGTGATGTCGAAGTATATATTTTTTGCAAAGGCTAAATCTATTGAACTTATGAGTTCTCTGAGAAAATCACCAGACTAGTTATGTCCAATTCTCCCTCTTTCATCATGTCTGTCTTGTTCTTTTTGGCCTTAAGGGGCTCCCGTAATCACTCTGATAACTCTCAGGGATTTGAGAAGTTGCAAATGGGAAGTAAATTACTTTCTCTGAGGGGAAAGGGCTTTATTTGTAATGTATAGTACAAAGGTTTTTTTTTTTAAAAGCTTGAGAGCGATCAGAGCAGACTGTCCCGCAGTAATTACTGGTTTCTGTGAGCGAGGAAGGAGCTTTTGTCCTGAACTGGAATCAGGCCAGCTGCTCTACTTTTACACACTGCATTATTACAGACGTACAAAAAGCTGGCTCATGTTTCTGTGTTGTGAGGGTTTGATTGGTGGCGTAAAGAGAGTTCATTTAACCCTGGGCAGAAAGGATTTTCACCTAGAGATATACATTACAACCTCTCTGACATAGAAGAGGAAGCAGACCTTGACACTGAGGTTCATTTGCACACATGTTTAAACCAAAGAAAAGTCTACTGACTGTACATGTGCATGAGCGTATGTCTGCAGGTTTTGGGAGTGGGTCTCTGCACTGTCTGTTATGCAAGACATCAATGACTGATTGAGGAAAAAAAAATTGTAAAATCCTGACAATAGAAAACACAATTTCATGGTTTGAGTCTTATGTGGAAACCAAATTTTGGCAGTCCCAGAACCATAGCAGAGCTCCCCTTCACTCAGGAACCCAGTTTGGGAACCAGTGTGCCGGACCAAATTGTGCACACCAGGGGTTGGCAACTTTGGTTACTAAGAGGGCCACATTAAAATGATCTGTGCTGCCAGAGGGACAGACTTATTTTTTCAATTTGAAGGGTTCAAAAAGTGACAAATACACTACTCAAGAAAAGTTGAGGAAAGTTATATCAGTCAATTATTCCTCCCCTTTAATAATACCAAGCATTGTTGTATTTCATATCGCTGAAAAGCCTGATCAGTCAGCTTTACAGTGAGGTACAACTTATAAGTATTAAGCAATTGAAGAGTTTACTTACAAAAGAAACAAATTACAAGTTTGAATGTGATATCAATTCATCACACTGTGTTTATGAGGGGACTACAGGTTATTTTGTTATATACCAAAAACATGAACATTGTAACATCATTTAATGCCAGAGAAAGATGTGCTTTCAACAAAACATCATTGCACAGAGTGACCACCCAAAAGTAAATTTACTTAATTCAATGAATTAGGATTCTTGACCTTCTACCTCTAAACACATTATATCTTCATATTACTGTATGTCTGTGAGAGTGATCTGCTGGCCCTGACAACATCATAATGAAATCTGAGATGCTAGCGCCATCTGCTGGTTGATATTTGAAGCTACAATATGATGACTATTTCACTCTAACAATACTTCTTAACTGCTGTACATGCAGTATAGTAACTCATTTACATTTACTATAAATGTGTGTGTGTGAGTGTGCAGAGGTCTGTGTGTATTTTTTGTGAATGGGCCTCTTTGTTTCCTCAGTTAATCACATATTTTCTCCTATGTTCATTTTATGATTGCTGATCAGTGAAAGAGCAGTGATGGGTAAAGAAGACAGGCTGGGATAGTTTTTGAGGATCTGTGATTGTAGAAATCTACAAGCACAGGACGACCATAAGACACAAAGACTTGAGTAAAGTTAACCTTTGTTGACATTTTGAGGAGAATCCCATGAATCATCTTAAAGTATCAAATTCATAAGCAAGGGAGGATCATGAGACCCAAGGACCTTTGAAATATGACCTCCGAAATCAGTTGATTGTTAAGTCAATATACAAAGAAAACTCTCAAAGTGTTCTTGGGATTTTCCATTAATAATCAAAAGATGCACTTACAGATCCACATAGCTGACCTTTGACCTAGCGTGGTCACCCAACAAAGTTCGGAAGAAAATACCTCAAAGACATTTTTATTCCTCCACAATGCCGACAACTGGGGACAGAAGCATTATGATTTTTTTGTTGTCTGTCTGCACATACACACAATACATACACGCAAAATATACACACAATACATACACACACAAGCATGGACGTGCAGATGACAGGGTCAAGGCTGTGTGACCTCAAGGACTCTCTTATAAATCAGATTGTTTATCTCGGTGAGGTTCTCCTGGTTAGATTAAGTTTGAATCGTCTTTAAACTTTGACCATATCTTGACCTGAACTCAAAGGTGAACAAATTAGATTTTGGAGGGCAAAGGTCATAGGTTGAGGTCAAAGAATTATTTGACCATCCTTTTGTTGTGAGTACAATATTTCAACAACACTTAATGGGATTTCCATCAAACTTTGCAAAAATGTCAACTCTGTCCTATCCAACACCTGATTAAGTTTTTGGCAGTGTGGGTCAAAGGTCAAATCATAGGTTCCATAATTCCATTTTTCGTGTCAGAGGTCAAAGGTCAAAGAATAAATATATTGTGGACACAATTTTGTGACCATATCACAAGAATGGTTTGAGGGATTTTCTCCAAACTTTGCACAAATGTCCACCATAACACACCCTTGAACTAATTAGATTTTAAAAGTCATAGGTTAAAGGTCAACATCATGGAGTCTCTTGGTCACCTTTTGCTTGAGAATGAAATATTTCAAGAGTACTCAAGACATTTCCATCAGAACACTGCACTGTAGAGACAACAGTCACTCTGCCTGCGTCTCTGTGATTAGAGCTAATGTTGTGATCTGTGATGTGACGTCCACAAAAGGGAACTTCATTTTTAATTCCTGATCAGGAAGTACTTTATAATCCTGAATGCAATTAGAGTGAAAGAAATGTTTGTCTGGACACTGTGGCTAGAGTTTCAGACTGTGGTCGTGGAAATGCTTTCATCAACCAGAGTTTGTTAGTCTAGTAAGGCCGCCAGTAAAAGGGGGTTAAAGGGGAAAGCTTTCTGGGGCCCCACCTCATGAGGGATCCATGAGAGTTCAGAAAAAATTTGTTCCTCCTAAATTGCAATGATAACATTTCCTACTATTAAAAGGTCAACATTTTTTTACAGACATATTAGTGGAATTTTGCTGGTTTCACAGCCATTTTTCTGAATACAATACAGACTTCTTATCATGAAATCATTATTTTACAGAGGTCAGCTGATCTTAACTGTTGGGCCCCCAATTTTGGGCCATGTATTGCCATTCAAGGACTGAACGTTGGAACAGCAGCAATGAGCAGCTTTGGTGATTTTCACTCCAAGAGCATGCTGATCAGTGTCAGGCAAGTAAGTTACATTTCAGCCAGAGGCAGGCACCAGCCTTGGCGAGTTATGCCATGGGTTTATTTTACTAAATCACATCTAAAGGGGCCCCCAGTGGGTTTTTCAGGAGTCTGTGTGCAGCCCTGTTTTAATCTCTTATTAGTTCGAAACTCTCTATAGATTCAGATCAGAGAAACTTGGATTTGTATTTTCATTACATATTTGCATACATGAAAAAATGACAAATAGTTGTTTTCCCAGCTGGCAATGTAACAAGAAAAACAAATCAGAAAACACTCAAGTAGCAAGTTGTTGTGCAATAAGCAGGTTCATTATTCACAAAGCTGAAGACCACAACTTTCAGCAGATTAAACACTGCATTTTTAAAATGAGAACAGTCGAACTTTCCTGTAATTATCAAAAAGCCTGCAGTATTTTCATAACACTCAAAATTGTGCCATTTGTCTTTCCTTCAAAAGATATGACGAAAATATGGCGTGCATGTGCAGGACAGCTGAGCATGACTAAGAGTTTCAGCGGGATTGATCAAAGGCATTTTGGATTATGAGTAAATACATGGTTGACTAAACCGACTTTCAACCATCAGTATGCCATCTCAGATTTTTTTTAACAGGCTGTTAAGCCTGCTTTGAGATTTCAGAAGAATATCAAGTCAGTCCAACTCAGAGCAAAGGAGACGTGGTAAAAAAATGATTTTTTGACATCATCACAGTTCCACCATTTGACCGACAGGGTCCGTATTTCTTGGGATGATAATGTTTCAGAAACTCAAAAATTATAGAGCTCTACCACCAAAGGAAAGGGTGAGAAGTAACTGTTTACATTCACTCAAGTTACTGTAACCAAGTAGCATGTTTGTGTACTTGAACTTTTTTACTTTAACTTGAGTATGTTTTTGGGGCTGAGTCTTAGTTACATTTGCTACTGTCATAGCATCTGAGTACTGAGTGAGAAAATAAAATGGAAAGCCAAACCAAAGATCAAAGTTTTCCATCAACTTGACTTGTTAAGATATGACTTTTTTTTTTTTTTTACCTAGGTATTGATACAAAGCTTAGTATTATGATGACTGATAGAGAAATGATCCTTGAAACAGAAATAATGTTGGTCTAAAGGGATAGTTCAGTACTTTTGAGGTTGTGTTGCATCAGGTACTTGACAACAGTCAGTGAAGTGGCTGAAAGGATCCCAGCCAGTGCTGCACCTTTAAGGACAATGAGCTCAGATGAGCGGTAAGGTACACTGATGTTAATGGGTACAGTTGTTTTGCATAATTGTATGAACTTAATGTAAAAACAAGCAACGGATCTATGCTGGGTAGAATGTATGATTGGGTGAAAAACCATCCATCACTTCATACACTGCTTATCTCTTTGTGACCTGAGCCTATTCCAGCTGACACTGGGCACATCCTGGACTGGCTGACACCCAATCACACCGCTGACATAGAGAGATTCATGCTTAGGGTCAATTAAGAGTCACCATATAACCTAACAAGCGTGTTTTTTGTTTGGGGAGAAACCAGGGTATCTGGAGAAAACCCACACATATAAACAGGAAGAACAAGCAAGCTCCACACAGATAGACCACAACTACATTTGGGAGTCAAACCAGCAACCCTCTTGCGCTGAGGCATGAATACTAACCTGCTATGCCACTGTGTAGGCTGATGCTCGACATTTCAGGAATAAAAGCTTTATTTTCAATCATCAGAAAATTCGGGTGAACTGGCCCTTTAATCTGTGAAGGCTGCACTTGAGATACTCACCAAAAGATGGCGATGTTTTATCAAGCACGAAGGGTAAAGGATGGATGTGAGCATAATACAAAGACTCTAGTTTAAAAGAAAAAAACGTTTGTATGAAGGTTCAACTTCACTGTAGAAATAATTAATTTAAACCAGAGAGCACATCCAGCCGCAGCGTATATTTGGTGTTACAGTTAAATAGTTAAAGTTCTGTGAATAGTTTAAACAGCAGGGGGCGCTGTTTACCGTGCTTTTATCTGAAAGCTTCAGAAAAAAAGATTAGAATAATCAATTTAACTGTTTTAACTGTGAGATCCTCAGTATTTAATATTTTTAGAGAAGTGTTACTCCCAATAATGTAATTTGTCAAATTCAATTTGTTATGGACGATTTGGGCATCCGTAGTACCCTCCGTGATAGAGTGTATCTCTTTATTATCATTTTCTTACAGTGCTGATCGAATTTGCATTAACACACCTTCTGCGGACAGCGTGTGTGTGGAGGAATTCACCCTGAGGCTCTATCTGTTGAGCGGCTCTTTTACCTATCTGCTCTATCTCTTTCAGCAAAGTTCACTGTCCGCCAACACCTCTGAATGACAATGGAGAGGCAGTGGGAGTCCGACTGGCGGCCTTTCAGTGGCATGAATAAAAGTGTGATCTCTAACCACTGTTAAGAAAACATTGCATAAAAGCATTAAGGCTGGGGACTGTCTGGCTGCAGGATTAGGCTTCGGCTATTGTGCGTAAACGTCTTGGTGCCAGTGCCGAGAGGACGCAGAGAACTGGACCTTTGTGTTGTTTCCTCACAGACAATCCAGCCAAGCATAGGTGAACACAACGAACAGGTAAATGCAAATGTAAAGGGGAAACATAAAAAACAACGTCAGGGCAGCGAAGTATGCGTGCATGGACGCTCCTGGCTGAAGGCTGGGTTTCACCACGACTTCGCCTGGAGCGCAAGAAGGGGGGAAATGTGTGCAGCCAATGAGAGCGCAGCATCCAGCCCATTCTGTCTATAACTCTGTGTGACAGAAGCTGAGCGGTGCCACAACCAAGTTTCTGCAGCAGGGAGAGTTTCAGTGGAATATAAGCACACCAAAGCTGTGCGTCGACGCGCGCACACACCACCTCTTTGGCGCATTTTGTTGCTTTTACGCACCAGAAAAATAATTTTCTACGCGTGGATTTTTTTTAAACTCTGGAGGGCTGCTTCATAATGAGCGCCGGACAGACTTATGAGAAGAAGGTTGGGTGTATTTTGACCGATCTTCCAGGATCTATGAGCTGCCACCCGAACTCCAAGGACTCACCGACTCTGCCCGAGTCCTCGGTGACGGACATGGGCTACTACAGCGGACAGACTGCGCACGGGCAGCACGAATACTATCAAAGCCAAGCGTATGGACAGCCCATGAACTCTTACCATCATCAGTTTAATCTGAACGGAATGGGAGCTGCTGGAGCGTACGCCACCAAATCTGAATACCCATACACGAACAGCTACAGACAGTTTGGACATTACAACAGAGATCATCTGCAGGCGTCGCCTCCAAACTCAGGTAAATAATGGAGTTCACAATGTGAATTTACCTGCATATCGTCTCTACTTTTACTTGTACCTATAGAGCCGTAAAACACAACACAAGCTGTCCTTTAAAATCTGCCTGAGGTGAGCTACAAATATGACCCTCCTCAATCAACGATCCTGATTTTGTTAAGTCTTGAGGAAAACTATCCCCTTTAGTTTTTTTTAGTTTGTTTTTGGGATCTTGAGACATAAATTCTTCTCCATGACATGCTGACTGAAGTCAAACAAAGATCATTGTACACGTTGCAAGTCCCCGAAAATGTGTCCTTCACGTGCCTTTGTAGTATTCACCTTAATATTACATTTAATCAGCATTTTCAGGTCAAAAATTAAAATCCTCAATATAAGAGGAACATGATTTATGTTCCTATTTAACAACCCGCCTGGGAAGAAGCCAGCCATTAACAGCCGTCCATAAAACAATGATGGTCTGAGTAAAGCTTATAATATTCGCTCCATCAATTTTAACATGTTGCTTCTGGCCTAAAAAACTGGAGCTGTGACAAAAAAGGGAAAAATCCAGAGTAATAAAACTTTTTTTTTTAAATCTCTGTAACGTGTATTCTTGCACATTTCACTTACAGTGTAGTTGTGATCTAATTCAATTAATAAGCAAATTTTATCGGACTAATTTGGCACTGATGTTTGTGAACATAAGACTTTGTGTACTTTTACGCACAGAATTCACATACTCCTTTATCTCAATTCGAGATTGTGTCGCCTTTGATTCGCTGCTGTGCTTCAAACTCAATTGTTTAAGTTTTCTAACAATGATAAATAATATATGTTGGGGTTTTTTTTTCAGTGAAAGAAGAGCCAGAGCCAGAGGTCCGCATGGTGAACGGAAAGCCCAAAAAGATTCGCAAGCCGAGGACGATCTACTCCAGTTACCAGCTCGCCGCTCTGCAGAGACGCTTCCAGAAAGCGCAGTACCTCGCGCTGCCCGAGAGAGCAGAGCTCGCGGCCCAGCTCGGCCTCACCCAGACACAGGTATGCTGCACGAGCCTCTCTCACAAATCATAATAAACAATTAATAGATACTCTTCGAGTCGTGTGATTTAGGGGTGCCACATGTGGAAAACATTTTCCACTGTAATTATCCAAACCTGCGTAATTACGCACAACAGACATGGACTTTCTGAGGTTTGATCTACATCATTCAGTTTGAATTTTATAACTTAATGTCTCAGTCTCTCGTAGTGACAAAGTCTGAATTAAAGAAGGTGGAATTGTATCTGACAAATTATAGAACACTTGAAACTTTATTCTGTCACAATCAGGAGTGGTTTCAGTGATTTTGAAGCCCAAGGTAAAGACCAATACGAGGCCCCTCCCCAAGTTCATGAGGCTTCATTTAATCATAATTTGCTTGATATGAGGACCTGTTTAGGCAATTTAGGGACTTTGAAGCACAGAAACTTATGATCGTCAATCTTTTTTTTTTTTTTCCAGAAAGAGAGAAAGTATTGTCTGAACTGCACAAATAAGATGTCACTGTCTGGACAAATGGCTGCAAACTTTCTAGTGAAACTGTGATTATATCAGGCTATTGATTGCAATATTTATTTACGTGTGATATTGAAGTATTATTTTGTGATTGTTCGTTTGCCTTGAACAGTAAGGAAATTGCAAAAATATATGAGCATAGTTTATAAAATACATCAATTTCTTGCCTATATATACTGCATTAACAAAGCCTATTTGTGCATCTTAGACAGTGTTAATGAATGAACCTGCAGTTCTTTGACTAGAAAAGAGAAGGCTCATCCTAATTAAACACAAGTAGATTTACAACATAATGTAAAGTTAATACAGCAATAAGCCGAAAAAAACTTTGAAAAATATAAATCCATCTCCATCACCTCTCTTGTACTATTTTGACCAAAAGTTGCCAACTTCCGTGTGCAAGTTAAACTGCTTAAAGAGACTGAATTGAAATTTTCAATATCTCATAGAAATATTCTTTAATTCTCTAAATTAATTTTCACTCAATAATGAAACGGATGAACTGATGAGGGGAACCACTTGCTAGTCCATCTTATTTTTCCAAGTGCTGCCAAACTATTTGTGCAAAAAAAAACCCAAAACAAAACAAAACAAAAAAAGAGAGGGAGCAATGTCTAAATTACAAAAGGTTGGCAAAATCAAATTGAACAAAATGTTTTTAAAAAGAAATAGCCAATTAGTTTGGAAATTGTGATTTAATTACTTTGAAACATTACGGCATTACAAGTAATTCTCCTGACACGGTCATAATTTTACAACAGGGCTGGCAATGTTTGCTTTGTCCAGTAACATTATTTACATTACTGACCTATTTTTGCATTTAAGACAGTGTCCATCACGTTTTAATTACATGTCTTGATCATCCTAAGTCATTTCAGGGGCAATGCTGTTCTCTGTAATTATCCATCCGTGCGTAATTACGCACAATCCAATTTGATGGATGTCTTGGATTAAAAGGATTATTAAAATTCAATGTAATAATCCCTGGCAGTCCCTTTAGACATAAATGATGCACACATAATTATTATATCTTGAAGCACGAGATCTTACCTTTACCTGATATTAAAACCTCCTGTGCCCATAATAAATGACCTCTCTTTTTCTCACAGGTGAAAATCTGGTTCCAGAACAGGAGATCCAAGTTCAAGAAGCTTTACAAAAACGGCGAGGTTCCTCTGGAGCACAGCCCCAACGCCAGCGACTCCATGGCCTGCAACTCCCCTCCCTCCCCCGCAGTGTGGGAGAACAGCAGCCAGCAGCAGAGCACCCCGATCAGCAGGCCTCAGGTCCCGCAGCCCGCACACAGCTCGTCGCCGCCTTACCTGGAGGATTATAACAACCACTGGTACCAGCAGGGCTCACACCTACAGCACCCGGGCACCGTGCACCACCCGGTGCCACAGCAGAGTGTGGGAGCTGTTTATTAACACTGACTCAGAGCAGATTGATCTCCTCAGATTTTTCTAACGAGGCCTCAGTCTCCACTAAAAAGACTCTGCAGAGCGAACAACCTGGAGCGGGCCCCGACTGAGCAGCGCGCCTGTTCGAACGGATGATCAACAAAGTTTAAGGACTGGGTTTAAAGCACATGAGGGATTTATGATCACTTGTGGCAGCACATTTAACGGACATCTGGCGTGGTTTTTAAATTATTTATCGCTTCTGTTGTATTTACTTAACTTCTTTTTGTAAATGAATATGCAAAGTCTGTTTTTTTAACGAGTAGCATAAACCACAAATTGACTTAACTGCGCAGTTGATCCAGTCAGATCACGCAGAAAGAGCGCGTCAGAAACTCTCAGGTCATATTTATATGGATTTGTACAAAACCGAAGAAGGCTGTAAATATGTGTTTATATGCAGAACCACTATGATCCTCTTTGTTTGAAACTGAACGACTGCACTGTGTTGGTGCTTCCAAAACCATTTTCATCTCCATGTAATTATTCCACTTGTTGCCTTATTGTCAAATGAATAAAGGTGTTTCATGCATGTTGTGTCTCTAGCCACTTTATGAACGATTTATGCATGACAAGGGTCTAAGTTAAAGATTTAGGAGAGAGAGTTAAGAAACACAAATTCAGTAATCCATTAGTGCTACTTCACTTACACTACAAAATATTTATTTCAGTTAAGGGAGACCTCAATGTTGCAGGGAAGCGTTTCCAAAGGAGTAAGAGAGACTGTGACGAGTATTGCGCAATGCTGTGCCAATAATGTACGCTCGGGTTAAACATCTTGTGTGAATCGATTTTATGTTTTTAAGGATTACCTTTCTAATCTACAAACCTTTATTTTTTCAATATACTTGCACTGCAGCTAGATTTTTTATTTAAGTGTTCAGAAAACTCTTAGAACACATTCATTACTACCAATATTTAAAAATTAGATCTAAACTACAACCTAGTACAACATGACACTGAGCAAAGTGATGCATGCCTATTAAAATTATGAAATGTGCATACTTATTTTTCCAGACACCACAGTGGACAAAGAGTCGGTGCATGTCAGTTTGTGCTTTTGCAGCATTTTCTCGTTGACCTCATTACTTTTTCCCTCAAACAGTTAATCATGTCAGCAAACGACATTCAGAGGGAAAAAAAGATCATCATTCGTTTTAAAAAGCACCAATTTTGGTAATCTCTGATACTCTTGAAGACAGAAGTCTTGTGTAAGGTTACCGACTTGTTTTTGAGCTGCGTGCAAAGCGCTACGTAGGAGGCGACGCAGCAGCAGACATGTTGGAGTCTCTCGGTTTTATTACTATTCTGCTGCCAGATAACAAGAGAGAAGTCACACACACACACACACATAAAGGAGGGCGGAGGTGGGGGGTTGAGTCTGTTGCCGTAGGGGCTCGAAAGCGCGCGCACACGCACACGCGCAGCAGGGTGGATGAAGAGGCTGCCAATATTAAGGTATAAGACAGCACGAGCTCTTTGTACTTTTTATTCACGATTTCACTGCAGATTTAAGATCACTACTCAAAAGGTGGCCCGCTCGGATAAAGCCATTTACTGATGATGAGTACTGGTAGTGACATAGTACCTATAATATATCATTTTAAGAAATACTACATATGTCACACACACACACACACACACACACACATATATATATATATATAAATATATATATATATATATATATATATATATATATATATATATATATATATATATATATATATATATATATATATATATATATATATATATAGATAGATACATATATATCTACTTCACTTGATGCTCTCTCTCTCTCTCTCTCTCTTCATATATATATATACATACATATATATATATATACATATATATATATACATACATACATATATATATATATACATATATATATGGAGAGAGAGAGAGACAGAGAGAGCATCAAGTGAAGTAGATGGCGAATTTTTTAGTAAAGGGGAGACTGGGGATGGTTGTTACACCTTTAGGTTCAGCTCCAACAGGTGTTAGGATGACATTCTGTCAATCAATATTTATTACAGGCAAATCAGATAATGTTGTTTACAGGAGCTACTGCTCTGCAGAACGTGAGCCACTTCGTTAAACAAACTCTCGTCAAAACATGTCAGAAGTGGAGCAAAAATATCCTTTCTATGGAGAAATTCGTATTATTGATATTTGTTTTTCATTTAATAAAGAAATGTGGTCACGATCTGAAGCTGCGAGCATCTGTGCTAGTCCCTGTACGTGCAGTCACTTCCTGCTGTCGTCTCACTCATTCCTCTTCCTGCTCTAAAGGACTCTGATTGGGCTGTCCCACTTTGGGCCGCTCACAATCGTTGTAGATTGGAGCTCGGCATGATGCATCTGCCTGATTACAGACATTGTATAGATCCAGCTGCACCAACCTTTAACCCCTGAATCAAAATTAATATAATTAACATTTTATCAACACTTTACAGAAATCTTTCCACACACAAGACTTAATAAAAGAGACTTAGATTATTTGTTTTATTCAATATTTAGCACAAACACTGCTTTTAATATGTTTTAGAGGTATTTTTTGTTAACAGTTTCTATTATTTATAACATCTATGTTACATTAGACAAACATTAGACATAATCAAATAGTTAACAAGTAATTTTTAATTAATTCCCATAATTTAATCACGATGCACATAAAATGCAGTAACTATCTGTTCATCTACAACATCATTTTAAGTTTATATTTTTCTTACATTCTTGTTCATTCTTGAATTATAAATGTGATGTGAGATTTTGCTTCAAGCTGAGGTCACATGGCAACAAAGAGCTGAACTGGTCTGAATTCAACATCAATAGTGCCCAAATCTGAGTAAAAAAAAAAAAAAATCAAATTTTATGCAAGGTATGATGTTGGCTGTCAGGGACAAACCACCTGTCTCCATTTTATGTTTTTTTTTTTCATATATCAGTGCATTTAGTTGTAGCGTGTTTTCTTTAAAATTTCCTGAAAAGTAGCAGTTTAGGAGATAGGAGGTTTGTGCCCGACAGTAACATGAGATTAGTTAATCATCTGATTTGAGTGACTTTGGACTGCAGAGTGAATCCATCTAGTCAGCTGCGTGTCAAAGAAAACTTTGGTTCTTTGATTGTAACCATCATGATCTCTGGAACCACATCTTTCAGTATCTGCTCAGTGCACCACAGTTTTTCTCATGTGCAAATCCAGCTGAGCTAAATAACTCTTCTTTCATACCTCACACAATGATGCTTTTGGAAGCATCAGCAGGCACACCTCTGTCATTTCTGTCTCTCAGGAATTCTGCAACATTATTTAATTAAAGAGAAAGTTGTCAAAACCTTTCTGAGGACAGTTGTGTAACATTTAAGTCCTGCAGTACAATGCACCCACCTCTATGAGCCAATATTTAGCTAGCTGTCTTAGCAAAGTGATTTGAAATTAGTAAGAGAGAAATAGATCACACTGTGCTTTAGAGACGACTGTTTTATTCAAAGTACATTTTATTACATTATCTGTTTAAGTTTTGGTGGTAGACAAAATGTAGTCGTCTTAAAAAAATCTGTTTTATCTAAAAACTTTTTATTTCTCTGTGACATTCTCACAAAAGTCTCCAGCCTTGACAGCTGCTGTGTGTGATCAGGGAGAAAGCAGGAAAATGTTGAAATGATCTTGGGACTTTTTATTCCTGATTGGTGAAAATGGAGATGAAATGATTCACCTTGTGTTACAACCAACCCCAGTCTCCCCTATGTTTTGTTCCAGAATTAGCTAATTGCTAGTTTACATCTGCTGCCCCCTGACTAACTTGATGTTGATTTTTTTTTAATCTAGAGAAAGCTAAAAAAGCAGTTAGTCACTTACAGCACTAAGTATTTAGTAAAATACTTTTATCACTTGAAGGTGTATGCAAAAAGTGACCCATTACGGCATTTTAAAGAGACATAAACTTGCTAATTATTAGTTCAGACGGGTAAACGCGTTTAGAGGGCTCATTTATTTTTCTCCGTAACATTTTAATGTTGTTTCGTAACATAGCATGACATGGACTTCTGAACTCAGTAAACAGAGAAAACCCCTCTTCAGCTGACATAAAGTATCTAAGAACCAAAATCATAAATGCTGGCATTACAAATGTCAAACACTCACAATTTTTTATAAAAAGCTCCTTCATAACTTCAGTATCACCCCCTTTTAGCCTAAAGTTGTTTTTGTAATTTTTGTAAAAATTTAACAAGGGATACATCATATTATTTGCATATCTGTATTTGCTGGCCATTGTTTTAAGTTAATCAGTATCAACAATTGTGGACATTTTTGCTGATTTTAGGGATGGGAAATTTCGGCCACTTAGAGGGCCAAGAGTCAAACTGAAAGATAATCATTATTTAACACGTATTTAGTTAAATGAAAGGGACATGAGTGTCTTTTCTGAAAATCAACTTTACAGACATTCAAATTTAGGCTAAATTAGCCACTAGCAAGACTTTATTAAATTAAATAAACAAACTGTCAGATCAGAGCCAGTAATTAAAACAACTCTTTCAGTGCAAATGAAGTAGGATTTACTGTTATATCCAACATATGTTACTAAAAGGTGTTATTTTTAATTTATGCAGATGTAAATTGATGCACATACAAGATTTTTATAGTAACAAGACTCCAATAACACAGATTTTTTTTAAACGAAGAATTCAATCTTTTCAAATAACCAAAGATTATCATGGAAATATTTTAATTTTTAAAATTAAAGTATTTCAAAAAAATATTTTGGGGCAGATTTGTCTTATTTTGTTCTTGTTAACAATTTATTGATATTTGAAATTAACTGTGGGCCACATTTTGTCCTTCCCTTTGCTGTACTGTCCTTATATATATATATATATATATATATATATATATATATATATATATATATATATATAATATATATATATATATATATATATATATATATATATTTATATATATATATATATATATTTATATATGTGTGTGTGTGTGTGTATATGTGTATATATATGTATGTATATATATATAAATACATATGTGTGTATGTATATATACACACACATATATATTTATATGTGTATATATATGTGTGTGTATATATATATACACATATATGTGTGTGTGTGTGCATATACATATATATACATTCATGTATATATATATATACACACATATATTTGTATATATATACATATATTTGTATATATATATACACACACACACACACATATATATATATACACACACACACACACACATATATATATATATATATATGTGTGTATATATATATATATATATATATATATATATATATCCAATAATTCCATGGCATTGGAATACTGCCTGCATATCAGTTTACCATATTGGCAGCATAATGTTTCAGTCAATAAACTTAATTAATTACCCCTTTCTTTTGTTTTTAAGCTTAAATCAGACCCAGCACATCTTTTTAATTGAACTGATTTCATTTTAAAAGTATGAACTCCACAAAAGGGCCACTTGTTTATTTTGAAAGTATGTGATACACAATCAAAGACAACTTTTTCTTCTTTTTCTTAAATTATGAGGTCCACAAAGGATTACGTATTTTATTTTGAAAGTGTGAGCTCCACACTTGTTTTATTTTGAAAGTAGGGGATCCACAAAAGGGCCAATATTTTATTTGAAGCATTGTCACTCTCTGTCTAGGTTGCTTCAGTGTTGTTTGCTCTCAAAAGGCAGATGGATCTTCATTTTTGTTTTCCTGATTCAAATACTCTTTCTATATTATAAACATATAATTATAAGAAACTACTTCCAGTTTTGTGTGGTTTAAATATCTGCTGGAAGTAGCCCAGAAATAACGACATAACAGATATCAACACAAATCAAAAATGGTGCATCCTCATATTGTAATTACTTCAGGTTATTTTCCACATCACCATATTTTTCCTCCATGTTGTGTGACGGTGTTCAGGTGACGACACGCCGCAGTGGGAGCGCACGCGGCACGTGTGAGACCTGAGCAATAAACAGTCTTATCAATTAGCGCAGAGGTGCAGCATAAACATGACAACTACTCCCTAATGACTGCTATGACAGCCACAATGAGACAGGCAGGAGGGAAATAACAACCTCCCACTGTTCTCTGCGTGTTCGCCACTCATAACTACAGACGAGAAACAAGAACCTCTGTGTACAGCGACATAAAAACACGCTATCAAATATTTAGAATGAGAGAGCGATAATGGCGACCCTCTCCATCTGGACCACCAAGGCGCAATTAGGCACGGAGAGAGAGCCATGTCAGCCTGAGCGCTTTAATAATCCTCTGTTGTCATAATAGTGGTGATCGGGACAAGAGGTGTTAGTGTCTGACACTTTCAAGTAACTTTTGTGTTTTAACAACAATTTAACAAAATAAAAGCCTCAAATTTCAACACAGCGATCACACAGGACACTTAAAAGTTAACATAATACAATATCAACAACAATAATTATAAAAATAAGAATACATATGTAAGGCAATTTCAATTACAATGCATAAAGACAACAAATAATAATCGACTGAAATAATTTACTGCTACAGTTACATGTAGTTTGTTACTTTATTTGAAGTTTGAGGATAAAAAATGAAACTGAACATATGCCATTTTAGTTGTTTTCATCCCTAATTTATGTGTGTCTTTGTTTCTTTATTTATTGTTTAACAAATTATTTTTACTTTTACTTTTTTACTTTTACTTCTAATAGTAAAAAAAATATTTTTTACTATTAGAAGTAGTTAATTAAAGTTGGTTTTATTCTTATGAAACTAAAAATATATATACATATAGTATTTATATAATTGTTGTTGCAAAAACTGCTGTGGGAGTTTTTTTTATTATTAGCTAGCATATTTACATAAATATAGGCTAATTGTAACCATTTTTCACCATAGGGGTCAGGTTGATGGGCACAAAATCTGTTTCGGCTGATTTCTGCCTATACTTACAGCCAACACTGACCAAAAATGTCAGCATTATGTGTTGCATATATTGGCTGTAGTATGTACCAATGGACCATAATGCTTCATTATAATATCACTATGTCTACATCTGAAAAACTATACATTAAGAGTGAATGAGTTGGAAAAGAAACATTAAACTGCAATTATTTTGACCTGAATTGCAATTTTAATGTGATTTGTGGTAACAAAGAAAAACAGGTTTTAGCTTGTTGTTTTCTTTTTAATCAAAAATGTAGGCTATATTAAAATGACTATTTAAAGATTACTAAAAAAAAACCTGATGAGTCTTATTTTTTTTAATTTCAGAGGAAAAAATCACCAATGTTTTTTCAGTGTTCTGCTGCAAAAACTGTATTATAAAAACAGTTTGCCATATACATATTTGACCTAAAAGAAATAATGCACCTCCTGTATTTGAAAATACAGTATAATTTATGTTAGAATCAGTGTATTTTTTCATGTGTGGCCTCTTTCTCTAAAAGCTGTGAACCACAACAAGAGGAAAATGTTTACTATAGTTTAGAGGAGACTCAGTGGCCTTGTGTATTCATTGCTGCATTCTTACAGGCTAAAAAATATCAGAAAATACTGGCATATCAGTGGCAAAACTCCAGTATCGGACAGATCCAGTGGAAACCTTATTACTTATATTATAAAATATTTCAACTCATGTTCATGACTCTTGAACTAAAAAACAAATTAATTCATTACCAGGACTTTTAATAACATGGTCTGGTAATGCAGATGAAATCTTCCAATATTCCCTCATAATGTTTTCATAATTGCCGTTTATATTTAAGGGTCTACAAACTAGAATATGGGTCACATTAATCTGAACACACCATTTATGCAAGTTCTATCCTAACATAACAAAACAATACTCTTAAACCCAAACAGTGCGGTATTCATATTTCTACCAAACTTCTCTCACATAATCAGCATTGTTTCCTTGTAAAGCAAAATTCCCCTGCTCTGAATCCCCCTCCTCCGCACTCCCAGGACATGAGCACCAGTTGTCCACAGCCTCACTCGTCGTCCCCGGCTCACTGTGCTGATTTGACAAAAGCAGCCAGATTACTATTGCCTTTTAATATCAATGAAATCTCATCAAGCGGATATGTGACCCACCCTCTGGGGCCCCCTCAGCGTGTGTGGCCCTCGCTCTTTAGGCTGTCAGGGGAAACATTTGTGCTGAAGACAAACGCGTGTGTTCCTCTCAGGCTGAGCTTGTGTGGGGATGTTGTCGGAAAACATTAACAAGTGTAAGTAGCCATGGAGCTGGAGATGAACTGTTGAACTTGAATGTGATCCTACAAGGGACAACATCACAGCACCATAAATAGAGTCCCTGCCTGGACCCTATAAGACCCTTATCAACCCCCTGCCCCTGAGGCAGTCAGCAGGGTGGTGTCTGCACTTGTCTCTGGGGTGGGTTTAGGTGGAGGTCGAAATGCATCCACAGAAAGATCTCCAGCAGCTGTCTGTCTGTCCAGGCCCATGGGCTGCAAGCATTAAGATCACTCAGTCGCTCAGTTTTGTTGTAAAGTTTGATGAAATGAAGGCAGAGAGGCATCCTTGACAGCTGCGGACTCCTGAACCCCGTCTGACCTCAGACCAGGGGCCACACTGATGCTTCACTATCACTCACCACAACAGGAGAAAAACCTTCAATGTAATGAGGTCACAGTGATGAGCTCACCTTGACCTGCAAACAAACCCCCAGAACATAAGAATGAGAAGTAAAAACACCCAAAGTCATATCACATGAATGAAGTAAACAAGATAATGGGTCACATCCACACACACACAAAAAAAAAAATCCCAGTCCTGTGCCAGACTGGTTTGAATTCCATCTTACGACCCTGATGGTTGAGTTTTGACAATCTGGGATGAACAAAGTGTCAATGAAATAGAGAGCAGAAAATGTTGGCTACAGCCTGAGTGACATCAGCTGTTTGGTTGCTAAAAAGGGCTCTTGAGTCCAATGGAAGCTTCCATGCTGAACTCGCTGTCCCAAACTAATTCTTGGTTGGTCAAATGAACAAAAAGCTTGAGCCAAGGGGGGCATATGATTCAAGCACACTGGATGTGTGGCTGCAGCAGAAGCAGCAGCGTATGTCAGCTCCAGCTTGCTCATGGCTTTCGGACCAGATGCGCCTTGTTGGCTGCATCTTCCTGTGGCCACAGCCCTCTTCAAGACTTAAATAAAGGTCATAAAGGATAGATGCAAATTTCCTTGGCCTTAGCTTTCAAATAGCTGTCAGATATTATATACTCCTCCAAAGAAGTTTGGAAACGTTATTTCGGTCGATTATTTCTCCCCTTTAATAGTACCAACTGAAACTGTATTTTAAATCATTGGAAAGCCTGATTAGTCACTTTTACAACAAGGTACAACTTGTATGGATCGTGCATTTGTGGAGTGACACACAACTAAACGTGTGGGTAGGGCCACAAAAAAATGTGTTGAAATCCCTACAACTGGAGGCGGGTGTTCTGGTATGCAGAGTGGCAGCATTATTTGGTGTCAGAACTGGTACCATTTCCAAAGGTTGAGACTCTTGAAATCAAAAACAGACGTTTCTCAGGACAACACCCTAAGAAGACCAGTTCCTCACCCCTGCTTCACTGAGGAACTATGGGCTTTCCCCTAAAGGAAGATTTTGGCATATTTTTGGGGCACTACCAACACATTTGATGTGCATCTCATTCCACAAATCCAAAATCCTGACATGTTGTACTTCATTGTAAAAGTGACTAGTCAGGCTTTCCACTGATACAAAATACAGTATCGATTGGTATTATTAAAGGGGAGCAATAATAAACTGAGGTAACGTTTCCAAACTTTTTCTTAGGAGTGTGTATAGGAAAGGGTGAAAAGTTGTTTTCAGCAGTAAACTAGAGAGCACTCTCGAGAGCGCAAATCTCCGCCAAGGTAGCTCACGTTACATCTATAAGCATTAGTTCCATGATAGGCCCCGTTCACACGACAACGTTTTCACCAGAAACAGAAAGGTTTTTCCTTTGCGTTTTCAAAAATGATCTGTATCCACACAGAGACACGAGAATGACTCAAAACGCTGTAACTTGCATGCCGGCCAGTAGATGCAGATGTAGGTTTGTCGAGAAACAGCAGTGTTACAACACACCTAGCTAGCTTTATCAACCTTCTGTAGGTACAGCATCTTGATGTCATGCAAATAGTCGCTTTTCCTCTGCACTGATGTCCCATCTTTGTAATCACAATGTCTAAAAAACGTTTCTTAGGACTGTCTTCATCTTTTCACCAATGTCCACTTTGACTCAAGGGTGAACTGATATGAATCTGGATGCCATTGGCAAAAGAGTAAGGTCATGGAGTCTCATGATCGTCTTTTTCACGTGACCACAGTCTTGTAGACGTGATATTTGAACAATGCTTCAAGAAATATATATGATGCATCATGAAACAGTTCCTGTCGATGAAAAATGAAACACTGTAAAGATCCTCAAGACAGTGCAGATTTTTGTGTAGTTTTACCCTTAAAGTGGATAATTACTTGGCTTTTGGAGGCACCATTGACTGCTATATATCAGCTAGCATACATACCTAACTATCTCCTATCGGGGGAGCTGTCAGGCACAAACCTCCTATCTCCAAAATTGCTACTGAACAAGAAATGAAAAAAAAAAAACTCTCCAACAAGTGAATGAATGAATATTGTAGTGTCCTGATTTTACATTTTTTTTTTGTACTTTTATATGGTTATAAATTTTATAAAACTCACACAACAACATAGATGGTGAGCAATAACACTGTTTTATTTTTTTAAAAATTACAAGGTATGTGCCCAACAGCCACAATATACTAGTGCCATAGGCCGTAAGCAACCCCACTTCAAAAAAAATGAACTATCCTCTTCAGGTCAAACAACTGCAGGCCTCATGATCATCACTTCAATAGGAACACGATACCTCAGAAACCCTTTTGGGATTCTCTTCCAACAAAGGTCTTTGGGTCTCATGTTCATCCCTTGCTTTTAAGATGTTTTTACACCTAGATGGTTTGGGTTTGAGTTGTTCTGACGCAAGTGGGTGTTCCCCTTTGACTCAGTTCATTTGGATTTGTAAGAACACAGCAATCGAACGATATTTGGTACTAAAACTACACCAAGATCGCTTAATAGAGGTGGTTGCTGCTCGCTTCCAGTTGACCCCAAGAGTGGTTTGTGAAGATGTAATCAACCCAGCAATCAACATTAAGAGGGTGAAGAGTTAACACATGACGTCACTATAGTGGTGTAAGCAGTAGCAGAAGTAGAAATGATAATACTAATACAGCTGCCAGGTAACGTCATTCTCATCTGACAGCAAAATACTATAGATAACAGTGTTTTGGATCCAACAGGGCCACTTTCAGTGCTCAGGCACAACACATAATAAAAGTAGCATCAGATTAACATTATTCACGTCACATCGACAGATCATCACAGGACTCAAGAACATTGACTGATTCAAAAACTGGTTTAGTTCCCAGAATCTAGTTCAGTTTATCCTTTCCATCAGTTCAACCTCCACATTTACAGCTGCTCTCATCTTTTTCATATCACTTTCAGAGTTTCTCTGCCGACACTTACACAGGTGTTACAGTGTAAAAAGTTACCATTGTATCTGGTATCCTCTGTGGTCTACTGTCACAAACAAAAGTTGAAAGTTTAATAATACACTCATTTGTACTCTCATGGAACTCCTGACTTCCTCCCTAAACACAACTCTATTTGTTGACAGTTTACAAACCTCCTGTAAAGCAAAGTGTGACTCGTAGTCATGGTAATGCCTACTCACCAGAGGGAGGAGCAGGCTGTGACCACTAACTGTTGAAAGAATTGGACGCAGCCATGTGATATCAGTCATTTAATTATCAAAGGAGGCTTTGGATTGTTGTAAGGTCAATCCATAAGCACAGCCATACTGTGCATGTCAGCTCAACCAAACTTTAGATCAACCTACTCGCAGATGGAGAGGCCAAGCTGAGGCAGGACTCAGGCTGTCTGGGACTTGTATCCATGTTAGTGATGTCCCTAACTGTCCAAAACCATAAATCTTTAAAAAAAAAAAAAAAAAGAATGGGTGCAGGATAAAAAACAATTCACCCCTCATACATTTTGATGTTGTTGAACCAGGCTATGTAAATTTGTTTGTGTAAATATACAGTTAACACCTATAGTGTTATTATAGAGTTAACACTTAAGTATTTAAAAATACATCTAAGAGAGTACACTCCTTACATTACATTGATCAAAACTCCCTCTGTTTAGCGTTACAAAGTCTTAAATATTAACCCAAAAAAATCAGTGATTACACTAGATGAGAGTTACAGTATCAACTCTCCAAAAAGAGTAAAAAAAACAACACTTGGTGGTGTGAACTCATATAGACACCTAAGAAGTGTTAATGTTAACTCTGACAGTTTTAATGAGTCTATGCAGATTTTACTGAGCACCAAAAAGGAAGTGACTTAAGTCTTGTGATATGAGCTAAGAGTGGTTGAATTCAGAATTTTGGAGCTCATCTTAGCTTGTGTGTGTTTGCATCATTTCACCTCTCATTCAGATGAAACTGAACCCTGCCTCCATTCTGTCCACGAAGCTGCTCACAGTTACCCTGGATGTCCCGTTAATAACAATAATCACCCTGGAGACCTGCTTTGCCCTTCACCCAGTCAAAGAAACCAGAATTTAATGACAAGTTATTTTCCCTCTCGCTGCTATCCTGCTATTAAACCTCCTATCTGATAACTCTGCAGCACTGATACACTCACACTCGCCTTTTTCATCACCCTTCAGGCTTCGGTCTCCTCATTTCAGCTTGTCTGTTACCCGACAGGCCTTTATACTTTCCCCTCAAACTGCCTTCATGATAATTGCCCCCCATTCCTGGTTTGAAAGCTCCTTTACTCGCGTCCATCCAGCTCCATGAGCCATTATTCTAATCTGGAGATGTGAAATTGCCTATAATTTTCCCTGATGCCCGTCACTTGGTGCAGCAATTCTCGCCTCTTCAAATTCTTCCCTTTCTTTCTTTCCCAGGGCCCGGCGTGCTCAACAAGGCAAATAATGATCAGGAATGAGAAGAAAAGGGGGCATGAGGGTGTATATATGCCTCTGTGTGTGAAGGAGATGTTAATGTGAGACAATGCTGGTCCATGTGGGGGACAATGAGCTCAGAGGAATGGAAACAGGCTGAAGACCCCCTGAACCTGGAGTCTGTAAGGTAAGACTGGACTGTGTGCACGTGGCAGTGTGACTGAGAGCTCTGTGAGGTGGTTGAAAGAAGCTAAAGATACTTAGAGGTGGTGTTGTTTTTTGAAAGGCAGTGATGGCATTATGCACAGGACATTGAGTTTTAAGATTTATTCAGAGACTGAAGGGAGTGGAAGTTTTGGACTCAAATTAAAGTATAGTTACTCTAATTAAAATTATTCAAGTACAAGTAAGAGGGGTTCTCTATGAATCTACTACAGGAAAAGTAAAACATATTTGAATTAAAATGTACTCGAATATCTGGGCGTTAAAGACAGCTGAAAGTCTCATGAGTTGAGTTGACCAGTTATTTATTAATGATAGTTTTAGATAGTAATAAAACCAGTATATTTGTAAAAAAAAAAAAAAAAAGATATAAGCTATATTAAAGAAAATGTGTTTTGTACTCTCTGAGGTACAGTTTTGCATAAATACGCTGTATTTGAACAGATAGATACATAATGACAAATATATGAATTTATGTAGATTATTAATTTTCCCATATAAATGTGACATCACTCAGATGTAGATGTAAATGTATTTTTCACACTCAGTGCTGATTACAAAATGTAACCATCCCACATGGGCAGCCTGAATCTGATCTATTAGACATCATTATTTAAGCAGTGCTGTTTTGATTTTAAGTTTGGATTCAGTATCAAGAATTCTGAGATTAAACTTAAAATTAAAGCTAAAATTTTGTTACTGTAGTATAAGTATCTTACATTATTGAGGTTTTTGTTTAATTTTATTTTCTTTACCTAAAACTCTGATGCTAAATGAAATGTATAAAATTACTGCCCACTTAAATTACTCAAGTAAAGGTATCAACTTCTCAAAAAAGCACAAATCCGCATGAAAAGCCATTCAATTACAGAATCACGAGTGAATGTAATTACTTACTTTCCACAACAGGATAAATCTATATGATTTTCAGAAAGACATAGGTTTAGAAAATATTGTTTGATAATTATATGATTTATATTTGTAAAAACACATTATAAAAATAAGTCTTTACTTATCTATTAAAATGTTATTTACAGTCAGAACCTCAAACAGACTTTTTCTATTGACCACAAGATAAACTTTTGAAAATGTTTAAAATTATGTTTTATTAGTTTTCTCTTATCTAAAGGGCATTCCTGTTGAAAACAAGCAGTTCATCATTGTGTTATTTTTCATATTTTTTCATGTTGACCATATGCTTTGGCATTTTCCTATGTGAGTTTGACCTTGAACTGCCCTTGTCTTGCCATTAACAAACACTCACACACGGGGGCTGTAAAGGTGGGGGGCAGTTAGGAGGATCCCAAGGGCCCAGAACTTACAGCGGCCCCTAAAACTATTACAGTATCAGTATTTCTTTGCTCAAACCTCTTATCTCCAAATGCTACTTTTCAGGAAATTTAAAAAAAACCCCACTCTCTTACTGAATGAATAGACATTGTATTGTTCTGAATAGAAATTATTTCTCATAATCTTAATTGTTTAAAAATTATAAAACCTACTCACCAACATGAAAAGTGACCTTTATGAAACAACTTAATGAACAAAAATTAAAGCTTCGAAAATGGAGAAAAGACATTTTGGCCCGACAGCAATGACTTTTTATTTAAATGTATTCACTTTTTGGCAAGGGTCTATTACGATCTCTTTTCTCTTCACTCTTTAACAAAACAAAGCTTCTCTTGTTCTGAATTGCGAAAGGTATATTCTGGCATCTTCTGCAGGTAAACACCCCAAAATAATGTGTATAATAAAAAATATATAAAAAATAATCCATTTTGAAGGTTTTTCAGAGACTCATGAATTTGTTTTTTTAAATTCACTCTGAGGACAGATGTTAAACAATTTTGTTAATAAATGATTCACTGGTAAAATAGTTGATAATTATTTATTAATGTTTATTTGTAGATGAAGAAGATAATGTGGAACAAACTGATGAGATAATTTGAACACATTATATTGTTTAGTATGGTGTGAGTGGGCTGTGCCTCCAGATTTTGGTATTAAATGTAACTCGGGCAAAAATAGTTTGAAATCCACTTTTTTGTTTTTTAATTTAGTTATGTACAGTATGTTAAAATACTTAGGTCCTTAAAAAACAGGTTATTGAGCAAAACAAATGAAAAATCTGCAAAGATAGCAAACCTGATATGTGTTAGAGATCAGGGATTAGTTGGGGCTGATTATATGTTCAATAAAAACATTTTAAAGGCTTAAAATGGCGCCAATGCCTGGAAGTTCTGTACCACATTGTTTACTTCATCATTTCTTCTATAATTTCAGCTGGGGTGTTTGCTTCTGTTTAAAGCTTATTTGTGTCTTTAAACCGAATAACTTGGCTGTAATTATTATAAGTGACTCATTAAATATCTACATCATCATATTTATTCATCCATTTGGTTGAAATTGTGCAAAACTGGGATATATGGCTCAATCTGTTATGTTTTCATGGGGCCGTACATTTCTGGCACACACAAAAGATATATTTGGTGTATTATGTATCTCCATTCAGCTCAAACATACTGACAGTCCAAGTGAATTCGATTCCTAAAGCATGATTGGTCGAAGGTTTAAAGGGTTAAAATGTGACTTTTAAAAAGAGGGGTTGTTTTAGCCTTAAAAATGGGAACTATATCAAACCTCATTGGCATGGAAAAGATTTGTTTCTGTTGCCACTTTCAGCAGCATTGTGCCTTAAAATCTGTTTATAGATTTGACCTCTTGACCCTAACAATTTCAAACAAAAATCTCATTTTGTGTTCTTATGTTCATTTATTTTATAATTGGATTAAACAAAAAAAATGTTTTTATTTTACACCCTCCCCCCCTTTTTATTTTTAAAGGTGGACGTTTGTAATGCAGGATACCCTTTTTTGAATCAGACTATCATTTTTCCTCCATAAATCTGCTCATTAAAAGCTTTAAAATAATCTGCACATGTACTAATTCAGTTGTGAGGTTACCCCATCAAATTGTGCTTAAAGAGTCTGGTGCCAAACTTCTACCCTTTTTTGCTCTATTTTTTTAGTTATATAAAAACAAACAATGCTTTTGAAAGTGTGCTTTGTGATTTTAAATATACTGCCTTAAATGTTAAATGACATTTATAAGTACACACATATCCAAGACAAACTTCTGCCTCTGCATGCACAATTCGATCAAGTCATTTCTGTTCTTCTCTTGAAGAATATAATGTGATTTTTTTTTTTGTATTTCTTAAAAGTTAACATCCAATATAAAAGCCACACCTACACAACATTTAACTGATATAATTCTCTATCACAGGTCACATTTGGTGTGAATCTTTCTCCTCTTTATCAACACGTTCACTTGGTTGTTTTTCTTTCTCTGTGAGAGTGGGTGTGTTAATGTTTCCCAGACAGCCAAAAGAGAGAAGTGACGAATGAGAAGGATAAAAAGAAGCCCCTCCATGTTGCTCTAACTCACTATTCCTCCTCATTAAACACAGTTTAACACCCCCAGCCCTCTCCCCACTTTAATCAAGCGCTTCAGTCTTGTTTTTGAACAATCAGCTCTGTGTGTTTTAACAGCAGCAGCGTCCGTGTGCGTAAGTCCATGCAAACGACTATAAA
The DNA here is from genome assembly GCA_037902135.1 of Cetoscarus ocellatus. NCBI lineage: Eukaryota > Metazoa > Chordata > Actinopteri > Labriformes > Labridae > Cetoscarus > Cetoscarus ocellatus. The sequence continues at coordinate 2,376,974 of JBAMNC010000904.1, read as the reverse complement.
TCAGGCGGGGTTAACTGAAGGGAGCAGCCAAGCTATTTGTCTTTTGTTGTGACAACGGTGAGTTTCTGTTGGTGCGCTCTTTGGCACGTGAGGAGGCGAGGAAAATATTTTTGAAATGCTGCCGCGTGCGTCACTCCCGCTGCCTCGACACGTTCGTTTTTCTCACGGATGTTGCCTCACACTTTGACTTTAAGAGGGCGGGAAATATTTACTTTTCAAAGTAAAAAAATAGACTTGGTTCACAGAATAAATGAACAAATGACCTGAAATTATTATCTCATACCACAGTGTTTTATCTGAGATTTTATAAGTGCAAATTACTCTGGATGCTTGTGTAGTCTGGACACTTGACCTGTGCATGGAAGTCTGAAACCCTGCGTTAAGTTGGCACTGCGCTTCTTTGCACTTCTAGGGCTTTTCTTGCATAGTTTCAAGCGGATGAAATGGAAATAAGCCTTAAAAATGATGTCTGACCACTCAACTGTGCGTAAAAGTAAAGCTGGGTGCAACTTATTGTGCGTCCATTTGGCACAAGAAATTATTTTGGTTACATTTTTCAAACTGTTTTTGCATTTTCTGTTTGTCTTACACTAAAATTGTTGAAAATAAAATCATACCCCCATACTTCAAATGCAAAAGGAAGATACCTCCGCGTCCAAACACAGGAAGGGAGATCACTGGCTAAATCATTATTAAGCAAAAATGTGTGTCGTCTGAGAAATATCAATCGTGCGTAAAAGTTAAGCAGGTGCCTTTTGGTACAACACCTTGTGAATTCATTGCTTTCGTTTTCAGGGATGTTCTTTTGACATTAAATCAACACAACTGAGTGTCAACAACTATAAAGAAATAACGTTAGAACACTTACTTGTGCGTTCAAGTTAAGATGGACACAACTACCTTGCGTAATGTTAACACGCGACATAGTGTAGGCACAGCATCCATGGACTACGTTATGCACTTTAAACGATATTTTATTAAAACTGTTCAGATAAAATCACCCTATTTATTAATGTCCAACAAGTATCAGAGAGTAAAACCAAACCTGAACAGTTGGCAATCGAAGTACTTGTGGTATACCATCCAGGGGATGGACTCTTTTCTTTTAGATTAACTTTATTTGCTTTTTTATCGAAATATCATAATTAAATTACCTTTAAAAGACGGCCATACTCTTAATTAAATAACTTATCAACACAAGTAAAGAGACTGTTAGAACACTTGACTGTGCGTAAAAGTAAAGCAAGGCAACCACCGTGCGTAAAGCTGCCACTTGACATCATCTTGGCACTGCTTTCTAGAGACTCGTTTGTGGCACTTCAGGGGCCACTCGGTCTATAAACTTTGTAAACAAACAACTGACAAAACTGTTTGACTCATATCGGCGTAAAACTAATGTCACAAGAACAGTGCGTAAAGATGATACTGCTGATGTTACTCTCTCCTGCATTGTGAAGTGTGTTTGGTTGGCTTCTCATGAAGATGGTTAAACTAAATTCAGCATCATAAATGTCTGAAGATCTAAATCTGCGTTGGATAAGCTAGACAGATGCTCTGCACATGATCCTTGAGACCTCTTTGTGTTTTTAAGGCTTTTCTAATGGCTCAGCTTGTAAGTTGTTAGAACTGACCTTTATAAATATAATTTTCAGACGAAGATGTTATTGGTTGGAAGTCACATTATCCTTGAAACCATCCTCTGGACACTGTTGTGCGTAAAAGTTACCTGCAAACAAGCACCGTGAGTAAAGTTGTAGCTCGACATCCTTTTGGGACACATTCCCTGGACTCAGAGGGGCCATCAGGGTGAGAATTGCTAGGGAGAGTCTAAGGGCCCATGGAGCCCTAAAAATGATCATATTACCAGTATTGTGTAGGGATTTTTTTTTTTTTTTTTTTTTTTACTTGTTGCCACAGGTCTGTAAGGATAATTTTTCTCTACATATTAAAAAATACAAAGCTTTCTTGTCTTTAATGGGAAAAAAGGGAGCATTCAATTATTTCGTATTGGTTCACTCAAATAAAATTTCAATTTTTACATTTATTAGACCATTTCAGTTTTGTTTATTCTTTTTCTGTACGAAATTGCATGTTAAAATATTTGGGTCTTGAGAAAAAAAAACAGGTTACAGAGCAAGATGAAAGTATTATCTGTACAGGATTTTTTTTAATCTTTCACAGAGCTCATAGATAAGACAGTTGTAGAGACTGGTTGCACAATGAAAAAAGTGAAATGCTTTAAAAGGTCCAAACGCCAGAAAGTTCAGTACATATTTTAATCCACCATTTCAGCTACAATTTTAGCTGAAGAGAGTTTTCTCCCCTGTTTGACTCTTATTTGTGCATCTATACAAAATTACTTGGCTCTAATAATCTCTGAATATTTGTATATTATCTTTTTATTCATCATTTTGCTTCTCAGATGTTTGAGAAACTGTGCAGGGCTCAGGGCTGCCTGGACTGCTTTCTTGCTCTTTCAGGGTTAATCAGTTGGCTTCACTTTTGGGTTTGGTTTTACTGAAAATAGAAAACAATCCACGAGATTTATTTTTAAAGCAAAACGTGACATTTGAAATCAAGTGAACTCTACAGTTTCCTCCACAGCGGAGGAGCGTTGATGGACAGCAGACAGCTGACGTCACGACCATGATTCAACATGTTATTTTAAAACCTCTGCTCCCAGGACGTCGTTTTGACCTTTGGAGCCTTGGAAAGAAAATAGAGTTGTATAAAAACGTCTCACTCATATCTATTTTGTTTCAAACGATAGAAAGGAAGCGTTTCACACAAAGATCCATTCATGATTTAGCTGTTTATTTGCGTCATGCTCGGGTGTCCAAAACTAACAAAGTCCACTTGATCAATATTTGTCTTTATCCTGAGTCTCCTTCACGCGCACAGTGAAGGTCCACATACTGCACTGACATTTGAACAAAACTAAAATACAAATACATTTTCTGTGGGTTTAGCTCTGAAACTGAATCCCAAACGCACATGAAATAGTACCATTAAAGTTCAATTATCGAAGAGAGAGGGGGCTCCAAGTCCGCCTGCACGCGCCCCAAACAACAATCCACTCACATCATCTGAGGCCTGGGCACCGCGTCCTGGTGAGGGTGGTGGTGGTGGTTTGGATACCAGTGGCCGAAAGTGTTCATGTAGTTGTTTGGGTGCATTTGCGAGCCTTTGGAGACCTCCCACAGAGGGGGGAGGCCGGGGGAGCAGGGGGAGATGGAGCTCGTGCTGTGGAGATGTTCCCCCTCTGATCCGCTGCCGTGCTTCATGATCTTTTTGTACTTTGAGCGCTTATTCTGAAACCAGATTTTCACCTAAAAGGGAGAGAAAATGCAGGATATTGTCACTGTGGCGAACATATAAAAGAAAATGATTATGTGACGAGGTTTTTATGAGCGCATTTACCACAATTAAAGTCCATTCACATGTCAGAATGAGGCTGAACTCAACATTTGGGAGCAATAATCGCTCGTCTTTTCTCTGTTGGTTTTGTAAATCCCTGGCTTTCTGCTGGCGCATTGATCGCCGTTCAACCGTGTGCGCGTGTCACTTCTTCTTCATTGGAAGTGAGCTCTTTTATTGGTCGTTGCTTTATGAGACCAACGATGCATGATGATGACAGCAGCAGACCAACAATACAAGAAGGCTGAGGAGTGAAACCATGCCCAGGGCGCGCTGTGGTGGAGCACTGGAACGATCTGCTGAGTCCACAGAAAGATTTCTATTTTTACACCACAACAATGGCGAGGATATTTAAAATATGGCACTAAAACGCCCAAAATGATTCACCACATAAAGACCTCGCAAAGGAGGAGAGCTGGAAGATAATTGTTTAGGGATTAAGAGAACATGGGCGAGAAGCAGATCGGATGACAAAGTGAAAGCGCCTGTTTGCCTTACATTTAAAATGAAAGGAGCGGTTTTTGTCCTCGTGAGGTGAGTTGTCGAGGACACGTCCACCTGTTTTACTACAAAAACATGCATACACCCACGTGGATTTTACTGTTTTATTATTCAATGGAATAATTAAGAAATGTAGGAAAATGGATCGTAGAACTGCGCGTAAAAAGTACAGATGCGTCAATGTGCGCTAAAAGGATGAAATGGAACAACCAAACATGAATGAATTATTTATCTTGTAAACACGCTCAACCTGCTCAGACGTTTGAAGATACCTAAAAGTGGACACACTGGTTTGTTTAATAAAGACAGTAAAGAGATATTATGGCTGTGTGGGATGATTTGTTAAAGTCACCTGCACTTGTTTCCCCCCTTTTTTTAACCATCATAAGTCCTCATCAACATGAAATGATCGCTGTTCTGTTTGTCTGAATATTTAAACCCTTATGATGGAGGTCAAAATGACACACTAATGTCATTGCTATCACTACAAGTTGAAGGTATTCTTCAAAAAAAAGTCTCTGATAATTAAAATATAATATAATATAATACAATTTAAAATAGCATAATGTTATATAATAATGTAAAATATAATATACAAAGTATGATATAACTCAGACCTCCATGTGTTAAAAGGATGATAATGAAATATATATATATATATATATATATATATATATATATATATATATATATATATATATATATATATATATATATATATGAACATATATATATACGTAAATTCGAAATCCCACTGAGGCATCCTCATTACACTTGACTGTCAGTCACTTTTTTCTTAATTGTCTCGGTGTATTTAAAGAGCATGTCAGACAAAGATCACTAAGTACAGTAAATAAGAATGGTATTAAAGGATCCAGTTTCAAATCACAACAATTTGTTTTCCATTTGATCTCCAGATGCGCAGTGATCCTTAATAAAACAGTGCAGGACTTCCTCAGACATCTGCTTTCTTTCTTTCACTCCTTGGATCCAGGCTGACTTACAACAGGACTTTAACTTATTAATTACAGGCTTTGTTTGGTGAAGTAAGCCGCCGGCTCTGATATTTTAGCCCGGTAACATTTGGTTAATAAACTGCCTGATTTAAAGGATTCATCCGGGGCTTTTGGGTGATAAGAGGCCCACCTGAGTCTGCGTGAGCCCCAGTTTGGCTGCCAGGTCCGCGCGCTCCGGTAAGGCCAGGTACTGAGTCTGCTGGAAGCGCTGGTGCAGGGCCTGGAGCTGCAGGCTGGAGTAAATGGTGCGAGGCTTCCTCACCTTCTTCCCTTTGCCATTCAGACGAAGATCTCTGCTCTCGAGCACCGAGGACTTCTCGCGATCTAATGAATAATAAAACGGGATAAAATGAGGACCTTTCATGATGAGACAATGCAGATTTATTATAATCACCATTCATAGCGCATCGTTAAAGGGCCCTACGGAGTTGAACAGTGGACTGAACAGAAGACTGGGTTGGGGGATTTTGGATCCTGTTCAGGTGTCCAAATCTAAGCTGCCCTAAATCTTAACACAGGGACACTCAAGTTTTCTGAAAAACAGGACAAACTGTCAATTTCTCAATTTTATTTGCCTACTTCATGCTGGATAAAGCGTGGTAATGATTGGAGCTTTTAATCGTTTTTTAAATACTGTATTGAATACCGGCCTTGTGAGTTATTAACAGCAATTACCAGCACATCTCAATAAATAGAGGGTTTGCATTATCACTGAAGAGGATTAGGGCCACTGGAAAACGTTTGAGGTTGAGAGCTTTATTTAGGCCTGTGAAAAAAGTCAGAATTCTGAGATTAAACTGAGATCAAATTCAGAATTCTGGGTTAAATGTCAGAATCCTGAGATAAAAATGAGATTGAAGTCAAAATTAAGTGTTGAGCTCTCAGAAGAAAAAAAAATGAAACTTTTGACAGGTGTTTCCCTCAGATTTATAATTCAACATGGAAAGTCATGTGAGGACATCGGGGTGAGCTTAATCTGCACAAAATGGTCAAAGAAGCATTTTTCTATGATTAATTATTTTCAGGATTATAAAATGCAACCTTTAGGGGTGTTAAGACCTTTAGAAACAGGTTTATATGATCCCGTGATTTTTATTGATACAACTAAAAAAAATGTAGTGACATAACTTTTAAGCAACAGGGTGTTTTGTATAACCCAATTCACACATGCAGGAAAGCCCTGAAAATTTCCTGAATTCACCCAAGCTCTGAGCAGGCTTTTCCACCCAGACTTCACAACAAAATGCCCCTTCTAAGCCCTGATTACATACACAACCAAGAAGTGTATCAGAGTACCCAAGAAGTTATCATGACGTTCTCATTTAAACTTGTACCAAACAGCAGAAAGTTTCTCTGCAGTTTACCCGTCAGTCAAAGGAGGGGCAGGGGGGTTATGAGGAGGGCAGCAGTGTAATTTCAGGCTAACATCTGGGTGAAAAACCTGCTATTTGTGCATGAAAATGCAATCAGGTGGTTACATTCATGACATTTTGAGTGCTTTTTATTTGCATCTTTGAGAATGGGTTTTTGTTTTCTTCACATCTGTCCTGAAATTGACTTAAATGAACACCATTCACACATGCAGAAGAACTCTAAAAGAAATCTGAATTTATGAGCCCACCCCCACTCCTCCACTGACTGACATTCAGCTCACCTGGGTAAATTCAGAAAATTTCTGTGTTTCTCTTTATTTGTACATTGGGTCAAATTTTCCATCCCTACATTGACCATCTACATGAAGTCCATTCACACATGTGGAAATTCCTTTTTTTCCCTAATCCACCTCTCAGTATAGTGGCATGAGTCTCTCATACATGCAGCTAAGGAATGCAGGTAAGGAATTTTGGGAAATCTCGCCAAAATTCCTTATCAGCTTGTTCACACACGTCCCTCCAGGCAGAAAGCTTTCCTGCTGTTTGTGTGTCACTCACTTTTTGCACTAACACATGTAGTTCACCAGTATGAATTCAAGAAACGCTGACATTTCCCTGCTGGCCCCTTAGCACTCCTCCATCCCCCACCCCTCTTTGACCAACACAAGCCATTTCGGACATCAAACTCTTAAATTTCCAAGAGAATTTCAGGGAAACCTTCCCTGACTTTGCATGTTCACACTATAGAGGGTATCCTTCATGTTGTTTGCATGTCAGTTAATGGAGGGAAGAATGACGGCAACAGGGTGATTTTTATGTTTAAGTCGAAGTGAAAACCTGTGCAGTCTGCTTTTACGAATGCAGCACAACCATGTTAGTCCAGGATATTTTCAGAGTTTTTTTGCATGTGTGCGATGTGCATTGGCAAGGGTCATGTGTGATCAAAGGTGTAAGGATTATCAGGTCAGGTTATCCAGGAAATTTCAGGATTGCATGTGTGAAAAAGGGTTTAAGAAGCAGTATTATTATGTTATGATGCCTGATAAAGACTAACAGTATACTGGCATTTAAGAGCAGCTCAATGATGAGCAGCATGTGTAGATGCAAAAACATAACAGGAGATCTGATACATATGTTTAGGCATGTGAAAGACTGATTTTTTTTTTACATGGTATGGCATGGTTGATAATCAATTTATCAGTAAGTCTGGTTTTGGAAATATTTATATTTTAAATATTAAAAAATCCAGAGTCTCTTGAACATCACTGGGTGATTTCACCTAAAGTTTTATCTGATGTCAGAAACTATCATTTCTGTTAGCTTTGGTGACCCTTGTAAACAAAATGATCCATCTTTTATTTGCCTACTGCTCCTCATTTAACACAATCATCCAACTGACTCCAGATAACCATCACATCAAGAACCCTCAATCTACTTTGGTAGAATTTATAATTTAACAGGCTTTGTTACACATGTCCTGAAATATTCTTCAACCTCTAATCCACCGTTGATATTACAACATGACGATGGGAATTCAGTTTACTGTAAAACATATCATTAATAAAATAAAAGCATTTAGATTTTTCCACTTTTCCAACACATTCTAAGCTGAAATGACAATAGATTAAATTACTGTTGTGGGTTATGTGTGAAAAGAATTAGAGTGTGAATCTTCCTAATCAGGTTACAACCCGATTCCACTCTGATTCTGGAGGTCATGATTCAATTTAAAACTGATTTTCAGTTCGGTTGATGCACAATTCTTATACATTCCCTATTCTTCATTACAAGGGTGTGTATTTAAAGGTCTGCTTCTGCCTGCGGTTAACCAGAAGGCTTTAAAATATGATCTGACACACACACACACACACACACACACACACACATAAAACAAATAAAAAACTTAATCTGGTAAGAATCGTATAATACACCAGGAACAACAACAGACCCCCTGCTGGGTGTGCACAGAGAATGGAGAGAAAGGCTGGACCAAAGAAAACATTACGCTGTGCTGGGCAGCCACTGAAAAATAACTAACATGAGAGAAGGTATGAAGGAAAAAACAAATAACAATCTATTCCTTAAAGTCTTGAATTGATTCGAAATCTGGTATCGAGGACAATTTGATTCAAATGCAGACACATCTATTTGCCACCTTTAGAAGAAAATGTTTCAATGCTATATTGCCCAGCCCTATCCATTATCTGATTTTTTCTTAAATATCTGACCTCTGACCCTTGCTGAAAATTTTGCTTATCATTGAAAAGCATATTCTGTTCACTATGGCTGCAGCAGAGAAATGTTTATAATGTCACTGGAAATCTGAGTCCACTCCTCCAAGCAAACACAGGGGCACAGCGCTGATACTGTGTTTTTAAGCTGAGGACAAGTGTGTGTGTTATGTTAAAAGACGACTGCCCTGCCAAAAGGTTTGAGATTGTTTCATAGATTACTTTCCTATAATGAAGCACAAATTACAACTATGACATGTTTTTGTTTCTTTATTTCTTTCTTTAGTCAATCCCTCCCTTGAGTTTCACAGCAAAACAAGAAGAATTAAAATTTTAGTGTTGATAAAATTTCTGTGAGCACACAGTTAACTGGACTCCAGAAGGAGTGAAATCCCTAAAAGTGTAGCCCCTATAGGAAAAGAGCTGGGGTTATAAGAAAGATTGAAAATTACGCAGCAATAAATCAAATATGTAGGTGTCACCGCAGCATCTTTAGCTCTAATCTGGTCATTCTGAACTCTGAACCTGGAATTGACACTTTTAGTGTCAATCACCTGTGCATGTATGTTATAAAGCCCCAGTCTGTTCATGACCGCTGCGTTTGCCGACATGTCAGTGAAACAGCGCTGAATATCAGATTGATCTGTTTGCATTCACTGGAACATTCAATGACCTCCCCGTGTTTGAAATCATCTTAAGTATTAATACATCAACAACATGCTTTTATCTCAGGATGTGCTGTTAATACACTTTATTTTGATGAACGCTTATTATGCATACTGTATAGAAAAACGAACTGATAAACTCGCTGCATACTTTATTACATACTGATAACTGTTTAAGGAACTATTTTTACATTATTTTGGTGCCAATGTTTAAAAATAAATGTGTGACAGCCAAACACAGTATCTTTATTTCCCCAAATTTCCAGGAAATATGGAACTAGAATTGGTCCAAAGGCCAAAGCATTTCCAACACTGTAGGACGAGTTATTGTCAGAAATGTAGAAAATTGCCCTTCCTCGCACAGTTAGCCATTCCTTTGAAAAAATTCCAGGATCCACATCTGGATTTGGATCACCACCAAAATCTTATCACTCCTCCCCTGTGCCATGACCAACATTTCCTGAAAATTTCAACAAAATCTGTTCAGATTTTTTTTAGTTATCCTGTTGATAAACAAACTTGCTAACAAACACCAGCAAAAACATAACCTCTGTGACAGTGGTGATAATAAATTACAGCAATATCTCCGCTTTGCAGTGTTAATTTGGAGGTAACACTTTAACAGTTGAGTACATTTCTAACACTACATAAAAGTGTTGATCATAAGTCACACCGTAACAGGTTACAAAGTGTTTTATTCTCATTCCAAAAAGAGTCAATAATTACTCTTCATTAGTGTTAATGTACCAACTCTCAGAAAAGAGTTAAATCCACTCTGGACCCATGAAGACCCTTTAGAAGAGTTAACATTAACTGGTAGCGTGAAGATTTGGCTCTACCTGAATGTAATGAAATGGAGACACTGCTATATGTCATGCTCTGCAGTGTGATGGGCAGAGGCAGCATTATTAAATAGTATTGTCATTGTTGTTGTTAACTAGAGATGATTTGTTGCGTTTGGTGAATTAAACACTTCTTAAAGAAAAAAACAATAGAAATACAAACAGCCTTAAAAACACAAAGGAAAACTAAGCATTCAATGATTAGGATAACATATCAGAGTTGAAAAATGCTGCAAGAGCAGTTTGCTCTGCTTTCATTTTCATACAAGACAGGCCATTATGTGGTGTAATGCTCAATTAACTGCATATCACTGTTATTATTGTTAATAAAAAATAAGAAAATGTTACATTCTTCTGGAAATGTAGGTATTTAAAAGGAGGATTTAAGCTTGCCAAAAAAAAAAGCTACAAGTAAGGGCTTAAATCTGCCAGTACTCTGCCAAGATGAAATGGACTCACTTTCCATATTCGACAGATTAAATCCAAATCCTAATGTGACATCTGAAACAGCACAAGAGCTCTGTGAATCAGGTCAAAATGTAAAATCAAAGTACAGCAACAGTTACAGCCCTATAATGCAGTTGACGGCCCTGCACTGCATGCCATAAACACCATGTTGGTTATTTAAAGCCACATGAAATCCCCTTCGCATCAACAGTCTGATTCTACACATATTATTACACTCTCCTTTAGCTCACTCTTTATGCCTTTGTTATTGATTTAAATCCAGTGGTTATCTGCACACTTGCTGCTCTCGTATATCTACTATACACATCATTACCACCGAACAGAGAAAGAATCATCTTAAAGTGAGGGAATTATAAACGCTCCTACATAATAAAAGGCCCAAATCAATTTGTTCATGTGAACCTACAATGAGGCTTAGAAACGAGTTCCTGATGTAGGCCTGAACTACAAGACAGTAATTGGAGTTTAACCACAGAAATTATGGTCAATAAAATTAATGGCACCATCTTCTTTCATTATATAGCATGAGATTTAGGTAGGGAGCATCACTGAGGGGGAGGCAGGTTTGGAAATGAGTGCTTCACTTGAAATATTCCTGCTGCAAACTTTACTGTGGTGTTGAAGGATGGGATATTTTGGAGGAATTTTTAATTCAGGACATGTTCTGGTGTGTTACTTCTTTCTTTAGGGACAATGTTGAAAGTGGCCTGCCTTGTGTAATTGTGCATGATGGAGGAGTTTTGAGCAGTTTTGTTGCAAGAGTTGATTGTTGATTTGGTGGTGTTTGGATATTTAGCTGAAATATTCCTGCTGTAAACTTTTATAGAGGTAGAAGAAATGGAATTATTGTTTTAAAAATATTATATTCTAGTGAGCTATTTACTGAAGTGTTTAAGTTTACACCACCGTGCGCAATTATAGTGCGTAATTGCGCATGAGTTTTTGAGGGATTGGTTTGATGTTTTTTGGATGAAGCTGTGTTTCAATATCAGACCTTGTTTAGAAGTAATTGCTTTGTCTTAAAAATCCCTAATGTTAAATTTAATATGACAGATAATAAAACGCTAAAAATGAAATGTTTATTTCCACGACACATTGAATATTTGGACGAAAACTGTTCGAATTTACGCGCCATTATGCGAACTTTTGCTCATTGTGCGTTAACTGATAAAAATGTATTTATATATTCTAATTGGTATGTTAGGATAGTGGTGGTTGATTGTCAGGCCTTGTCTGAAACAATATGCTTTAACTGAAATATAATATGAATAAATACATTTATGGAAATGTTTTGATCATTTTCATTCCGCAGTCTATTCTGGTGAGCTTTTAAGATAGAAAATATCAAAGTTGTGCTAAAACAGTGGAGTTTTGGAGAGAGTTAGATGCAAATATTGTTAATTAAAAGTTTTTGAGGGGATGTCATGCTGGATAGCAGTGTTTGGATGTCAGGCCTTGTGTTGGAGTTGGGCTTTAGGCTAGAATATTACTGCTGATGACTTAACTTTAATAACACGATAACAATGTTTCGGCAAGTTTAATCCATAACATAATGATGGGGCGTATTTTGGGGGGACAGTGTTGGTATTTGTGCGCCTTTGTGAATAAAAAAAAGGTCTTGGAGGAACTTCGACGCACGAAACGATTGTTCATTAATTAGCTTCCATGTATTCGTGCGTAAATGTGCTTTAGCATGATTGAGAAAATGAATCAAGGAGTAAGTTTGATGCAAAAGATATTGTATGGTGTTTGGAAGACGTGTGATGGATGTCTTTGGATGTGATGTTTGGATTACAGGCCATATTTGGTAATGTGCTTTAGCTGGAAGATCCCCTACTTTGATATGATCAATTCAATTTAAAAAAGCAAGGACGTTTTGGTTTTAATACACAAAGTGGTCTGCTATGCTATTTCTTAGGTTTACGCGTCATCTGCGTAATTGCACTTCAATATGATAAAACGAAAGCATTGGTTGATGATTTGGTGGTGTTTGTGTGCCAGGCCTTGTTTTAAGATAAATGTTTTAATGGATGTATCCCGCTGTAAACTTCTATATGAACGCATTAATATTCCTTTGTATTTCACAACATATTCTTTTGACCCTTTCTTAAGTGCAGCCTAGTAGGGTGCGATCATGTGCGTTCTTGCACGATGGAAAACAGAGTTTGAGAGCACTTTTGAAGAAAGAATAAAAAGCAGATTGGAGTAATTTAGTGTACCTGTGTGTTCTCCTCCTCTGTGGGTCAGACTGCTGCTGCTGTGATTGCTGCTGTGCTGGTAGGACATGTAAGCAGACGGGGGGTGAGCGTTCATCGCGCCGGGGTAGGCGTAGCCCAAAGAGCGCCCATAGGACGCGCTGCTTGCAGAAAAGGGGCTCTCGTGCTGAGAGTGGCCGGCAGCATGCAAGCCATGCACGGGGTAGATGTGAGAGAGTCCCGGGGAGTGCTGCTGGTGCGCCGGGTGTCCGTGTCCGAACTCTAGGAAGGCCGATTTGGAGGGATCGGAGGCATTCAGACAGTCAGGCACGAAACCCATAGACATCATTGGCTGGTACACGAGTCCATATAGAGTCGCTCTGAGGAGACTTTCATCAGTTCAGTCGGGAGCAAAACAAATCCACATTCAAATCCACAGCTCTGATGGAAGAAATAAGTTCCATGGAGTAAAAAGAGGACTCGAGCATTTTAACGCGACTTTAGAAAAATTAAAAGGAATAAAATCGAAAAGCTGATCCTTCTTTACATCACTGGAGGAGCTGACATGCTGCTTGAAACACCTCCTGTCTGCGGAGCCTCACGCACACACTGGCTGAAGGCTGCGCGCGCTGATTGGACATCAGGAGGCAGCTGTCACGAGCTCCTCCAATAACCTCATTAACATATGAGACTTTATGCGATGAAGATCTGCAGACTGTACCGACTTACTAACACTGATCAGGACACAGAATATCAGACAAATGGAGAAATGATTGCCTACTCCACTGAGTTTTATTTTCTTAGAGAAATGCATATTGATGTAATCATGCTCCCATTTTGAACATCTACTGACTGAAGGAACTTTAAAGAATAAAAGCAGGGTCCGAAAATCAAATCAAAATGCAAATAAATAGAACTAAAATTTGTCCCTAATCGAAAAGTTACAATGCACTAAACGAATATAATTTTTAAGAGTACACTATCCTTACTTGTGAAAATATTAAAAAGGTCAAAAGACCCCTAATTTGATTCTATTTTTGCTCAAGCATAAAACAAGCATGTGTTAGTATAAAAAATAAAACGAAATCTGCCTGTAATTCAATATTTTTACAACGTAGTTCCGTTATAATTTATAATAGTTGCATAGTTTTGGGTTGAAAGCAGTAACGGTATTTCCCATGACTGGAGCAGCCTGTACATCAGAATTTAATTAAAGAATTAAAAATTCAACAGAGTTTTTTTTTTTTTTTTTTGGAGCGCCTCCTTTTTCCAAAATTGCAGTAAAATTCTAAAAACTGACAGATTTTAAAAAAGTAGCACTTTCCATCTTCTTTGCTGGACAACTCAGAGTTTATAATAAAAACAGTTTAGAACATTTTAGCACTTACAATTCATAAACAGTAGAAGTGCTCTGAGAGCATGAACCTCTCGCAAGACCTTTTTCAACATTGTTGGGTGAGTTTTTGTGAAGAATGTGGAAAACTGCCCTGTCGTGCACTGTTAACAATTCTTTACAAAAAATGGATCCAGATCACCACCTAAATTGTATGACTTTTCCCATGTACAATGACCAACATTCCCTGAAAATGTCATCAAAATCTATTAAGACTTTACTGAGTTACCAGGGAAAACACAGAAAACTACCCTATTGCATCTTAAAAAATGTTTAAAAAATCTTGGATCCACATCCAGATTGATATCACTTCCAAATATCAAATCACTTCTTCCTTTTGCCATGGCCAACAATCCCTGAAAATGTCATCAAATTATTTTTTGATATTAATTTTAGATACACTGTTAACAAAGTAAAAGACTACAAAAGCATAACCTTATTGGCTGAGGTAGTTACACATTTTTAACACAGCCTTTGGAGATTTATTTTTTCAGAAGAGCAAATAAATAAAAATAAAATCTCAGAAAAATTTTAACAACTCAGATTTTTCACAGCCTTAAAACTGCTGACCATTATTTTCATAAAAATGAAACTTTTTTTGGCAGGATAGCAAAAAATGAAGATAAAAAAGAAAGTTATGAGATTTTAGCATACCTCATGTATAATCATTTAGTTAGACAAGTAGTTTTCTCAATGCTGAAGTCAAGAGGCAGTGAACATACATAATGTGTGATCACTCTAAAAGCAATATTCTCAAACATGACATAAAAACATCTCATTTATTTCATTGCTAACACAATGGCTTAGATACAAATTCAAGCCATTTTAACAAAGTGAACTTGAGGGTTTCTCAGTCAGAGGAAACAGTGCCTGGCAATGTAGGCTGCAGAATCAGCAGAACTCCACTGAGGTACATGTGGACAGCATAATGTAGGTGTTTGGGGAGAAAATGGCGACCACAGAATCAAAGAGCAGCCCTGTCTTCGTGTTTCAGCCTCTGTTGACTCACTCTCCAGCAGAGTCAACCCACAGGTGGAGAAAACACTGTAGGAGAGGAGCAGAGGCATGAGAAAGTTAAACCAGCCTGAGCAGGCTATCATGAAGGGGCCTTGCAGATATGCACCACTGACTGTAGCATATGTGCTTCCTAATTGGAGACCAAAGCTCCTTCATGATGCACAAATGAGGCAGACTGTCACATGATTGATTGAGGATGAATCTGGACAAAATACACACATTACCCAGCAACCATCAGTGCATCTGACAAAAGCAAAAACACCAAAATAAATACAAAATTCTAATCAAATCATGTTGTTTTTAAGTATAAACCCCAATTCCAAAGAAGTAGGGATGTGTTGCTAATCGCAAATACAAACAGAATATAATGATCTGCAAATCCTTCTCCACATATATTCAATTTAATACAATACAAAGAAAAGATATTTAATGTTCAAACTCATTATCTTCATTTCTTCATTTGATGCCTGAAAAATGTTCCAAAAAAGCTGGGACAGGGCCGTCAAAAGACTGGGAAATCTGAGGAAAGCTCAAAGAGCACCTGTTGGAACATTCCTCAGGTGGACAGGATAATTAGAAACAGGTGAGTGTCACGATTGGGTGTAAAAGGGGCTTTAACGAAAAGGTCAGTCATTTAAAAGCAAAGATGGGTGAGGCTCACCACTTTTTGAACAACTATGAGAATAAATAGTCCAAGTTTGACACCAATATTCTTAACGTTTCAGAAAATCCGGAGAAATCTCTGCAGATAAGTGTCACTACCAAAAACCAACATTGAATGTCTGTGACCCTTTGATCCCCCAAGTGGTGCTACATTACAAACCAACATCATTCATTAAAGGATATTATCATGTGGCCCAGGGACACTTCAGAAAACCGTTGTGAGGTTTACACAGTTAGTCACTACATCTACAAGTGCAAGTTAAAAAAACTTGACCATGCAAAGCCAAAGCCATACATCAACCACACCTAGAAAGGCAGCTGGCTTCTCTGGACCCGAGTTCATCTGAGATGAACTGATGCAAAGTGGAAAAGTGTGCTGTGGTCAAGTCCACATTTCAGATTGTTTTTGGAAATCATGAATCTCGTGTCCAGCGGGCTAAAGAGGAAAAGGACCATCCAGGTTATCAGTACAAAGTTCAAAATTTAGCATCTGTGATGGTATGGGGCTGTGTTAGTGCCCATGGCATGGGTAACTTGAATAACTGTGAACACACCATTAATGCTAAAAGGTAAGGATGCTGGTTTGGTGGAGTGGCAAGCAACCAGGCACAACCCATACATATGCTTCTGCCTTTTGCCAGTTTGCAGAGCGTCTTCCCCCACACTCTCCCGCTTTGAAAAGCCTATCCACTGTCTCTCTCGCCTACCAATAAAGGCACAAAATGCCCCCCAAAAATAATCTTAAATACTGAAAGGTACATACAGGTTGGACCAACATCTGCTCCCATCCAAGCACCATCTTACAAAAAAATGTACTCCTGTAACACATTTCAGAATGTTATCTCGGTAGATTATTTCTCCTCTTGAACAATACCAATTGCCAAAATCCCCTCCTAGCCTGGTAAAAAAGCCTACAGTTCTCAGTGAAGCAAGGGAGAGGAACAAGCCTTTTCCAGGTGTTGTCTTCCTGGGATACCCACTTTGCGGTCTGTCTTTGATTCCACCAGTCTCAAGTAACTTGGTCCTAAGTTTGGAAATGGTACCAGGACTGAAATCAAATAATGCTGCCATTCTGTGTACCAGAACACCAGCTTTCAGTTGCAGGGGACTTTGGCACATTTTTTTTGGTCACACTACCCACACGTTTAGCTTTTTTGCTCATACTACAAATGCATGATCCTGACGAACAAGAAGAATATAAGTTGTACCTCACTGTAAAAGTGTCTGATCAACATTTACAACAATACAAAAACAATTCTAATTGGTATTATTAAGGAGAGAAATAAGCAACCAAAATAATGTTTCCAAACTGTTTTTGAGGAGTATCGATAGGGGCGGTGGACATTAAGACAGCACAAGAATTAAAAACTAGCTTAAATTTCTGGCTAATTGCTACATATCTTATAAATGCCAGAAAGTATCATGATACAACATGGAGGTGACTTGAAAAGAGTGCATTTTAGAAATATCATTTACATGTCTCTGCTAAGGACCCCCTTTCCTTCTTATGAGGCCTGCTTTACATCTCGAGCCTCATATACACTTACATGTATATGTGTCTGCATCGTCTATGGTTACACCTTGGGAAGGAGGACACCCTTCCTCTAAAGCTAAATACTCAATAAGGTCTATCAGACAGGACAAACACATACTCTATCTCATGTCTTCTGCAGCCGAATCATAAACAGTATGTTTGGTGGGTTGAAAGTGGTGCTGAGCGGAAGTCCTACCCCGTCATTTTGGTCATGTCCTGCCCCGTCTGCCTGTGAACACAGAAGCAACAGCAGCAGCGTTAAAGAAAGGCCTGCTGAGAGCTGGAGCATTTCCCAACTCCCCACAGCCCTCAGCCAGCCAGAACAAAGCCACAAATTATTATTATAGTCAAATTACAGTCACAATAATAAAAAGAAAAGGCTGCTGAGCAGAGATGCTGGTTACTGACTTCACACATAAAGCCCTGCTGCTGTAAATCCTCATTAAATCAAGAGGGAACCAAACAATGTGTTTTGCATTTTTACAGATTTAGGAGCCAATATTTTATTTGCATTCGATCAGGAGTAATACTACGTGAACACAAATGATAACACAATTTATATCATATACAATGTAAAAAACACTTTGCATTATACACAATAACATATATTCTGATCAGTACAGTGTATAAAGCATGCAAGATACTCAATGAATATATTTTTTATATGTATTTATATTTGTATACAGAATTTAAGCCAATATGACGAGTAGGAAAATAATCTTATAGGTGTAAACTACTTGATTTGGCACTGGCGCCAGCATGGGTGGGATCAGGTAAACAGATCAGTTTCCTGTTCTTACCTGACAGGAGTGGCACTCGATGTGGTCCTCTGCTGCTGAACCCATCTGCTTCAGGTTTGGACGTGTTGAGAAATGGTCTTCTGCATATCTTGGACATTCAACACAACGTTACGATTGTAAGCCTCAGGAACTAATCGGGCTTGGGATGCTGCTCTAACCATAAACTTGGCTGCGTTGTTAATACAACATGTAATGCTCGGTCTTTTTGTGCTACTGCTGCTTGCTAGCACTAGCAACTTGACAATGCATCAGTCCTCAACAGGTGAGAAATAAGAGCTGTTATTTTACTTTGTGACTTTTCTCCAAGCGTACAGACAGGCAGTCATTTGGAAAGTTATCAGTGTCATAGTCTTATTAACACTGACAGAGTGTACTCATTCTACATAAACAGTGAAACAACTGTACAGAGGTCATTTAAAGAGGTCCTATTGTGCTTTTTCAAGACTTACATGCTCTTCAGTGTGTTCTATGTGTATTTCACATGATGGAGTACTTCTAAACACAAGATATAAAGTCTTCTAATACAGACATCCCTCTTCCCCTGTGAACAACACCAGGAGCTGTCTGAAATGGCTCATTCACCTCCAATAGACCAGCTAATTGGACATCTCACCAATGTTAAGCCCATTGGCTTTACACGGCAAGCCAAGTGCAGAGCAGAGACGATAGAAAGACTACAGAGCTGTTGAAAATGGAACTGGTTTTGCAAATCACCTCAGAGTAGACATGTCAACCAATCAGAGCAGACAGGGACCATGTGGGGAGGAGAGCCTTGAAGCAACAGGCTGAAGGGTTTGTTGAGTAAAAGAAATTGTGAATACACTAGCAGTCATTAAAACTGAAGAGATGAACCTAGGTCAAGGCAAAGTATGACCTCTTCAAGTAAATATGACTCTTTTTGGGTTAGTTTCAGATAAAGTTTGAAAGTATTCTGTTCCATTTTTGAAAGCTAATAATTGGGATAGGTATTCACAGAGGCTGAACCAAAAACAGAAATTGTGGCAGATCCCTCATTTTCACTATTTCCTCTATTCAGTATTGAGTCTAGTGCTGTTTTCCACCTGTTCAAATATTGTTTTACTAATTTTCCAGCACTTTGAAGTTAAGACTTTTAATATTGTCATTAAGAAAGATTCCCAAATATGTAATCTTTTTTAAACCGTATTTCATTCTACATCTGTCTCTAAGGTCTGATTTCTTGGGTTACGAAGTCCTTTAGCGGTTATGGGCAATTTCCATACTGAAGAGCTACCTGGCTAGCATGAATCTGGGGAGAGGTCAAAGGTCAACACGAATCTCTGAAACTCTTTAAGAGGAGGATGCACAGCAGGCTGGATGAGAACAAGCTGACGACCCTCAGTAAACCATTTTTTAACCTCATAACCGAGCCATTGTCCAGTTCCTGTCAGATTTTTCCAATAGAGTGTTATGGGCTGATGAACTCACATCTCTGATGTTAAGGTCAGATAACTGAGTCTGTCCTTCATTATGATTAAGCTGCTATTCTCATAAACTTGTTAAAGAAATAGAAATGAATAAAACAATCATTTGATTCAACAATAAACAATCAACAGTCAGTATTGGAAAAACAGCACTTCCACTATCTATACCAATTTTCCCTTTCAGGATTACAAGGTGCCAAAGCCCATCCCAGCAGACACTGGGCAAGAGGTGGGGGTACAACCTGGACTGGTCACCAGCCAATCATAGGGCTGTTAAAGAGAGAAATGCGGCCACTCACACACACTCGCACTTAAGAGCAATTTAGAGTCATTAATCAACCTAATGAGCATGTTCTTAGTCTGTGGGGGTAAACTGGAGTACCCAGAGAAAACAGACGCATGCACAGGGAGACTGGGGAGCTGAGCCAGCAGCCGTCTTGCTGTGAGGCACTAAATTACCTGCTGCACCACCTTATAGCCCTTGCTAGTATTTAGTTTAGAAACAAAATATGGTTTTGAGACATGTTCTTGTTGAGGTTCATGGGTCTCCCACATGCCCCAGACAGTGTTCTCCTTTTCTTGGTAAAAAGTAAAATGACAAACCCCATTCAGGCTGCTGTTTTAAGCTGTTATATTTACGCCCCTGTGCTATTACACCACTGCTATGATACTGATGAGACGGGAGCATGGAGACCCAGCTAAGGCAAGTTGTACTGTCTGTAACAGTGAAACATATGCTGTGTTATGCTCTCTTGTGCTCTTTCATAGCTCTAAAAATTGACACAAATACAACATTCTTGCACAATTAATGTGAACATCTTGAGGTGTAATGAAGGCGAGGCTTTGCTGCAGCACTTCTGTGTAAATATACTGTGAAATGGGCTTTAGCCGACGCAAGAAACACCTCAACTATAACTGTTTCCCCACAAATTTATAAGAATATATTTCCAATGCTCATAGCATGTTTGGGGTACTCGGTATCTGTGAACACTCAAGTTTAGGAAACAGTGTAATAGGGCATTTTAACAACGGGATCTTATTTAAGTAAGACAAGTATAGTCAAGTTCTATTTTGTTAATTAAAGCTAGAGACAGTATGAACATTTTTTGACAGTGACATTGGGGTCACAGAGGTAATATTAGTAGATTTTCAGTAGCTTTGCTTTTAGCAGATTTAAAGGCACATGCTAAAGGTAAGCAATAAACCTTCTTGGCTCCAGCTAAACATCAGTGAGAGGTCACTTTTTTGACATCTGAATGGGATCAGGGAGTCCAAATGAAGACAAACACAACGCACAAGAGGCTTTGAAGACGCACTGGCTCGCCTGTGGGCTTGTATGTTCCTCTCTTATGTTCAGGCACTTGGCTTCTGAATGCAGAGGATTGAGACCTGAATGTGTGAAAAACCTGCAAATCCAAGGATGGTGCAGAGAGGGCAAGAGAGAAAGCAAGGTGTGCATGCTCTTTAAGGCTTGTAATTATGTGTGTATTAGTGCTGAAGAACAAAGGCAAGCCCTGGAGTCATAGGGAGGGATGAGTCCACCCTGTGCCTGCCTACGTGCACGCAAACGGATGATGCTAAAAACAGTCTGACTCCTGAATGAAGCCCAGACTCAGTGGCGTCTCTCCTGCTGCACAGTACACAGAGCAGAGGTGTGTCTGGTGTAGGTGTGTTCTCCCTCAGTCACATACACAAACACACACACACACATACATGGGATTGTCCATCACGCAGCTCTGATGCAGAGTGACAGCATTCTTTGTGTACAAACTCAGAGCACATTCCCTAGGAGCAGAGCAACGGCTCTGATCTTTCCCCGCTGGCACATCATGTTTTACAAGTAGAGGCCTCTGTCTGAAGCCGAGCGGGGCCACGGGCCCATGGGCCCTTGCACACTCAGACTGACAGTCCACAACCCTGACAGGATGCAGAGATTTATTATCACAGGCTGAACTCACCACATAATCGACACACTCACAGAGCTACAAGTCCCATTTCAGAAGTTGGAGCTCAAAGTGTGGTTTGACTCAATTATCCAAAGAGAAATGAATCACTAAAAGTGTGGCCAAGCGTAAGAAACATAAATATCTACACACTTTTTGCTTGTTTTTGAAAAGTTATTCATCAGACCGTCACCAGAAAATGGATAACACCACCCTGCAGCTGAGGACAATGGGGCTGACAGGGATACACGATATCATGTGGTAAAATAACTATCTGTATTACGTCAGCACACAATAGACTGAAAAATATGTATTTGAATTATATGAACATTTCTCCAGACATATTGGCCATACGTATATATCTGCAGGATTCATCCCTGTACAAACTTTAATTTTCAAGGTTTTAAAGCAGGATCAGCATTCATTCCCTAAAACTTAATTTCCTAAACCTTACAATAAGTTACAAAAACTAAAGCTTTAGACCTTAATTTTTTTTTCACTTGAGAGGAACTTCTCTTAAGTGTTATTTTCAGCATATTTACAGGATTTTCTCAGTGAACCTACAAGCAAACATGCTGTTTAATCAGGGGGATTCATCTTTATTTGAAAGTATTAGCTTGTTTTAATAAAGAGCACATTTTTATTTAGTGATCTTTGTCTATACAGTGCTGTTTGCAGATTGTATAAAGGCACTCAAGACTTGTTTTTAATAGAAAAAATGCATTTTGCATGTAGCATAGATATAGTCAAAGACTAGGGGTGCACTGGCAAGAATCTGAGGATATGATAAGCATGATGATACACAAAATGTCAAGACACTGTAAGCAGGAAAATGTACCATGATTTTTTTACTAAATAGTGTATTTTTTTATTATGTTTTACAGAATAGTTAACCCCTTATTTTAAATGCATAAAAATCTTCAGGGTCTCTCCAACGTGGGTGGACTTCATCAAAAAGAGTTTATTTGTATAGCACTTTCTTATAAAAAAAAATGCAGCACAAAGTGCTTCACATAAACAGAAACATCAGAAGAACATGCAAAACAAACATAAATAAAGCCAACTAGAAAAAAAAACAAAAAACAAAGGAAAATGTGTTATATTAAAGACCTTGATTAAACAGAACCGTGGGAGTAAAGAACTGAGAAAATGCAATCACAAGTTCATGAACAACGGAGAGACAAAGTCAAAAACAATTGCCAGCAGCGATACAGTACTAGGCAGGAAACTATTATTGTACATTGGTGTTTTAATATTTTCCTATGCCAATATCAAAGACTTCTTTGTTTTTCAACTCTGACTATGAAAGACATCCACCATTCAATCAAATTACTCTTTTATTTATCTCCACCTCTTAAACAAGTATACAAGAGTCACAAGTTTGATTCTGAAACAGGAGAGATGTGATTTGGCAATGCAAAAAAGTAAATATCACTATTAAATTAAAATAAGCTTGGTAATATCTGCATATTTGATGTTAGCAGAAATTGGTCCGACTCTGGGTGGCATGGTGGTGCAGTGGGGAATGCACGTGCCTCAGCAAGAAGGGTGCCTGCTCGATCCCCGTATCAGTCAGGGCTTTTCTGTGTAGCAACCATAAAAGTGACAAGTGGTGTTCTTCCAGTGCATGTGTGAGTTTTCCCTGGGTACTCCGTTTCCTCCCACAGACAAAAACCATGCTCAACTCATGACTATAAATTTCCCATAGGTCTGAGTGTGTGTATGAAGGGTAGGCTGTCTTCTGATGTTAGCCCTGGGATTGGCTGTATGCCAGTCCAGGGTGTGCCCCGCCTCTTGCCTAATGTCAGCTTGGGATGGGCACCCTACAGCACCCTGCAACCCTGACAGGAATAAGAGGGAGAGATAATGGGTGGATGTTTTTGACTTCTATGCTTCAGACAGTTTACAGAGAAGATGAGAGGCTCTTTATTTCATTTCGTATGACAGTGATTTCAAAACGTCAAGAACATAGTAAAATGTTAAAATTTTCTTATTGACTTTTTTTTCTCTCAATATTTTTACATTTTCTTTCATATTTTCATTTTTATTTACAATTGGACTTTTCTGACTTTTTCAATAAATAAAGATTTTTCTTCGATCAAGATTATTTTTTATATTTTTGATTTTCTTTAAAACTGCACTTTTATTGCTTCAGTACTTTCAATGTTTTTGTCAACATTACAACTTTCTTCTCCAAGTTTTGACTTTATTTTCTCTATAATACGTTTTGTAATTACTGTACACAATTTCAGCATTTTTTTTCTTCTTAAATTGTTTGGCTTTTCTTGTCACATAGACTTTTTCCTCACCTTTTAATTATTATTTTAAGAAACATTTAACTTTTGTTTCCATTTTGAAGTTATCCAACACTTTTGTTTTTAACCTAAAATATGTCTTTGCAAAGTATAACTTTTTTCTGATCAGTTTCACTGTTTGTATTTGTCACCATTACTTCATGAAATTTGGAATTTTTTTTTTTATATAATTGCCATTGACATGTCAGAAACAGAAAATCATTGGACTACTACATTTGACTTTTTTCATTTCATTAATTCAGAGTTTCCATTTTTTTCGCAACATTGCAAATTTTTTTCTATATTTTTTTATTTCCTTGACATGTTTTTTTCCTTTAAATATCAACTTTTATGAGGGGCCTTTCTCTTAGAATTTAAATTTCTTACTTTTTTAAAATCAAAATTTAAATTTTTTGTCTCAGTATTCCTTTGATTTCTTTTCCCCAAAATGTTAACATCTCACCAAACATTTCATTGTTTATGTTAGAATTACAATTACTTTTCAACATTTATTTTGCTTTGATGCTTTAACTTTTGTTCACATTTCCAGGTCTTTGTCCTCTCAGTCTTTCACCCTATATTTCACCTTTTTTCACATTTCATTACCCCCATCATTTCATTTTCCTTCATTGACTTTTAGCCATTTTTTCCACATAAAACATTTTACTCCTTTTCAAACTTTTTGTTTTCAAGTACCCTTCAAAGAAATATCAAGCAAATCTCACTTTGCAGTTTTAAATTCTTAAACTTTACCCTTCCTGTCTTAGGACTTCATGTCTACCGTTGAGTTTTTGAAATTTGAAAGCAAAAATCTGCATGCATATGGATCCTTTTCATCCATTTTTCTTAAACAGCATCATTTAGTGTTAACTTTGCATTTCCCTCCTCACAGAAAAAGCTGTCAAGTGTGGCGTACAGCGTCTGTTTTTCAATCCCTCTGCATCAACAAAGCCTGAGCACACAAAAGAACTGACGTTTCTCTCTTTGACTGTTTTTTTGCCTCAGGTAAGGAGAAGAAGCAGAAGAAGAAGAAAAAGAAGAGGATGAAGGGTCCTAATCTCTCCTGCAGGCACCCATCACAGAGAAACATTTAAATCTGCCCGGCCGGCATCCCATTCCTCAAGTGCAGCCATGTTACTGCACATTCATACGTGTGTGTGTTTGTGTGCGTGTGTTTATGTACGTGTGCAGCCTCTGAGGCTCCTCAGAGCTCATCATTGATCAGCATCAGTCATGTGTGAAGCTCTTGGCACATAAACTTGTTTAGCTTATTAAACGCTCCATTTCTTCATTACAAATCATTTAAATGACTTGTCTGAATTGTATATTGTTTAATTTCTTCTTCCTCTTTCTTTGACCTCCGATTAGCATCAGTTTTGAGTGACTGTTGAGTTTGTTTTTATTGATTTGGAGTTGTGAATGTCAATAAACATGGACTCAAATTACAGCTCTGCTGATGGTGACAGACAGCTTTAAGGGCCTGGGTTTGTTTCAGAGGGTCATTAATTTGATTGATTTGTGTTGACAGCTTCCAAAAATTACAAAGGCCAATTTTCAAATCATAATCAAAATTCATAACACTTCGAAGTGCTTTTGCTTGTTTGAATGTCATTATTCAATATTTACATTTCAGCTTACACTTAACATTTAACATACTATTTATATAAAGTGTACAGCTGATTTATCTGTTTGACTCCCAACTGCTTATCCAAATTAGAGGAAAAAATATAAATATATGTCTATTCTACAAGTTTATTGACTGTTTACTCAGTAATTGTTAAAAAGCTGCTGTGACACCACATTCCACTAGAACGGGATCAATAAAGTTATCAACTTGTGTAACAATTACACATACATGTATATGTATATATTGTATATATATATATATATATATATATATATTCACAGTACGTGTGAGTCATTTTTAATAAATAAAACTTCAGGTCAATTTCACAGCTGTGAAAAAATTGCATCTGTGTGTACATACAAAGAAGGTTAAAGAAAGCATCAGTCATGCATTGGGCAATTTCAATTGCTTTAAAGAGTCAAGCAGAGCATATTTAACACAAGTGGCACTTAAGGACATATTACACTGAGCAGAAAAGACATTAAATATTTAAAAATGCTAAATATAACAAGTGCTTTTGCTATATATTTTTAGTTGGACAAAGGTGTTTTTAAACCTGCTGCATGGTTTATAGATCTTGTATCCAATGAAAAATTTTGAAGATTTTTGAAGTGAGAGTTTATCAAAAATGTGAGGAAAAATATTGTTTTAGTGTTTTGTAGAAGTTTCATCCTGACTTATAAAAATGGAACAAAGTAAACGACTTTGTGTCCTGATTTTCTATCAGAATCAATAATTAATCAATAATAATTCTAGAGGCTGTCATTATTTTGGGGATTAAAAATGAGCTGGTGTTACCACAATAAGTGAAATAAATAATAAATAAAAATAAATGAACCAAGACAGAACTAAAGAAAGAAAAAAAGAAGGAAGAAAATAACAAAATAAAAAATAAGGGAATAAAACTTTGAGTCCATGTCGTTTTTTAATCTGTATTTTTGTCCTGTTGAATATTAAGAAACAAAGTGTGTCTACATTTTTTTCAGCAGTATCAAAGAAAATAATAGCAGCATGTTTTCTAAAACTGGGCTTAACAGAGAATGAATTGAGAAAGTAGAAATAGACGAAAAGAAAGACAGAAAAATGAATCCTGTGTCATATATTTTTTAGCTGTAGCCTATTATATAAAATTAAAGGCATATTCTTTAAAAAATGTTTTATAGGTTTTTTGATTTTTTTTTCCTTAAATAAATTCATATATTAGCATATTTTTTACGGACAAATAAACCTTAGCATTCGTCTCTTTCAGCGAGAAGTAAAGTAATGAGGATAAATGTAAAAATTGGAATTTTTCTCGTTTATCTTTGCAGTATTTGTTGATCTTAAAAATTATTTTGATGGTAAAAAAAAAAAATGATGCAAGAGCTTTCGGCGAGGCCTTTCAAACATATGCTTACCATTTATTTATATTGTTATGGAGAATCTTTAAAGCCACATTTTAT
The DNA here is from genome assembly GCA_037902135.1 of Cetoscarus ocellatus. Lineage (NCBI taxonomy): Eukaryota > Metazoa > Chordata > Actinopteri > Labriformes > Labridae > Cetoscarus > Cetoscarus ocellatus. The sequence goes on along the minus strand of JBAMNC010000904.1, from coordinate 2,350,111 downwards.
TGGCCAATTAGAGTCAAATTACAGATGAAAAGGAAAATCAAACAGGCTTTATTGGCCATGTGATTGTCGCCATTTTGGCACTAAAAGCAGATTATATTAAGAAGACGTGCAGCGCTAAATGACAAATAAAAACGATGCATGATAGGCCTAAAATAAACATAAAAACACCAAATGAGGCTCTCAAATTAACCCTCCTTGTGCACACTGCTCCGTGGGAAAGAGCGCGCTCTGGATTCATCACTGGTATTTAATTGTTGCCAGACAGACAGACAGACAGACAGCTGGCTGAAAGCGCCCTTACCCTCTAAATTTATAATTGATAGGTTTGAGCATCGAGGCCTTCTTGGCGAACAGAGGGATTAAAAATGTCTGGAATCTTTTAACAGTAATACCTGTAGGAGCCCAGCTCGTGCAACCTGAGCTCGTGGGCAGCTGACATTTAAACGGCTTCACTCATGGCGCGCGCTCATGTAATTTTTACCGTCTACTCGCTTTTCTGGTTGCGGCTTAAAGGCGCATTCGGTTCCATTTGTAGTTCGACAGTGTCGGGCTCTGGCTTACTCAATATTACTAACACACGACTATTCTCGTTCAATATCACGCGAGAACACGGCAGCACGCGCCCAGCTGATGGACAGTAGTGGCAATGCTCTTATCTAACAGCTTCAGCCTCGTAAGACCCAGTCGCACAGAAACATCTGGAACAAAGGAGCTAGTCTGGGTCTCTTCATGTTTACTGCTCTGTTGTTTTTTCACACTCCACACAAAATGTTGCCCAAACACACATTCCTCACTCAACATGGGGGAAAAATAGTATATTTTTCCACTGTAAATCTTTGGCCCTGGAGCCAGCAGAGGAGGCAGGCAAACAAAAACAAAAAAAAGACTGTAAGCTAGGGCTGGGCAGCATATAGAGTTTTTATGGTAGTCCTATTGTGATGTGTTAAGCCAGTGGTTCATGGTGTGTCAGGCCACACTGATGAGCCTTGAGGCAAGTCCAGGTGTGCCTTGGGAATTTGTTTTAATGTCCACAGCAATACAGCATCAATTGTTTGTTTTTTTAATTATTATTTTGGCTTCTCTATCAGTACTTCATGTGCTTTATTTTCTTTATAAAACTGCAGATTTAGTAACTTCAAAATAAGGGTGGATCGATGGCTCAGGCCCACCCAATCAGAGTCATGAAAATAATGATACATGAAAAATGAAAAAAAAAAAAGACATAATTTTAGGTCTAAGGTTTTTTCTTAAAAAATTATACAAATTTTGAAAAAATACAGGGCAGCTCATTTAAGCGCTTAATATTTACAAGATCCTCTCTTAAGTAAAAATGGATTTTCAGATATTTTGGATATTAACAATCCCAACTCCATGGTTTTGCCATCTCTATCAGATTTTTAAAAATCCAATCATGAAGTGCAGTGTTTTTCAGAAATTCTGGATTTGTGGATCCACAGTGATTAATCTGCAGTTTTTTCATGTGAAAATGTAGCAGTGATTTTAAAATACCTCCATCAAATCCACCCAGTGTCTTCTTTTCCTGTTTTCTTGACAATAGCACCCAATGAGGAGCAGCCAAAGGTCAGTATAGGACAAGAGTTATCTGGGGGATTTTTGACACTGTACTCATGCAACACAATACACCAACCTGATATAATTACAATCTAAATACTTTGAAAGCCCATGTTGTCCAGAAAAAGGGTTGTCTTTCACTTGATTCTTCTTGAAAGTGTTGAGGATTAACATGAATTATCACAAACAAAAATCCAGGAAAACTAAATATAACGAAAAAAAAAAAAAAGAAAAGATAAAAGAATGTATTGGCTAATAAGATTCTGCTGAACACGTTAAATATGCCATTTTGTACCTTAATGAAGATGGTGCGCTTTGGATTTTGTCTTAATTTAAAGTGTGCCTTGGGCAATAAAGGGTTAAAAACCAATGGGCTAAGTTATTGTTAAATCTCATTCTAACATAATAATAATGATAATAATAATAAAAATGATAATAGATGCCAGCCTAATGCTCAGTAACAAAGACTGTTAAGAGTAAGAACAAGTATGCTTACTGACCACAAGATATGCTTATAATTTATTTAAAAGTGTAGGCCAAAGGGGTATTAACATTTAGTTAGTTTGTTTCAGGAATAAGTGGGTTTGTTAAAAATAAACTGTAAACTGGTTGATACCACCGGACAAGGCAAACTTATTTAGGCCGCAGAGCACCATTCAGATATATGGCAATTCAAGGTACTTCACAAATTAAAACACATAATGCTGGGCAAAAATTACAGATTACAATTTTAAACATGATAAAATATATCTTAAAAACAGAGTGAATAAATTAAATAACATTCTACATAAATTGAGAAAATTTGTTACCATGGCAAATACTGTATGTGTCTGCTGCAAACAAGTATCTACTTAAGGCAGCAGGAAGCCTGGAAGATGTGTCAGTATACAGAGCACAAATGTGTTTTACAGCCTAAATAAACGTGGTTGCAGCCTGGTTCATTAAACAGATTTAGCCTAAATATTTGCTGAATTTAGAGGCTCTCACTGTACAGGAAGTGATTTTTGAAATATCCCACCCATTTTCATTTTATTTAGGATTTTTGATTTCGCAAAATCTAGGACATGATTGATACTGCTACAAGTCCATGCAGGCTTGCTAAAGATCAGATGGCCTAAAGTCTCATCTCAACTTCACCTCTTTGGCAGTAGGTTAATCTAAAGTTAGATCCAGAAAATTGTGCATAGTACAGCAGTATCAATGGATTGGCCGAAGCAATGTTCCAAAGCCTCCTTTGATAATAAATTGACTGATATCACATTGCTGTCTCCGTTTCGCTCTACAGCTGATGGTTGCAAAATGGAAAAAACAACAAAAGCAAAAATCCTTGCAAACTCCTGCACACCGTCTAAATTGCAAAAATATGTTGGACACACTTGCAAAAGACCTATGCAAGTATCAACCTTTATGGTTGCACTTTTCAAAGTGATGCCACAAATCTGTCCAGTTTAGACAGTGCTCTCTTTGTTTTGATTAAGAACATAACTGAAGGTCATTGGGTTTGTCTTGATACCACTCATCATTGGATTTAAGGGCCCTGTCTCAATGAGACGCATTGTGCTAGGCCTGGTTCCTCCAAAATCACCTTAGAACATCAGGGAGGGTGGACATATCCTGAAAAATGCAGCCTACACCTTGGTACTCTAAGTACACCACTTGAGGCTTGCTGCAAAAGTAATGTAAGTCACATACACATCTAGTGCTGAATAGCCAATTCTTACAGCAGAAACAAACATCTCCAAAGCCTGGTCCAAAAAAAAATGTTTGGTCTGGATAGATCATGTCTTTATGTCATCACGGTGCACAAGGGTTGGGATTATTTTGTTTTATTTCGATTTTATTACATATTTCCTGTTTTGCATATAAGGGCATGGTTGATATGACTAAATATAGATACATTCTTTAACCAACACCAAGTACAAACATAAGTGAGTGCCCAATAATACCACTTTAGTTTATACAGCAGATGTTCCTCACCCCTCTTCTTGACAGTTAAGCTTTGTATAGTTTAAAGACAGCTTGTCCATCCATCTACAAACCCCAACTCCAATGTAGTTGGGCTGTTGCGTAATGCATAAATAAGAAATGATACAATGATTTCCAAATCCTTTTGACGTACAGTATATTTAATTGAACACACAAAGATAAGATAATGTTCAAACTGATACACTTTTTCAAATATTCACTTGCTTTGAATTTGATGCCTGCAACAAATTCCAAAAAAAGCTGGGAAAGCGGCATGTTTGCCATTGGGTTACCTCACCTTTCCTTTTAACAACTCTCAGTAAGCATTTGGGAACTAGGGACACTAATTGTTGAAGCTTTGAGGGTGGAGTTCTTCCCCATTCTTGCTTAATGTATGATTTCAGTTGCTCAGCAGTCCAGGGTCTCCATTGTTGTATTTTGTGCTTCATTATGCACCACACATTTTGATATTATGGACTGTAGATGATGAAATTCCAAAGTAACTGGCAAATGTACGTTGAGAAACGTTGTTCTTGAACAGCTAGACTATTTGCTCACGCAGTTGTTCACAAAGTGGTGAACCTTGCCCCAGAATGACTGAGCCTTTCAGGGATATTCCTTGTATACCCAATCACTTGTTTCCAATTAACCTGTTCACCTGTGAAATGTCCCAAACAGGTGGGTTTTTTTCTTAACATTCCTCAACTTTCCCAGTCTTTTGTTGACCTTGTCCCAGCTTTTTTGGATCATATTTCAGGCATCAATTCAAAATGAGTGAATATCAGCAAAAAAGTAATGTTAAGCATTTTTAACATCAAAGATCTTGCTTTTGTAGTGTCTTCAATCGAATATAGGTTTAAAAGGATTTGCTAATCGATGTTTCTGTTTTTATATACGTTTTATTAATGTCCCAGGTTTGCTGGAATTGGGGTTTGTACATCCGCATGGAATTAACGTGAATGTCTTGAGCTGTAATGATGCTTGAGCGTATCCAAGCTGACACTGGGCTAGAGTCAGAGCCAGTGAAAGGGCTGACATAGAAACACAGACAACCATTCAGACTCACAATCACACCTCAGGCTAACTTAAACCTGTTTCACACATGCAACCCTAATGTTTCCAGGAAAATATCAGGATAAGCTACTCTGAAAAATTCCCTAACATTCATGTTCACACCTGGCTTTTAGAGCAGGAACTTTCTCAGCAGTATGCATGAAAGCCAATGGAAGGGTGGAAGAAAATACTACAGGGGCAGCAGGTAAATTTCATGGTGAAGCCTGGGTGAAAAACACTGCTGTTTATGTTCACACTTATAGCTCATCTGAGGATAATTTCAGGGTTTTTCCACAAGTGTGAATGTGGTTTTACCATCTAAAGTTGACCTCAAAAGTATGCTTTTGGTCCGTGGGAGGAAGCTACAGTGCCTGGGGAACACCCACACCTTTACAGGAAGAACATGCAAACTTGCAAAGATAGGCCCCACCCGAACAGGCCGTCAAATCAGAGACCTTCTAGATGTGAGGCACCAGCACAACCTGCTGCACCACCTTGCAGCCTGTCATCATCATCAGTTATTCTTAACTGTCACCAAACTGCAGACATGGCTTTATCTTTGTCTTTCTGCTTAGATATAGAGACTAATATCTTTCTGTAAAACAATAACCAGCACAGTATCTAGGAAGTCTTCTGAACACAAGTATGAGGACCTGGACTTGGTATCAGCACAAATACCTAATACTTACACTCAGTGGACATCACTTTGTCCAATATTTGTTGCAGTTGCTTTGCTCCCATGATGAGTAGGAAAATTTCATTAAAGGCTGGGGCTTAGGGTTCATTAAATAAAAACGAATAAATAAGAGAATCATTATGGTGTATTCAACCACCTCTGTCTGGATGTTGAGAACTTCCAAGTGTACTTCCTGCTAAACTAGAGAAAGCTTGAGCATCCACCAACAAAAACGGGATCTGCCTCCGACTTGATTTGGTTTAACCTTGCTCAGCAGCTGTATCCACCTGATTCAATGTCTGCAATCAGGCAGATCCATCTTGCAAAACTCTAATCTACAATGATTGTTAGCAGCTGGAAGTAGCATGGCCCAATCAATCAATCAATCAATCAATCAATCTTTATTTGTTTAGCGCCAATTCATATCAAGTGTTATCTCAAGACACTTTACAATAGAGCACAAAGCTCTTCATATTATGGATACACATATATGCATATATACATATATACATATATAAAATACACATATACATATATATACAAATATATACATCCAACACCCAACATGAATCCATATAGCCAATCATGAATCCCTCCATCATGGCGGCAAGAAAAAACCTTCTGTTAAGCAGCAGGAAATCTTGAATGTGGACCCCAGTCTCATGATGAACAGCAAATCCACATGATGCTGTGTTGGGTGTGTGGGCAAAGGGAGGGAGGTAAGTGGAGACAAGTGGACTAAAGTAAGAACTAAAGTTAGTGACAGATCAAAGGACCAATCATAGACCTGTCATCGTCAAATCTGTTTCTGCTGCAAACAAATTTATTAGAGGTTAGCCTCTTGAGATGCTACAACTTAGGGCAGGAGTCTCTTAGAGCAGGAAGAGGAACAAGACTGCTCCGACAGAGATCAGCATAAATGCTAACAGCTTCAGTAGCAGCTTTGTCAGCTCTGGACCGCATTTCTTTATTAAATGAAAAACAAAAACAACACTACAAACTTCTGTATAGTAAGGATGTTTTTGCTCCACTTCCGACATGTTTTGACAAGAGTTGGTTTTATGAAGTGGCTCGTATTTTGTAGTGCAGTAGCATCGGCCTACTACATTAGCTGACTGGCTTGTAATAAATGTGACTGACAGGAACGATCGTCCTATCACCTGCTGAATATGCTTCTGAAAGGTTCTGCCCTCACCAAACACTCTCTATAGGCTCTTAGCCAGATGGACTAGTGAAATATAGTGAATGGTCCATCTGGTGTGCCAGGTTAATGTGATTGGCTGTTTGGCACTGACATGTGCTGCCTCTGTGAGTTGAATATGCAATTTTTATGCATGCATTTATGACCACTACCAAGGAAATTTGTGTCCTTGTGTATTTACTGGCATATGTTAGTTTAAAAGTTTGTGAACAAGCTAGCTCAAAAGTTATGTCAGGATTTGGTTTAAATTGCAGATCCAGGAATTTTTGAAGAGGTTTCTTAACATTGCGAGGTAGGGCAATTTTCTTCAGTTTTGTTTATAACTTGATCAGTCTTTAACAGATTTTCATGACATTTTCAGGGAATGTTGGGCATGGCACAAGGGAGAAGTGCATAGCTTTTGGTGGTGATCCTATTTTGAATGTGGATCCAGGAAATTTCTTAAGGATTTGTTTACATGGCAAGATAGGGCAATTTTCTACATTTTTGCAAAAAACTCAATAAGTTCTCAACAGATATTTCTGACATTTTTGGGAAATGTAGGTTACGGTACAAGAAACAATTAATTAGGTTTAAGTGGTGACCTGAATCCGGATGTAGATCTAGGAATTCTTTTATGGATTTGATAACATTGCAAGATTGGGGAGGTTTCTCATTTTTGAAAATAACTCAATAAGCTCTCATTAGATTTTGAAGACATTTTCTGGGAATGTTGGTAATGGCACAGGGAAGAACTGCTAAGAATTTGGTGGTGATCCATTCACAGATATGGATCTAGGATTTTTTTCAAAGGTTTCTGTACAGGGCTAGATAGGGCCGTTTTCACAAATTTTAGAATAACTCCCCCGAGAATGTTGAAAATATCTAATCAGAGGTTTGTGCTCTCAAAGCACTTCTAGTTTTTGTATGCATTGCCTGAAAATAAATAAAAAACTTGTCACAGAGCAGCAGGGAGGAGCATCAGAAACATGGGAATGCAAAATGGGAAAACAATGGCTTTGCTGGAGATGCTTTGGTAGCAATTTTTACCTGTTTAGGCCTTATGAGTGTAGAATGCTTTGGCAACCTCAATACCTGAAAATGATACAAAATGTTCTTTCTAAAATAAAGACTGTTTGGGAGTTTGTCTGATTTTTTTAATGATCAAAAATAATGAATTCCTCGATGTTTGGTGTTCAGGACTTGAAACATATTTTTAGTCCATATTTCCCAGCCCTACTGCACAGATCAGAGGAGACAGGGGGTGACAGGAGTGGAGACGGAGACAGACACAGTGAGAAAGTTTTTTACTGAGTGAGAATCCTGCTCTGCCTGGTGGCTGAGATGACATATATGAGTTCAGCTGAGGTCAAAACAGCTGGTGGGAGTGGCATCGCAGAGCTGCCAGGCCACTGACTGTCTGTTTACAAGGATATGAGAAGACATGTGACATTATATTCCTGCTGTATCAAAGGACGTCAACACAGGCCATTCATCAGGAAAAATAAGGTATAACACTGCACCCTCTGGTAACAAAAAGATTCACAGTGCCTGTAAAGACAGCAGAAAGGTCTTTAGGTTTAACAAGATGGAGATGTTTGGGAATAAGAGCATTTGTAAAGCTCCTGTGAGAAACTTTTAGCTGGTCATAAAACAGAATTAAATCAATACTGATGCATTTTTGTGTTCATAAGAAACAAACCAGACTATTGGCTATAAATTTGATAACTTCTGCGATCTTATTATTGGTGCCTGAAATCACGGCAGAGGGGTAGGTGCCAGATGATGTAAGAAGCAACACTCGGCCAAAGGAAGCCATGCAAAATAAATGATAAAAGACAGAAGGCTGAGTTCTGCTTGAAAAAGAAACAGTACTTGCACATGATCGTTATGAAAATTAGCAGTAAGTCTTAATTCATATGGATTAAATTTGAGGGTTCTGTCTTATAAATGGATGTTTTTCCTCTCCAGTATGAACGAGTGTTTGCATATTAACGGTGGATTTATATCCCTCTTTTTTTAAAGCTCTAGTTAATTTGTTTTTAAGATGGTAAAGAAAAGGCCTGAAATATCGCCGGAGCCTCTATATGAAGTCAAAGCAAAGACAACCATGAGTACAAAGATGTTGTTCCACTGTGAGCATTTATCAGTAACTAAAACAGCTGCTGTGTCTGACAAAAGGATTCACTGTATGCTTAAGTATGCCTTTATTTCTCACTTTTTGGGTGCTATTTAAAAGGGTCATGAAGTCAAAATTCAAGTTTACTGTACACTAGTATTTTAGTATCAAGTTTACTGTACCTAGTATTTTATCCACATCAAATCTGAGTTAGCTGATGTCTGAATGCTGCAGTGAAAAGCCTGAGGCAAGTGGCGAGGGCTGAGGACATCAATCTGTGCGACTGGTGTGAAACCAGAAAAGGGAGACTTGACAGGACGGATAAAAACAACCGCTGTTGTAGGAGAAGTTTGATTTTCAGGAGAGAAACATAAACTCAAATATGCATCTGGACATTTGAAAGTGTTGTTTTCACTGCACATCATCAAAGTTCTGTAGATCATCTGCCCTAATACGATCATCACTGGGTCTCACACACTAAAAGAGCCATCTCACGCTGCTGTTGGATACAGAGCCAGAATAATATCAGATTGCATGTGTGAAAAGGGCTTGAGTATTTGTGACTCAACACAGAAAAAAAAATATTCATTTGCTATGTTTACTCCCACTTATGAAATATAATTTATACTCTAACCCCATTATATCTTAAAAAAGATAAATGTGGAGTGCTGGTATGGTGGGGTGGTAAGCAACCAGGCACGACCCATGCATATGATTCTGCCAGTCCGGGTTCGAATCCAGCCTGTGGCCAGTTAGCCAGTTTGCGACTCTCTCTTGCCCCCTTTCACAAGCCTATACACTGTCTCTCTCCTATCATAAAGGCAAACCCCCCCCAAAAAAACAAAAAACAACAAGGTGGCGACTCACATTCATATTTCTTTAAAGACTTTAAAATAAGTATACAAGTCCAGTATGTTTTTAGGTTTTAATATAAAAAAGTTTGACTCTAAACACCATTTTTAAAAGAGGAAAAATGTATACAGAAGTAGGAGGAATGGACAGGGGAAGTCCTCTAAAGCCAGGTGTAAGCTCTTCTCAGTATTGTTGTCCATGTTTGCCAACACACACACACCCACACATACAAATTTCTTTTTTACAGGTAAATCAACATGCAGAATCATCCCAACAGCTGTTGCTCCCATTTCAAGCCATCTTTAAAGTTGGTGACCTGATGGTGGAAAAGTACCTTTTGCTGCAAAATACAACACATTCAAACAGGATGCGGTTCGCAAAGATCTTAAGGACACTGCGAAGACCCCATGGGGGTCCTGCGATAAATATTATTCAAAAGTTCCTCACTGGTGATTTTGATAACAGTGAATAACAATTCAGACTTGCCTTTATAAAGCTCAGAACCCTATAAGACAACTTTTGATGTGATTCTAGGTTCTAGGACTCTAGGTTTCTGCGAGTGAAGAGGACATTTATCCCTTCCACTGTCCACTGTCTGCTGACTGGTGGAATGATGTTTGGTCTCTTTAAGCCCTTGTGAAAAGTTTTAGATTGTTATGAAAGTGGCTCTATCTATTCCTGATGTTCATCTTTAAAGTCAAAAAGGGCAGTAATGTCTGAAACTCAGAGATTTGAGATTTTCAATGCTCAAAATTTCTGCTGTCAGACAATGTTACTGACTGTTTTTGTTTGTTGTAACTTTCTACAAATCAGAGATTTAGAATGAGAGATCCTAAGACCCGTTTCATGTTTGTAAACAATTACTTTTAGTGGGCAGGGCTTAGCTAAAGGAAAGTTGATTTTGCTTGTTTTCTGCAATAGTTGACAATAATACAAGTCCCACTGAGTAATTAAGGTCACCTGTTCTCCAGAGCCCAAAGTATTTAACAGCTTCAAAAAAGAGTCTCTTTTTTAACTTCTGTGCTACCTGCTAGTATGCGGTGGCAATTGTTGTTTGTCTCCAGTTTTGTTTTGTTTTGTTTTGCCTCCAGCTTATGTAGTGAAAATACAATGACACAGATTACAACAGAATCTATTTGACTTTGGGAAAAAGCAAAGGGTGATTTTTTTGGTAAAACACAACCTCAGGATGTGAATATGTGCACAGCTACAAATGTCTTCAGACAAGGGACTTGATCTGGGGCTTAAGAGGAATCATGAGTCTATGTGTGAGAAGGCACTTTAGCATCTGCTTTGTCTGACAAAGCCTGCTCATTTTTGTGTTGATATAAAACTGATGACTTAGTTTTCTTAAACTTTTACTGAATCTGCCCCCTCATTAGACCTTATTTTAATCGAGAGACGCAGCATGATGATCCTTTCACGTTGTTCTACAAAATCATCAAGACATCAATACAAATCATCACTGCCCCACTCTACAGCCTTACTTTACAAAACTAGCACAAGATTATGCACTTAGCTATGAGGTATATTAAAATTTTGAGTGGTAGCATTTAATAGCACTTAACCATCACCTGACCTAACTGATTAACTTTATTTGAATGAATTTTTAGATGTTTTTTTTAAATGTTCTCTATCTGGATGTACCAGTGCAGCACAAACGTTCTTGTCTAGGATCTGTTAAAGTCACTCTGAATTTACACATAAGAGAGACACAACCAGTAAAAACAAAAAGTTCCTCACAAGGACTATAAACAACACTATTATACAGATGCAGTACACACTGCTTTCAGTTATACTCAATGACAACTTTTGTGATTTGACCCTGTTTTCATTTAAATAGAACTGATGGTTGGATACATGTTTTTAATGTCTCTATAAACAGAGAAGCAGGAGGCAGGAAGTAAATACTCAGCATACTGGAAAACTATTTGCCCTGCAGAGTAGCACATGCACACCCAATCAACACAAAATGACACAGGCCTGGGGTTGCCTGGTTTAAACAGCAGGTCCTGTTAAAGACCGGTTTACCAGGTCCAAGGATTATCCATCTGAAGTTACCGGCCCCTCTGGGTAACGTGAACCCCCCTTTTGTGATCTGCAGGGCAACAGTGTGCGATGCGAACGGCTGTTTGAATGCCACAGGTGACGAGGGTGAAAAGCCTCAGAGGATGGGGCTTCTGTGTCGGCTCTTCAGGGTTGCCAGGTTAAGTGACTGTGGGCATGGAGTCTTCCAGTCTGATAGTTATCTGGCATGAAAAAGCAGTCTTATGAGTCATTTTAGAATAAGACTGTGATGCTTGCATCAAAACAGGACCCAAAGTGCCCATCTAGTTAACACGAATAAAGAAGTTAATATCAAGCTGGAAATGGAGCCAGCGCAACAGCGAGGTAAATGCTTTCTTTTTAAGCTCTTCAATAGGAACAAGTTGACAGGATCAAGTTCAGCTCCTGACAACAAACCCCGGCTCTGTCAAAGTGTTAAGTTCCATTGTGACCTACAACAAGACACAAAGGCCCCGCGGCACCCAGAGTCCGATCAAATAACAACGTCACTTAAAGAAAAACTCTGAAAACTGATATAAAGGTATTTGTGTCATATGTATGTATCATATGAGTTTGTATGTAATGCAGTATTGTGGTATTTAGTGAGTTTTTCCTGAGATAAGTTAAAAAACATGATAAGCTGAAATCCCCTGACCTAAAAAAGATCAGTGATATGGCCAAAAATTAAAATCACAGATTTTTCCACACAAAACTTGTTTTTTTTATTTTTAAATCTTGTTTCCTTCTTAAAGAAAAATAAACTTCACGACATAGGAATTACAAAAATCAAGTCTGTCGCTAATTTTATCAAACTATGTTGCAAAACTACTATGATATTCTCTTTTGAAAAAAAAAAAGTGCATGCATTAACTTTGATATCTGGGGTTACCCTATGCAGTCTGGACACAGGGAAGCTTGTCTACATTTTCTACTGTAAAACTGAAAAACTGGGTATTTTCCAAAAAACATTAAGGCCCTGTGAACACGATAATGAAAACTTCCAAAAACTGAGAGTTTTCGTTGCGTTTGCACCTTTTGTTTACACAAGAACGGTGCCCCGAGTGCCTGAATCCACAAACTTGTGAAACCAGGATCCAGAGTGAAAGTTTTGAAAATGATATCGATGTCATCTCAGTGTAAACAGGAATCAGCGTTGTCAGGGAAAACAGTGACATGCAGGACATGCGCAGTACTCTCTCAGACAAAGGTAGCTTGCGCACCTCGGAACAACAACAACAGCTATGGCTGACTACCGAGCAACGTGTGTGCTGCTAACTGTGCTACGTTTGTTATCACTCCTCCAACATAATGTGGATTTGCGCATCAGCACTCTGACCAGCTAGGGGCATTTGTTATATCACTACAAACTTACAGTACATTGCCAACTACTGGTCTGGTATACATGCTACCGCATCTTCAGTCGTTCTCACAGATCCGTGTGAACGTGCATCGTTATCACACAGTCTCAATGTGAATGTGGAGCGCTTTTGAAAACGCAAAGGAAAAACTTTTCCGTTTCTAGTGACTTTGTCCTGTAAATGGGCCCAAAAATTAAACTCGAGAATCATCTTTATACAAGCCTCACACTCATACCTATGGGCAATTTTAGAGTTACCAATTGACTTGATGAGCATGGTTTTGTTCTTTGGGAGGAAGCTAGGGTGCCCAGAGAGAACCCATGCATGCATGAGGAAATCAAGCAAAGTCCACACAGAAAGGTCCTGTCCATGGGTCGAACCAGCAATCTTCTTGCTGTGAGGCACGTGCACTACCTGCTGCAGCACTACACCGCCCCCTTAAGATATCAGCTAATTTTAAAATTAGATTCAAGGAACCATGCACTAGTGAAGAGCAGTTAGTGTGTATATTTTTTTAGCAGAACATAGAGACTTCAAATATTTGGTAATAAAATGTCAAGATTTGAACCATAACTCACCAACTGTACCCCTAAATTTCCACTTGCATAGGCATTAATTTGAAAAAAAAAAAAAAAAAACCACAAGGATTTGATATCTAATTGCACATTGATCACAAAGCCTGAATATTTTTTTGGTTATAAAAAAGTTGGAGAACAATTTTAATTCATTTTTTTGGGAAAACAAATGATTATTTGTTCTTGAAAATATAAATATGTGAGTATACAAAAGGGATTTTTGAAGTTGGGTTGTATCAGGTTCCAGCCAACAGTCAGTGAAGTGGCTGAAAGGACTCAAAGCCCTGCTCCACCTTTAAGGAGAACAAGCTGAGACAATGGTCTACAAGCCTCAAAACTATGTTGGGTCAAATGTTCGTTTGGATGAAAAGTTTCAGAGTGCTTTATCCAGGAAGGCGCAATTTTACAGTGACATGTGTTCTTCCCCCTGCCTCTGAGTCTCATTCTGAGGAATTTCCTTTTCTGTATATGCAGGTTCATCAAGGTAACCTCCCTGCAGTTACAATAAAAGGAACGTCATTGACACTTGAGTCAAAATCACTCATATTTGGTTCCATTTTAGTTTCCTCTGCTGTTGCTGTGTCTTCTTGAGTCCATAGAGCAAAACAGCAGATCTGCAGAATCAATGCACACTGGCGGGAGAGCACACAGCCATTTGCTGTATCATAAAATCGTGCCAAACAGAGACCACTCAAAAGAAAAAAACTAAGCACTATAAACTCACCCAATTATACAACATAACTGTACCTGCAAACAGCAGTGTAGCTTACTAGTAGTGTTGTGTGTAATGTGTTACAGTAACGCAACCACTTTTTTCGTGTAAAAAATAAAGTAACGCACTGATACTGAGAAAGTGGTAACGAAATGTAGTTCCTTTTTTAATTCGGCACAACGTTATTTTTCCCACAGACAGATCTGACACCAATGCTGCCTTCTCAGCTGCCCACATTTGACACGAGCAGTGTTGCCAAGTCCGCTCATTATAAGCATCTTTGGGCCTGTTGTTCTCTTATGTCTTTTGCAAATATCGTGAGTTGCGACCACGGGTGTGGTTTTTGGGCTTGTTTCTTAACATGCAGTTGTTTACTGGGGTTTGCTTTTCTGTCTGTGTGAATCCCCCGCGACTATTTATCTCCCAGGTCCCCACAACAGAGAAAAACACGAGTGCAGTAGGTAGTTTGTCCTTTCCACTTTCTTGTTTCCTGGTTATTGCGCCCACCCTCACACTCACGCACATGGTGCATGCGCCAGAGCCATAGTTGCCGAGTCTGCTTATTATAAACGACGTTGGGCTTCTTTTTTTTAAAGAGGTCCTTGTCACTGTGAAAATAAAATGTAATGTAGATGAAAATAAAACACGCTTTATGTGAATTATCTTTTAAAAAAGAAGAAGTAATAAATCACATTAGAAAAATAAATAACTGAAGGGTGATTGTTTTGGGCTTGTTTTTATCAACCTGGTTTTGACATGATTTTGTATAATAAAGAGCACAAAAGAAATACCTATTATGTCCTCCGTACAAGAACTTTATGTAGGCCTACACATTTAGGAACAGGTAAGGGGTTCTGCCCAAAGTTGAGCAACATAAAAGTAACGTAAAAGTAACAAGTAACGTAAAAAGTTACTTTCCACAGAAGGTAACTACATAAATTAACTGATTACTTTTTTAAGAAGTACCAAGTAACTAGCAAACACTACTTTTTAAAAGTAACTTTCCCAACACTGCTTACTAGGAGTCTCAGCTAGTTCTCCTTAAAGGTACAGCATTGCTGGGAGCCCTTTCAGCCACTTCACTGGCTATTGACAAGTACCTGGTACTACCCAACCTCAAAAACACTGAAATATCCCTTTAAACCTCAAAGCCATCCAGAGTATAAGTTTGCCCCCCTGACCTTGGCTTCGTTGTGGCCATTTTACAGCACTGCTTCAGGTGTTTAACCCTGTCATATTAAAGTGTTTGTCACTGGAGGGCTAGACGACTGGGGCCAGGACAGGCCAAGGATTAAAAAAAGAGGCCTGCGCTCCCAGATCATCAGATTGTCAGTAAGTGTTTGAAGCTGCCAAGAAACATCAAAGGCTCAGAGACGTGCTGGTGTCATCTTTGAACCTGAGACCAACACGCCCTCTCTGCATGTTTGACTTACATCATCAGTTTCTTTGGAACTTTGAAAAAAAGAAAACAGAATTGATAAACACAAGAAAAAACTCATACCAAGTGGAAAATTAAACACCTTTGAAGGCTGGTTGTGAACTGGCAGCTCTGTGCGGAGGTCTGAGGGGCTGCCAGCGCTCTGTCGAGACGAGGAGACGGTCTCAGTCTGAGCAGGCCCACTCTCTCAGGCAGCAGCCTCCCATTGGCTTAGATTGATGACTATGAAAGAGCTACCTGAGGCAGAGATCAAAGGAGGACAGGATACATACGCCTCAGCGTTTAACTCTTTCATCTCCCGCCTTTTCTACATGAGTCATGACCCTTCACCTGTCTGTCTCTTTGACCCCAGACTGATGGATAGTGAGGTGCTTTGTGGGGTGGCCATTTTTCTTTATTGACACGTGGTAAACGTAATTCAACAAATAAAGTCATCAGTCATAAAAGACTTAAGAAGTAATGGATCTGCATTTTAGCTCTTTCAGTTTGATGGTCTAAAAGTTAATACAATTTTTGAAAGACTCCTTTGTTAGATGTCTAAAATATCTGGTGAACAAAGGCTGATGAGATTTAAAAATAGGTCCAGAAGTGCCCTACATATAAAATATTAAACTTTTCATGCCTTAAGGAAGGCATCTACTGACAAGGACTACAGAGTTTGACGGGGACATCAACTTGTGTAACTGGAAGAATTTCAATCATATTTTAGACTTTTAGACAAGATGGAGGCTTATCGGATATAATGAAGCATTTCCTTAAATTTGAAATATATATGAGGAAATGCACCTAATTGGGTGTGTTACAATCTCCCGTCCACACTAAAGGTATCCTTCACACCTAAACTTCAGCAGACTTGATTCAGTTCAGGGTTGAAGATGTAGCATTGTTTTATTTTAACTTAGTTTGGTATTTCTTCATACTGTACTTTATCAAGATGGACCCAAGTCTGTCAAATGTAGTGTAATTCAGCCACCTGCCACTAGTTGGCACTGTAGCTGTACCTTTGTTTCAACCAGCCAGCCTACTGTTGCACTTTGACCCAGAAATACACAGCTAGCTTTGTGTAATGACATTATTTAGCTCAAAGCAGCTCTGCAGCATCTTGAGGAATGAAATAAAGATAAAGTTGCCACAATGCCTTACTTGTTGGTTTGCATGCCTTTTTTGTCTTTGGTTGGTTCGGAAACCTTCCACACCCTCCTTGAACCTAACTCTGGTTCACTTCCCACATTTTTTGGTGAACCAGAGTTCCGTTCCTTGGTCCACACCAGAGTTCATGTAAGCTTTCTCACCAGCCCAAATCAGCTGAACCAAAAACACAAACCAGAGTTTGTTTGGTCCTGGCCCAACATGCTAAGTGTGAAAGCGACCTATGTCACTGTATCCACAGCCACAGGTAGCAGTAGCAGCTGTAGCATGTCTGGTTAAACACGAGTAAATACACAGAACAGGTAGCATTCACATTTTGATATATGGAATTGAATTATGTTGACAAATATTTCCAACAAATTTCCTTTTAGATACAATTCTACAAAGTATCCCCTCATCCCTAGTCACCATGACGTGACTCTGGCAAGAAGAAACTCTTTAATGACTTAACTAGGAAGGAGAAGCAAGACGAGTGTCATGGCGCAGTGAGAAACAAAGTTAGTGGTGACAGTGTTAAACCTCTCAGGAGTATGTGCAAAACACATTTATTTATTTCTGGATACCCATGGTATGAGTTTAGATTTAAGTCTAGTCTACAATTCCATGTCAACATCTCGTTTACTCAAAAACTGTTATGAAAACTGTTGATTTCAGAAATGAAATGAGAAAACATTAAGTTTTGGAAATGTCATGTCTTACCTGATTTCAGATATCCATGATTTGTGATCATTTTTCCCAAGAAATAGGCATTTTTATTGAGACCACACCCAATTTCAGCCAAAAAATTTGAACCTTCTACAAGTAAGGCCTTCAATTCAAATTAAAATCAAATACAAGACTTTAAGAAGATCCACAGGGGCCCTGTATGTAAACAACAAATAAATGAAACTGTAGTCTGGTGCTTTGATAACAAGGGTGGGTGGCTGTCAGCACAGGAGCCGTATGCAGTCAGTGCAGCCTGCAGGTCAACTCCAAATTTCAAAAAAACTTAACAACAAAAATAACAACAAAATCTGCAGTGAAAACATAACAAATTGAAGAATATCCATGGTAATTTTTAAAACTGATGTAAGTTTTGGTCTTTTAAATATATCAGAGATATTACTGACATGTTTTTTAAATATTAAAAAATGCATTTCACTAGAGATATGTATGTAAAAGATACATAAATAACCATAAAATACTCTATAATATTATTTTCCTGTCACCTAGCTTCTTATCCTCGCATACTCCAAAAGTTACGAAAGTGGTTTTCATTTGAAGATTATCTTGAACTAAATATTTAGGTATCAAAAACTGGTTTTGTGTATCAAACTAATTTCTTTAGCAATACTATAGAAAAAAAGGGGAAAACTCATACCCTTTTTTCAATGAAACCTGCATGATGCTAACTTCCCAAAGAAAGCATTATCCCTTCCAGTGCTGGTACTCTATTGACGGTTGCAAAAAGAGGAAACATGGACAAGGGCATTTTTTCCTTTCTGCTCTTGACAGTAAATGGCCCCTTGGTTTCTCAATGTGGGGCTTCCCTCACAGAGGAGGCCACTGATGGAGGGCTATTTGCATTCCAGCAGCGAGGGTGAAGACAATTAAGCCATTTCCCCTCCAATCTATCTCCCTCCAGCCAGCCATCCCGGCAGACCACTAGATCAATGAGAAGTGCAGCTGTGTAGCCCATGTGTGCCAGGCTGAGACGAGGAGAAGAGAAGATTGGGGTTAAACCCCTCCTGGCCCTCAGATTGGCTCCATACCTGAGTCAAAGTACAGACCAACCAACAGCTGTTCCCAGACAGAGCAGAGAAAGAGGGGTTCTCTCTGCCCATCTGTAAAAGCATTACATGCTCCCTGACTTCATGTCAATATTTGTTTTTTCAGTGATTTGGGCTTAAATGTCTGTATCGAGCAGCAGTCTCAGAAGTTAAAAATAAAGCCAATGCAGAGGGGCAAGAAAAAAATGCTGTTCATGCACTGTCCACTTGAGGCTGGCAGCAACAGGCTGTGAACCTATGAACTCAGAGGGAGAAAGTCTAATTTCAACAGAAGAAAGAAGCATCGTTTCTGCTCTGTTCAAACAGTAATTTGGGGTAAATAGTTTATTTCTTGAATGAAATTTCCAGAGTCAACCTGAGGGTGATTTTTATTCTATTACACCAGCTCTTTTTATGTTATTGAAGGACTTCTGGTTTTGGATATTAAACACATGATTGACATGTGATTGATATGCTATTGGTCAGATGGCTGTAAATCCTGCCTTAATATGGCCTCTTTGTCAACAAGAAGGTTGAGCTGAAGTTTGGTTGAAATGGCACACACAGCATGGCAGCATTCATCGAGATGCATCAACCGCACTCCAACAGCTCTGTTGATAATCGAACTGCTGATGTCACATGACTTTGTCCAGTTCTTTCTACGGTCAATGAAGTTGACCCAGAAATACACAACTCAGCTGAGAAATGACATTTCTTAGCTTGAAAAAGTTTGGCACTGTTTTGAGCAATGAAATAAAGATTAAGTTGTATTTTACACCAGATAATGTTGGAATATTCGCCAAAGTCTTAGCTTGCCCACTGGTGTTTTATTCAACTAACTTTAACCCACAATGCAGTGCTTTGTGGTTTGCTTCCCTTGTTTGGTCCTTATGTGGTTGAGATTGCTCTAAACCAAGAACAGACACAGCTGTTTTAGTAGACCAGAGTTTGCTTGAGTTCTTTTACCACCCAAAACTAGACATACTTTCCAAAAATAAACCAGAGCTAGTTTAAGCCGGGTCAAACATGCTAGATGTGAAAGTCAGCCTAGATTGGCCAAATTTTTTAAGAATAAAATGGGAGCACCCTGGTCATAAGTGGTCCCAAAATGCATGGCAGGACTGCACAATGCCCTGATGGAGAACATTTTGCTGAAACACTTCCATATTTTTCTACCCTTCTCTCTCTTCGAACTTATCCTCTGCAAGAGTGCTGCTGTCTTTTCCAAAAACCACCCCATCACCTTGTGGATGAGTCTGCAGCTCCAGAACATGTTTGTGGCTCTCAGGATCAGGATCATATTATGCTGTTTTGAGTTTTATATACCGTTTACGGTGTTTTATTCTGCTGCTAGAATACTTCAATGCAAAAGATAAAAAGTCCACAGTATCAGGACTTTTCCCCCTCCCCTCATTTACAGAGCCAGCAGCTGGCTGAAACAGCTTTTTACCCTAGGACTCCTCAAATAGACCTATCAGTGTGATGTCCCATCAATGTTTCAGCAGAAATGTAACTGGCTGGGTTTGTAAGCCCAGTGTAGAGCATATACTGTAGAATTAATGTCGAGACATTGAAAACATGATGCTGAGCAGCACTGAAGTGACCAATTATCAAAGGGCAGACCAGTCAACCAGTCAGAGAAGACTAAACCCAGGGAATGGAGCCTTAAAGTGACAGGAGCTCCAGAGCACCTCAGGCAATCTGAGATACAGTTGGATCAGGGGTACTCAGTATGTTAAAACAAGAGGATTTTATTTAAATATTAGCAGTTGTAAATGTACTCTAGCAGTCATCAACATCAAACAGAGGAACCAAACAAAGGGCAAGATATGGGCTCTTTAATGATACCTTACAGATGTGAAAGTTACCCATGCTACTGGCACCAATACACTACCACGTCTTAACAGATGCCGGCTCTGCAAATGTGTTGATAGAAAAAGTCCTACAGCCATTATTTCTAAAAGTATTTTGAATGTAAACTGAATATAGGATGAGAAATAGCAGGTACATTTCTGCATCTTCCATCACAGTCCACCCCCGTGCATTTTTTCTCCTCAGGCACTCCAGACCAGGCACTCCAAAATCAATTAGCCAAATCACATTTCACAAAAGTAGCTGAGTCCTGCTTTCAGCGGCCAGGCCCCTCAGGTGTCACAGAGTCAGCTTAAAGGTGCGGGCAGCAAGCCTTGGTTTAAATTGTGTGGGATTAGACCAAACAAAGAGCCATAGATATCCAGCCGCACCTGTGCGACTGGCTCCTCAAGGACCGCTAATAGGGGGAGTCTTTGGTCCAAATGGTGTGTGCTCAGAACTTAATCTCCCAGCTCTAAGGCCATCGTGGGTATCTGTTTCCACTGTTTCCCGGCAGCAGAAACCATCCTGAGCTTGGGACATAATCGCAAAGCCTGTCATGTAACAAGGGCTTCCATCTCTGCTGCCCACTGCCAAAGTCCAGGTGATCAATCATTTACATGTGTAATTAGGAGCGGGTGTCAAAACAGAAACTGTACACTCACTCCGGGACCCTGCAAGAGGCGGGTGACATCAGACTTGGCAAGTGTTGGGTAAACAGCGTCACAGAGAAAAGAAGAGAGAGGAAGAAAAATGAGATGGGATGTGCAGGTTTTTCTGAGACATTAAGCTTCTTACCACCCAAGGCATAAATGGCTCTTTAAAGTATTCAGTTATGCAGAGGCATATCGCTGTCTCATTGCCAAGTCGTCAGGGTTAATGCAAATCTATTCTTGTGTTTTGTTTACAAAGTCAACACAAGGGAAGTCAAGTGTAGCTCTGTGTACTGACAGTGTCTTAACAACACCCACATAGTACATCTTCATGAAATAGGAACAAAAGGTCTCACAAGCTTGTTTATTTCTCTCCCACAGATCTGTAACAAATACTTAAATATCAATTGATCTGGCCAAGCATGTTAACCTATCTGTCTTAGTGAAGAGATCAACAGTCTCTTAAGCCCTCAATCAGCCGATCAGTCCATTTGAGGTCATAACAAGGGATTACACAGCAAAAACAAACACACAACTAAGGGAACTGTTGTTTGAATACACATGATAAGAGGACAATGGGTTTGCTGTGATATGGCTTTAAAATCCATGTGTATTGTATTTTTTTGTCATAAGGATGTTCTTTCAAAAGTTAGGTTGTCAATTACAGTATGATCCAACCAGAACCAGTTTGTGGAAATTTCTGAACTATTACCAATTTCCAGGGCCAAGCCACCCATTCAATTCAACAGTTCTTGTAAAAGCAAAATCTCAGGAATGCTTTCTGGGATTTTCTTTAAACTTTGCACAAATACCTACTCCGATTTACGGATGAATTGATAAGATGTTAAAAGTCAAAGGGCAAGGTAATGGAGTCTCACGTACTATTTTTTGTGAATGCAATCTCAAAAACACTTTGCAGGAATTTCCTCAACCTTAGCACAGCTTGTCATTCTGACTTTAGGGAGTACACATTAGATTTGGAAGTCATGGGTTAAAGGTCGAATCATGGAACCTCTTGTTCTCCTATGGCAGGTTTTATGATGTCCTACCATTGTTTTGTCAGCAGTGTCAGGCCACTGGCTCCCTGTAGCATAGACCATAGACAATATGCAGAGCCACTAAAGACATGGCGTGGACTAGTGCTGAACTGACCAATCACCACAGAGTAGTCCAGTCAACTAATCAGAACAGATTGAGTCCAAGTAAAGAAGAGGGCCTTAAAGTGGCAGGGGCTTCAACAAAGCTTCTCAGGCAGATTAAGAATACAGCTGGATCAGGGGTAACATATTTCAGTCATTACATACTAGTAGGCTCATGTAACTATGGGCTCCTTAAAGCTGCTGTGGGAACTTTTAGTCTATGTTATTTTGGCACCCCTTGTGGACAAAACCTGTACCTCTTTTTAGATCCAGATTTTGTCTTACACACATGCCACACAGTTGATCACTACCTACTGGCAACAGCAGCTTCAGACATCAAAACTGATATCATGTAAGTAGTCAGCTTTTATTCCGATGGTCATGTCTTCTTTTAGAGGCTGTGAAGACACATTAATGTCAGTGTGTCTCTTAACCACAAATTTCCTCGCTGTATATTTAAGGAAACAAAAGCTCCCCTTAAAGCTGCATTCTGAGAGAAATGCCCTGAAATTCTTTTGTGCCGTTTTCCCACGGTCACTGTCCCTGCATATAACCAGGCAGGAGTATGCAGAAATACCATTGCCCAATAATCCACCTGTCACCCGAGGGGGATAGGTGTGGTGCTGCAGGGGCTGAGGAGGGCCAAGGAGGGGATGTGTGCAGGCCACCGTGACTTATGTGGACTCATCCAGCCAACACCTCAGCGCCCAGAGGGGGTGAGTGGGTGTTTTAAAGAGCCTGTCTGGGGCCTTAGTTTAGAGTTTCCCGGTGCAGAGTGGCTGAGCTTTGAAGAGGCAGGTCCAGTAATGAATTGGAGTATTGTCTGCTCGAAGGGAGAAGCCTCTGGGTGGGACGTGACATCAAAGGAGGTCCTACTTTATTACTTATAGCGTCAGTTCAGGTATGCAACTGGACAGAGCAGAGGGCAGACATGCTGACCCTTAAAGAGAGGACTCTGAGTGACGGTGATGACATAAACATTTAGGTCAGAGGGGTTGTTGTTGAAACTAACACTATGTTCTCCTCATCGGTTAAGATTCTTAATATCTTAATTTGATATATTCTTGTTGACATATTGACAGTAAATGGATAAAATGGTTTACATTGAGTGGCAACTTTCATAAATATCATATACAAGTGAAGGGATGCTGCAATATGATGTTACCTGTAGGTACTTACGTGTCACATTTTGCTCAAGATCTGACCCCACACACACACACACACACACACACACACACAAAATCAAACCAATATTATTGCTAATCAGTGACATGTCCCAAACCATGAAATTCAGAGAAAAAATCCCCACTGGCCCTTTAATCCAAGGATATAATTAATTTGTTTTTTTTATTATTATTTTTGTATAAAATACAGCAGACTTTGTATATTCGAAGTGGTACTGAAAGGGTTAAATGTGTTAAAATTTTAAAAAATGAGTTGACTGTCATGGACCTAGCTAGAATAAGTTTACACAATTAAATCACTTTTATCAGTTTACAATGAATTTAGCCTCTTATCTGGTGTGTCCACTTTTTGGACACTGGGTGGTAAATGGGACACTCTTTTCAAGAGGTTTGAAAGGATTGAAGACGCTGGCATACAACTAATTTATATATTTATATATATATATATAAGGGAAATAAAAGAAATATTTGTCACCAAAGAAGCACAGTTTTACTCAAAAAAGGGCATTTAAGGGCTTTAAGTAAATTCTGTAAAGAAAGAATCAACAGTTTGAAAAATAAACATACTCAATTTCAGCCACCCTGATTTTAAATAGTAAATATATATCATTTCATGATTATGATGGAAAATTAGCCGGTCACAGCCATGACTACAACAGTAAACATGAGGCATAAAGTCAGATGGATGACATGAACTGAGGAGCAACTTGTCGTCCCATGTCAACAATACCAGTGATTATGTGACTGCTCCTTATCAAAAGTTCACTGCGACAAATATTAATACAGCCATCACTGCATTATAGTTGAGGACGGGGCTTCAGCATGGGGGAAATTTATAATTTCTTACAGCCTTCAATAAAGTGAAAGTCTGATGCAAAAGCTAACATATATAGATAAACATAGATTAAAAAAAAGTATAGGACTGGATTCTTGTCTATACAAAGCTTTATTCCAGATATTATTTCCCATCCATTTGAATTTCATTTTAAGAAACAATATCGCAGTGACTAAGATATGATAAATTAACTTAAAATTATGTCAATAAATAGGTTGTAATGGGGCCCTAAAGCCATTTCAAGAAGTTTAGATAGGTTAATGTAACATTGTGTTAGCTGAATATTATATGAATATTCATATTTTATTGCAAATATGCAAACTTTATATTTAATGTTTTTCGCTGTCTTTTAGTGTGTTTAATCCCAAAAAGGCTATGCAAATGTTTGGATTTTAGATGCGACTAAACCCATTGTCGTGTGGATGGCTTGAAGCCACCGGGCTCCTCTACTCAGATCTGTGCTTTGGTTCAATGAAAAAATATGATTTTTAATATTAATTGTAGCACAAAAAGGGCACCTGCATTGTCTTGAATGGTTTTTACCCCGTAGTGCTGAGCGGACGTGATGTTTTGTGGCATTCTCACAGAATCCAACTGCATTTATCTTAGGGGGCTCACAGCTAGACATATTGAGCTTGTTTAATCTTAGGGTGTCACTACAAACTTTGAGAGGGGAGATTGTTGTTGTTGGTGAATAATTCTGTGATTGGGGCTGTTATCTTGTTGCAAACCACACACCGTAGGAACACAACTGTAAAATCGGTCGTTGTTTTCCTCATGACTGGGGTCTTAGACTTTTCAACTTGTGCTTGTTGTCTTCAATAAACAATAGCTGAGGTCTGATGTTCTGCTCTAATCTTCTAATTTAATATGACGAGAGCCTTTTTTTCATACTTGAGATTTTGTATTAAAGCATCAGACCACCCAGCCTTTACAGTGCACAAACAGAGGAATGCACTGACTGCTCCTCTCAGGTGTCTCCACGGCGTCCTGGGGCCGCAGCAGCCTTTCGCAGGGTCATTCTCCCATGACAACCTCCTCAACGTGGAGAGGGAGCAACACACCTCCACTTTGATGTCAAAGTGGTCAGGTTTAGAGGATGAAGCAGTGACGCGAGAGAATCAAACACCTGGATGGAGTGGAACTAAACAGGAATGTGGAGACTGAGGAGGAGCAGGTGGTTATCCTCCAATTAATATATCTAATGTTTACGCCATTGCATTAATGAAGTATTGAACCATACATACACTTCAGTCAGCTAACTTATTAGATAAATCGTATTTCAAAAATGTTGGGAATTTGTTTTAACGTGAATAAAGTCAAAATATGGAGATTTCAAACAAACTTCAGTCTTGGGCAGGTTGTTTCATTGAGTTGCAGTGAAACTGCAGCTTTAATTTTTTGACTTTGTATGTTTAAAAGGCGTGCTTCGTGTGTTTGCAAGAGGGACTCGATATTTTAATCTCAAGATACTATTTTTTTTTACCTGTTTCTAAATGCTAAAGGTTGATAATGAAAATAGTCTTCTTTGGGCTTAACTCTGTGTGTACAGCATAACTGGTATTACAACCTTCTGACAATCATTATTAATACTTACAAATACTTTAAGGTAAGTGAGAAAAATGTAACACTGACAATATGTGATGTTCTGGTAATGTTAAGAAATAATGACACTTCTGAATGGCAGACTTATGTTACTAGCTATCTTCGTATGATAGTGTATTTATGTTACTCCTCTGGGACTTACCATTAGCACAGGTTAGGTAAAACATATCAAGTCTATAAGTCTCATTTATCTCTTTTTCATAAACAACATTTTATTCATGTGCTGCTTAAAGAATGGTAAATATAGCCAAAACCATTAGTATCACACTTTGGAAATATTTGAAGCAATCTGAACATGTTTAGAGAGACTGAATTATCTTCATATCCTCTTCTCTAACTTTTTCATTATGTTTTTACCGAGGCCCAATTTATGAACAATTAAACTAAATTTAACATGTACTACAGTTAGTCTAATCGAGATGTATTTTCAATAGTTTTCAATTAGAGGAAGCCTGATGGCAGGAGGTTTTGTCTGACCTAGCAACAGTAACCTAAGAGGGTGTGGCTTGACAGGGATTACTTCCTGGAGAGTCTGGGTTTGTCAAAGGGTCAAATGAAGACAGAAAGGGACATGTCATGTTAAAACTGATAAAATGTATTGATTTTTGGTTTGTTTGTTTTTTTTATATTTTTTTTTAGGGCAACATGTTCCAAAACAGTAATCACAGGAGTATTACTTTATATTTAATAAAAGCTGTATGCACAAAGGGACTCAATACACTGTCAAAGTATTGAAAGTGTTTTTCCACGTCCTTGTTTGATGAACATCTGGAGTTGCTAAGCAGTGTAGAGTTTCAATTAAAATATTTTGAGGCTCAAATGCTCGATACATTTTTAATGGGGGGAAAAGGTCTGGACTGCATGTGGGCCAGTCTAGCACCAACTCTCTTTCACAATGAGACCATGCTGCTGTGACTGGTGCACATTGTGGCATTGTATAGCAGGAGCAATCTTGGATTTAAAAAACGATCCTTTTCTTGTTTGATGTGGGAGAGTAAACGAAAAATGATCAAAATATACACATTTGTTAGATGACAGCACACTTTCTGTATATTCAATTTGGTCCATCTTAGATGATCTTGAGAAAGAGGAGTCCGTGAAAACCTCAGAATGTTGTTGATATATGGTTTTCTGATCAAAGATCAGGGGCATTCAACGATGGGATCCCCATGTGGAGAGGTTTCTCCAGCTTCTCGGAGTCTTTAAGACATTACTCATTAACTGTTGGACTATTTGCGCACACAGTCTTTTACAAAATGGAGAACTTAATGCCATAAGAAAATACTTCTTAGTTGATTTTAATGTAACTTTCAGGAAATGCTGGCCATGGCACAAAAAAAAAAAAAAAAAACATTTAAATTTGGTCGTGATCCAAATCTCAATGTGGTTCCAGGATTTTTTTTCATGATTTGTTAACATTACAAGATAGGGCAGTTTTCCTCATTTTTGCTAACAACTGAAAAAGTTCTGGATGAATTTATATATATGTGGAGAATGTTGGTCTTGTCACACTGCAACTGCAAGATAGACAGAGGTAATGTTTTTGCCTTTTCACTAATAACTTAAGTTCTCCGCATATTTTGACTAAATATTCTGGGAATGTTGGCACAAAGTAGAAGTGATCAGATTTAGGTGGTGGATGCAGATCAAGGATTTTTTTTAAAGGGATTTGTTAACATCGTGTAATAGGGTAGTTTTTCACATTTTCGATAATAACACATCTAAGAATGTCAGAAATGCCTTGGCAGAGATGTACTCTCTCTGAGCTCTTCTAATTTGATATTTTTCTATGCTTAAGGCTTGCAGTCTACACAGCTTTATGTATGTTCAAATCAATTTGTATACCGCTCAGCATAAAATACCTGATCAACAGCAAATACAAAAAGGAAATTCAACATGAGTGTCTAGGGGTGTCCCGATACAACTTTTTCACCTCCGATACAAAACCGATATTGCAGCTCTTACTATTGGCTGATACCGATATCGATACGATACGATATCAGCAGGAATCATACATACTTTTATTTTGTTTTGTTTATTTTTCCTATTTTGTAGAATGGACTGTAAGAAAAGGCTTGATCAAGTGAGATTACTCAAACAGAGAACAGTAGTCAGCAATAGGAGGTATGAGAAAAACTGACCCATTTGTTATCAACCAATGGGTTAAATAAAATTTTACCTTAAACATAAGAATACACTACAGTTAAATAAAATAAATAAAAAATAAATTAGAAAACCCTGAAAAGTAACCTCAACAAATCCAATAAAAACAAAAACATATATTTTTAAATTGCAAAATAACTACTTTAACTTAAACATAAGCATATTCTACAACTGAATTAAATGAGTAAAAAATAAATAAGAATTAACAGCTTGTATCGGAGAGCTTATATCGGAGATTTTAGATGCAGGCCGATATAATCCGATATTTGTTTTTTTGCTGATATTGGACCGATATCCGATATCAATATCGGATCAGGACATCCCTATGAGTGTCAGGGGAATTTCTTGGGCTTTACCAACCAATGTTAAATGAACACTCAAGACACTGCATTTTATTTTTTCATTTCCACAAAGGCTTCATTTTTTTTAACTCCTGAGTTTAAAACTTGAACCAAACAGACAACCATCCTTTACCTTCAGCCTCAGTAATAAATCTGCTTGTTTATTGTAGCTGACAGAGGACAGGTTTATCAGCTTAGCATGACTGTATCATACATCTCATACACTGCCAAGAGTGGACTCAATCACCCTGTTACAGCACAATCTCAGGACCTGACAGTGGTATGACCTTTGGGAGTGTTAGCCAGTTTCTTCTTCAGAAGCAAATAGTGATTAATGATTTCTAGCCAAGACTCTTCTAACATATGTCTCCATTTTTAGAGTCTGACTGGAAACTTCAGATGGAAGAATTTAGCTGAAGTTGAGAGATTGGGAGGAGTAGATTGTTAGCTGCAGTTTCTGGCAGATAAGCATTTACAAAGACAAATACATACCGTTTTGTTCCTGTTAGTTGTAGTTGATAGCAGATGGAATTTGGGAAGGATATGTACCTGCTTATAGTGCCTACCCGACCTATGACCCGCGAAGAAGGATTTAGAGACTCATGCACATCAGCATTAAGTAAAAAGCACACTACTAATACTTGAATAAAGCTAGAGGATGCTACAGTCCAGCAAGTATGTTTTCATAACATGAATGATACTTAGCAAGATACTCTAAAATGAGTGCATGAAATCGACCCAAATGAGGGTAATGATGGGAAATTTAACAATATGATATTTGCTTAGTAAATGGGAATCAAACTTATTCACTTTTGGATAAAATCATTACCACAAAACAACAAACAAATGATTCAGCATCACAGACTCCCCCCCCAATGCTCAGGACATGGTCTCTGTGTGGTGGATTGCTTTCCTGTGGGAACAGCCGCTCTGCGTTCACTCAGTCCTCCCTTCTGTTTCTCACCAGCTGGGACTGCTGCTCAGTCACCCAGCCATAATGTCATAATTGTCCTGTTCCTCTGCTCCTCTTCAGCCACCGGAACACAATGGAGGGCAGCATAGGCAGAGTGTGAATAGGGGCCCTGACTGACTGGGCGGGTCCTGGATTATTCCCATACCTGCTGCTCTCACCTTGGCTCTGTGTTGGTTCTTTAAATGGAGACAGCCACATAAACAGAGGGGCCAGAAAGGAGAGGGGAGAGTTCGGAAGATTCTTAGGGCGCCTGACCGCTGGTGGTCCCTAAAAATGTTATAGTTTCAGCAATCTTTTGCCAAAGTAATATTGTTCACTCCCATGTGATAAAATGTATACAAAAAAGAGGCCCTTTGGAGCACTTAAAAAAGGGTGTTAGTTTTGTTCATGCTGTTTAATGTAAATGTTAATATCTTAACAGCACAACACAATATTTGGGTTTTAAGAATAACAGGTTATTGAATAAGACAAAAGTATAATCTACAAAAATGTCAAATCTCTCACAGGGATTAAAGATCAGAGACTGCTCAGGACTGATAACACCTTCAATCTGAAGGTGAAATAAAAACATGCTGAATGCTTAAAGTGGTCCAAATGCCAGAAATTCCTTTTACTGCATATTTTATACCATTAATTGCATAAGTATTAATAGTCTAAGTATAAACAGTGTTTTCTCTAATAGGGCCCTAATTAATATTTTTTCATGAGGCCCAAAATTTCTGGCAGCACCCCTGCATCAGAATCAGAATCCGTTTTTGTTGCCTCGTATGCCACACATACAAGGAATTTGACTCTGGCTGTTGTTTTGTCAAGTACAAAGGAAGTAAAAAAAAAAAAAAAGAGAGAGGATAAAATTAAATAAAATTTAAATGAAATAAAAATGAAAATAACTCTTAAATGCAGCGTATATACAAAATGTATATCGGGAACATATTAAAACATTTGTGAATATTTACAAATGATGGGAGGAAAGTGCAGCATTTAATGACCATGGAGGAAAACATACTTAAATTACTGCTGAAAGCTTAAGCGGTTTGTAGGCCTGAGAAAAAGATGACATGTGTAATAAGATAGGTCAATATCACGGTGGCGAGACTTCTTGCCCTACAAAGCGTGTATATTATATCTTAAATTTGTGTCTCTCTGTTAAAATGGGCTAAAACAATTAACTGTTTCTTTAAACTGGTGTATAATTTCCTAGGTGAGAGAAAATATTGATGGTAGAGCATAATCATGGTCAATCACAACTAAGGGGTCAAAACAGGAATGAGATACAGAAACTGGACAGCAGCAGTTCCAGCCTTCTCATGTAACGTGATGTTTTGTAGTTTTGTTGTATCTGTCAAGTCAGCTCAGTCAGCTCAGCATGATACACCCCATTATGGTATAAAATTAAGGATTTCTCCGGCTTTAAAAACTGGAGGTAATATTTAAGGTGACTTAAGTTTTCAACAAGAAAATTTATATTGAACATAATAGGTAATTTTTGATGTAATTCAGATTAGGGCTGTCACAAACCCATAGGTAAAAGAAAAAAAGAAAAATAATGAGAAACAGAATCACTAATCACTTGATTAGTATTATTTTTTAGTACATTTTATACAGTTATGGTTGCAGGCCAGTCTCTCCTCCTTCCCATGCACCATTTTTAAGAGTATTTTGCCAAAGCAGGGACAAAAAAAGGCTGTAGATTAATTTGACTTTATCATATTCATTTTTCCAAGTTTTCTATAAATATACCAATAATATCGTTATTGTGATATTTCTTTGTCATGGCAATTATGAGGTGGACATCTGATATCATGACAGTCCTGATTCAGATGATGACCATGAAATTCTCTGTGTTTTATCTTTAATCAACTAATGTCATCTCGTCCTACAAAGGGAAATAAAAAAGATGCCAAGCTGAGCCATTTAAAAAACCAACATGGTTCAACAGTGGAGCTCCCCGGGTCTCAATTAGCTCTGATGACTTGCCTTGGGGAAACTTTAAATCAAGCAAAGAAATTATTGCTGTGGAGGCACAATAATTGAATCTGGGGCCCCAGAACCTCAACACAATTACTGATTACTGATTTCTGTTTGTCAGCTTTGACAACAGGGGTTTGAATCAAGCAACATGAGGGGAAAACAAAACTCGCCACATGGGAGAGACCTGAAAGTGGAACAATTAAATCCATCTTCTTTACTCACTATGACAGAAAATTGCAGGAGAATTTTCAATAATTATTTTTTCTCCCGTTTGTTAGCTCTATTTTTGAACTTAAAAGTCTATCAAATGTAAATCTGATGCATTTTCTGTCTTAAAATCATCTGTCATCAATTGCTTATGAGCTATGTGCATTCTCATTCTCATAAAAAAACAAATCTGAGGGCATAAGGGACCAAAAAGCAGGTGCTCTGTTCATGTTACCTCATCAGTAACACAAAGGTTTCGCCTCTTAAATGTATGCAGGCCAATACTAAACTAAAATATCAAGTATTTTTAAGTTACCAGCTGTGTCTCTCAAAGATTTCCTTTTAAGTCGCTGAAGTCAGTCTAATGTGGACGTGACTGCCCGGCGTCGGCAGTGATGTACTTCCTGTGGGTTTGTCCCTCAGTCTGGCCCCGAGCAGAGATCTCACGATAAAGGTTCAAACTGAGGGCCTGTTTCTTGCCAGTTGCCTCCTCTGGTCACGTTAACTCGGACCTCATTAGTCATAATCTGCTCCCTTGGGCTGGCCATGAAAAAAATTGTTCTGCCTGGCGACTGCAAAAGAAGAAATGTTCCTCTTACGTGCCTGACCCAAAAACCCCAAAAAGTTATCTGATGGACGGGGTTTGGCAGTTCTCCTGTTCGAATGGTGCAGAACGTTTCTCCCACTCAGAGTGGAACGCCAGATAACAGACAAAGCTGCCTCTAAATCTGCATGTGTCGACAAATACACCCTGTGTAAGGTCGTGCAGTAGGGCTGGATGACAAGATTTCGATAAACACACTTTTTATATCAAGGATTAGGCAATGAGATGGGAAAATTATACTAGGGCACTTTTTCAAAATCCTGCGCTTCAAGCAATACATTATCTGTTATCTCTAGGTTTAACTAGTAGTGCTCCAAGGGCACAAACTTCTACATAAGCATTTCTGACACTATTTGTCCTATTTTTCACAATGGCTATATTTACATGGACACAAGTAATCGTAATAAACACTTGATCAGAATAAAAACATGTTAACATGTCAATCAGAAGATTCTGATCCATCCTTATTTGGAGAGAAATTTCACCCCGAATGAGAGGGGTGGTTTATGCCAACGGTTACTTCAAATGACATTCATGTAAACCCTCATTCTGAACGAGTCTTCCTGGTTCATTCTCTCCTCAACTGCACATGTCTAGAGTTGCTTAGACATGCACGGTTGAGGAGAGGGGCGTGCCCAACTCTACAGTCCCACTGATGCCACTCTACAGTTGGTCCCAGCCTGATCCTGCTACAGACTAGATTATCAAAAGCAAAATCCATAAGGCGCTCCCTCCTTGAGTCAGTATCTCTTCCTTCTGCCTGTTTCATTCCCTGGCTGGCAAACACATTAGTTGAGTCCCTTTAACATCTCATAACACAAATGATAACGTAAGCGCTTGTTGCAGACAGACAGATAGCAGAGGAGAAGGACAGTAATACAATCTGGTCTGTTAAAGTATCTATAAGTCTTGACATGCAGGCTGACAGCTTCTCTTCACGACTCAAAACACTGATGCAAAAAAAATGTCATAAATAGAAAATAAGACAATGTAGACAGCAGTGGTATTAAAATGTCATTTGATGTATTTGTGAAGACTGCTTTTTCTTTTTTTTCTTAACCGACTGCTGTCTCGACTTCTTCTTTCGATTATCGTCAAAAACATTTAATAAATAGACAAATAACATTGAACATGAACATTTGTACATGATAGATTTAACTGACATTTTTGTGTTTTGTTTTATTATTTTTCTGCATAAGGATTAAGAGAGGGTGGGGATTGTCTGGGCTGATGGACTTGAGGGGGAAGAGCAGGGGATATAAATGTGAACTAGTCATGCTGTTTTTATTTGTTTGTTTTCTGTTGTGTTTTTTTTTTTTTACTTTATAAAGATATGTATTGTATCTCCTGTATTTTCTGTTTGTTTGCTTTGTTTGGCTAAATAAACAGGACAAAAAATGTCATTTGATACTACTAGTATTGTTTGGGTGAGTGTCTGTGGCTTAGTCTGGTTTGCTGTCTGGTAGTTTGCTTCACCATCAATCAGAAGGTTGAGGGTTCAAGCCCAGCTCCAGCTATCACATGTTGATGTGTCCTTGGGCAAGATGCCTGACACTAAGCTTCTCCCCCCTGCTGCTTGTATAAATGGGTTTAAAAACAGCGTGAAAGCAGGTTGCTGGTTTCGCGGAGTGGTACGCAACCAGGCATAACCTACATTCATGCTTCTGTTGGTCTGGGTTCGAATTCAGCCTGTGGCCAGGTTGCAGAGAGTCCTCCACTTCTCTCTCTTGCCCCTCCTCACAAGCCTATCCACAGTCTCTCTCCCTCCTATCAATAAAGACACAAAATGCCCAAAATAATCTTACAAAAAAAAAAAAAACCTGCGTGTAGGCGTGAGATGATACTGACAAACAACTTACACAGAAACAGTGCATGAATGTGAGAATGAATGGATAGGTGTGACCTACAGTGTAAAAAGTGTTTTGAATGGTCATAGACGAGAAACGCACTAAACAAGCTCAAGTCCATTTACTACTGAATTTTAACTCTGATACTCTGACAACTGGATGTGGCATGACATCTTAAAGTTTCTTTTATCAACAGTAACATAAATAAATGAATTAAAAAATGTCTTATCCTTAACATAATTTAAAACTTTACTCATATATCTTAAAAACTCAATATATTCCCTAGCATAGGCAGCTGAATAAGCTCAATTTTATTTTGAAGCTAAACAGCAAGCCAGAAGTTTCCACTTAAAACTACAGATCCATTTTTAGCATCATAGTTCAGAGCATCTTAAAATTAAATTGCCTAAAGACACTTGACCACTTGATGACCTCTTGAAGGTATATTTTACTTAGGAATGTATCCAAGCTAAGAAAATATAACAAGGTACTTCTTATAACACCAGAGGACTGTCTGATCCGGCTCACTAAAACTTGTAACTTCTTCGTTAGCTGTGTAGAGACCAACACTTCAAACACATCCATATTTCAGTGACAGGATGCTGCAGGCTAAAACAACCCATTTACCTGTAATCTGTTCTAAAGCCTGAGAGGAAGAGGAGGAGGAGGAAGGCCTGTGACGATGGCAGATCTGTCTGAGACGATCTGCCTTAGGAGACTGCGTCAAGAGCTGAAAAACAGAATGACAAAGAGGGAGGTGAAGCTTGATTTGACCAAAGTTTGACCCCATTGGCTCCTGGCTAAGCCACTTCAGGCAAACTAATGAATTTTTGTCTTCATGTAGGTCAACTGAAGGGGAGATTTTCAAGGATTTTGACACGCCAAGATGAGCAGATAAAAACCTTGGAATAATGGGAATTGTGAGTTTAAAATGAATTCTCATGAAATTATGAGACGTTTCAGTGTTGCAGGAGACTGTCAAGAGAATAGAACAATAAGCCATGAAAGGTTTCCTTAAAGCTGCCCCTGAAGCAAAGACTGAAGCCCAGTTTGTAATCTAAAAACAATCCAAACGTCAAAACCTCCTGACAAAACCAAATGTAAATCACAGACTAAAATTGAGTTACATATTTTACTAAATAAACCAAATGACAAGAAAGATATGTGATGGTACTTCTGCTCAGTATGAAGTGAATTTATCACACATATCAATTGAACTGTCTCAGAAACAACACTTCATTTTTCACCATAATCACCAGTTACTAGCTGCTAATTAGAATTCTAATTAGTAGTTTACTGGCTGTTCACTCGCAAAAATTGAGGGCTTATTAGTAACTTATTCTAAATGATCATAGAATACAGCTAGTCGGCTATTATGGGAGTTTTCCCCTAATGACCTCCAAATAAATGTGTACTGGTCATTTGCCAAGAAGTTCTTATATATGAATCATGATCTTACATTGCTTTGCCTAGTAAGGTCTTAATAAGGTAGTAGTATCACCAGAACAGTTTATTTTCCTTAAATACTCATAGTTAATATAGTCCATTCTTATTAAACCAGTCACAAACTTCTGGTCTTATTTAGGTGTAAGTTACTCCTAACTCAGAATATTTTCCTTAAGCTAAGGTGAAGTCATGAATTCACATGTAGTTTCACACTTATTAACTAATTAAACTCTAGCACAGATCATTACATCCAAGCTTAGAGGAAAATATAAAAAAAATGGCATGCATACTGCACTGCAGGTGTGTGTTCTTCCTACCAGCCATAATGTTGTCTAATCTGATGTTATTATAGAGCACCATAGGTATTTTGTTGGTCCCGACCTCATTGTGGGTCAAATACTTCTGCAACTATGTACTCATGTAACAGTTGGTAAACGGATACATTATTAAACAGCAAGTTTATCTCAGGTCTTCCTTTTTTAATCATCACAGCTATGACAGATACAGGTAGCCGGTGTATGTGTCAAGTTGAGACAGTCAAGCCACACAAAGGGGTGTGAGAGAATCTGGTTATTTTTCAAAATAAAACACACTGCCTGACTACTCTGTTGAGTTGCTCAGTTATGGCAAAAATCATGATTTTGATCACTTTGAAAGATATTGAGATTACAATTATAAAACACAATTACTAACTGATTAAAGTACTGCATGCAATCATTGAGCTCTGATGCTCTCAGCACTATCATTTTAAACATTAACGAAACGAGCATTAACTGAAATTAAAAGTGAAAAAAATGACACTAAAAAGAGTGATATATTAAAAGAAGATGAAACAAGTGCAACAGGTCAAGGAAAACAGTAATTTTTAAATCCTGATTATTCAATTTTCGTTATTGTGAATACAGTATTTGTAACTGAGATAAAAATTAAATTAATCGCCCAGCCCTATTAGTTTTTAAGTCAAAAACAGGAAACAAAATTGATCTCTCTGTATGGTTAGGGACCCAAGATCATTTTTGTCATGTAGGTTAAGGTAGCTTTCACACCTAACCACATGAACTCTGGTTTGCTATTTTGAAAAGTCCTGGTAGTTTGGGTGGTGTGAAAGCTCAAACAATCTCTGGAGAGCACCAGAGAACCAAGTGGAGCAGAGTTTGTTGTGGGTGTGAATATCCAAAACAAACAAGGATTAAACAACGCAAGTGAACAAAAAGGGAGTGAACTGTAGCTTGGAATTGGCCCTGTATCACCACAGGAAAGTTACCATAGTATTCATTGACAATATAAAGCAGAGTGCAGCTAACGTTAGCATTGCTAGCACCATGCCTCAGGTCCTCTTTACAGGTCAACATCTGCAAATCTGTGAGGGATATGTTTATACATCGCTCCAGTCGATACGCAAGTGTCCCCCAGAGCAGCCTAAATGCAACTTTTTTTTTTTTTTTATGGCAGAGAATATATCTGAATTGCTTCGAGCTAAACAATTTTGTTACTCGACATTGGTTGTGTATTTCCAGCTCATAATGTAACAATGGGCTGGACGGCAAGAACAAAGACAGCAACTACAGTCCCAACTAGTGGCAAGATGCTAGGTTACAATAATTTGACAGGCCTTGGTCCACCTGACAAAGAGTGGTGTGAAAGCAACACAAACCAAGTGAAAATGAAACAATGTTGGAAATTTATCCCTGAACTGAAGTGATTCCGCTGAATTTAAGGTGTGAAAGCCACCTGAGGCATGTCAGAATATCCAGAATTCTGGCTTCAACCCATTACAACCCAACTCTTACAAATTTTGCATGTCAAGGATGTTTGAAAAAAAAAAAATCACAACTCTCCAGCAAAGCTGACCAATCACTTTCAAAATTTTAACTGTTTGGCAAAAGCCTTAGAATTGGAAATTTCACAGTAAGTGTCATTTAAATAAAAAGAGTGAAATAGGGCTTTATGGCCTTCAAATACTGGGGGTCTTTGAAACTACCATAAATCTGAATACAAAGGAAAACTCAACTCACACTTGCAAAAAACCGCTGAAATTATCTGGACATTATATGGGTGAGCCATATGTGTGAATGTAAACGGATGAGTTTTGCACTCAAATTTTACCTGGATAACCTTCCATTTATCCACCTTCCATTGTTTTTAATAAGATTTAAGAAGCCATCTGTTCTGTCGTCTTTGCCCCTCACTGCTACCTTTCTCCAGAACGCACTCACTGCAGAGCCAGGAGGAATGCTGAGTTAAGCCTGACCAACAATGACAACAAAATAAAACAAAAAGCTGGAGGGCCAACCCCGAGAAGGTAACCTCCCCTGGACATACAATGCCCCTTCTTACCTCACCCTGCCCTCCATTTCAGCCCAACCCTTTGCTCCCTGCCGGGCCAGGAATGCTGGGGGACAGCGACCTTTTCACCCAAGAGTCCCATCCTTGTTTCTCAGGGAGATTAGGAGCTGCTGGAGGAACTGGGAGTGTCTGCCTGAGTTGGGTGCTGATCCAAGTCAGGAGGTTTTTCAGGAGAGGGACCAGACACTGGGTTGGGAGCACTGAAGGCTTGGGTTTCATGCTGTATTGCAACAACCTTGTAGGCTTTTTATGCTTCATTGGTCTGGCTAGTCTTCAAAAATGTGAAACCAATACAACAGCAGCACAGCGGTTTTCTATTACTGAGCTGTCCATTATGAAAAACTGAGCGCGGCCTCATTAAAGGGGCTTCTCCACAGTGGCAGCAGACTGTTAGCAAACATAAAAGTCTGATTGGTGATTTTATGAGCTTTGCTTTCAAACTTGGTTTCCGTTGACTTCCAGTGTTGTTGTTGGAGCTCTGCCCAAAACCAATGTACCAGACGTCTGCAGGGCTCCCTGAGAGAGCAGAACCACAGGGAGCACCACCAGGTGTGTACATGATGCTGAGGAGCTCATCAGGAGGCCCGCTGCTCCACAACAGCTGTGTGGGTGGTAACAGTGGCCCTGCATCCTCCCCATTGGTTTACACAGGAGACTGGAGGCAAAACCACAGACTCCAGAGCCCAGAGGTTACTCATGAGTGTATGAAATTCAGAATGACCTGTGAAAAATGAATAATTCTGCTACATGTTTAGTTTAGTTTGCTCCCTCTAGTGGTATCCTCCAGTAACACATATCACTTACAGGCAAGTATGTAAACAAAAACACTCAAGATGCCAATGGATGCAAATACAAAAACAGGGACAAACTGCAAGTTTATCTCCAGTTTATTGACAGATTAAACAGTTTTTTTCTTGTAGTGGTGCACCACACAAAAAGGGACATAGCACAGCACACAACAACCAACTCAGTCACCAACAACCAGGGCCTCTCCTCTTGCAGTTTGTAAATCATGCATGGTCAAACGAGACTTAAGTGCAAACAAATGTGGCGGACAACATAAGAGGGGATTGTAGCTAAATACGTCTGGTGGTGAACATCCTTGGTGGTTGTGGTTTCCACCCAGCTCCTCCCCTTGTCATTTTGTTACATGATTTATAGGTCATGCTGTAGGAAAGGTTGTGTTTTTCCAGGAGTCAACAAGTTTGGTGTTTGTCTAATTTTATGCTTTGCTTTTACTCTTGTTGCTACGTTTGCTTCCTGCTTCACTCAGCTTGCTCCCTGATTGACCTTGGCTTTTGGTGCCTCAGTGCACTACACACACGTTAGGATTTCGTAAATATTTTTTGTAAAAGTTGATCAGCTCTAATATTTATGATTCAAAGTCGGGGCAGCCCCAGTCCTTTTCCAAGACAGTTGTGCAGGACAAAATGAAACTTTACATACACCACAGGATAATAAACTTTACATACACCACAGGATAATCAGGTAAGATAATGTTTAGGATGATTATGTTGTAGTGTGTGCCCTGCAAATCTTTTTAATTCACATGGTACTTTTATACAAAGACAGTTTTAAATGTGCATTGAATGTTACCACTGAAGTACTTCTACAGTCATAAACATGTTGCTTAACTTGAATTTCAGCCAGGCCTGCCAAAACAAAGTGTCTGCTGATGTAACAGTATCTACTGTACATCTGCACGGCACATTGAAGGATTACCTCAACCATATAAAATCATTCTGCGTTACACTGGAGTGAAAAGACAAACAACAGCAATAACGGCAAGAAAAGCTCCTGACGCACTCCAGATATTAACAGCCATGCAACAGCTGGGCGTTAGCTCAGCTCACCGAACCAAGCAGAAAAAAAAAAAAAAACTCTGAAATTTTCCACGATTAAGGCTTTCACAAAGCAGAAAGTCAGAGATTTCCCTGCTCAGATAATAGTCCACATCAGTCAGTGTTGATAACAGAGGGATAGCTGCTATTAACACAAAGTGTTACCAGATGCTGCGGTAACATGACCGTCAGTCAACAGGTTATCAAATCTCTACTCCTTTGTTTCTTTAGATCTCATTTTACTCATGTTCTTTAAATGTATACACAACAGCCTGCTCTGAATGGACACAAATGAGTTTTTCTTCAGTCAGATAATAAACAAGCACACATTAAAGGCAAATGAAAGTGAAACATACAAATATTGTTGCACAGGGAGCCCTGCAGACGTATATTTCAAATATATTAATATTCAGACTGTATTACAACTGTACTATTACAGCAGATGTCACTTAGCAGGGTTGCATTAAAGTAAGTGAGAAATTGGCGTGACTGCTCCTTATGAAGTCATTTTAGTGATTTTACTCTGCCAATCCAAAACTTAATAAAAACAGAATAATGACACACATCAGGTTAAGACTCAAAGTTTGTGAAAGGCTGCTCTATAAGACATACCGTGTTAATTTAGGGCAGCTCTACTTTAAAAAACAAACCAAATAAATCTTGAAGTTTAAGAAAAAAGACAAATCAGAACACCTACTGTATCTCAATATTCCCAAAATCAAAACACAGAAGAATCGCTTCACATTGTCAATTCGGGAGGGGAAAAATGGTCCATTTGCTCACCCTATCACATGCAATCCAATTCCCTGTATGCTGGCTCTAATGTAATATCTATCACAGAATATTTATTTTGAAAAACCCGGGAAAGGTGCTTGTTTGGCGGAGTAGTACGCAACCAGGCACAATCCATATATGCTCTGGCTGGCTCTGGTTTGAGGCCCATTTGCCTGTCCACTGTCTTTCTTCACTATCAAATGAAGGCTAAAAAAAGCCCCCCCCCCCCCCCCCAAAATACTTAAAGAAACCCAGCCATTTAATCAGATTTTTGAATTTCAGACTGTTAATTTAACTCAGCGTGGTCACATTTAATGACTACACATGACACCAAGAAAATAATATGAGCAGAAGTTAATGGGCCACTTTGGTGAGAAATCAACCCATGATGGTTTGAGGCTAGCAGAAACTACAGGATTTACTTGCCATTCTTGAATTCCAGATTTGCAAAATGGTAATTGCTCTTTGTGCTGCGTCAACAGAAAAGAAGAAGGATGAACTCCAGTTGGCAGTGGGTTAAACTCACCCTGACGTGTGGACTCTGAGGCTGATCTCTCAGACTTGACCTGTTTAATTATTGAATGGGAAATTACAACTAACTAACAAACGCCGGCAAAAACATAACCTCCTTGGTGGAGGAAATATCGCTGTTATTCCATATTTACAGTGTATGCAGTGCAACACAGAAGCCTTGGGTTTGAATTCCATGATGAACAACATTTATCCAATGTACTTTTGTATATCTTTAACAGCATTTTCATGGTGTTGACTAGTTATATTAGTTAGATTCCACAGAGTAAACCTATCAAGCAAATGAATTGCTGGTCAAAATCAATATTTCTAAAACTGACCAGATCCAAGCTGTTCCCATGTTACGGCTTTACTTTCTGATATTGACCATTACCAGGCCTTTCAATGGCTTCACTCTGACGTTTTCAAACTCATTTATTTGCTGGAGAAACACAACATCACATCATAGCTGCCTAACAGGTCTTAGTAGTATAATGCATTGCTCTCCTGTGGATATCTATTTCCCCTGCTCAATGATTCATTTGTGCAGGAAGTGGCAGGTTTGTGAGGACGTAGGTGTGGAGGGAAACTCAATCCATCAGGGCAAAGCGAGGCGGGTGGGCCTGCACTGTCTGACAATATCCAGACACCTTCATGACAGCTTCACCGCCGACACACGTGTTGGCGGCAACATAAGCTGGCATTGAGGGACCAAGCAGCAGCAAGAAACAAGAAGCTACAGATCAGAGAGAACAAAATCTAGGTTAAAAGACCCACAGCATGCCAGCATTAATATTCATACAAGTCAAAAGAAATCAAATTAAGTAGATAATTATCACTTAAAATGACATTTTTTTAAGAAACTTGAGTAAAAATCCCATTTCCAAATGTGCTGGAACGTGTGTAAATGTGAATAAAATAAGAATAATGTGATATAAGAAAAAGACTTATTAATCATTCTGTTTTAGAGGCAGTTTGTCATGCCTGTATACAAGTGTCTTCAGTTTTTTGAGAGGGTTTCAGGAAATCTGCTGTTATAAAATGACTTTATTTACATAAAAATTCTGTTCCTAACTTACATGTAGGCACAAAAAAACTGCTTGCAGAAAAAAAGCAGAGAGAGATGCAGTAATGGATATTTAAATATATTACATATCACACATAATCGTTTTTTTAGAAATCATATACATCCAAACTAACGCCTACATCAAGGAATGTTAAGTTTGGTTACCAGCAGGGCCATAGAATGATTGTGCTCAATCTCAGAGGGCCAACTTTTAACAAATGAAAGAATTCTTTTCATAAGTCAATCAGAATTACTTGGACTTGATGAAAAGATGTTGCCTGGATGGAGGCATATGATGCTCTAAACCTTGTATGTACCTCTCAGCATCTTAGGTGCCATGGGCACTAATACAACCCTACAGCATCTTAGATGCCGACTTTAACTTTACATTGATGTTAATCTGATGGTTCGTTTTGACCTGGAAGACATGACAGCCATCATTTCAGAAATCATCGTAAATGTGGCCTCATCAGACCACAGCATACTTGTGCACTCAAGGTCAGTCCATCTCAGACAAGCTCAGGCTCACTGGAGATGGCGGTGCTCCTGGATGTAGCTGATTCATGTCTTTTCTTTGCAAAGTCAATTGGTATCAAAAGCTGGTAACAGCATGTCCAACACCGACTGAACTTAATGTACTAAACTCAGACTTTATGGCTACATTTAGGTACAATTTACCACAAACCCCAATTCCAATGAAGCTGGGACATAAATAAAAAACAAAATACACTGATCTGCAGATCCTTCGTCACCTAAATCCAATTGAGAACATTACAAAGACAAGATATTACAGGTTCAAACTGAAACACTTTGTTTTGTTTCTTTTCTTTTTTTGCAAATATTAATTCATTATTAATTTTGAAAGTCAACATTTAAAAAACAGAATTAAAAAAAAACCTTTCTCAGGAGAGGTTTTAATAATCACAATAACCCTTTCTTCAACATTTTTTCAGTAAAACCTCACCAACTGACTCTAATCGTCATATTAAATGTCAGTCAAGCTTCTGACAGACTGAGCTCGCTCTCTCTTTTTGTCCAGGCCCATCTGCTATTCCACACAACCAGCTTCCTACTGCAATCAAACCTTTGTAAACTTTAACAACTCCAGCAACATGGCTGCCTCTCCTGCTTTATTTCAACCCCTCTGTGACCACAAATAGGTCTAAATCGACCCAATTACTTAGTGCTTCCTTAAATGCTGGAAACAGATTATCTGATACATGCCAGCCGTGGTTCTGTTATCATGTTCTTCGTCTGCTGTGTTGCTGAACATGTTGGAAGAAGTCATTTCACAGCAAGTATGTTTGACTTTGGAACACTAGTCAGAAAAGACAGGCTACCTGAAGTGAACTCGTTATCTAGTAACAGTTCTGCAATATATCTAACTTGTTATTAACATTCTCAAAAAACATAATAATGTCCGAACTATTGCAAATCATCATAGAAAATACATTTATGGTAGCATGCAATGTTTTCTTACACAGCATGTGCATTATATTATATTTTATATTTATTTTATTATATTCCTCAGTCAGTCAGTGAGGTATTATGATGTATCATTGTATGATTGTTGTGTAATATGGTGTTATTTACCCTGTTAAAATACTTCTACGCAAGAAGTCCCAATGTCACTGACCATTTTCATCAGTTTATTTAGAATTAACTAAACTACTGATGGTGCCATATCACAGGTAAAAAAAAGAAGTTCAATTTTACAATTTGCTGATCAAACTTCTTTAAATGCAGTG
Organism: Cetoscarus ocellatus; assembly: GCA_037902135.1. Lineage (NCBI taxonomy): Eukaryota > Metazoa > Chordata > Actinopteri > Labriformes > Labridae > Cetoscarus > Cetoscarus ocellatus. The sequence continues at coordinate 2,306,564 of JBAMNC010000904.1, read as the reverse complement.
CAGGATGCAATATGCTTAACTGACAGTTCATTATGCTTACTTTTTGGTCACAGTTTATGGTTTGATTTTCCCTTCTTGGCCATTTTAATCAGATTTGACATAAACAGTGCATCCATTCTAATGTCAATGGGCTTAACATAATAATGAAACAATGGTAGGATGTCACACTGGTAGGTCTATTTCAGGGAGCTGGGGGAACAAGATGATTCAGGCAGCTGCCGGTGCTGCAAATGAGGGATGAGGGATGAGGGAGAAGTTTTCATGTAACTTTTGACTTGTTGTTTGCTCATGTAAGTTTTTGATCACAGACATCTTGACCTCTTTAAGGCCACTTTGGGGCAGGGCATGCAGCTTCAACAGCACAAACAAAGCAAGGCCAGTACACGGGGAACAATAATGCATAGTTCATGAAAGTTAACACCAATAATACAGCACTTCACAAGTGCATACTGCACCATGGATGGAATATCAAACAATTCAATATTATTTTCAGATGCACTCCCAATAAGTACAGGAAGTCTTTGGCCCAAAGTCCTGACTTAGCCGTAAGTTCATGTTCTTGATTATAACTGAACTAAAATGGTTTGAAGTCACTGTTGACTAAAACTTGACAAGGCAAAAATGATCAAAATTGGGACATAAACTAAGACTAAATGTGTACAACCTACCAAAATGAAAAACGTATCATAAAATCTAATCATCCATACATTGAGTGTAATGGTACATCCTCATCCTCAATAAAGAATATATCAGAGGGCTGGGCAATATTGCCTAATCTCAGTATCACGATTAACTGAAGCTCTTACCTCTATTACGATTAATGAACGATTATTTTATGATACGCTGGAACAAATTGGTGGTGTTACCGACGGTCGTCAAAATGGTCTTCCTGCAGTATTTACACTTAACTTCTTTCTGCTCGAAGTCCTCTGCACAGAATCCAAAATGTGCCCAAACAACAGAGACAGCATTTTTCTTGGCTACAACGACCTCTGATAGATTGGCACCTGTCTCCTCCATGTTGGCAGCGTGTCCTTCGCTCTTGGCAAAAGTGAACACAGACTGTATAGAGGGGGCGCAGTCATGTGACTTATACAGGGAAAATAATCAAAATAATCGACATGAGTAAAATTACTTCAATTAGAGGGTCTAAATGTCGGTTTTGATTATTTTTCTATTAATTGCCCAGCCCTAATATGTCACACTTTATATTTTTGCAGTATTGAACAATGTAATACACATTGCATGTTTTCCTGACATCATGCAGGGAAAGTTCAACATAAGTCAAAATCTTCTTACAAAATGTTGTTTTTGATTGCATTTGAAGCAAAGTGCCGAACTGAAGTGCTACACAAACCAGTGGGAGACAGTGAAGGTGACAGATGAGACACTCCTCTCTGAGTGGGCGAGCATATGGAAGCAATCAGTGAAAGTGAGGGTCTGCTGGCCCAACAGTAATTAGCACACGGCCTCATGTTCATGTTTCTTTTAATAGCTCGACACGGCCCAGTGTGGACTAAAAATAAACACAGCAATTATGGGCTGCAAGGAAGGCCGTCATTTCAGGGCTCTGACCTCTGAACCCAGGTCAGCACCCATATAGCAGCCTTCATGGGACCACCTGCACCCCTGTGTGCCGCTAGGGAAAGGAGCCATGTTATGTTTATGTTAGGGGTCAGGCGCAGTGGTGCACCATTGTAAGGTAAACTGGATGTGTGAGTAAATACTGTCTATTTATAACACAAGAGGGGTCTAAATGTGTGCCATGTGTTTCAGTTCAGGATGCAACAGTTGCAGCAGCTGTTTGTAACTTTAAACTTTATTTAGGAATAATATAAACTGATGTTTACGCTTCCATGCAAAACTGAAATGTGTTCAGACCACACAAATAAAATGTAAGCCAAGAGACACCACTTGCTGCAAGTCTGACTCATTATAGCTCACTGAACCAACCAACACAAATAAGGATATGCTCAGACTAGGTGGTATGTTTTGAATGAAAAGTAAAAGCAGAAGATGACTGACATATTTGACATGACAATGGGCCCTATTTTGACGGCCACAAGCACAATGCGGGAAGCGTTGGTCTAGATTTTGCTATTTTGAGGATGCATGTTCTTTGTGTAAAGCCGGGTGCAGAAAGGTGAAATGTGTGATCATGTTTTGTCAAAAAAAAAAAAAAAAAAAAGCAAGCATGCTCCATATTTGTTTATTATTAAGGACATAAAAGTAAGTGATGAAGACATGACAGCATAAGTGTATATATAGACAGAAAACTTAAAATGAATAATGTACAATTTCATGTTTTTTCTGGAATTTTTTGAAACAGTAATTATAAAGGACAAAAGTGACTCGATGAACACAGTCTTTGGCAGCATGCCATCTAAAATTTCTGACCTCTCACAAGTAAATATGAGTTTTGAAGAGTTATTGCAGTCTTAAATCCAATAACAAAGTTAAGATTTTTCAAGACTTGTAAGGATCTGCGCAATCCCTGAATAAAAATCAGCAGAGACTCTTCTATCTACCGATACTAGCGATTCACTTTTCAAATTATCAGCTGCTGGTACAGACATCGTGCCAAATATATTGTGCATCTCTTATGATTAGTTTGTGTGATCAGATCAAGGTGGTCAATCAATCATTTTGCCCTAAGAATTAAGTTAAAAAGAAATTCTCACATTTAAATCTTGACAAAGAAACAGCGTGTTAGAATTTCTTCAATATGTTGTGAAACCCTTGAAACATCTAATAAGGACATTAAATTCCCATTCCCCCTGCACACCCATGATTGTGTTTTCTCTAAATGAATGTTTGTTTGAGGAAAATTCAGCGTCTAAAACTTCAGGATAAATCTGTTTCTCTGCACTGGAGAGTGATCTGGCACAGATGTTCAAATCAGCCCCAAAAACAACAAGAAAAGCTTTTTACACCTGGCAACTCTCAAACACGACTTGGCACCAAAGAATCTGTGAGGCTGTCCCAGATTGACCTTTTACCCCTTGTGATGTCAATGATTCTCTCGACCAATTGGATGCTGGAAGCTGCCCTTGGACTAGCCTGGCCTGAAACCCAAAGACAAATGATTCTATCAATTTCAATGTTTTTAATGGCAACCAGAGAGGCCAAGCGCGGGTCTTCTACTGGGAGCCATGTGTGCATTTTGTTGGTTATTTTTTAAGTACAGCTCATTTGTTACAGAGATGTGAATGAAAAACTACATCTGGCAGAGTTAGTGAGAAAAATGTCCTTTTGTAACAGCACAAACATATGTGTAACAATTTATTTCCTTTTGTCATCGCCACTCCATCATCAGCATGTTCCTTAAATATAATGGACTATGAGAGTAACTGGCAGGCTGGAGAGACATGGAGTCACATTATGTAGCTTTGCATTTGAAGTGGATTATGGGCAATATGTTCTAAGCTTGGCCCTGCCAAGAGAAATAGTGAGTGAAAGCCACACATCCAGAGACCTTGCTATTTTTAAACCCACATTTGGACTTGGCACTGGGTTCCTACCACAGCAAAGGCTGCTGGGGCCATCACCAAACCGACACAAAGACATTGTCCCTGAGAGAAGAGCTTAAAAAGAACAACAAGGTCGAATGATGTATTTTTAAACTCTCCTGTTAGGCCACACTGAAGGCCAGGATGGATCTGGAGTAATGGCATGTCTTGATGATTTTCCATTTATTCAGGGGCGGGCACTGTGGAGTAAAAAAGTTAATTTACTCGAAAGCTGAGCTTAGAAATCTGAGTATCTGTACTTTACAGAAGAATGTTTTTTTCAGAGTAACTTCACATTTGAAAGACAGATATACAGCCGCTTGATACACCTGTTCAACAGCCTGTTAATATAAGAAGCTAAACTGGCCAATCACATGGAAGAAACTCAATGCTATTAGGCATTTAAACATGGTCAAGATGACCTGAAGTTCAAACCAAACATAAGAATGGGGAGGAAAGGTGATTTAAGTGACTCTGAAAGTGGCATGCTAGTCTGATTATTTCAGAAACTGCCAATCTGATGGAATTTTCACACCCAACCACCTCCAGGGTTTATAGAGAATGGTCCAAAAAAACGAAATATACAGTACTCTGCTATGTACATGCCAGGAAAAAATGCCATAGTGGTTTGAAATTACAGAAAGCACAGAGTTACTCATATAACCACTTGTTAAAATCAAGGTATGTAGAAAACTCTTCCTGTATGTACCTGTCAGACCCTGAACCAGATGGGCTACAGCAGCCAAAGACCACACCAGGTGCCACTCCTGTCAGCCAAAAATAGGAAGCTGAGACCACAATTAACACAGGAACACAAAAATTGGACAACAGAAGAATGAACAAATGATCGATCTGGATCCATCCATCGATTGGTTAAGCAACCATCCAATCAAATCGATGGAAACGCAAAACATCGATCAACATCGTTATCTTTAAGATACTCCTTTACTTTTAAATTTCGACTGGATATCTGTTTCACAGTTTCAGCCCAAGTGCGCCTCGTTCTGAAATTTCCAGGGCTCACATTCAGCGAGTGACACATGCATTTGAACCTTTTCGCTCTCTCACACGTCACACCTGCTATTTCTTACACATAAAAATTTATTATGTAGCGCCCACCAAGTAACAGCGCTATATGTGCTTTGGAACATGTAGCTTGACATTTCAGCCAATCAGAAAATAGCACTGCTGTATCCGGGTAAGATAAGGTTGTTCTGACCGCAGAGGCTGCACGCACATGATGGGAGTGCCTAATGACACGAGTACAGTAAGTTATCTAATCATTTGATTTTGTAGTGCACTGACTCATGAAATTACTTATTGTACAAAAAGGAAACTATGAAAGCTTGTTCTTATTCTTCCTCCACACCTACCATTAAACAGTAAAGCAAAGTCTAATCACATTGACATACAAACTGTGGTCACCAGGCATTTCATTAAAACAAAATCATCAATGTTGAGTTAGTTAAGTTAATAGTTCTACTTTGAACATGAGAAATGTTTGGCTTTAATTAAAATCAAAATTGCACATTTTCAGTTTGAAAGAGCATGGTCAAATGTTGGAGGTCAATAATAATAAAAATAAAATAACAATACAATGATTTGTATTATTATTTTGCATCGTTACTTGATATAATGTACTAACATCACAATGTAACAATTAGACCCATTAGGTAATCATGGGGGCAAAAAAAGCACCTGACTACTAATTAACCCAATTTTAATTTAAAACACATTTAGATCATACAGATGGTTATAATCCTCTATAAACTCTCATACCAAAAGGGCAGCACATCGTCTCACATTTCAGTAATAAAACTGTCAAAACATCAGAATTGCTTTGTATTTCTTTCTTGCTTTAGGTTAAATGTAGCTGATTGTGTTAAATGTGTGCATAACAGGGGTGTAACAATACATGTATTTGTATTGAACCGTTCCGGTACGGGACGTTCGGTTCGGCACACGGCTGTGCACGGGTGAGTTTGCAGGCCAGAAGTTGCGTATGGTTGTTTACATTCCGCTGCTACACACGCAGCTACATGTGCTGCCCGTGTGCATCATGGCTACTGCCAGTGATAAGCTGGAGCTTGAAGACCCTCCCCTGTCGCTAAAGTCTCCTGTTTGGGAACACTTCGGCTTCTTGGTTAAGTATTGCAGCGGAGAAAGACAGGTGGATAAAACAAGGGCGGTGTGCCGACACTGTTCAGCTGAGATCGGGTACGTTTCTGGCAACACGTCGAACATGCTAACTTATCTGAAACGGCACCACCCGAGTGTAAATTTCACAGCTACAAGAAAAAAACCCACCTTAGTGCAAACGCAGTTGACATCGGCATTCAAGCAGCCTCTCCCTGGCAATTCAGATCGGGCAAAAGCTATAACAAAAGCTAATGGAGTTTTTATAGCAGCATTTCTAAGACCATATTCAGTTGTTGAAAATGCCGGTTTCAAACACATGCTAAAGGTGATTGAGCCTCGGTATGAAGTACCCACTCGTCTGCACTTCAGCCAGAAAATAATACCATCACTTTATGAACAAGCTAAATCCTCTGTTGTTCAAGACTTGTCAAAAGCATGTGCAGTACCGAAAATGAACTGAACTGGGACCTCAAAACTGTGGTACGTATCGAACCGTGATTTTTGTGTATCGTTACACCCCTAGTGCATAATATTGTCTTAAATTGATCTAAGGCCCCTGAAAAGAATCGAATCGAAATCAAATCGTGGCTGACTTTGTGATATTGGCAAATATCGTATCGTTGTCCAAAGACTCGATATTGTATCGTATTGTCATGAATCTGGCGATTTACACCCCTAATTTTAACTGTCTTGATAAAGTGTAAGGAACCAGGAGAGAGCAAAATTCTTTATGATGATCCTACGCTTCTGTATGCTTCAATGAACAAATAGATGAGATTCAACACTAAGGCCCTGTTTACACGGCAATGTTGTCACCAAAAACGGAAAGGTTTTTCTCTTGTGTTTTCAAAAGCGCTCCGCATTCACACAGATCCGCGAGAACGACTGAAAAGGCTGTAGCGTGCATGCCAGGCCAGTAGTTGGCAATGTAGGTTTGTAGAGAAACCGCAGCGTTGCAACACACATACGCTTTCTTGTCTGGACAACAAATATGTCTGGATATTTTTTGTCTAGATAACAAACCGACCACAGTAAGTAGCACACGTTGCTCAGTAGAAGGCCGGCTGTTGTTGTTGTTGTACCTGGGCGCGCACGCAACCTTCATCTGAAAGAGTACAGCGCATGTGCCGCAGGTCTCATTGTTTTCCCTGAAAACGCTGATTCCTGTTTACAAGGAGAAGGACACCAAAACATTTTCAATACTTTTCACTCTGGACCCTGGTTTCAAGATTTTGCGGATTCAAGCACTCCGGGCAATGTTCTTGTGTAATCAGAAGGCACAAATGCAACGAAAACCCTCTTGTCATGTAAATGGGACCTAAATATATGAATTATTACTTTGCTGAGAACTTCCAAAACCTTTCATGTTTATTTTAAATCTAGTAAAATCAATATAATAGTCAGTGTAAAATTCTAATGACAAAAGCATCATGGTCAACGGTCAGACAAACAAGCAAGAGCATTTTTTTAATTGTGTTTTTATTTATATATTCTCACACACACACACACACCCCCCCACACACACACACACACACATATATGCCCCCACTACTTCACTATATAGTCCACTACACCAGCTGCCTATAAACTGAATGAATGAAAATAGGGGGTAGAGGGTGGGTTCGTCATTTAAAACAAAAAAAACTCTCTCACGGAGAACACAAAAAAATTTACAGACGTGGACAAAATTGCTGTTACCCTTCTGTTAAAGAAAGAAAAACCCACAATGTTCACTGAAATATGGATATGAATGAAACTGACAAAAGTAATAATAAATAAAAATTTACTGAAAATTATCTGATGAAAATCAGACATTGCTTTTGAATTATGGTTCAACAGAATCATTTCAAAAAACAAAATAATGAAAAGGGCCTGGACAAAAATGATGGTACCCCAAGAAAAGACTGAAAATGATTTGACCATAGGAACATGTCAAACTAAGGTGCGTCCTGTAATTAGCATCACAGGTGTCTTCAAGCTTTTAATCAGTCAGTCTGCCTATTTAAAGGCTGAAAAGTAGTCCCTCTGCTGTTTGGTATTGTGGTGTGTACCACACTGAACATGGACCACAGAAAGCTAAGGAGAGAGTTGTCTCAGGAGATTAGAAAGAAAATTAGAGACAAGCATGTTAAAGGTAAAGGCACAAAGACCATCTCCAAGCAGCTTGATGTTCCTGTGACTACAGTTGCACATATTATTCAGAAGTTTAAGGTCCACAGGACTGTAGCCAACCTCCCTGGACGTGGCCGCAAGAGGAAAATCTGTGACAAAATTAAAGTGATGGATAATACAAATGGTAACCAAAGAGCCCAGAACAACTTCCAAAGATTTCAGAGGTGAACTCCAAGGTCAAGGTACATCAGTATCAGATCACACCATCCATCACTGTTTGAGCCAAAGTGGACTTAATGGAGAACATCACTGTTGAACGCAAATCATAAAAAAGTGAGACTGGATTTTGCCAAAATGCATACTGACAAGCTATAAAGCTTCTAAGAGAATGTCCTTTGGACAGATGAGACAAAACTGGAGCTATTAGGCAAGTCACATCAGCTCTATGTTTACAGATGCAAAAATGAAGAAAGAAAAGAACACTGTACTTACTCTGAAAAATGAATTAGGCTCAGTTATGTTCTGGGGCTGCTTTGCTGCATCTGGCAGGGTGTCTTGAATCTGTGCAGGGTACAATGAAATCTCAAGACTGTCAAGGCATTCTGGAGCAAAATGTGCTGCCCAGTGTCAGAAAGCTTGGTCTCAGTCGCAGGTTATGGATCCTCCAACAGAATAATGACCCAAAACACACAGCTAAAAACACCCAAGAATGGCTCAGAACAGAACATTGGACTGTACTGAAGTGGCCTTCTATGATCCCTGATCGAAATCCCATTGAATATTTGTGGATGGAGCTGAAACATGCAGTCTGGAGAAGCACCCCTTCAAACCTGAGACAGCTGGAGCAGTTTGCTCACAAGGAGTGGGCCAAAACACCTGTCGACAGGTGCAGAAGTCTCATTGAGAGTTACAGAAATTGTCTGATTGCAGTGATTGCCTCAAAAGGTTGTGCAACAAAATATTAAGTTATGGGTACCATCATTTTTGTCCAGGCCAGTTTCATTGATCTGTTTTTTGAAACGGTTCGTTTGAACCACATTTCAAAATCAATGTCTGATTTTCGTTAGTTAATTTTCAGTAAATTTTTATTTATTATTACTTTTGTCAGTTTCAAGTTATTTCAGTGACGATTGTGGGTTTTTCTTTTTTAACAGAAGGGTACCAACAATTTTGACCACGTCTGTATTGCAACCCCCACAAACTTTTGCTGTTGGCTACAACCAGTGATGTCACCACTCATGTCCTGTCTATTTGTTTTAGTCAAATGTCTGAAGAGGGTGAATGTATCTTTTAAAAACAGTGTTCAAAGTTATCTTGTGTTGAGTCGTAATGGTTATGTTATCATTTGCAATAAATGATGAAATCAAAATGGTTTGTGGGATATGTAGTTCCTCCAACCTTGAGTAAAAAATACGTAAACAGTCTTCTACCTTTGTTTTGTTTTTATCTAAATAGCTTTATATTCATAGGTATTTGGATAGCTGGCTGGTTTGGTAACACATTGATTACTTTCTGAACTATCAATGGAGAATCTGCACGTATTTACTTCTTGAACCAGAGCCACCAAAAATTGGGCAGACAGTGTTGAGCTTCTTCATCTGAACTCAAATGCTTTTATCTAAAGGCCCCTTGAAATAAAAAAAAAATTGTCATGGATTTCTGAATGTACACCCAGGTATTCTTGACTTTACTTGTGCATTGTGAAGATCCACTCAATGACCTTTTTTAAATAAAAGTACAATGAATACTTTAGTTTATTTAAAAGCAAGTACACCAAACTCAAGTTACTCTTTGACTTAGCAATGTTTACTCTGGAGTCTTATTTGCTGAGGAGTACCTGTACTTTGACTCTCGCAGTGAAGTTGTGTATTTAGTCCACCACTCTGTGAGGGTGAATGATTCTCCACAATCATCTTTTTTATCCAGAGACAGGTAGTGGGGTCCTTCACCTGGCTAAGGGGCGACCTGGTCATTCCTACGTCCCCGTCAGTGGATTAACCCCCCAACCTCAGGAGAAGAAAGCCCCCCGCACCACTTATGAAGCGTTTGTTCTTCCTGTCAGCCTTCAATTAAGGATAATTGTCTCTTTTAGATCTTGAGGGTCTGTGATCTGCCATCCATTGAGCCCAAGAGAAGGTTATGTTTCACCTCATGTCGGAAGGGAAGGGGGGCAGAGGTAGCTGAAGATTTAACAAGGAGTGCCTTGATATTGGTGTAAACAATGATTGGACATCAAAAGGTTAACCTGGATTCATTAATGGAGTAATTATTTTATGTTAGGTGAATTTTGTGTTAGGTCTATAGAGCCATGCCTAGTAACTTGCAACAGTGACAAAGATATTATAAACTTTTACGATGATTCATGCAGAATATTTTTTTAAAAGGACACCTTTATGTCACGTGAAGGAAAATGTTCAAGATTTGCATATTAAGTCTGGTATTTGTTCTAGTACCTTGACATTGGTGTAAACAATGATTGGACATCAAAGGGTTCATCTGAATTCATTACTGGAGTAATTATTTTATGTTGGGTGTATAGAGCCACGCCTAATAACTTGCAACAGTGTCAAAGACATAAACTTTTACGATGATTCATGCAGGACTTCTTTTTAAAAGGACACTTTTATTTAATGTCACCTGAAGGAAAACGTGCAAGATTTGCATAATAAGTCTGGTATTTGTTTAAGTTATTAAGATACTAAATACTAAAGGGTAATGTCTCAGACTCAATTCTGTCATCATATACAAAAACAAACCTCATAAAATACACCAAAACAACCCTCTGGTCCTTTCAAAATAGCCTTCACGTTAGATACAACATAAGCACCAATAAATTTTTAGTAACATTAGGAAAAATTCTTCTAATAAGAAAATGAGTGCATATATACATTTAATGAAAAACCCAATTATTATTTGAGTTTTACGATAAGTGATTATGTTAACAGCATTGTTTGATAGCCTTTATCAGATAAAGGCCACTGTGATTATTTCAAATGATATTTTGCTTTTTGTTTAATACCGTAATCTGCTTTTGTATTAAGTGCATGTTTATCAAAGCAAAAATTGCAAGCACCACAAAGGTATTGGAAAGTAGCATTTCAGCTTGATGCAAAAACAAGTTTCAAACCTTACAGGTGAAGGATATGATTACTTAATCTTCTAGATAAAAGGAAATACTGAAATTAGAGCTGTACATGGGCAGCCAGCATAATGACTTACGTCAGTTATCTAAATAGCCAGCATCAGGTTAACAACTCTTAATATTTACACACACTTAAAATCTCAGTCAAATGCTCTGCCTGAACAGCAGCAGAGTCATCTACCTCTACTCACTCCTGTAGCTCTATTTAAGGATAATAACGTTATGTGTATAGCACTTTTAAAAACAGATGTTTACAAAGTTCTTTGACACGAAAACACACATAAATAGAAAACAAGTCACGAGAACCTAGGGACAAAATAAGAACTCCAACAACATCGGGAAGTTGGAAGTAATTATAAGATAAAAACAATCAAAAGAGCAACTGCTTGCTGGCAAGATGCCCTAAAACGTATATGTGAAGAAAGGACCCTGAATGATCACTAAAGAATACAAGCATTAGTCGCATCTTGTAGGAACATCACCATGGGGCTGTGTATTGATCTTAAATAAAGATTTAGTTGTATGTATGCTGTGTCAAGTGGTTATACTGGCAGAAATTCTTGACTGAAGTGACCACAGTCAGCACAAGTAAATGGACATTAAAATGAGAGGAGAATTTGAGGCTAGCGATGCCAGCTTCATGTCATTTACCAACTTATAGTGTGGTTCAGTGTTGAATGAAGAGTGCTCAATTTTGACCGATTTGAGTGCTTCATCAACTTTGGAGCACTCTGTTAAAATCGATTTTAACTGACACTAAGATGGATACACCCTCAGTAGAAATGGGGAAACTGTATTTGAATATGGAAAGGCTTGGGTGGAGTTTACAAGAGGATAAATCAACTGTCGATGGAAATCACTCTTACTAGTTTGATACAAAGCTAAGAGACCTAATACAAGTTGTACAGTACAACTTCAGTTGCTAATGATAGCAGCTTAACCATGAGCCATCACAAGCCCTGCCACATCAACATGCCAGAGGTTAGAGAGGCTACACGGACAAAAACATGAGAAGCAGTTTTGCTGTTAGATATTATTTTTGTACCTCTGTTCAGCTGCTGGTGTACTCCTGGATCAGTGTCAAAAAAGGGGCAATGATATGAAAGAATCTTAAAAGCCAGCAGGACTCATCTGTTGTTTGTATGTTATGAAGGTTTATTTCTGTTTTTAGGTACAAACAAAATGCCCAATAAGGAATTAATAAAGTTTTTTGGATTAAATAGAATAGAATTGAATTGAGGATGCTTTTCTTTTTCACATGGATTAAAATAAAAGTCTGGTCAAACAAAAGTCAGATGTTCTGGGACTTCACCAAACTTCATCAACTTCAAGGTGCTTGGAGAATAAAAGCGTCTTGGAGAAATCAAGAGCTCCAGCAACAGCAATAGTAATAAAGCTGTTTCCTGAACTACAAGTGTCGCTGGATCACTTTTTAATTTCTACAAAACAAAAGTCAGATAGTAGCCTTAGCTTTTGGCACGTGCAACCTTTAAGAGAACCTGAGAATTTATGAGGGCTGGCTGACATGGCTTAAAAAAGAAACTTTAGTTTTTCCAAACAAAACTTGATTCTTAATTTCAATAAATTTTACCCTTTCAAAGAGGAAAAAAAAACTTTCAACAACAAAGAAATTACATGAGCCATTTAGCTCTGATCCGATCAAAACACATCACAAAATTAACTTAATAGCCAGAATTAAGGTGCATTTTCTAATTCTATTTAAGTTTACCATGTAGTTCAAACATCAGGAGTTTTGTTTACATTTACAGTGAAAGTCACACTATATAATATTAGCATGAAACTTCATTACCTAACCTCCTGAGAAGAAATAAAAGTTGAGAGATGTGTCAGTGCAAAAGAAGCACACCCTAACATTAATCCAGTGATATTTTTTTTCTGTCATTCTTTTTCCAAGCAAGACCACAGTTTTCTGTTACTGTGTCTCTGTTGGAGGAACGGTGTAAACGGGAGCCATGGGGGACTAGAAGGAGCAGTAGAGTAAGTCAAGTGAATAAAAACTCAAATTTAATTTTTCAAATAATCTGCATGAAGAAAATGTGAATTACTCAGTGAAATCAATTACTGCCCTGGCTGGGGTTTTAGAAATAGAATTATCCCCAGGCCTAAGTGTAAGTACGCATGTCAAAAAATGTTACCATTAACTGTTCATTCCGAGTTAACACATTAATGTGTGCATGTGTACACACTCATAGATTGTTTATTTAGTTTCATAAGATGCTAATTTATTTTGTTAGCACCTCTACAGTCTGTATCATTACAGATGTGTAACATGAAACCAATGCTTTTGTCTTCAATGTGCTTTGATGGCACCTTGCCATTAGCTTTTTAATGTGCAGCAAGTACCGCCTGCTGGCCATGGCATTACCACATAACCATCAAGCGTTAGAAAAAAGAGTTTTAAAAATAATTTTCTGAGATGAGATAAAATTCATTAGACAGTTTCAGACTATATCGCTGACTGAGTATTCAAATGTTCAGGATTCATAGCCCACCTTTGTATTGGATTCTCAACTCTGTAAATGTTATTTAGGTTCATTATTTATGAAACTACTGTAACATTTTGTATTAGTAAGGGATCTTTTGCTCAGACAAACAATGATTATGCACAGTCTCCCTTTATTCCCCCTGGTCCTTCCTCACCTCACAAGCAGCTCTGCAGATAAACACATTTCTTCAAATTTGCATTGCATATCCAGAGCTGCTGACATCAGAGAGGGTTTCTGCTCTTCCTGTCTTTACTCTCTTCTGTTACACCTGCAGCTGCTCGGGTCACATAATCAACTCCTAATGGCGGTGCCTTTTTTTTTTTTTTTTGCCTCCTTCGACAGCTGTGCACCAGTGAGAGCATCATGTGGGAAATTAGAGCAGAGTCTGCCTCTGGACGGATCGCTGCGCCTGGACAACATCAAAATTTTCTAACTCCAAATTGCAGCCTGGATGTTGTTTCAGCTCTTTAAAGTCATACATGCAGGCCTAAGACAAATAAACACATCGCCCCTCCCTCTCCTCCTGCTCTCTATCTGTATATCTTGCTCTGTCTGTCTCACACACACACACTGAATCTGAATTGTGGGTCAGAGGCTCATGTGGTGACAATGTGTGCAGTGTGCTGTGGTGGTGGAGGCAGCAGTCGGTCTGTAAAAAGAGGAAGTGGTGCTGTATACCCTGGAGGAGTAGAGTCCCTGGGAAGAATGTTTATCCTGTCCTCCCCCTTTGATCTTTTACTGTTAATCACTTCCTGCACACTGTATATGAACTAGGCAGCTCAGGGGCGGAAGAGGGGGGCGGCCATTTTTGTTTTTGTTTTTTTTCAACAGAAAAGGTCTTTAGAGTAAAATAATGCTTTCATAAGTGGCTTTAAATGTATCAGTTAATGAATCTTCTGATATCTATGAACATATGCACACAGCAACCATTATATGACATTATGTTTGGGTCAGAAAGCTAAGAAGAAGGGTTGTCCAACCACCAGAGTTAATATCTTTTTAATGATTCTAGTGAAAAAGTGTATTTCTAACATTACATAGAAGTGTTGACCCTAAGCCACTCTAGCCATTTTTACACGTTCACTTTTTCTTCAATCTGATTAAAATTACTTGGATTAGAATGTTCCAATTCACTGTTTACATGAACACGTTCTGATGACATTGTGTACATGCATTTAGCATGAAAGAATCTGGGCATGCTCAGAAGGTCTAAACTAACAATAACAAAGAAGGGCTTCAACTTGTGAAAAAATGATTTCTGGTAACTATTATTTCATTGTAAAAACAGTATAGTGGCAGACCTGTATGTGAGTCTCTTTATGAGAGCATGTTGACAGAGATTTTCTCTGTTATGAGGGCTAAATTCATTAGAAATGTGGTTTTACGGTGTGATTGATACTTTTAGTATTTCAGTTTGTCTTTAAATAAAAACACTACAGTCGACAGTACAACTCATTTGTTATAAGCAAACACTTCTGTCCATCACTCACCGTTCCTCACAGAGGGACAGAGAGTATAGACGTCTTTATTTTCTGTTCTGAAATGAACCCAAACACTGCTCTGCAGGCATTTTCCTCCTGTTCTCTTTAGAGAAACTAAAACACTGCAGTTAAAAAGACAAAAGGCAGAGAAAAGCCTTGGTAGCTGTCGAAGGAGTCTGTAGTGCGACCAGGCTGGGACCAACTGTAGAGAGCGACCAGTGGGACTGTAGATTTGGGCACGCCTCTCTCCTCAAATGCGCATGTCTGAACAGCTCTAGACAAGCGCCGCTGAGGATACAAGAGAGGAGCGAGTGAAGCAGAAGAGTCGTTCAGAATGAATGTCTACATGAACTTCCTTCTAAATAACGATCGGCATAAACTACATCTCTCTTTCAGAGTGAAATTTCTTTCCGAATGAGCTCTTTCTGATCAGAATTTTCCGATTGACATGTTTACATGAAGTGTTTTTATCCTGATCAAGTGTTTATTCCAATTACTTGTGTACATGTAAACATGGCCGCTGTTCTGCGTTGCAAAGTGTTAAATCTTGACTCCAAAAAGAGTAAATAATTGCACTTTATGAGAGTTAAATCACCAACTCCCCAAAAAGAGCGAAAACAGCAGTTTGTGGTGTAGACACTTCTTAAAAGTCTTTATTTACTCTGATAGTGTTAATTTATCAATGTAGATTTTTCTGTGATTGAGGTCTCTTGTGGGCGGCCTGGGTTCGACTTCAGCCTGCACCCCATTTTCCACGCATCTTCCTCTACTCTCTCACCCCTGTCTGACTGTACTGTGTCTAAAATGTTAATAAAGACAAAAACCCCAAGAAATATCTTTAAAAAATTAAGTCCATACCGAATGAATCCATAAAGATTTTAAAAACCTTTCAGGACAGGTTTTAGTTTCCTTCATTGCAGTCGTGTTTTACAAACTCACATTCACGACATCTGCAAAGCTAGCAACCACGACCTGACCTGTTACCCACAATTTTTCAAATGCTGAATCCGAACTCACCCTTAAACCACATACAGTGAACCTGTGACCCAATACACAACCCATGATTAAATATGCAAACACACAAACTTAACCATGAATTCTTGCTACTGTTTTTTTATTTTGGCTGCATAATTTCTCTCACTGTGAGGTCCATTTGAACACAAAAATACTTTTCTGTGTCGGTCTTAAAAAAACTAAGATATCAGTTAAAATAATATTTTGCTTCCGCAGTAAATGAAGATACAACAGCCTTGAATTTTTCCTGTTTGGTCTACAAGGTAGGGCTGGACAAACTAATGCAGGGTTTGATATAACGTTGACTTTGTATGGTGTTACATAGGGGTGAGGACGTGATCTCAGTCACTTGACCACAGCACCAGCACAGCATCTTCTACAAATCTTAACCAGTTTGGATTTGTTTTTACTGACTTTTGTTGTTGATGATTGCAGCTGTTTTTCAGTTATTGAGCTGTGTTTGCTAGTCACCTAATCTACATAATCTTAAAAATTGACTTTTTACCTGATATAAAGCTTGGTTTTAAGATATGTATCCAACTTATGGCCAATGTTATTGGGAAGATAAAAATGTGTATGGGTGTACGATGTAACAGAGTCACAACTAACACTTTCATATAGCACAATTACATGAATTCTGACACATATAAACATATCATTTTAAACACTAATGTAACTTTCAAATAAACAGCACATATAAATGGAAAATTTAGTATTATAAAAATGACTCTCAATACATTAGTTGTAATTTTGTATAAAATAATAACTGACATGTTAATAACAATAATAGTATGCATAATTGTCTATAGAATAATATACATAATAAACAGAACAAGATATTGTGCAAAACTTAAATTCATGGCAATGTGATATAGATTATATTTTAACATACATTCTTCCTACATTATCAATACTGCCTTTGTCAACAATAACAATTTTGTCAATAGAAAAATAATATCTGCACATGCTTACTTTGTATCCATCTATGTATAAATCTTAAAAGTCTCCATAAGGAGTGGATAGATATGTTCTGATGTTTTTGCCATAGATCCACAAAAAATATCATTCTGCCTCAAGTGTTTTTTTTTTTCAAGTTTTTGTCTCTTATTTCTTATATGGTTGATGTTCAAGCAAAACTTTTTTGAAGTAACAATCAACCGTGCCTATAGAGTAGTTTAACATTTCACCTCCACAACTTTCAGTGCAGTTGGACAAGTGAGTCACACTAACTAAATTCAACTCTTGTTAGCAGAGATACTTGAGCTTAAATATTTGTAAACCTATCCAGCAAAATCCAGTATGTGTTAGGTCATGTCCCTCCTCCCCTAATAGCACCATGTGTCCTGACCTGGTGCAGGACTTAAGTCAATACTATCTGCATCCTGAGCTTTCCACCACCAGACCAGCTCTGGACCTTCCTGACATGAGCATTACTGAGGAAAATATCAGCTGAATGATTACAGACAAATGTCGACATGAAATGGAGTTGGACACACTGTGTGGGACTTCCAGGAACAGTGAGCACAGACAGTTACAGTAAAGCTGCACTGCTCAAATGTAATGGGGCCTTAATATGCATCTACCACACTGTGTGGCTTGAGCAGCAGTGACAGTTTGTGGCCTTTCTAATTGAAAATCCCGACCCGTTAGAGAAGTCAAAGACCCACAGTGTCTCTGATTACATGACTGAAGCTGGCTGTCTGGGCTTTGCTCTGCTGCATAGGTTGTTGCGCCCTGTCTGCAACAGACTTAACCCCCGTTCATTTTAACCCCCCCGAGCATCTGAGAGCATTTATGTGGCTGTGGAATTCAGAGGGTCTAAACCCCACACCTGGCAAGTGAAATTAAGATCTGCAGCCAAGGACACTCAGACTTGAATAAGACAGTGCCTGACCTCCATCCAGAACACTACTTCATGTCTGAATAGCAGCAGGCATTACAGCTGGAATATTGAGCATTTACGATATATACACACATTTCTAAATGAGATATGGCAAAATTGTTGATGTAGTTTATGTTAATGTTGCATTCATCTGGCCTGATGCACTGTATAAAGGTTTTTCACCCAGAAAACCACTAACAATAACATACCTAATAACAAGATCATTTATAGTAAATGCTTTGAATAAATGGTTTATTATTTCTATTTAATTTCAGAAGCATATGTGTTACAATTAAAAATAGATCCACAATGATTATTGTTCAATGCCACATAAAAAGCATTATTTAATAAAACGCCAAATATTAGAATTCTTGGACCTCTTCTTTTATTGACACGTATCAGGCACCTACAGATAGCATTTAGCTATCAAGAATCATGTTAGAGTTAAAAATATTAGTATGGTGACATGGATTTCTTATTTTTTTATGTAATAAAGTCAACATATACATTGTGTATGACCATTCAGCTTAAAAGTATCACTGATACTGATGTCAAAGCTTAATTTTTTTGTAAAGTATCCAGAGTCTCTAATCAACTAAAACTGACTTGTTCCTTTTAGTTTGACAGTTAATTGTGTTTGACACAGATGTTAAACAAGAAAATCATTATTTCATTCACTTATACATAATACTATTGATTTTTAAATGTGGCAAAGAGATGAAGAATTCTAGTACATTCATAAACTTAACCACTAGTACAGTCAATATGTGGAGTATACACCCACCGGCCACTTTATTAGGTACACGTCTCTCGTCCTCTTTTGCCTTCAGAAATGCCTTAAGTTCATTGTGCCATAGCTTTAACAAGGTGCTGGAAACATTTCTCAGAGATTCTGATCCATATTGATATGACTTCATCATGCAGTTGCTGCAGCTGCTCTATTGGATTGAGATCTGGTTACTGGTGGAGGCCACCAAGTACAGTGAACTCATTATCATGTTCCAAAAGCCAGTTTGAGATGATCTGAGTTTTGTGACATGGTGCGTTATCTCATCAGAAGATGGCTACACGGTGGTCATGAAGTAGTGGACATGGTAAGCAACAATATTCAGGTAGGCTGTGGCATGCTCAACTGATACAAAGGGGCCTGAAGTGTGCCAAGAAAATTTCCCCGCACGATAACACCACCATCACCACCAGCCAGAATCACTGAAGGCAGGATGGCTTACTGCTTTCCATTTTGTTTATAAATGCCATCACACCAGGCAACATTTAAATTTCGGTGAGCCAGTGCAAATTGTAGCCTCAGTTTCCTGTTCTTAGCTGACAGGAGTGGCACCTGATGTGGTCATTTGCTGCAGAAGCCCATCTGCTTCAAGTTCTTCAAATGGTCTTCTGTATACATTGGAGTTACTGTTCACTTTCTACCATCTCTAACCACTCTGGCTACTCTCTTCTGATCTCTGGCATCAACAAGGCATTTTTGCCCAGACAACTACCACTCACTGGAAATGTTCTCCATTTTTGGACCATTCTCTTTAAGCCCTTGACATGGTCACGGGTGAAAATACGAGTAGATCAGCAGTTTCTGAAATACTCAGACCCGCTCTTCTGGCACTGACAACAACCCCATGTTCAAAGTCACTTAAATCCCCTCTCCTCCCCATTTTGGTGCTCAGTTCGAAACTGTGGCATGTCGTCTTAACCATGTCAACATGGCAAGGGATGCCAACCCCTTTCAGCAAGGTTACTAACTACTGATAACACTATAACTTTAAATGCATATGCATATTGGTTCTGCAATCTGATTGGCTGATTAGCCGTTTGCATTAACAAGTAGTTTAAAGGGTGTGCCTAATAAAGTTGACAGTGAGCGTGTATGGCCAGTGATAATGGCTGATATACTTACTGTAATATTGGCAGAAATGTTCACATTTGTTGATACAAATATGCTAACATTGTGCATCCCTACCTAAAGTTTAAAGTAGGGCTGGTCGATATTACCCAATCTCAGTATCACGATTAATTGAAGCTCTTACCTCGATTACAATTAATGAACGATTATTTTATGCTATGCTGGAACAAATTGGTGGTGTTACTGACGGTCGTCAAAATGGTTTTCCTGCAGTATTTACACTTAACTTCTTTCTGCTTGATGTCCTCTGCACAGAATCCAAAATGTGCCCGAACAACGGAGACGGCATTTTTCTTGGATACAAGGTCCTCTGATAGATTGGCACTTGTCTCCTCCATGTTGGCAGCGCGCCCTTCGCTCTTGGCAAAAGTGGACGCGGACTGTATGGAGGGGGCGCGGTCACATGACTTACAAAGGAAAAATAATCAGAATAATCGACATGAGTAAAATTACTTCGATTAGAGGGTCTAAATGTCGATTTCGATTATTTTTCGATTAATTGTCCAGCCCTAGTTTAAAGATATTATCAATGATCCATATCGCTGAGCTGTAGCGTGTATACAAAAAAAACACTTTCTGGCACTTCAGTCTATGTATTACGTTGCAGTCCCATGTCGCCGGCTTTGACAGCTGCCACTAATTAAATTGCTGTGTGTGCAGATACATTGATGAAAGATAAAGCCCCAAAGCTTTTGTCTTTGACTAATCTGCAAAAAATACTGTGGCTACAGTAAGTCTGTGCATGGCATGAGGAGATGAGAAGTGTCAGTACATGATAGAGAGACAAAAAGGAGGGACTTTATGGAGACTTTCCTCTCCTAAATGTGTGTGTCAGTCTGCGGCAGTGTGAGTTTCAGCCGGTTGGCATGCATTTGTGTGCGTGAGCTTTGTTTTTAAAGGTCTCTCCTATCAGTCATCCAGCGATGCCCTGCAGCCTGTTCTTTGGCATGCATCCTGTTGAATAAGGTCACACACTCAGCCTCTCACACACTCATTTAAACTATGCAGAATGTTCACACACTCCATCAAACAGAGAGGTAGGCAGATACTTCAGGGATGCATAACAGTGCTACCACAAGCTCTAGCTGCCAGCAATCTGGCCAAAAATGTATGCATTTGCAGCTGGTTACTCTCTCCTGTCGCCAGCTTATTTAACAGTCTGACCAACAGGAAGTGGCCTGCTTTTGTTGAACATTTAGCAACAATGACACTTTGCCAGTCATGACCTGCATGAGAGAGATGTCTTTGTTCTACAACACTAAAACTTAATTATGCCAGTGTCCATTGACACAGCCTGAATACAGTTTTATCTTTATTTGGCAGCTCACTTTACTGCCAAGCTGCTGAAACTTATAAGGTCCCATGTCCTACAAAATCAATTTTCTTTGCTTTTAAAGTTGCTGAATGGTCTTATGAAGCAGAAGAACCTTTTACAAAATACTCAGTTATTGGAGAAATTTGTTATAACTGGGTGAAAATGCCCCTTAAAATGCTCCATGTTTTACTTTTAAGGTTTATTATGTCATAGCTAGACATCCTCCTCCTTCATGTGTGTTTTCTGATAGTCACAGGCAGACGCCATGAGTGCTCTGAAAGTCCACTTCATGGCCTGCAGTTTCTGTTGGCACTAGTTTAGGTCACAACAATGAACTGTTGGTTGTGACAGATACTTTCATCTCCTCTCTATACATATAACTAAATATTGCCCTTTTTATGACGATAGATTGACAAAAAATATTTATTAACCAAAATTGTTTGATTAAATAAAAAAAAAAAAAACTAAAACTTGTTATTCACTTATTTTTCTGTAAGTAACTTTAGACGTAACATGTTGATGAAATGGTGAAAACCAGGTTAAATACCACAAATATAACTTTGAATGTCTGGATATAGGTAATGTGTTTTAAAGAAATAAATGCTGAGGACGGAGTCAAAGATGTTTAACCCCTTCATCCAAAATCTTGTGTGTAAACGTACAGTGACCTCCCCCCTCCTCTCTCCATGTTCATTTATCACAACGGTGAGCTCTGCAGGGTCACCTTACAGTAAAGGGAGATGAATGGGATGCTCTATGGACTTGTAGCTAAAAAGATATTTAACATATTTGTCAATGTGATTCATTTACGTGAACATGAGCTCAGTTGTGTTGTTACCTTTGCATGATGAGACATTGACACAGTTACTGTTGCTACTTCTTGATGGGGATATTAGAGCTGACAGTGGACAAATCGCACTCATTTACACTGTGGTAAAGGAAAAGCCAAATCATGTCATTGTTGCTCCCTTGTCAAAATTTCTGTACTACAGGAGCTGTAATTATCTTTGTAGGTTGGTTGAGTTAAAACATCCACTGCAGTGGCCCGCCATGATCCTCCTCTCAAAACATTGTGTACGAGCTGTCACACATGATGTAATGCTATGGCGACAGAGCAGGTCTTTAAAGATACTTAAAACTTTTATGGACTGCAGTACTCTCACTCAGTTTTAATGACTAGAAAATATTTATGTGCCTGTTAGGAACTGAAAAGCGGGACCAAAAGTCACATGCCTTAATGAAATCCACGAATCATGAAATCTTTTTCAGGACCCAAATCTGCACATAACACCACATTTGTCAGGCTTTGGTCTATCTGACAATGTGCAGTGTAAAAGTGACCACACCAAGTAAAAATGTCACAATGCTGAAACTTTACCCCAAAAACTGAGCAGTCCGCAAAACTTAGCAAAACACATTACACAGTGCTGAAAGCAGTCCACTGGGGCACTCTGTGGAAATCAGACTGATGTCTTTCTCGATGTGAAAAGTAGGGATGTGATGATATTTTGCAACCTACATGTGGCATAAACAAAGTGACGTTGGGTTCCCCAGTTTGAGCTCCATCTGCTGTCAGCAGCCCTTAGCCACAGATAGGCTACACTGCGTTTGCTCCTCTACTGCCAAACAACCGAAGAAGAGTGAAAAGACTGCGATGACAACATGGACACAGCAACAACAACCACGCACATAAACTGCAAGCAAACCACCATCTGCAAAACCAGTGGAAAAAAGTTGTGGCTCATATGCTAAACATCCAACTACCATATTTTCCGTATAAGTTGCACTTTTTTTCATATAGTTTGGCTGGTCCAGCGACTTATTGTCAGGTGCGACTTATATATCAAAATATACATAATTTAACATGTTTTTAAATGTTAATTCATACTGACTGATATGAAACAAGGAGCAAACATTATCATCTACAGCCGTGAGAGGGCCCTCTAGGCTAGGCTAGACATAAACAAAAGGCCCCCAAAATGAAAATCCTGTTCTGCAGATTACAAACTGCAGGTAGTAAAATGTGCAGCGGTAATCGAGCAGAAATAAAGTTTGGTGTGAGCACTAAATAAATGCAACTTATAGTCCGAAGTGACTTATATATGTTTTTTTCCTCTTCATGACGCATTTTTTGACTGATGCGACTTAAACTCCAGAGCAGCTTATAGTCCGGAAAATACGGCATATTCAGCATCTCGACTGAGCCTCTCAGCACTGCAAAAAACAAAAGTCACATCTTAACAGAGTGATATGATATGACCGGTTACCTGGGGTCTCAATCAACAGTGAGCAGTTAAATTTTGTCTTTAGTATGATGAAAACAAATGTCAGTAACACAGCAGGTCTACAATATACAACAGAGATGAAATAGAGCCTTGGGCAGAGACCGTCTAGTGTCGTGTCTCAGTCTTTGAGCATTAAGCACACAGTATCTCAGTTAAAAAATGTAAAGCACTAATATACATCAGGATCCTACAGAATTACACCACAGTATATTTGGATTTAGTTAATAATAATTCAGCTAATAACTCAATAAGACTGGATTAAAATGTTTTCCAATTCCTTGCTATCATTTCTAATAAAAAGCCTGGCTACAAATAATGGTGAACAGGACTGTGTCTGGCTACATGTAAAGTCAATAGATTAATGATCATATATATCTAATCAAATTTAAATCTGTCTGACAACTGGTAACAATACATCTAAGTTAATCAATTACAGTTGATAAAAATTCCCAGGAAGCTCATAAGACCTCTCTTTGAAAAGTTTGTGTTAAATTTATAATGATAGTCATCGGAATTTTAAATTTTACAAAACCACCTTATTATAGTAAAGTTAATCTGAATTATGGCTTTGAATTCTTCAAATATTAGTCTGTAATAGTCTATAAAAAAAACCAATGGTACAGCGTTTAATAGATATGTATTACTTGAAATATCATTAGAATAATATATATTGGATCAGATCAGTTTTGGGAGCACATGCCAGGTTGGCACTTCACCACCGTCAAACCTGATGACTTGACTGCATCACCCGGAATGTTAACCCAGCTTCATTTGTACTTCATTTCAGGCCGAAAGGGTGCAAACCCTATGCCCCGAGGCTCCAGAGGCAAGGGATGCCAACCCCTTTCAGCAAGGTTACTAACTACTAATAACACTATGACTTTAATCTCCTTTAAAAACAAATGATAATACTGTAATTTCACCGCCGGCGCAAAGACAAGAACATAAAAATAGCACAAAAAGCCTAAGTGATCTTGCTAAAACTTTTCAAAATAATCAACATTATTGTGAAACCAAGATTATTTCTTTGAATATGATCAAGACCCTAGGGAGCGCCATGGTGCAGCAGGTAGTGCGTGTGCCTCACAGCAAGAAAGTTGCTGGTTCAAACCCCGGACAAGGCCTTTCTGTGAGGAGTTTGCATGTTCTTCCTTTGCATGCGTGGGTTCAGGGCACTCCTGCTTCATCCCACAGACCAAAAAACATGCTTGTTAGGTTAATTAGTGACTTTAATTACTCTTAGGTGTGGGTGAGTGTGTGAACCATCGCTTGTCTCTTTATGTGGTCCTATGATTGGGTAGGGGCCAGTCCAGGGTGTACCCAGTCTCTCACCCAATGCCCCTAAATAGGATAAGCAGTACAGATAATGGATGGATGGAAAAAAAAAAATCCTGATCCCAAAATTCAGAAGCATCCCATCTCCTTTTGAAAGTTATTCAAATGTTTTACTTTGTTACTCTAACTTTTGGATAAAACTCCAACATAATGTTACTTTTAGGTTGCAAATTTAGCATTAAAATGTACAAAAACTTTTAAAAAAAAAATGCCCTTAAGGCCATTAAATAACTTAAGTCTGGAAATGCAGCAGATAACTGCTGCTGCCCCACAGCTTTAACAGAGAGTAGTTAACGATGAACAAAAACAACAGTGAAGGTTAATGGTGATGATTTGGTTTGTGTTTCCCTTTGGCGTGCTGACTGATAACCATAACGTTCAATTCTGTAATGCAAATACAAACTTCCCTTTTAACGTTCTGCCTGCTTCTCTGTGCTTAAAACAACAAAACATGCTTAGAAATACAAAAGAAATCAGCACCAAACAAAATCCCCACACGACAAACACACTGTTACAAAATGTGGATTTACTGCCATGCATCTCTCCTCTGAATCATTCTGTTTTAAGTGTCGGGCTGGTTTGTCTGTGTGTGTTTTCCTGTGACTGCGTGTTTGAGTGTGTGTGCATGATCTCTGACGAGGGTTGCGTGACTTGTGTGGAGTGTGAGCACAGAGTGGAAAGGTTCCTCTCTCGCCTGGGGGGAAATAGCAGCGTGTTGTGTGAATCTAACCTCTTTTAATCCCACAGAAATGCTTAAAAGGCCGTGTAAAACAGTGAGCCCCTCAGGTAGCTGCACAGATAACGAAGGCTTCACCATGATGTCGACATGCGTGAGCACTGAAAACCACAAAAAGCAGTAAAACCAGTCAAATAAGTGCAAAGAAAGTATTCCACTTCAAATTCTAGGATATAATACTAAATTAAACTTTGCACACTACATTTTTGAGTTTTTAATGTTTGAAATGAGACCTTGAATTTCTGTCTCTCACTTCTCAGCAACAGGTTTCAGCGTCTGTCTGCTGCAATTGATGTGAGTCAGCCCACACCATGCCGGGTGACTCACAGCATGTCATCTCCCTGCCAAAACATTATTTATTGTTCTACCCAGTGTTTAAAGGGCGAAACGGAGCATGTTAGCTTCTTCCTAGCTGCTGCACACGGACACAGCTACATAAATTCACATCTACAGGCCATCCTGTAGACCAACAACCACTAAATGTTTGCTCAGACACAGTTGGGAGTCAAGTCTCAGAATCAAAAGGACCATAAACACCAGGTATACGCACAGGATAAATACGCAGTGAAGAGACCCCTACCCTCAAATAAGCTCCAATGTGTTGCTGATAACAGGGTTTCCCACTCATGGACATTTCATAGAACTGTGGGCCACAGAGGTATATTTACAAGACTCCTTTGTATATTTCCCAACCATATTTTTATCCAGATATATTAAATCAGCTCAGCACCACCCCTCATAACATCCACCTTACTCATAGCTTCCTGAGCAGCAGACCACAGGTTGTGGTGAAAGGGGCTGCTAAATCTGACACAACTATCATCACTGTTTACAGCAACACAATCTTGCATGTCACACAGCGGTGCACGGACAATTCTCACAGAGAATTCCCTGCTGTCCTTGACCGATAACAAGACTCCTCCGAGCACAAAGCCCTCTCCAAAGATGTTTGTAAAGAAGCCATTACTGATCACTCTAAGGCTGTGGAGACTTCAATGTGGAGAAAACGAAGGAACTGGTCTTCAACACACCCACCTCCAGTCTGAATTTCATCTCTGTCAATGGCAACACATTATAACAGGTCAACAAATTCTGACTCACCCTGGACAATAACTAGGGCCCTATAAAATCCATGATCACGGAATCACGGACTGAATGACAGAATTGGACATTAAAAGCGAAATTCAATATAGACACGGAAATGGCTGGCATTTTACGTTAAACCTTTTTTTTTTCGGAATAAAAACTTATCTCTTGGGAAAATGCTCCGAGGGGGTCACTAAGGCCGGGTACAATGCATGCTTCACTTCCCCTCCCCCTCCTCCTCTCCTCATTAACAATGCAAACATGTTGAAGCGGCCGCATGAGACACCGGCTAAGTTGGCAAAGAAGCTATGAAACTCCCAGCTAACTCCAAAGCACAGGGCAGAGCAGTGTCCCAACAACTTTGTTAACATACTGTTGACTGGACCTGTAAAGATACGTGTGAGGACCACCTGAAGAGCGAGTGATTATATTTCATTATTCTATACTGTGTCTCTGGGTTAAATTTGTGTAAAATACAAAAAAAATGAATTCTCAAAAAATTAAAACTGAAAAAAACAGAATATGGGAAAAACTAAAACAGGATTTAGGAAAAATACAGATTTTAGAGGGTCCTAAATAACCTTCCCTTTGACCAGCACATCACTGACATACATAAATGCTCAGAGCAAAGGCTACATGCTATCAGTTCACTCAGTGCCCTTTCTATTGCACCCCACCTTCGGTTCCTACTGTACAAAAGCATAAACCAACCCATCCTGTTGTATTCTTCCCCAATTTTACACCACACTGTCTGTCTACAACAAAAACAAACTCAACAAATCACACAAAACCTCAAAATAACCCACATCCCCACACACAACATCTTAAAACTCAATAAAGAGCAATAGCACACCTCAAGCACACCGCACCAGATTAATAGCCATGGACACTGAGCATCGACTTCAAACAGCTCTGCTCTGTAGTAACTGGTCAGTTCAGCGCTGCTAATTTTGTCAACAACTCTGCATTCATCATAACGTCAATGTTTTGCATTGGGCTTGCTAAAGTGAGGCAATGGGCTTAAAGTGACAATGAAACAATGTTTGGATGTCACACCAGCCTGTGGGAATGAGATGTTTTAGGAAGCTTCTTGGGACACAGAACGGAGGAGGTCTTTATGCCACACACTTTACTTTGGTCCACAGAAGTGCTCTATCACATGCAGGACACATGATTAACACACTATAGGGCA
Source organism: Cetoscarus ocellatus (assembly GCA_037902135.1). Taxonomy (NCBI): domain Eukaryota; kingdom Metazoa; phylum Chordata; class Actinopteri; order Labriformes; family Labridae; genus Cetoscarus; species Cetoscarus ocellatus. The sequence continues at coordinate 2,278,914 of JBAMNC010000904.1, read as the reverse complement.
CTAGGGATGCAACAAAAAACAACAGCATGCTGCCGTTATGCTACTGCATCCTAAACCTTTCTTTCTCTCTGCATATTTCATCCTCTGCACTGATGATAAAGGATTTTAACATCCTCACATCAGTCTTCATCGTGCTGGGAGGCACAGTGGAGACTTTAACTGCTCCAAGGCTGAAGTTGCAGAGTTAACAGGGCTAAAGTTGTGGTTAATTTAGCGCTGACCTCATATACAGCAGAGTGGAGAATGAGAGAATGGAGAGTTTCTGCTCACAGATAAAACTGAACATTTTTCTCTCTATTTATCACTGTCAAAGATCACGTTTAGCGCTCCCTATGTGACAATGTAACTCAGTCTCAGTTATCTCCACCCTGTTCTCAGTCAGCTACAGTTAAACAAATTTGTGTGAAAAGATCTGTTTTTATGTAGCAGCCGTTTGGTATTAGAGTATGTCAGTACTGCAAAAGCTTTAAAGGGAAAGGGACTTTGAAAATCACATTCAAAAATCATGAATTATGTGTCTCTTAAAAAGCCAAAATTAAAGCCATGCAGTGGTTTTTCTTTCTCTAACATTGTAGTTCCCCTCCACTTATCTTTTTCACCCTCCACTCCTACCACTAAACAGTAAAGCAAACCTTGTTATATTGATTACCAGGCATCATATTAAAACAAAATCATGAATGTTAAGTTAGTTAGGTATGCTTAGAACATCAGAACTGTTTGGGGCAGTAGGATAATAAAGTATAATAAGCATAAAATAATCATGAGTCTCCATGAGCTTGACCTTTAACCTTATAATTTTTTCAGGTCAGTGAGGAAAAGTGCAAAAAAAAAGAAATTCCTTTTTGTTTTACAAAAATGTTGCAATTACAGGAAAAGAATGGGAATGAGTCCCCATGGCCTTGACCTTCAAAATCCATGCAGTTTATTCTTGAATTATTGTGGACATTTGTGAAAGTATTGCTACTACAAGCAAGATATAATTTTGAGGATCCATGACCTTTAATCCCCAAAATCTACTAAATCTATCCTTTGGTCAGAGTGGACATTTGTGAGGGTTTGATTAAAAAAAAAAAGTGTACTAAAGACTCTATAATCACAAACTATAGGTGATCAGTTCATTCTTTCATTAGAGGGTACATATATGCAAATTTTAATTTAAAAAATACCAGCATATTCAAGGTATAGTATTCATGATCTAAAAACTATCATGGGGATCCATGAACTTAATCACTGTCTTGGAAATTAACCTAAAAATCTATTAAGGTCATCCATCAGACAGAGTGGACATTTTTCTAAACATTCTGAAGTTTGATGAAAAATTATTTGAGATGAAAAGCTTATTTTAGGTATTATCATCACAAGCATGAGATGATCATGAGTCTGTATGGCTTTTGACTTTCACAATCTAATCAGTTAATCTTTTCATTAGAGTGGATGTTTGTGCGAGTTTTGATAAAATCCCTTAGAGTGTAACAGATATTTCCTTTTAAGCTAAAGATTCAAAAGTGGCTCCGTAAACATTACCTATGGCCAAACAATAAGTACATTCTTTCTCTAGTCAGAGGGGATCATGAGCCTGCATGACTTCTGACCTAAAAATTGGATCAGTTCATCATTTAGTCAGAGTGGACATGAATGCAAATTTTGTTTAAAATTATGAATTAAGCTCAAGCAAGGAATAATCATTAGTCTTCATGACCTTGTACTTTACAATCTAATCAGTACATACCTACGCCAGAGTGGATATTTGTGCAGAGTTTAAAGATTCTGTCATTGTACCTGAGATATTGTGATCACAAGCAAGTTTGACAAATAACCCTCAGACCCTTCTTTGAATAACATGTTTACAATTCAGGTATGATCATGAGCCTTCATGACCTTTGACCCTCACCTGCAACATCTGGGGCTGAAAATGAGGCCTTTGCAGAAGTGCCAAAAGCTGCAGCACACTCGAGGCTGGCTAAAGGAACCACGGAGGTGTTATGACTTTGTGTGGGAAACATGATTTATTTTTTTTACCTAAATTAAACATCTTTACATCCTGGCTCATAAATAATTTTTGTCTAAATATATTACAAATCTATTTGCTCTCACTGTGAGGGGGGTGATTTTTTAATTTTGTACCTGTTTTTATTTTATTGAGGATTTCTGGTTTTAGAAGTAGGGATATGATTGACATGGTTACACATCCATGTGGAGTTGTTATTGGTCAACATGGCCTCTATGTCTAGAAGCAGGTTGAGCTCAAGTTTGGTTGAGAAGACGTGCAGAATGGCGAGTTGTATGGCATCCATTACAATGCATCAACAATGCTCCAAAGGCTCCTTTAAAAATCAAATGTCTGACGTCACATGGATTCGTCCAATTCTTTTTACAGTCTATGGTCACAGTACAGATCAGTGCAAAGAATCAAGAAAATGTGCTAAGCTGTTTGGCCTAGTTGGACAGACAAAGGTACATTTGTAAGGATGGACAACTCTAAAACACAATGTCTCTAGCTTTGACTGCAGCCAGCACACAGGCTTTAAAACTGTTAATAAACTTAATGCTTAAAAAAATGTTTTTTTCTTTACTTTTGGACATTACGCACAGGCTTATTTAACTGCTTATTTCAACTGCTGAAATATTAGAAACAAATTAAAGAATGTAATGTTGAAGCAACGACAGAAAGCAGATATTAAGTATGTACACAGATGCACGTTGGGTTTCATGCTAACATAAGCCATCACACCCACAATGACAATGCCAAACTGCTGATGGTAAGCAGGTTTAAATCAACATCTGGCTTTGGCTCCTAATATTGCTAATATTTGCTAATCAGCACAAACAGGCACAGTGATGTAAGACTGATGTAAATGTCAGCAAGAGGGAATTTTGTCAGGGGACAAATGTTTGACAATCTGAAAAGTCAACTTTATTAAGGCATTAGTGCTTTCCAAAGACAGGGCAGTCAAACAAATGTTTTTCCACTTAAAGAATGATCACATTACAACATTATAAAAAAACTGGATCATCGTCATGAATCACTGGAGACATCAGGATTCATCATCTGTTGGTGATAAAAATCTTTATGAAATATCAGTCCCAGTCCATCCATAATGCTGACATATTCAGTCCAGACCAAAGTGGTGAGCCCACCAACCAACTGACATCCTAACAGACAAACCGCTTGCTCCACACAGAGCTTTGTTGTGATCACGTGTTGTCAAAGGCTTTACAAAGACTATAGTGGTAAAAGTCTTCAGTAATTAATTCATGCCACATTTTAGCCCCGTCTTTGGTGCCTAGTTGTTTGTGGTGAGTCTGAGCTGCCGTCCCCCAGAGATTCACTTGTTAATCAAAGAGTGTGGGCACTGCTGTGGTGTTAATGTTGTTTGTGTTGCTTTTATTTGTCTGTTGAAAAGATGTCGCTGCTCACGCTAACTTTACAGTTCTTCTATTGAAGTAAACAAAAACACTGTTGTTGCTGCTAAAGCAGTATGTAATACACACAGACATGGGTGAAATGTCACTACATTTAGGAAAAAAAATATTCAGACCAGGAACATCGTGACATTTGTGCTTATTTGAAGTGCTGTTTACCACATTTACACAAAGACCACTTTGTTAGTCATGTTCAGGGAAAGAAGCTGAAATGCTGCTATTGTATTCTACTGTATTCAGGGTCATTAGTTGTAAATATACAGCTTGTTTGACAGATGTTGGAATCTTTTTTTGCCCAATTGATGAAAAACTTGAAAATATGAGGACATCAAGCTTTAGATAACAGAAAAAACATATTGGATTACCAATTATTATCTGAAATTAATTGTGAGCAACTTCCTGACAAATGTTTAGAATTGCTGTCTTTCAAAATGTATAGTTACATAAACAAACAAACTGATATTTGTCAGAAGGTAGTTATGAAGATAGCACTACATCACGATGCTTGCAGTGATCGTCCTTAATTTTTTTTTATCTTTAGTTGCTATCTAATTTGACAAATTAGTTTTTTTTACATCTTATTTAAATAATAATTTTAAAAATCTTAATTGAAACCATTATTAGTGCTTCCATCTTGTTTTGTAAATTGATGAAACGAAGAATGTCAAAACAAATCTCGATTAAACAAATTATAAATGTTAAATGTCCAGCAGTCCACCCCACACATTACTTCCCAATGAATTAAATGTCAGAAAATTTGAGGCATGTGTAAAATTTTTTGACATATCCGAGTAACATCAGCATTGCCCAACTGACATAAACTTAGTTCGGGATGGCCTGACTTAGGTCAATGCAGCTTTTTCTAGTATGTTAGCAAAAGCTTGCCAAAACATCAGTGTGTGAATGCAGTTTATGGCTGTCAGAACATAAATGTCCATTTAATGAACTGGGATTTTTGATGCTACTGCAGAAGTCTTTTTTTGAAAATGATCCAAGCAATTTTTTTCACATTCTTGAAAAGCCAAATAAAAAAAGTCACCTATAGTGTGGCTAGGTTGTTAGTCAATGATAGGAAATAGCTGTAACTGATCTGCCATAATCATATGTGAGAATAATCTTAAAAGAACCCAGGCCAGTTTACGAGAGGGTGAGAGGAGTAATTAGGTTGGCATAGAAAAAGGTACAGTGGAGGTAGCCTTAAGCTATTGGGATGGGGCTAACAGGATGGGTGTAACAAGGATGGATGGGTAAAAGAGGGTGTGACGGGTGGAGGGAGGCACCCTGCTGTTTTACTGGCCCACTGACAGACTGACAGGTGGAGGGGCTGGCCTGTGTGTATGTGTTTGTGTGAAGGGCCTTTGGGATGAGGGTTCACCTGTTCTTCTCATGTCCTGACAGGTAAGATCCCCCCTTCTGCCTGTGATCCCAACCCCCACAGCTCCCACCAAACACAGCACCCAACAACTTCTTTTATTCCATCTCAGGGTTCAATCTGGTCAGTGCAGCCCCCTTCTGCTCCATCCATGGGCGGATGTGTGACAGCTTAAAGATTCCCATCTGCTGTCCTTGACTTGGTGCCAGACAAGCTGGGAATGGCTGTCTCTGAAGCAGAAAGTGAGGGGAATCTTTGAGGCTTTGCTTCCTGGTTTATTTCTCTGCTCAACGTTAAAAATCATTCAGTGAGAAACTTGACACCCTCCATTTTGAAATTACAGATGTTGGGGCACACAGTTGGATCATTCCTCAGAGGTGCTGTGCTTCTTTTGCTAACATTTCTACAAATTTTAGATTTAGTTTTGATGTTAATTTTTGGGGAAATAAGATTATTTGGCTGAGGACTGGCTTTCTTGGGGTTGTGGTGATGTTTTGGACGTGGTTTCTTTTTCTTTGTGTCAAAAACACCATTGGTGAGTCAACACAGTCTTTACTAAATTAAAAACATTTGTGATCATACAAAAACAAGAATTCTCTTGGTGCTCTGCGTGGTCATTTCTTGTCTGGGAAAATCTGGAACTCCAATTTTCTTTTGTACTTTACTTTTGTTACCCCACAACTCATTAAAAATTGTTTAAATGTCACAGTGTAAGACAAAAAAACTAATTTGGGATACTATTAGCTTTGCCATATGGCACCATATATATACATATAGTTAACTGAAATGCAAATTCATGTTCTTAAAAATTGCACAAAATTCTGGAAGAATGTTGCAGCTTAACTGAAATTCACCCACCCCACCACTAAGTAGGTTATAGCTCTGATTAATGGAACTTGTATATCCTCACTCTACTGCCTGGATGTTAATAAGCACAGCAGATTGACAATGTCTTGTAGAAGCAGCATTTTAACTGGCCCATAATTACTTGACTTGTCACCTTATTCTTGGCCAATGGCAAAATAATAAACAAGACCAGGTAGTGCGAGCCTTGCAGTACCGTTGAATTTGCCAGATTAAATATCTGTAGGCAGATCCATCTTGCCAAACTTCAATCTTTAACATTTGTGTGGGGCCCAAATCAATCCAATCAGCATCCTTTAGAGCAGAAAGAGGTGGGATGAGCAAGATGACAGCAGGAGGTGACTGCTCGTAATGAGATTAACATGGATGCTAACAGCTTTCATTGCAGTTTTAGCAGCTCTGGACCATATGTATCCACTATTGAAAAACAAACAACAGTGAAAGCATTTCCTGATAGAAAGGATATTTTCACTCCACTTCAGACACGTCTTGGAGAGATTCTGTTCTATGAAATGGCTCGCATTTTGTATCTCACACTGCAGCAATAGCACCCACCTGCTACATCATCTGACTGACCTGTAATGAACGTGATTGATTAAACAATCCAATCATTTACTGGATGTGCTTTTTAAAGGTTCTGCCCATTCCCAAGCACTTTCTATGGGCTGTTTCCCTGACGGACTGGTGAAATGTTATGAACGGTCTATCTAATGTGTCAGGTTAGGGCTGTGTGTCCAAAGTATACAAAGCAGCTGGCCTACTCATCATCCACAACAAGTCAGGCCCTGTGACCTTTAAGCTATAACCTCAAAAATCCAATTGAGATATCCTTCAGTCATTGGAAATCTCTGTAACCAAAGAATAAATATGAGGTTCCACAATCCAAACATCTAACCTTGTTGATATAATGAGATCATCCTTATTAGATACAAGAGCAAATGTATAACCATGAGCTCTGATGACCTTTGACCTCAGAGCCTTAACCTCAAAAATCTAGTCAAGTGACCAGTCCAAAATTAAACGTGTCCCTAATCTGAAGTTAAAGCAAAGAGAAACATCTTTTTTTTTTTTTAACTCCCTGACATTTACTTGAAGCTTGTGTTTACAGAAGGACCCAAGCATGAACATGACACCCAGTCACTGGGGCCTTTGACCCAAAATCAAATCAACACATTTTTCAGTCAGATCGCAAAATTTGTGCAAGGTTTGACTGACAGGCCTTAGATACCCCATTCACAAGCAACAAATGAATTTGGGACTTCATTTCATTGATCTTTGATCTATGACAGTCAAAAGACTACATGACTTTGACCCCCAAATTCCACATAAGCAGCGCCATGCAGCGCCGCAGTCTTGCTCCGACCGACAAACCCCACTGGAGGTGCCACACAGCGAACAATGCTTAAGTTTTGCTGTTTTAAGTGTTGCAGACTGGATTATTTACATGATCACACGTACTTGTAGCAGCTTCCTCATTCTGATGCTGCTTTTATTATGATACAAACGCTGCTGAGGTTTAGGACCAGACCTACTGTTACTGTTTTGCCAGTGGCTGTATTGACTGTTGATCCATGGCTGCCTGCCTCTAAGGTGGCGTGGTAACATATGATGAAACCGACAATACTACTCATAAATGCTTTAAATAACTGAATGTGATCAGGGTTAACAGATATGTCTCAGACTAAATAAAAACAAATAAATATTTACACAAAATGACTACTAACATCAGATAACATAGCTGCAAGTTAATCATAACACCAGTCAGACTTATGGCTGGAATAGAACTGAAAATAAAACTGCTTTTATGTGTTTATGGGATTTTAATTATCGGGTGTGGACATGATTATTTCTGAAAGCAAAGGAGGAATACATCTGTTTCTGAAAATGCACACCTACAACTGGACATAGCTTTAGACTAGCCATCTGGTCTAAGTTCAGCCTCTATGTAATCAACAGAGAAATCAGTCAAAGGATGATAAAACAACTAAAAGATATAAAGTGAATGAAACAGAACAACCTCTTTTCTGACATGATCAGACAGCAGCCACTCCATCATGCTGTGTTTCCATGTGTATCACCCCTCTGGCAGGAGACAGGGAAGTGGTGGCCTGGTGCCAGTAAACACAGAGCTTTTGTTTGTGGGAATCGGCCTCAGGTGCAGTTGATCTCTGACCTGTGAGCCTGCAGGTTGAACAAAGGGCCATTAAAGAGAGCCGGGCATGTCTCCACTCCAGAACGACTGAGACAGAGAGCTTTACAGAGAGCGTGCAAAGGGTCAGGACTGTTTAGGACTTGAACACATCACATTCAATTCAAACTACTTCAAACTTTACAGCTGAATCACCACGCCATGCAAAAACAGACCCCTTGTTTCCTGTCTTTTTAACATCAGGGGTGAAAAGTAACAAATAACATTTACTCACATTAGTGCGATAAATTCATTTATTTGTTTGTTTACATTTTTTTTAATCATTCCTTTGACTTAAACTTAAATAATTCCTTTGTGAAGTACTTTGCTTGACTTCATAAAGTCAATAAAAAAATAAATTAATCAAAAGCTAAATCTATCCAGCCTTCCATCAAATAATTTAAGATACCAAAACTGATACCAACACTGTGTTCAGTACCATAATACTCTATCTGGGACAGTATTTGAAACAATTTTGGTTCTGTGCTAAATAATGGATCAAAAACAGCAGGTCCCGAGAGTTTGCCTGATTTTACAAGTAACAGTTCATTCACAAGTGTAAACATCAATAATACATTTGTTAGTTAAAGTAATTTAATACTTGACAGAGTTCATTTTAAATGTAAAGTCATATATTTGGCATTCTACATGCATTTGGTAAAATATGGTGAGCTTCAGGTGTATGAGTTACATTTTCACTGATATCCTTAATATTTAAATCTATACGACATACAGTTTATCGAGGCAAATTTCTACTCCCAGGTTTATCATGTCATAAGACACTAATGTAACTATATTCAGCCCTAATGTGGGACAGTGGATAGGGGTTGGGAAGAGGGATAGAAAGCAAGGGAACACACAAGAGCTTGAGGCCACAAGTGGTATTCAAACCAAGGCTGCCTACACGAGGCAGGAGTCATGACTCGGCTATTACAGTTGGTAAAATCTGACTATTGACTTTGATTTATCCAGTTAAAAAATGCTTTTTTTTACCAAATGAAGCAAATGTGGCTGAAAGAAGAGGAGGGACTTGGTTGAAAAGCACTATATTACATGCTCTGAGAACACGTGTACTTGCATTTCATGTTATTCATTTTTTTCTGTGACAATATTTAAAGTTGAGTAAATCCCAGTGCTCAAAAGGAATTACCTAATTAGAAAGGAAAAAAACAGTTTTGTCATCCCTAATAAGGCTGAACAAAATGAGGGAAACATTGTATTGCAATATTTTTTCCTTCTGCAATATATAGTGCTTAACAAATTTATTAGACCACCTACCAATGTAAGGTTTATGCCACAGCTGCCCTAAATTGACAGAATTGGTAATTACCAAAATCATTTTGATGTTTCTGTGATGGTTAATACACCAATATGCAGAAGCTTTTTAACAGAAATATTTTCAATGATAGAATGTAATTATCATAACGAAAAAAAAAAGGAGAAAATATAGTAAAGCACATTATTATTTCCTGATGAAGTTGTCAAATTATAGTTGTTTACTTTTATTTCCTAACAATAAAATTATTTTAGTGGTTAAATGTTATGCTTGATGACTTCTCAGAGAAGTCCAGTGATTTGGCTCAAATTTGGGTATAAAATGGTTAAATCAGTTTTTAATTCCTCATTCCTGTTCAAAATGTTAAAACACTGGGAGCTCACTGAAAATAAAGAGTCCACATTAAAGCACTTAATGATGCTGGATGATTTTTCTGTTTGTTTTGACAGGTGGTCACTTCCACAGAGCAAACTTATTTCTGCATAAGCAGCTCTTTGTGTTTAATTTCTAAAAGCTCACTGTTTTGCACTGCGGAGCATCTTTGGCTGCTGCAGCTAAGTTTCCTTACAAAACATTTTTTATTTAGATGTTCAATAAGGATGGATAAAATGAGTATTTTCAAAATAATGACTAAAAGAAGGATAAAGAATTAAAAAAAAAAAAACTTAAACAAACATGGTCACTTTTCGAGCTGTAACACCAGTTTATCTGTGGCTTCTACATTTTACATGTAAGTTGAACAAACTTTGTATACACTATAGGCCTGTCTCTATAAGCAAGCCAACTGATGGTAATAACAGAAAGACTTCTGTATTTGAAAGACAAAGTAATATGCAAAAAAGACATTTTTGGTTTCCATCAAACACACAAATGGCAACATGGCATTCTCTTAAGTCATGTGACTAACACTGTATGCCCTGCAATGTGACTACTGCACATGCACACATTGCAACTGAAATGTAAATATAATATATTGTTCAGCTCTAATCTCTAATGAGGAAGAAACATAAAATAAAAAAGTAGTAGCTATCCCAGAAAAGTAAGTTACATGAAACGTTTGGTTACAAGTCTGATTTACTGCCATAAATCTGAGTTCCTGCCAGAATCACACACAAAAAAACTCTTTTCACCCCTATGTAACAGTGATAGTTTCTTTCCTTTTTCCCTTGATAGCTGCCCATCAAACAAGTGCTGACAGCTGATATCAACACATGTGAATCCAAGGCAGATCACTTCATCCTCAAATAATCATTGAAACAAGGTCCCTTTGGGAGGTTTCCTCTTGTCCCCCTGTCACTGCTAAAACAAAGTGGACACCGGGGTTTGTCCTCTGGGCGATAGCTGGTGACAGGTAACACCCCAAGATTCAGGACCAGAACACAATGCTCTTAGTTATTTACAAAGCCTGAGGGACCAACGGGGTCACTCAGTGAGGAAATTAAATTTAAAAAGTTGGGGTATGTAGGTTGTCCAATATTCTTGCACCTTGAGAGTGATGAGCGGGTTTGGATTTGCAGAAGGATTAAAAGAGCTTAAACAGTTTGCTCTCTTATCCTGCTCTCAGCTGATTTATTTTACTTAAATCCAGCTTGCAGAGAACACACTGCAGTTTGTGTTTGCCTAAAGCTGAAGTTTCTCCCCCTCTCAGCCCTCGCCTCCGACAGCTTTCCAGCTCAACACTGCCACCCAGTGACCTCCCCCGGTGAAATATCATCACTCAGTCAGTCATCAGGCTTCACCCTCGGGCCTGCGGTGAGGGAGACAACATGACCTAACTGCCAGTGAAATACATTGAACAGGATGGTGATGGGATTTTTCCAGCGCATCCTGAAGGGAGTGTGCCCAAAACTCCCCCATCACCCCCATGACAACACAGCCCAGCAAAGAGAAAGTTAACATCATAACCAGAATGTGCAGACTAGGGCTCCGAAATATTTAAGTCTGGCACTCTGATGTGTTTATGCCCAGCAACAGCTTAGACTCGAGGCATTTTATTTTGGATCTTCACCTATATAACTGATTGTCTTTCCAGTTGTCTGTCCATTCTTCTGTTTACATGTCCATCAGATTCTTGTGAGTTCAATTTCTCAAGAATGCTTAAAGGGATTCCCCCTAAACTTTGCTGATATGTCGGCTATGATTTAAAGGTTATCTTGATAGATTTGTCTTAAAGGCCCTGAGCCTATTGGTTATCCTTTGCCTGTGAACAAAATACTGTATCTCTAAACTGCTGTGACATATTATTTAAACTTTGCACAAATGTCAACTCTTAGTTGAAAATAAAACAAGTGAAAATTTATACTTGGAAGGTTAAGGTCATGCAGCCCCATGTTCATCCTTCATTTTGCAAGATCTTCTGTCCATCCCTTAACTACACTGTTTGTCCCTTTTGGTGACGCAGGGGGCATTGACCAAGAGGCGCAATACACTCTGAACCAGTTGCCAGCCAATCACAGGGCCACATAGAGAGACAGACAACTTACCCTCACTTACACTCACACCTAAAGGCAATTTAGTCTCACTATAAAAAGGTCTGTAGGAGGAAACCAGAGTACTTGGAGAGAACCCAAGCAGGCACGGGGAGAGCATGCAAACCCCACATAGAAAAGCCCCAGAAAACAGGGGGAGTCAAACCAGTGACCTTGCTGTGAGGCAATGATGATAACCTTGCTTATGTCGCCCTTTGCAACATCATGTAAACACAAGGGCCCGAGTATAATTTTGTTCTTTTTTTATTTGTACTCTTGTCCACACTGAGTAAGGTAATAACTGGTAAGGTTGTGGAGGTCAAATGTCAAGGTCCCAGAGCCAAATGCTCATCCTTTGCTGATGTGTGCAATATCATAAAATGCTTAAAGGGATCTTCCTTTTGCACAAATGTCCTCTCTGTCTTTTAAATAGGATAAGAACATCTTTAGGCCTTATGAACATCATATCTTAAGAACTGTTTGGGGGATTTCTGTCAAACTTGGCTCAAATGTTTATTCTGATTTAATGATTAATTAATTATAATTAGATATTACAGGTCAAAGTCAAAGGTCATTCAGCCTAATGCACTTCCTTTGATCTGCCAAATGTCATGTTGGTATTTCGGTTGAATGAGTGACTACAGTTTTCAGAGATCAGACATTTCTGAAGACACAAGGTTTCCTAATAATTGCTCTCTATTCAGACTTTCTCAAAAGGCATATTAATGATCAGTTAAAATTGTTGGTATTATAATGGAAAAAAAAGACCTAACAAAGAGGATTTTGACTAAAAGTCCTCAATCAACATGGTCACATTTTGAACCATAACACTACTGTATGTGTGACAACAGCAGCTTTGCCCTGGCCTGTATGCTTCTACATGCAGGAGCCACACAGCTTAGTCAAGGAACTGAGAAATTTGATTTGGTTTACATCAACCAACACACATTTCGCCTGGTGACTAATATCACAAGTCCTGTGATGTTAAAACAAAATAACCAGTGCTACTTTGGTTTTCTTTTGGGGTTGTGTACTTCCCTCATGGGAGGAGTTTTCATTCTAATTCATACCAAAAACAAAGCAGGCAGGAGGTAAAGGTATATATTCTCTATTCAATGTAATTTCTGAAATTAGAAACAAATTGATTCTGCTTTTTTTTTTTTAAACAAGGGACCATCACAAGCTCCGCCATCACTGTGACTCTAATTGGTCGATAAAGGTTATGTACTCAGCCAAGTGTGTCAAACATAAGTTGTGATTACCTCAACACTTACTTACTTTTCCTTTACAGTAGTCAAACAGTAACACACACACAGAGCATTCATTATCAGTAATCAGTAGCATGTATAACAATATAATCTGTGTAATTTAAACAAATAAAGGACAATGGAATATCCAACAGGTAAACCAGGTCAGAGCTGAGTCATTTGTGAGGTATTGGTGTGGGTTTCTGTCCCCAAAAGTCTTCAAGTTCATCATCTTCTGCTGTTATCCTAATAGACAGCGCTTCATTAGTACTCCTCTGAGGAGACTGGTTGGACCTTCAAATGTAGAGGTAATTAGTGATGAGGATGAAACAGGAGCTGAGGGGGGCTGTCACATATTCCGGAGAGGTGAGAATCTATAGGTGAAGGTGGCTGAATAATTCAGAGTAGACAGCCGAAAAGCTGCTGCTTTATGTCCTTGGTTGTCTGAAAGCCCCAAGTAAACAACACAATTGCAACACAGCAATTATCATGGAGGTGTATGATTTACTAAAAGACAAAAAATAGAAAAGATATGGTAAGGCTATAGGGACTTGTATTGGGACATGAGGGTTGCTTGTTCCAGTGCTGTTTCAAAGCAAATAATTTCAAGTTCAACTAAATGAAGTTCAAATGTGCTCAAGGGTCCAGTAGTTTACTTCATCTCAACAAATTTAAACTGATGCCATGTGGACCCAATTTTTTTGTAGTTTTTTTGCCTAAAGATGTACTGATAATGAATTTAGGCATGCTTATAAACCCTCTGTTTCAGCCCTGCCCAAACAGGCTTTTTAGATGTAAAGCTTAATGAGCTGTTTAACTTTCCTTCAATGTGGCTTGGCTTTCCAGCACTGTGCTCTAATGCAATGTTTCTCAACCATTTTACCATCGAGGAACCCTCAAGAAAAGTAGAAAATACCAGGTCACCCCAGTCAAAATGCATTTAAGAAGGAGTATTCTACATCCTTCTGACTGTCAATATGGACAAATAAGCATTTCTTATGGGTTTGATTTATTTAATAACTGTAAATTACTATGAACGGGAATTCTGAGCCTGTTTTGATGAACATAGCCTTGATATCACTGTAGCAATAAGATAGCTAGCCTCCACAGTCTTCGAGACACTTGAGCACACTTGATCATGAATTGCTGTTGTTGGTGGTGATGACTTTCATTCAAATAAAAATCATTATCCCATCTGCCTTCCCTGCAGGAGACGTGAGTTATGATAAGGATCATGTTTGTTTATTTTGCAGCAGTTAACAGCTGCCAACTGAGACAAAGGAACAGCATTTACAAATACATACTGATGCTAGCAAATGTATTCACTAACACACACACTGAGGTTGTGATTTCAAGAGTATGACAAAGCATATGTCCCAGATTATATGCTCATGGTCGACATAATCATAATAACTCATTCTTAAATTCTTCTATATTCTGAGGGCACCCCTGACAAAGCCAGAGGGCACTTCAAGGTGCCACAGCACCCCTGTTGAGAAAGGCTGCTCTAATGTGTACTGCCACGACATCATCATGGGTAAATTTTTAATAAGACTGTTTGAGAATACACTCTCTGAAAAATGGAGTAAGCAACAGAGGGAGGGGAGAGATTTTTGTCATGGTAGAGGGGTGGTAGGCAGGCCACGGACACAAATTAGAGAACTATCAGCTAAGAGGAAGATCAATAAATAACCTATAAACAACCAAATTTGAACCAGGGCTCGACAGTGCGAGGAGGTACTCGCATTTGCTACTAAAAATATTACAGTGCTAGTTGTGATTTGCATTTGGTAGCACCCGTGCGACTACGAAAAATGACCGTACAAAACATGTTTATGTTGTGTTGCATACGTTGGAAGTCGTGGCTGGTGGTGTTCTTGAACGCAGCCTCAGCTGAAAACATGTTCAGCTTTGAAACGTTTGTTTTATTGACCTAACTGCGCCGCTAGCTAGCCTTCGGTACACCCGACATGCCTGCACCGCCCCACGCGCGGTACAGATGAACACAAGCGGGCGCAGAAGTAGGATCGAATTCCTCGACTGAAGACCCCTCCAAGCTGATCCGCATCAAGTCTTAGGTTGTCGAGACTGCAAGGCTGCTTCTTGTGGAATTCTTGATCCGGTTTTGGGCTGAAAAATCTCTCTCACACTGGGCAGCCGAGATCGGGAGCACCAGCATTGTTATAATACTTAGCATGTTGACATAATTAATGTTGGCTACGTATAGATGCCCAAAAGTGCAGCCTGAATAACTCAGAAATGCAGCTATAGTCTATAACAAAAAAATCCACTATAAACTAATGTATATCAAACCATTTATTTATTGGTATAGTTGCGTATTGGTTTTGATAAATTAAAGGTGAGTTGAAATTGATTTAAAATATGTTATTTATTTACTACTCATCTTCTTAAAGTGATATATTATGCCACAGTGCAATGAAATGCCCATTTTAAAATTGCATTTCATTGCACTGTGGCATAATATATCACTTTAAGAAGATGAGTAAAAACAGAGCTTTCAATATTACAAAATCACAATTCAAGCATTGTATAGTTGCTTATTTGTTTTGATAAATTAAAGGTGACTTGAAAATGATTTAAAATACGTTATCTTCTCTCTTAGAACATACTGCAGTGGACCGTTGGCCGAGTCTGACCTCCAAGCGGGCCAGATGACCAGATTATAAAAGCTGCTGAGGTGATATCCTTTGTGTCTAAAGACACTGAGCAGACTTTGATTTTGCATTTACAACGAGTTGGGTTGTAACTAATTGGTTCATTTCATTTGAAATTAAAGGACATTGACCCGGCCCCTCCCCTCAAAATTCAAGCACCTTCTGTAAAAACTACCTGAATGTTGTATATTATAACACAGTTGAAATAAGCTTAAGTCTGTTGGAGAAAAGTATTGGGTTAGGATTACTGGTTAATAACAGACAATTGTTACAGTATTATTCTCTCTGCACTCTTTGTCTTTGGAGAATTTTACTTGCTGTTTTGATAATACTTAGTTGCACTGTGCACATGGATTCACTTTAAAAAGCTAGTGTACTAATGTATGTTTTTTATTCAAATAAATTGAATAATTCTGCTTACAAATGCCTCCTCATTGACCGCATATCACTGTATTAAAGAAAAACACACTATTTGGTAACTTTTCATCGTGCTACTAAAAATATTTGTGTGCTACTAGATTTTTCAACTTGGTAGCACCCGTGCTACTTGGGAAAATGCTAAGCGTCAAGCCCTGATTTGAACCCTTGCTTATTTGATACAGCATTGAAGCATTGGTCTGTAAACCATAAAGCTGGTTAGTAGAGCGGCACATGGCTAACATCACCAGTGCTAGTACCACTAGTCTCTGCTCCCACATGCAGGTAAGTTTCTGCATGTTATTTTTTTTTATGAATGGTCATTAGTTGTATTGGTCAAGTGGTTATATGTAAATTTAACCTGAAAAAGCCTACACACATTGTTATGTCCATTTTCTATGTCAAAATAAGAACAGACAACTCTTTTCCTATGAGATGCTCTTGAAGCTATCCTGTTGATGTGCTTTGTTGACATCCGGGTTGTGGTGCATTTCTGCAGCAAGGCAGTAGCCATTATCTGCAACAACAGTGGCAACAGGTGGCTACATTACACTTTAGACAGAGCATTCGCCATGAATACGCTTGTATAGATCCGAAAACATAGTGTGTTTAAGGAATAGTGCTTTACACCAAGATGTAAATCTGGTGCTGACTACATTTTTAGCCATTTTCAACTACTAAGCTGGCTTATTGGGTGTATCCCTGAACCCAAACTGCTCAGTGTCTCTTTCCTTTTTTTGCTGCCCCTCACTCTGACATTTGAAGAACTGTGTTTATACATGCTTGAATTCCTGGCCTATGTGTACGAAGGGTGAAGGTAACAAAACTAACTGTTAAAAAGTTAATGCAAAAAAAAAAAAAATATATAAAAATAAGTCATGAAAATTCATTTGGATTGAAAGATGCAGGAATAAATGATTAAGTGATTTGAATAATTTGAGGCTGATCTGATTAAAAAAAGGGTTGTGATTTGATGACATAAGGACCTTGAATTGTCATTTATTCATCATTTACAATTGAGAAGACGGGACCTCAAAGGTGAAAGTAACAAAAGATTTAATAATACCTGCAGTGGCAAAAAGTGAAGTGATGTTAAACATCAAACTGTAAATTAAACTCTTGTAATAAAAGTGTGTATGAATTAAGACAAAAAATGATGGAAAGGCAAGTAAATTAAAAAGTAGTGTATAAATACCATTACTATCTACCATTTTGAATTGTAAAATTTGTAATTTTGATTTGTATTGTTTACAAAATGCATTTTTTTCCAACTTTTCAAACATATTGTTTGCAGCACGTGATTTCTGTTACTTTGACATTTACCATTTAGAGTGCATGATTTTGTTACCTCTACCCTGGAAAAAAGATTATCCCATTCAAATGCAGCAAATCAACCAAATACCTTGAGCACATTGGTGAATTTACTGCCTGAAAACTACAAAATCTTTTTATAAGTCTGAAAATATAAACATAAAACCATGATGAGGAGTTTTTAGACTGTGACGAACTAGACTGAAATTTATACGGATGATTCCTTATGACCAACAAAAGAATAAAGCCACTGAAATAAACACTGACAAACTATGCTCTTATTTTGGCTGTCTGAACTGCTGTTGGGGGAGTCTGACCAAGTAAAACAAACTTTTTGACATTGTTCTTAGCAAAGATTCTTGATAAGTGATGCTTTTTACAGAAAGCAAGAAGAGTTTATGCCTGTAGGTTTGTTTTTTCTGGGTTTCGTTTGTTTGCTAGCTTGTTTGTTTGGCTTAGTTTTGTAAAATTCAAATTTAATACACAAAATTAAATCAGCAAAGACAAATCAGGTACTGTTTTGTTAAAGCAAGACAAAATTAGCATTTACTGGAACATGACATAAAGTTAGTATTCGACTTCTCTACAAAGATCCTTTCTTGTTTTAAATGGTATTTTTTAGTCCAAGTCAGAAAATACACGGTGTATGAACAAAAGGTGACGAAAGAACTTCTGAGGAAGGCTTGAGTTTATACACTGTAAGATACAGTGGAACTGGACCTGGTCATATGCATGATGAGAATCTGTTGGAAAACTATTTTATTGGTTTTTCATTCAACTCTTGCATCTGCTGGTAGTGCCTTTTTAGCAGGACATAAGTATTTTAGTGCCATGCCTTTCCTTCATTAAGTAGTATTAGACCAACTTCTGCCTACATATTAGGAAACATCGAGCCACATCGTGCTAAGTCAGGCGGCGAAGAACTAAGTTGATGTCACTGATGTTTGTTGGGTACGTTGACAAATTTTATATATGCTTAAATATTTCCAATATTTGATCCAACACGCTTGTAAAAGCCTGCAAGAGTTGACCTCCACTTCCCTTTGCAACCATCAGTTACAGCTGCACTCATCTCTGTTGGTGACTATTGGGGCCTACCCGCCTGTATGCTCCTGGGGTATTACTTGAGGCTAGGGATGGAACGGTTACCAGTAAAATGGTAAAACGCGGTAAAATTTCAGATGGTTAGTATTACTGCTTCCTGTTTTAATTACCGGTAAACTGAGTTTGATTACCACACTACGTCAATAAATCACAGGGATGCAGCTCATTGCCTAGAAAATCTGGAACTATGTGTCTGCTCCTTGGTAAAGCAGCCGCGTCCCTCACAGACGGAGGCGCACATGCGCAGTTTGCATTGTTTGGCCTCTGAAAGTGAAAGTTTGGCCACGGCGGTTGGTGACAGCACAGACAGTTTAGCAGAGATTTTTTTTCCCCCTCAAAATGGACAAAGTCTGAAGTCTGGTCGAATTTTGGACTTACAAGGATGCCGAGTGGAAACTGATTGAAGATGGTCACCCTGTCTAAAACATGAAAGAAAAAGAGGTGCGTAATTAAAACTCCTGTAACTCCTCAAGTAAGTGATTCGAACTGAGCTGGAGAGAGTGAGTGAGAAGATTCAGAGAGCCATACCTGAGTGAGTTATAGGTGGTTTATCAGTATTTTCTGTGTAAATAATGTAGAGATGTTGTAAAAAAACGCCTGGACATCATCTAATAGTACAAGCTGTAACATGGACACTGAAGCTGTAGGCAAACAAAAATGTGTGAGTGTACGTTAAATAGGTTAAGTTTAGTTTTTGGTCATCTTAAAACTTTGAACATGTTCATTTACAATTGTTTATGAAGAGAATCCTGTTTAAAGTTTGAATCATTTTTTTTTCCTTTCTTGTAAGTACAAACTGTTTAAACACTTATAACATAAGAATAACAAATACTTGTCAGAATTGTTTAGTTTTTTTTTGTTTTAGTTGTTTAGTTTAGTTTTTAACACATTTATTGAAAAAAAAAGACCAGGCGGCCTGTTATAATTATAATATTAAAGGGGTTAAATGATTTCAAGTGTGTGTAAAAGTACTTTTTGAACATTTTGTGCACACTGCAACAATACAGCGATAATAATGATAACTGGGATAATTTTGGTCACAATAACCATGATATGAAAATTTCATACCATTACATTCCTACTTGAGGTGCCCAGAAAGATGGGGACATCCATCAATAGTCCTGTTATCATGGTGTCAGAATACTGAGGCTGAGTTGGCTACAGCAAAATTGACTCTAGGAAAGTACTTATACTGAATTTTTCCCCTTTCTTAACGTTGGTCAGTGTCAACTATATATGCTGATGTGTGAATGTGGCATTAACAAGCACAGCAAAAAGAAAATTAAAAAAACAGTTTTTATGGCTTAACAGACAATTTGAGGTTCTATAAAAACATATTAGGGCCACACTTCAGCCAGAGGCCGCACTATTTTGTATTCAAACATACTGTATGTCCTCAGCACTTGAGCTTTTAAACAATAAAAGCATAAATGTGTTGTACATACACAGGCAAAAATCCACATCCAAAAAACACAATCGGTCTCGATCCTATGATCCTCAACTCTTCTGCACCATGTAGGGATTACAGGTGTTGGTTTTCTTTCCACTGTGCAAGAGGAACCAGGGTCCTGCTCCTATATGCCTGAGCATTTGTACATTGGCCACACAAGAGCACGAGAAACCTGATCACATTCAATAATTCATGACAACTCTGAAAACCCTTCACCCCTGTCCATTAGTTCCTCTAAGACCTCTGGCCTAACACTACTTTGTAACTTCTTGAACACAAGAGAGCGTGTCTCCCCGCTGCTCGCTCACAGTGACAGTGACTAATATCACTTTACATGTTCTCCAGCTCCGTCTGACTGAACAGCAGTAGCTTCACGTAACATTTGATATGATGATTTCACATTTAATACGTGGAGGACAGCTGTATTGAGAGAGTGTCAGTGTGGTTGGTGGCACTTTGTCTCCATTTCCTTAATTAAGGTATTCATCTTCATCCTGCCAGCTACACCAGGGGTATAAATCCACACTGGCAGGGACAGCATGGGTGGTGTCAGAGTGTGGAAGTGACAAGGGAGCCTCCCGATTAATAATGCATACGGTACACCACAGAGTGTGACTAATCCAAACCTCTTGACACGAGATGACCAAGGCTTAGCCAGGACATAACACTTGACACATGTTGTGATCTGGCGCCACCTTGGACCTTGTGTGTTTTGTTTATGTGTACACGTTTCCCCGTGCAAAGAACAATCCACGCAAATTAGTCACCTTCACATCAAACTAATGGTGCGCTTGAAACACTTTACATCTACAAGAGAAAAAACAGTTCACTCCATCTTGGGTAACAGTTTGGCAGCACAACAGAGAGCAAACTTTAATTGTCACCTCGCCCTAAGCACTCAATGAACTCTACAAGTTGGGTTGATCTGAGGTGAATATTTGATTACTTTGTGTCAACCTGCAGGCCTGGATCCAGCGTGACACCCTGCTGCCTGACAGCACCGGTGAGGGTGTTGTTGAAAGGAGAACAAATAATTCACCACACCCAGAAACAATGGCACCATGATGGTACCCAATGGGTTCAAATCCTTGTTTGCCCAAGGTAATTACCTCTCTTGTCAACAAAGTGACAAGGGTTAAAAACTTCAACTCGAACTTTGTTTTATTTCAATTCGATTTAGTTCAGTATTCTTAAAAGGGTAGCAAAAAAAGCAAATGCTTTGGTGAAAATTAGAAGACACTCATTAGAAGAATGATGATTGAAGATATTTTCCCAAACATGGTTTTTGGGCTTTTGTCTTCTGGTGTTATGGTAAAGCCAAATGAAATTCATCTAGGTTACAGGATTCTTCTAATGGTGGGCTGTGAAACAGAGGGATAGCACTGACGCTGTACATTGGGTTGGGGAGGGGACTGATGGTTGACCTGCCAGATTGATGAGCTTAATCAGACACAAATCTGGCTCACAGAAATAGCAGAGTGGAGTGCACAGATGCTAAACAAAGAGGAGAATGCGAAGATACAATACACAGATGACAAAATGTTTTTTTGACACATTATCTGTTGCAGGTTTATGGTGCAGGCTCCTAACTTTACCCAACTAACAACCAAGTGCAATTGCAGTTTGCCACTGATAATTAACAGGAGAATAATCTGATCGGAGCATAAAGAACTACGTGGCAGTGAGCTGACCACAGACAACCACTACAAATAGGGTAGTTTTGCACTCTTTCAGGGAAGCTCTGGTAATTGATAACGGACATGAACGGTAAATGGACCTATGGTTACACAATGTGTTTCAAGAAATCATGGCGTGGGAAATCCAGTTACGGATATGGTGGATTCAAGTATCAACATTGAATTAAAAACTTTATTGGACAGAAATTTATTATGGACATCAAATCTGCTTGTATTTATCCGATTTCTCTATTGCAGTAAGTTTGCTTTGGCATCAGCTTGTTTTTATAGTTGTACAATTGTGTCATTTAATACAAAAACTAAAGAATGAACATCATTCATCTCAGTCTTTTCTCTGTAAAAAATGACATTAAAATGTTGTGTAAAATCATCAGTCACAATTTACTTTATTAGAGCCATTTGATATTCCTGTTAATTATATGTTCTGATGTGTCACCCTGCTACATTCTTTCCATACATTGATAACAGCAGTATTGTTGTATTGTGATATTATCAATATTGCAGACCACTGACCATATATTTAAAAAAAACAGTATTCTAATTGTACATTATTAATATTAACCACAGATGAAGTAGAATGTACATCTTACTTCATTGACTGAATGCTAGTACACAGTGGAAATTTCAGTTATTAAATTAACAGGTTTAGCAACTTAGTTGCAGTGACATGACCTCCTGAATAGATCTACATGAAGTATCTTGTTTCTTAAGTTGGGAGATGATCACGCTGAGTATTTGAATTAAGTTACCGGACAATGTAAAAGATGAAAACTTTGTTTCTTAGCATCTCTAGAGCCTGAGAGACACCAATGCTTCCTTATGTTTTGGATAATCAAGTATATCAAACAGCATTCAGATGGACTACAGCCTCCTTGTGCAGGTAGTTCTACCTTACAACAGCCACAGTCAAACTTTTAAGACAAGATTCAAGTCACCATGACAAAATGTTTAAATCCTTCCCTGATCAATAATTATTGGAATGTTTAACAATCATGACCCAACAGCAAAGCATAATGCATGACAAGAAAGATGACAGAGAGTAGATCTCAGAAAAGTGGAGCTTAAAAAATTATTTCAAAAATAAGTTTGCCTAAAAAGGTTTTTAAGAATCTGCCCTTCAGGCATCAGACTTAGCCTTCACAAAGCATCTTTTTTAATTTGCATAAATTCACTCTTGTAGCTCATGGACAATTTTCAAGATGCATCAGTTCCTCAATTTCTAGCTTGTTTATTAATTAAAAGTCTTTGCTGTAGCATTTTTGCTCCATTCCTCATGCAGACAAAATTGCATGAACACAGTTTAATTAATATTTACACAATTAATTGAGCCTACCAGCAGGAGTGAGATGTTAACATATTAACAGTATCCTAGTTCAAATAGTTGAAGTATTTGCACACTACACAAGTGTGGCCATGTATATCTGTAATAACTGTTAAATAATGTTGAGACTAATGTCAAGATATTAACATTGTGTTTTATTTGTGGTCACGTGTCGTTCAGCTAAATGTGCTGCTTCTTCCTTTTGCTTCCCTTGTAAAAGCCTTCATTCCAAAAAAGTTGGGATATTGTGTAAAATATGAGTTAAATCAGAAAAAACTATATTCAGAAAAAAACCAATGCAAAGGTATCCAACTCTTAAACAGATAAACTTTGTTTCTTCTTTATCTATTTTTTAAATGCACACATTCTCAATGTGATGTCTTCTGCGCGTTGGGACAAAGGTTGGGACAGGAGTATGTTTACCACTGTACTTGATCACCTTTTTAAACACTCTAAAGCCTTAGGGGACAAAAGACATTGGTTCAGGTAATGAAAGCTGAATTCTTTCCAATCCAAGCTTGACATACATCCTAAATTGCCCACAATGCAGGGCTTCTGCTGTTGTATTTTAGTCTTTGAAACGCACTGTACTTTTTAAATGGAAGACCAATCTGCACTGCATGATAAGTCTAGTACCTGTGCCATTTTTCTGTAAAACTTTGCTGTTCTACCTCCTGCAGTACTTGCCTTAGAATTGTCAGTTAGAATATAGGTCAAATAAGCAGGATCGTCCCAAAAAAAGACTGGATGGGCACATAATGCCCCAAAACCTGTGTGTGTCTCTTATTATTAACTGTGTCCTCACAGACTACCTATGCCATGAGCCATAATTTGCCCCCACAACAACACAGATGCTAGATTTGGAACTTTAAAATGCTAACAATACGAACGGTCCTCTCCTTCTTGAGCTCCAGGAACAAGGCAGCCATTATTAACTCCACTATGGAGGTTGTGTTTTTGCAGGCGTTTGTCTGTTTGTCCATTTGTTTTATGGCAAGTTAACTCGAAAAGCTCTCAATAGATTTTGATGATAGTTTCAGGGAATGTTGGTCATGGCACAAGGAGGAGGTGATATGATTTTGGTGGTGATTCAAATCCAGAAGTGGGTTAAAAAGAAATCTTAGGGCAAGATAGAGTAGTTTAACTTCATACTTGTGAAATGTCTGTATTTTTTGTGCAATCCATAACTTTCCCAGTCTTTTCCAACGTTTCTAGAACAGTGTTAAATTTGACAGCACTTTTTAATTTAGTTTTAGTATTTTGCCAAAAATATATTTTTTAGTCATAATTTAGTCATCTAAATTGTTTTAATTTTAGTCGAGTTTTAGTTGATGAAATTTCACAACATTTCAAATCTACTGTAAATTTATGAATTCATTCATTCACTCATCTTCTTTACCGCTTATCCCTTTCAGGGTCACGGGGACTGTAAATTTAGTCAACTAAAATATGAATTGTAAAGTGTATAGCATTTTTTATGTTTCCTTGAATTTCTGATGTCATGTTTTACGCTTGGATCCCACCACCATGAAGCTAAGGCAGCTGTGATTGGATGTCCCTCTGAAAACATCCAACCTTTCCACACAACCAAAGAAGCTGTGATTCATAACTTGTCTCTACTTTCTACATGACGAAATTAGGCCTGATTGGATTTAGTCTCTGTCAAACATTTTAGTCTAGTTTTTATTTGCTGACAAAAATGTCAGTTAATTTAGTTTTAGTTTTCGTCATTGTACACTTGTTTTTTTAGTTACAGTCTAGTTTTCATCAGGGGAAAAAAGGTTGTTGACGAAAACTATCACGAAAATAATCAGTCGACAAAATCAACACTGTTCTACAACATTTTGCAGGGATATAATTTTTAAAATGTGTATGTATTTATATCTCACAGCGACAATGCTGTTCTGTTAAGTTTGTACTCTCGTTTTTGTTTTATTGTTTTGTTGTTGTTGTTGGGTGTTAGATCTGTTTGTGGGTTGGTTTTATTTATTATTAGTTTTTCTCTTTCTATATATATATTTTTTATTGTATGTGAGTGTGTACATGTTTAACTGTTATAAAAATTAATAAAAATCAGATTAAAAAAATAATTTGTATGTTTTACTAGTCAAAAATAAAAAGTTACAGCTGATTATCAAACATTTTGTCTTTGTGCTGCTTTCAGGTAAGTACAGGCTGGAAATGATTTTCACATCACTAGATTCTGTTTTAAATCAAACTCTACAGTCCCTGACTACTTTTTTCTTTAATGGGCTTGTACAATTTGTTACTTTTCACTGTCATCCAGCCCAGGGAAGTTTTGTATCTTGTCTCCTTTACTCATGCAGAGAGGACTGTAATTGATCTCCAGTTATTTGTAGTGTCGTAATCTAATGAGCAGCTAATGACACAGGTAATGTCATAACACTCCACGGATCCCTGTTCACTCCACCACCTACTGGAATGCAGGTTTCCCTTGATAATTGAGGCAATTAGAGATTCCCCTGCTCCACTACCCCTGGTCCTGGAGGAACACTGCCATTAGTATTATTGCACAACTCGACCAGGATGACTCACCTCAGGGTCTACGAGCAGCTTATCTTAATTATCATATCAGCTTGCCTCCGTTAGACCTGAGCAAATATGCATGAGGACAATGCAGTGCTAATGTAAGTTAATGATAAGAGAAAGTGGAACAATTACAGCAAAAGGACTGCGTCTGTGATGCAAAATGATGCAAATGTGTGTGCACGCTCAGGGCTCAGCAGTTCATCTAGTTTTTAAGGTTTATTATATTTATAACTGGTGTTCATGGCAGGATAATATTTATTTGTAATAGTTTATGGATGTTGATCTGATTTACATTTAAAACCACAAAGAGTAAAAGTGACCACAGAAAACACATTAGGTAAAAATTTAAAGTAAACATCTGCAACCATCATCACACAAATTGCAGCATAATTCCACCCACTTTTGCAAATATTGACACGTATCTGTGCAATTTAGACAGTACTGCTCTTTCTCTTGGTTGAATACGTAAAAGTCTCTGCAATTTTTGATAGCACAAATTATTATAACGGAGACCGTATAATTTTGAAACCCGTGGTATTTAAGAAAGAAGAGAATGTGAACAATGTTTACTTTAAGACAATGTTGGACTTTGCATACAGGTCATGAATTTAAAACAATGAATTGGCCTATATTGAGTGTCTAAGGCCATGATTTGATAAACATTTAATTAAAAAATTTTTTTTTTTCCAATTTTACAAATATTCTAGATATACTGTAGATCCCTCTTGCATTCTAACATTTGGTCATGAGTGTGTTTTTGCAGGTTTCTGGGTGTATTTACACGTGCAGGAAAGCGCATGGAGGGGCGCTTGAAAAAATACCAGCTGTATGCTGTCTATTTGACTTCTATTCTATTTAAAGTCATTTAAATGTATCAATAAATTATCTGATATGAGGCTGTAAAGAAATGTGCATGGAACAAAGCTCAGTGAACTGTGTGCCCATGTTTTTAATGCGTCCTCAAAATAGCAGAATCATATTTTACTACAAACTTAAGACCCCTTTAGGTGGTCTGGGGCACAGTTTGTTAGGTTTTGTGTGCACCCTTTATATAGGAACACACCAGCTTTGCGCCTGGTCACCCCTCATTTTTAGACACACATAACCAGTTTATTTGCTCTTAAAATACTGTGAGCACTGAGCACAAATGTTAGATCTGTGCCAGGTGGGAAATAAGACAGACACCTGACTGCACACCAAAACAGTGAGCTGGGAGCACAATAGGCCATCAGACTTCCTTTTTTGTTGCCATTGTGTCAAAATGTCCAAAACGATTGATTTTCACTCGAATCATGTCAATTTGTATCCTGTTTTTTGTGACACTGTGGTCTTGTGTACTACCATTTAGCTACAAAAAAGTTTTTTTTTTCTTTTCCATATCTCTCAGCTACAATATCTTAACACACACAAATATGTACACAAGTCTTTGCCTGCACAGGCACTTCATGATATACAAAGCAAATGTGCTTTCTGTTGTCACTTAGCACACAAAGGCAGCAGTGACAGCCGAGATAAAAAAGAAAGCAGAGTCTTAAGGTGTGGCGACGCTGAAAATGCAACAGTAGAAGCTCCTCTCCTCATCTGTCATGAAGAACGTTTCATCTTGTGCCTCATGACAGCTGATGGCAATCATTTTCTTTTGTTTGTTAAGCAACGGCAGCCCTCACCTGAAGGACCCCCGGTGCTCTAACACGCGAGGCTTGTCTTTTATCAGGAGGCCGTTCCTTTGTCTCCACACTGACAGAGGGAGATTAATCCCCCTTCAAGCACACACACTGTTACTTCACATTCAAGGCCACCTTGTTGCTGCTCGGGGTTGGGAACCACTTCAGAGCAAAGACAGGGAGATGACATGGGAGAGAAAAAATACAAGAGGAATATTGTGAGTGATACAGTGCCGTTTCAACATGAGCTAAACCGTAAACAAACATGAGATATGTAACATAAAGCTCGGGCCTAGGTAGGAGCCAAGGGGTACCCCTCAGATCCAGTGTCTCCACCAAAGCTCTTGTTTTCCAGTACACAGTGACGGAGACAGCAGACACAGTAGGTAAGTGTTTGTGTCGGGCCACAGTTAAGCCCCTAAAACTCCCTTAGTCTCCTAGCCTCTACTTAATAGGGATGGGAAATATGTTGAGTTTTGAGAAGTATTACATTTTTAAAATAGATGACAAATACATTATTATTTATTTTTTGTTAAAATAACTTCACAAAATTCTTAAGTGAGTGCGATATTGGATAAGCTAATCCAAAAAGAACAGCTGGTAGGCCAAATACTTAATTAAAGATTCTTTACTGTGTCAGCCACTTACTGTAATAAAGCTAGTAAACACAAAATAATCAACTGAAAATGTTCACTTACAATGGATGGTTTTCATTCTATTTCTTTAGTTTTCTTTGTATTGAAAATTAAATACCAATCTTTGAAACCCACGAAACAAAAAGAGAAATTCTAGAAAAATGTTGACATAACTTAGAAGAGTGGATGGAGGTGATGAGCAGCTCCTTGACAATTTCAACAACGTTCCTGACTGTTACCAACGCATTTGTGCAATTTTATCTGTTCTCGCTCTTGATATTGAAATATGACTGGAGATCAGAAAGCCTCTGTTCTCTTTAATACTACGAGAAGCACAATATTGTAAGTGCAATATTAGCTTTGGCTGATAACATCCTGAATTAACTGTTAGTATTGGCAGATATATTTCTGCTGATATCTCAGACACAAAAGTTTGACAGTTGTTTTCCTCATATCAGCTATAATAATGACAAACTATAAGAATGTACCATGATGTCTCACTGAACGTCTATATTAAAAATAACTCTGTCAGTTGGTAGAGAATCAAATGTTGTCTTTCTTGCTTTACATCTTGTTTCTTACACATGAAGACAGTCACAATGATGAGCTGGTCAGTTTAGGTATGGCAAATATTAGGAGCTCTTGACAAATATATATTTTTATATCGATATGAGTATCAGTGCTGTCATTTATCGTGCAGAATTTATCATACACCAGCTCCCAAGTGTGACTCATTGAATGTGCGTATTTGGCAAATCCCGCAGTACAAATGACCATGTGTTAAGGCGGCCATGTGGCTGAAAACAATCACTTAAATAACACGCTCCTAAATATTCACAGCTAAGCCCAGAATTTACAACAGGAAAAGATGTAATGTGGTGAAAAGAGAGGAAACTTCACTGAGCTGACAGTGTTAATATGTCCTTCAGTGAGGACAGAAGGACATATTGTTGTTTGGATGTCTGATAGAGAGGTAATGGGAGTCACATGCATGCTGAGATTCTGATTGAAGAACATTATTTTTAATGAGAGTCAGACTTTCTGCAGTCCGAATAAACATATTCAATAACTTTTTTTAATTGTTCATGGATATTAACATTCTATTTGACCCCAGGGGCAACTTACTAAAGGACAGAGTCCAGTTTAACAGAAACTAAAACACACAGTGAAAGGCATGGTTTATATTAGGGGTTTATCATAACCATCAGAGTAGAGACAGAGGCACATAGGATATGCAAACTGAGGTTGCATTGCCACTGTTTGGGAAGAAATGAGATAATGACAGACTAAAATAAAAGTACTGTTGTACAACTCATTACTGAACTTTGTTATATTACTTTAGATGATAAGTTGAGGTTTTTGTTCTTTCTCTCTCCATTCCTGTGCGTAACCGCTTCCTCTCTTTTACCACTTTACCACTAAAATTGGCGTGTAAATGCAGGTTTTCTAAACACGGGGAAACCCACTTACAATCGGCAAGTGACTCCGTTCCCATTGCCTGCAGACCCAGGTCTAATCACCGGCAGGCGAGCTGCGTGAGCATAATTTTTTTTCTTTGGTGCGTGAAGCAGATGTCATCAGCGTGATGAAACACGGCCAGGTAAACAATGGAAAGGAGCGTGGAAGCCACGGTGGTCAAATGTTTTCCATACCTTTGTACTTTTGTCCCTCTTTCAGAATATACAAACTCGGCGCAAACTGAACGAAATACAGACTGAAACATAAATCTCACACGCTTAGTCCAAAAAAACAACAATGGTCACCTCAGCTGCTGGCGTCCTTTTGTTGCCCCAAGATACAGGCACGATATTATGCCATATGTCATCCCGTAAATTAGTGGACTCAGGTGTGACGTTCCCACTGGAGCCGATCAGAGGCAAGCCGATAAAAACCCGTTCCACTCTGTTGTTTCGTTTTTCAACTACTTAAAGAAAAAAAAAAAAGATTTACATATATACATATATATATATTTTTTTTTAAGTCAAGACGTGTAAATTGTATGTATTTAAGAATTTTACATCTGTATTAGGCTCAGCCGTTCATGAAAAATAGCACTGGCTGGTTTGGTTGGAAAATAATCCACTGTTAGGTTTACCCAGTTAGTTAAAGTTGGGGGATCTCTACCAAAAAAGAATGTAATAATAGGCTATGCTAGTCAGTATTTATGACAGCATGTCATTTTTGTAATATAATTTTAAAAACATGACTTTTTTTTCTTTTTTACAATATCATGGCATGGAAAAGTAACCAATAGCCAGGTAAGACCCTTTCACATTCAAGTTTAAATCTCTGGTACACTGTGAGTACTTTTTGTAATTTCTTAAGGACATTATACGGAGAAATGTCTCATCTATTACCATCTGGCTAATAAGTATCAAGATAAGATTTTCAGTCCATATCACCCAGCCCTACTACTCAGGCTCCTCAGGTTCTCAGGGTTAGACCTGGGTTCTGTTCCTTGAGCGATACCATGACACTAGCCCTCAATGGCCACAAACACAAACAGTAATTGTGATAGAATCACACAAACAGACATACACACACATAGTGTAACACTCATCCCTTTGCATAAAGAGCATCCCGATGGAATGCAGTGGTGTGTGTGTCTGACGCCACGCTAAGCCACCTCAGTCCTGCTGAGGAGTCTACTTTTGCAAGCCCTGTCGTCTGCGTCTGGCCATCACAATCATGAGAAAATCACTAGGTGCCTGCAGGGCACATCATCTCCCAGGTTACAGGTATGCCTGTTGACACATGCCAAATCCCCGTCTTTCTCCCAGGTTGGTGGTGAACGCGCTGGAACGCCCTGTCTAAACCGCAGACATCACATAGGCCGCTGAGCAGAGCAGGACATGTTGGGTCACGTGATGGAACCACTGGCTGCGTCGATGCCTCGTAAACATGCGTGAGTGTAAATCTGGAGACCTGCACACTCGACGGACGCACGCAAATGCACACACTCCAGCCACTGAGCCAGGTATCAGTGTTGGTGCCGCTGTCGACCCCGGGGCTGTTTGAGGCCTACAGCAGCCACAGTTCTGCCTGTTCTAGTCGAGCTGCTGATGGACAGGAGTGCTGGCACATTCCTCTGACAGGTGACTGGAGCAGATCCTATTTGATCTGCCTCCGAGTGCAGAGAGAAGAGGAAGAGGCAGAGAAAATAAAACAGCCCTGAATGCGTCTCCGGTGACAAAACCTGTGAGGTAGTAACATGAAGTAGCTGCTGTTGAAAGTTTTCCTATGAGCTGTAAAATATTTTAACATAATGTTAGCGATCAGTGTAAAAAATGTCTGTAAAAAAAAGGTCTGAGGTACTTGACATATTTCCATTTTAACCTACTTATCATCCAGCTAAAGAAAGACTTGTTCATACTGACAGTGTAATCATTTACATTAAATACCAAATACTATGTACATTGTGTAACTGTATAATAAAACAGGGATTACTGCTCATTCACTCAACTACACATGAAATCATGTGATATATCAAATATTAACTGTGCTCTACATTAGGTACCTAGCTCATTTATGAGGATCACATTTAACAAAAAAAAAGAAGTGTTAAAAAAAATTATTTTTAAAACTAGTCTATGAGTAGGAAAATGAATTAGATGTGATTTAAAATGAATGACTGAGTGACTAAATGAATACTTTGAATTTTAGTGAATATAAAGTTCAAAAATCTCCCTGCTTAATAATAATGATAATAATAATAATAATAATAATAATAATAATAATAATAATAATAATAATAATAATAATAATAATAATAATAATAATAATACATTTTGTTTAAAGGCGCCTTTCACAACACTCAAGGTCACCTTACAAAAGTACAAATAAAAAAGTGCATTTAAGACAAGCGTAAAAACAGGCAGAAAAACAAGTATAAAAACAAGCAATACAATACAACAGACAGTGCCAGAGACCAGAGGGAGTAGGAGAGTTTGAACAGATGAGTTTTGAGTCCTACTTTAAAGAGGGGTAAGGACTCAGTGTTGCGGAGATCAGGGGGGAGTGAGTTCCATAACTGGGGAGCCGAGCGACTGCATGCTCGGCCCCCCATGGTGACAAGGCTTAAGTCCCAATTGTGAGTAGCTGGTCTTTGAGTCAGAGTGGACAGTTGGCCAAAGATAAAGAAAAATAACCTTTAACACATCTCTATGGTATGACAATCACAAGCAAGCCCCAAAAACTTGAATTACAAACTCCAAAATCAATTCAGTTTCTTTTTCACTCAGATCAGACATACGTGCAGAGTTTGACAGGAACAGCATCAAATTGTCTTTTTGACACAAAATGGAAGAGTAAGCAGGAGATGATTGTGAGGCTTCATTTCCTTGCCCTCAGACCAATTTCTGCCAAAATGTAATCCATTCATCCTTGTGTCAGAGTGGAAAGTTGTGAGAGATGCAACAATTCTCAGTAAAGTATTGAACCACCCATTATGGCGTTGACAGTTCAATACATTTGTTGATGTTTTACCATACTGTCATTTTATCAATCCACTGGAGCACAGAATTGCAGCAGGTTTTGCTGGGGGGATGTAAACTCCATGCACATCAGCAAATTAAGCATCACATATTGTAACTTTTCACCTTGACTTGGGAAAAGTACTCTAGTAGCTCCACTAAAAGAAAAATTCTCTACATCTATTCCAAACATCCGTGACAAGCACTCTGCAGACTTTTTCAAAAGTCCCTCTGGTCAAAAAAAAAGTGTAATCCATTTTAAGTCTTTGCCAAAATTGGCTTGAAAATTCTAGAAACAAACTTTACCAGCCTTAATAAGTTCTAACAGGCAGACCCACATTATGATGCATTCAAATTCAGACAATACGATAAAAAATAAAATGTCATCTTAATGTGTTCAAATTTAATTTCAAGAAAAAATAAATCTTTCATTTCTTTATTAAAACATGAAAAATAAAAATTTCACAAATACTAAACACAAAACAAATAAAACTTTAATATAAATAAACTGATGTAACATAATGACTGTAGTAATAGTAATAAAAGGATCAAAAATATATATACTAATAATGATAATGATGAGGATAATGTGACAAAAAAACAACAATAAAAGCAGCAGTGATACAGAAAATAAAAAATAATAATGATAATAACAATAATAAATTAAAATTAATTACAAAACAAAATAAAAATTAATAATAAAAAGTAGCCTCAATGATGCAGCTCTGTCCATCCAACCAGCTCGCATATTGTAAGTTCTTGCTTTCAAGGAAGTTTTTAAAATTCTCCACATATTCCAAAACTTGTCAGATTTGTTCTTTGAGAAAATAGCTTATCTTTTCAAAAGCACGATAGAGATTTATTTCATTCTACCACAGGGTGTTTGCCTTTTCCATTTAACAGTAATTCAGCATTCAGCCTCCAGAGAACACACATTGAGCATATACTTAAAACTATTGAAAACTATAAAGTAAAGAATTTTTTTTTTTCAGTTTTTGTCTAGACTTGTGTGACTACAGGTGTTTGAAGATCAAACATTATGATTTGTTTGTTGGTTTTTATGGCAAAAAACAGAAAAAAAGATGTTATTTAGAGGGATAAGCTCAGGTATATTTTCCAATGTGTTTTTTAAGATTTAATATCACAGACTTCTCAAACATTAATTTTATTATTTCATTTTTTAAATTTGGGTGGAAATAAAGCAATTGTTGGAGTGACTTTTCTCATCCTAACCCCTTGATGTTCTTGTGAAATTAGCTTCAAATGCCTCAGAAAGGAAGAGATAAAAAAAAAACCCACCCCAGTCAGCCAAGGCAGTCAAAAACAAACTGAACCAAAAACGGTGACTAAAAAATCCAAGGTGTGCACCAGATCATAGCCTTGGTGTGTTTTTGCATCCCTAATAATTGTGCACAGTATTAAGAGAATCCCTTCAAGGTTTTGGAGATATGGGTTAAAAAGTTCATTCCAAACTCTAGGTGACAGTGTAAACATCGACTTACCACCCAGCGATACCTCAAACAATTCTTTTTATACTTTTGTGATATCATCTCTTACTAATCAGCCTGTATGCCTGTGGAATGTGTTTCTTAAGCATTACACAACATTTCCAGCCTTTTCTTGCCCCTGTCCCAACTTTTTTGGAACACAATGCAGGCTTCTAATTCAAGAGAAGTGTGTAAATCGACAACAATAAAAAGTCCAATCACTTAAGCTATCAAATATCTTGTCTTTGTGCTTCATCCAGTAAAAAATATATCTGATTTACAGGTAATCACAAAATATACACATCCCCCTAAATTATTTACATTTTCCAAATCTGTCCTGTCTAATATGAGTTATTCAGAAGGCTTGAACTGCAGCCTGAAAAAAATCTGCCGACAGGTATAAACATCAATATTAATGGCCTAATTAAGGTTTTATTTGCTGTGGAGCCTTTTATTAAGTGGTGTTATGATAATAATTACACATCTACAAATCATGTTCCACTGTAATGTGCATAGATTATCCACTCTTAAGGCTGAATAGACAATAGCAAAGAAACAAAGCTCCTGTATGGGTGAAAACTGATCCAACAATCATATTTCCTTGAAAACATTTAGCCAGACATGTGGGTACTGTTACAGTCAGCTAACATTACAGTAAACCATTCACAAGCTCCAGCATCTCAACATTTCACCTTAGCTGTGACATCACAAGGTCTCCCATTTATTCTCAGTTATGCTCAAAACCACACTGTGTACATCACAATACTGCTTAAGACTACCAACCGCAAAGGCAAACAAAGCCAGGCTGCTTTCTATGCACCTTAATGCACCTTTGTCTCAGCTAAGGAACCCTGATATCCTTTAATGTGGGTAGAGAATGCACCTTTTTGTGACTGAAAAGCCACATTTGATCAGAGTATTTGTTATGCCGCCATGGTGACTAAAGCCATGCGTAGGCGGGAGAGAGGACAAGGAGCTTCAGGTGATCAGGTCGTCTTTATCTAAAAACACTAACAGGATGAGGCTGCTATCAAAACATCACAAGGAGCTGACGCATATCGCTGCTGCTGTGCCAAGCTTCGAGATGTATGTCAATATGCTGACAATACTGCAGGCATGTCCGTCGTCAGCAGCTCTGCTTGTTTGGTTCCACTCACAGGTATCTGTCATTGTGGTGGGAGACACAACAAGTTCACAGCCTGTTGTTAAAGGTGCTCACACCCCTGGAGACGTATTATATTTCAAAGACAGGCCTGACATATGACAAGCAGGTTTGAAACATGGAGTAAGAAAAATGAAATGTTTGTGCAGACTCTTAAAAAGGTGTTTAATTAATTCTTTTCTCATGTGGCTCCAGTCCCTCTCTCTAGGCTGTGTCACATGTGTCAGCTTGTAAACAAGTGCGTGTTGTATTTCCTGTTGCCTTTGTGGGACATACACCCACCTCATTCAAGTGTACAGGGAGGCAGAGGGGAACAAAAATAGGAAAATGGTCAAGAGATGCGGATATAAATTATGGAACAGGATTTTTTTTCCTTCCACCCAATTAGTTATAAAATTTACACATCTTAAGAATATTTTATTTTCTCTGATGTTTCAGGTTGAATGCAGTTTTGCCACCAGAAAGTGGGTGTTTGTGTACTGCTATTAAACAAGAGGAAGAAAGCAGTCATGTCTGACAATTTCAAATCATAGAAAGTAATGTGTTGGAGTACACTGATTACCTAGTCAATTAACAAGTTATTTTTTAGTAGTCAAGTATTCCATTCTTAGTGACGTGTTTTAATAAAAGTAACTTGTGAGTAGGGCCCAGCTGATATGAATTTTTTGAGGCCAATGCTGGTATTTGGCAGAAAAAATTTCCAATTACCGATTAATCGGCCGATTTATTAAAAAAATATGAAATGAATTGAAAAATGTTGGTCCCTGAACACTTACAACAATGAATATATGAATTACAGGCAGAACATTTTACTGTTTTATAAAACTTTGTTCTTTAGTATTTGTTTAACTTTACAACACAGAGGAATTTTCAAGTACAAAAACATGCAGAAAAGTATAAAACCTCTGGGAAATTAATTACATAACCTTAAAAAAGAGTCAATCTATAAATGAGTACTGATGGATTATCTTTAGATTTAGGCCATAGTCCTCTGAATTTTCTGTGGATTCTTTGAAATGAAGTCATGAGACATATGAACCAAAATAAAAACCAGAGACGCCTTTCTCAGATGTCAAACCATATTGTCTTTGACAGAGTTATATTTTAACTAAATAACGGTCACAAATAGTCTAATGTTACTTACACTAATGTTACTCCATAACACACAAAGTGAGTTGCTGTTACAGCCTGTGGTCACTCAATATTAAATTGTTATAACTTTTCGGGCCTGCCCTGAATAAACCCCCTCCCCTCTGCGTTTGCATCGCTCCTAATTAAATGCGCTTCAGCACACAGCTGATGGAGTGATGAACGTTTGTTCTCTGCACTCTCAAATATTTGTGCACTTACATTATTTCTGCGGTTACTTGCTGGCTATTAAGCTGTTAGCTTACGCTATACAAGGTTGGCATAACTACAGCGATGCCATTGTTAACATAAACAGACAGGGAGTAACTTAAGCTAGGTTAGCACAACTTTACCAATGTAACGTAATTGAAAAGCATGACCAACACATCGAAGCATGCGTCACTTGTCAGGACACATGGCAAAGGCAGTTAAATTGAAACAGGAGACATTTTGAGTCACTGTTAATTTATATACCTGTCAGCAAGCTCCGTTCAGCCCACACTGTACTGTTGCCTGGCTGTGCCACTCCTGTACGCGACTGATTAGACAGTGGTGGGGAGGGGACTGAGGATTGAATGGAGTCACAGCTCCAAATATTGGACCAACGGTGCAACAACATCATTCTGCACAACCTGGGACACTGAACAGCATTTACTGTTTAATGAGAAAGTAAGAATACATCGCCGTTACATCGGCAAAACTCCGGCCGATGTTGAATATTTTGAAAAGGGCTATGATCAGCCGATTAAATCTGCCAGCCGATAGATCGGTCAGGCCCTACTTGCTAGTGACAAAACTGTCCTATTTTACTTTCTTTTTTATAAACGAGGTTAAAAAAAAAAACAAGAGGAGAAAAAAAAGCTAAAGTATCTGCAATGTTTCTGTTTCTCTTTTCGATATGCCATTGTATTTGTAAGTTTTACATATTTTCATTTGTTTGCAACATCTGATAAAAGGAAACAAGAAAAATGTTGCATGCCGAAAAGCTCTTCTTTTTTGCCATCGTATTGAAAATAGTGTTCATATCTGTTGGTCTATCATTTTTACACCAAGGCATCAGAAGACAATTCCTCATCACCATGGTCTGTCTGTTTGTCTTTGCAGCTCCTGTAAGGAACTCTCAGGCTGTGCCCATTACAGACACAGAAATAATCCAAACTAAAGGTGCACTGATCAATCAAAAGCTAATCAACATATAACAATAGTATGAAGCTAAAGATGGGTTTGATTGAAATGAATGCCTCAATTTACCGGTACAATGGAGGAATTCCATGCTCGCTTTTGGCATGTCAACAAATCACTTGTCCACTAATCCAGTCGTCTGCTACTCATGCTGCTCCTTCAACCTTTAGCAGAATCCCCCAAAACTCCAAAAAAAAAAAAAAAAAAAAAAATTGATCCGGTGTTAAAATCTGTGTTGATATTTGAGTAGAGACCAACAGAACAAAAGTTAATCAGCGAAGCTAAACAAGCTGCACATTGCTACCCAACATGCAAGTTGTGCTTTGTGATGCATTTGATTTTCACTAAGTAACATTATGATGCATTCATGCAGGCTTGGTAAAGTGAATATTTGAAGGAAGCACTTACTTGATGTGTTTACATGTAATTTCAAGAGATGGGATTTAGACTTTGGCTAGAGCCTTTTAATGAACAATCTGGATCGGGGCTGAAATCTTTCGAGACGTTCTTCTTTTTCAGCTGTATGAAATAAGTACATCAGTTGCTTAATGTAAGCAAACACTAACCCAGTTGTTATACCAATATGCTAAAATGTGATTGGTATTGGTATTAACCTCACCAACTGATAATTGATTGGTTGATGATTGATTGACACCTACTATAAAAGACAGATTGAGAAATCCCTAATCCTGCCTCTGCTAATTTTGTCCTGTGCATTTGGTGTTTTACTCTAAAAGTTTAATTTTGCTTTTCAAACATTCTCATGACCTACTCACAGAGAATCTTGATCAGGGAAAAAGTGGAAAAGGCTGTTTCCTACACAGTATTGTTTTTCATTTTAATGACACCTACTCTATGGCAGAAGTTTCGGACAAACAGTCATTGAGAGCAACTTAAAAGTAATAGTTGTCAATATGCTGATGATCTATTTTTGCTTTTATAGCTAATGTTATACTAAATATCAGTTTTAAACTGTTTCAAAGCAGCTTTTAATTCTTCATAAAGGCTTAAATAACCAAAATTAGAAAGACAACTCCAGCACATTGTCTAAATAGCATATGTATTTCAAGTTTCCTCTCTCAAACAAAGTCCCCAAAATAATTAACATTAAAAAACGTTGACATAAGGTTAGATGGATTGACAGAATGCTCTGTTTCACTCACAAAAGCTTTTTGTAAATAACATGACTAAGGATTTTTTAAAACCTCACTGCTTTTCAACACTTCAGAATCTAAATAATGAGGATTATACAGCATAAAAACACACAGAATCAAAATATCGTCAACCTCAGTGTTCACATGTACATTTATGTATTTGTGGAGGGAGAGGGGGGAGTTGCTGGATATTGGCCTGTGGAGGGGAAGGTGGTTCAGCCACCGCCCTGACTGACTTCCAGGCTCCCCCGGCACAACCGCAAAACCCCTGCTCACCCCTCCTCTCCCCTTCTTCCTCGTACTCCTCACCCCTGCAGAGGCTGATGCCAGATTCAACACAGCATTCACCAAACAAACACAAACTCCCACTGTTCTCCTCTACGTGGCCCACAGCAGTTGTGCAAGCTTCTTTTGGTAGAAAATCCTTGTTTATATCGCAACCATAAAACAGCAGATCTACAAAGAGGGGCTCCACCCCCGCTCCAGAGCCACTCAAAACATTACTGACCACCTTTTCTAAACACTGAAATTGAGCTTTATTGCAACGTAAAGGCTTGGGGCAATAGAGGTTTGACTCGGCCTGGAAAAGTTCTATTCATATTCATGACTCCATACATTTTTTCAATTAAAACATCCACTTTTTTTACGTGAAATCCGATGAATGCAAATGCATCTCGCACATGACTTTTTTCTTTGAAATGGGTGGGACTTGTTGGCCTAACCATAAAAGTTGGACAGTTGAGTAGTTAGCTACAGATTTCCAAGTAGGTTAAATCAAGTTATAAACTAATATTATCAAATAAAGGCATGCATGGAAGCCAGCAGACAGGAGGCCCGGGTACTAAAAACTGGTTCCAAACTAGAACCAGTTCCAAATATCCAAGATCAGAGGATGTCATAAGAGACATGAGTTTTGGTTTTACTTTCTTTTTCTAACAGGTGCATAAATGATTTTCAATTTCTAAACTTAAGGGTCAATACTGTCGTCCATTGAAGTTTTATGTATCCTTGAGGACCTGTGTGCCGCTGTAGCATTACGTCATTTATAACATAGCGTAAACAAAAGTGTTGAGAAGAAACATGGCAGAGCGTAGCAGCAGAAAGTTTGACTAAACCACTCTAAATAAAATGGTAACAGCTTGAATGTCAAAGACAATTTGTGAAAGAAATGAAGCTAAGAGGACATGATAAAGCATTTCCTTCAACACAGCACATCTGTGAGGATACGCTGATCCCCATTTAAATGGATACGGATACGGCAGGAAAGACCTGCTGTTTAGTTGAAAAATGCTATCACAGCCCTGACCTGCACAATATGACAAAAAATGTGATGTAAATGATAAACGGACTTGTACTTTTATGGCCCTTTTCTAGTCTTTTATACTTTTTAAAGTGCTTATACACCAAAGGTCACATTATCACATCATGAACATTCATTCACTCATTGAAGGTTAAAGTTCCTATGTAAGTTATCAGCTAACACATCCATGCACTTTCATATTCATTTACAAGCAGGAGGAGGTACATGTTCTGTTTTAAGTGCTAAATTTTGAATTTTCTTTAAGGTGTCCTTGTAAATCTAATATTAATTTTAAATATTCGATCTTAGCTTATTTTGATCAGTTGCACTGAGATGGATTAGGAATTATATGCCTGGGAACATCCCCAAATATTTACAAGCAATTCTAGTTCAAATTTCTTGGGATTTAAGCACATCTATACGTCAGACTGTAAGAGGCTCGGGAGGGCTGGTCCCCTCATGTCCCCCTCCATAAACCTCCAGCACGCCTCCCAGTCTAAGCACTGCCACTCTGTAATTGTGGAGAAACCACAGCACACAGCCCCATATATAAATACCCTTTTCTCCCAGCCTTGTCAAAATAAAAGGTTGTGTGGGGAGAAAGAAAATAGGGCTTTTTTGGTGGCCCTCTCCCCCACTTTGGAGCTATTTTTTAACCCAAACTGACTCTTTACCTTTGGGTAGAGCTTTGGAGATGTGAGCATGATACATGAAGACAAATTCAAGGAGGTTTCTTCCTAGTTGGGGTTTCTTTTTTTAAGTCACAGCTCAACATCAAGAGAGATAAAAATAACACCGTGGTTAGTTGAATTAAAGTTGTGAAACTCCCACAGCTGAATGAGAGAGGCTACATGTGAATATGTTGACACTGACAGACACTGTTTAACACAGCATCTTATTACAACAGGCAGCAGAGCCGACAGGGAGAGGGGTTAGAAAAGCTTAAATGCAAAGAATTGAGTCTGAGCTGTGCACACACAGCAGCCTGTCAACGTGCAGAAAGCTTTGATCTATGTTTTCAGGAACAGAGACTTCCTCGTTATGTTTGCGGCCCACTCACCTGTCTGGGTCTGCGGCAGGTCTAGTCTCCTCTGAACACACACACAAAAAATGCTTTAAAACTGCTTTGGGAAGCTATTTAAACAAAAGGCCAAACCAGATCTCTTCATGTGCACTGGCAGTGATTTAGGATCTAGATTCATGTTAATGCAAACTCACTGGCCACTTTACTGGGTTCACCTTGCTAGAACTGGGTTGGACCCCCTTTTGCCTTCAGAACTGCCTTGATTTTTTTGTCTAACATGTGCTGGAAACAGTATTTTGGTCCTTACTGACATGATAGCATCACACAGGTGCAGCAGATTTGTCCGCTGCACATCGATGGCGCAAATCTCTCATTCCACCATACCCCAAAGGTGCACTGATTGAGACCTGGTGACTGGGAGGACAGTGGAGGACAATGAACTCACTTTCATGATTAAGAAACCAGTCTGAAATTACTGAAGCTTTGTAACATGGTGAGTTATCCTGCTGGAAAGAGCCATCAGAATATGGGTAAACACTGGTCATAAAGGGATGTAAGTGGTCAGCAACAACATTCAGGTAAGTGCTGGCATTTTAACAGTGCTTATTTGGTACTGAGGGTCCCAAACTGTGCCAAGAAAGTGTCCTAAACACCATTAAACTACCACCACATGCCTAAACTGTTGATGCAAGGCAGGATGGATCCATGTTTTCATGTTTGTTAACAACAAATTCTGACCCAACCATCTAAACGTCCCAGCAGAAATTGTAACTTGTCAGACCAGGAGACATTTTTCCAGTTTTCCATTGTCCAATTCCATAAGCCCATGTGAACTGTAGCCTCAGATTCTTACTTTTAGCTGACAAGAGTGGCACCTGGTGTTGTCTTCTGCTGCCAAAGCCCATCTGCTTCAAAATCAAACAAGTTGTGCATTCAGAAATGGTCTTTGGCTTACCTTGGTTGTAACAAGTAGTTATTGGAGTAACTATCATCTCAAACTAGGCCTGTGCTCAAAATATCGATTTGGTAAAATATCATCACACACTCCTTGGGGATACCTGTATCGATACACTTTGGGTAATGTTAACAATGGCACAGTTCAAAGTAGAAGTCATGTTACATGATGAAGCACATGTTCTAAACTTGAACTTGGGTCTTCGATCTTTGAGGACCTGAATTTAAGTTTCTTAAGTTGTAGAATCATTTAAAACTCATCCTTGTTCTTTTTCTTCTTGTAATATAAAACAAAACTTGTCGGGAATTCTGTTAATAGTGTAGTCAATGTTCCCAATTTACGTGTTTCGGTATACATGTCGTATTGTGGCCTCAGTGTCGGGATACATCTCGTATGGTGAGGTTGCTGGAAATACCTAGCTCTATCTCAAACCACCCTGGTCATTCTTTTTTGACCTCCGGCATTAACAAGGCATTTTCACGCAAAGAACTGCTGCCCTCTTGATATTCTCTCTTTTGTGGACCATGCACTATAAATAAAATTATTCCCCATTCTGATTCTCAGTTTGAACTTCAACAGGTCTTTGGCCATGTCTGAAGTCTAAATGCATTAAGATGCAGCCATGGGATTTGCTATTAGGTATTTGTGTTAACCAACAGCTGAATGGGTATACCTAATCAAGTGGCTGATGAGCATATATGCTTTCTTCTAAAGAGATGTGCATGAACTGGGCCCTCCCAATGCATCAATTACAGATAATAATGAACAACAAACATCCCTTATTCATTGACTGAAGTCTGACACTATAAAACAGCTGAACGTTTAACAGGCAGGGTCTTTTGGCTATGGATGTACATTATTTCTCAAGAGCTTCTTGAAAATTGTGTTGAGTTGCATTACAACTGTGAGGGGAAAAAATGACTTGCTGACTGGTGGTTATATGGCTCTGCAAAATATACAAGTGCCAGACAATAAAGTACAATAGTGGGTCAAGAGAAAGAGCTGAAGTGGTTTATGTGGTAGTGTGACTGGCAGAGATCTTATATGGAAGAGGTGAACGTGAGACACAAAGGGTTTAACCTTTAAAGTTCAAAATCTAATCAGGTCATATGTGAGTCAACGTGAATTTTTGTGCAAAGGTTGAGAGAAAGTCCTTAAAGCATTCAAGAACTAGCAGTGCTCCGAAAGAAAAAACCTCTGCCAAGACATTTCTGACATTGTTAGCTGGGTTAATGGTCAACATGTGAAAAACTGGCCTCTTGTGCCATAACCAGCTTTCCCTGAAAATGTCATTAAAATTGGGAATTTTTGAGTTATTAGTGAAACTGTAGAAAACTGCCCTATCTTGCAGTTCCTTCAAAACACTCCTGGATCTGCCCCCATGTTCAGATCACCATCAGACTCTAATCACTTGCTCCTTGAAGCAAGACCAACATTTCCTGAAAACTGTATCCAAATCCTTTGAGAACTTTTTGTGTTACTCACAGACAATCCAACAAATCAACAAATGCCCAGCAAAACCTAACCTCCTTGGCAGAGTTAAAAATTGTGTTCAAAAAGCAATGAATAACTATGACGCCCACTAGTCTTGATCTTTAACCTCCAATAGAGCCAGAAGGTATACTGATGAAAAGTTTGACAGAAATTCCTCAAAGTGTTTTTAAGCAAAAGATGATCATTAGACCTAATGTCCATTGACTTTAGACCTAAATCATCTAATGAGTTCATCATTGAGTATTCACACTCACAAAACATGCATAAATATAATGACCAAGGAACTTGACTTTTGACTTTCAGTATCTAACTAGCTCATCCTTAAGTCACAGAGGACTTTGAATAAAGTTTATTGGCACTTTACAGAATCTTTAAGATATGTCGTTCAAGGAGGAACACAAGACTCTGTAACTCCAAAATCCCATTAGGTCATTCTTTAGTGTGCATTTTTGCAAAGTTGGAGGAAAATCTTTTTGTTTGAAGTTGATATACTGACAAAAATTGGAGGCAGACAACCTGAAAACGAATGCCTCCAGACTGGAGAACAGCATAGTGTCCATCCTTTGCTGATGAAGCAGATGTTTTGATATGAAAACAGCTTCAATTAGGGCTGAACACTATATCATTTTTACATAACAATTCCAATGTGCACATGCACAACAGTCACATTTCAGGACATGCAATGTCAGCTGTGTGAAAGCATGTCATGCTGCCATTAGTGTGTTGTTTGATTG
Organism: Cetoscarus ocellatus; assembly: GCA_037902135.1. NCBI lineage: Eukaryota > Metazoa > Chordata > Actinopteri > Labriformes > Labridae > Cetoscarus > Cetoscarus ocellatus. Next base: position 2,235,160 of record JBAMNC010000904.1, on the reverse strand, counting down.
AGACCAAGACATCAGATTTTCTTGATTTTTTGATTGACGATGATTTAAACAAAAAAATCTTTCTGAAATCACCACCAGAGGGCTTACTCAGTGAATGGATCATGGTGCAAAGTTTGTGTGTCTTCTGCATGTAAAATATACTAATCAAAGACAATGCTTGTCACAGATGCAGATTTTTACAATTAAAGAAGCGATTGCGTTAAATGGAGACTTCCTAATGATTTTGTCTTTGATTAACTTTCTTTTAATCATATCAAGAAATACCCATTTTATGTGTCTTGCATGTTCATCTAAACAAAAAGACATTTGTTGGGACACTTTCTGTTTCAATAACAGTTTGATTGCAATAACCAGTGAACTTTAAGATGTTAAAACACAGGGCCATTCATGGAGCATACACTTTACATATTGTCAGAAGTGGTAAATTATGTAGGCTTCAACTAAAGGAATGTTAAGCTACATTTATTTGCAAAGTCCATGAAGAAACATGTTTCCACACTCCCCTTTCACTGGCAGTGCTGTCAGAGGGCTGCAATGTGCACTGGCAGAATAGAAAACTGAATAACAGATCCAAATTCAGTTTTTGCAAATGAAAGACGAGGCATTTATCTGGTAAGATCCCACAAAAAGTGTTTCATAGGGCAAAAAAAAATTGTAATATTGACTTTTTCAATGTCGTTCAATCTTAGTTTCAGCATAAAGGGAAAAACTAAGTCTTCAGCCATTTCACACTCCTCTTTTTGCACTGTGTCTTGTCCTTGGAAATGTTTGGCAGTGCACTTGTGAAATAATTTCACAGTCACAAAATTCAACAGGGAACTAAACGGGCAGCAAACTTAACATCTTATGTACAGTTAGCTCAAAATACTGTTCTCTAACAAACACAAAATACAGGTGAGAAGACAGATGAGAACTATACTTGAATCCACCTTAAGCCAATTAACCTTTCTGCAGCTTTTCAGCAAACATTGGTTGCTCCACTGCAAATCTGCCATGTCACGTTAAACCTCAAATGGATATGAAAGGAAAGGAATGTGAAATTTATGAGACGGGGGAATTTTTTTGATGAGTGTGTGCTTTATGACTACAGCTCAGATTCCAAAAAACAATTCTTGCTGATATAAAGGTTTATTTCAGTGGCCTCAGGACCCACCACCACCTTCTTAATGAGAGATTCAAGCCCAAGACACAATTAAGCTTAATTATGGAAACCCTGAAAGGACAAGTTCCCATACAAATAATTTTACATCATTTTCTCATTGCAACTTGTAATTGTTTATTATTTGTAACGGTAAAGAAATGATTCTTGCAAGGGGATTTCTGAAGAATAAACATTACCAATATTATGGTTATTATTCCAGTAGAACACCAAGTTTGAGGTCCTCTCTCTTCTGTTTTTTATACGTTTATCTCAAACTAAAAGTGTCCCAAAAGCAAACACTGTGGGAATTACTGTTAAAATATGACAACTGAGATAGGACAGACGGATGGGTGGATTATTCACCCCTTGGAGAAATGTGGGTATCCAGTAGCTCACAACATCACACAGTATTCTACACTGTAGAATAAAAATATAACATAAAATCATAAAGTATAAATAAATATAATAAACAAATATAAACATGAATTACAAAAAGGAAATAAATAAAAATAAATTTTAGTAGAGCTTCAAAATGCAAGAAGAAGAAATGAAAGCGAGAAAGAAAAAATTTTGAGCAGAAAAATTTACTGAAAACTGCATTTAAACTCAAACATGCTTTTGTTAGCTGTGGATTTCGTGTATTTGTTTTGTCTATATATATTCACACTGTCATTATCTCCTGATGGACAAGATGAAGAAGCCTTTTGTCTTTGAACGTGGTAGGATTGCTGGGCTCCATAAGCACAACCTCTCACAACGCCCCATCATGGCTGAGGTATGACGCAGTAAGACAGCCATTTTGAATTTCTTAAAGATCCTGAGGGTTATGGAACAAAAAAGTGGTAGACCCAAAAAAATTTCACCGGTACTAAGCCTGAGGATCCGACTGGCTGTCCGTCAAGACGAGGAGATAACACTTGAGATGTCTTCTATGCAGCACAGTGGAGGATGATCATCATGATCTGGGTTGCTTTTTCCTTCAATGGAACAACGGAGCTTCAGGATGTGCAGGGGCGTCAAACAGCGACTGGCTATGTGTGATGACTGGGTTTTTCAACAGCACAACGAGAATAACATCCATGTTTTTGACCATCCTGATTGTTCCCCTTGTCTTAATCCAATTAAGAACATTTGGGGATGGATGGAAACCGAAGTTCACAAAATGGACAATAGTTCTAGGCAGTCGATACCCTTTGTAAAGCCATTTTTAGCTGATGAACAGCATATTTCAGTTTGTTTTTAATAAATTGCTTACTCAAAATTTTTTGTCTCTCACTCCCATGTCTTCTTTTTGCATTTTAAAGCTCTATGTAGAACCTTCTAAAGATCCAACAGTGCAAAATGCAAATTCTTGCAATTCTTCAACTGGTCTTATGTTTCGATCAGCAGTAGACAGAATATCTATACCTATTTCGCTCTGTTAAAAAATCCTTGAAAAAATTCCTGGATCCACATTCAGATTCAGATCACCACCAAAATCTATATCAATTCTCTCTTGTCCTATGATCAATATTACCTGAACATTTCATCTAAATTATATTGGTATCGTCACGTCCTGGTGAGCGTATTCGTCATTTCCTGTTACAAATAAAGATTGATTGATTGATTGATTGATTAAATTAGAGTTTCTCAAGTGATCTTGCTAACAGAGGAACAGACAAACAAAAAAATGCAGTTAAAACAAAACCTCCTTTGCAGAGGAAATTATACTGTCATGACAACATTAAACAATGTTGTTGCATTGGTTCTTCGGTGGCTTAGTCTGGAAGGTTGCTTTACTATCAACCAAAGGGTCACGTGGTAAATCCTGGCTCAGGCTATCACATGAAGACTGACACTCTTGGGCAAGATGATACACCTCAAGTTGCTCCCACTGCTTTGTCAGTGGTGTGTAAAATGGGGTTCTAAAGGGCATAGACATTTTAGCTAATACTGAGAAACAACTTACACAGAAGCTCAGAACCATCAGTGAGTGAATGTGAGAGTGAATGGGCAGATGTAGCCTGCTGCGTAAAGGCATGTTGAGTGGTCAGAAAGATTAGAAAAGTGCTTTATGAGCTCAAATCCATTTACCATTTAGATCACATTTCTTGTCATATTGTGCAGACCAGCATTGCGATACCATTTCTCAAATTAACAGTGGGCCTTTACGAGTCTGCTCTCAAGCTATTGTTAAAATCTCATGTGCCACCTGTATTATTCTCCAAAATAAAACTGGCATCCAATGTGCCACTTAAAGTCTGGGATGTGCAATGTCCAGAAATCATAACAAGTTCAACTCATTGCCAATTTCATCTCCCATATTTCCTCTCATAGAATAATTTGGTTTAATTCTTTACTTTCTGAGGGGTTCAAAAACATTAAGTAAATTCCTTATTGCCTTGACAGCTGTCTAACACTGGCCCAGCTGTCATCTGCTCTCCTTACCTGCTGTTCACTTATTCTTTGGCGTATTCACTTCATTCATGTTACCTTTATTTGTGTTACAAGCACCACCTCAAGGAGACATGGAGTATTGCCATGCTGGGTAAAACCAAGAGAAAATCAAATTAAAGTTCATTTTTTGTCCCAATCCTAAGATTTATGAAGTTTAGGAGCAGATGTGGTTGAACACTTTAACAATAATAAAAATGGACAAGATTTCAATATTTTTCTGGTTTGTGCCTTGATGCTGGAGGTTTTCCCTAACTAATCTGTGAAAACATGAGACTGAGCCAGGTCGTGCACCGCTGTAGGAAAGCTTACATGATAAAAGACTGGTTAAGTGCGTCAGTAGTTTAAGAGTTTCTTATTTAAGAGTAGAAAAAAACATTTACTCAGAGAGATCTGTTTAAACACAAACTGGGATGTCATCCTATCTTTCCAATCACATCTCTTGGCTTATATTTGAGCTTGAATGTACCATCCATTCAGCCCCGGATGTAGCACACAAGCTTTGTAAATATCATTATGAACATGCACACACTGTGTCGTCCACACATTTCCTCCACTCGCTCCCTGCCTTATGCACATCCACACACGCGGGCAGGCAGCCATGGGAGGAGGGAATGCGAGGAATGCTCCAAACCCCGGGCTGGTGTTCTGACTCGTCCCAGACTTCATGCCGTCACCACCGGGGTCTGTGGCCAGACCTCCCTGTGCCAGACCCACTGGCTCCAACACCCGCCCAGGCCAGCCGAGCTGCAGCTCGCGACCCATAATTAACCAGCAAGCCGCACTGCAGCGCACATCATAACCTCCTACCCCTCCCCACGCTACACTGCAGGGGCCCCTCAGAAACTCAGGGGAAGAGTATACAGCCTTGCACCACAGGATGCTCTAAAGACAGTGGAGCAGGCCATATTGATGATATATCTATGTGCATTAACATCATTGTGTGTCAACACTCTTAATTATTTACTTTCAAGTGACATGAATTCACAAGGTGCATGTTAGCATGAAATGTTGGAGGCTTAATTATAGGCAGTGAAGCACTCTTGGCAAAGATCAAAGACGCAACGATAAATGGTTTCCTCCAGAGATTATGAACCTAAGGCACGATAACCAGAGGGATGGGAAATATTGAGTTTTAAAGAAACACTGATACACTTTCAATGCAGACAGTGTAAGACAATGCAATTTATATCAAAGTGATTATTCTGTATCAGAATAATGGTTGTTTTTACCTCATCTGACAATTGGTGATAGCAATGTTGAATGACCTGTTCCAAAAACAAAATTTACAGCAGGTCAAGTTCTCTGTGACAGATTCTTGACTAGGGACCGACTGATATGGATTTTTTAGGGCCGATTCCGATTTTTTTCCATCAACCTTAGCCGGTGACCAATTATGGACTGCCGATTTTCTTGGGCCGATATTTGTGGCCGATACTGCTTTTTGCTCCCTCAATTTACATGAAAAAAATGACATTATCAACTTTTAAAGGTAATAAATATTCAACCATGTACACAACATTTCTCTCATAGTTTAAGTTTTATCTTCCATCGATGTGATGGCTGCTCCTCCGCAGTGAGAGGCGCACCCCCTCCCCCCTCCACACACACACACATCAGCTGAGCAGACGCTGACTGAAAAACTCCGCTAACGCTGGATTGATAACGGCAGCAAACAGCTCTAAACACGTTTTCACGAAACACTGACACAATTTAGTACTACATATAAAACATTTCTCTCAACATTAAAGTTTGTCTAGTGCACGCTGAAGCCCTCTGATAGCAGACAAGGCTGCTCCACTCCGCTCTGAGGGAGAGAGCACACACACACATACAGACGACACGCATTTAACCTCAGCCCGGTGTTCGCTGAATTAAACTCCTACAAACACCATGGAACTGAATTGACAACGCTGACATTACTTAATCCTTAAACCGGTGTTCGTAACAGCTGTACGAATTAGCCTACAACTACATCAACAGCTCCCTAAATACAATGGTAAGCAATTTTGAGATGAAGCATTCAACAGCATTCCAGTTTTTCTGACCCACAAACTTAACTATATTTTCAAGCATGTATATTACATGCACTTGGCATTCATGTTTCCTATTTCAAAGTGGGTGGCAATATTTCAACTAAGTTTAACTGTTAGAGGCAAATGTAGCAGACTTTTTTGTTGTTTATAGATGTGGAAGGGACATGTTTAACACTAAAGGTTATATAACACAAGAAAAAGCAGAATATGGGCTCTTTAAGCTATTATCTGCTGGTTCTAACAATATTGCATAAATAATATCATGCATCCCTAGAATTACTGTAAATTAATTTTTTATATTCTATTTTGTTTAGGAGCTTTTCTTAATTACATTATTATCTATTTTATTTTTATTTTATCTTATTTATTTCATTTATATTTATTTATTTTTATTTTTGTTAATATCTATCTTTTTATATATCTTTTTATCTACTTTTGAAATTGCTATTGGAATCCTAATTTCCCCCGGGAGAGTTTCACAAAGAGATTAATAAAGTTCTATCTAATCTAATCTAAAATAATCTAATCTAATTTATGGTGATCTGGCATAGATTATTGTTAAAAAAAAAACATTTAAGGGTCTAGTTAGGGTGTCAGATATCCTGTTTATTTTGGCTGCTTTGCTTATGCTTGTATAAATATCACATCCTCATGAAATTACCATGAATGTCACTTTTGCATGAATGCACTGTGCAAAGGGCTTTGGGATGAATATTGTTCATTAAAAATTTGCTCAAGGAATATTTACATATAATATCATCACCCAGCTCTTCGATAAAGAAGTGCACAAGTGTATCTAAGTGTAGATCAGATGTAATGCCAAGGTACCTGTGATTCCTCCAGACTGGCATAATTATGGTGGAGATGTCTGGAGGCACATTTTGAGAAGTAAGCAGTGATCATCTTCATTCTTCTGGAGACTGTTCTCCTGTTCAGGCAGGACAGACCTTCATTTAGGGCGAGGTTTCTTCAGAGCAGCCAGCGGCTTTTGTTTAGGAATCTCGTGCCAGGCAGGTTTGGTATGCATGAGTTAAACAGTGGCAGAAGTAGCCAAGGTGAATGATTTATCTGGTTCTTTTGATTACCAAGCCAATGAGAGTTTCAATTACTATCTCTGTACACAATTTTTTTAAAGTAGCAACACAGCTCCATCAAGTGCCAGACATACAGTTGTAAACGCTCTTCTTCCCGGTCAGAGGAGCCTCCTTCCCACCGATGTGGGGTCATGGCTTGTAAATTTAACAGGGCTTCCTCGAGGAATACCTCATCCTTTGAAAGAGAAACGGGAAAATTACATGGTGGATGGCCCACTTGGTTTTTCACCCCCTCTTTCTTGCACTGTAATTTGCTTCTGGAGTGGGTTGGCCTAAAATAACCTTAACCTAATATTCACAGCATAGGGTGACTTTGAGAGATGCTGGAGGTCTCCCCTTGGGTGGCAGTGGATCACACTGGGCCTGTGGGTGTTTAAGAGATTGTTTACTTGCTTACCTTTCTTAAGGTACATCAAGCAAACATAGGCAAGGTACTCATTTGAACTCCCAAAACCTACCGCAGCTTGAGATACAGCTCAAAACATGCTCATCTGACAAACCAATTTTTCCAGAAGTCAACAGGTAGAGGCAGAACTGCATTTTAAAGGTGTCATGTGGTTTATGCTAGGGTTAGGCATTATAAACCAAAAACTATATGTGGGTGTGTGAGAGTGTTGCAAGACATTGCAAAGTTTGAAATGTCAACTAAAAATCAAAAGATGCTCTGGGATTATCAATCCAGGTTAAACCCAGACGGGCTAGATAATCTCCAGCCCCCCTGTGACTGTGAAAGGGACAAGTGGTATAAATAGTTTTGTGAAAAATGTTGTTTTAAAGAACAAAAATTACAGGAAAATTCTTTCATACTATCTGAATTGTACTAAACATAGAAAATATTTCCCAGTCCCTCCAAGAAATTGGATTTACAATCGCATCTATTGATGCATTTGTTAATGCAAATTCTACCAAGTCATCTGTGACTGTTCTGATGGTGATTGGTTAATCTCTGACATGATAAATTATATCATAGAAAGGCAAGACAAAAATCAAACAGAAGACTGGGAAGTTGTGCAGCATCCTAGATCAAGTCTTGACTGTCACTCACAATAACATATACACAAGAAGAGAAGAAACAACCACTTTTTGGAAAAAGGACTTCAGAAATCTTCATTAACTGTTTGATGTTTTGCACCACAGCATGGACAGCCATTCTACAAGGTATGTATTAGTTGTTCTTCAACTTATTAAAAGATAATTATTATCAGATGATATTTACCAGAAAATTATGATTTTGACTAAAATTAAAGCCTGTGGTCACTGATATGAATTGCAGCAGTTACATACTGAGTAAATGTTCTGATTCTTATTCCTTTTTATTAATTGTACTATTTCCAACATTTTGCCTATTGAATTAATTACAGTTTACCAATAATTGTGTTAATTCACATAAATAAAAACGTTATTAATAAATCAGCAAATTGTGTAATTTAGTTGTCCTTTTTGCTAAGCAAAGACACAATCAGTTGTTACTGCAAATGCCAAAACATAATCAGTATTGGTACTGGCCGATCTCACTGATAGGTGATAGTTATCTGCAGCAAAGAGCACCCCTAGTGTGAACTGTGGTGCAACATGAAGCAACTTCATGACTTTAAAAGCACTTCTACGCCAATAAACAACTTGTACAAGTTTTATTGCTCCTGTGAAGTCAATATTGAAATACAGACTCAAGAGACTGCAAAATAAATAAAGTTTTCTTCAATCACAACAACCATAAAAATACTAGGGCCCGACCGATACGGATTTTTTGAGGCCAATGCTGATGCCAATATTTGGCAGAAAAAAATACAGATTACTGATTAATTAGCCGATTAATTTAAAAAAAATATATATAAAATGAATTTTTTTTTAAATTGGGTGCCAAAACACTTACAACAATGAATATATGAATTACAGGCAGAACATTTTACTGTTTTACAATACTTTGTCCCTAAGTATTTGTTTAACTTCACAAGAGAGAGGAATTTTCAAGTACAAAAACATGCAGAAAAGCATTAAAACTCTGGGAATTTAATTATAAAACCTTAAAAAAGAGTCACTCTTTATCTTGTACTTCTTGTTGATGAAAAGAAGAGGTAGGTTATAGTACAGGTAGAACAACTTTTAAAAAGTTGTAAACAGGTCATTGTGAGAGGAAAGCAACATTTTTTTCATAAGCCTCTTTTATTTTTCTACTCTGCAACTTTCAAGAGCAAAGAACTTTCAAGTACAAAATAAAATAGTGGGCAAAACTGCAGTCAATTCCTGCAAAATAAAATAAATAACCTTATTTAAAATGTAAATATATAGGTGAATTATGAACTCTGTCTTGTCACATCTGCCTTTTAGTCCCAGAGTCCTCATTAGTCTATCAAAAGTAGGTTTTAGTGCAGGTAGAACCACTTTTTTTATTGTACACAAGGTAATATGTGTGAAGAAATCAAAATATTTTGTGGGACACTGCACATTTTGCACAAACTTCTTTAAACAGGCCTGATTAAAGTTCTCAGCTATGATGAAGGCTCCCCTTGTCTTATAAAAAAATATATCAGATGCACAAATTACACAGTTACTCACTTACCTGAGTTTGTAGTTACTGAATGAGAGAGAGTGTGTAAGGGGGGGAGAGACTGACAGCTATCACATCACAGCAGACATGGTAATAAAAAAACATCCACCTGATATCTTTGTGTAAAAACCCCACACTTCAAAAACAAGGTCACAATTGCGCTGAATGTATTGGCTCCCCCATTTCTCTCATCTTATGAAACTTAATCACTGACACGCCTCCGTTTAAAAGTTTGAATCCCTTCACAGCAGCAGCCGATGATTTTAAAGTAAGAGAGTTCACCAAAACATCGATTAGCTGTTTCATTTCTCACTTGAATCGCTCTTGCAGGTGTTTTCCTCTTATTGAACTGCATCAAGCTGTTGAGGGCCGTTTGCCCCTGTCGGCCACCGTAGTGCACCGTGAGTGTGCTTTGCGAAGGACTATTGTTATTCTTTCAATCGTACACCTCTTCTCAACTGTCCAACTGTTATCAGACCAAACGGCTTACATTCAGCGTCAGTTCAATATCATGGTTATACTGAATAGCAGTAATAAGACCACAACAACAACAACAAAAAAAACACGTGTAGTTTTTTTCCGCCTCTCATTTTCTAAATGATGGAAATCTGTCTTGGCGACGGAGAACTTTAACCTATGTGCTCAAATACACTCAGAGCATCAAAAAAAGTGGCTGGAACTGGCAAAGAAAAATGTTCCAAACCTTTTAGCGCAATTCAGACAGGAGTTCGGAGGAGTTTGTCTGCAATTTCTCCAAAATAAAAAGAATTAAATTACAAATTGCTAGGTATTTAGGATTTCGACTTTAGTTGCAATGCATAAAACAGGTATCAATATGGTTTAATTTTTACAAATATAATAAATGCTCTTTAAATACAATAAATACAATGAATAAAATGATAAAACAAAATGTGTCATTAGACCTGGCATATTATTCATCTTTTTGGGTTAAGCCCGCACTAAGTAAGATTCCGGCTTTCAGCTCTCTAGGGGCCTCTATGGTCACTGAGTGTAACTGCACGGTTGTAAAACAGAGCACCTCGCACCAATGTGCATTTGTTGACATACAGAGGGAGGAGAACTGAGCCGACAGGACGTCTCAACAGACAAATAAACCATGTGAAGAGAAGGTACAGTCTGATCATGTTTCTTTAAAAATAAATCACTTTTGAAGTGTCAGCTGTTAATTGTTAGCAACATGCACTTACAAGTCCAACAACAACAGGGCCAAATCAGCATCAGTCGGACATCCCTCCTCGTCTTTCGGCTCACACCAGCGAGTGAACGCCGGGCCAGTGTTTATCCCTGTCCGAGCATTTAGCTTGTTACTCTCCCGCTTTCTTTTTGTCATCTCCTCCGATAAAACTTCTTTCTTCGGGTTCTTCGCTTCTTCTGCCATAACAACTCTGTTTCGCTTCCTTCTTCTTCTTCAGCTTCTTTTAATTTCCGGCAGACTAGATGCAGCTAAGGCGTATTTCTGCCCTCCACAGGACTTTAGCGCTGATTAGTCAGCACAAACATTTAGCGTTCGCCTCGACTTCCGTCTTTTAAATGAATCAGGAAGGAGGGGGAAGAGACATATGCCGTAAAGCATTCAAAGCAGTTAAAATTTGTAGTTTTTCAGTGTGGAAGTGTTCCTACCATCCACACCGAAGTTACATTGTGCCAGTGAAGGTGATACAGACCCCCTCAGACCATGACAGAGGTGTCATTCAACCTGTTGTAAGGTGATGTACCATCACAATGACTCTAGAAATATTATATTAAGGCTGGAAAAACTATGTAGTGCTGCTTTAACAGAAACGATATCGATATGAAATTACCCTAAACCAATAAATCTTTAAAACTTAATATTCTGCCCAGCCCTAGTTCATAGCTTTTACTGTAAGTCTGCAACAGATCCTTGACATCCTGGAGAATGGATCCGCAGTCCTTTTTCAGCATTATTCCCTACGTCTCAACAAGAAAAACCACTAAACCCAATTTGATGGGCATCAGAAGAGAAATGCCCATGATCTCACTTGAACCAAAGTTTCCTACAGGCAGGTTTCCCATTAATCCAGGGCTCTACTCTTCTCCATCTCCTCATCGGATTTCCACCATCAGCAACCATGACGCCCCAGATGTTTATACAGACAAGGCTAGAGAAGTAATCGGCTGGATCATGGCTACAGGCTGCAGGTTTTAGATTCAGTATCCATAAATCTGACATTGATTTATGAGTTACTATTCATGGTATATGCTGTACGTTTGTACTTGTGCTGAACAGCAGTATTTGAGAGAAGTGTTTCATCTGTGATGTTTGACAAGTGAATCAGTGCATGTAAAAGTGAGGGCCCTATGTTTACTTCTGTAATTATTTGATTTACTGTGGGTTCTAATCAAAGTGTTTCTGCTTCATAGGATAATATGGATTTAAATTAAGTGCTAAACAAACATTTATTGGTAAGCTAGGACACATGCCTGCAGACATGTATAAAGCCTGTGTTTCCCCATGAAAGCCCTCCCATATACACACATGTACAAAGGAGCACACAAACACTCCCCTCTATCCCCCTTAAACCCCCAACATTCACTCACCCACCACACCACAGGCACCACACACACACACACTGGTTCTCATATGGAATATCGTGGGTGGCGCTGGACCGGTAGAGGGCTCTGTAAATAGCTCGGGAGCAACCCCTCCATTTGAGCGACCCAAATTTCCTTTTCTGAGGTCAGCTGCCTGGGCTGGAAGTGCTGTGCAGCAAGCCTTCAGTCGCCACGGAAGACCGCAACGGCCACGCTGACAGCACTTCACAGGGACCACGGCATTGGCAGGGTGACCAGATGGTCCTCTACACACATCACACTGGCACTCCGGGTACTCAGACACACACCTTAGTCATGGTGAGACCACATGAACCGGCGCATCTAGCCATGCATTCACGCACCTCCATATACATACATGTGTGAGGGGATGTGCATCAAAACACACTTGTATTATATGTTCACAAAGAGATAAATACAGATCAACCTACATGTACACAAAGCGTACATTCTGTCACAGACAGTCAAGGAGAGAGACAGCGGGTGGGAGGAAGTGTGTGGTACATGTTTGTGTGTTTGGGTTGTCTGAGTGTGTGGGAGGACATTAGTTTGCCTTTCTGTTTGACTGTAAGTATTTCTGACACTGGTTTGTATCATATATGTGTGTACGTTGGGAGAGTAAAGCTCCACAGATGAGGGGTGGAAAGAAATGTTGAAATGGAAGAGGTCTTTACCACCACCACTGCCACATATCAGGTCGATTTCACAGTCAGGCTTTAATCCTGCAGGTATTGTGTATATTGGTTCAATTGAAACTCGGCCATTTGCAGCTGTGGAACTGATTCCAGGGTTCAGATTACTGACACTTTAAAACTGAATACGCTTCCATAAGTTAAAAAAATGTTGGTTTTATGTAGCAATCAGGCTGTTGCGGGTAGTTTACAGTGAGATGTAGCAGAGTGGACTTTGGCTTTAAAGAGTGAGATATTTCCACACAACGTTCGATACGTGATGCAAACTTAACATAGAAAATCTTCTAAATAGTAGGATGCATTTTGTTAAACTACTTGAAAAATAAAACAATATGAACACTGAGACTTCAATCACCACTAAAACTGCCACCAAAACACGCCACCTGAGGCTATCCAATATTTGCCCCTAATGACTTGCATGGAGCCACTTGAGAGCTAAAATGCACTGAGACACAAAGCGAGCAGACCATGCTGGAGGTTTACTGTTAACAGCTTTTCTCCATCACTGTCACTACCATGCATTTACATTAAAATGGCTGTATACTGATACATGGAGATGAAAATGTTTGTTTTGGAAATATTGTCTGTAAACATGGCATCGTCTCAAGAAATGTGTACTTCCACATGAAAACATTTGCATATATGCTTAAAAAAAACAGAATAAAATAAAGAATAAAAATACTAATTAAAAAATATTACAAGGAGGTGAATATGACTAAAACTATTTATTTTGATGGTATGAAGCTGCCTTTCTCAATAGGGGTGCCGTGGTGCCTAGAGTCCGATAAAATCTGTTATTTTTTCCCAAATTCCGTTTTAGTTTTTCCCATATTCTTTTTTTTTTCAGGTTTAATTTATTGAGAATTCATTTTTTCATATTTTACACAAAATTAACCCCAAGACACTGTACAAAGTAGGGGTGCACGATAATTATCGAGTCGATAATTATCTGCCAGATATTAGGAAATTATCATTCTGATAAATCGGATATCATAAAATGGCCTGGATAATAAATAATACATATTTGTCAGCACTGCGAAGTGGGTCGTTCATTTAATCAAGCGCTCTCACTCATACATGAGACTTGAGCGCCCTGCAGTGAGTGCTGTGTTCAAGAGGCATCAGTATAATTAGAAAAAAAACTTTCTGACTGCAAAAATTCATTAGAATACTCCCTCATGTCAGAAAAGAACTCAACTCGGTCATAATTTTGGTAGTTGCTGACTTATCGACAGTATATTACCCATTACCCAGAGGGTTATACATAAACCATAGAAATATGAACATAAAAAGGTCAGAAAAATGACTCGCAAACCATGAACAGGTAATTTCCTGCACCACCTGAATGAAGCACAGCGTGCATACGTTTGTAAACTGAGAACATGGCGTCAGCAGTGTGGGACTTTTTCAAAGTTTACGAGGAAGATATTTGTAATGAATGCTCCAAGCAAGTTCCATGAGGAGTGAATAATAGCACAAGCTTTAATACTTCAAACCTGAAAAGTCGCCTGAAACATAACCATCACTTCAACGGAGTTTTGAAAGCGTATGAGGACGCCAGCGCCACTGAAGACAGTAGCAACATAAAGCTAGCCATAAAGAAGCCATCTGGATTTATACCCATACACAAGACTTTCAAAAAATCCAAGAAATTTGCCAGAGATGACACAAGGGCTAAAGCTATCAGAGATTTAATCACGGAAATTATTGTGCTGGACAACCAGCCCTTTACCTCGTTGAAGACAGAGGCTTTTCTCGTCTCATTAATCACTTGAAACCGCAGTTTACAATGCCAAGCCGCCGCTACTTTTCTGATGTGTGCTGTCTAGCAAAGTATGATGTGATCGCCAAATACATTCATACGTTGACTAACATCAATGTAAACAACATAACTTCAAAAAGATGTATTGACTTGTGATGTCAGCCCTGTAAGCATGATGAGTCTGACCGCGCAGTGGTCGAATACAGACTTTAAAAGGTAGAGTCTGCAGGATTTTCTTTAAAAATAAAATATCAACTTTTCCAGGAGAAATCCTGCTTCATCGTCTCCTATGGGTCTCTATTGATGTATGATGGTGTCTTTGTTTACCTCACTCCCCTCCTCAGCCTTTATTTTGATGTTTTGGTTGCCTTGGGATGCTTTTGGGCGGAGAGTAGGCTGGGATACCCCAGACAATCACAGCGCGCCCAGTGCACAAGCGACTTTGAGTATATATATATATATATATATATATATATATATATATATACCTGCATTGCAGTTCTAGAGGCCTTTATCTTTTATATCAACTAATGCACCTTATTTCAATAAATGTTTATTTGAAATATCAAATAGATTTGTTTGATATATTTCAGCAAATGCTTGAAAGGCTTGCTAATAGTTTTCATATGAAAAAATAAATATCTTCATTTATAGAGTCAAAACTGTTTTTGGTTTGTTAATAGTATCGATGTCATGATATGTCTTAGGTCCACTTTTGCTCATTAGTCTTTTTTATCTCCAGGTATGTTATCTGTTATTGGTACTGGTATCGGCCTTTGGAGGCAGAAAGTTATTGGTTATCACTAACTCTTCAGGTGGTCCTCACACATACTGTATCTTCAAGGGTCCAGTCAACAGTATGTTGACAAAATTTGCTGAACATTTGATCACCTGACACATAATAATCATTGAGAAAGTGTTCTGCCCTGTACTTTGTTTTGAAGTTTTGTAGGTTTTTTGCAAACTTAGCCAGTGTCTCAGGCGGCTGCTTCGACATGTTTGCATTGTTAATGAGGGGAGGAGCAGGGGGAGGGAAAAAGAAGCGTGCATTGTCCCCATCATTAGTGACCCCCCTTAGAGCATTTCCTGAGAGATACGTTCCTTTTCATTCCAAAAACAGAAGTTTTTACGTAAAATGTCTTCCATTTCCATGACATTCCACGTTTATATTGAATTCTACTTTTAGTTTAGTTTATTGGTTTATAACAGGACAGCATGCAGTGACATAAATTATTCCAGAGAAATAAAAAGATGGCTGCACAAGATTTAGCTGAGAAGCTAATTATGTTGAAATGCTGAGTCAGCATTTCAACATATTGTTATCCGACTTTATTCTTCTTCATCTTCTTATTCTTCCCTAAACTATTTGGACCTTTTCACAGCTTTCAAATTTGCACAGATTTTCACAGAAAAAAACCCAGCAGTGCAGCATGTTGATGAGATTTGCGCTTGTATTTTTCACATGTGTAACTGTTACAGTTTTTACAGTGAAAATGATTTTCAGCAGATATTTTCCCATTGAAATGAATGGGAGACTTATGCAGTTCTGCTGAAAAGTGCTTCAACTTTCAGGCTGTACAGCTTCGGCATACTTCCACCTACAGACTTCATTCTTGCTTTGACAGATTCACTGACTTGTTAACTATTTTTACATGTGTTCAGCTTTTTGCTGTCTTCTACAGTTTTTGAGATATCACTGTTTAAGCAACACTAAGTTTGGAGGATTTCTCTGTTCTTAGAGCGTGTCACGTGACCTGTTAGAGCGTGAGCTTCGCCTAAAGATTCCAAAATTTGTAGCCAAAAAAAACGCGATAAAAGCCTCAAACTTTACTCAAAAGATATGATTTATACATCAAAATAAAGGTACACTTCTCCTCTTTCAGCTGAAATTTGTTTCAACCTCTACATTGACATCGTTTTGTCTCAGTGAGCTTCAGAGCTACGGGTATCCCGCAAAGTCCTCCGTCCGTTCCCATTGAAATAGTCCTCCCCAGAGAGCTGATCGACTCACTTTGAAGGCCGTTTTTAAACTGCTCTCGTGTCAACAATTTCTACAGTACAGACATGAAACTTACATCAGTCATTTCAGCTGCTTCTTGTGATGCTCACGGGGCAGCCCTTTATTTGATAGCTATCACGGTTTTGGCACAGCATTGGCCCGTATACCCGGAAGTACCCAGCTTGACTTCACCGTTCTGTACAAACATTATTACATAGTCTGCTACTGTTTTAGCGGGTGTTTCTGGCAAATTATCTGAGCTGTTGGCTGAGTGGTTAACACAGTCGTCATTTTATCCAGAGACTGGGGTTCGGTTCTTGGTGTAGACTATTTTTTTTACTATCATGCATATTTCAGAACATACGTAAACACTTGCTACTCATTACAGTCCTTGCCATTTTAGCCCTCAAAAATTCAGGGCTGCCAGCTGTCATGCATTGCTCGTGAGACACACTCTCTCACTCTCCGGCTTCACCCCAACTTCGTCTCCTCATCTTCTCAGTGTACAGCGTCATGACACAGACATGCGAAAAGGATTCTGGGAAATGTAGGCTGATGTACGCCGACACTATACGACAGCGCCAAGTCCGCTCTAAGCACTGCTGTCACACAAAACACTGCTCGCCATGTATTTTCACATCGACATTAAATGTCACACCAGATCCGTCTCTTCATGTTACTGCTTTGCAAAGTCAGCTGGCCGTCGTCCTCACTGTACAGCGTAATGACACAGACATGCGCAAAGGATTGTGGGAAATGTAGGCTGGTGTACGCCAACAGCTTCACTTTTAAGCCCGTTTTTAAACTCCACTTGTGTCAACATTTTCTACAGTACAGACACGAAGCTTACATCAATCGTTTCAGCTGATTCTTGTGATGCTCACGGTGCAGTCCTTTTTTTGGTTGATATCACGGTTTTGGCACAGGATTAGGTCGTATACCCGGAAGTACCCAGATTTATCATCGACCCAGATTAAATGCCACACTGCCTCCGCCTCTTCATGTTAGTGCTTTGCAAAGTCAGCAGGCAGAGCAGCTCCTCTTCCTCGTCCTCAGTGTACAGCTTCATGACAGAGAAATGGAAAACAATGCCCAAGGTTTGTGTTTCACATTCATTTCACAAGAAAATACTATGCGGTAGTGCGCTCGACTATGACAGCTCTGACGCCCGCGGAAATTCCGGAGTCCCGCGGAGTCTGCTCTGCTCACAGTCCGCCAGACTCTGGGTGCATACGCAGGTATACGCCATGTACCCACTAGAAAACGCCCCGTACCCACTAGAAAACGCCCCGAAATACCATATAACCACAACAAAATGCGCAAGGATACGTATGGCAGCATGTTTGTGTGACTTTCACTTTCTCTCAGCGTGTGTGTGTGCGCTCCTCCGTCTGCCAGTAAGCGTAAAGACGCAGATAGACGCACATCGCAGGGACAGTGAGGGATCATCAGTCACTCTGTGTGATTTTATCATTCGCACGGTGTCTTGACAGCTCATGTGCTGTTTAAGTGAACACAAAGACTTTGAAAACTGACGATTCAGCCTTTCATTCATCAAAACTCTACATTCTTCATCAGTCCAGCTCTTGTTTTCACTCACTCACCGTTTTCTAAATAATAAATTCATCCTGAGGTTTCCTCCATCACTTATTCTCCATGATATCAGAACAATCTTTGAAGGATCAAGCTTCAAATACAGTCTACTAGTGGAGCAGTTCCCAACCTGTAGGTGGAGGCCCATTGTCGGGTCTCAGAGCTGTTTTCAGTGGACGGTGTATTAATCTGGTCAAATTGTGGTAAAAATGTCTTCAGTGTATGGAGGCCCTAAGAGGACAAACATCCATCAGAGTATGTCAGATTATACCCACTAGAATAAACCAGACTACACACAAATATTACACTGTTTTACATTTCTCTACTCAAATATTCCTGTCCAGATTTACAAATTCATGTATGTAGGCTATTATTGCTTTGAGTTTGATGTTCGAGTATAGATTTGTTGATTTAAAAATGAAGTAGTGACAACTTTGACCTTGAGCAGATCAAGTTTCTAATGACATTCTGACCGTTAATGTCCACTCCTCATTGTCCCTCAATGAAAATCACCTCTGTTTACATTAATTTTCAAGTCAGATGCTTTTATACTGAATAGTTCTTAGTGTTGTGGACTTGTATCCTACAAATTGATGCCAAAACATTTTTCATTTACTAAAGGAAAATGTATTCTGGGCTAATTATGCATATTCAGTTGCACTTCATAATTTAACCCTTTAAAGCCCGAATGCACAAATAATAGCCAGAACATTCTTTTTTTTTTGGAGCTGAAATGTTTATTTCACTTCCTACTGAAATCCAACAAAATCACAATTTCTATAACATTTAACATATATATATTTTTAGCAGCAGAGTTGCTGACTCGCCCTCCAGGGGCCTGGGTTCAAATCCTGGTGAAGGCAGTTGTACTTTTCAACTGTGTGTCCAATACAGACTGCTGATTACCACAGCTCCTTGCTGTATGCATCTGGCTGCTGTCCTCTCAGTCTGGATGTCACAGGCTGTCAGTCATTCAACCTTTCACTTCCATACAACTTTATTTTCCTTTCTTTAGAATGCACATTTGTTAACATATTTGACACTTCTGCTACTGATTACAGTCTTTGTCATTTTACCCCTCACAGATTTCACTCTTATAATCATTGATTACAACTGCTTTATGGTGGCCAAAAATTTATGCAGCTTTCTGTAATTTTATTTCATATTTATTCATTTTCAGCTTTCTTTCACAACTGTAACCATTTTGATTACACATTTCCCACATTTGCAGCTGTGCTTTACTGCTTCCAACTATTTTATGTCACATTTTCACACTTTCAGCTTTGTTTGTATTGCTTTTAGCCATTTCATTTCACAGTTCCAGCATTCAGACTCAGCATTTCAACGCATTTGCTGCAAGGAAATGCAATTTTTCTAGTTTCCATCTGTAGTCCTTACATAAAAAGAGACATCATAAATAGACAAAATTCCGTACAAATTTAAAACAGACATCATAAATAAATAAAACTCAGCACAAATTAAAATACACAAGCTAAATACCTTGGTTGTAAAATTGTCCAAATAAAGGTAGCAAGAACAGTCATTTGATTATATTACAGGGTGCATTATAAGGTGTGGTCGTAGCAGGTGCCTGTCACCTCAAAAACGGGAGGTACACACTGCACAGGCCTAACATTAGCATTCAGACAACTGGTTAACGATCAATACATGTATACAACAAACCTAGTGAAAGAGTGGGGGATGAGGGAGTGGGTACCACTCCCTCACAGGTACCAGATGGTAACCTAGGCACAGAAAAGAAAAGGCAGTTTTGCGCTTTGGAACGCTGCAGTCCCCCCTGGATACCGATCTTAGGGTTCTACATAGAACTTCGGAGCGAGGCTGCACAAAGTTCAAAGGAGGGGGGGGCCGCGTTATAAATGATTTCGTGCACAAGACGGATATTTGAAAACATGATCAGGTTGTCAAGGCTCAGCATTTTGTGTTTAGAAAGTATACTACAGTGATGGTGCCGCTGAGGCTGCTTATCAAGTATTTTCAGGGATTGGTTGTATAGAGATCTTACTGGATTCACAGCTGTCGTGCTGGCCTGAGACCAGGATGATATACAGTACAGGATGTGCGACAGTATCATAGCGTTCAAGTAGGATTTTGCAGCTTCAAGAGACAGTGAATTACGAATGTGGGGGAAAGTTTGCAACATTAAATTTGAGTATGTTGCACATTTTTTTAATATGTTTTTTAAATGTCAGAGTGGAATCTAAAATGACAGCTAGATATTTACATTCTTCGACGTTTTTTACTGTCTGACCATTCACAGAGACATTCGGACGACTGGTGGACATTCGTTTATTAGAGAAGTGCAAGGTAACTGTCTTTTCTGCGTTCAGCGTGAGGCATGAGTCACTGAGCCACTGTGCAATTTTTCCCATAGCTACAGATAGTTTGGCTGCCACTGTGTTGGCATCTTTTCCATGTGTGAAGATAACCGTGTCATCGGCATACATCAGTGTCTCTACATCATCACAGACAGATGGAAGATCATTAATGTATAAACTGAACAGTAGAGGCCCTAGCACGGAGCCTTGTGGTAACCCTGTGGTGCAGGCTCTCTGGGTGGACACCTTATCCTTGATCCTCACACACCGGGTGCGACTGCTGAGGTAAGATTCCAGCCAGGAGAGAACACTGGGTGAAAGGCCGAATGGGACAATTTAAAAAGTAACAGAGTGGTTTACAGTATCAAAGGCCCTACATAAATCTAAAAAGACAGCCCCACCACACCTCCCTTGTCCAGGTTAGCCTTAATATTCTCCAGGAAGAAGCAACAAGCAGTCTCTGTAGAGTGATTTGCTCTAAAACCAAATTGCATGGGGTGTAACCGACACGTGTTATTCAGGTGTGCAGATAACTGCTCAGCAACTACTTTTTCAGCCACCTTGGATATGACCGGAAGAATGCTAATGGGTCTGTAGTTGCAAGGTTCATGGCGGTCACCAGATTTAAAAATGGGTGTTATAATGGCGTCGGTGGCGCAGCTGGATAGTGCGCTTGGTCAGTGATCGGGAGGTTGCAGGTTCAAGCCCAGCTCCGGGGCAACACATGGCGATGTGTCCTTGGGCAAGACATTTAACCCCAAGTTGCTCCCACTGCTGCGTCAGTGGCGTGTAAATGGGTATGAAAGGGCGTGAAAGTGTTAGCTGATACTGATGGATAACTAACAAAGAAACTCTGAACCATCAGTGAGCGAATGTGAGAGCGAATGGGTGTGAATGGGTAAGTGTGACCTGCGGTGTAAAGCAGCTTTGAGTAGTCAAAGACTAGAAAAGCGCTATATAAGCTCAAGTCCATTTACCATTTACCATCTTAAGAGAGGAGGGAAACATACTCTCGTCGAGCGATCTGTTTATTACACATGAGATGGGAAACACTAATGTGTCTTTGTGCTTTTTTATAAGAACTTGGTCAATTCCCCAGGAATCTTTTACTCTGGAGTTGGAGAGAGAAGATAAAATTTTGGCTACCTTAAGTTTACTAGTGTAGACGAAATTTAAACAGGGGATTGCCTCCGTTAAAGTTGTTACTGGCTGTACTTTTTCAGGGGACCTGCTCAACGCCAGGACAGAATCAATAAAGTAATCATTAAATGTGTTTGCCACCTCTATACTGTCTTTCTGGGTGTCTTGGGTTCCTGATGTTGTGGCAGAACTAGTCTGGCAGTTTTTATAGAGCTCTACTGGTACACTGTTATCTCGCTGCTTGCCTGACAATTGATCAATACATTGCCATAAATTTTTTGGATTCCCCTTGGCTTCCTTAATAATGTCAAGAAAGAAGCAAGCTTTAGAGTGTCTGAGCTGTCGGGTGACTTTATTTCTTAGACTATTATAGATCAGCCTGCCCGTTATTAGGCCTGATTTTAAAGATTTCTTAAGCGCTGCATCTCTTTGTTTCATCAGTAGCCACAGCTTCTCGCTGAACCAGGGTCGATTCAGTCGGCGATTGTGTTTGATAGGTGCCGTTCGTGTATATTTCGCCATTACATGTGAAATATTTTCTCAGAGCACCTCACAAGCCTGCTCACTGCTTTCCGCACCAGCAATACTATCCCAGTTCATAGCATTCAACTCATTGTCAAGGTGCTGCAGATCTCTTTTAGGTATAAAAGAGGAGTAAGTCCTCTCTTTGCATTTATTTGGGTTTCGGTACCGAGTTTTGGGTAGCGTGCGTGATACTAAAGTAAGGTTGTGATCTGAAATGCCTGTGATTAGGTAATAGACTTTGCTTATACGATCACTTTTGTTGGTGAAAATCAGGTCAAGCAAGGTCTTAGAGGACTGAGTTAGTCTGGTTGGATTCACTACCATCTGGGTTAGGTGGAATTGAGATGCTACGTTTTTTTGTTTCTTTCGTCGAGTTTTGTCCAGCCAGTTTGAGTTAAAATTTCCCATCAAGAGAACTTCTTTGTTGTTGCATACTTTAAGAATTAGTTTCAATTTGTCAAAGAAAGTGTCTTTTTCGTTCGGCAGCCTATACATCACGATTATACAAAGGACATCTCGGGAGAGAGGGATACAGTAACTCCAACACATTCTAGGTCGCTCTTCTAAAAACATTATATCCTGGGATATTAAAAATACCGGATGGAGTTATTGGTGTCAGCCAAGTCTCTGAAAGTCCCAGGTAGTGAAGATTGAACCTGTGAAGAGTTTTTCAATTTGTTCGGTGTTTTTCAATTTGTTAATGTCCAATTCGGTGATTCCGTCCACAATTCCGTGATCACGTATTTTTAGAGTCCTAGGTGCTCTGGGGTGCCTTCAAAATATATAAAAATCCAGCCAAGTGTTGTTGTGATTATGCAGGCTAACATCAATAAACTTTATGCAAAAAGCTTACCTTTTTGTTTTAGCTGGCAGATGTTTATGAAGTGTGCACAAATGAACTTAAGTAGCAGCTTGCAAACAAGCTTGCATTTTTATTTTCAAAACTCTGAATCTTAGACCTGACCTATATTATCCAGTTGCACCACAGCAGTGAGAGAAGACAGAATGATGATTTTATTTGTTTAAAATGGAAGTAATACAAGTAATGATGAAGTCTGTGACATTGTACATGACAGGCTGCAAGGCTAGCTACCTCGTAAGTACAATAATATGAAGGCTATGCGCATCATCCCGAACTCTGGATTCCCAACATGATAATTTACAGAAAAGATTTGCTGCATAAAGATGTCAGATAACAACCTCATGTGTGTGTAAGTTGGTATACAGAGGGATGTAGAATATTTCCTTTTATTATTTATTTTAATTTTGAAATAAATATACAACTTTATTAAATTATCTTTTTCATGACATTTTTAAGTGGGCTAACTTGAGGTTTGTTATATTTCTTAATGGTGCTACATGAAAAAAAGTAGAGAATCGCTGATCAAGTGGCTAGGGACTGTTTAAAAAAAATAATTTCTTGTTTTTTTAACCTGTGCTGAAATAAAGTCTCTTCTAAATACCTTCCTCTTTTTCTGTTTCTTGCTGTTAGAAGTTGCACAGCCAAAAAAAATGCTGTTTGGCACAAAACTCACACAAACACTTGTGTTTACACACTGGTCTTTGTAGAAGATTAAAAAAAGATTATATGATGTGTTAGTTATATAAGAGTCATAGAGGTGTTGGTGGATGGGAGTCAGGCTAGCTATTTTCCTTTTTTAAATCATTTTGCTGAGCTAACCACCTGCTGGCAGTAGCCTCATATTTAGCATTGAAGAAGAGAGTGGCACCATTTTTTTCATTTAACTCTCAGAAAGAAACGGAATGAGTATAATTGTAGAGATTCAAAATTATGTGCCAAAGCCATAGTTCTGTAGTAAAACAGAAAATGAAGATGAGAGATGAACTTTGCTGTAAGCTCAAAGCTGTTTTGTGGATTTCAATCGCAACTTGAAAAATCAATTTGAACAGTGGAAGTTCAAATTACAGGCAGCACTGTGGCTCAAGTCTTTGGCTGATAAAAACTACAAACACACATTTTAGTCACAATAAAATTGAAACTGAGTGAGCAGAATTAGAGACATGTTCTTCCATAGTAGAGATAGAACTGCCAGCATTTATATTAAATTCTGTTTCCAGCTAGCTGAAGCCAAAAGTCATGCCCTCACAGTGCCAATAAACAGTTAAAGTGCCGTTCTCAGAGGTTATTGCACCATATCGTGTCCAGTGTCTCTGCCAGAAAACACACAGCTCTTACTCAAAACTAAAATTAACCGTGGGAGACACTAAAACATGGGGCTTTGGGCAGCAAAGGTAGCAAAAACAACAGTGACAAGCCCATGATTCTCTTTCAAAGGCTTTCTGTTTGCAGTGGAGGGACTGAATGTTGCCTTTCTCATCAGCCATTTTTACCCCAGACAATATTTTATAAGACCTTCAGAGAGGACCTTTCGCTTCCTTTTCCTGTGGTTTGGCTCAGGCCGAGCTGTCGGGAGAGGAGAGCAGCCAAACCCAAATGTAGATGCTCAACTTGGCAGACTTTCCACAGAGTGTCCTGACCAGACAAAAGCAGGGAGAGAAATACAGCCATTTATTTATATTCCGCTGTGGTTTTGCGTGTTGCGTCCTAGACTTCCAGACCCCGGCTTAGATATTCAGACTGAGGATGAAGACAGATGGATGGCTTTCCATTGACATACTTTAAGGAAGCTTCAGGATTAATGTCAGATCCATATGTGTTAATTGAGTATGAAGCTTTTGATGCATAGCCCACTCTATCCCCGCCTCATCAAAAAAAGGAAATGACTATTGATTATGATGGCATGATGTTAGTTTGAGAAATAATCACAGCTTCATGAATGACACAGTTATCATGCAGTAATTTGGCCTGTTGATACTTATTAGGATATACTCCAGAGTTCCTGCCTTTGCCTTGACTGTCAAAGCAATTTCAGGGCTTTCCACAAACACCAGCGGCCAGCCAAACAGCAGACCTCTCAATCAAATTCAGATGACTTCTTTCTCCTATGATTTTCTTAACCCTTAAATGGGCAAGAATGCATGAAAAATTATAGAAAATAATAAATTCCTTTAAATTCGATTGCATCTATGGTGAGAGAAAATCTAATGGATTTTATTTTTCACTCAAATCTGGAAAATCACTTGTTCATTTAAATTTGGATATCACACGACATACTATGCTTACAGTATTTTTACATTTTGATGCATCCCCCATCTTTCACTCATTGTTTGCATACAAGATTAAAAAGGGAAATAACGAAAAGCACTCCTTCAAATGAATAAACAAATACATTTTAGAATTTAATCCCTGTGGTAACCCATTACAAGCATTTTTCCAACAATTTGAGAAGCTACGGCTCTTGGACTCTGTCCATAAAATATGTACACGTTAAGTTAATCAATTTAACCTGCAGCCAGACCCCCTGGCTGATTACTTCTCCCCTTTGGCTGACTGTTCAACATGTCTGTCAAAAGCCCAACACTTTATAGTTGTCTGTTCTAAACAGTGCTGAACAAATGCAGTTATCATAGCTACTATTAGACTTTCATTAGATCCCAAACACGTAACATCACAAAGACTTTCTTAAGTCATTTTAATTTGCTATTTATTGCTTGCTTAGGTGATAGAAATAAAAATAATCTAATGATACAGTGCCAGATACTTAATATTAACAAAGGCTCCTTCCACCATTAAAGTAATGGAAGAGCTCCTGGCAGCTTTTAATTCTTTCCATACTGCTTATTAGTTTTAAATGTTCAGAAGACAAAGTTTACGGTTTCCTCTAAATCATATTTACGACAGACAAGCAATTTTAATATTTTTATCTTTGATGGGAAACCCATTGAAATGGTGACCTCCTTCAAGTATGCGGGCTTTGGATTAATGGCAAGTTGTCATTTAATATATGTGCAGGTCAGCAAACGCATTCGTAAGCTCAAAGTGAAAATTGGCTTTTATTTCAGAAATAAGTCCTACTTTAACTTTAATGCCAGGAAAAACTTGTTGAAGCTTTATGGCTGACTCTTATTGATTATGGTGACACTGCATTCTTCATCATGGACATCATTATCAGCTCATGGGATATTCTCATCTACAAAGCAATACTTGGTAAATTACCATTGAACCTCTGCAACCTTCTTTATTTCAGCTCTACTGATTACCTGCTGTGCTCCTGTAATTTTTTGCTCTGTACTGTAGCCTGAGCTCTTGCAGACCTGGGAAAGAATGCCTTTTCTCACAATGCAACTACAGCATGGAACAACCTCCAAAAACAGCTAAAATTAGATTAAATGATGTCCCTAAGCAAGTTTAAGAGGATGATAAAGATTGTGGTGACAAAGAAATGTAGCTATTTTTCTTGAAAGGTCACTGTACACTTGAAAGCCTTTCTTAAATTGTTGTGAATTGTTGTGCTGTTTTACTTATTTATGTGTCCTATGACTGGCACAATGATAAGTGAAGTTGATTTTTGGTGTCTAAAAGGTATCTGTATAAGCTCTGCCATCAAAATAACTGTTTTAACAATAAGACTGACTTTATCAGTCTTCTCTTGATATCTCACTTTCAGCCAGCGATGTCGGCACTATTGACAAACTCCTCATGTGCATACAAGACCATTTACTGCTATGTATCACCCAGCCCCCATACCTGGCTATGTCCCCTCAGGGCAGTGCTGTCAGGTTTTTTTTTTTTTGGCAGTTATATTTTCTAGTGCCATGGGCCTCCAGCAACCCTGCTTCAAAAAACCTGAACTATCCCTTTACACTGGCATACCTGGTGTCACTTTGTTTACAGTTCATGTGGGTCATTCCAAAAACAAGTGATTAATTAAGAGTGACTTCACAAACTGCTGTTACTTGTGACATTGTATAATCGGTCCATCCCTACTCAACACAGCCTTCTTAAGACAAACTGCTGTAGGTCGATCTATCAGAACAAGTTAGGCTTGACGACAGATTATCCCTCTGTAAATACTTGACATTTTGTATGATGATCTGTAATCGCAGCAGCAGGAAAAGTATGAAATTCGAGCATTGCCAGAATTACTAGCTTCAATTTTTTTCAACGGGGGATGACCTCATTGCTGTCAGCTGAGGTATGGAACCAATTTAGAGGATCTCCCCTGAATTGCTTGTGTGTTCTGATTTGTCAAGACACATCTTAAACACATCTGGGCCCTCCTCCCTTTCAGCTGTGTGTACTACTGGGGTCACTCTCTGTATACAAAGAAGGGGTTAGAATTAGGGGTTAAAACAAAACCTGAAAATCCTCCAAAAGAAACTTCTCTAACTCACACCTCATGCCTGTTTCTATGTGGGAGAGCTCATAAATGAGCCGACCAAAGCTATTCCTATATAGGTTTTGATGTAAGTAGAGGGGGAGGGCTATATATGTTCACACACAAACACACACATACACACACAGTGGCTGCGGCTAAAGCTAGACCTCTCCGGTCAGGAGCCGGTGCCAAGAGCAAGCAGAACAGTGGAACACTGGGAGTCTTGTGCCTGGTTTTGGAGCCACTGGCTTTCTCCCGACCTTGCTTCAAAATACACTGCGGCTTCGAGGAACAGCACTCTCAGCAGTAGGGAGGCCAGGCAGGATGGAAAATTTAGACGCAACAAGAAAGAGCAAAGGGAAAAAGAAAAAAGAGGAACAGAGATGCAGGCAAAATTTATGTGCTCATTCACATTTGCGGCCGTGAGCTTTTTCTTAATGCTTCTAACACACATACTGTAAAAGGAAAAGCTCTCACAGAAAATCTCAAATCTGAAAGTGAAAGAGAAAAAGTGCAGAGTAACAGTAGTTTGTGACTCTCCAAACATTACTGGGATTACATGTTGCAATGTGATGACAAGCTGTTATGTGATGACAACCAGATGTTTAGAAATTCTGGGCTGTATCATATTTCATTTACTTTTCTAGCATGCCTAACTTCAAATCAAACTGAAACTACCACCTCACTGTTACTTTCTTTCATAGGGTGTTCAAGTATTCATCAGTTTAAGAACAAATAAGGGCCCAGAAGAGGGGTTGGGGTGTTTTTTTGTGATAGTATTCATAGAAATGTTAAAGGCAAGGCATTAACACGAGGATCAGTGACTTTAACCATTAAAACTCAAAATCTATTAAGTTCATTCTTTAGTCGGACATTTGCAGCATTAGCGCAAATTTGACAGTAACCCCCCCCCCCCCCCCCCCCCCCCCCCCCAGAGGGTTCAAGTGATACCATATTCACAACAGGTGGTAAACATGAGAGTCAAACACCTTGACCTATGCGATCAGTGTCTGCACATTTCAGCCCCGAGTCAGAGAGGACATTTGTGCCAAGTCCAAGGAAAAACCCTTTCAGTGTCCTTGAGATATCACATTCACAAGCAAGAGGTGAACATGAATTATTCTTGAATCATTATGTGAAATGTGCCCACAAAACTGAAACACTGGTTTAATATTTGGTAACTACACCTTGCAGGGTGCAACTTGCTTAAAAAAGTCCCTTAATCAAAACACGAGCTTAGCCCCAGAGGCAGGCAAAGCTGCCAGCAACTCCATTTAGGGCTTGTGGGATCAATACTTTTAAAACTGTGCTGCCTAAACACTGACAAATGTCAATGAAGTTTCAGTCAAGTTTCATATCAGGGGGTTTCACTTGCAGTACTTAATAAATACACACACAGACAAAATGCTGTAGCTATCACCAGCAAACACATTTACAGCCAACTCATTAAAAACAGTCCCTGTCAGCTGAAGCTCTGCATATTTATCTGGTCCTTCATATATTTCCTGATACATGGGGAGGACACATCACACTGACATGCTCACGGGTCATTCCATATGAACTCAACCAGAGGTCCCACAGGGACCGACTCAGATTTGGGGAAAAATTTTTTAAAAAACTATGGGCCTTTAAAAAAAAAAAAGTTGCCTGTTTTGACACTCGTGAACCGCATATGTTCCTGTAAAGCCAATTCTGGATGCCAATATCTCTGAGGGAACCTGACACTTTCTAAGTAAGGGGACTTTAAAAATGATTCCAGCTAAAAAAAATACATGTTTTGACTGGCAAATTCACCCTGTGGGCAACTAACCATGGTCATGAAACAGTTTTCTGCATTTTTTTATACATATCTTATAATCATTTGCTCAAAAAAATCATCTTGTATTAAAAAAAACTGGCAAAAAAGTGTATTTTATAAGCCAGAACCATTTTTAGAGCCCCAAAAGTTCTAAATTTAGACCTTTACAGAACCTCCTGCAGACAGTCCTGTACTCGAATTGAAGGAATCCAGCATCAATAGCCAGGTTGAACGATTTATCGTTTTTGGATCGAAATCGCAATTTTAGAAAAAGCAATCATATGATCGCCAAAGCTGCAATTTTTTGCAGCACTCCTGACTGACCCAGAATCTGTTGTGCCAACTATTTTACTCATACTATTTTACTCATACTTTTTTACAAATTTGCCGCAATTTGCATTTACGGAAGTGCTGGTAAGCAGGTCAACAATAAAAAGCCTCTGTTTAGGAGTAGAAGTTGGAGTATCCCTTAAATAATGAAAACAGATTATTTATCATAAACATAGTGAATATTGCACTGAAGCACGATTTGAAGAAAATCGTGAATCGAAATCGCAATATCTGCCAGAATTAGATCTTTTCCGAAAATTTTTCAGCCCTAATCAATAGTCTGTAATAAATTATTGTAGGCTGACACTGGCCCCCTGAATATTGATTTTCCATTTTTGCGCATAAAAACATCACCAATTTGGAGACAATAACTCAGAAACTAGAAGAGATAGACCTTTTTGATGACAGAAACTGAATGCCTGGGCCCAAATTACCCAAAATAAAGAAAATATCAGCCAGAAATTTTTGCTTGTTTCAGAGATACTGTCATTCAAATTTGGATACTCAGGAACAAACATAATTTGCGAGGGCTGAAAATAGGCACAACCCCTTTTAAAAGGGCCATAGTCCAGAAACCCTTAAGATTTTCCTCCGAAAACTTTGGACGTGTTTATTATACGAGGACAGACACCAACCCAATTTTCAAAGCCAAATCTGAGTCGGTGACCATGGGCCATTTCTGGACTTTGGTTGAGTTCATATGACATGACCCTTACTATAACTATGGAGATATCAGACACTACCCTTGCAGTGCAGATGGATCCACCTGATTCTATGTCTATAATCAGGCACATCTATCTTATCAAGCTCCAATCTATAATGACTGTGAGCAGCCCAATCAAAGTAAAATCCTGCAGAGCAGAAAGAGGTGGAAGCTACCAGCAAGATGACAGCAGGAAGTGACAGCTTGTACAGAGATTTGCATACATGCTAACAGATCAGTAGTATTTCTATCAGATCTTGACGGCATTTCTTAATTAAATGAAAAACAATTAACAACACTACAAACTTTTGAATAGAAAGGATATTTTCACTCCACTTGTGAATTGTGTTGCAGAGAGTTTGTTCTATGAAGTGACTCACCTTCTGTCCTTTACACTGTGCAAGTAGTGCCCGCCTTTAACATCTGATTGGCCCCTAATGAATGTGATTGATGGAACAATCATCCAGTCACCTGCCGGATATGCTATTGAAAGGTTCTGCTCATTCACAAATAATTTCTTTGGGCTGCTGCCCAGATGGACTAGTGAAGTATACTGAACGGTCCTTCTGGAGTGTAAGGTTGATGTAGGATACAAAATACAAGATTCAAGAAAGTTTACTCATCATTTGAAATAAATCTGAAAAAATTAAAAAATAAACTAAAAAATTAATGAGACGCTGCCTGACGGCAGACAAAGAAAAGAGAGGTGGAGGATCAGGTCATAGTTTTTCCTACTTTATTAATAGAGGCAGTCATGCAATGAGAGTATCGAACATGTCAGAAATTTTACACAAGTTCGGGGAAGCTAATAAAGCATGAGCCACAGCTGTGTCCCCCTGTACGCTGCACGATGACACATGTCCACCCTGACTTCAGAGACCGTTGTTAGAACTCCAAATTAGGGTCGAAATCCTCCTGAAACTGCACAGTGCATGACGACTAAAAGTAATTTCCTTTAGCTGGAAAGCAATGACAACTGCTCACTGGAAAAAGATTGCAGAGATTGTTCGGCACCATCCGACAGTGAATGGTACCAAAATGAAGCACGTTAATCTGTGATGTGATCGGCTTGGCAGGCACTGGATGTATTTCCATCCCATGTGGGTGGTTTAAAGGCTGGAGATACATGAGGGGAGCTTGGGCAAAAGAGGCAGCCATTGGCAGAGAATAATCATGGACCATCTCACTTATGAAGCACAAAACATAAATGAGATGCACAAACAGCTTCCAGTAGCAGGTACCAGTTCCCTCGGGAGCGGTCTTTCACGTGTCATTCAGTGCTTCCTTGGCAACAATAAGCCTGTTGTGTCAGTCATGGCTGCTTTGTCACTGCTCTTACCTTGACAATACAGATCCTAAAATAACTATGAAGAATAATGATTTCAATGGCTTTGGAAACTAAAATATTATTTGCCAATCTTGCAGTTCATCCAAACATCTTCGTTTTTAACTTTCAGAAAATTCTTCATACTGTATCTCGGTGTGACTTAAAAAAGCATTTAATCACAATCTCTCATTGAGTAAAGATTTACATAGCACCCTCTTCTTTATTGTGTTTGTATTACTAACTTGTTTTATGTGAGAGCTTGCTGATCCAGCGATTGTAAGCATGACACAGTCGAGCAGCACTGACATCTCAGCTGACACCACAGGCCTAATAACACCTTGTCTTGCTAATAGTGTGTGTTATTGCTGCTGCACCCTGTAATCTCTTCCCTTTCTGACGCTCATAATGACTCGAAATATCAATCCAGCCTGCAGTGATACAGTCCTCACAAACACACGCAGACACAAATAGTATGTCATAGCATGACACAAACATGAATGCACAGAAAACACACAGAGCGCACGCAGGTGAGCTCACCTGAGCTGGAAAAGGAAACTGACTCTTTTGTTTTTATCTTCAGGCTATAACTGATCCAGTGCCGTCTTTGCTGATCTCAAAGTCAAAGAAAAAGAGTCCAACAGCCCACAAGCTAATTTAAAGACATAAAACACAACTTAGTCATTCTTTTTATTTGTAAATGTTAGATATTCATTCTCAACTTTGGTAAATTCCCTTTTGAGAATTCCCTGTCTCCGCTTTTATGGTGTGTAACCTTAGTATGAACATTTTAACAGCACACAGGTGAGACAGTAGCCACATTAGAACAAGCAGGTATGGTTGAAGTACCATCAGAGGGTCGTATCAAAGTCAATGGAAACTTTTTTACACCTCACTGAAGCTTCTCTTTTCTTTCATCATTTTATTTGGTTGACTGCGAGAGTGTTTTCTCCGAGCACAAGAAAGACAAAACTGTAGCTCTTACATCCAACAGAGCATGTCTAATGGAAGGTTTGATGGTCTCTGTGAGCCTCATCCTGTCTGCCTCGGTGCTAATTTAGGCACTGATCCACAAAACAGTACACAAACACAGTGTCTCATTCTAAAGGAACTTGCTGAGAATTGGTTTTAATGTTGAAGCAGAGGTATCAATATTGATCGGGGGTGATCATTATTGGCAAAAACTGACTAAAAGTACATGATTAGCACAAAAGTAAATACCTGTAGTTATTACTATAGTCTCCTATTGTTCTATACTTCATGCAGCACTTGCAGGTACCAAAACAAATTTATCAGCTATATCATCAGCTTCTGCTGGTCTGTATGCCACTTAGAAAAACTGTGGTAGAATTCCCAAAACTGTTTGGGTCCTGTTACTTAAATTTATCACGCTAGTGCTGAAATCTATGCTGAATTCTGCGCTTAGTGCTTGAAATAAAGGCTAAATAAAAAAGGTGATAATGATACATTAGGATGTGTATAAGGTCCAGTTAGTAACACTAAGAGGTTGACCAAGGTCAGTAAGATGAGTCCTGAAAAGGTTAGAACATAACGTGTTTAAATGTGATATTTTTTTGTTTGTTTGGAATTTAATGAAAACAATTGCTTGGAGCTGAAATGTGCATTTTCTTAGCAATATAGTAACTGATTTAATGATCTGAGACACATTGCCTTTGATTTACTGTAAAATGTACGGAAAAGCCTTGGCACTTTTTAAATCTTTTCATTATTGTGTTAATTATTTCAAATACAAGAAATCACACATAATTGATGAACCGTCACTCTGCCAAGGAGGTTGTGTTTTTGCCGGCGTTGGTTAGTCTGTTTGTGTTCAAGATAACTTGAAAAGTTATGGATGGATTTGGATGAAGTTTTCATGAAATGCGTGTAATAGGATAAGGAAGAAATTATTCGATTTTGGGACTGATCCAGAACACCATCCAGATACAGGAATTTTTTAAAGGATTCTGTAACTTTACCAGATAGGACCATGTTCGCCAAAGTGGACTGAAGCTACTTGGCGGAGGTCTGCGCTCTCTGAGTGCTTTTCTAGTTGAAGCTTTTGTGCTACCCTATTGAGCAAACATTTAGAGCAACAGAACAGAAATCAGGGTTCCCACTCTTTTCTAGAAATAATTTTCCAGGAATGGAAATTATGATTTGTGTTGATACTGGCCTGTCTTGTGATGGTGGTCAATGAGCTGTTAGGGACATACTCATTCGAAAGATTGAGCTCGATAGGGCATTGGATAAACATGTGCTTCACATATACACAAACTTCATGCATGTGTGAGGCTGACATGCATGGCAGCTCCAGCTTGAGACACTATAGCCTTCATACCAGGTGCTTCAGTGTGCTACGTTATGACTGCGTCTCCCTGCTGTCACAGCTCTATCTCTCCATAACATTCATCCCAAAAAAAAGACCTTCAATAGATGGTTTAGAAAAAAAACACAATAAATCTCACCATAGTGACTTAATTAACTGAAAAACTGACCTGGGAAACCTGCAGTATTAAAGCATTCTGAAAGACCAATGTGAGTTCACCCACAGAGGTGACAAATTGAGCTTTAATTTTGAGAGGCACAAACAGAAAGACTAACTAAACAGTTTATATCTTTGTTGTGCCATATTCTGACACTATGGATATACATACCTGCTGGTTTCAGGTAAATGTCCCTCTCTATGTTTGATTTTTCTGTCTGAAAATGAAAACACAAACACACCGCTGCTGCCACTCACGTAAAATGCATCCAGTGAGAAAAGGTCCATATGGGTGCAAGTTTTGCGCCTTGAAACAGAAGCATGAATGGGACTACAGGTTGTAGTGATTTATTTCAGCATCATTCACTAAATGTCGGAGCTCAAGATGCCTTCTCTGCCTTCTTTTCTATGTGTGTTGTCAAATGTTGCCCTCCAGCAAAAAGGCAACAACAAATTCAGACATTATTACATCTTTTTGAATCCATAGCCAGTCAATGCATGCAAACACATCAGCAACATTACATTGCTAAGTGAAATTGCAGCTTCAACTACATTTTTCAGACCTTGGCCAATTTTCTCTCAAGTTTGGAAACCAGAGAGCCCACATCTGACCAATGAAATCACTCCTTGTTAACATGTACATCACAGTCAGTCAACACATCAAATAGGGCTACCCACTTCATAACATGTTTGTATAACAGCAGCCTGCTTTATTTGACATGAGTCTTAAAAATGACAAGGACAGTAAATTTGAAAAAGAATTTATGGAGAAGAAGTGTTGGAGGTGCAGCATGACAATAGTGAGTGACCACTCAAGCTTTACCATTGTCAACCTCAAGGGGCTGAAGCACAGTTTCAGCTTCTGAAGCAAACGGAACTCACTTCCTCTCCTTTACATAATCAGATGGACCCATTTAGCATTTGTTTGATTAAAGGTCATAGTAACTTGATGTCAAGTCCATTCTGACTTCTGCAGTGTTTTTTTTTTAGAATATACATAATAGAATGAAAAGTTGCACCAAAAATCCCCCACAAAATATTCTCAATTTTTTGCCATTAATTCACACAGCCCTTGTTGTGTAAAGGCTTTTACTGTTTAAAATGCATTTGACAAGTAATGTATGTGTAATCAAATAGATTACTTTAATTAATTTAGATACATTAATATTGGAATGGGGGAAATGAATATGGAGATAGCAGCATATCCTAAATTGGCAAAAAGTCAACTTCATGTATCCCCAATTTTAAAATATTCTTTTACGCCCACCTATTTCAATGTCATTTTTTAAACACAGATTGGTCTTAACTGAGTGATGAATTTACTTGTTTTTTAACTTAAATCTAAAGCACTTTGAGCTGCTCCCTTGTGTATAAACGATGCTCTATAAATAAAGTTTATACCTGTGTTTTTGGAAAAGTACTGCTGCTGCACTTTCTCAGGTAAGAGGGTGAGTTTTATGCCTGAGGAGCTCAAATCAAACATGTTTTGTCTGCTACTCACTCACAGTTTACACCTCAACACACCTCAGCAGACTTCAACACCGATGAGTTATGATGCACCGGCACGCCTGTGGGTGAGGGAGGGAGACCGAAAGAATGAAAAAGAGGGGAGTGAAGAAAAAAGGGGGAATTGGAAGTTTTGGAAATTCTGGGAGAAGGATGGAAGGTGGGGTGTGGAAGAGGAAAAAGAGGGAGTAGGTGGGGGCGACATGAGGATTGAGTGACAGAGTGAGCAAGGAGGGAAGGAGAGGATGAAGGGAGGAAAGAGGGGGAGGAGTAGAGAGAGCGGGGAGTGTTGGGGGGGGGATTTGCTTCCTGTCGCCATTCCTGCCTGCCCACATAGACAGAAAGAGAGAAAGAATATCTGGGCGGACTGCAGGCCACATGACATCCTCTCTCTCTCTTTTGCTCTGGGTCTCTCGCCTCTCCTCCACGCCGAGTGATGTGCTCCCACCCTCCCTCTCTCTCCCTCTTTCCCGTTCCCTCCCCTCCTCCCCCTCTCCTCTCCCTCCCTTTCCCTGCCCTTCAAAGCTTCGACATGTCATCTCCCACCACAAAAACAGAGGTGGGAAGACTCGCTGGCGCTACCGCTGCCTCAGGGTGTCTGGCACTAAAGCTGCCTGCAAATACAGCAGGGAGAGGGAGAAGGAGGGGGAGACAGAGAGAGAAAGAAGGAGGAGACAGAAAAACTCAGAGGAGACACAGAGAGAAGCAGGACTCGTAAAGCCCTAGGCATCAAAGTGCGTGTATATGTGTGTGTTTGAGGAGCTGTTATTAAGGTGGAGATGAGTCCTGTCTGTTTTTTAAAGCGACAATGCTGCAACTCAACGTCTGCCTCCTCCGACTGTGCTTTACCAAGATGGATGGAGGGAAATTTCTCAAACTTTCAGGGGTGAGATTCAGAGTAGGGTCCCATTTCTTGCTGTGTGGCCTCTTCCACCAATAAAACCACAAACACAATAATAGCCACATAAAGTCAGAGACAAAAGAGATGAATTGTACTCAGATTAATGTGAAAGTCACTTTACGTACCTTCCTCAAGCATTTTCTGTGACTCTAAATACACCATGCACCACCAAGTGTTAGCCGGCTCAGATACCGCCAAATTTGCAGATTGATTTAAGGAGCAATTATGCACTTGGCTTTTAAAACCTCTGAGGCTTTTGGGGAATGAATTGGCGATTGGCTCACCGACAAAGTAAGCAAAGTCGACCGAAGCGAGGCCTTGCTATAGGCTGAGAGAGTCAGAGAAGCCACAAGAGCCCAGCAAACAGGAAGATCGCTGACGGAGGCCAAGCATTGGGCCTCTGGGGAACAGTGGCTTCTGACCTACCAACCAACAGATTAGCACTCTAAAGACGCAAGGAGAGGACAACGTCACGTGTCATAATGATGACCAGACCGACATACAAGTATTAAATCTTGAGAGTTACTGTAAAATCTAAAATATAGGCTGCCCTGGCAAACATGATGCATGCTGTTTTTTTCTTTTGGGGGTGGAGGAACTCAGAGGAAGAAAGGGTTTAAACATAGGCACCTGTGATACACACTTGCACACTGACTGGCAGTTGTTATATGTTGCCAAATTCAAGACACAGTCCACTGCTTTTTGGTTTGTGTGCCCTTCTTGGTCCACGTTCGGCTTTTACACCCACTATGTACCAAACTCTGGTTCACCTGGAAGCGAACAGAGACCTCCCATTTTTTAGGCAGGCCGAAGCTGGGAGCTGATCCACACCAGAATTTGAGTGAGCTTTCACACCACCTTACATCAAGCAAATCAAAGCAGAAAAATGAACCAGAGTTTGTTTAGTCCAGATCACACGTCAGCTTGGTTAGCTAAGCAACCTAAGAAATCACATAGAAAATGAAGTTTTTTTTAACTTTTTATTCTAAAGAATAACTGTTTGCCTTTTGTTGCCTTTATAGAGATAGAAATGACACTGGATTTTGTCAGGAGTCAGAAAAAGAGTGGAGTTTTAACTAGGGATGCACAATATTGAATTTGTCTAAATCCGATGTGGCAATATTTCTGAACTCATTAACCCCTATACTGATACAGATATCAATACCAATACCAACAATTCTCATCAAGAGCACAGGGCCTTTAATTTAACCTCCTCAGCCCCGTATGACCCAATTTTGGTGCTGCTGGGGCTCAGGAGAAAAGCTCCTCCACAAGACAGCACAAGCAGTGAACTGTGCCTTTAAGACTATAGTCATGTCTGCTTTTATTTGACAAATACATATATTTTTGACTTTTGGCTAAATATGCAGGGTTTTTCAAAATCCTTGCCTGACCATATTGTTATCAAACCTCTTTAATTTTTCTCTGCATCACTTTATAACAATAATCCTTCGCAGAGATGATGTAAACATATTTTATTATTCCTTTTTAGAGTTTCACAGCCACTCCAGCATCATTTCTAAGAGAGATATTCACAATAAAAATTTTTTCCTGTTTTAGCGAGGATGAGATTTTCAAATTATTGTGACTTCTATCATTTACTCTGTCCCAGTAACACATATATTGACAGTTACACATCTGGACAAATCTCTCAAGTGTTACTTTTATTATGACACCAAAATTATCCAAATAGACCTTGTGGTTGCAGAGATACACTCGTTTCTTTATGGGTATGGGTTTCGAGCAGGAGGCTTAAAAAAGGGGCTCAGGCTGAACAGGTTAAGAAAATTGACTTGTTGCTTTCAATGTGACAGTCTACTTGTGTGAGGAACAGATGTAAAGAAAGAAAAACAAAGCATCGTGGTACATTTGTGTATTTTACCAATATTACTGTAGACAAATGGCCAATATGTATGGCCGATATATCTGTTGTAAATATTGACAAAAGTTTCAATATCGACAGATACAATATTTAACTTTTTGGGCCAATATATGCTGATACCAATATCATCCAGGTAAAATTGTGCATTCCTAGTTTTAACATGCAGTAGAGGAGCCACAGGCTGACTTCAAACCCTGGCCGCCCACATCAAGGTCAACAGCCTCACTGCACGGGACATGCAAACACAAATACTAGACCACCGACAACCTGAACGCAATTTATGTATAATCACATCCACAATGTGAGGTTAGTTCACCGACTGCAGCTGTTGTTGGCAGTGCTATTGGTGGGTTTTATTTGAAGGTGCAAATCAGATATAACATGAAGGCCTTGACTTTACCAGCTCATAACTCAAATATGTTTAACTGGGATGTGATAATTCACACTTCCCACATCTTCACCAAGATCAAAGTAACACCCCACATCTCCTGGCCTTCAGTCTTTCACGCTGGTTAATGTCCAAATCACCATGCTTATGCCACTTAAATAAAATATAATCTCAATTGTCTTAATAAAATTACTGTCACACTACACTGTTGAAAAAGACACTATCAGGGCTATCCGCTGTATTTTTTTTCCTACATCAAACTATTGCAGCAAGACAATATCCACTGAGATACTCTGGCTTGCGAATAATCTTACAGCTCACATAGCGTGTTTGACTTGGTTTAAGGGCCTGAATGAAATTAAATAATGGGAATTAAACTGAAACTGCTACAAAAGCTAATAGTGCATATTCCTAATTATCAACATTTGGATCATGTCCTGTTTTGATCTGCCTCAGGTTAAAGGTGCTAAATTTGAGCGCTCAGTCTTAAATGATGGTTGTTTAACTATAAAACCACAGCTCTGTCCACCTCCACTGGTCACTTCAGCTGAGTCTTTTCATTGAAAATAACACTCCATGGCTCCAAGGTAACAACTGTTACAGAAAGTGTAAACTGGCAGGCATTGAATCACACTGCCAACTTCCACTGGTCACTTGATGTCTTTTCAATTTAACTGTACAATTAGTTTGTAAATTTAGCAGTTTAGTACCATTTCTTTGTATTTATATTCATGACCTAATAAGGAAAAGATGCTCTTAAAAAAGGGGCACCACAGACCTAGTCCACATCAAGATATTTCCTGGCATGTTTTGAGCCATAAAGCAGTCCCTTGCAATACAGAATTTGAGGTGGAATTTTTAATAACATCTTCAGGCAGCTGTTCTAGCGGACAAGACTTTGGACAGAAACTGATGAGGTTTTATTTATATTAGGGCTGTCAAAACTAATGCATTAATGCAGATTAATCTGATTAAAAAATTTAACCCAAGTAACCCATCTGCAGAGCAGAATGACTCAAAATCCCTGAAACAGTCTCTCACATGGAACAGGGCGACCACCGTTCATGAGACTGGTCTCAGTTGCAGGCAATATTGTTAATAAGTTGCCCTCTAGCACAATGTCGACGAGTTGCTTTATCTCAGTAGCTGGCTGAAAAAAAGAGCAACAGGGCCACATTAATGTGGATAAATGTTTGTTTGGAAAAAGAGAAGTTTTTTGTCAATATGAACCTTTAAAGGTAATTGATAAACACGTGAAGTGTAAATATATATCCTTCTTTCTTTAGTCTGGTGCTTATGCAAAATGAAACAAGATTAATATAGATTACAACTGAATGATATTTAATCATAATTAATTGGAATTAATCCACAGCAACCCTGTGATTAATCTGATTAAAAGCACTACTTTATATCGATGCCATTATTGACTCTCCTACTGATCGAATACTTTAATGACTCCTTTATCAGTTTAGTGAATTTGCCGTGTGCAAAAAAGAAGGCCTATAAAAGCTTTTTAAAGATCTTTTGGGGCATTTTTGGCCTTTACTGACAGTGAGGAAATAGTGGATGGACTCAGCAAGGGGGAGAGAGAGCAGGGGAACTATACGCAGACCGCCGTAAAAGGCAAGAGCCTTTATACATTGTATTTGTATGGTTGCTACCCATCTGCAAAACCAGCAACCCCAACACGGGTTTTTTCATTTTCAACGATGTCGAAGGCACCACACTCCTGTTATGTAATGCTGTGCTGCACTGACAAGTGTTCCTGCATGTAGCTGTTGAAAGTATTGATTCACTTACACTTTCAACCACAAGTCACCTGTCCGCCATGACTGCCCACTCTACTCTCTTGTCATTCAAGCTGGCTGCCTCTCTCAAGAGCATGGCATTGTTTTGCCAGACATGCAGAGTTAAAGGATTGATAGGGGAATTATCTAAGATAATGGCAAATAATATAGTTCCCAAAACTAGCTGGAACTGTTCTTGACTCCCATCCCTACATATACTGGTAAATTGGTTGAAAAGGTGTAAAAGACACAGGTAACTCCTGAGATGAAAAAACAGGTTTTAAAAAAGTACATTACTCACATTGCATGAAACTCATTATATTACTTAACCTCATGCAATGTCGCTTGATCACTTGTCAGGTCACTTTCACAATTAACACATTTGGTCCGAACTAAACAAACTCTGATTTGATCTTTGGAAAGTTCAGATGATTTGGACTGGTTTGAAAGTGGGTACTAAAGTATCTGAACTAAACAAGGACCAAATGATGTTAGCAAAGCAAAAAGCAGTGCATTGTTGCTTGAAGTTGGCCAAAAACCAACAGTTACAACAAACAAACAGTTAGCAAGCTAACATAGCATTTACTGACATCCTCAAGCAAGGAGTGGCTAATGTTGGCATTGCAATCAGTGCCAGACTTCAGTTCCCTTAACAGGTTTAAATCTACAAGTCCAGGCAGAATACAGTTATAAATCACTCCAGTAAACATGCCACTTTCATCTGAGCAGCCTAAATATAACTTCAGATTTATTTTATCACTAAAAATACTGCAAAGCTGCTTCATTCTAAAGAAAATTATTACTCTTAGCCAGTTGTGTTTTTTGAGTCAAAATGCAGCAATAAGACGGCTGGCAAGGACAAAGGCCAAAGCTTCAGCCCCAACCAATGGCATGAGGCTCTCTTACCAAATATTTGACAGGCTTTGGTCCGCCTGACAATGAGTAGCGTAGAAAACACTGAAAACACAACAGAGCAAGTGAAAAATGAAACAATGTAGCAGCTTCACCCTCTAACCAAGTTGACTGAATTTTAGGTGCGAAAGCGACTTAAGAGACAATGTTAAAGCTCTCCTTTTTAAGGCAATTCTTACTGATGGTTTAGGTCAAACATCTTAACTTATTAGCTTGATGTTAACACATTATAATTATCAAAATTTTACTTAAGGAACAATCATTTTGTCTCAGTTCAACAGTTGTTGTAAAGTTACTTTTTTCACTCTGTTTCTTATAGCATCTCTGTAGTCTGTGATGCTACGGTTATATAACTGTTCAAAGGTCAAAGGTTGGTAGACCACATGATCACCGAGTCAAGGAGACATGCCATTGATGACTGCCAACACT
Organism: Cetoscarus ocellatus; assembly: GCA_037902135.1. Classification (NCBI taxonomy): domain Eukaryota; kingdom Metazoa; phylum Chordata; class Actinopteri; order Labriformes; family Labridae; genus Cetoscarus; species Cetoscarus ocellatus. Next base: position 2,193,581 of record JBAMNC010000904.1, on the reverse strand, counting down.
TATGCTCTCGAGGTGAAGGAAGGCAAATGCTATAGTGCATATGATATTAAAAAAAGCCCATGTAGAGAGACTGGGTGTTTTTCTTAAACTAACTTTGGTTGCTACTCCTGGTCCCCCAAACATCTCCAGCAATCTGTTGGAAGTTATCTGAAGAATAATTTCCTCATTATTACTGACTGAGTAACCAAGAGTCTAGTCCTGCTCTGTCTTTTATATTAGTTTCAGCTTATTTTCCTTTAGACTATCAGTCTTCCCAAGAATTTTGATTGTACTGTTAATGTTTAAATCAGATTTTTTTTACACTTTTATAGTGTTGCGCATGTATCATAAACCATTACTTTCATTACCCTTGAAGTAGGGCTATGATTATGGCACATACAACAAGAATTAATTTTACTGACACTGAGATCATGATTGTAAAACATGACTACTTCTTGATTTATATCATTCACGGTACAAACATTTACCAAACTTAAACACTCATAACCATTAACCATTCAAAGCATTTTAAAAAACTACAAGTGCTCCAAGAGCACAACCTCTACCAAAACATTTTAGACACTGTCAGGTGAGTCATCATGAAAAATGTGGAAAACAGCTTTAACACGCACTTAAAAGAAACACTTTAAAAAATCCCTTGATCCACTTCTGTCATCAAAATTAATTGAGAACATATTGAGTTATTAGTGAAAATGTGAAAAACTGCCCTCGCAGCGTTAACAAATCATTAAAAAGTCACTTGATCCGCATCCAGATTACCACCAAAATCTAATCCCTTTTTCCTTGTGACTAACATCCTCTGAAAGTGTACTTAAAAATCTATCCAGAATTTTTGAGTTATCCTGTTCACAAACTAACAAACAAATGCCTGCAAACACAGAACCTCCTTGCCAGAGGTAAAAAGTAACACATAAAACATATTTTGAAATTTAGCTATCCAAGAAGAAAAATACAAGAAAAAAATCTGTAGATATGCAACAGGATATACAGCATAGTCTTTGGAAGTAAAAATCATAAATGATATTGAGATACAATATTTGCACTACAATGCCTTTAACATCCTGCAAAACGGCGCCTTGTGCAAATACGTACTGAAGCTTGGTCTTCTCTAACTCTGCATAATTTTGATTTATGTACTTGTCCCTTTGTAAATAAAGAGACTTAGAGCAAACTGACAGCACTTAAAGAAAAGTATCACTAAAAGGATGCTGCCGGGATTTTACATTAGAAGACTGACGCCTATCTCTTAACAGCTGGTAAACAATAGAGCGACAGCTAACAACTGGCTAACTTCACTCATCACAAAGATAAATAAAAAGCTTTTTTTTGTTCTTGTAAATGTTCAACCTTGATATTAAAGCATCAGCCTAGGCAACAGTTAGAAGTAGATTTCTTGTGACCAGAAGCTCACCACATGTAATTGCATAACCACCTAGTGGTGACAAAATAATAACAGAGCAAGCAGCTAGCATAACCTGTAATGTAACTTTGACATGGTACCAATATGCAAATATTAAACCGGTGAAGGTCATGACACAGTTTACAACTATTCAACAGAGAAAGGATCCATATACTGATGGTGAGACAGAGACAAAAAATTAAACACAAAGCTTTCACAGGAATTTTAAATCACTTCAAAGAAATGAATCAACTGCTGTTAACCTGGGCTTCTCACGAAAGGCGCCTGCGGTCCTTTGTGTTTGAGGACAGTCAAGTGAGTCTTTGCCACCTGACATCATCACCTCAACAGGAATAATGAGGCCTTCACACAACCTGTCTATGTAAAAGTTTGGAGGCTGAGGGTGATGGAATCTGCCCCTTACACAAGAAGATGTTGCTTTTTGTCTCTTATTCCCAGGCTTTTTCACTTCGTTTTTCTCTCACAAAATGGCAACAGTTTCACCACAGTACCAACCCAAAGTCCCCCCCCCAGTCTGAGCATGCAAAGGCAGACAGTGGTATTTCATTCTCGGAGATCCTTAAAGAGCCAAATGTACTCCTCTATGGAGAAACCACAGTAAAGTGCCACAGGGCAGCAACAAGAAAAACAACCCAAGGAACAAGAGAGTAAAGAGGCATTCAGGCCGACTGCAATGGAGAAAACTCCTATGATAATTTATAGGTGCGTCTTCACAAGGTTGTGCCGCCTACCATTGTGCAGAGTGAGTCTCTATGATATACTGTCTCATCTATTGTAGTAAAGGAGGCAACTTTAACATGAAAACAATTAGCCTCATCTTCCTCTGGCTGACATGGGAATAAATAAATGGTCATCTGCTTTCAGGCAGAGGTAGGAATAAATTCTCTACGGTGGCCCTAAGGTGAAAAACACAACTACATAAAAGCACAACTACAACTAATTCAACATAATACAACCACATTAAGTAAACAATAACAAGTTAAAAAACACAGCAGTTTATTTAAATGTCAAGAACTAAGAAATACAACTAAATTAAAACACTGCAAGAGATCAGAAAATACAATGACAAGCACAAAATACAACAAACCAAAAAAAAGAAAGTCCCAGCAAATAAGAGAAAAACAAAACATCAAACAGAATAACAAAAATTAAAAAAAATCATAAAACAAAACAAATTGAAAAACACTTTCCATCCTGATAATTGAGGTGGGTTTATTTAAGTAGTTACTATATGTATTTTTTCACTATTGCTGTCTCTTTTAATTTTTTGGATTTGTTATAAATTTGTTCTTGTTTTTGTGTTTTTGTAATTGCTGTAAAAATTTCAATTTTTTTCCATTATTTGCTTCATTTCTTTGATTTGTTGTTCTGTTTTCATTTGTAGTTTTTTCCCTATTCATCTGTTGTCATGTTTTATATGTTGTTGAGATTTTATTTGATTTGTTGTTTTCTTATTAGGTATTGTACCTTAAATTGTCACTGTGCTTCTGATTTGCCACTGTTTTCTCATTGTGTTCTCTGATTTGATGTTTTCTAACAAGAGCTGTTATATTTTTGCTGTTGCTGTAGTATTTTAAATTTTCCATTTTCATCTTTTTCATTCCTTGTTGCAATGTATTATTTGTAATGTTTTTATATTTTGTTGTGTTTTTAAAGTTGTTTTAGGTTGTTATTGAGATTGCCTTTGTTGTGCTTTAAATATGTTGTTTTTATTGTAGATTGGTTTTGTTTATGGTCTGTTTTTAGCTTGTGTTGCTCTAATTGCTATTGTTTATTTTATCCAGTGTGTTTCCAAATTTGTTTTTATGTTTTGACACTTGCGTTTGGTTTGTTGTAGTAGTTCTTATTTGTTGTTTGAGTCATGTACTTTATTCATTATGGGTTTTTTTTATTTTATCTGTTTCCAATGTTGTTGTTTTTTATCAGTGTTGTGTTCTCAGAGTTATTAAAGCGTTTATTCTTTACCTATTGCTTTTTTTTTTTTCCTCTGATTTGTTGTCCTGACTTTTTGTTACTTTTTGTCTTATTAGTTGATGTATTTTATATATTGTTTTGGCTCTGAATTTTCTTTTCATCTTTGTAGTTTCATTTGTTGTGGTGCTCTTGATTTGTTGTATTTTTAATTTGTTGTTGTATTTTTTATGTTTTCTGATTTGTTGCGTTTTAATGTGATGTCTTTGAAATGTGTTTCTGATTTGTTTTGGGGGAGTTTCAATTTTCTGTTGTGGTTTTATTTTTTGGTGTTGTGTTTTCCTTTTTTTTGTTTCTGTATTTTGCACTTGGGGGATGCCATAACCTCCAGTTCTGAATCTGGTGATAATAAAGTAGTGAAGCCAAATCTGAAAATGGAAATCTTTATGTTATGGGTAATGGTTGTGTTAATTATGGATATCATCTCAGTTTTTAGGGTTTTTTTTCTCACTGACAATAAGGTTTTAATATTTGTCAATAAAAAGTCCTTTTCATTGTATTTATTCTTTTTATACAATTTGTTTTCTGTGTTTGAATAAACTAATTGATAGTAAATAGTAAAGTTCATATAATTTAATTTCACCCAAGCTGATGATCTATGAGTGACTTGATTACCTGAAGACATACCTGAAGGACTTGTACTGGAGTATTTTCTCGGTACGTTTGTTGTTCTTGATATCAATACTCTTAATGATACTCCTTTAAAAACGAGTCTTGACTGAAACCATAATCAATGCTTTTATGTGTTTTGGTAAAAAGACAGGACATTCTCGATTAGAGTAACTGATTCATATTGCTTGGGTAATAAACATGTCTCCTCAAAACAACAGAAAAATCATGGGATTTTCATGTCCCTCTGCCCACCCCTAAGTCTTATCATGTCTGGTTGAGATTAATTAAACATGCATTTTGTTTAATTTCTACAAGACGTTTTTTAGAAAGCACTCATGCTTTTTGTCACAGAAAGGTGACAAATGTTTTACATGGTTTTTGTCAACTATTTAACTACTCTGAAACAACTACATGTCAACATGATTTTTTTTTAAATCAGTGTAAATAGTAATTTGCAGCAACAAAGTTTATATCATTTGATAATTTAATCCAGTCAGATCATCATCAGATATTCAGATTTATGAGCAGTGGTTATAAAAAGAAATATTGTTTGCTAGCATTTCAGTTTTAGTGCTTACAAACAAAGCACAAATGTAGTCCATTAAAAAAAAAAAATCAAAGACAAATCATAACGTGTCACATCGGCAGACTGAGGCTGAACATTCACATTCTTTCATTTTTGGAAATAAACAAGAACAGGCTCCAGGGCATAAATTCATTATGAGAGTTTTAGAGTCAGCTGAAAATATCTGCAGTGAGTTGAAGGCAAGAGCCCTGCAGGCCCTCAGAGTTTTATATTTATCTGTAAGACAACACTGCCACCTGCTGGATACATGGACACTCACAGGCATTATAGTGGAACACACCACATGCCTCCACAACTCCACAAAAAAACAAAAGAAAATAGAAAATAATCCTGAATAGAGCCGATGTTTGAGGACATTTAAAGAGGATCTGTCACACAGCAACACACAGTAAACTTCAGGAAATTAGAAACACAAGGATGCTCATAAAGAGGCGACTTTTTACATCATCATCATAAACGCTTTATTCAATTGTCTACAAGTAGTGCAATTGCAAACCACAAGTTTAAGTTTATGAAGACGTGTTGACCTTAGACACCAGATGAACTGTTTCACACATCCACGGGATATACAGCGTTTCAAGTCCATCTGGGCAACATCACATAGAAAGTAATTGGAAAGGGCAGAACCTTTCAGGAAAAACTGAAAGGTAACAGAGCAATTTTTTTTCTGTCACACTCATTACGGCACTTTCAGAGGATAGCAGTCACTTCTCGCTTTCAGTACAACCAACTCACACCCATACATACTACCTCTTTGACCCTAAGAGGACACTGATAAGTCTGGTCATCTTCAGACCAGGAACAATCATTTCAGCTTGCAGCTCTGCAAGATGGATCTGCCTGGTGACAGACAGACAATCTGGCGAATCCAGCTGCTTTGCAGAGTTTTGTTGCTACACTCTCTCTGCTGTGTGTGGAAGTGTGTGTCACAGTTGCTGATTTTTAGCCCAAAACCTAAACAGAGGGGTTTAAAGATGTGCCAAAATCCTTTATCTGAGTGGATTTTAGTAGTAATGTACCAACTCTGGATTCAGGCTGACACAAGTGTTTAAAATGACAATACAGCCAATATCAGTGGAGGTTATGCACTAACTAGGGATAGGAATACCAATGGCAATGACCATTATCAATCCAATTCCTGCAGATTTTCTGTGGATAAAGCTGGCCTACTTAGGTTTTCAGCAGCGACAATGCCAAAAGGATGACACTCCTGATACTAAATGCCGTGCTACATACATTGATGCTGCTGTAAGTTGCTGGTGTTTCCACTTATTGTAAGGTGTACAGCAAGTGTCTAATGTCAAAAAGGAAGACACAATTTTGACCACCTCCAGCTCCTGCCTGCCATGATTTTTGACTTCTATGTTATCATTTTGGTTGACTGCCTTTGATGAGAGCGTGGCATCTTTGATTGGCAAAGCATGCAGAACAGAGTGAAAGGACTTGATAAGGAAATTGACTGATAAGCAAAAAGGCTAATGATATTTTCCTTGAGGCAGTTGTCATCAATTCTCAATTGGTATTAGGGTTGAACGATATGGACAAAATTTCATATCTCGATATTCATGCCGGATATCTCGATATTGATACGATATGACTACGGGTTCGGTGAAAACCAAGCATTTTTCAAAAAAATAAAAACGATTTGAAAATAAAAAAGGTTTGTGGTTGGCTGGCCTTAGCGGTGCATTCAAGGGCAATCATAAAAATGAAATTTGTTGTGACTTACAGAGCTGTACATGCAAGGCGAGCGCGGGGGAAATCTATATCGTTTATATCGTTGCTTTTTCGATATTAATATCTTGAATGTTCATATCTCGATATCGATACGATAACGATACATCTTTCAGCCCTAATTGGTATTGGTTCTTGATTCCAATCCCAAGCATTGCCGGAACAATATGTGAACCAGACTGGCAGCTTCACCTGCTGAGAAGCAGAGAGCAACATCTGGTAACTGAAATCAGCAAAAAAATAAATGAACGCTTTGATTCACCTGAAAAGTGCCATGTTTTTAGTAATTTTCACAAGACCTAATTATTTTTGATGATGACCATCAAGGGAAATGTTGATTCTGTGCTGATATGTTTTTAAAAATAGCTAAAAACCTTTGGAGCCAAACAGTTATTTTTAAAATGCAGCATTAGTTTGATTAAGCCATAGGATAAAGCTCTGTAGTGACTTTAACTCTGTATCAATCCAGGCCTTATCATTCAAGATATGTCTTATTTGTTAGGATTGATGTGTTGAACAGCAATTATCATCAAAAAGACTTAAGAGATTTGTAGATAATAATACTTGAGGGTAAATTCAGTCTTACCCTCTGTTGATGGGAGGCCTTTGTTCAAGAGCTTAAAGCACGTCATGCTGCCTTTTTTGATCCATGAAAAACAAAAGGTTTTTTTTTTTTTTCTCTGAAATATTTTTAACAAAAGTTTGAGTGATATCACCATGAGATGTCAGAGAAGTGACCACGGTGCTACAGAGTCTTTGTGTCTCTCCACATAAAAACATACAGGCCACAAGAGACTGCTGCAACGACAGATTCATCACCGCTACAAGTCAAAGTTTACTGTTCATAGTTTATTGTGTTTTTGTTACTTTTATACTCATGTACTGACAATCCAAACAAAGGCCCAACAAAACAATACACTGACATCCAATTTTGGAATTCAGATATCAAGCGAGTATTCTTAATGCTTTGTGTGTACATGTTTCAGTGCATGCTGAAAAAGGGTTGATTGTGCTAAATTCAGCATATTTCGTTGGTGATGTACGGACTCCCAAGATATTGTACATCCATCAAATTCACTTTCATGTCCAAATAAACTTTAAGTGAAAATTACGCATAGGGCTGGGCAATATGGCTTGAATATACGTACTCTGATATTTCCACACAAAATTGGATTTGCAATTTTAATCGTAACTGACACTTTGTCAAGCCCCATCCTCCTTGGTTACCATCGCTAGGCTAGAAAAACTCTAATAAGGATTCCCTCCATTCAAGACAATTAAAAACACCTCTCTTTTGACATACTTTTATTTTATAGTACTTGAATTATTTTTTAAATTGTCTTGGATGAAAAAATGCAGACAAATATGAGGCGTAAAAAAATATCTAAAAACCTCGAAAAACTTGCAGACATCACTCAAAATATCTCCTCTGTCTGATGCATCTGATGGTGGCTAACGTCAGCTGTCCTTCAGCAACACCACAACAAACCACTTGTTTAGTAGAAGAGGATAATCGAGACATGTTTTAGTTTTGATTTGTCTTAGCAGTCCGGCTGTAACAATGAATCGATGTTAACACAAGTTAGCTGATGTTACAGTGGAGCACTGAACCTTGTACTGTGATATAATTCTACATTGGTTAGTCTGCCATTAAGTAATTTTATTGCTGTTTAACATTACCAGAAGAAGAAAAAATATTGCTTTGTCATTTATGCCAGTATCACTGAATCTTCTTCAGGAGCCCCTTAGCAGTGGCTCATGGAGTGAGCCTGCACCTCTCCAGCAACCAGGCGTAATTCCTTAACAGCTCTACCATGATATTTGAACCTGCAGCCCTCAAATACCCAACCCAAGGCCCTGCAGATTGAGCTACCACTGCCCCTTATGGATGTAATGCTCTTACTAACACAAATATTTACATGCTGCAATGCTCACTCATTGTCTCCTTCCTTTTCTAGACAGACCAGCTCCATTTAAGCTCACTTTGTCTCCTGAATAGACAAATTTGTCAGCGTTAAGATGTAGATGATTGTGTAAAGATAGCGGGTCTAACAGTGGGCCTTAAAGCCGCTCTGTCAGACTAAGAGCTGATGATATCTGTCCTCTAGTCTAAACTCACCACAGAGGAGCATGTGGGGCCTTTTACTGATCTGATAAAACAGAATCTGTCAACAGGAGCTTACGGCCCTCAGCTTTAACAAAGAGGTGGCACAGACTGGTTCTGTCACACACTGTCTACCTGTTACTTTTTATCTGGTACTAAACAAAAAAACTTCAATCCCTCAGTTTTAAATATTTACAAACATTAGTGAAACTATTACAAAAGAATTATGGACCTAAAAATATTATCCATTATGAAACAGTTGTTCTCAGGAGCATGGGCTGGAGAGCTCTGACAAGGACCCAGTAATTTCAGCATTAATTTTGCATTTGGTCTTAAAAATAAGATGAAAATACTGACATTGAATAAGGAACTTTTTACTTGAAGGGGAGTATTTTCTTAGTGGGTTAGTTTTTCATCACACAAGTACTTATATTCATACTCCCTTCTCAACAAGTCTTCATAGATACTGTCGTCCTTTATACCTTTATGTTATTCAGCAGAAATACAAGAAATAAGTGAACTACAGACTCAACTCAAACACTGGAGTTTGTCTTGTCTGGTTGACAAGGAGTAGCCACACATTTTGTCTGAGATTTGAATATCAAAGTTTATCTGTAGCAAGTTATCTTATCTTTTATTGTCATGGAAAAAAAGGAGGTCAATCAAGATTTTCAGTTTTTACTTTTTTCAATGAAAAGACCTCTCATTTTATGAACAAACCTGATCATACGGTGCAGGTTTAGTAACATAGTGAAGTTAATCATTTATTTTAAGTTTGACAGAGCTAGTCTTCTTCAAATTGATAGAGAGATTATGCTTGTTTGCTCAAATCTAATTTCTAAGACAGAGAGCAGCTGATTGAGATGTTTACATTGCAGCATGGAAAGCCTAATTCTATCTGGATGATACAAAAAGAGAAATGGTCAAAAAAGTACTTAAGGGGTAGTAAATATACCTGGGTGCCGCACCCAGGTATCATTTCTTTGTTGGGAAACCCTGCAGGCTCCAGTAAATTTAACTGAAGGACTAGGGGCAGAAAGTAACTACTTCCATTTACTCAAGTTACCTTAACTTAGTAGCTTTTTGTGTACTTGTATTTTAAAGTGTTTTTAAAGTAGTATTTCTTCTTTTACTGTAATAATTTTTGTAGGAAGTACTTTGCTTAGTTACATTTGTCATCCTGCCTAGGTACTGAGTAAAAACAATAACATGATAAGCGCAAGCAGTCAAACTTTTCACATCAACAACACCAACATTTAAACTTTGAAGAACTGGATACTGAATTGATACTTGATACTGAAATGACACCTGTTCAATAGACAGGAGGCTGTGGCCAAAAACATGAGGAGGAGAAACTCTGATGATGCAGACTTTTTGTCTTGTTCATAAAAGTGCTCTATCCGGACAAGCAGAAATGTTTAATACACTAGAGGGCATATTAAATTCAAAAAGCATAATATGGGCTCTTTAAATAAAGAACTTTTACTTTGACTTGTGTATATCTATAGAGGGCAACATCCACCTTTACTTCAGTAAATCAATCAATTTAAACCAGTATATTCAAACTATTTTTGCACAAGGCACACTTAAATGAAGCCAAATTCTCAAGGCACAGCCACACAAACACTGCAACTAATCCTTCTTTCCACATATTTAAGTATTCAAGAACATATAAAAAAATGACAAATCTCCAAACCACTCTTAGACAATTATTTACAAAAAAATTCAAGAATCAGACATTTTGTTAAATGTAATAAATTCAGCAACATATTTACACTTGAAAAGTCGTTCTGTTAGAAATAGAAAATAATAATTGTGATAGAAAAGTACTAAGTCTTTCCACCCATAAATGCTGTTACCTGTAAAAGACAGTCCCCTCTGAGGTTTTATGATTCTTCGAGTAAAAGAAATTGTAGCTGCACATGGACAATAATGCACTAACAGAGAAAACTGAAACATCAGTCATAAGTTAAGATCTCATGGCTGTACAGATGTCCAAGGCACAAAACCACTGCTTCAAACAAAGACTGAGAATGTGTCAAAGTGCACCACTGAGTCTTGTGACCTTAATGAAGAAATTAATGTCTTGTTTATTATGACATGTTAATTTCGACTGTGTAATCTACGGTGTTCAAATATTAGCCCTGTGTATTGTGGTGGCCTATCACATGGGCCGATGAATGACACATCCAAAATAACCCACCTCAGAGAAGGCCAAAAAGACGATTTAAATTTCTATTCATACTCTTTGTTGACTGTGAAGACACCTGATGTCAGTCTGTTAACGCCATATTTAAACTGATGAAGAGACGCAAGTTTTACTTTATGCCGTATGTATGTACTTTTAACTCCAGCACAACATCTTTGTATTTGGTCCACAAGGTTAAAAATCACTGACATGTCTACCAATTACATTTCATTATCTCAGACTGGAAGAAAAAATACTTATATGCAAGACTGTAGAACAAAACTTACAGACACACAAACCAGCCAACAAATAAGGTACAGCCACAAAAAAACAATTTACCACAGAAAGCATCGGTGGATTTACAAAATCATGCCATATATTGCCAAAGCTCTTCTATAATAAAACTCCACCTTAAAGCAGTTTATCAAACTTTTCTACAAGGGCGGACGGAACGAAACTCATGCTAGCTAGCTAACACACTCCATGTCCATGGTCTAACTTACTCACTAATAACTGTCTTGCTAACCCGAGGTACACAGCACAGAAAAAAACAACAGCGCTTACTTACAGTTTTCATGCCGCTCGGTTTGCTGTCTGTTGTTATTTTACTCCTCTTCGTTGTTCCTCCATGTCCTCCATGTTTGGTTGACAGAAGTCTCCATGGCGTTAGCGTCCTCGTGCCTTGAACTTAAATTAACAGGACCCGGATGGAGCACGTCCCTCAGCTCCCTCCTTTCTGACCAAACACTGAAGTGAAGCTGTCCATAGTTTAACCCCGATATCCTGCACCAATAAATGCACATAATCCAGTCCAGACTGATAAGCTAACAAATTCCTGGTTCTAATGTTCAACATATTTAAAGGAACGCAAGTTACCAAACTAACCAACCAAAGCGCACACCAACAGGGGTCAAAGGTCCTTCGTGCTGACGTCACATGAACGTAGTGGCGTAAATTAAAATATATGAAGCAGCGTTTAATTTTCATATCAGTTTGGTTGGTGTCTCTCTTTGTTGCCGTCAGTTGTTAACACAGAAATATACTCATCTCAAAATTTTGAGGGGATGAGTTTTTGATTGTTTTTTTTTTTTGGGTGGGGTGGGGTGGGGGCTGGTCCACTAATGCTGGGAATTGTGGTTTCTTTTAATGATCCTTATCATTTGGCTCAGCTCAGTATAAAGATCCGACTCTTTCGGCTCCAAAACAGCTTTTAATTTCTTGTCATTCTGCCTTTTGTTACATCTGCCAAATGTGGCCCTTTTTGGGCTTATCATTGATATTTGTGCATGTAGATTTGTTAAAATGAGAACTCACAACTTCAGACTACCTTAACTATCAATATGGCTTCACACATGAATAACACACTAGGGATGCACGAAAATGGATTTTTGCTGATATCCAATTTGCCAATATTTCTGATCTAATGACAATGACAATACCAATATTTTTGGTCAAAGTACACACTTACCACTTTACTAAAACTGATCTGTTCCTTGCACTGTTACACTTTATTAGTGTTAGAAACACATGTGAGAGAGGAAAAACAAAATTTCATTCTCTTAAAAAAATGATTCTCTTAAAATGATGCTGTTGATTTTTTTTTAATAAAGACATTCAGTAAAAATAAAATGAAGCACTATGGTCATTCATGTATTCTGTCTATACTGTATTTGAAATATGTGACATATATGGCCAATGTGTATGGTCAATATATTGACTATAAATATAGGCAGAACTTCTCATACCTGCAGATACCAATATTTAGCATTTTAAGTCATCTGCCAATACAATACCATACCAGTGATATCATGCATCCTTAATATACAACTGATAATTGTACTAATTATTTTAAGTAATGCGACAGAAAGTACATGTAACAATGTATGTTAAAAAAATGAAAAATGTATTGAGAACAGATCATAAGGGCTACAAATCTAAATGAATCATAGAAGTTAACACCATCCTATATATATATGTATATATATATATATACACACACACACACACACACACACACACACATATATATATATATATATATATATATATATACATATAAACACATATATGTACATATGTTTTATTTTCCCTATTTCCCTTTATATATATATATATATATATATATATATATATATGTTTTATTTTCCCTCCAGGAGGTCTTGGTGTATGGTACTATTTTATGATGCTGCAAATGGCTATGTATTCTTCCACCTGTACATATTGATTCTGCTGATCTCCTGTTTCAGGAAGAAGAACACATAACCATTGGAAAATAGTGCCAAACACAAACTTTTTTTTGCCTAATTGTCCATTCAACCCAAAATAGTTTTACACAAATTAACAGTCCCTGCCAACAGCAGTGTACATAAGCAGTAGTCTGAGCTTGCTCTCCTTAATGGTGCAGCACTATTGTCTGGAATTATATCGACTATTGTCAAGCACCTCATGCAGCACAACTTCAAAAATACTGAAATATCCCTATAACATATACAAACAAGTTTTGTCCGTGGGGTGGGGTGTGGGCTGAGGATCCTTTACAAGTTAGTTTCTGTGCAGGATCTGTTGCATCATCAGAGGAGCTTCAGGGCCTGCACAGTAACTTTAAGATGGCTGAGGACTGATAGGGACCAACAGTGGTCCAAGGCCATTTGGACAGACCCCCCTCAAAACCCCCTATCATGACCATCACTGGTGATGTGTCCAAATGCATCACTACATGAGCTGCACCTACCATGATTCACCACAGACTGTAAACCTTTAAAATGTGTACAGGCCCCCCTCCTGCATCATTTGTAAAAGCAGCATCCTGTCATTAGAGTGTCTCTTTGTGACTGAATCATTTCACATGCTAATACTTCCTCTCTGATTTCTTTTTGATTCAGCTCTCTATGTCAGCCGTTGGTTAGCCTGTGTGCGCACATGAGGGCTGTTCAGCGCTGATTGCCTTTCAGGTCTAATTGTCCCGGGCTTTTTCTTGTTTTTAGAAGCACCTGCGTGTGGATCAAAGCTTCTGATGTGTGTGTCAGCTTTGTTTCAAGTGCGTGTCCTCACAGTGCACAAATTGTGGAGTAATTGCCTCTTCAGAAATTTCTATTGCTGCATTGTTAGAAAAAAAGGTCTGAGATAGTAAAGGTTTAATAACTTTAATCATCTCTAAAGATGAAATACAAATAATTATACTAACATTTCAGACTTTTTCACCACATCTGTTCCTTTTAGGCTTAGGATGTGCAGAAAATTTCAATCATATGTCATTAAAGGTCAAGGATTGATCAGTAGGGCTCTGTAAATGAAATTTCCTCCATCCTCTTGACGTATCATGAGCATTTCATGGATCAAATCTGACATCTGACGTCTGCATTGTTGTCTCCAATAAACCTAAACCAAGCAGAGTCAACTTGTAGACTAATAAAGCTCTACCTTCAAAGCAGACGGTTATACATATTTGCAATCCTCGGCTCAAAGACTCCGGCCCACGTCCTCCTGCTCATCAAAGAAACGTCCGCATCACAAGGTCACACATGCAGATATAGTTCAGACCAACAGCATGCCAGATGGCTTATAAAATTTAGATGAAAGCTGGGAGCCTGAAATGTAAATATTTAAGAGGAAAGATTATTAAAATGGGGGTTTTCTCCAGTTCTAAATTGGTTTTGTGGTTCCAGATCCAACCAAAAAAGTCAGTATTTGGTATTGAAGCATTTTTTATTTATTTATGTATTTTTGTTTTAATGTGCTCCTGCTGCTAAACACTTCATTTCTATGTTGATTTTCAAATTTTATTATGTAATACATAATTCTGAAGGTTTACATCTACACTGACAGCAAGTGAATGTTTAAAGGGGAGGGGTCTATCAAGGGGTATAAATCCAACCTGAGTATGACCGAGTTGGACAGAAAGGCTCACTTTACCTTAAGGGAGTCCCTATATGTTATATTAGACTCATTAAAAAGAGAGAAGCAGGAGAGCAGCAATTCAAGACTGTAAAAATGATGGACAAGTGGAAGATTCAGCTTGTTTTTGTGACTTTTTGTGCTTTGGTGCAAACGTATACGGCTTTGTCTGAAGATGAGGGGAGAGACTTCCATGAAGACTGGCAGGTAAGCATCAGTGATTTATTAACAATCACTTGTAAGAAGTAGGAGTCATCCAAAAGTGGAGTGAATACAAAAATATTCTCAAATCCAAGCTTTAATTATTGAACTGTGAGTGAATCAGGAAGTGTGATATTAGGACGATGTTATAGGATAAGTAACCGTCTGGTATCACCTTAAAAGGCTCGGTCAGCTCTGAGACTGTCAAACTGGTGTTTGTTTTGCACAGCAAAGAACCAGTTTCTTTTGTGTAGGTCCTCGGGGGCTCAACACTTTTGAAGTGTCAGGAACCACTGTCCTAAAAGATCTATTCAAAAGACCAATAAGTTAAAAATGTCCACATCTATAAATACTTATAATTCAGTATGTATGAATATTTTCCATTAGCTTTTGGGGTTTGTTTTTAAATCAGCTCCATCCCTGAACTACACCATCAAAGATGAATATGTCTGGGGGATTTTATCCCTCAAACTGTCTGTTGATTATATGTTTCAGTATTGTTTTAGCTATTTTCCATATAACGGCTGATGGAGGACTAGGTTTTGACAGTCTTGAATATTTATATGATAAGTGAAAAAATGATTTTGATGCATTATTACTTTATTTGAGTTTTAAAATATAACACACATAAGGACAAAAGCACATACTTCTAAGGCCTGCAATATTATAGCATGTTTCCATTTTAGCAGTTTTAACTTTAAGTCAATTTTAATCCTGATTAAAACTAACAAGTCTGAAATCCTGTTCTGGAAATGGATCCTGAAATACCCATTTGATTACATAAAACAGGAAATAATATTCATTTTCAATGTTATACATTTTTAAATAAAACAATAGTGACATCATGTAACTAAGCTGGTATTGAAAGAGTTAAATTTGAAAAATGCTTTAATATTAAGTGCTTCTTGAATATACTGGGAGATGTAGCCCCAAAAACAGGAAACAGATCATAACCAAAAGGTTTTTAAGAATCTTTTTGATGTGGGAATTTTTGTCTCCAAAACCTATCAGGAAAAAAACAATATTAAAAACAAAAAAAAATCTTTTTTTTGGTCTTTTTAGAATTATACCATATGCAGTAACAGCTAAAAGGCCTGACATATAAATATAAAATTCATGGTAAATATTCCTGCAAAGCAGAGATGAATATAATGTGGCCAGATGGTCAAATGTGGCCCTCCCCCTCACTCATTGTGGCCCACGGGATCATTTCATATATCAATATTTGGAAACATGAGGGAAAAAAATGGAAAAATCTGCATGTAAAATGAAATTATTTCATAATAATCTTTGGTTATTGTAATAGATTTGTTTCTTTCCAAGTATTTGATTTTTTTCATAATGTATATGCACTAATTAATGTATTTGTGTGAATTTAAAAAAGAGTGGTAATTAAAATGTATGTTTGAAAATAAAAATAAATGTGCAATATTTAACTAAAAAGTCATTTCAATAGGCCTGAATTCCTTTTTTAAGCTCATTAAATAAAATCATACTGTTTGTATTTTAATTTGAAATATGAATATTGGACTAGATAATTTTTTATCAATCTATTATTTATTTGGCGGCACAGCGGTGCAGCAGGTAGTGCATGTGCCTCACATCAAGGTCACAGATTCGATCCCCGGTGGGCAGGCCTTACGCTGTGGAGTTTGCCTGTTCTTCCTGTGCATGCATGGGTTCTCTCCGGGCATTCTGGCTTCCCCCCACCAACCAAAGACATGCTCATTAGGTTGATTGGTGACTCCAAATTGCCCTTGGGTTAGAGTGAACGGTTGTCTGTGTCTCTATGTCGCCCTGTGATCGACTGGCAACAGCTGATATAGGCTCCAACTCCCACGACCCTGAAAGGAATAACCGGTACAGATAATACATATATATATATATATATATATATATATATATATATATATATATATATATATATATATATATATATATATATGTACTTTTTTTTTTTTTTTTGATAAATCAAATGATTACAATTTTTAAATAATGAGCGTCGAACAGTTTGTGGTGTGGCCCTCTGACAGTGTAGATGAAATAAATGTGGCCTCCTCCGTCATCAAAGTTGTGCATCCCTGCTGTAAACCAACCTCCATATCAGTATCAGAGGGTTCAGAATCAAATACATATCTCAGACTGTTTTTATCTTGACATAATTGCAGACATTTTCTAATATTTCATGTGATTATTTGTTAGGAGAATTCAGTGGAGGCAGGTCTGACCTTCCCAGTAGGAGGTCTGATGAAAAGAGCAAAAGCTCTTCGATTCTACGGACTGATGGGGAAACGTTCAGGTCTGTGGAATCATTTCTGTATCGAAAACAGTAACAATGAGATATTTCTCATTCATTTAAAGGCATTTAAACAGGATTTTTTTTAACGCAAACAAACTTTTAGTTTCCAACTGTAATTTAGTTTTAAAATATTTTAGTGCTGATTTGTTTAATTTCATTTTGTGCACATTTTTTCATGTTTAGTTAAGTTTTTGTTGTTGTTTTAGTCTAAGTGTTAATTTGATGGTTCATTTCTCTGTTCCAGTCATGTGTTTTTGTTCACACAGGTACTTCTTTGGCCCTGACAGAAGAAAAGAAACCTTTCCAAGTAAAAAGACGTAAGTAACCTCTTATTACAAATAAACTGTTTGATCCTAAATTTGATGTACTGCTTGTGGATCACTGATGTCCTTCAAACTATGAAACTACTTCTTTAATGTCATGTTGAAACTGTGCAGAGTAAATTAATTTATAATGCAATTTTTTTTTTTCGATAGAGACCCTTCACATGGTGTTAAAAAGGGAGCTTGTTTTTAAGCACTGTATTTAGAACATTTATTAATACTCGAAAAACTAATCTTGTGGACTTGGGGAACAAAGTGAGTTAAAAGGGGATATAATGTTAAAAATATGATTTTTTTTTTAACTGAAACATTTTTAGACAAATTTGGGGGTTGTGAGTGATCATAATTCAACTTAGAAACATTATATTGACTTTGGACTTTTATTGACTTTATATTGTTTTGGAACCACAATTTAATTTCAT
This sequence comes from Cetoscarus ocellatus, assembly GCA_037902135.1. NCBI lineage: Eukaryota > Metazoa > Chordata > Actinopteri > Labriformes > Labridae > Cetoscarus > Cetoscarus ocellatus. The sequence continues at coordinate 2,175,827 of JBAMNC010000904.1, read as the reverse complement.
TGTGCAACCTGTTGCACCATGACAAATAAACTTTCTTGTATCTTGTATCTTGTATAAAAGGGAAAAAAAACTAAGTTAGCAGCACTCCTGTATAAATCAGGAATAAATTAAACATGACAGCAGCGTTGGAAATAAACTGTTTTGATTTCCTGCCTCGATGGCAGGTGTATTTAAAATCTACCAGCCACTCATTTTTTACCAGCCACTTTAAGTCAGCATAATGTAAAGACCTTTACAATTATAATCACAATGTATAGCATACAAGTTACATGCCTTTTATGAAAAACATGCTTTCATTTTTGAAGAGCATACTGACATTGTTTAAACGGACAGAAACACTTTGTATAATCATGAACAGGAAAAAACTTCGGGAGATAATTTTACTTCACTAATTCAAGACTAGTCGCAGTCTCCATGTTCAATCAAGGATGTACCTTTAGAACAACTATGAAGTTTATAGCTTTACCACAAAAAACGAGCCATAAAAAGACTAGACATTATGCTCAACAATACCCGTTCTTGGTATTTTCATTATAAGAAGTTGAATTCTTGTTTTTTTTTTTATAGAATAATGAAAATATTGATAAGTGCAATATCAATGTCACTCCCAGATTTGATAAAGAGTTCTTCTAAACTCTTGGGGGCTAATATTGAATTTTGGAAGTTAACTGTACAAAAAGCTAAATTATAGTGGTGCTATTTTCAATTTGTAGAACATAGTCTGTTTTCTTTAGTCTAGAAAGCCATTGTGAAACCTTGCATGCTGATTGTTGAAATAAGAATGTAGAATAGGCTGAAATGAGCTTTTAGTGTTATGCCTGTTACGACACTGTTATGCTGTATGAATCAGTTTTAAACATTTATGCTGTTAGTATTGATCAAACCCTAATTTCAAATGAAGTTGGGACGCTGTGTAAAACATAAATAAAAGCAAAATACAATGATTTAATGGTTCTTTCCAGTATTTACTCGACTGAATACACAGCAAGGACAAGGAATTTCATGTTCAAACTGAGAAACTTCATTGTTTTATGCAAATATGTACTATTTTTGAATTTGATGCAATATATGCAAAAAAAAAAAGCTGGGACAGGGCCAACAACAGACTGGTGAAGTTGATGAATGCTCAAAAAACACCTGTTCGGAACAATTCCCAGGTGGACAGGTGTGTTGGAAACAGGTGAGTGTCATGATTGGGAATAAAAACGGAGTCCCCAAAAGACTCAGTCATGTACAAACAATGATTTGGCGAGGTTCACTACTTTATGAACAACAGTCTGAGCAATTACTCCAACAGTTTAAGAACAACTTTTTCAATGTGCAATTGAGAGGAATTTGGGTGTTTCATGATCTAAAGTCCACAATATCATCAAAAAATTCAGAGAATCCAGAGAAATCTCTGTTTGTAAATGTCAAGGCCCTAAAAATCAACATTGAATGCCTGTGACCTTTGATTCCCCAGGTGGAACTGGATTAAAAATTGACATCATTCTGTAGAGGATATTACCACACAGACTCAGGAACGCCTCAGAAACCTCTTTCACAAAACAAAACAGGTTTATCAGTTTGAACACTAAATATCTTGTCTTTGTAGTGTATTCAGTTGAATATAGGATGATTTCTGATTTAGTTTAGGTTTTACACAATGTCCCAACTTCATTGGAATTGGGATTTGTATTTCTAAATAAATACCACTACAACTATAACTCCTTTTCCATCCTTAGGAAATAAAGGAGAAATGTTTGTGGGCCTGATGGGGAGAAGTATTTCCAACGACAGTAAGCACAAAACCCAACATGTCTCAAAATAAAAGGCAGCTTTATTGATATTAAAAATATCAAATTGCTAATACACATTTAACATCTATGCTGAAAGTAAAAATAAAGACAGTCAACTATTGAATTTTCTGTGTATCACAGACTTTTTAACCAGAGTAGATCCCTCTGAAATAACCTCTGCACCTGATGTTCTGGAGCAACCACATGAGCAAGGTACTGTACGATTGTATATGTATAAAAACCTGAGCTCGGTTTATTTCTATGTGCATCTCACAGTGGTATTGTTGACATGTTTCCTTTTTTCCACAAATTAAAAATATCTGATCATTTTTTCTGTCAGGTTCATCAGAGGAATGGGTCCAAATCTTGTACTGATGAAGCTGAGGAAGAGAAGTTATCAGCTATACAATTTGACACCAACCAAAGACGTCACCATACACCATTTCTCATATACACTCAGCTTACACTTTCATTTCATGCTAACAGTTATTGTATTTATCCCAAATAAAAAAAATCAACCTGTAAGCTGCCATACAAATTTAGCTTTCTTTTTTTGTATGAGAAAAGCAAAAACATTCATGTTATCCACCACACTGGACCATGTAACATTCAAAGCTCAGATGTGGGCAGTTCTGAAAGAGACGAGACAAAGGAGACTCTACTGTGGACATTATTTCAGTCAGAATCATCAGATTTGTAACATATTGAGTTAAAACTACAAACAAAAGTAGAATATAAAAGTAAAAAAAAAAATCAGAGACAAAACTAAAAAGGGGGAAATCAAGTGTGAAAGAAAGAGCACTGGTCTGTATTGACAGTTTTATGGATGGAGGCTACTCGTGCTGGTGAGGCTGTGGGTGAGTTCATTCAGTAGCCTGAGAAGGTTCAGAGAGCTTTACGTCCCTTTGGGAGGGGTCCACTTCAGTGAGCTCGGGTCGATGGTTTTGTTGCTGTTGCCACGCTTGATCTCCTTCGCTTTCCACTCATCAATCAGGTCCTGACAGGAGGAAACAGGGATTTTTGAAGGCACAAAATCAGCAGTATTTCATCATAGTGAAAACAGTAAAGTCTGAATCATGGATCATCAACTGGCGACCCTGGGCCACATCTGCCCCTCATAGTATTTTCAAACTCTGAAATTTGAAGGGAAAGAATCTGTTGTGGTTTTAAAGGTATCTTTTTTGTATTTTGTCCATGCAAGTATTACACAGCCTCCTAAATGAGCTGCAGTTGAAACATCTTCATCAGGAGTGACTTCATGTTTGATCTGTTTTACACAAATCCAGCGATCCCCCCCATTTCTTCCTTCTCCAGAGGTAGTGCCAGAGGCGTGATATTAGAGAGGGAGGCATGTTGTGTGGAAAAAGGAGACAGAAGCACTGTGAGTGAGCGTCTCTGCCTTTGTGTGTGGTAGGGGCTTGTGTTGTGTCACATGCATCCGTGCCGCACTGCAATGTGAATCAGCACAGATGTAATGGCCTCGCAGAGTTAATGTGAAGGACTCATGAATTTTTTTCGAGGTTTAACTATAAAAGCACCTTGAATTAGCAAATCATAATTACTGAAAACACGACACCCAAAAATGAAGTAGCCATGATATTTTGATTCGGCCAATGTGGCTGGCAATTGCATGGGTGATAAAGACTTATCTCATTTTTGAAGTCTAAACTACATTCAACTCGGAAAATAAATATTAAACTAAAAATATGTTAATCATAACAAAACATTATCACTTCATGATATTTTAATATCTGCCCCCTATAGAACATACCAAGAAAAAATGCCACTTGTACAAATGTAGTTATGATCCCTGTTCTAATTACAAAAGTGACAATTCAATGATAGTATTATTAAGCTACTTTTTATTTTAGCTACTGGTGCCTCAAATCTTTCCTTTAGTTTTCAAATCCAGAAAATTTCTTTTTGTTGTTGTTGCACAATATTTTCGGTGCAATTTTGATACTGGCCTAAGAAGTTAAATATCAGTATTGGCTGATACCATTTTTGCTGATATTTACAGCCAATATATGGGCTATATATGGGCTATATATCAGCTGTAATATTCGCAAAATACACAAATCTACCATAATGTCTCATCTTATCATCACTGCACGGGTACATTTAGAAATCATGAGTTTCATTGTTTTAAGAGTTAAATCTTGTTTTATTTTGTTTTAAATCTGTTCCTTACACAAACAGACTTTACACTGAAAGCAACAAGTCCATTTTTTGTAAGGTAAAGACACTGTGCTCTTGGCAAAAATATGGGCGTCAGTGACAATGAGTTCAGAAATATCGGCATAATTGATATCAGCAAAAATCCAACATGAAGCATCCCTAGTTGTAACAAGACAAGTTGTGTCTGGATTTGTACACCTTTTTCAAAGTTAAACCCTCACACTTTAAGCACTTTTACGTTGTATTTTTAAGCTTTTCCAACACCTCACAGCCCTGCTTTGTCGCTTTATTCTACAAACACATGCATTGTATACTTGAACTACTATTTCAAATTGTGTATGTTATTAAAACAGAGATTATACTAGGCTATTGTAAACACGTAATGGCTATTAATAGACGGAAAATTTAGAAACACAACCATGTCAGCACAGAGCAACTGCCAAAGCAAATATACTTTATTGAATGTATTATCTATAAAAAATGTGAACATATTAACCCACAAAAAAAAAGAAACGTCAAAAACTGGTGTGTTTACTTTGAATCTGATATTTCTTTCCCTCAAAATTACTTGATAACATTAGCACTTATTGTTCTGCAGTATTTAAAAGAAGTGTTACTGCAGTCTCACCAGTGATTAGAAACTGAATCCCACATCTGTGAGACACACAGTTTTGAAATGCTTACAGACACTTCATGATTAATTTTCATTTACTTTTCAAATCTTAAAAAAATCTTAAATTAAAATTGGACCATTTTAAAGATTTTTTTGAACATCCCAAACCCCAACATTCCTCAAAAGAGCTTTGAATCATTTAAAAATGAACTCTACATGTGATTTCTTACCTGTCGCTTTAACACCAAGTGCTTCCCTTTCCAATACTTCAGCATTTGTAGAGACTGCAGGGTGCTCACAATATCCACTGGATTAACAGCCGTCTCCTGACTGATTTCTAGACATCAAATATCACCACATTACTCATATATGCGTGTCTGACATGCACTCATGACATATTTTCATGTGTTTATTAAAGTGTTTCATTAAGAAAGAAGCAGCCTGTTTCACTTGTGGTACCTTTGATGGAGATCTCTTTGCCTTGAAAGTTGTACATGTATCTGAGTAACACCTCCTTCCAGTAACTACGGTAGCTGATGAGGCCCAGATCAGACAGAGGCCTCTCTGGTGAGCCCACTTTCTCCTCCACTTTGGACAGCAGGTAGCCTTGACAGAGCAGAGGGTAAAAGTAGCTGTTAATGAAACTGTTGTTACAGTAAAAACAAACTCATCTATTTGAATAATGCTACAGTTTATACAGTGTTAGTATTCATTATTGGGTTTTTATTGCTTCATTTTGATAGACAGGCAAGTGGATAGTACAAAGACTATGAGTGGGATAGAACCTGCTGGAAAGGAGCCATAAAACAAATATGAACCAAGCAACAGTGCTGGTAATTAAGAAATGCTCTCTGTTTGTCAGTTTAAATAACTGTGCTGTGCATACATGTTAGTGTGTAAGCAATTGGAAAAAAATTTAAGTATACCACTATCTTTAAATTTTCCTTTTTTTGGGGGGGGCAAAAATAGGGGACAAATATCTTTTATTGCTGAGAAAACAAACAAATTAGTCCTCAAAACAACAAAATTGTCACAGATTTCAAATCCAGTTGACAAAAAGTAAAAAAAAATTTGTCAGGTTTCATAATCAGTGATTTACTTTAAGTTAGGGATGAACTTTTCTTTGTCCTGGGAAATAAGCATAGGCATACATATTTAATTCTATTTTTCATTTACAAGTTTTACACTATTGGCTTCAGTAGCTTCTTGATAATCCGATCAGGAAGAATTTTGATAGAAATAATTCTTTGTAACAGGCCTACCATATCTTTGGTCATTTTGGAACAGTAATGAATGGATTCAAAGAGACACAGTGAATGATTATGAAATATAAATACTTACTGAAGTCAATGAGCATCTTTCCAAAGCCCTGCCTCATGTACTGCGGCATCGTCAGGATACAGGAAACATTGTAGTTGAGGAAAGAGTTTTTCTCCTTTACGTCATTAAAAAAGAAAAAAAAAACACTGCAGTTAACGCACAAAACCCAGTTGATACGACAATGCACCCCTGAGACTCTGGTAATCAGCCGTTTCCTTTATTTACCTTGGAGAAGTATCCCACTAAATGGCAGCCCGTGTTGTCGGCTTCAGTCATGACGTAAAACAGAAAAGGCTCCACGTCATAATAAAGCGTTTTGTGGTCCAGGAAGAGCTTGGCGAGTAAACACAGGTTCTGGCAGTAGATCTGTGGATCAAAGGGCAGACACTCCCTTCATTATGGTTGCTTAGGAAAATAAGACGTCACTGCGATGTTTGCTTATGCGGCTTAAATGTAACCAATCCACCAATATTTACAAAACCCCGTGTAAAGAAACCACTGAGAGCCTCCCAACCTTATTCTTCTTCCCGTCCACCTCAAACACAGATATGGCTCCTTTTCTGTACACTTCGTCTCCTGGAGGATGCTTCCACACACACTTTGCCTGAAAGAAGATTTAACAGACGAACACCAGCACTGTTGTTAAAAATATTTTGTTAAAAGCTTCAGTCAAATGTGTGTAGCATGATATTTTTTGGGGTATAGAACATCATCTCGTTTCTTACCATGTGTCTCCTGAGAATGGTTTGGCTCTTCATGTATTTGAGGCAGAACTCGCAGACGTAGAGGCGGCCCAGGCGTGCGTACTCCTCGGGGTAAGGAGAGTGGTACCAGGTGTCCAGCTCGTACCGGCCGAACAGGATGGTCTTGATCATGTTGCTGCCCTCAGTGATCTGACCCTGGATACGCAGCTTCTCCTATAGGGAGAATTAGAAGGTAACTGCCATGACTAGGGATGGGAACTAAAGCCATTTTATTGGTACCAGTGCCTTTATTGATTCTGTCCATTTAATCCAATTCTCTACGGATTGCCTTATCAATTCCTGTGGATATTTTTGTGTGGAAAAAAGACAGCCTTCAGATTTTAAGTGTCAATGATATCAAACAAAAGGCATTCTTGTTATTAAACACCATACTGCACAGATGAATGCTTCTTGAGTTGCTTGTGTTTCCACTCTTGCTTGAAATCACACAGACAGGAACTGTGTGTGTGTGTGTGTGTAAAATTCAGCCTTAATTTTGACAACTTTGGTCTCCTGCCTGCTACAATCAGTGCTGATACAGCTGCCAGCCACACGAGGCCAATTAAGATATGTCTCCTTCCTTTTGGGGCTGTCATGTTTTCAGTGACTAGTTTGATTCTGAAATACTCCTGGTTGTGTATTTGCTAATCAAGGCTGACAGGTGGATTTCTGTACAACAGGTCAAACATGAAGTCACTCCTGATGAAAACGTTTCAACTGCAATCTTTTAGGGGAGTTGTATGAATACTTGTAGGGACAAAACAGCAAAAAGATGCCTTTAAAACCACAACAAATTCTTCCCCTCATATTTCCAGAAATTGAAAATACTATGGGAGCCAGATAAGGAACTGTGGGGACTAGATGTGGCCCTGGGCTGCCAGTTGATGATCCATGATTTAGACTTTACTGTTTTTACTATGATGAAATATTCATTTTTAGCTTGAAAACCCCTCTTTACTTCTGTAAGAACCTGATTGATGAACGGAAAGTAAAGGAGATCAAGCGTGGCAACAGGGACTAAACCATCGACCCAAGCTCATTGAAGTGAGAAGAAAAACAACAAGTTCTTTCTCCTCACAATATCAGATTCTGGAAAAAATGTGGGGGCCAGACTGGGGGCTGTGGGGTGCCCTGTGGTTATGAATGTTTGAACAAAAAAATAAGATCATTTGAGATATTAAATATCTCTGTACTATGTAAACGGAGAATTGCTTGTTTTTTATTATGTAACTGAGTGCACAACATGTGAGTCTTTTGGGGTATGGGGTCAAATAAAATGTGCACTACACACTTGTGTGTACTTTGATGTCTATGTATTCATGAAGCACTGCCATCCAATAAGTGTATCTCTAATGCAGTCAGAGCAGGTTCGATAATGACATTAGGAAGTTAGACACAAGAGGTCAAAAGATTGAGCGAAATTAAATTCTTAGAGAATAAAAATTTTTTATGCAAGATTAAAACAGAAGACTTTTTTACCAGATCTTCAGATGCTCGCGCTTGTGCTTTTCTGAAGAGCTCCAGGTCGTATTCACTTGTGATGTTCTCCAGCAGAGGCTCTCTGGTGTTTCCATGAGTCTGACGATGCTCCTGTGGACCAGAGAAGAAAAGGAAACATTCAGGTACTTTCTCATGAACAAATATGACAACATAGTTCCTGAAGGCACAGCAGCACATGTACGTTCAAGTTCAAGTGTTGTACCATGTGTTTTTCCTTCTGCTCCTTCTGAAGGCCTGAGTTTCTTCCTTTCCTCATCTCAGCCACCTGCTCTTTGTACCGGCTCTGTTTGGATGTAGGAGTCTGAAAATACAATACAAATAAGTTTACCAGCAATATCAGGCCTGCACAATAACTGCTATGCCAATTTCATTTTGTCAGGACTGTTTACAAATGTCAAGCTATTGTAAAGTATTACTAAAGTCTTCTGTCATGATTCTACTCTTACTGTAAGAAGTTAAAGCTAATAAGTGGGAAACCAACCACTGCATTAAGAGACTACCTGGTGCCGAGTTGCATGGCGTGAGTTGTTGTCCTCTTGAGTCTTCAGTTCCTCCTCTTGTTTCTCACGGCTCACTGCTTTTACCTTTAGTAGAGAGAGTTCAGGGGTTACAGGCTATTGAAAAATATTCTGTGTTAAAATTAAAGATTATTTAAACAATGAGACTTCATTTATATAGTATTATCATACGTCAAAATTTAACAAAAATAGCTTCATGAGGACAGAAAAAAATGATTCCTGTGGTGATGGGTTCAAACAAACTGAAAATAGTAACACTGCAGTGTTTTTTTCTTTCTGAAAATTATGTCTGTTGATTTAAAAAACAAAGGTAATATCAATCAATATTGTGTTTTTGTTTGCCATAATATAGGCCATAGGCATTTGGTTTATACAAACACACATAACTAAGTTTAGACTAGTCCATACTTATCCTAGGTCCACTCTCTATGTGAAAAACAACTTTTTGCACTATATTCTTTTTTTGTAATGATATAAATTTTAATATATATATATATATATATATATATATATATATATATATATATATATATATATATATATATATATATATATATATATATATATTTTTTTTTTTTTTTTTTTTTTACATTTTTAGGCTTTTTGCACTAACTGACAGCAGGGACAGTGAATAAACTCAGCAAGCAATAAAAATGTGTTCTTTTTATACAATCCTAAAATTGATAATGTAACTTTATGCACATGACTAAAACTGCAGAATTTAACTCACTTAAAAATATTAAAAACGCATCATTTCAATGAGAATAAACACAGAAAAGGTAAATAACAATGAAAGATAAAAACCAAAGCAAAATCAATAAAAACACAACAAAAACCACTCAGTTTTACAAAAACAGTAACAATAACAATAATAATAACAGTAGAAGTGATATAAACATTCAACTATTTCATTGCAGCTAAAACCTTCCATGTGTCAAAGTAAAACATAACAGTTGTTTGTTTAGATACTTACCTTGCATTCATCAGCAGATAGATTGTGGTACAGAGGACAACCTGATACAGCAAAATGACGTTCATGTTTTCCTGTGAGGTGACCTGCAAATGTGCAGAAAAAGGCCGCTCGGATCACTTCAGTGCTGCTACAACATTATCAAACATCACTGATCAAAGTCAAATTCAGTGTTTTGTGTACGTTATCAGTGGTGCTGGTAATGACCGTAAATAAAATCCTTAAAATGGTGTTTTACCCAGTGAATTGCACCCTGGCGTGGGACACTTCATGTTGAAGTTGTAGGTCTCGTGGCAGCGGCGGCGTTTGGGCCTGTGGGAGAGGTCCTTATCTGAGCCCCTGCCTGCTTGATCTTTGGACTGACTCTCGTCATGAGAGGCGTTAGGGCTCGAGATGTCCAGCTCAGACTCAGAGGAGGGGGCGTTTCCTGTCGGGGTCAATGGTGGGGACTCATCGTGGTCCCCGGCTCGCTTCAAGTCTGGAGTATCTACATGAAAAAGAATGAAAACACAATGATTAAACACCTGTTATAGAGCAAAGAGTAAAAGCTGAATAGCTGAATAAAAGGTGACATTGGCTGACCCTGAGAGCTTTGGCTAAGGCGAGTTGAGGCTCTGGTGAGGCGCTGCCTTTTGGGCACGTTACCATCACTTTCTGAACTGTTTGTCTGTTCTCTTTCGGCAGAGGAGTCCGAGTCTTCAGTTCCATCTGAACCACTCCCAGGCATGTGTCTCTATCAGGAAACAAGAGAGAAAAAAAAACCTTTCAAAATGGTCACTTAGGTGTCCATTTAGAGCGTCAGTGATGTGAACCACACAAAGCATTATAAAATATGCCTGACTTACAAAGCACAGTCAAACAGGGTGGCATGCTGATCACTCTTGATTCAAGATTACTCAGCCCTTTTCACAGTGCCTCTACACAAAAGTGTTGCAATGAAGTTCTGCTATCATTACCCTGTCAACATTAATTCTGTGTGTGTTCCTAAATCAATTCCAATACAATACAGCTCAGATACTACCTCTGGAGATGGAGCAAATAGAGGGTAAACTCAATCCCCTCATTCTGTATACCCAATGCTCATATTGGAGGCAAAGTCTCTATGGGGTGGAAATATTATGACTTGAAACAGCAGTGTGAATGGGCCTTAACAACATTAAAATAGATTAGATAACAAGATCCTTCTGTTATAATTGGTTGTTGCTGATCATTCAGCACATACACTGAGATGTTTGGATGCTTGTCATCCCAGGGCTTCCAAACGGGGTTTACATACCATGCTGTCAGATGATTTGCAAAGTATTTTACAGGTAGTTACAGACTGTTCAGCTCACCTCTGATGATCTACATATTCACAAGGTTGTGACTCAGTGTTGAAGTCACTTTTGTTCATGAAATGCCTCAGAAAGGATATTCCAAAATCCTCTTTTCACTTCTGTGCTGCTAATACTGTCATTTAACACTGTGCAGTAGATGGCTATTAAACATCTGCTGGTTCTGCTCAAGATTTCCCCTTAATGGCTAGAAATAAACAGCTTTTCTTGCCTCTGTTCATTTGTTTGGCTAAATGTTACTTCTGGCTGCCCTTACAATGGATTGATGTAAGGGATGAACAGTATTTTATCTTAGAAGCACATTTTTCCAGAATTAGTTATGACAATATGATTCCCAAACTACATGATTCAGTTAAAGGGTTCTGATTAAAAGTTTACATCTTAAATGCTTAATCCAGGGTTTTTCATGGAAAGCCGCACTTGCAATAATGTAACAATGACTGTGCCACTTGAATAAACACCTACCTTGAGTGTATTAGATTTAGTAAGACAGATCCAATGTAGGTTAAGACAGACGAAATAATTGAAAATGATTAAAAAAACAAAACAAAACACGTACAGCTTTCCATCACTGGCTTGACAAGGCAAACGGTCAGCAGAAAATTGACGCTGACAGCTTTTCCACCACTTTAAGACTCCACCTTCAGACTCAAAACAGGAGCAAACTGCACACACCAGCCAAGCGTCAGAGGGGTGTTGGTATTTAAAGCTGATTAGCATTGTATTCTTAATGATACCAAGATAAGAATGCATGATTTATGCATGATTATTGCCAAACCCCACAGTTGTAGGGTTTTGGGACCTGTCGGCCACAAAAATCTGTCATTTTATCTCATAAAGTGTGCCACAGTGACAGTCAACAACTGATCAGTCTAGGATGCCTCACATCTCCACAACAGAAAATCCAGCAGGTTTGATTTTTGTCCTGTTTCCTCCCTCACTTCAGATACATTAACCAATTAGAGCACTTGGAGTTATGTATGTGAGAAAACCATGGATGTAACCAGACCAAAGTTTTCGCCTTGAGAGCCACAGGACTGTTTGCTAAGCTCTCAAATCAACATCTCAGACTTTATGATGTGTTGTAGAGTAGCTACCACCAGACTGTAAAAAGAGAAATGTTGGAAAGAAGCAGCGGAGGAACCTCAGTAACTTGATGAAAGACTGCTTGCATTTATCAGCAAGGTAACATATCATTTATCATTAGGGATGGGAGATATTGGATTTTTGCTGATATTTCAAAACTTATTTTGTCCGATATGGATGTATAGAAATTACAGGAAGTAATTTTTAGATCACACCTAACTCACATGTAAAATGTACTTTTGACGGTAACAGTAAAACCAAGTTTTATATGCCCTTTTAAATGCTAAAACACTGATCGACCAACCTGCTTACTAAAAACCTGCCCTATTTGGTGAGTTTATACTCTCAATTTAAGATTAATGTGCAAAAAGCTCCATGATCTTGATGCAATTACATAAGGCCACAATATCAGTGGGAAACTTTGGCAGAAATGTTCATATCTGTTGATACCAGAATTTAGCTTTGGAAGCAATTATCTGCCGATACAGATATACCGATAATACTGCTCACTCCTATTTCTCATAATGTGTGCAAAGACAAACAAAAGTATAGAAGTCAAAATACAGTATGTTCGTTTGCTGTCTTTACTGTCAGCGCTCCTCCTTCCAACATCATCACAACAGTCATTAAATGGTTTCAGTTGTGTAGTCTATCGTGACTGTTGGGCAAATCGCAGGACGATTTTGTGGCCCTGTGGTCACCTAATCGGACATATTGACTGCCATGACAGACGAAAAAAAAAAAAATCACAGTCTGATGTCTGCATTAGTCAGACCCTGAAATAGAGAAGATAGTGAAGGGACTGAGGACATACTTGCTGCTTTTCAACGCTTTGATCAGTTTTCTGAATCAGTCAGGCACAAACTTCAAAGTTCTGATCCGGCCCAATTTTCCATTATTTTTTGGAACTTGCTGTGGACTGACAAAAATTGGTCTGGACACCTCTGGCTTAATAATATTAAGTGTGCAATTGTGTGCATCTATAACTAAAAATATATTGACTGTAAATACTGACAGAAATGATTGAAACTACTGATACAGATAAGAAACTATTCAGCTATAATTTGCCAGTACAGTCAATACACCAATGATATTGTGAATCCCTAATTGATCTGGGTAATTGTACAAACACTACCAGTACGGTCCTTATCTTCTTTTTATATAAAATGCTGAGAGGTAAAATTACCATGAATTGGAGCAGTAAAGATGATGGTAATGTTAAATGTGAAGCACACCGTGTTGCTTTGTGTATAAATTGTGTTTACGACATAAAGTGTGACTCGACTTGACCCTGTGCCAGAGGAGCTAACAGGATGCTTGCCTCTTGTTATGGAGCCACCAACCCTGTCATTATGCCTAATGAAAGAGGCCACGACAGCTGATAGCTCCTGTTAGCTTGGTGTCCCAATTACATTTATTTAAGCAGTGGTGGCTAAGGTTTAATGCAAGCAGCCAAACCACGGAATAGTTGGCTTTAATAGTTTATAAACAGTTACCGTGGAGTGAGGTGGATGATAATCATAAAGACAACAAACCCCTGTGGCATTTCAGATGCTAATTATCATTGGCCTTGCCTCTCTCGGTCGCTAACTGACCCGGTTTTCTCATTGGGCTAACAGACCGCTGTACCAAACTCCATTAGTAAACTTCACTGTTAATGTGAAAACTCAGCTGAAGTCCATTCCCTACGTATCCTGTTCATATTTTATTGACTCAGGACTACAAGTGTTTTGTCATGGTTCAATCGGCATGAACATGAAACAGAAATGCATTTTTAAATTCAGCAAAAACCGAAATTAAATGTAGACTATGGCTAACTATGCGTTACTGCCTACAAAGGGTTTATATGGCTTAAGCTGTTGGAAGACAAAATAGGAATGTTAACGAAAATATTAGTTCCGGTTTATAAACTGTGGAAGTGTAACATGACCTTGAGAAGATCGTCTATACACACAATTAATGAAGCAAGTCAGTATGCCAAATTTTCGGGATGTTAGGTGAAATATGGTGGCATATTCTCCCCGGGATTGAACACACTGTTGCTAACTTTGCTAGCCCTCTTTGCGACGTACATTTGTGCTTACCTGTCGTCTCCGCGGCATTTTCCCTTTAATTAGAGCTGTTTCCTGGAGATGTTGTTATCCTGAATACAAAAGAACTCCATCAATTTTTTAGGATAGTCCAATCATTGACAATTTGTTGGTAATTTTTTAGGCAAAAGTTCTTATGTTCAGAGCGTTGTCTGAACCGCGCCACATTCCCCGCACAGACGGGGAGGGGTACTGCATTTCCGGTGGTGTATCCGTGGTAGGTTGGCGTTCAGACCAGCAGGGGGCGACTTCCTGCCGCATGGACGACTGCGGGTTTATCAAAGTAAATTTTGACATACGTTAACACTGAGTTAGACTTGCGGTGCGCTTCATTCATGTAAAAATGTTCAAATTGTTTAAGATATCAATCCAGTTAAATTTACTCTCTTACACTGCAGACTAGAGGATATATGCATAGCCTACCTATAGAAGAAAAGAAAAACAGGAATTACATTTAAATATAAAAATAAAGGTAGAAATAGGATATGTTGCCACAAGCTAACAATAGGAGAGAACTGTGCATTTTTAAAGTGCATTGTCCCATTCTTTTGAAGTGGTGGTTTGTTGCAAAGGGTGGTGGCTACAACCCCAAATGAAGTCTGAGGAAATGCTATACAACTGTGTATCGCATTTCATTTCTTTATTTTAAGACTACAGTCATTATATCTGGCCTACAAGTGTCCTGTGATATGATGCCAACTTCCCTTGAACCAGTGGACACAAAACTTTTCAACTGAAGATCCCCAGGATGCTACCAGAAAAAGCTAGATCTACCCTCCCCAAATTCATCAAGAACCAGTGGGACCCAGGGTCACCCACTGTTCGTAAAAGTCTGGTCAGAGATGGTCTTCATGGAAGAACTGTGCCCAAAAAAGCCATACACAGGAACCAAACCAAATGACTCAAACTCAAAATGGCTTAAAGGGTGGAGAGTGGTACAATAATGAGGATAAACAGATTAATTTTGGAAGTCAGAGGTCAAGGTCATGGAGCCTCATACTCACTTATTGCTTGTAAATGTAATATCTATGAAGTGTATCAACAATGAATTCTTATTCTTTCTTAAGGACACGTTAAAGGGATTTTCTTAAACTTTGTACAAGTGTTTACTTTGACTCATGAGTGACCTAACCAGATTTTAGAGGTCAAAGGTTACAGATGATCACATTGTTTGTTAAAATTATATATTTGCACAAATGTCTACTTTGATTTGAATTTGGATGTCAAAAGGTCAAAAGTCAATGGGACTTAAGTACCCCCAAAAAGCACCCCAGTCCCACCCCTTGACCCACCACTGAACTTTTTTGTCTTACATTTGTACACCATGCAGAAACATAAAATTGCCTGGCTGTAGTTGTAGTTTTCATTAATAGTGTATACAGTTGTTTTTAAGTTTTCTTTAGAGCTATATCTCAACCGTTTACAAAACCATGAAAACACAACCAAGTATTTTCCAAAAATTAAAACTGACAAATTAGTTGCATTAGAAGTATGGGCGCTTTTAAAACTACTTAAACCAAACCAGCACTGAAAAAAAAACTTTGCTTGCTACACTGTCTGTGATGTACTACCTGTCTTAGTTCTCAGGTGTCCCATTTGTCGTCATCTTTTGTGTCTCCCTGCCCCCACCCTCACCCTCTCAGCACCTGATCGGGGGAAGCTGAAGGCGAGCAGAAGCAGATGCATGTGTTTTCTGGAGACTTCCACTGACACACAATCAACAGCAGGGGAAGGGGTTGTGGCAGCCGAGTCTCGCAGCAGCTGATACCATTGGCTCTATATATAGCCTCCAAGGCCTGGTCACTGTGTTAGAGCACACAGCAAGATCGAGCAAGACACATGGTTTCTACTTTCTGGTAGTCCAAGGAACAAGAGAGGGGTTTTTGTTCAAGTTTTGTCATAATGAATAAGCCTAAAATTGTCAGACCAGAGGAGAGGTAAGTCAAAAATGCTTCCTATTTACTGAAAAACTAAAAAAGCTAAATGCCAGAGTTAATGAAGACAAATGATAATACTCCTGGATTTTTACTGTAGTCTGTCCGTGTTTTAACAGCCAGCCAGCCCCTGTAGTGTGGTTTGACAGAAAGAAATATGTGACCCTCAACTTCAGGGTTCAGAGACCAAAAGATGTCCAGGTGGATATCCAGCCTGACAAAATGATATTATGGTGAGTTTAAGGCAAAGTCTGTCTCTCTGTATGGATGATCCCTCAGTGTACACTGTCATTTATGTGAGGAAAATCCACTCCAGTTTATTAAATTTGCAAGTTTTTAATTGTTCCACTGACAAACCTTATGTCTTGGAAACAGCTGCAAAAACGAAAATGGTGATGTTTACTACAATGAACTACACTTCTATGAAAACGTTTCTATCAATGTAAGTATCCAATTTCTGTGTTTCTTAAACCTACACAGATGTTTAGCTGATTTATATATTTAATTATTTCGGTAAATTCAAAGTGTTAGTCATTAAAATGTCTCCTAAATCTGTAAATATTTCAAAAGGACTCCAGAGAGAGGGTGTATGACCGCAACATCCATGTTCTGCTAAGGAAAGTGAAACCAGATTATGCATGGCCTCGTCTACAAAAGGATGAAGCAAGAGTGAGTCCATTTGAACGTGTGTTTTAACTGATCCTTCAGCTTTTTTTTTTTTTTTTAAAGTGCTCTATTTCATGAGTCAGCCACATAGTCTTATGTTATGGTATAAAAAGTAGGTTTCAATCTTGCTTCTTAAAAAAGTGAAACGTTATGATTAAACATGTAACATGTATAACAAACATATATATGTAAGAGTAAGGTAGAAAAACATAGAATATATCTACATGAACCCGACCAATGAGACGATCTGTTTCTCTTGTGAGACGAATCAGGCATAATCTTTCACTTTTGGTACCAGCACTCTATTTTTTCTGATAACAACAGACACAAGTCAGGGGTCTCACAACCTTTCTTGCAGTATAAAATAAAGTATAAATATTGGATTATGATATCCAATATGCCAATATTTCTGAACTAATTATTGCAGAAACTGATATTTCATTAGTCTTTACTTTACCATCATTGACTCGATACTTTCAGTGTGACAGTCTATTTGTGTAAGGTACAGATGTAAAACAAGAAAAGGAAAATTTCGCTCTCAAAAACAATGAAACATCTTGATTTTTTAATGTACTCATGCACTGATGATAAGGTCAAGCATGATGGTATATTAATTTTGCCAATATTACAGCTGACATATGTAGGGCTTATATGTTGGCTGTAAATACGATATCTAGCGATATCATACCAATAACATCATGCATCCCTACCAGAGAAATTGCAATAATGTAATTGCAACAGTGAAGATACAAGTTACTTAGATTAATCTTGACTGACAAATTACACTCACTGGCCACTTTAGTAGGTACCCCTTGCTAGTATCAGGCCCTTCTTTCATCCTTACAATTGACAACGTTCTGTGGCATAGATTTATTTCTACATGGCATTACATTCCCAATTATTCTAGTCAATTTGTTTATTTTTCAACTTTAAAAACAACACAGAGGCTACCTTAATGTCGCCTATTCAACAAAAAGGTGGTGAGACATTTTTTTTTCCTTGAAAGGTACTGAAGTGTCCTCATATTTCAATGGGTTGGTCATTTAATGAGTCAGAAGTTAGGACCCTCACAGTGTCCCTGCCATTTATTAACATGTATGATGTACCTTCCATTTGAATTTATTGATACGCTTACAAGTTTACACTGTTAGATAAGATGCAGATTATGTCAGTTTTAGTTTAAATTACTCATGCAAACGTAAACTGGTTTCATGTATCTCATTGTTCACCAGCAAATCCATGATAAAGACAGGACTCATCCCAGATGAAGACAGATGATACTAAAAAGACAACATCTCACATTTGAATGCAGCTTTTAATTGAACAAGAGAATAATACTACTTAAAAATCACCTTTTTACTTCTTTCAACATGTTTGCTTACTGCTGTCCCTAAAACATTTTTTAGAGTTCCTTGCCAAGAAAACCGACTCAGATATTTGATTTTGGCA
Source organism: Cetoscarus ocellatus (assembly GCA_037902135.1). Lineage (NCBI taxonomy): Eukaryota > Metazoa > Chordata > Actinopteri > Labriformes > Labridae > Cetoscarus > Cetoscarus ocellatus. Next base: position 2,157,648 of record JBAMNC010000904.1, on the reverse strand, counting down.
CACCTATAAACCCTTCTGTTTCTGCACTGCTCAGAACAGGCTATTTAAGTGTCTGTAACTTTAAATCTCATGAACCATGTTTGACCATGGCCCCTCTTGCCCCTCCTAGCCCTCTCTATGCTGTTGGCTTCCCACCACTGTGTTCTAATGTTGACTGTGTCAAAGTTCATCCTTATTTTTCTTACAACTGGAACCAGCTAAAAACTCCTGGATCAGAGGGTGTTTCCCATCTGGGGGTGGGAAGCATATCCCCTCGCAAAGTCATCAGAGAAAAACTTTCAGTTGGACTGTTTAAGATCACAGGAGGGATCTTTCTCATTTGGGGGTTGGGATTGAGGGGTCGGGTGGTAGACAGACCATAGAGACATATTTTTATATGAAAACCATTAAAGGTGCATTTGCATAACAGATGACTTTATCATTACAATAAACCTCCAACAATTCCATGACTTTGAAGGAAGATGTTCGATCTTGACAAAACTACACTCAGGTAAATGTTCTCTTTAATTGTGTTGTTTCTCTTTTTTGCGCAGCCCAGCTGGATTGCTGTAGACTTTGATAACTGGAGGGACTGGGAACATGAAGAGGATGAGGGAAAGGAGGAGTATGATCGATACATGGATGTGAGTAGATTTTACTTTTCCTAGAAGTAGATGAAAATAATGCTTCAGCTTAGAGAGGTGAATTTACTCCTCAGGTTTTAAACGTGTGGGTTTGTGTTCAGTTTCAGCCTGTTTGTTTGTGAAAACATTATTCTCCCTTTTTCCAGATGATCCAGGAAATGGCTGCCAGTAACAAAGGAGAAGCACCAGATATGGGGGATCTCAGTGATGTGAGTGATTTTTGTCTCCTTGACAGGAAGTGATCATTTCACACAAAACTATAAACACTTATCCTTTTAATTATTTGACCTGCATTGATTATAAATTCTTGACACACAAAAAATTACTTAAAAGTTGATGGATCATTCAAATGTTTCTATTCATCACTTTTATCCCTCTTTTTTTCCCATACAGTCTGATTGAAACCACAGAAGCCTCCCCCTTGTGCTTGAAGCAACAATAAAAAAACATTTTGCTCAGGACTCTAACTCTGTTTGTTGAAGCTTGTATCATTTGCAGAGGATTTAAGCCTGAATGTCCAAAATACTGTATTTACATATGCAATATTTTCTATATGGGATTATTTATTGATGTGTTTTTCTTCATTGTGCGATGACATGTTATTGTCAGTTTAATAAAATAAATCCACAAAGACCTTCTGGTTTGTTGTTGCTTGTCTTATAGGTCTAGGATTTTACTCCTTTTCAACAAGTTTTTAATAGTTCTAAGTGTCCCTAGAATATATTTTGAAGTTTCTTGACAAAGAAGTCCTCTTAGATAATGGATTATGGTCTCCAGCTATACTCAGGTCAGCTTCATTCATGGTCTCATGTTGTTTACACTAATTTCTGGTCCTACTGAATGTTGAGCTAACTAGGCACAAGAGTTGGAAATTAGCATTTGCTATAAACTGTGCAGCACATCCGATTCATGCTAAATGATGGAACTATGTCAAACTGCATCGTCCCTATCAAATAAATAAATTCAAAAACTTGAGACTCATCAGACCAGGCAACATGCTTTTTATCTTCAGTTGTCCAGTTTTGGTGAGCCTGTGCAATATTTAGCCTCAGTCTCCTGTTATTAGCTGACAGGAGTGGTTGTCTTCTGCTTTAGCCCATCTGCTTGGGTATTTTATGTTGTGCGTTCATTGATGGCCTTCTGCATTTCTTATTTGATAAGCGAAATTATCTGAGTTACAGCTGCCTTTCTATTATCTTGAACCACTTAGGCCATTCTCCTCCGACATCCAGCATCAACAATGTACTTTCACCCCAAGAACTGCTGCTCTCTGGTTATTTTCTCTTTTTTACACCATTCTCTGTAAACCCCAGAGATAGTTATATGTGAGATGAGCACTTCCTGAAATACTCGGATCAGCCCATCCTGCACCAGCAAACGTGCCATACTCAAAGTCACTTAAATCAGATATCTTCCCAATTTTAATGCTCAGGCTAAACCTCAGCAGGTAGTCTTGACCATGTTTATGAACTTAAATGCTGAGTTGCTGCCAACAGATCAGCCATTGACAGTGGGCGAGCCTTACAAAATAGCCAGTGACTATTTTTTCCCAAAGGTATTATAATAAAGGTACTGTGAAACATTTTCCTGAACAATTTTATGGCACTTAGACAAAAAAAAAAAAACAGAATAGACAATTAAAGTAGTAAAAACGACACAGTGGCTAAGCATTTTCAAACAATAAAAAATAAGGTAAACAAAAACTGCATTAAAAACTAAACTAAACTAAAACTGAAGAGAAAAACTAAAAAAAAAATGTAGACCCAAATTTTTTTTAAAAAATCATCAAAATATAAAAACCTTAATTTTCCTTTTTTCCTCCCAATTAATTCATTGTTTTTTTTTTGTACTTTATTTTAGTTTTATTGAAGCATTTCGGGAGTATTTCTCAGAATCAGCAGCAGGCAGCAGCAGTATAATGGTAATATAAGTAAACGTTGATAACGGTAATAAAAACTATCTATAAAAATCGTATCTGCTTTTCGCATGCCTTACGTTAAAACTAATCAATGCCATTAGAAAAAAAATAATTTGTCCCCTAGAATTTCTGCGTCTTTTAATCATGTTGGACCAAAGTCAAACCAACTCAAGCTGGTTGGATGAGGTTTAGGTACAAAGTATACCAGCATAAGAAAGCACTTATTTCAGTATTTAACAAGGTCAAAGCATAAACATTTCTCAAAGCAAGGTCTATTAGGGAAGGCAGCCGGGAAAATATAAAATGTTATCAAATATCTGAATGATACTGAATTAGTCTACACTCCAGTCCAGTAGGTGGCGGTAATGCACCTTTAAGTTGGTTTACCAACCGCCATAAAACATCACAGAAGAAGAAGGATGAAGTTTGGACTCCGTCGCTCGCCGTTCAGAGCTGTCAGCCTCCCTTCACATGCCATAACACTGGTCTGTACGGTCGGTTGTCTACTTTAAATAACTCCAGGATGGCTTTCCAGTGCCAGCGAGACTGCTACATGAAAGAGGTGTGTACATGTTTTATGCTGTTCGCAGTTAGCTTCACTTTGTTTAGATGATATTTAAACAGAATATCGCATTCACCCTGTGCTGACATGTTTAGCATGTTTGCTAACGTCAGGTACAGTAGGCTGCACGAGCTGCTCAACCATCTGTTTGTATCTTTCATTTTAGACATGTGCATGTGTGCATTCAGTAATTTTCTCTTTCAGGCTTTAAAAATGAAAACACCATCGTTTTTCACATTCATTTAAGTCCCCTAAACCCATTAACTAAAGGAAGGGTTATATAATTTGGACTGGTAAGTCAATAAACAATACATGGCACACAGGAATATCACTTAAATTGCATCAGAAGATAAGGGACACATAATTCAGAGGACTAGATAAAACGATCAACAGGAAGTGACTACATGTGACTACAGTGAACACAGCATTCTGAATATGGGACAGGACTTTGACCCGGACATTAATTTCTTTTCTACTAGTAACAATACCATTACTACACTAGTGATCAATACAGCTGTAACATTAAATTAGATGGCAAATTATCAATTTCAACAGCAGAAACCTGTATACAAACTTTTTCAACATTAAGGATTATCTTCTCTCATTTTCACATCCATTTAGTATTATTGCAGTCTTGGATCAGTAAACTTGGATCAGTAATGAAAAAGGAGCGGACTTTGAGGTGATTGACTCTGAACTTTCATATAACAACAGGCAGACTAAGGGTGGAGGCGGGGTGGCAATATACATACAATCTTCAGCTTTAAAGTTGTTGAGACTATGACTGTGGTGGTTGAAAATCTTCTTGAATGCAGCACAGTTGAGATCTGCATGGACAACGAAAGAAATGCTATTGTCAGCTGTATACATAAAACACCAGACTCCAGTGTTGATGTTTTCAGAGAATGGATGGAATGCATCTTTATGAACATAGTTAACAAGAGTATTTTCATATGCGGGGATTTTAATATTAATCAGTTGAATCACAGCAATCACAGAAGCACCGGTGACTTTATAAATTCAATGCAAAGTATGAGTCTCCTGCCTACAATCGCTAGACCCACCAGAGTCACTTTCCATAGCGCTACACTCATTGATAACATATTCACCAATGTAATTGACAATAAAACTAGGAGAATATTAATCAATGACATCGGTGACTAGTATTTACAGTATTTGATGTTAATTACAGAAACAGGGTTGATAATCATAAACAGTTTAGAACAATAAGGACTGAAGAATCAACCACTACTCTAAAACAGGAATTAATAACAAATAACTGGGAACATGTTTATAATGCAGCAGACCTGAACAGTGCATATAATGCATTCATTTCGTTATTTTTGATTATATACAATAAACACTGTCCCGTTAAGGAATATAACAAAAGGCAAGTTTATAATAATTGACTAAAGGTTTACACAATGCCTGTAAAAAGAACAATTTACTGTATAAGAACTCTATAAGAAAGATAACTGAAGAGGCAGAAAAAAATGTAAAAAAATATAAAAACAAGTTAACTGGTATTATGAGAATGTGCAAAAAAATAATATTACAAGGTCAAATTTGGAATACCCTAAACAAAATCATTAGAGAGGGGGGCAAACAAAACAGTTGACCTAAATATTGTATCGAAAATGATACTGAGAAGTGCAACATGGAGGAGGTGGCAAACAGCTTCAGTTATTTTTTTGTAAATGTAGGCCCTGACCAGAGAAATACCTGATCCTAGGCCAGATGATGAGCAAATGAACAAACTGCTGGGGAGTAACCCCTGCAATGTTCCTCAAAAAGGTGAAAGAGACTGAAATTATTAAAATAGTGAACACATGTAAAAACAAAAAATCCGCTGACTTTAATGATATTGATATGTCATTAGTCAGCTGCTCATTGAGGGGATTTTGAAGCCACTTACACACATATGTAACTTATCTTTCCAAACTGGTTAATTTCCTGATCAAATGAAGTGCCAAAGTCATTCCATTGTATAAATCTGGGTGCAAACACAGCTTCACAAACTACAGACCAGTTTCACTCCTCCCGCAGTTCTCTAAGCTACTGGAGAAACTTTTTAATAACCGACTTGATGGATTCATAGAAAAACATAACTTGCTTGCAGAGGGTCAGTATGGGTTCAGATCTAACAGATCAACCTCACATGCAATAATACAGTCAACAGGAGGAAATCACTAACGCAATAGATAAAAATACAATATGTGATTGGAGTATTCATTGATCTGAAAAAAGCCTTTGATACAATCAACCATAAGTTATTATTCAACAAACTGGAGAAATATGGAATAAGAGGTATTGTATTAGACTGGATCAAAAGCTATTTGAATGGCAGAAAGCAGTTTGTGAAGCTGAGTAATCATCGCTCAACTTGCTTGGACATTGCTTGTGGTGTCCCACAGGGGTCAGTATTGGGGCCTAAACTGTTTATTATTTATTTAAATGATATCTGTCAAGTATCTGAGCTGATGAAGCTAGTCATTTTTGCTGATGATACAAATATTTTTTGTTCCAATAATAATTTGAAACAGTTACACGAGACAATCAATAAAGAGATGAAGAAATTGAAAGCATGGTTTGATTATAATAAGGTATCCTTAAATGTGAGCAAGACAAAAGTTGTGTTATTTGGGAGTCACAGGGTAAACTTGCAGGTTCAGATAGAAATAGATGGGGCTGAGATTGAAAGGGTGCGTGAAAACAAATTTCTCGGGGTGGTTATGGATAACAAGCTTAGCTGGAAATCACACATTAAACCTACACAGGCCAAGGTTTCAAAAAGCATTGCATTTATAAACAAGGCAAAACATATCCTAGATTACAAGTCACTTCACACGCTCTACTGTTCTCTAGTCCTGCCATATCAGTGAAAGTATCAGCAGAATGTATGAATGTCATATACTTCTTCACTTTGTTATCACTGAATGTCTACATTTAAAAATGAAAGGTATTATGTGTAGAGAATGGCATGTGTTATTGTTTCACATCTGTTTGAACCATGTAGGGAACAAGTCAGTTTTGTTTGAGTGGAGATTCTGTACTTTGAACCAAAAGAATCAGTATCAGCAATAACAAGTTCACAAATAAGGACATATTGGATATTGACAGAAATCCTATATTAGGCATCACTGGTTAAAAACTGCTCTTTTCATGCATATAATACTGTGGATTATTAATGCTATTGAAACTTTTACAGAAATGGACATCCTAGGAAAAACAATCCTGAAACATTTTCCCGCTCATATGGTACTGAAGTGAATGAATAAGTGGAGTCGTCTCCGCTGTATCGTAACAAATATTGTATCACAAAAGTATATAGCCCCTAAAAATAAGTTATTTGAAACTATGTAAGAACCATGTATATTCTTGTGTTTGTTCTTTTAGTTTGTTACCTCTGTGGTGTCCTGCTGCCCAGCTGAACTCAAACAAGAGGTCAATGGAAAGAAAGAAACTCTGAAAGGCTTCAATGTCAAACTCCAGGACACCATCCTGTTTCCTGAAGGAGGCGGTCAGGTGAGCACGTGTGCAGAATAAAATCAAACGAACAAAAAACTCATTTTTCAACATCTCTCTCTTTTCTTAGTCATACAAATCATGGACAGATTTTCAAAAAACTATTTTTAATCTCTGGAAGACCTGCTGAGTGAAGAATCAATGAATCTATCCGCCGGTCTGTCCATTCATCAATCTTCAGTTTTTCTTATTTATTTATAATAAATACCAGTAAGGTTGTCAGAAACTGTTATGCTTTTAATATGTTCTTCAAAACAGTACGATTTTAGCTTTTTATGAAACAAAAATGAAGTAGAATGGACATTAGCCAGCTGGAGATCTTCAGTTATTCTGTTTGTGCGATAAGATCATTTTATGCAGGTTTCACAGTGTGCTGTAGTTTTCTTGAAATTTAAGGTAATGAAAAACAATAAATTATCCAACAAAAGTTATCAAGCATGCTTATTACCAATAAGTACAATTAAACAAACAATATCAATCAAATGCATTGATCCATCTTTTTTCTGTACCACTTACCCTGCTTGAGGTCAAGGGAGGCTGGAGCCTGTCCCACCTGTCTTTAGGCAAAAGGCAGAGTGGTTATTTAAAAACTAAAATAAAAATGAGACTTAAATGATAAACACGTATTGAAAATGTCTTGTGTGTAACTAATGGAAATAAAGCCATAGATGTCCTTAGTTTTCATTCAGGACACAAGCACACTTTGTGACACTAGCCCAGTTGCAGTTTTTCTCTTGCAGACAGTCTCTTTGTGTCTCTTTTTAAACTATATTTTAGGTTATTTCCAAAGAACTTGGTTGAGATTTTTTTCACTTAAAACCATTTTTGATACAAAGACAAAAAACTCAAAGTAAAAATAACCTTAAAATGATGAATTTACTCAAAAGCTAAACCAACAAATTAGCATGAAAATCTAATTTGATTTGAACTGAAATTGAAAACTAAAGGGAGGAAATTAATGACAACCCAAGAGTAATTTCATCCTTGGTGTTCACGTTTTTGTTGCTGTAGCATCAAAGCAAATATACATATTTTTTCATTTTTGCATGTATCATACTTGACTCTGAAATTCTGGTATTCTGGCAGCTTTTTTATGATGAAGCCCTGATCCCTTTGATTTATATTTTTACTTTCAGCCAGATGACCATGGTCTTATCGGAGATGTCCCTGTCCTGAGGGTGACCAGGCAGGGGTCCGAGGCTGTCCACTTTGTGAGCTCACCTCTGGAGGTGGGTCAGGAGGTGCTGGTGAAGGTGGACTGGGAGAGGAGGTTTGACCACATGCAGCAACACTCAGGTGATTAACGCCAGTTCATGAAGGTTAAAGATCATGATTGAATTTCCAAAGATCTCATACTTGGTCCACCTATGGGCTGACATTTTCTAAAATGGAGGTTTTCCTCTTTTGTTTTAAGAAATAAACCTGTCCAAGAGTAGGCTTTTATTGTGCTTCAGCCATTAGCACTGTTACTTGCTTTCAGTGACATTCAACGATGTCCCCACATGAATATTGTGAGCCGTTCGTTTGAGAGCCATTATTAAGTTTGCAGGCAATTTGCATCAAGTGGCTCGCAAACAAATGGCTTACTCACAACTGCAAATTGGTTCTCATCATTCACTTAAAAGAGCAGCTCAAAAGACTCGACTCTTTCGCTAACATCACATCTCCAGCACAAACCACAGTGAAAGTAGATCAACAAAACTAAGCCTCTGTTTAGGAGTAAAGGAAGATAATACGATGATAGTAGAAGATAATTTAACATAACACGGTAAAAACGAGTCACAACAAGCACACAGGACCATTTAGAGTTGCTGAAGAGTTTATCTGATGACTGTAGGCAAAGGCAGGCTAGCTATACCCGTTGACTCCCAGTGTTTGAGCTAAGCTAACTAGCGTTGGACGAGCTTTGGCCATCTCTTCTGTATTACTAAACACACTGTCGAATTGTCTATCTGCTTATCGTAGACTAGGGAGTGGGGCAAGACATGAAAACAAAGAAAATGTTAGACTATCCCTATAACAGAATAAGTAATGTCACAGAGGAACATCAGTCTGAGGAGAAATCAACACACGGTGTGAAATTCTGAACCCAAATTGTCATTTTCCTATAAGCTCATGATCACTCCAAACAGAGTTTCTAATATCTCCACCCTGGCAGGAGTTCTCTGAAGTTTTTGGTGACCTTAAAACACCATTTAGGTGCGTTCAAAAGGCTAAAATGCACAGTAAAAGTGATGTTAAAAAAAAACATGTGGACAAGGCCTGATGCCTTCATTAATCTTGATCAAAGTTTTTTCCTCCTTTTGTCTTTTAGGTCAACATCTGATCACAGCTTTAGCGGAAACACTTTTTGGATACAAGACCACATCATGGTACATGCCCCCTCTTTGTATGACTGAATTTCTCTCCAGCTGTTTAAAGCTAGGTTTATGTTATGTCTTGGTTTGTTTTCCAGGGAGCTGGGCCGTCAAAGAAGTAACATTGAACTGGACACTCCCTCTATGAAGCCTGCTCAGCTTCAGACCCTCGAGGAAGCTGTGAATGAAAAGATCAGAGCCCATATTTCTGTCAATGTTCAGCTTCTGTCTATAGATGATCCAGATGTGGAGAAGGTAGATAATCAGTCCTCTTATTGTGTCCATAGACACAGACATGAACGTTTGAGTTGGAAAAAATAAAGTTCATTGCCTTGTGTGTTCTAGATGAGGAGTCGAGGCCTGCCAGACAATGCTGCTGGGCCCATTCGCATCATTGACATTGAAGGTGTTGATGCTAGCTTGTGCTGTGGAACTCATGTGTCTAACCTCAGCTACCTGCAGGTTCGCTTCATGTATTTCCACATATTTGGATATATATGCATGTAGAGTGATGGTAGTGACAGAGTTATTCCTCTTATTTAAATGGCAGGTAATCAAGTTTCTGGGAACTGAGAAAGGAAAGAAAAACAAAACCAACCTAATCTTTCTGGCAGGAAACAGAGTGTTGAAGTACGCTGATAAAAGCTTAAGCACAGAGCGATCCCTGGTGTCTCTACTGAAGTAAGTCTGAACCATCTTAAGTGCAAGTTTAACTGATTTAGACTTTAAAATGTAAGTGTTGATTTTCAACAGAACTGGGCCTGATGGGCACGTCGAGGCTGTTGACAAGTTGCAGAAGTCGGTGAAGCTTCTTCATAAAGTAAGAACATTTCATCAGTGTTTTTAATCTGCTTCAGTGCATAAGGAACGGCACAGACAACACACTGCTAACCATCATTCAAACACTTTCTTCAGACTAATGTAAGCCTGCTGCGAGACATGGCTGTCCTCATTGTTCAGAACTTTAGGAACGACCCCCAGAGAGGAAACTTCTTCAGCTATCACAAGTAAGAGACTAGAGTAGGATGCCTTGTTTTGTTTTGTTTACCTCATCAGTCTTAATAAAGCTGATTTGATCAGGAGAAGCTGGGGTAGCACATACTGTGGATGATTTGTTATTGTAGGAAAATGTACAAAAAGAGAAGATCGAAGAAAAGAAAAATAAATCAGACTTTGAGATGGAGAAGACAGCCAAGCAAATGAGAGCAATGGATGCTGTTCTTAGATGTTGTAATCAGTTTGTCTTCAATAGTCGAGGACAATTCTAGTATGTGCCAAAAAATTCCAATATTTTTTGAAATAGCTGTGGGCTGCAGTTGGCATGGTTTGGACACCCCTGACCTTGACAGAGGTTTTTCTTAATTTTCATAAATAATCCCATCCAGTCAGGTAAAAATTTGCAGAAACATCTTTGCTCATGTAACCTTGCGCAGCAGATGGATCTGCCTGGTTAAATACTTGTAATCAGGCAGATCGATCTTGCTAAGCTTCAGCCTGCAATGACTGTGCTCAGTGGGACAGCCCAATCAGCATCCTTCAGAGCAGGAAGAGATTGGAGCTACGAGAGAGAGGAGGAAGTGACAGCAGTTATAGATTAGCAAGGATGCTAACAGCTTCATTAGCAGTTTTATCAGATTTTGACTGCATTTCTTTATTAAATGAAAAACAAGTAACAAAACCTCTCTGTAGTAAGGATGTTTTTGCTCTACTTCTGACATGTTTTGACGAGTTTGTTGTACAAAGTGGCTCATGTTCTGTAATGAAGTAGTGCCCACCTACTACATTATCTGATTGGTGGAATGATTGTCCAATCACCTGACGGATATGCTTCTGAAAGGTTCAGCCCTCCCCAGACACTTTCTATGGGCTCTTTCCCAGAGGGAATGTTCCCTCTGGTGTGTCAGGTAAATGTCCATGTGCAGTGATTCCTGAAGGCAAATAGAAGCCAAAAGCAGATAGCGCTCTCTGCTGGTAAAATATGAAGCAGTCAACTGGTCTTTAACTATATTGTGACGTTTCTCTACGGTCCTCATGAAATCCTGATTATAATCAGAATTAAACACATAAATGAACAACATAACACTGAACATGTGGCATCAAACGTCTTTAAAACCAAATGGTGTTTCTTTTTCCCTCCACAGAAAAGAGGGAGACAGTGAGTTCATGAACATCCTCGTCAATGAAATAAACACTGAGGTGAGATGTTTCCTGATAAATATATTCTCCTGTGGATTTTCACCGTGTTTGCTGTTTTGAAATGAATGTTAATACTTTTCCTGCTCTCAGGAGACGCTGGTCTTCCTGACTGTTGGGGAGGAAAAAGGTCCTGGTTTGTTTCTACTGGCTGGACCCAGTGGACCAGTGTCAGACCTGGGACCACGGTAAGAGATGAATCCACTCAGTCTCTATTGTAAGAATGTTTGTGCATGTTGTCCATCCCTGATTCTTTTGCTCTGCAGGGTGTTGGAGATGCTTCAGGGGAAAGGAGCAGGGAAGAACGGACGCTTCCAGGGAAAAGTCAACAGCCTGGCACGAAGAGGGGAGGTGGAGGAGTTTCTGCAGCAGCACTGCAAACATCGCAGCTCAGAGGAAGAATAAAGCAGCTAAGGTTTAATGAGAGATGTTTTAGTTGACTAAAATCAAGCAGAGTGAAGAAACTATTGTTTAGTGAGCTTAACACTAAATAGTGTTAGAAAATGAAACAATGATATTTATAAAGAGATGTAAATAAGAGGGAGATCAGTACAACATGATGTACATATCTGAATGTGAAATATCCTGTACTGATTTTATTCAGTAAAACCTTATCTAATTAAGCTTATTTTGTGAGTTTGAGTTTTTATAATCTAAGCTACATCAAAGCTCATATATCTGAGGAATTTTGGTTCATGAAAATACTGGAGTTATTACTGATGTGATTACTTTTACTATGTGACGATCCCATATTATTTAGAGTTTATATTTACATGCCCTTTAGTGTGATTTGCATGTGTCCTTTGCATGATTTAGTACATCTATGCACAAGACAAAAAGTCTGCACCATCAGGACTTCTCCCCCTTCCACTGTTCACAGCCCCAGTAGCTGCCCAAAATGGCTCATCTCCTGTCTCCCTGATAGACCTAGATAGACCTATCAGTGTGAGGTCCTGCCATTATTTTGTCTGAAGTTAAAGGCCATTAGCTTGGGGTGCCAACCCCCATGCAAAACACAGGCTGAGCTGCACTGAACTGACCAAGCACCTCAAAAAACATTGGTCAACCAATCAGGGAAAGGGGGGCAAAAGTGGCAGGAATGAGAACACTAGTATCAGGGGTATGCAGTACGTGACACCCAAATTCTTTTTTTTTTTTTTTTTACAAACCTGACTCATGAACACCGTGTCCTCCGGGCTACAGAGGAAAAGAACCATTCAGGTTATTATCAGCACAAAGTTCAAAAGCCAGCATCTGTAATAGTATTGTGCCGTGTTAGTAACCATTGCATAGGTAACTTGCACATCTGTGAAGGCACAATTTAAAGACATACGGTACATAACATTTTGGAGCAACATGCTGCCATCTTAGCAAAGTCTTTTTCAGGGTCGCCCTGCTTATTTCAGCAAGACAATACACAGGCCACATCCTGCACATGTTACAACAGCGTGGCTTCATAGTAAAAGAGTGCAGGTACTTGACTGGCCTGTAGTCCATAGCTGTCTCCCACTGAAAATGTGTGGTTGCATTATGAAATGCAAAATGCGAGTACAGAGTCCCAAAACTGAAGTCATAAATCAAGCAAGAACTGGAAAGAATTCCACCTTCAAAGCTTCTAAAATTAGGGTCCCCAGTTCCCCAACAGAGGAAAGGTGATGGGACATGGAGGTAAACGTGCCCCTGTCCCAGCTGTTTTGGAGGGGTCAAATTCAAAATGAGACGATATTTACTAAAAAAAACAGAGTTTATCAGTTTGAACATTATAGAGGCCGAAAAGGATTTACAAATCATTGTATTCTGTTATTTAAGTTTTAGACAATGTCCCAACTTACTGGGGTTTGTGTATAAACAAACTTTTTAGGTACACTTCACAGTTTAAACTGGTGAATGTTTTTTGGCAAAAAAAGTTTCATTTTGGACTTATAAAACAGAACCAGAATGTTTACAATACTTTTAATACATTTAATTTAAAATATCTTTAAAAATGTAACACAAATGACAAAGTGATATGATAGTGTTTTTCTTTTTTTGCAGGATAACTGAGTGACCAGACACGTGAACACTTGTGAAGTTAATGCAAATACAACAGTCCTATAAAAGATCAAAAAAACAACTAAATGCAAATTTGACTATGTGTTGGTCATCACCTTATTTACAAAAAAGTGTGCTTTAATATTACAAATAATAAAGTGCAGCCAAATGCAACTTAATCCCAATTCTAAACACAAACCCCACATTTTTTATGCTTGGATACTTTTTCACCTACAAATCCACTTCAGTGGTCACTGATTACAGGACTGTTGTATTTTTTTAGTTCATGGTGCTGTATTTCTCATTACTGTGTGTTTAAAGCAGTGGTTTAAAAACATCATAAATGTGTTCATCACACGAAGCAGTGTAGAAAAAGTGTTCATGATGAAAATGAGATGACATAGTGCAAATGTTCAGGAGCCCTGACACTTACCGGTCAAATTTAAAAACACTAAAGGCAGTACAAAAGATAATCAAGACATCTGGAAACAATGTGATTCTGAAGATGTTTGGACTTGTTCTTCTCTTCTTCTCCTCTGTGGAGTTACTGAAACGGTTTAACGATCTTCATGGAGATGTAGTTCTAAAAAAAGACAACAAAACCCACAAAATTACTGCTGCGTTATACATCAATGTCAAGAATTGATGATGAACTCATTCTAAATGAGTTGAAAAGGATTTAAAATCACTGTTTTCTGATTTTATTCACATTGTGCACAATGTTCCAACACCTTTGAAACCAGAGTATGCATTTTTAATTCCAGATGTAGTTAGCTAAATTGTACTATTTTTAAATTATACAACATTTTTCTTACCGGTAAAGAGTACAACAGGATGGCAATGAAGAGTATCACTATGAGGAGGATGAGGCCCACGATGAAGACACACCTGAACCTTCTCCACACGATGAACTTCATGGTCTTACATGGGTTGGTGAACCAGAAGAAGGAAGTATCTGGCCGACTGATGAAGAGCAAGTCATGGATCATGTTACCAGCTATACTTAGGTAAGCTGTGGCTTAGGTTTTTCTGTCACGGTCTCTGTAGGTTCTTACTTGGGAGGGTCCAGTTTGGGGTTCATGTTTGGTTCGTCTCTGCCTTTCCCTGCAGGTCTCTCATCTGCATCTGCTTCACTCACAATCTCCAGGGTCATCTCCACTTTACCCTGTAAACACAAGCAAGAATGCATCATGAGAAAGATGTAACAAGAAAAAAATAACAATCATGTTGGAATAAAAGGAGCTGAGCTATTAATCCAAGTCCAGTAGCATTAAATATTGACAGTCTGAAGAGTTTTGCTTAACATGCATGTTTTTTTTGTTTAGAAGAGAACAACAAACAAAATCAAAGAAAGACCGGATTTATCCTTGTGTCTTATTACCTCTGCTGAGGAGGATATGTTTTTGTTACTGTTTGTTAGTCTGTTAGCAAGACAGGGCGTGGTGTCAGGGTGTGTTGGTCATGGCACAACGAAGATGTGATCTGAATGTAGGTCACATTTTTTTAATATCATGAGATAGGGAAGTTTTACACATTTTTGTTCATAATTTGACTTACAGTGTCAGAAATGCCTTGGCGGAGGGTCGTGCTCTATGAGGATTTCTACTTTTATTTAGTTTCACTTAAACTTTCCCAGAAATACACCCTCCAACAGACCTGGCCCTCTTTGTATGCAGAATACACACTGTGCATTAGGGCTGATGGATCCACATGCACTGTTTCAGTTGTGACGTGCGAATGAACAACAGTCATTTCACGGGATGTGTGATGTCAGTCATGTGACCTGAAGCAAATCATGTTGCCATTTTTCTTTTGATGGAAACCAAAACTGCTCGATTTCTCAATTACTTGGCTGCTACTGGATAAAGAATCATTTTGAATCACCATCATCATCATTAAACTACATGATTTATGCACGATTACAGCCTGACCCGACAGTCGAAGAGGTTCTGAACCTGTGAAAAAAGTTGTTTCAGCTTGTGTGCTGCATCATCGTGAAGGACAACAAAACGCCTGCCTGGGAAGCATCATGACTCCAGAACAGAAAATATAGTATGTTTGATTTTTGCCTTCCTACAATATTACAGCAGTTGGTAATGCAGCTGAAAGTGTTGGCGTCCCTTGCCCCTGGAGCATCGGGGTGTATACGTCATCGCAGGTAAACAACTATGAATGAAGTACAACGTTGCTGGTGGTGCAGGCGAGTCGCCAGGAATGATGAATGGCAAAATGCCGACCCAGCATGTGCTCCCAAACCTGACCAGACCTGCGATATTGACCAATAGGAGCACAGAGGTCTCTGCATGCACCACAGAAATGTTGGAGAGAAATGGCAGAGACACCTCAGCACCTCTGAGTTATCCTACTATTTAGCATCAAGCTAACGTCATTCATCATAACACTTGGAGAGATGATAAAAGTGTAATATTGTCAGTACACCGAGTTTGTTTGTTTTCTTTGGTGTCGCCCATCCTCCCAGCATCACCATGGTGTTGGTTATGTGCTGTAGGTTTCAACCATGTGGTCTGTTTTGCTCAAATCACCGCACACTTTGTGGCTTTGTGGTCGACTAATCTGACGCCGTGACCATCGCACAACTGTGCAGTCTGACCTTGACATTGTTAGAGAGAGAAAATACCCATCTCTCTCTGGGTCTACTTGTCCTTCCTACTTACTCCAAGGACCTTCTTCCCGTCCTCCTCGATAGCGCAGGGCCACCATCCTCTGACTGACTGCTGAGCAAACAGAGACTTGGCGTTCTCCTTCTTTTGTGGAGCTCCGATTTCCACATGGTCCATCATCTCCAGCGAGCACTTCTCTGGGGTCTTCGCGGGAGGAACCAGGTTACGCAGATCCAGCTCCAATGATCCTGAAAACGTAAAACAGCAGATGACAGATGAATATTAGGATGAAGGTGGAGAGATTGAAATTCCAGTTTAATTTGTTTTGGCCTGATCTGACACTGTGGTCTCACTTTTAGTATATTTCCTGCATTTTAAGTTGTGATTTAAGGGCTGCTCTTACCTTAATGTTATGTATAGAGGGTGGTTTGAGTAACCTTTGACTTAAGTCTCCTCCTTTTCTATTGGCTCAATCTATCGCATTTGGCATTTACTTGAAAGCATGTCTTTGTTTTGATGGAGATAAATTATTAATGTTGATTAAATACACAGTGTTTTTTCTTGATTTGATATATTTTATTAATGATATAATTTTAAACAAGTTATCCTAACTTTATATGTAATAATCGTATTCTGTAACTATATGTAACCTTGTAACAGTCTCACCAAGGTAGTCGTCCAGGGAGAATTTGTCGTTGTCCCATATCTGAACAATCAGCTTGGGGGGAATCCTGAACTCTGTTTTGTCAAGACTCCAAAAGCGCTCCTGTTGCAAAAGCAAGAAGTAAAAAATGCTTGTGTTAATCTTTTAGGATGCAACTACAGCAACCAATGTCTGCTTTTGCTTTACTCTATCAATACTTGAAATGCTTTTCTTGACTTATTCAACTAAATCTTTCATCATAATATTAACTTTATATTCAATATGAACTTTCAAAATCCCTGTTAGGCCTTCAAGGGTTCTGCAGTTGACAGAATATGGTTAGAATTGGGACTGAAACAGACCCCTTTTTGCATTTTTCGAACCCATGAATCAATCAACCTTTATTTCACTGACACAGCTGTCAAGTCCCACTGGTCCTGTGACAAAACATAATGGTATGTTTTATATTATGTTATGTTGCTCTAAGTTCTTGCCATAGGACACCAGCTTTAAGCATGTCAGCATTATGCATTAAATTAAAAAAAAAAATGTCATACCTTTATACTGTTAGCTTAAAAACTGAAAAAAAATGACTACTAGGTTACTGAAGAGCAACTGTAGCAGGTACCACCACGGCTTTCTTGCATGGATATATGATGTGCCTTGAGATTTAAGTTTGATCATAGGTGGGCGTCAGAGGAAAGAAGTTTGAAAACCAATGGTATAGAAGGGCCTCACCTTCTTGGACACCAAGCAGAGTTGCTCAGCAGGCAGATAGTCGAAGTCAAAGATGAACCTCCAGTTGAAATTGCCATCTCCGTCCAGAGATCTGTAGTGGACATCTGTCTTCTGTTTGTCCTCCTCCATGCCCGGCATCCACCTGGTCAAGTAATGGGTTTGAAGGTCCATTATTTTGTCCCAACAACTAACTAAATCAAGTTTTACAATTAAAATCACAAAAGGCTCTATAAAATTCACAAACTAAGTAAATTTAAATGATACGTGGGTCTTACCCTTTGACGTAGATGTCGCTCATGTGTTCTCCTGTGATGCTTGTCTCATCCAAAGTCACGTCTGTGGTGTTCCAGACCACAGCACGCAGGAAATATCTAAAAATTCACAGTCACTGTTATCTCAGTGTCTAACAGGAACAGTACTGAAGAACAGAAGGAAACAACCGAAGTAATTACCGTTTTGCTTTGCGAGGTGTGACTTCAAAAGGAGGTCCAGGGAGGCCGATGGATTTGGAGAAAACGTCCACCCACATCTGGAGGCTTCCCTGAAATGCATCGACACAAATGTTTAATATGAAAAAAAAATTGAGTGGATGTGGATGGACAGAGTTTGTGAGAGCAGTGATTGTTACCTGAGAGAGAGTGGGCTGGAAGGTGCTGTAAAGGGTCCTGGTCTCTACGTGTTCAGGAACAAGTCCTTGTTTTCTGAGCACGTGCAGACAGAGTCGCTCCCTGGCTGGACCCAAGTGCTGATGAACCTCCATATTAGTCTCTGGAAGAGAAAACACAGAGTTAGAAGAGGAAAAAAGTTTCAGTAGATCAATGATTCCCAAACTGGGGTACTCGTACCCCCAGGGGTATGCAAAGTGACGTAGGGGGTTCGCGAATACCTGTCAGGTTTCAATCAGTTGTTTCAGTAGTTAAAGTTCAAACTTGCAAATGTTTGTGTAGTGAGCTTTGATAAAGGCCTGAAGTGTTGGCAGAGAGGCTGGAGGCTGGATTTGTGAGGCAACTTAGAGAAGGAAATCCGTCCTGAATTGTCCAAGATTCTTATAGAAACATTATGTTCAGTCAGACTCCCTTCTCATTAGAGCTGTGGTGAGTTTGTATCAGTTTCAAGTTTGGAACTGAATATGTGCCAGAAATGTAAATTTCTTTTTTCGAAAGTGAACTGGTGTTACCCACTGAAATTGCTAGTAAATAAATCTATTTTGTGAGAAATAACTCACTTTAAGAGATGTTGTTTGTGTGTTATGCATGTGAAATGTGGGAGGTGGGGGTGGCGGTGGGCTTACAGACACATTTCTTTTTCTAGCTGCTATAAGTGTGCGAGAGTAGGGGGTACATGGCTGGAGGTCAAGTGTCTGAAGGGGTACAGGCCGCGAAAAGTTTGGGAACCACTGCAGTAGATGAAGTTAGAGCAGTCGAAAAGCTAACTTTGGAGGGTATTTGTAGGAAAAACTATGTTTATTATCTGTTTTCCAAAGAAAACAGCGGGCAAGCAAACAAAAGAAAAAACGTATCATGACTTTGGTGCTTCTGTTACATTTTGAGAGATCATCCTGCCTCATGCATGCTGCTCTTCTGCCTGCCTGTCTATGAAACCTCATTTGATTCTGTTGTATTATTTCCAAACAAAACGAAAACTGATTATGCCAAAAGTAAAGGTTGGCAAATAACAAGCAAAAGAACACATTTTCAGTTCTTATCTTTAGAAAGCAAATGTTTGGAATAATCACATAGCAACGCTTACAGGATCTAATACAAACAAAAAGGTCACACAGTGACATGATCGTACTGCTAAGGTTTGAAGTGAACTCCAGATCAACCTTTCCTTCAGTTCAGTTAACAGAGACTTTTGTTCAATCACACCGGATTTTCCCTCAGATTATGGGGACAACATGTAGGCCAAAGGCGACAGGCCAAATTCAAACCTAGACCTGCCTTAAGGACATGGTGCATGCAGACATCAGCCATCAAACAGTTCACTTTTGACTGAATTTTGTCAAACTCTCATTTCAACATAATAAAAATAAGCATTACCAAACTGAGCCAGCGTGTACTCTGTGCTGTTGAAGGTGAGTGATGTGCCGTTGTCTTCAGTCCTGGGTTTGGACAGGCCCTTCAGCCGGGCCAGATGCTCCAGTATCTCAGATGGCTTCAGCTGATCCCTCCACTGGTTTACACCGGAACTAAGACCGAGACAGATCAAATAACACTGAATTCTCCTCTTTTTGAAGGAACAACTTCAACTGTCTTTGTTTTCATGTTATTTTCCCTCCAGGTTTCCCCTTACATGCAGTATGTCTGCGGCAGGCCGCAGTAGGAGTTGTATCTGGAGAGTAAGCGGTTCTCCAGGTCGATCACAGTCTCCCCGACCTTCTCATCACGACTCAGGAAATCGTGATCAAAAACAGAGATTTTCAAGTCTTTGTCCTGAGGCAGGAAACACGTCATCTCAAACATCCTGAAAAAGTAGAAAGTTTATTTGATGTTAAAGGATAATATTTGTACAATAAAGTCTGCATTTTTAAATGTGCCTGTTCTTCGTGCTCACCTTCCAAACACAGGGTTGGTAGTGCTGGGTAAGTAATGGTCCCTGTCGTCTATCGTGTTTTTCCCAAGGGAAATTTTAATGTAAGGATCACACTGAGAGAGAGAGAGACAGAACAGAATGGTTAAGCAGAAATTTGACCAGATACATGTGCTCAACTGCTCTGTTTTTATCATTAGTAATACACTGTCATTCTCACTCTGCCATTGTTATCTTTGGGCTGCAGGTCTATGGCACGGATGATATAAATCCTGACCAGGCACTCCTGGGGCCCACTTTCTGGCAGCTCTCTGAACTGTCGGGGGGGAGGAGGCACACCTGGGTCATCTGACAGAGGGTACACCTTGAAGGAACCCTGCAGACAAAAACACACAAATCAAACAGTCGTATTACTGCGAGTGCCAAAAGGTCGTTTGTTTGACATCCACATTCACACAACAGAGAGATGAATATAAAATGATTTTTATACACTGCTAACTAAATAATTCCATGAGCACTGTTGGTCTGAAAGACACCAGAAGCGCTGATGCTCTCCTCTTAGGCTCTTTTTGTGCTAGTATCCATTTTGCCTTTTGTGTATGTCTGAAATGTTCCCTGATTTAAATTGACCTTTTTCAGTTGTTTTTTCCCTTTGTGCTTGAGCTCTTGTGCTTTGCTGTCTGTCAAGCACTTTGTAAACCTCTGTTTTTAAAAGTTCTATACAAATAAAGTTTATTATTATTATTATTATCATCAAGTGAAAGCCTGAATATATAATGAGTGCTCTGTTGCAACCCACTGCGCCGTACTGGCAACCCTAGTCTGCAGTCTTATCTTATCTTGCATGCCTCATCTACACCTTTAATCCATCTCATCAGTTTATGAGACAAGCTTCTCAGAAGTCTGCACCTCTTCAAACTCTGTATCCCATATCCGCACCACCAGACACCCTCAGAGGGGTGTCCTATCCTGCAGGCAACCTCACTACACCTTTAAGTGCATATCATTTATCTAAACTTTTAAAACGAAATAAATATTTAGTAAAACTGAGGTCTCTGCAGAGCATTAACATATTTCATTCACTGTCCTGGATATGTCCTTTTCACAATCAGAGAATATACGAGAGGGCTGGAGATCTTCCAGGGAAATGACAATGAACCAGCCTGTAGATGCACCTGGTTCTTCAGGAATTAAGAGGCAGCACTCTTTTGATTAATGTAACACCCAGAGAAGACCCACGTACAATTCAGTGTTGTAAGCAAACCACTTAAATCTGCTTTCCTCTCATGCCTAGACTATGTTGCAAAATAGAGTCAACACAAATCCTAATGTGCCTTAGGCTAAAAAAGGATCATTTAAAGCAATATTTTAGGACACTACATGACATAATTTTACCTTAAACTCTCCAACCACTGTGGGGTCTTCATCTCCATTCTCATTCTTTCCTCGCTGCAGTCTGAAGGTGCTGCAGAAATCGGTCAGCCCTTTGAATTCTGTGACATCTTCCAGTTCACAATCATACACCTGAGATCACAGAATACAGGTACAGGTTGCATTCGGACTGATATAAGATCATAGAAGAGGCCTTAAATCTACAGAAATGATTTGAGGCAACATTTTTACAAAGGAAACAACTACAACTCACTTTTAGGGTGTCGTATCCTTTTTTGAGGTAAGGGCCGCATTTCTCCTGGTCTCCCATTGAGGCGTAGAATTTACTCCACCAATCAACTGTCTCCTTCTCCTGGTAATAAAAATGTTTGATGTTTATTATGTATTTTTCTCTACGGGACTGCAAAAGATAAAATAATCATGGTTTGTTTAATCATCTCACCTTTTCTGCAATCTTTGAAGGAACAGGATGCAACGTGACAAAAAACAACAAATAAAAAAATCATCACAAGAACACACATGCATTAGCACAAACAAAAACATACAGGAGGCTACCTGGAACAGCAAATGATGACTACAAAAGTTTATAAAATTCATAAACACAAGGGTGTAACAAATGGGTATTTACAAAATATGTAACTTTATTATATAGGACCCCCTTTACCCTGCCTGTCCCTTCACTTCTAACAAAACACTGATGTTTTCCTCTGGTTTGTGTGTCAGCTCTGAGTACAAACTTTTTTAAATACAGAACAATAAATGTTTCAGATTTGACTGAAGATGTCATAAATCACAAAAACAAAAAATTCATTGTATTTTGCAGAATGACAGTGACTTTTAAGGATTGCCTTTTGTCTGCTGTCATCTCTAAGGCTTTGTTTTAAAGGCATTTTTTATCATTTTTGTAAGTTTTGGATAATGTGTGTGGCTGATGTGCGTACCAGCTTTGTGTTAAAACACTATGGCTTTACACAGAGCGCATGTGTGTCCTTTTTTTGACTACATCTCCCTGCTGCCACAGCTCTGTCTCTGTGCAAAGTTCAACTCAATAAAGAGCTTCAATAGAAAGTTTAGAAAGATCCATAAATCAAGCATAATAATTAACCACTTTAAGTAATTTTTTGTTAAGGAAGGCAGGTAAAGAACTTTAATTTCAATTCTCAATCAAGAAATAATGAAATTCACAATTATTCAGGATTTTTTTTTTGTAAAAAAATTAAATTTGAAAATTCATGGATAACAATTATCTTTTAGCGTTAAAAATAATATAATTTTGGTTAAAGAGCTTCTACATTCTAATGTATTAACCATTACAGAAATATGAAAAATGATTTAGGTAATTAGCAATGCTGTTAATTTAGGGCAGCCATTTCACTAACCTTACATTGGGTGGTGGTCTTTTAAATTTGTTAAGCACTGTGTAATATGGAATAATCAGAAAATTAGACACTGATTTTTTAAATTGATTACAAAATTTATTCAATGCTATATGTTTTTTCCTTTGATTGCTCACATTACCTAAAATATTTCATATTTGTTTGCTTTTTTTAAGGCTGAGAAATGTCTTAACTTCATGGTTGTAACTGGCCACGTCTTCCATGGTGTCCTCTGCCATGACAGACATGGATGTGAGTGCATCATCACTTAAACTGTGTAAATGCTTGCGACAGAAAAGCAAGTCTTGCTGGAAACTGGTAACAACATTTTGCTGTAAAAGAGAAGTAAACCCCACTCTCCAAGAGGCAAACATCACTGAGGTGATAATTGTTGTAGGGGTCAAAGATGACCTGTTTCTAATGTTTGAACTAAACCATCCCTCTGCTTGCTGTAGTTTGATATTGAGTAAGGCTCAAAAATTCAAACATTACCCACAATGAAATGTCTCTCTATGAAACATTCCTAAGCATCAGCAGTAATTGAACAGCTTATCATCAAAAAGGCCCATTTCATGTTACACCTTTGTTGTGAAGGAGATAGTCAAACATGCTCATTCAATCAGTGGTGTCTGAATTAAGAACAATCTCAGTTACTGTGACATGTTTCATGACATTGTGAAAAACGTTGTGAGGCTTAGATAAAGCTTGCGGCAGCGTGAATATTTCAGTGATTTCAGCCATTCAGTGTCATTGGTGCTCAGCGTGGTGAATTAGAGGCTAGAACACATAATCATACATACAAAGTAGGAAGTAGGGGAAGTCAATTTGTTGACAGCAGCTGACATGCTGTACATGAACTGGAAGCCAGAGTAACTTGTTAGAACTCTGTCAAATTTGACTCAAATAATGAGGCAAATTATGAACCAAATTGTGCACCTCTTTGGCAATTAAAATGTGTTTTAATTATATCAAATAAAAAGAAAATGGGCTTGGGCTTACCTGAGTCTCGAGGAGTGGTCTTGATTCCTCCATGTTGATTGAAACATGTTTTGAAGGCGAGGCCATCATCAGAGCCACTGGGAACAGCAGAGTGACATTAAAACAACGCTTCATCCTCTTTCTTCATTTTTGCCATCGACTCAGTTGGAGAAATTTGAGCTTTCTTTGCATGCTCCCTTACTTTTAGATGACATGGCCCCCTCTGCAGTGATGACGTATGGGTCACACCTGAAGTCCTCCAGAGAGCTGATGGTACACTGACCCACAACGGGCTTCCTGCCAAATGGACGGTGGTCGATCACTTTCAGCACAATGGGAGGCGTATACATCTCATCCTTTGGAAGGAGCTGAAGAAAAGATGGGAAAAAACCCATAAACTGTTTAGCTTGTAGAAAGAATATCCTGAATTTTTTGCCTTTTTTTATATATATTTTCCTGCACTAGAAGTTGTGGAGTAAATTGAAGTTTTAAGTCTGTACCCACTTCAGTAATTAACAGGAGCTTTCATTAGTTTTAAATTTTGCACACAGAAAGCAAACCTCAAACCTAAAGTTCACATAGATGGATCGCATGTGACAAACAGAGTAGTGAGGATCACTTCATTTCATACAGGTGTGCAGTGTTGTGTACTTAACTCATGTTTACTCTGTTATATGAGACAGCACTCGTCTGTTAACCGAGACTACAGTCTGTAGCGTTGTTCACCAACTTCACTAGTAAAATGAACTAAAGTCACAAAGATGACCAAACTATTTTTCCTCTACCTCTGTGTTAATGTATGCCCCTTGATCTTGCTCATTAATGTGAGATTTTACTCTGAGAGGGTTTTAAAAAGAAGTACAACTACAGTCTGGTGGTTTTGGGCCTACACAAGGTCTTACAACACAATGAAGTTACAGATGTGGGTCAAGAAAAAGAGCTAGGGCTGTTTTGTGGTAGTGTGGTTTGTACACAGCAAAGGGGTTAGCATGAGGCTTCTGACTTCTGCCCTTGAACATTTGCCTAAAAATGTTCTCAGTTCATCTTTAAGTTAAGAGGACATTTGAGAGAAGGATGAGAAAATCTAGCCAAACTCTCCTGTCCGGAGATTTCATGTCCATAAGCCTGAGACGGTGCCGGGGGTTAAGGACATTTGACTTTGTCCCTCCGTCATCTTTTTAGTTTATTTGTGAGTCAGTTTGGACATAGAAGCAACTTTGAAGAAAATCCTTTCGAAGCATCATTTTGGGTTTTGCTTTTACAAGCCAGTGGCAATCATGATACCAGATGATGTTTTGTCTTGGAGTCACAAATTAATGACTTTCTTGTATCTTGTTCATTACATCTGTAAGGCCCACCTCTGCCTACATGCCTAACTTTATGTTTACCAAAGTTGTCTTCCTCATCTGGTGGGTGCCTGGTTGAGAAATATAACCAAGGAACTAAACATCCAGCTCGACTCTAACTTGCTGCATGAAAGCTGCCTTATTAAACATCTGCTCACCACTTTGATGAGGAGCACAGAGCTGGGGAAGTTGGGGCTCTTCTTCATGCTCTTGATGACAGCTGACTCCACCCTCTGTCCTCCACACTCCACCACCAGGCTGGGGGACGACACTGCAGCCAACTGGAAGGGCTTCATGTTCCTCAGACCCCAAGCTAGAATCTAGGTAAATAAACACACATGGACACAAAGGGTTGGGATGGACATTAAGATGTGTAAGTGTAGAGTTAATATGTTTCAGGTGGTGATTTACCTCAATAGCAGTGAGCTGCACCACAGGCCGGATACCCTGAGGGACCATGTAGAGGTTCTCAGCCCTCTTTGGGGGAACCAGAGGAAGATCTGCCTCAGCGGTCTATCAAAACAAAGACAAGAGAGGGGCACTGTCAGCTTTGAGGTTGTCAGAATTTGGTATACATTACTTTGTTAAAAAGAAATAAAATAGTATGGGGTTGCTGTCTTTAAAAGTACTTTTCACACAAATTTGTGTGTAAGCCTGATTTTATTCATTAAAACAATTAAAATTCAGCTCTTCTTTGGTAAAACTAGGGTTGGATCCAGTGAACAAAAGGTTGGTAACTACTTGAATAAAGAATGCCAAAATGATGAAATTCTGGTGTATCAATATAATATACACATTAACTTCTTTTTCTATCTTTCATGACATGTTTTTATAAATTTGAACTTAATGTAACTATACTTGTTCCTTTTATTTATCTAATTTATTTTAATAACTACTGTTGTCTTTTTTTCAAACATCAGATTTCTTTTTTTTTCTCATATAGTTATTTTTTAGTATAAATAAAAACTTATTTTTTTCTTTGATCATTACATTTCAATAACTATTTTTATTAGTTTCAAGTGTTTTTAATTTATATGGCATTTTGTTTACTCATTTTTCATCTCTTTATCAGCTTAAAAGTGATATTTTTTCCTTTTAACCAAAATAAAACACATTGATTCTAGTTAATATTACAGAGCCATCTACTTGTCTGTAAATAACTTTACTGTATCTGGTTCAATATACTAATAAGAAGGAATGACACACCTATAAAGAAATGAGAGAATATAGCGATCATTGTGCTTCATACTTGAGTTATTTCTAGTTCTATTTTTCACTTATTTACATACTTCATCTTTCAGCAAGTATTTTTAAAACAAGTAAAATTGTGAATACCATTCTATAAATTGTAAGTAAATACATAAATAAATACCAAGTCTGTACACATTACAGGCTACAGGGAGTCTGGAAAGTATAATGAATAAGACTGTTTAGGAAAATAAAAATGATTAAAGTAAACAACTAGAGAACAAAGTTTTACAGTTGATAGTTTTTTTTCTTTCCAGGACAAACCTTGTCTTTGAGGATGAGTTCAGCAGCCACCAGCGCCTCTCCAGCCTGCACTCCTCTCTGTATGATCGGGTGCCACAGCAGTCTGGGCGTCTGATCCATGTTTGCGCTGAGCTTCACAATCGGTACACAAACACTGCGGCCCAGCAGCTCGTCCTTCCCCTGGGACAAAGATGTTGCATTATTGCAATTTCCTCAAAGTTTCTCTCTCGTGTCTACTAAGTTTTGTCTCAAAACTTAGAACCTACCACTTGGTCGTGATCATAAAACTCTAGTACAACATCAGGGGGGCGGAGGGCAACATTTTGAGGGTCTCCATAGATCTGTATGTCATTGAAGATCAGAGTTTGGTCCCAGGTGGGGTTCAGTGTCGACGCCATCTTCTCGGTCGTCTTACTTACATGGAGGAAGGAGATGTGAGCATATGGATCTGTGAAAGGAAGAGAAAAGATGGTTCAAAATCTTGCTGAAGCATCTAACATCAGTGTTTGTTAATTTATTACATTTGTACTCATAATAATCTAAAAGGAGTGGGCAAGTTGTGTAAAATAGGGGAAAAAAGTCAATCACAAACTCTTTTCAGTCTTTGTAAACCTGTACGTACCTCGCAGCATTAATGGTGCCATCACAGATTTGCAAGTGAAAACCCCACGCCGTCACAAATGCTAAATTTCAAAGGTGACATCAGTCTTAATGGTTATTTTCCTATTTGGTTTGGAGGACAGGATGGGTATTTTTTCCAGGAATAATTTAAAATGTGGAATTACGAAACTACAACATGCTTCTTCCCTGTAGCAGTGCTTCTTTATGTTGATGTATGTCTTTCACTCGCTGTGGTTAAGTCCCATCTTACATTTGTTGATTACAAAGACTACAATGTACTGTCTTCAATAAATCAATCAATATTTATTTGTATAGCACCAATTCAAGTGTTATTTCAAGACACTTTACAATAAATCAGGCTGAAGCCATACTCTTCATTTTATAGATACACATATATGCATATATACATATAAAATACACATATATACATGAACATATATCCAAACCCAACATTTATCCACCATGAGCGCAGCATTGGGTCAATGTACAGTGCAGAGCATCTAAAGGAGAAGGCAGTCTCATGTTAAACAGCCATCCACCGAAGATGTGTTGGGGGTGTGGATAAAGGAAGGAAGGGAGGCCAGCAGACAAAGAGACTAAAAGTAAGAATAGGTAATGACAGACCCATGGACCAGATCAGACATCTGACCTCAACATATTTGTCCCTGCTGAATATACTTTTATTTAAGGTTAGCCCCTTGAGATGTGGCATCTCATTTTCAAGAGGGTCCTCACGTCTATACGGTTGTAAAGGTATTTGTTATGAAGGTATAATCAATAACAAACATGGATAGAGAGTTTGTTATGATTTTAAACTGCAGCATCCAGTTGACCTGACATAAATTGTGTTTAGTTGGTCTAAAAATACAAATTTAAGTTAAAAGATTTCATTTCTGTTGATGGTTGATGCAGGATAGAGCACATGGAGTCGAGCAGGTCCAAGGCAGCAGGTCATCCATGATTGTTAGTCAAGGCCATACTAATAGAAGTGTACTGTTTGCAGGAACTACCATGTATTCAATTTTGTTGATCTCTCTGAAATTAATATAAGGAACTGTTCACTATTCATTACAGTAGATAATCTTCTGTAGTGATCTAAAGCCCACATTGTAATATCTATCACAGCATGATGATGGTTTTCAATGCAATACAGGTGAAGGGATTGGTGGTCACAAGCATTCAGTGTTTCTGGCCTTGGTCATTACATGCAGATGTTTCTGCAGATACTCTTGAGTTTTTTGATGACATTATGAACTAAAGATGGTCAAATCTCTAAATTTCTTGCAACTGCATGCTGAGGAAATGTACTCATTAACTGTCTGACGACTTATTCAGGTAGTCTTGCACAAAGTGTGCATTTACTGATAATGAATAACTAAGCCTTTCACAAGTGCTCCTTTTATATCCAATCGAGGTACTGTTATCTGTTAGCAACTGACCTACTAACCTAAGGGAACTTACATGTGTTATTTTAAGCATTCTGCACCTTTCCCAGTCTTTTCTTGCCCCTTTCCCAACTTTTCAGGCACTCATTGCAGGCAACATACCAACCTGACTACGTTCTTTCCCGTTACTTTTCCTTACTGCTCTCTGGGTGGTGCTATCTCGCCCCACCAAGGAGAACAAATAGTTGTTCTCAAACCTTTATTCCTTAAGCAACTGGACTGTTTAATGCTGGTTTCTGATTTATGCTTGTTGCACATCTGAAAACATCTTAAGTCATAAAGTACTTATTATTGATAAATTATGATGCTTTTTGTTCATGGGTGACCCGGTTAGTCTGCTGAATCTGTTACTGACAGGTAAATGTCACCACATAAATGTTGTGATTGCGTTCGTTTAATGTTTTTATTGCTGTCTCATAAAACTTGGTAGCTGTAAACTGAATTTACTGTTTTGGACAAATACAGTTGTCTTCTGGTGCTGGTTTGGTGGAGTGTTAAGCAAGCAGGCTCATCCCATATATTCTTCTGTCGGCCCGGATTTGAATCCAGCCTGAGGCCCATGTGCAGAGTGTCCTCCCCTACTCTCTCTCTCCGCCTTCATAAGCCTATCCGCTGTCCCTCTCAAAAAAAGTCTGAATCTGAATATTTTCAAGTATCTCAAAGACGTCTGTTTTCTGGTCACATAATACACAATGTCCACATTTTTTTAAGAACTAGGGTTTTTACAGTCTTACCAGAAAAGCTGTCTTTGTCCATAGATGCCAGGTTTCGTGCCTGATAAACGTAGACACGGAGATGGTACACATGTGACCCTGCAAAAAGGAAGAGAAGGATTACATGGGCATGAGTAGAATGACTTGACATTTGTTTGTATTTACAGAATTATTATTATTTGTTGCTTTACATATTTCTTACTGTCAAAGGAGCAGGAAACAGTGGGAGTGTTGGCACCGAACAGTTTGGTGGCGCCACCTTTGGATTCTTTTTCTTTCTCCTCAGTATCGACACCCTGCAGAAAACAAGCAAATGCTGTGCTCAAGTACATGAGCACGAGCACTGGTGTGCTACAAGAACCCAGTGCGATGGGGGTTTTATTTGATAAAGTGTGTCAAATCCTGTACCTATTCACACATCACATGCTAACAAATTACAAACACACACCATGTCACTGTAGATGCGTTTAATGCGTGTGTAAATATTTGAAAATATTAAATGGGGATTAATGAGTTTAGATCCGGTTCAGACTTTTCACAGCCCTTCTTGAGGTACCTTCATGTGAGTGAATGCTTCCATGTTTAATTCCAACTCTCTCAACAAAAAAATAAGTCAGTTCTACTGAAAAAGATTTCAAAAATGCAAAAATAAAACTTAAATTATCACTTATATTACTCACTAATGCTCCCTCAAGTTGAAAGATCGCAGAGGCTCCAAGTCGGTCCTCTGGTGCCATCTTCCTTCTCCAGCGCCGTCGACGAAACGTATCAGATGACCTTTCCTTCCTGTGGAACTTCCAGCCAATCAGAGAAGAGAACTCCCAGCCCTCTGGGTCACCTAAGTCCCGCCTCTATGGGAGTAAAAAAATTGTTCTCAAACACAAGGTATACGGTTCAAAAATAATGACATTTTTGGCTGCATGGAATTGTGGGACACTGACTGCCTGAGCTCCTCCTGCAGGGACCGCGGCTCTCCTACGAGGTCGGACCAGTCGTCTCCTGCGGTGGACATGGTACACTTTCTCAGCAGGGACCCAAGACCGAGGCTTGTCATCTGGAGGAATGGTGACTCCGTACTCCCATCCTGTGGAGGATGCACACACAATTCTTAAAAACAAGTTTGCTCTTGGTTCATTTTCATTCAAGATTCAAGAAGACATTAGTCACGTGTTACTTTTCAGTCTACATGATACAGTGATATGGCAGAATCGAGTTAATGCCTGATCACAAATTAATGCCTGTGATCAGGCAGATAGTCTTGCCAAGCTCTAATCTACAACAACTGTGAGCAGCCCAAAGTGGCACGGTCCAATCAGAGTCCTTTGGTGCAGGAAAAGGTGGGAACTACAAGCTAGATGACGTCAGGAAGTGACTGCTCATACAGAGATTAGCGTAGATGCGTATACCTTCAGAAACAGTTTCATCAGATCTGGACTACACTTCTTCATTAAATAAAACAAATAACACTACAAAACTCTGCAAATAAATATCTATTTTTGCTCAACTTCTGATAAGTTTTGCCATGAGTTTAATTTACGAAGTGACTAACGTTCTGTTCCTTACATTGTGGCAGGAGTGCCCGTCTACTACATTATTTCATTGGCCTATAGTGAACGTGATTGACGGATTGATCGTCCAATTACCTGCTGGATATGCTTTTGAAAGGTTTTGCCAATTCCCAAACACTTCCTTAGGTTATTTCACAGATGGACTAGGGAAATATATTGAATGGTCCATCTGGCATGTCAGGTTAAAATCAAGAAAATGATAAATCTAAATTGTATTCTAGAAATCTCAAACAATACTTAGTCATTTTTATTTCAGTCAAGCTGCTATAGCTCCTGTACAGAAGTAATGATAAAGACAAGTTTCAGTGCTCTAAGAGGACTGGACTGAACTTGCTGATCTTGCCATGTGCGTGTCTGAGGGCCTTTTTAGGTCAACTAGCTGAGCATTATGTCTTCATGTGATTTGGTAAACTCATAGAGGGGCTGGTTAAGCCTCAAAGAGTTAAACCTAGCTCTATTCTGAGTGGGTACATTTCTTCACCTAGATCATCCACGGCTCTGTTGTCGTCAACAGTCCACTCGTCCTCCCAGACCCAACCAGGAGGACAGTCAAACTCTCCAGGGTTACAGCTCTTCTCTCCATTCTGTGCAGCACAAAACATTAAGTTAGCTGGGAAACATGTTCTAGTGTGTTTATTCATTGGATTAAATTATACAGGATATGAGTGTTCATTTTCTTACTAAGTAATAGGCACTGTATCCAAATATTTGTTCTGATGTCTTGCCATCTTAGTTACATCAGTGCTGATAAAAAAACAACTCTCAGGAACCTGTATGACACGTCCTAACTAAACTATGAATTCTCTCTAAGCATTACAAGCTGGAGCTTATCCAGATTTCCAAAGCAAGAGTTTAATGTTCACAAAATAACATGACTTAAGCTAAAACTACTAAAGAAATTATGCTGAACATGAAACATGAGTCTGTCTCAGTTAATAACCCTGGAACTGTGATACACAAATAGAAATGATAGACTTCTAAAACACAATACGGTAACATGATGACACTGTATGACACTAATTGCCTAGATCTGTTGTTTTGCAGAAGTATACTAGTGACATGATTTAAAAGTTTCCTCTTGGGTGCAGCCATGGAGCAACAGAAAGATCAAGTGTGCTTACTTCTTTTTTTTAATCCAACATGATGAAGGCTTCCTGCTCCCATTTGATTTATCATTAGTTATATTTGTCAGGCACTACAAAAATCTTCATTGATGCTTAGGTCCCACTGGTCCCTTTTGGGGATGTGAACATATTCGTTTTTGGGGTTATTTTTCTGTTTATAATTTTTTTGAAATATAGTTTTGCATAAATTTGAAAAAAAAAAAATTGCTTTTGAATTCGAACATCATCCACCAAAATAGCCCTATACTACTCCGCATAATAAAAAACGAAAGACTTAGCTCATTTGTGGCTCTATTTAAACCCATAATAACATTTTTTTTTTAAAAGCCCATAGCATGTAATGAGCCTCTATTTGCAGGCAAGACTTGTAGTTTTTACTATTTTCCAGCAGATGGCCCCACTTTCTTGTTTTAGTACCCATTGGCAAAAAAAGTGTAATTCTCCATGTGTCTTGACATTATTCAGTGACTTTATTCATGCTTACTTTTTAAAGGATTAGTTGACATTGCAAGATTAGCGGTTTTTAACGTGTTTGCTAATACCTCTGCTAAGAATGTCAGAAATGCTCTGAAGAATGTCATCACTTCATGTGTTTATCAAACTGACATTTCAAGGGTTTAGCTTCACGGTTTGAATCCTTTTTTTAGTTTATGATGAGGACTTTAGTTGGTCAAAATAGTAAGAGGAATATAATCTGAATACATGAAAGCTTTATGGCACACTTTTGGGGTGCTAAGTGTGACTTTTTCAACCGGGTCTGGTGGCAGAAGTATTTTATATTTGAAAACTAAACACCAAGAAGCCTCTTTTTGTCTCTTGAACTCTCCAGGCCCCTAAAATATTAAAACTCTGATCATAAGCAGCAAAGTACTGGACATGAAAAACAATTAGTCAGAAAAATTAAAACATTTGGTCTTGGATGACCACCCTGTATGATATCAAATTGTCATTGCATTTTTTTTGGGTTGTCTTACATGTGTTTTTTTTATTTTGGCATAAATTCTTACCACATCAGTGAAAGGCTCAGAGGCGGCTTTCCACTCTCCTCCAGGAAAGCGTGTTTCATTTTGGAAAACCTCATCCATGAATTCAGTGTGTCCAGCGTCTGCTTCTGTTAACAAGCTGAAACAGAAATCAACCACAGAAACTGTGAGGAAAATCAAAAACACACTTTCTTGCTGTGCTGCTGTATGTATATGTGGCTCCCTCCAGTGGTCGTCTTAATTAAAACATCCTGTCACTATAATGTGTGCCAAAACTTCTGTAAGATGACGTTTGTGCAGCGTGAGGGCGACGTGGTTTGCTTTGACAGTCACTGTGTTTACATGCAGGGAGGAACCAAACTGTTGGTCACACCCCAGTGACATTTTTATTCAAACTAAACCGCCTGAGGGCAATTTTATCTCTTTCACTGTTGTCTACTTCTGTTCTTTAAAGTAACAATAAAGTGGAGAAACAAATGTAAAGATGTCCTTTTATGTCCCTTATGTGAAAGAATCTGTATGTTTCTGTTTCACTACTGCATCTGTTCAGAGAAAGTATACATTAATCAAAGGCACTTTCTTGTTATTTTTGCGAGTACTTTTTCTTTTATTAACTTATCTTGTTATTTTTATTAGCATTGTTAATATTATTGCTATTCTATTTTTTCATTTCTTGTCCTTTATATTGCTTCACTGTAAAGTACTTTGTGACTCATATATGTGAAAAGTGCTATATAAATACACTTTTCGTACTTCACCCAAGAAATATATTGATGATGTTGGTATAGGAATATAAATAATTATGCCACAGAGCTGTTAAAAGGAAAATAACTTTGAGCTTATGGGAACGGCCTGGTTGTATGTCATTAAATCATGGTCTATGGCATGAAAGGAAGGTCAACAGCAGTGGGCAGACTAAACCCACTTCCTCTGAAAATGTGGGCTTTTAGGGGAAAAAAAACTACACTTTGCTGAAATGATCAGCAGTGCTTCGGCCCTCGCTCATTTATTTAAGTGAATCCATAAGAAAAATCACAAGCCTTCCTCTCAGTTGAAGTTTTGCAGTCTAGTGCAGTAAAGATGCCAAAATGTCATTTTTAACTGAACTCACGCTTTCTCTGGGTCAATGAACCAGTCGTCTTCCCACTCCCATCCTCTGGGTGGCATGAAGTACTCCTGTTTCAGCTTCAGTTTTCCTGTTACGTCAGAGAATTTGTGGCGTCCCACCAGCCCGGTGGTCCCCCACTTCCCAAATACTTGAGCCTGGTTCTCATACTGAAAAGACAAGGAGACAATATTCAGTTTGAGCAGCAAATTATTCAAAAACTGTGTTTTACGCATATTTTACTGTAACTATGTTTTACAGGATAAAAACTGACAAAAAGAACCATAAACAAGCAGAAAAATAAACATGGACAGTTTAAAAAAAGAAAATTCTCAAAATATGATTAAAACCAGGAATACAAACACATAAAAGATATACTTACGCAGTTTTTTACAAACATTAGCCCTGCGCCAATGCTGCAGTCAGGTACCTATCCAATGCTCTTTGTTTGATTTTTTTTTTTACTTTTTATGCACTTATTTATAAAGATGCAATGAATAGAAGAACAAATAAAGTACCAAAACATCGTAAAAACAAAGACAAAAAACGAAAAAAAAAAAAAAAAGAAAGTGAAAAAATCATAGACAAAGCAAAAAAAAAAAAAAAAAAAAGAAAGAAAGAATTAAAGAAAAAGCAGGAGACAGGAAGAATAAGAGAGGGAAAAGAAATAAATTCATTAAAAGAAAAGAAAAAGGAAAAAGGGAAAATAAAAATTAAAAGACAGAGGACAAATAAAAGGGTAGAAAAACATGGAGACAGAAAAGAGTGAAAAGTAAGAGCAAATACCTTAAAAAAAGGAGAAGAAAAAAAAGAGTAACAAACATTAAAAGAAAGAAAGAAAACCAACAAAGTGTAAAGTACTATGAGTGAGAAAGAGAAAGCTGAATTGAAATTTAGTAAAAAAAAGAATCTATGAATATTGAAAAGGGAAAATAAAAACATAAAAAGTATGCACGTCAGAAAGAAAGAAAAAACATGAGAGAAAGGAAAAATATCTTCTAAAATATGAGATTATCCTTTATCAACATATTTTACCATTTCAGCAAACACACTGAAGGTTCCCTCGGAGAATGAGTTGAACTTCTTGTCATGTGCTGACAGGCCGAGCCACATATTCACACGAACCTGGACCGGCACCTTCAAGCCCTTTGTCTTGTCCATGGGGTACTGAGAGGAGGAAAATAAGCATGCATCAGGATTTAACCAGCCTCCCAAACTTTTTAAAGGTCATATTCACAGACTTCATTTGCAGATTAAACGTGTTTAGGTCACTCAGATGCAGTATTGTTTTCCTGATCACAAAAAAATTGTCACTGTATATCCTCAATAAAAGATGGCACAAACCCCAATTCCAATGAAACTGGGACATAAAACGTGAATAAAAAAAGAATACAAGGATTTGCAAATCCTTTCGACCTTTGTTCATTTGAACACACTACAAAGACAAGATATTTAATGTTCAAACTCATACATTTTATTGTTTTTTTACCAGCATTCACTCAATTGGAATTTAACACCTGCAACATCTTCCAAAAAAGCTGGGACAGGGGCATATTTACCACTGGGTTATAAGCATTTGGGAACTTGGGACACTAATTGTTGAAGTTTTGTAGGTGGAATTCTTTTTTCCATTCTTACTTGATGTACGACTTCATTGGCTCAACTGCCCAGGGTCTCTGTTGTTGATGTATGGCTTTTGCTTTGTATGGTAGAGTTTTAACTTGCACCTGTAAATGTTGTTAAGCACGTGTTAACTGACAAAAGTTTTCAGGAGTGCTACTCAGCCTACGTGGTAATATCCTTTACAGACTGATGCTGGTTCTTAATGCAGTGCTGCGTGAGTGATTTGAAAGTCACAGGCATTCATTGATGGTTTCCCGCCTTGTTGCTGACATACAGAGATTTCTCTTGTTTCCCTGAATCTTTTGATGATATTATGGACTGTAGATGATGAAATCTCTAAATTCCTTGTAGTTGTTCATTGAGAAATGTTGTTCTTAAACTGTCAGACTATGTGCTCACACAGGACTTCACAAAGTGGCAAGTCTTGCCCCAAGCTTGATTGTAAATGACTGAGCCTTTGAGAATGCTCCTTTATACCCAATCATGACACTCACCTGTTTCTTATCTGTTCACCTGTTGATTGTTCCTCAACTTTCCCAGTTTTTTCTTTCTTACAGCTTTTTTTTTTAATGTGCAGCAGGAATCTTATTCAAAATGAGTGCATATTTGAAAAAACACAAAGTTTTTTACTTTTAACAATACATATTTTGTTTTTGTAGTGTATAAAATTAAATACAGGTCGAAAAGGATTTGCAAACATTGTATTTTGTTTTTATTTACCTTTTACACAATGTCCCAACTTCATTGGAATAAGGGTTTGAAACTACTCACCAATAGAGTACATATATGCTTATTTATGTGAATGCCAAAAGCAATGGTGCATGTAGTTAGTGTTTGTTTTGTGGCTTCTTTTAAGGAAGCATTTAAGATTTGTTTGTGTTTTATAAGATTTGTTTGTGCTTTGTGAATTACAGTGCATCCTCGACTTCAACAAAAAATTTTTTAGGGTATCTATACCTGTAAGAAGATGGTCTGCATTTTGCCGCAGTGCTGACCACAGGCCTGCTCACTGTACGTGGAGTAGAGGACCTGGTGAGCGGGGATACGACAGTAGGCGACCCTCTTCTCTCCTCTTAACATCCAGATGGTCACATCGGGCATGCTGTTCTGAGGCTGGAAACAATAACAGGAAAATCACGTGAACAAATGCAGGAAAAACAAACATTGTTAGGTATGAGTCACGACTGATGATGTTTTAGCCTTGTTTGCATTAGATTAAACTGATGGTCCTCACCTCATCCGCCAGCACTTTGAGTTTTTCAGCCCAGGACTCGAGATCAGGCAGTGTATCTTTGATTTCTCTTGCCTCCTCTCTCATGCGTCGAGCCCCCACCTTGATGTTTGTCAACCCGCTGTCTCGCAGCTTCTTCATCTGGACGTCAAGAGATGTCAGGTTGGAGCGACCCTCCAGCTCAGGCATGGGGAAACTGGAGGAATGTGAAGACAAAAATCTGTCTGTGTTTACATATAATATTTACCCTGTAAACTCTAAAATCCTTCTGGTATGATCACTATTTATACTTTATATACACTCACCAACTACCATATAAGGCACATCAGTTTGACAGCTTGTAAACTCAAATAGCTGATCGACCAATCACATGTAAACAACTAAATGCATTATTGCATGCAGACATGGTCAAGACAACCTGCTTAAGGTCAAGCTGAGCATCAGGGTGGAGAAGAAATGTGATTTTAAGGATTTTGAATGGATAGGCTGGTCTCTGTATTTTTTAAAACCATTGATCTTCTGGAATTTTCACACACAACAGTCAGATTAACAAAGAATAGTCTGAACAAGAGAAAATACTCAAAGAACAGCAGCTTTCTGGCCATGTTGATCCTAGAGGACAGAGGAGACTGGCCAGGGGTCAAGATTAATTAAAGGCAAAAGTAACTCAAAAACATGTGTTACAATCAAGGTCAGCAGAAGACCAGTTCTTAACGCATACAGTAACATGATAAATCTCAAAGTTGATGGGCTACAGAAGTAGAGGATCACACTGAGTCTCACTCCTGTCAGCTAAAAACAGGAAACTGAAGCAACAGTTTACTCAAGCTCACCAAATTTGGACATCATCAGATTGGCAAAATGTTGCCTGGTCTCATGAGTCTCAATTTCTGCTACAATGTTCAGGTGGTAGGGCAAGAATTTGGCATAAATGACATGAGAGCATGGATCCATCCAGTCTTGTATCGACAGCTTAGACGTAGTGGTGGTGAAATGGTGTGACGAATATTTGCACTCTTTGGGCCTCCTTGGTACCAAATGAACATTGTTCAAATTCCACGGCCTACCCGGGTATTGTTGCAGACCATGTCCATCCCTTTATGGCCACAGTGTACCCATCTTCCAGCATGAAAACGGGCCATGTCACAGAGCTCAAATCATTTCAAACGAGTTTCTTGAACATTACAATGAGTTCACCTTACTCCAGTGTCCTCCACAGTCCAATAATGGACCTCATTCAGGTGCAAATGGGTGATTTGCATCAGCGATGAGCAGCCAATAGAACAACTGTACTATGCTTTCATGTAAATATGGATCAGAATCTCTGAGGAATGTTTACAGCACCTTCTACACCACAAATGAATTAGACAGTTCTAAAGGCAAAAGGGGGTCCAACCTGGTGCTTGGGTGGTGTACTTAATAAAATGTCTGTGAGTGTGATTATTAAATGAGTGTACTGAGTATAGCTGGGGTTATAATGAAAAACATCACAAAGGCACAATTAAAAAGAACACTTCGTTCTCTAGAGGTGCTGCTACTATGACATCTGTAAAGGTTGCTAAAAGTCAACAACTAACTCAGTCACTATATTACATTATACTGTAGCACCAGAAGCATTACATTTCTGCGCAAAAGGAAATGCTGTAGAAACAAAGTGCAGACAGTGCTGGTAGCGTGGTCAGACCCATGAATCATCAAATTTTCCAGGTTTATCTAAAATTAGCATGGATTATAATAATAATAATACATTTTATTTATACAGCGCTTTTCAAAAACTCAAAGACGCTTTACAAGATAAAAGAATAAAAGCACAGGTTAAAAGAACAATAAATAGCAATAGAATAAGAAAAATACCACAAAACCACAGTTTAAAAGTGCATGCAGAGAGCAACATATTGATCATGAGATGATTATGGAGAGATTACATTTTATGGAGAAATTACAAGTTAAAAGCAATGCGAAACAGGGATGTTTTTAATTTAGTCTTGAAGGCGGTAGGGTCTGTGGTGTCCCGGATGTGTTGTGGGAGTGAGTTCCAAAGGGAGGGGGCGGCAACAGAGAAGGCTCTGTCCCCCCAGGTTCGATTCTTGGACCTAGGGACGGTCAGGAGGTTTGCATCAGAGGAGCGGAGGGTACAGGAAGGGGTGTAGGGGTGGAGCATATCTTTAAGGTAAGAGGGGGCCTGGTTATGGAGTGCTTTATGGGTGAGTAGGAGGATTTTAAATGTGATGCGGTGTGGGATGGGGACCCAGTGAAGGTTCTGAAGGACAGGGGTGATGTGATCATGGGAACGGGTACGGGTGAGGAGGCAGGCCGCAGAGTTTTGAATGTATTATAGACAGTTTAAAGGTTTTGATTCCAGTTGTAAATTGTCGCCAGAGTTCATATCCCACACATTTGTAGTTGCATACAGCCTGAGCTCTCTGATGTACCATCTAGAGCAGTGGTTCTTACACTATTCTTGCCCAATGCACACCTCAAATAAAGCCAGAGTCTTAAGGCACACTATATTCATATCAAATAGCCTCCTTGACACCTACCACTGTAGGCCTGTCTTCTCTGTCTGTAAATGGAGACTTTTATCTACTAGTACCATGTAATGTTTATCCACAAAATCATTTAAAAATTGGTCTGGAACTTATAGTTTCCATTTTAGTAGCCCCAATTTCAGCCCACAGGTCCCAGTTTTTGAAATAAGAGAGCTATTAAATGGAAGAGATAAAAAAAATAATGCCCTCCATCCATTTAAATAAATATAGAAGACTGTGTTCTCTTAAAGGTTTAATGGGATTTTAATGGTAGAGAAGTTACAGTTGTACATGTTAATTAATGCACCTCAAATAAAATAAGTCCATCAAATCCTCATTCATAAGCTGTGGTCTAGTTTTAGTCATAATTGATGGTTGCCATAATCAACAAGGCACACCTTGAGTTGTTCCAAGGCACACTGGTGTGCCGCGCCACACAATTTGAGAACCACTGATCAAGATGTAACCTCCAGTAACATGCTTCACATGTAGCCAAGTACATACACCAGAGCACTCATGATACAGGCAGAAGTGTATGCAAACCCCAGTGCAAACATCAGTATAATAGCTGGCTTATTTTTATTTGTTTGTAAGGGAAACTTGGCTAATTTTACTAATTTCTTTGGTTACCAACAAGTTTTTATTCCACTGAAAAGCATGCAAAGATAACTTGAAGCTAACTGCATTTTCAGGGACACCATGTCCTCTACTTACCTCTCCAAGTCTTCAATCAGTTGAGTCAGCAGCTTCAGCCAAACCTCAACCAGCGCATTGTCAGACATTTTTGCCTGGATGCCAGTTTTAAACGCCTCCAGGTTTGATTGCTGCAACAACATAATAAGGGTGAGGATCACTTTCATATTCATCTTCCTCTACTGACTCCCACACTGGTATTACTTTAGTCTAAAGTCATAACTCACTTTATAGCTGCAGGCAAAACAGCAAAAATTCATAACACAGGTTTAAAGAAAAAGCAATTATTCTACATTCTTGAGGATAAAAGAGGGTAATGTAGGAATACCAGACGGTGATAAATGTAGAGGATAATGTTGACAGAGTCCAGACGATGACTGATATCTTCCCAGTATGAAGTAACCACAACCACTGGTTTTGTGTCCGCCCAGGGCAGGTAGTAGTAGTGGTTACCTGGATAATTTAAACAGCTTTATGAAATCTTCCTGTCCACCTAAACAGTCTGTAGGGTGTTTTTAATGTATGATAAGGTAACATCGGCCTCACCATCAAACACAGCGCAGCTATACTGAGTGGTGGAGGCCAGAGGTTTGCAGGTGGTGTCCAGTTTGTTGCCGTAGTTTCCGATGCTAACCTCAAATTGAATTGGCTCTCCAGGTTCCTGGATCATTGAGGCGCTGTGGAAGACGGCGCAGAGACAGTACTTCCTCCTCCGCTGGTACTTCTAATGGAGGGACGGAAATACAAGTATTAAAGCAAAGAATGAATATGTTATTCCTGTATTCAGAATTTCCCACTTTTTTCTCTTTCCCCCTTTTCCCTTCGCTTCCATACAGCTGTATCAACAGTTCTGAAGAGAGAGACCACTACAATTTAATCCAATTAATTTGATTTGTAAAGGGATCACATACAGTTTAAACTTGTGAATATTTCTCAGAACTGGCAAATGACTGTCCAGATTATTAACAGGCAAAAGTTCTTGGTAAAAAGGCAGTCTTCATTGCAAATCCGATACACTATGATGAAGTTAAAATCCTTTATTTGACAGGGGTGTGTCAGCTTGTTTGGACTTGACCAAGTCTTCATCAGGACATGATTAACAATTAAAGTCATAGGTGTTTAAATACAGGAATTTGTTCCTGCTAGCATTGTATTTAAATGTTTGGTCATGTAAAATGACTAGAAGATATTCTACTCTATGTGATCAATCACATGACACTCAGCAGTGGATTCCTGACAATAAAAATTACATCAAAATGCGCAAAAGTCACAAAACAGCACAACTTGGTACTATGAGCCTTGTTATTAAGTTGGTTGTGTTCTTGATTATGATGTACGGAGTTGTGTCACACAACATTATAAATTTACCTGATGTACAAATTCATTTTTTCTATTAATACATTCCAGTGAAAACCATATGACACAAGAGGGCATGAATATACAAACACTTTTGTAAATAGTTGCTGTTTTGATGATGATGTTTGATGTCTATTATAAAGGTCAAGAGTCAGCTGTTAGGTGTCAGGTGATTGTTCACATGACAACCCAATTTTATTTTAATACCCATAACTGTCATATTAAATCATGTCCTGCAGAAGACTCAACTTGACCTTTGTACTTTGTCCCTGAAGAGCACCTGATGTCTCACATCATCATTACATGCTGTGACCTAATGCAACACTCGCCTCAACGTTTTTTTAAGCTATTTCCATATTACGTTTCACATTATTCAACAAGACCTTGACCTTGAAGTCCAAATATCAAATCATTTCATTCTTAAGTCACGGCGGGGTTGTACAGAAATCTCTAAAAGCGAGAGGTTCATGTTAAATTTTCTATGTTTTTGTTTATTTGGATGGGTCAGTGTATAATAATGAACATACAATGTCATGGGAACCCATACAAGATCGACATAAAAATTTTGCTAAATGCTAATTTCCATCTGCAGTCCCATAAGCAGGAGATAAGGATGATAGGCAATGACCCTGACCCTGAAAAATCTAAATTCTTGTGTCAGAGTGGACACTTGTGCAACATTATCTGTGCATGTTTCAACAAGACTGCCAAATCTTCTCTTCTGCTTGTCTCAGTTTTCTGAAAGCTTTTTTTCCTCAATTGTTAGTGAATTCACAGTTACTCTACCTGAACCACCAGGATGTCGTCACTGCTGATATTGTCTATTGTTTTGTCTTCTTTTCCTTCAAGTTTTGTTGAAAGCTCCACCAGGATCCTGCCTCTGTACGCCACTCCCTCCCCCTAAAAAGATGATTTATGAAACATTTAAAAACAACAAAGGGAAGGTGGAAACAGAAAAGACAGATATCAGAGTTGACTGATACAATCTTTAATGTCATTTATATTACCTTGCCATAATTGAGATCTTCGTAGGGGTCTGGCAGGCCAGTGAACTCTCTCGGGCTACCATACAGGTTTACATAGCAGGGCCCAAAGACAGGCAGGAAACCCACCTCGGACGTCCCTGTGTTTGCTAAAGACAAAATCAAATACAGTCAGACTCTGACATTTTGGACTTAAGCTAAGCAACAGCAAGCTGTAATATTAGTTTCTTGGTGATGCTGCATTTGAGGTGCTGCTGACGGACACACTATGGTGGAAGCGATGATGCTGGGTAAGCAAAATGCTGGCACTGCAACAACAAAATGATTATGAATACTACTGGTATCTAATGTCAGATCAGAGCACAGAGCAGCTTTACTGGCAGACTGGCTTAGAACAAGCAAATTAGTAGCACAACATGCTCAATGCTATCATGTCATGCAACACAGAGCAACAACAGGAACATTTGAAACCTTCAAATGACGGCATTTCCTCAGTTCCTGCATGTTCCTCTATTTCAGGAGAAAAAAAGACAATCAGGTGATGTTTAGAAATTCATGTTAACACACACAAACAGAATTTCACAGTCAAACAAACATAAATAAATAAAGTGTTTGAGTGAAATGTCATTAGGTCCAGACCATTCGCTGTATATTAATATGGCCAATGTTCCCTCCTCCTTTCATTATACAGAATTGAGGCCACAATACTCTACACTCAACACTAGGTGCTGACATACAATATGGAGGATGAAGGGCTTTACGGCAGCAACATGTTGGCTTCACTCCCAGGTGACTGCTTCCCCAGCCATATTAATATACAGTCAGTTGTCTGGAATTAACCGCATTTTACTTTCAGCAAGATCTTATTGTGTCATTCTGATGTTTTTTTCTCCAAAAAAGAGATCAATACCTTCAATTTCTCCCCCAGAAGAGGCTATCTTTGACAAGTTAAGGTATGTCGTGCCGATGGCATCATTTCCTGTCATACGATCCCTGCAAACACAAAACACCTTCAGACACAAAGCATACACACACTGCTTATCCTTACAATAACAGAAATTTCACCAGAGAAGTGTTTTGGCAGCGGATGGAAAAGAAAAACTCTATCAACAGTGCATCCACTTAGCCTGGGCTGTGTTTTCGACACCCTCTGAGTGGCACACAGTTTTTCAAACCTTTCTTTCACCAATTTCCTGTCAGCCTTCCTGGACCTGACTTATCAGCTTCTTCATTCTTCCACAATAGAAATAAAAAAAGAATAGCTGGGGGTTGGTGCCAACAGGATCCCAAAGTTTGTCACAGAGGGGAAGGGAGGGCCTTGCACTGCATGATTCACAGGCTGCTGCATTATTCTCATGTGGTTGGTGATTTGGCATGGAAACACATGCACACAAACAGAGCTGACCACGCTGCTGACTTTCTGTAGTGCACTTTGTCAAATCTAAGAAACAAAACAACAATATCACATTCAGGATAACTTCAATGAATATTCAAAAGTAGTTTGACTCACCAGTCAAAGACGGTCAGTTTAACACGCTCGCACATGGAGGGAAACTAAAATACACAGAAGCAGATGACACAATAAGGTAATGTCATACAAACACTATGGAAAAAACTTCAGTAATATAAAAATTTTGATTGAATAAAGTTTATGTTTGAATTATAAATGTTTAAACATGTAATGGTTGTGTTGTGGGTGGATTTTTACCTCCACCATGGAGGTCATGGTTTTGTTATAGTTTTTTCGTTTGTTTGTCTGTGAGCAAGATAACTTAAAGTTAACATCAGATTTTGATGATGTGGTCAGTGAGTGCTGGTCAAGAAAGAAGTGATTCAATTTTTGGTGGTATTTCAAACATGGATGTGGATTCAGGAATTTTTTTTTAGGGTTTTGTTAACATTGCTCTATAAGGCAGTGTTTTCATATTTTTCATAATAACTCACCTAAAAATGTTGGAAATGAATTGGAGGAGATTTGTTCTGTTAAGCCACCTACAAACTGAACGCGACTTTGCGACCTGGGCGACCACTCTCCATGTAAAGTCAATGTACAGCCGCAATGGGGCGGGGCTAACCCTCCCGCAATGCCATGGACGCGCTTTGGGCGACTGCATCGCTCGGTTGCCAAAGTTGAAAAGTTTGAACTCTTCAGGTGATGTCGCATGTGGCTGTGCAGCAACAGCCAATCAGTGTTGTGTGGGTGTGTGATTGTACCCGTGACAGACTGTTTTTATTCCGGCTCACAGAGTGACAATCCATGTCCGTGTGGGAAACATTAGTTAGTGAGTACATTAGCTCTGCCTACACGGACCGCAGAGAACTCACAGATGATGCTGCTGCAGGGCCATTAGCTGCAGTGTTTTGTGGTTGGTAGGTGAGTAAAAAGGATACAGTTAGAATAATGTCAGC
Source organism: Cetoscarus ocellatus (assembly GCA_037902135.1). NCBI lineage: Eukaryota > Metazoa > Chordata > Actinopteri > Labriformes > Labridae > Cetoscarus > Cetoscarus ocellatus. The sequence goes on along the minus strand of JBAMNC010000904.1, from coordinate 2,112,943 downwards.
TAATTCATCCTATTATATGTATGATATGATTGCAGTGAAACTCGTGCGGGTGTGACGTCACTGAGCGACAACGACCAAAATGAGGTCATAATGGACAGGCGACGCTACTTGGGTGGGCGACGTGATTTCAGTTGCAAAGTCGCGTTTGGTGTGAATTTAGAGCACTTCTAGTTATTTTTTTGTGGGGGGTGACAAATGTGGAAAAAAAGATAAAAAAAGAACAAAGAATGTAGACTGTTCTTTTACATGTTGTTAGCTCAAATGCCACTTTATAAGGGGTTTATTAGGGGTGCACAGACTTCAGTACTCCACTATATCACAATATTTTGCTGCATAATACTGTACCAATATTGTAAGTGCAATATTGTGAAATTTATTACTCAGTAAGTAATAGAAACTCGGGACATATTTTGTATTATTGTGCAACCTCAGGCCACCAATTGACAGCAGACACTCAGCCATTTGACACTCCCTCTGTCTGTTATAGTTGTTATTATTTATGTCACCAAGGCAAATGATTAAATTTATAAATGTTTCAGGGATTATGCTTTAAAAAATAAAACTTATTACAAACCATATGTTTTATGCATACAACTTTGTCGGTTCTTAATGCTTAATTTTATTTTTTTTATATCAGACGTACTGCCCTGTTTATGGTATTGAGATATATTGTGAACATCACATCATCAACCATGTCTTGCAATATGTATTGTATCACCAGATTCTTGCTGATACACACCTCTGTTGTTCAAAATGGTTAATGACAAATTATAGACAAAAAAAGGCGAGGATTAATTTTCCAAAATTAGAAAAAAAACAAACAAAAAAACAGGTTTTAGTCGTGGATAGAGAAAAAGTGTTTATCTGTTGCCTCTTGTTCTTTCATCCTTTAATTATTTCTGAATAAAGCTTGTTCATCTCAGGCCACTCACCTTCACTTGAAGGTTCAGCACTTGGTTCCACTCTGGATTTGCATTCTTCTCAATGATCTGTGTGCACAACTGGTGGGGACAGAAAGATATACACAATATTATGTCTTCGGCTGCATGATAACCTCCTGCCTTTATTTGGCTTTTGTATAAATGTATGATTTGAAATATATGAAGACCTGTAAAGGTGTATTTGCTGTGGTATTTTTTAACAAAAGAATAATTAATATTCATCTGTCTATCCATTATTATACCCCTTATCCCTTTTGGGGTCACAGGGGGGCTTTCTCAGCTGACAATAGGCGAGAGGACCAGCAATAAAGCAGAGACCCTCTTACTGTGAGGCACGTGCACCAACGCACTGTTCAACTGTGCTGAACACACAATAAATAAATAAATAATTATTCAGAAAACAAATGGACAAAAAGTGAAACTGAACCTTTTTGCCAGCGAAGCGTGCTTCTAAAAATGGATCCACCAGGTTCTTCTTGTTTTCTTCTCCTCCAAAAATTTCTTTCATACTCTGAATGAATGCATCATCCACTGCAATAAGAAAAAAAAAATCAAGGTCAGGGAAACAAATTATTTAATATTACCTATGACTCGTGACTGTAAATATTGTGCAATTTGCATTATTGAAACATCAAAAAGTAACAACACACTCCTACAACCGCCCTAAGAGAACACAAAAATTGGCAACATTTCCATATACAGTAAGCTGTCTAATTTTCCCAAAATTTTTAAATGCCATGTCTCTTACATTTTATTAGTCAATTCATTTAACAATTTACTCTCCAGTGGCTATTTAAGTTCAGAGGAAACACATTGTGTTAACACAGTGGTTCCCAAAGTGGGTCCCATGACCTCTGGGGGGGGGGGGGGGCGCACAACTAAGACTGGGGGTGGGGTGGCAAGACTTTTTTAAGAGAAGAGAAGCAAATCAACAACAGACTTGTGTTTTAAGGTTATTTTTTATATTTTTTTTAATATAACCAATAATCTTATATTGAAAATGTCATACATACTGGTGTATAATTTGCATAATTTGAATTTACTCCTAAAAATGTTTGAGATTAATTCTAAAAACTTTTTTTATTACCACGGACACATTAATATTGTGTTTAGAGCAGGGGTGGGCAACTGGTGGCCCAGGGCCACATGCAGCTCCTCCTGCTATCTTAAGGTGTCCTGCCAGTCAGTCTGAAATATCCATAAAATGTATTTTAACGGACAACAAAAGTCACAAACTCTGCTATGGCAGCAAAAAAAAAAAAGCTTTCTGCTTCATACTGTCCCTTCTCAAACTGGTTTGTTATGGACTTAAATGTGTTCAGTTTATTTGATGGACACGTACAGTTGTTTGGTGTACATATGTATTATTTTGTTTTGACTTTGAGCTTTTTTGAGTTTGACATGAATTAAAAAAATGGCAATATTTCCCAGAAAACTAAACTATACTTTTTGCAACTGTTTCTGTGAAACCCCTGTTATGCATTTGCCATAATAGAAATAAAATGTAAGCAAAACATAGTTAGATAATGTATTGCTAATTGCATTTGAGTTAGTACATATGTAAATTTTGATAAATTAATGTCTTACAACAGCTATATGTATTTGTCCCATTTAATTTTCTTTAGACTGCAAAAGGAGGAAGGGGATAATTTTAATGTGATCTAACTGGAAATTTAAGTTGGTTTATAGTACATTAAAATGTGTTTAATTGCTTTTGTGTAAGGTGATGGGCAGGGGAGCTCCTAAAATTCCCAACCTGGGTCCCAAAACATCAAGAACCACTGCTTTAGCATGGAGTCAGAGTGGGACAACAAAGACAAGTTTCAAGATGTGACATTTTTAACAAGCTTCAAGATCAATTATCTAAACTGGGCAGAAAATAATAAAAAAAAAATGCCTAAAAAGATCAGCACCCATGAATTCTTAAAATATGTCCATTAAATCGAAAAGCCACAGAACCTCTCATTTTTTATAGCTGTAATCTTGTTGTGCAGCCACAATGACTGAGCTATCATAGCAGACACATCTGTCATTGCCTCGGAAATGCCTCATTTTGACTCAAAGGATGCTTCTTACTTCTCACTTCATATGTCTATGTCTCATTCATGCTTTAGTTGTAATTTACTATGATTGTTCTCTGGCTGCTGTCAGTTCAGTTGCACAAGCCCATCAGATGTGCGCCTTCATTCCACAACCGTGTAAGTGCACGGCCAAACTTGACTATGAAATGCTGAGGAAAGACAAACAGCTGGCTCCACCCACCTGCATGGTTCACTTTTTGTTTATAATTGAGGACTCAATTAAAAACAGCACTTCATATGATTTATGTACTAATACGCAGTGTTGTTTGCTTCATGGGGGAATTTTTCATATTCTCCTTTAACAAATGCAATATCCTTGCTGTCAACCAGTGATTTCATATTCATATTCATGTTTATGTTATTTATTGTTAATGTTAATAGTGTGAATACTTTGGCCTTGTTCGTAGTTTCATTTTTACTTATTTTATTTATTTTTCATTCATTAAAGGGAAATTTGTTTTGTCTTAAATATTCTACACGTTGTAAATTTTTGCTTATTTAATTTCTATTATGAAGCAAATTTGACGACAACAGGTCTATGATTGGTCCATTGATCTGTCACTAGCTTTAGTTCTTACTTTAGTCCACTTGTCTCCACTTACCTCCCTCCCTTTGCCCCCACACCCAACACAGCATCGTGTGGATTTGCTGTTCATCATGAGACTGGGGTCCACATTCAAGATTTCCTGCTGCTTAACAGGAGGGTTTTCTTGCCGCCATGATGGAGGGATTCATGATTGGCTATATGGATTCATGTTGGGTGTTGGATGTATATATTTGTATATATATGTATATGTGTATTTTATATATGTATATATTTATCTATGCATATATGTGTATCCATAATATGAAGAGCTTTGTGCTCTATTGTAAAGTGTCTTGAGATAACACTTGTTATGAATTGGCGCTATACAAATAAAGATTGATTGATTGATTGATTGATTGATATTATAGTCGTATCTCATTTTAATGTCTTTATCTCATATTCCTACTGCCATACTGTGTATAGGAGCACTTGAAAACACTGAATTTGCCCTTGGGGATTAATAAAGTAATTCTGTATTCTTCAATTTCTGATTCATGTAACAAGGGTGAAACGCTGTTAAAAGTAGACTTCTACACGTGTTTAAACTGTATTGATCAACTAAATATCTTGGATAGCCATTGCTTGACATACTCTGGGGAATGTCCTCAGCTCTGAACACCTTCAGCGACAGTGTGGCCCACCGCAGAGTCACACCAGCCGGCAGCAGGAGGTTACTCTCTATGTCATCATGATCGTCATCCGCCTCCCTCTTCTCCACCTGTGAGAGGGTCAAAGAACATGGGGGGATACAAGTGGAGCATGACCACCATATTTACATGAGGATGGAGGGTGAATACTGCACTTAAGTTTGTCAGTCATACCGGTGGCTCATCTCCAGTCCCAACCACAAATAGGCTGACTTTGAGGTAACCTTTAGCCCCTGAGTTGGAGTCATCTGGATCATTCAGTAAGAGCCACTTCCTCATAACACAGTGAGCTGCAACAGAAAAAATACACTGAAGTCAAAAAGTTAGTTACAACCCCAAAATCTGAGAAGTAGTAAGATGTATTCCCGGGGAGGGTTTTAAAGCTAACAATGTAGCAGTTACTCAAAAAATGCAATAATATTTTATTTGGCCAATTGTGTAAGGCACTGGGCAAGCAACAAGATTTTTCATTAAAACCGGACCTACAGAGGACCACTCTTTAGAATTCAGTTTCAGGCTGCAGAAATAGGTCAGCTTTTTACTATTTGTAGCTTATTTACATTTGCACACTGCATCTCTTGGGTGAATGTAAATGACAGACAAATCTGTGGTCTATGACAAGCTTACCTGGTTCATCATAGACGTAGCCAATGTCTAGCTGTGTTTGGAAACACAACAGATCAGTCAGACTAAAATGCTTTTGTAAATATTCAGAAAAACTCGGGAATTTTACAAAGCTTAAGTTACCTTGAATTCTCCCATAAGACTGTCAGCCCTCAGTGAATAAGAATTATAAATCTGAACAGAGAGAAGCAACATATTCAGGGTTTGTTACTGTATTTAAAGATGTTTGCAGAGGTTATGATCTCAAAACAGACATGTGAACTGACCCTGAAGCTGATGTTCTTATCAAATAGGTCAGATGGCAGCATGTGAACATTGTAGAAAAACATCTGTGAAAATATAAAAGTTTCAAAGTTTTAATGGAGAGCAAAAAGAAACAAGTTCAAACTGCTGCCCTGAGGACAAACTCCCAATTTTAAAGGGCTCAGCTCTAACGTGTGGTAAACTGATTTGAATCTGTGACAGCTTTAAACTTCAAGCTTTAGACAAAGTACCTCATCAAAGAAGGGGTTGTTTCCTCGCTTGATCCTCGTCCTGTGGGTGTCTTCACACACACTAACCTTCACTACTGGTTTAATGTTGTTGCCAGGCAACTGACGGGCCTCGATGATCCGGACACGAATCTGAAACACACACAGTGTCACATGAGGCGTGTGAATGAAAGAATGTAAAGGTGCTCTCACACTAGGTCAGAGGTGTATTAAGTTTATTCTTAAATAAAAGTGGACACATAAAGAAAGGTTGCAGAAATCTCTTCAAGTTTTCTTTAGATACTGCATGCAAAAAGTGGCCTTGATGGGCGGACAGACAAACAGGCAGAGGATACAGATGGCCCAGAGAAAAAAAATAGGTTGGTAATAGCTCTCCTTTGGCAAAACAATTTCCACAAATCTATGCCAACGTCAAAAGAAAACATGCAGAAGCATTGCTAGTTTTTTTCTTTATTCTGGCTTCTCAAATACTAAGAAATGTTAATCATATCAAAGGATTGAAAAGATTTATAAAAAGCCCATCAAAGGTAGTGCACAGCTCTTTTGTTATTGGGTGCATTAAAGTTATTTTGGACTTTTAAATCCTCTAAAAAAATATTTACTGCTTGAATTATCCAGCTTTTCCTCAGAAAAGTTCAGCGTCCTTAGCAACAATATATTGTGACTTTAAAACTACATAATAATAATAATAATAATAATAATAATAATAATAATAATAACCATAATTCTTGCTGATTATCATGCCACTCTTTAACATTTAAATACAGTCAAACTGACCTGAAAGTCCTGTGGTTTATTGGCGAGTCGATGGCGACTTTGGGCTCGAGCGATCCGCTTTCGCAGATTAGAAGACTGACCCTGGGACAGTGTGGCGCCTGTGGAGCCACCCTGCACCCCATCTGGTTGAGTTGGATCACCCTCATCACCTCCATCACCTGACCAGCAGAGAAAACAAGATATACAAAGGTCAAACCCTGGTCTCAAACCACTTCACCGCACATGATTAACAGAGACAAACATACCAGCGTCCACAGTGCCATCTCCAGAGGAAGGGTCATTGGAGTTTGGGGCACCGCCGGGTGGAGCATCGTAGCTCACCACAAGGTCGATTGTAGCCTGAAGGAAAATTAGGGCTGGTCATTTTTTTCTTTTTAAAACAAAACAAGTTCTCTTGTTCTAATAAAGAGAAGCACTCACTCCAATGTTCTGTCCATTTTCATTGACAAGTGGAACATTTTTGGATGGTAAGGATCTTGCGTGACCTGTGGCAAGATCTCTTAATGAGATCTTGGTTGACCCGAGGAGTCTGTCGAAAAAGAGAGGTAAAACAGTAATAGAAAACGTCAGATAATGTTATCGGATGTTTGCTGAATATTTAACATTATCTGACTTATTTAAATGTGTGTGCCTGAGACTAGACAGGAGAGTTTAACATCAGAGGTCTGTAGGACTGATTTCCTGATTTAAGCTAATTTATTGCACTTTTTTTTGCTGACTATTCTTTCCTTTAACATCAGACTTGGTGTAAGGAGCCCATGTTGGCACAAGGCAGCATATCAACTAATTTAATGAATAAAGAGTCTGACAGCCATCATTACATCACTCTTTCCAGATTACGTCTCAAATAAAAACAAAACCAACAGCAAAACCTGGAAGGGTATCGTGCCATTTTTTTCTGTCTAACAACATATCTGATCATGAAACGCCACCTTACGTAAGACAACAGCAATTGTTAGTATTAAGCCAGATCCCAGCCAATATTCCTACTATGAGCTTGGCAGAATATTTCATTTAGGTGGTTGCTCTAATATATAACAGATTATCTTGTCTATTGCTCCTGGTCTGCTTGTCAGCATCAAGTTATTGTTGTATTTCACTTCACTCACTGATTTATTGATTGGTAGCAGAGTAGATTTTGTCTTTTGCCTTGCTAATAGTCATGTACGCATAGAAGACACTTAATGTTCACATTTATTCCATGGGTTAAGGTATACAGTATTTCTATACCTGATGAAAATGGCTGCTATGAGACAACTGTAAATATCACAACTCTTGAGCAGGCAAACACATGGATGCTTGAGTTACTGACAAAATAGAAATTATAAGCTCCATGTGTGCTCACTGGAGTCACATTCACAAAAGGGGAATATGGAAGGTTACCACCCAGAGCTAACAAACCCTGCCTGCTCAGACAAACAAACGCACCCCATGAGGCTGCATACACTCAACAGAAGCTACCTGCCAGTGATTCACAGTGTGTTTAGATCATCTGTGACTACCTGTAGATACAGAGCTGGAATGAACTGAGACTCACATTTGTTTGTATTTCACGGTCTTTTCAGTTCCAGCTCAGGACAGCAGAGCCAGAGCGCATATTTTAGGTGTTTGTTAAGACTATACTGGTTATTTGTAGGCCAAACATTGAACCATTTAGGAACCACTGGAGCTACCATCTGAATCAATACCTGATGAAGTGACAGTTTCAAGAAGATCAAGATCAAGATTAGCCAGGATAATTTCAAGCTGTTTCTTACTGCTTGTGTTTTGTTGTGTCTGTCTTGTTATGCACATAGACATTACACAGCTAAGTCTGAACCATTGCTTGTTCCCAAAATACTGTGATGAGCGATTTTTGTGACACTGAAAACTGTACAAATCTTAAGAATAAGGGGATAAACATGAGGATCTAAGATCTTGAACTTTTAAGTCCAAAATTTAATCAGTCAGTCCTGGAAGTTAAACTGGACGTCTGAGCAAAGTTTGATAAAATAAATCCCTCAAAGTGTTCTTGAGATGTTGCACTCACAAGCAAAGGAGGCTTCATGACCATTCTAACTTATTTATTTAATTCAGTTGTAGAATATACTTATGTTTAAGTTAAACACAGTGGTTATTTTGCAATTTTTATTGGATTTATTGAGGTTACTTTTCAGGGTCTTCTAATTTATTTTGTATTTATTTTATTTTATTGTAGTATATTCTTATATTTAAGGTTAAAATTTATTTAACCCATTGGTTAATAACAAATGGGTCAGTTTTTCTCATACCTACTATTGCTGACTACTGTTCTCTGTTTGAGTAATCTCACTTGATCAAGCCTTTTCTTACAGTCCATACTACAAAATAAGTAACAAAAGTATGTATGATTCCTGCTGATATCATATCAGATCGATATAGGTATGGGCCAATACTCAAGTCTGCAATATCAGTATCGTATCGGAGGTGAAAAAGTTGCATCGGGACACCCCTAATGGCTTTAGCATTGTTAAGATTAGGGATGGGCATTAATTAGATTTTATTAATACCAATGCCGTTAATGATTCTGCATATTGATCAGATCTTTAGCAATTCCTTCATCAATTCCTGCTGATTCCTGATTTTCTGTGTGGGCAAAAGTACACAGGTTTTGGTAACAATGCCAAACGCATGACACTTCTATTATGCCTATAATGCTGTGTTGCATAGATTAAACTCTTCTGCAAGTTGCTGGTGTTTCCAGGTACTTAAAGTTGTGCAGTGTCTTTTTTTGTTGAAAATAAAGCCACAATTTTAACCACTTCTGCTCATCTGCCAAGAATTGGTGAGGGTATTGATAAGCAAAAAAAAAAAAGATTAATTCCTTGGGGAAATTGTTATTGTTTCTCAACTTGGTTTTTGATTCCCATCCCTAGGTAAGATATTGTGTTTAAAATCAAATAATGAATGTGATATGTGATGACCATGTTTGAGGAACATTTGCATGGTGTTTAAAGAAAATCCCTAAGACCTTTCTTAAAAAAGTGCATAAAAAAGGCTGCCCAGAAGGTCTTAAAAAAAAAAAAAAAAAAAAAAGAAACAGAAGTATAAACAGACCGATAAACCAAAATCTATTGCTCCTGGCCTTAGCTGTTGCTAGTGTAAAGCATAGGAATATTTTGAACCACATATGTTGCCACTAAAGCAGTGTCTCTCAAATAGTGGGGGCTCGACCCCAATGGGGGCAAGACTTGTCTGGGCAGGGATTAATTACTTGCCTTGTCAGTGGAGGTGTAAAAATCAATGTGGAATGTGTAACAAAAGCCTTCTGTTGGCTCTCTTTGGTGGATAATGTTGATTAATGTGGAAACGTGTTTTGTTAGAGCTTGAAATTTTAACTCTGGACTACAATCTTTTATTTGAGTCCTGAAAAAAAGGGCGTACGAGTTGTCATTTGAAGATAGAGCGGTGTTCAGAATAGATATTCTTATTTATTAAAGGATTTTAAAAGGGATAATAAAAACTATGATTTCTGTGAGTGCACAGGATTACTTAATGAAGAAATACCAAATTACATGTTTAGATTTATTTAGAAAATCCTGACTTCGCCCTTCTGTGTTTTAACTTCCTCTTTGAATTCATCGCTGCAATCTAAGCTGTTTCCAGTTTATCTGGCACATTTAAAAGCATTTGTGGAGCCTGGAATAAATCCAAATTTCTTAACAGAGAAAACTATTAGTTTGTTATCTTCATAAGAGAACAGCATAGGTTAAAACAATATCATTTGTCTGGGAATGCAAAGCAGTTTAACAGACTAAAGCCTCAAAGATTATCAGGTGGGTTATTCAATGCCTCTTAGACAAATTCAACATTGTTTCTTGATATTGTAGCCATATTTGTTTTAGGCAGGTGTGCCTAATCTAACAACTTGGTGTGTTTTTTGCTATTGCTGTCCTTTCATTGTCTCCAAAGGAAAATGGGTTGGAATGTGATGCATCACGTAAGCTGTATCTTTCTTTGGGTGGACTACATGTTTGGTAGTGTTACTGGGAGAGGAACTTTCCAGAGACAGAAACAGTTACTCATCACGGACATTTAATTTAAGTGACATCATTTAATAACTCACTGAAGACTTATTGTATCTTTTGCTTTGGGACTTGATGTAGATTATGAGTTTTCCCCCTTAATGAAAACTTTTGTAGGCCTGGCATAGAAAATCCTGATACAATGAAGCATGCAAACATAAACTAACATGTTTTGAGAGGTGGACTAGGTTGACAATTTGTTACTTAAAATGCATCAACATTTTTTTTCAGCAGGGTAATACAATGGTAAAAACTTTGGTCTGTGGCTTGGATAATTTTGTCGTATTGTGAGAAACCCAATATGCAAGGGCTGAACGAGCCCCAAATGTAATAAATTCTTCCATCAATCAAAAGGGTAATTTGTACAGTTCAAAGCCACGAAAAGTACCAGGACAGAGTTTGCAAAGTCACCAAGTATGTTACAACAGAAAGTATGAAAGAAAACCACAAGGAAAGTAAAGTGTTCCTACTGAAATCTGCCAATGAAAACAGACAGAGGAGGTAAATACTCTGACTCTCATGTTATGATTGTATGAGGGTTTTATTGAGCCCAAACAAGTTTCAGGTCTTAAAATGGACCATAGTGTATTTAAGTTTGGTAAAGACTAAAACAGAGCAACGCATATTTTTGTGTCCAATGTATGAATCCTCAGCTGGAGCAGATGCATATCAGGTTACAAGTGCTTGCCGTCATAGCACAAATTATTAGACAGAGTTTTGTTAGGAGTAGAAATCATGGAGATTTCTTTTGGCTGAACTATGTGCTCTGAATCAGAGAGGAAGCTTAAACAGGGATTCTCCAGAGAGTCAGTGACTTATAAAGCTGGTATGTGGCCTTGACTGTGAAATGATGTCGGGCACTTACAAAATTTGGATTTGAAAAGGCTTTAGGTCAAGATGTGGAAAATAAAGATATCCAAGTATTTCCAAACTGCATTTGGATTCATGGATAAAGAGGTTCTATTTAAGATATCTACTGTTGTACCCATCCTGTTTTCAGCTTGACTGCATTCTGATGAGAGCATTCAAATGTAAAGGAGATAAAGTTACACATTATAATAGTACGCTATCAAACCCAGACAGGAAGACACACTAGCCTGAGCATCCTCTGAAACACCTGTTGAAAGAGGTCAGCACAAGGAAACGAGGAAAGCATGCTTCAAATGTCCCCTGTTTTCTATGCAAACATGGAGTGCAATGACTAAAACAGGATGAGTCACAAGGAAACGTCCCACCCCAGCTGACTAGGTCCCTGCATGTATAGGATCTGATAGTCTGTGAAACAACAGACCACAGTGTGTCCCGACTGACTTTTCTGCACTCATTTCCTGTAACATCTAAAAAATGGTTTTAATCTTTTTGCCCCATACACTGTTCTTAACGTTCGGGAAGAATTTCATCTTAAATTAAAGTGCCTTATTATCCCTCTTGATCATAATTTTGTTTCTGGTACCTGAAGTTTTCAGGAGTAGCATGGGCGAGGTAGAGCCTTGTAGTCATCAGGTCTCACTCCTCCTGGTTCTGCTAAAGGATTCCGCCTTAAAAAACAAAAATGGCTCCTCACCATATAAATCGCAAAAGCTCAAAGACTCAAAAAAATTGCATTACACTTATTTTAAGCCACACTCACCTAACTAATCTAATCTCAGAGAGCACAAACCTCCACCAAGGCATTTCCAACATTATCGGGTAAGTTAATATCAAAAATGTGGAAAACTGCCCTCTCTCACACTGTGAATAAATCATTGAAAAAAACTCCTGGATTCATCCAGATTCAAATCACCACCAAAATTTAATCACTTGTCCCTTTGCCATGACCAACATTCCCTGAAAATTTCATCCAAATCCGTGCAGAACTTTTCAAGTTATTAGTGAAAATCTCTCAATGTTAACAAATCCTTTAAAAAATTCCTTGATCCTCTTCAGTATTTGGATCACCACCAAAATCACTTGGTCCTTGGCTCATTTCTGACCTATCCTGAAAATGTATTAAAATCCACTGATAAGTGCCTGCAAAAACAAAACCTCCTTGGCAGAGGTAATATGGGGAAAATATAAGACCTTCATTGATTGCAATCCTAAAAATAGAACAAATCTGATTTTAATTCAGGTAGAATTTAACTGGAGGGCATCTTGAAAAGAGATGTCTACATGTTAATTAGTAATTGCTTCTAATAAAAAAAACTCTACTGGTGAGTTTTTCTTGTCCCACTGGAAGCTATTAGACTTCCAACATGCAATTAGGCATTTGTTGTATTTATATCCAGGATAGAGGTGTTTATTTTGACTTGTCAAGTTAATGCAGCTTGTATAGAAGTGTGATTAGGTTTCTTTGTTACCAGAAATTTGACAAAATCACTCCCTTGATTATTCAACAAAAAGTTAAACATACAAAAAAACATCTGTCTTTAAAATTGTCCATGGATAACTTTACGATGGAATGCTATAAAATAAAAGAACTGATGAACTTCAAAAACAAGTTAAAAATGTGTTCTTTCCTTCATCTATTTACATGATGGAATTTTCACTTATCTAAAACAAACTCTGAAGTGAAGGAGTCTTTCAGCACGTAGAGCTCTTGACTGAGATTCATTTCATTAAGTTTACTCCCTCTTACAATCATAACTCACTTCCTCTCACAGATCTGTGAGGATGAATGAGTGTGATGATACAGCTCATCAGAGATCTTTAACCAGGGTGTAAAAATTATAACACTTTGTTAGCTGCAGACTAAAATGTTGCAGTGTTTTTAATAAACACAATGAGTTTAGCAGGAGAAATATTTGGACTGACCACCTGATGTCTGGTTCTGAATGTTTTATCAGAGGAAATGAAGACATACCATGAAGATCAGGTATGAAATAAAGTTTTCAGCCCCATTTCCAAAGGAAAGTGGTCCTGTTCTTTATTACCACTATAGTTTTATCCAGGCACATGTGTTAATATGTAACATTTGTGGTAAGATTACGGTGGCTATCTCTCTGAAATACAGTTTTAGAGATAATAGAGCTCCAAATTAATTCCAAGAGTATCCAGCATCATACAAAAGCTTCAGCAGAAGATTATTAACAGTCCTTTGACTGTTAAGAGTTCACCACAAAAGATAACAGCCAGTATCAAACCTGTTCTACAACATTTTCCTTTAATATGACTCTATTTAAATCTAGCCAGTATAGCGTAAGAGATAATAGATTTGTTAAGATAAGTCCATTGCTGAATTACAGACTGAAATACCCTGACAGTTGTTGTATTGTTTGCATGACGGTTATTAACAGGCTTCTGTAGTTTGTTGACTTTAATTATCCCCAACTCTCCAGTTTTACGGCACTGACATTTGTGTTTTGGAGAATAGTGTCACAAGAATTACAAAACTAGTTAAAACTCTTTCAGACATTCATGCATCCCAGAGAATAAATCACAAATCTCCAGTGTTCATTGGGTTTTGGTGATACCAGCAGATGAAGGTCTTTATAATTCTAAGAAACACTACGAATTTAAGAATGCTTATCTAATGCCTTATTCGTCTACATAACTGTAGGGGCCTAAGCCTTTAGTCTTTGAGTTTGGGAACAGGCGATGATTTAGTCTGCAAAGCTGCAGGACTGTTTACAGGCAGGACAGCTGTGGCTTAATGTGTTTTCAGGCTTCCCTAAATGTTCCAACAAAGCATGTATTGTATGTAAAGCAGTTAAACTTCTCTATATCTTGTGAAAGAGCCAAACAAAATGGCTGTGATCAAGCCTTGCATCACATCCAAAAACAAGTATAAGGGAATCTCCATGATTAATCTCATTAAACTAACTATAGGCCAGCCTAATGCTCAGGGCGATGTTTCTATTTACACAGAGGACCCTCATTGACCCGCCATCAGCTGATTTGTCTCTAAAATCTAATTAAATCTGAGAAAAACACAGATTACGTTTTCCTTTCCAGTTGCCATGACAGCAGGGATTACCCATAACAGCAGCTGTAAAACTATTTTGCAGAAAGAGATAGAGAGAGAGAGAAAGAGAGAGAGAGAAGAGAGACATCCTATTTCTGCTCCCTGTGTGTAGATCTTTAGGGAGTGTGTCAGACGGGCCAGCCCAGTGGAAAACTTTACTCAGTTTAACGTGGACTCATGCTGGAAGCAGCTCCTCCCACAGTTATGACTGTCCCATGCACAGGGGGAGACTTTTACTGGACAAAGCATATAAATGAGAAATATATTTACACTTTTTATTCTGTTCATCACAATTACAAACATTGATACACTTTTAAAAGCTTGTTTTCTTTATGGTGGACGGCACTTTGATCGCTGTAATTAGAGATGTTGAGGAAGCGTTCTTTGTGGTTGCCCCAGATTGGTCCCATGTGTGACTCGGGCTTTATTTGGAAGGAAATGCCTTGGACTGTTTTTGGCAAACTACTACAAATTTGGCATCCATCTTCAAACCATTTTCCAGCACCTCTTACATACTGTGGCATGACCACTATGGTTGGGCAACATAGATTTTTTTTTTTTCAACAAGATAGAGGGTGAGACACTGGTATTTTTATAGTTTATGTTGATTAAAAAATAGACGCCAGGCCAGGTCATCCTCAGTGAAAGATAGTTTAAAGTGAAACCCACTGACAAAAATAAACTTATTGACCACAATATTGTGTTTGAAATGTTAAAGAGAGATAAAGATGTACCGTTTACTTAAAGAGCAGGCAGTTCAATCATCATTTTTAAGTCATTTCTCAAGCACATATTGGCATTGTGCAGATGGCGGTTAACCAAAGTACCTGTGTGAGATTTGTGCATTTGATTTGGAGCTGAATATATTATGCTTTGTGAAAAGACTCAATAACAATAGTACACACATTCACCACTAGATAATCTAATTAAAATGCTCAGGCTGAATAGGGACTTCTAATTTTATTGGTGTAATCTAATTTAAGGAGTATATACATTCATAGAAATAAAAGAATATTGATTAATCTTTGACGGAACAAAATCTGGCATCTCCAGTGTAACCAATATAGATTTTTAATGCTTCTAATTATTTAAACTTGCAGGAAAACTGCTTATTAAAGCTGTCTAACCTGCAAAAACACTTTGGTAACATTTTGAAAAAATACCTGAATCTAGTTCCACCAACTTTTTGTGCTGTGCAAACATATTTGTGCATTTAAGACATCTGCCTGTCTTTTGATTGAAGATATGACCAACAGTCATCAAGATTTTATACTTTTTGATACCACAGTATCAAAGATTAAGATTAAGACTTTATCACTAACATCGTTTTTTTTTTTTTTTCAAAGCAAAATTGTAATTATGTTCCGCTTTTCTGAATCATCTACATATTATCCTAGAATAACACAATATGATTTTGTGGGGAAAAAAATTAATTCCTGCACTTTTTGAGTATCAACAATCACAATAAAATCGCATCTTAAGCGTCCAAAGGAGCAATTTCAAACATGATCCAACATCCATCCATCCATCCATCCACCGAGCCATTATCTATTTATCCCTTTCAGGGTCATGGGGGGCTGAAGTCTATCCCAGCTGACATTGGGTGAGAGGCAAGGGACACCCTGAACTGGTCACCAGCCAATCACAGGGCCGCAGAGAGAGACAACCATTCACACTCATACTCATACCTGAGGCAATTTAGAGTCACCGATTAAACCGATGAGCATGTGTTTTTGTCTATTGGAGGAAACCGGAGTGCCTGGATAACACAGTCCAACAGTCAAGTATAATCCAGATTTGTGTTTGTTTTGGTTTTAACTAGGGATGGGAACTGAAAACCGATTCTATCTTAGAACTGTCAAGAACCAGCTTCAGGAATCAATATCATTTGTCTTTAAACTGGACAGTTCCCTCATCAATCCCATCCACTTAGTGCTGCACGCCTTGCAAATCAAGGAGGTCATGCA
Organism: Cetoscarus ocellatus; assembly: GCA_037902135.1. NCBI lineage: Eukaryota > Metazoa > Chordata > Actinopteri > Labriformes > Labridae > Cetoscarus > Cetoscarus ocellatus. The sequence goes on along the minus strand of JBAMNC010000904.1, from coordinate 2,096,843 downwards.
CTTATCAGAGGCAGTCAGCACTGATGACAACGAAGAAGTTGAAGATGTCAGATCATTGTAGACAGGACTCAGGAAAGGTCAACATAGTGGCTCAGCTTTACACAATATGATACTTCCTGCACTTTCAGAGTCTGTGTGATTTCAGGTAAGGGTGAAAATACAAGTAACTTGGGAGATGCATTCAGCTATGCAGCAACAGGCAGAATCGATAAGGGCATTGTTTTTAAGAAAATTTTACCAACTCCAATCACTACATGGAACACATTGGATGATTTATATGTCTTTGAGGGATGTAGGAGTAATTGTTTTGAGTTTGTCTTTCTTAGGGAAACAGTTTACAGCTGTTCAATCACAAGGCTTGTTATCAGACCATTGCAGTGCATTGTTTGAGGATCAGATAACAGCAAATTTTTCCACAAAAAAGCACAGCACGTAATTCAAAGATAATCATTTTGAAAACAGCTGGGGTTTTTTCCAAAAATGTATCATCCAATTCTGACATCAGTCCTAAAAATTTAGGAAAAGAAACAAGTTTTTTTCACATATGACATACATGTGAGGTAATAGTACTAAGAATTCAGAAAAAAGGTGCAAAATGTTGCTTTCTCATAATATTACTTCAGATTTTAATGAGAAAATCCTGGCTAATTCTAATACTTATCTTTTTACTCAGGTAAACTGAGCAGATTTTTTCTCCTATTAATGCAATATGCTTTGTAAATTTATTGTTTCTCTGAAGAAAAAAAGTATGAAAACATTCATCTTTTGTCACTGTTTCCCAATGAAATATCAAGATGTGAATTTTGGTCAAATTGCTGAGAACTGACTACAATGAGGCAAAACAGTTTGTCAATTTAGGCCTGCAACAAGCATTTCCCTTTAAGAAATGTCCCTGTGCTGAGTGAATGACTGCTACACATTTCCCATCAGGAGAGAGACAGAGATAAAGAGAGAGAGAGAGAGAGAGAGAGAGAGAGAGAGAGAGAGCGAGGGAGAAACAAACAGCGATTCATCCATCCACTGTTGCCCAATCAGGGCCAGTCGCCCCACACAGCCAGGCAAGTCCCAGCATGGTGGGCAGGGTGTGAGGGGGCAGCAGCACCCAGCTACATAACTCAAACACTGGGTACTGTGAAACTTATCTTCCTTGTGTGTCAGTTGATAATAATACGTATCAAAACCAGTGGATGTGGCCTTTGGCGTGAACTAATTGCTATTTTGAAGGCAGGGTACTTCAAAACTGCTGCTTGTATTTCTGTGGATAACTTATATCTTGAGCTGTGAATAAGACAAACTTGACTTTGCCTTTCCCAACAAACCTGCTGTTGAGCTGAAGGTTTACAAAGTATTTCCCAAAAAGTCTTTGTCCTGACAGGTATTATTTGCTCAGTTATTTAGGAAGGAGAGGCACCAAGCTTCTCTTTCATCACTGTGATCCATAAATTGCACAAAGCAAACAGAATGATCAATGTACAGGAGCTTTTCTTTACTCACTTATCTTTCCCAATCGTCTCATAGTCTTTCACCACCACATCTATGAAGGCATTTGAATCCAATGCCTGGCCTTTCAGGTCAAAATCAAGCACCTGAAAGGCAAAAGGAAAGGAAAAGTTTTTAAGATCATTTGACATTCTTTCAGATCAGCAATGGGACAGAACAAAATTGTTCTACAATAGAATGTGATATCTTTTAAAATTGTATTAACACTTCAATACGTAATAAGTGATTGATTACAGTAAGGACCACTAAGAGTTATATTCTTGAACCTCATTGGATGCATTAGTCCCTTTTAAAGACACTGTTGTTTTTATTTGCAAGGTCTTCTCTTAATATTAATACAAAAGAGTTCATGGTCCAATTTTCTAAAAAAATTGAAGATGAACTCCATCTGTTAAAATAGGCATATAATGCTCTGTGTAATCAAAACAATTACACTTACACCATTAAGGCCAAAAATAGCCAAATTTAGACTCACAATAACAGTAATATTTAATCATATGGTCCCTGAAGCATAAACCATATAATGTCTTTTATTAGCCTTAAATTTGAAAGTCAGGCTTCAGATTTGCAAAATTTATTATGATCCAACAATGGCCTCACATTCTCATTTTAGGTCAAATTCATCCACATGCATGTTTGTTTTTTGAAATTTGTGGTATTAGTCATGATGTACAATATTATCAGACATATATTGGTTTTGCCAGATGTTCAATTTTGGGACCCAATGTCAGTCTTTGTCAACAATGCCAGTTTGATACCACTGAACCAAAAATAGAAGTCCATAATGACCAATATTGGGTTGTTTATTGTTTTTAATTAACAAAACTTAACAAAACAAGGGAGGGGGTGGAGGAGAAAACATGTGTCTGTGACTGGCAGGAGCTCCTTTAATTTCAAAACCAGTACTTTTTAAAATCAAAATGGGAAAGCTTTTGTCACATCATGCTTGTAAAATAACTATTTTTAAGATAGGACTGTCCTGTCTTTTTTGCCTTCTCAAGTTTACGTTAAAAAATGCATCCTTTAGGTAGCTAATGTACAGAACATCATTATGTACATGAGCTAGATCTGGACAATTAATCAAATTTTAATCAAGACTACAATTACTGCCTTTAACAATTAAGAAGATTGAGTAACTGAGATTGAAAGACTAATGTGCCACATGATATGCTGAACATTATTTCCCTTTTTCTATCATTGTAATTAGCATTATTTTAAGTTATTTGTATTTCTACATGTATATCTCTATGTGTTGCCCACTCTTTGATTTTAAAAGTGACGGTGACAAAAGCATATATGTTCAAAGAAAGCATGCTGTGCCTGTTTAAAAAAATGGTAAGTGATTGTGTTCCATAATTTTGTTCTTAATGTCTATTAAAATAATCATAATTATGAATTTAGCCATAATCAAGCAGCCATAACATAAGCTACATTACATTATGTACAACACTGTTAAACTGATACATTCTTTGAAGCTGCCCAAAGCCTGATAGATGCCTATGTATCATAATTTACAATCTACTGCAGATTATTTAGTCACCAATAGATTTTAATTTGTATGTTTCCATATTTTTAGCAATTTTGCTGTTTTTACACAGAGACATAATGTAAAACATTGCTTTCACAAAAGTGATGTGGGACTGTTCAGGTGACTTTTAGAGACAACCTTAGTAGAGCTTATACTGTCTTTTGTTTTAGGTCTTTAGGCCTATTGTGCTCTCTTAAATTTAACTATCATTATGGGTGTTTTTGAATTTCTATTAATGGGGTCCACAATTCCACAAAGCACCTCTGCCACAGTCATAAATATATGTGAGAGATATTTGAGAGTAGAATAATTGTGACAGCTTTAATCTACTGCTACGGTGTTGTAATCAGTTTTCTTAATTTTGGTAATTTAAAATGAAAAGTGGTCCAGTGTAAGGTGTCAAAGACTTATTTATTTTCTGTTGCTGTGGTATCAAACAGTGATCAGTCTCATTTGACTGATACTAGAATTACCTCAAAGTTCACAATTCTGGTATGGGGAAATATCTGTACTTCCTTTACAGAAGGTAATACAGAGATATTTACTGTATTGACATTCAGCTTTTATTTTTCTGGCATGATCTCAAGTTCACGTTGCTGAGCCATAAGATCTAGTTCACAAGCTGCAGAGGAAGCTGAATTTACCTCAGATCAGAGACACACGAACTCTCAGACCTACATGAATATCTAACTTCACGGTGCATACCATGACAGTCATATGATCCCTATATATATTTACCATGTGATGGCTATTTGGATACATTAAAAGGGGATGTGTGAGTACAAAGAAAATTCATTATTGCTGCTTGACTTACATCTAATTTTAAACACCTTTGATTAAAATCGAAGCTGAACAGCGAGACTGGTATGAGTGCAGTTTGACCGTGTCTATGTGAGGGTGTGTGTGTCTGCATAAATGCACTTTAGTTTTACCTCGTTCCACACGGGATTCACTTCACTGTCAATGGATTTGGTTTTCTTCTTTTCATCTAAAAGGGAAATATTTCCTTTAGTGAATATTTATGCTGCAAAAAAAGATCAATATTTTCCACTCATTTAAATAAACCACCAGCATATTTGTACTGCAATACCAGACATTTTAAAACAAAATTATGGGAGAACAGATTCATCCAGCCAAAGCATAAACCTACAAACAGCTTTACCCATTTGTTTTAGACGTTATTGTTTTAGTTCTTGTTTCAGCTTTGACAGGGAAGCAGGAAAAGAGACAAGCTGCCACACCTGTGTGATGGTGATGACAAAGACAACAGCTGAAGGCCACTAGGGCTGATTGCCAGGATTGTTTCTTCTGCAGGGGTAAATATTACTCTTTGTATGACACTAAATTTGATCTGACATAGTTTTAATACAGCAGCTAAGGCTCATACTTGTCTTTTCACTTCATAACAGGTTTGTATTTAATTTGGATCTTGCATGTCCTGGCTTGATCCCTTCCTAGCTGTCTTTGGAGATGCTGTAACATGTTGTAAGAGTCTTTTAATTGTGCAACTCAGCTATTAAATACTGCATTTGCAGAGACAGTGCTGTAATTTCTGGAGTTCAGGTTGTGCAAAATCAACAAATTATGTCAACGAAGCACTATCTACACTGTTGTTTGGTCATTGCCTGAGCCAATAGATAATGCATATTCAAAATGTGAAATACAATTCAAAATGTTAAAAAAACTGGCATATAAAGAAGTTAATAAACAAAAAAAAGTAAAAGCCAGAGGAAGAAGAAGAGACAAAGACAGGGGGACATTATTATTTTAACTAGAACTTTAAATTGGGAGCACAAAATCATAGTTTTTCTTTTTGCTGAGGAAATGGCTCTTATTTATCACAACACATTTACTCTTATGAATATACAATTTCGGGATTTACAACAAAATACGTATTTGCATGAGACATCAAAGATAAAGTGACGAAAAAAACTACCTGGTAAATACTAGCAAAGCATTCGGTCCACAGTGACGTCATACTTACCTTAACACATATAAAGTTAGATTTTGGCGCCCTTGACTCATTTAGGACCAACTTGTAACCACTTTTAACTCACAAGAGTAGTTTCTAACAGCCTTAAACATGATACTTACCTTTAAAAATCACTGAGACAATAGGGTCCGGAGTTCTAACTTTCTTTTTAGGCAGATTTTTAGCCGACTGTATGGCGACCCGCAACATGGCAGCAGACGGATTCAAACAAAAAACATCAAAAAAAAAACAAAAAACTGAACGGTGAAGCTGAAGGATTAAATTAAAGATAAAACGAGACTGTCGTGTCGCGGCATCCTCACAGCCCCATCTCTGAGCTCTGAGTAGGGCTGGACTCAGTGCATGTCGGTCCGGCTGGTGAGGAGGAGAGAGAGGGGGAGAGAGGCGGGTCATGGGGGAGCAATTACCTAAAGTCAAAGTAACCGAGCTGCTGCTGCCACCGTGTGAGGTGACACTGAAAAGACGTTGTGGGTGAATTCTGGTTGAGACATGACACTGAATGGGAGAGTTAAACTAAAGAGGTTTGTTGAAGCGCCTTCAGATATTACTCTTAATTATTTTAGACCTTGTTGTTGCAGAGATAAACTTTATTAATCATGGTCAGGGAACAGGTTTGAGGAAATCACCCAGGTTACAATATTTATCAGTGGTCCATGTTTAAGAGGCTCCTTTTAAGATAGTTGCAGAGAGGTCAGGCCCAAGGTAGTCAAATGAGGCTTCCAGACTCTGTAAAACAAGCCTGTTTTTGCATGTACAATACTACAATATATTTCAGAGGTACCAACTCCAACTCCAACACCATCCTTTAACAAAGGGGCTTTTATTACTAATCCACTGCAAGAATATGATTTTCTAGCTGCAAAAGTAAGAATGTTGTCTAACCATTTATCAGCAGTATTGTTGATATTCCTATCCAGGAGCTCTAAAATTAGAGACATGGGAGCTATCTCTAAGCTTTTGTGAGATATTTTCCCCATTTCATAAAGTGTTTTAGACCAAAACATTTAATATGTTAAAAATGACAATGGGTCAAAATACCTATTTCCATTTTACATTTAAGATACAGAGGAGAAAGTGCTGGATTATAGGAATATTTACAACCAGAAATACTTTCAAACTTGACTGATTTTGTTTTAGACATTTCTTGGCATGCTTCAAAATATTTCCCCATGGTTCCTCATCAATAGTCACTCATTACAGAATAGGCATGTCATTTTTTGAGGCAGAGACACAAAATAGTGGTCAGGGGTCAAAGGGTCAACATTTACAAGCTAGAAGTGTGCAGTTTAATGTCAGCATTTGATGCTGCTTTCACAGTCACAAAAAAACTATTAGGGTGGCTGATGATTCTTTAAAAAGGGGGGTTGCCTTGATGGAGCCTTTGGTTTGTTGTTTTAAGAACCCAGGTTGAGTTGTGCTACCATATAATAAAATGGCATGTGTTTTTTTTTTTTTTTTTTTTTGGTGTGTCATTGAATTTAGGTTGGTTTTAGTCTAGAGTCATAATGTTTGGTTATTTGGGCAATGCTTTTAACAGAGCAGACATCTCCGTATATGCTTTGCCTGCTCATAACAGCTACACAACAAACTGGATGTTTGCATTTGCACTCTTCTTGCCAGGAGGAAATCAGTGCATTAAGTTCTTGTGCAAGTTAAACCACAATTTTTGCCTGGCAGCTCCATCTAGAGGCTGTACCTGTTGATAACATGTATTTATTCATGTCTCACTAAAATCTCCATAACTATATTATCAGTTTACCAATGCAACTTTCCATATCTCTAAGTGGCATATGTCTAGTTATAATTTAAATTGAAAAATTAATTTAATCAAATATGTTTTATTTTTGATTTTTAAACAAGCTTTTGACATGTGATTGGACTGAGTATGTGCTTGTGTGTGTTTTATTATGTGAATTGGATGTGTATGACTGTGATGTTTGATTTTATGTGTCCTTTAATGCTGTCATTTGACCTGATGTCTTGTTTCTGCTGTTTTGTTATTTTACCCAATGTAATGAGTTTTGAAAAGTGCTCTATAAATAAAATGTCTTATCTTTTTTTTTTTTTTTTTTTTACAAATTTATGGCAGATACATTCTGATGTTCTGGATGAAGACGACACTTATTTTTTTGTTCCTGGAGTATATTCACACATTTCTCTGCAGCATTATGAAACTCAAAAAGTTCTCCATTACTATAAGCAAGTAAACACAGACATGATTTGTACAAAGCATTTTGATCCTCATCTATGCAATCAGTAACAGGATACTACTAACAAATCTCTTATGTAGTGGAAAAGTAGAAGGAAATATTGAGAGGATCTCTGGAAGTGTCAACAAATGTATGAAATGTTCAAACATCTCATTTAAGTTTTTTTTTTTTTTTTTTTTTAAATGTATTAGTTCTGTAGTGCATATAAATATAGAAACAACATAGAAAAATATTTTTGTTGTGAAATCTCGAGATATGAGACATAAGCAAGGGGTGACCAGAAGATTTCATAACCTTAAACCTGACCTTTAACCTCCAAAATCTGATCAGTCTATCCTTGTATCATATTGGACATTTATTCAAAATATTATGAAAATCCATACTAGTATTTTTGAGAAACTGTATTCACAATCAGGAGGTGAATATGACACCTGATGACCTTTGACTTTGACCTCACAAAAGCTGGTCAACAGGCCATGTTTCAGTCAGAAAAGACGAATGTGTGTAGTTTGACAGCAATCTCTCGAAGCTCCTTAAAATGTTGCATTCACAAGCAGTGACTAAAACTGCTGTAACTGAGCTGTATCTAAAAATGATGCAACTGATTAATAACTGAGCCATGACATCAGATGCTGGTAACAGGCTGTAACTGCGCCATAACTGAGCCAAATGAATAAACAAACACTTTAAATGAGAAATAAAAGGGGGTTAGTGGGCTATGTGCATGCACCTCTAAGGCTCTTGCCATGGAGGGGCAGCCTGGGATAGGTTATTGTTTGCGGTCTCTTTCGATAAATGTGAAATGCCAAAAATAAATTCAGGAAAATACCCCAATTGAACCTTAATGGACCCAGAGGACAGGCGGATGGGGCCTCAGAAGGACAGAATATTTTATATAGAATAGACAAAGACAATCATGATAGTTTATTACATTGATTAGAAACCGCAGCAATGGTATTTCCTTCAAACAAAACTACTATAGGATTTTTACAGTTATATTTTCTTTGTCTTGATCTTCTTTATGTGCTCTGTGGCATTCAATCTGATTTGTGAATTTGTGAAAAATTAACCTTATTTTGGCCAGAATGTCTGAAATGATGAGAAAACAAGTTTTTATTTTGGTGGCAGCAGCCAGGAAACTGAAAATTACTGTATCTGCTTATTTTGCAAACAAGCACCAAAATATGAAAAACAAATATCGAGTCATTGGTGAACTATAAATCGGTGTCTTGTGGTTTGAGCTTCATGTTTATATACAGATATTTTTCTTTTTACAGTGAATTTCAGCAGTACAGTAAGTTGTCACCAGATTCCACCAGTTTAGCTTTAAGGATATTACAAGTATGAGTCCACCTGGCTGGTCTGTGCTAGACTTTGCTTTCAACTGTACAGCTGTTTTATGTCTCTTCATCTGTTCTTGTATTTTATTTTATTTTTTTCTTCTGTACAGCACTTTGGTCCACTGTGGTTGTGTTTAAATTGCTTTACTAATAAAATTCAATTGGATCATACCCTCTGAGATGTTGCTGTGAGCCACCAAGACTGTCTCTGAGCTAAAAAAAAAGAACCTGCAATAAAGACATTTAAATTATGTTGTATGATTCGTCATTACACATTTTGTTGATGATTTGGTGAAAAGTTTATCTAAAATTCCTTGCTCTTAATGAAAACTATTATTTTACGTTTCAGGGCTTGTAGTTTTATGTTGTCAAGGAACATGTTGTCTGCCCTCTCCTACCGGCTCTTGCTCTCCTGTCTATTCTAGTCTCATCTCTTCCTCTCATGTCTCCTCTCCTTTCCTCTCAGACTTTTCTTCACCCAAAGCAAAGAAACTATACTCACTAAAACACACAGAAGGAAAAATCATAGCCAGCATAATCTTACTAGTGTTTGCTCCATCTGCCCATGACCCACTTTTCTCTCCTTGCCTGAAGCATGAAAGTGGCTAACACAGACAGTGGGAGGAAAGATGGTTCACCACAGTAACATCACTGGGCTTTAAATGTAGAAGTCATAAGCGTGCCGGATGAACACCACACAGATGTGCGTCATTAAAGAAAAGCACCCTCAAGAGCCTTTTATAAAGGCTTTCACTGAGGGTGTCATGTCGTCCTTAAAAGGTTAGATCTGGCAGGATTCATGTACAGCTCCTCTTCAGAGAGTATTAATGTGTTTCAACTATGCTCACCTTTCTCTGTCCTCCAGTCTTCGCTTTAATGGGCCCCAAAGGCAACAGTAAAGCAAAAGGTTTTCACTCAAGCAGTCCCGTTTCTCTGGAAATGGTAGGGTATTTTTAAAATTTTGTTTTAAATGTACTTTCTTTTTTGTAAATTGAGTGCCAAAAACTGTCATCCCAGCACAACGTGAACCTTTCTTCAGGAGAGTTGTGACCAGCCAGTTGTTTTCATGGCAAATGCCACTCTTCCAGTGGTATCCTTTTCTACCTATACCTGTACTGAATACCCAAGATATTTATTTTTCAAACTGATAAACTTCATTGTTTTGGGCAAATATTCACTCAATTTGAATTTAATGCCTGCATAACTTTCAAAAAAAAGCTGGAACAAGGGCAACAAAAGACTGGGAAAGATGAGGAATGCTCGTAAAACACCTGTTTTGAACATTCTACAGGTGAACAGATTAATTTGAGTATGTGAGTATAAAAGGAAAATCCCTGAAAGGCTCTGTTGTTCACAAGTAAGGTTCACCACTTTGTGAACATTTGAATGAGCAAATAGTCCAACAGTGAAAGAACAATGTTCTCAATGTACAATTGTAAGGAATTTAGGGATTTCATTATCTACAGTCCATAATATCATCTAAAGATTCAAAGAATCCAGATAAATCTTAGCACATAATAAAAAAAGATTTAAAAAAATAACATTGAATGCCTGTGACTGACATCATTCTGTAAAAGGATATTACTATCTGGGCTCAGGAACACTTTGAAAAACCAGTGTCAGTTAACCTGGCTAGTCGCTACATCTACAAGTGAAAGTTAAAACTCTAGCATGCAAAGCAAAAGCCAAACATGAACTCCCAGCTTCTCTGGGCCCGAGCTCATCTGAGATGGACTGATGCAAAGTGGAAAAGTATGCTGTGGTCTGAAATCATGACAGTTGTGTCTTCTGGGCTAAAGAGGAAAGGGATCATCTAGATTATTACCACCGCAAAGTTCAGTAGCCAGCATCTGTGATACTGACGGATCATACTCTGTCTAAACTTAACTTTGGATCAACCTACTGACAGACAGGGCAGAGTTTGGGCAGGACTTAAACCCTGCCCCCCCTTCCACCTCTTCTCCCCCAGATCAGGGCATACTTCCTACTGAGAGGAGCTTGTGTAAACAACCATGTCAGGGCATTACCTGGGCATACTAACTGGACATGATCCTAATAATATCAGGGTTACGTGTGAGAAAAAGGGCTGAAGTATTGCCATTTAGAGTAAGATAAATGTGCCAAGTAAAGAAGCAGCACTTGCTTATAGTCCATACTTTTCTCATTCAAAGTTTTGTGTATCGATTAAGTGCTTAATATGGTAACAATGAAACTGTATTTTAGTGCACTGCCCTCACTGAATGTGTGATGCAACCCAGCAAACGCAAAGCATAAAAAGCAAAGAAAAAAACCCCCCACAACAGATCCATTAACTTTAAAAACTGAAATTCTCTTGGCTATAAAAACTGAAATTCTCTTGGATACATTTTTTTTTTCAATTTAGTGTAAAAAATTGAAATGATCTAGCACCAAGCCGCACCTCTTTGTGGGATTGATTATCCGCGGCGGCTCCTTCAGTCCAGCAGAGGGCGCCACGCTGCAGACAGGACAGCATTATAACAACATCTATGACATGAGATCTGAAGTTAATGGAGGAGACACGGAGTGAGAAAGGCAGGATCCACAGCACACTGTGGAGCTTTACACAGAAATGATGAAGAATTGGTGGAAGATGGTTTGTGTCATTTAAGGCGAGTAATATTTCTGCCATGTGATGCAAGCTAAGAAAGCTATGTAGGAAATTTGAGTTACTTAACTTTGCTGCTTTGTGTGTGTATTTTGGGAAAAATTGGGAACTTGTGAAATTTAATTAAAATATAACGAGAACCAAAACCAGTTCTTGTCTCTGTATAGCAGCTGAAGAAGCTAACAGTGTTTGAACATATTAACTTTAAGACCACTTTTCTTTTAAGATAAAAAGCCTTTAAATGGTACTTTAGTAGCAGTGTTGACCAGAGAGCAAATCTCTGGACATTCAAGGCAAAGTATAAATATTCAATATACTATGTGAGAAATATGCATGGCATCGACGCTTAATGGGTTAGAACTGGCTACATATAAAGTTTCTTACTGATCTGGCAGAAGATGCCAACCAACCTGATTCACCAGATGGACTTTTTTTTTTTTTTTTATACATATTCAGGGGATATATTTCAAGTCTACCTGGGTAACATCCCATAGAAAGTGATTGGGAAGGTCAGATCCTTTGAAGAAAATTGGAAGGGGATTGAACAAATGTCATTTCCATCTCAGTCAGAAGCTTGCTGTCACTTCCAGCTTGTAACACAACAAAACCATGATTGCAGGGAATGCCTCTTTGTCCGTAGCAGGACATTGTGAAAACCGGCCATTTTCTGATTTAAACTTGAAGCTTTGCAAGATGGATCTGCTTGGTGAATGACATAGATCCAGCTGCATTGCAAGGTTAGGCGCCAACCACTATTGCCACAAAGTTTAACAGTGACACCCACTGATTCGACAAATGAAGTCAAACATTCAGGGTCATTTGCTGGCTTGACCATTTACAGACAACACTGTGACACTCCAGGGATTTGTTTGCTTGAAAATCATGGAAAAAGAAGGTTTTCTAACGTCTTTAGCATACACTCCTCTGTAGGTCTATATAACATTATTTCTCTGTTTGAATGCTCATTTGGCACATTCACGACTATCTAATTCAGCAGAACAGCCATCTGCATAGTTATAAGTTGTGTTAACAGTTTAGGATTGAGAGTTATGCTACAGATTGGGTTAAACCTTGTACTTCTAAGTGAGGTTGATGAGAAATGGATTTATATATTTAAAGGAGCTAGAATTTTTGGTCTAAATCGGAAGGAAAACAGTATTTGCCCACATTATGCTTTTTTGAGTTTATGTGTCTCTTATTGTGTTTTACATATCTCTCCCACATGATAGAGTACTTCTTTGCACAAGACAAAAAAGTATCAAGCATATCCACCTTCCCCTTTGTAAAGTAACAGTAGTAGGGATGGGAATTCATAAGATTTTATTGATACCAATGACAGTAGTGATTCTGCTTATCATCTTGATTTTTTTCCATTATCGATTCTTTTCCAACTCCTGCTGTAGGCAAAAAATGGCTTAAATAGGTTTTCAGTGGCAACAATGTCAGACACTTAACTCTCCCGATATTCAATGCCATGCAAAGATAAATGCTTCTGCAATTTGCTGGTGTTTCTACTTACTTACAGTTGTGCAGCAGGTATCTTTTAGTTGTAATTAAGAGACATTTCTACCACTTCTGCCCGCTGTCTGCCGTGACTTTAGACTTCCTTGTAATCACTTCTAGTGACTGCCTCTGATGACAGTGTGACGTCCTTAATTTGCAAAGCATGAAGAATGAAGGAATTGATAAGGGCATTGCTAACCAAAAACACCAATGACATTGATTTCCTTGAGGAAGTTGTAATTGTTTTCTCAACTAAAACTGGTTTACGATTGCCATCCTTGGCCAGAAGCCGCCTAAAATGGCCCATACCCCCCAACAATGGACCCACCAGTGTGACATCTGATCATTGTTTTGTTGACAGTTTAAGCCTGAGTGGCTAGCCCAGTGCAAAGCAGAGACCGTAGAATGAATGCAGAGTTGTTGACAACAAGGCACCTAGCAGGGATGAACTCACCAATCACTAAAAATCGTATTGATGCCCATCACTGATGTTAAGCACACCAAACATCCATAAACATAAATCTCTCTGATCCTGTTGGTGTTTCTGTAGATTTTGATAACTACTAAGGTTATGCTAAAATGTCCAGCCCCTCCTTTGAATCACCCCTAATGTAGAAATGTTTCTGAAGTAAATTTTTTCAGTTTTAGCCATTTTTATTCATTTATTTGAGCATTATATATTTTACATGGATTTCCTGTGCTTGTTTTGAGTGTTTTGTGGTACAATGAACAGAGAGGAATCAAATGATGTGGCCACAGAAAATCGGCCATGTAAAAACTGACACATTTTGGCAGGTGAACACTGATTTTAAAGGGAACAAAAGCTGACACCCTGGTTTGTTTGATTTATGTTGCATCCAATTCACATCAGTGTATAATTAAGGGACATAATCCATCCTTTTTGCACTCTCGGGCTGGCTTTGTACACCATCTAGATGTGAAAATGTACACAGACAAGTCATGAATTGCCATGCTGCATGCTTTTAGACAACTGTCTACACCACTAAAAGAGGGCTTAAAATATCATTCAGCTCCACTATAAGAGGAAATACCACGGGGGGTAACAATGATTTATGTGTACAGACTCTACAAATGACAGCGCATCAGTCCTCCAAGTTTGTTCAAAGTCAAAACAGTGCTTGGTCACTTTCTCGACAGATTCATGGACAGCGAACAACACATAACAGCAGTACCTGTCATTATCCTTCATTTGTACTGCAAAGGTGATAAGAGATACTTTATGAATGGAAAGAGCCTGAGCCGTTTGTCTTTTATTTTATGATCACATTTTAGGAAAGACATGAGAGGAAAAGTGGGATGGCCTGATTCCATCCACGGCTCGCGTGAAAGGGAGAGAGATAAAAGAGAGGGAACCATATCATGGGACAAGTGAGTGCATGCTTGGTTGATGAAGTGATGGAAATAATGAGCGAGAGGGAGGCAAGGGAGGAATATGGTGAAACATTCAGGAGGAAGAAGGCAGGGAGTGGAAGAGAGAGATGCAGAAAATTGGGGATAATTGAGTAGAAGAGTACTTGGGTGCGAAAAAAGAAGGTTGTCAAAGGGATGGTGAAGAGTCGGCACGCTGGAAGTACAAAGAAAGGACGGAGAGCAGAGGAGAGAGATCAATCAACAGCCGAGGCAGAGAGAGAGAGAGAGAGCACTCAGCATTAGAGAGAGAGTACATGAGTGTGTGTGATCCAGAGAGAGGGAGAGAGAGAGAGAGAGAGGGAGAGAGAGAGAGAGAGAGAGAGAGAGGGAGAGAGACGGCTCTGCCGGGGCACACAGTAGGTGAAAAATTGCGTGTGTGTGAATGAAAAAGAGAGGCTGCACAATACAGCGGCTCAAGCTGCCTCACAGCATTGCACATTAAGAGGGCATGAAAATGTGATTTTTAAAAAAAAAACCAGTAGATCCCTTTTTCCTCGTTTTTCCTCATCTGTATTTTATGATCTGGATCTGTCATTTGCTAATCCTGTTTTATTTTTTTACTCTTTTTGTGGTTTTTCAAAGAGGTCACTGCGGATAAAATGAGGAGCAACACAGCCTGAACAGCAGATTAGAAGGTATTGATGTTTAATTGTTTTTTACCCTGTTAAGTAAAGAATTAATGGTTGTAAGTGCTATTTCTTTGCTTGCCTCTATGTGAAAGTACTATAAAGTGTTCATGATACCCAGAAAATGGCAAAATATGTAAAATATCTAATCATAAAGCTAACTTTAAGCTCAGATTGAAATAACTGGCTTTATTTAGTGCAAATACAGACAGAAGTTATCCTACATTATTTTTTAAAGAAATGGGTGTTGCTATAATTGAAGTAGAGTGACTGGGAGGTGGGGTGGGGGGCTCGTGGGGTAGCGAGGGAAAGCAAAGTGGGACAGAGAATTGAATGGCAAAGATCACAGAGCCTGCAGAGACACTCCACATTATTGCACATATCACACCAGAGCAGCTTTAAGACTGTGCTGCTGTCGAGCAAAAGCTTTGTTAGCCATGGTTTGCAGCGTGAAGTGGCTGTTATAAAGGCCATGAAGATTTGTTTGCTCATAGTTTTGAAATTTGAATTACAAAAAAGCACAAAAAAGAAATGAAAATCTCACTAAACAGATGTTTTTGTAGATGAAATTAGACAGTAATAGTAAAAAAGTTAGTTTCTCCAAATGCTGAATCCAAATTTATGGCCACAGTTAATCCCCTCAAAGTAGTTAAGGCCCTGTTTCATAAAGATTATAACATGTTCTCCATAAACTAGGATGAAAAACACATTAGTATGGCAGTTAAGACCCTTTATCGTGCTAGTAACCAATCTGCTGTTTATAAGTGGGTGGGGCCTGGCAGGAGGTAACACCATCCTTTAGACACTTAAGCCCATTCTAGCAAGCAAGATGTTTTCGCAGAGCTGGGAGATCATATTTATCTCCCTGAGTTAACCAGGTCACTCACTCTCCAGGACTAAGTGTTACTTAAAAAGTTCACACTGACAAACAGCAGTAGACTTGCTGATTCAGGTTTGAGCTATTACTATTTACCTCATCTATTGTGACAAATATTACAGGAAGACATTTTTCTAGACCTGTGCTGGCTTACAACACTTTGTGTCTACCAGCAGTTTTGCTTTACCTTGTCAACAGCTAATGCCGTGACATAACTAAAGCCTAAGGTCATAAAAATATCTGTATTAGTGCTGTGGCTCCTCTCAAAGTCGGAGAATTACTTGCAGTTTTTCCTAGCATTGCATATGCATCCACCAGTGTCCTACACATTTCTGTGAATGCACTTTACAACAAGTATTGCTGAGGACACACCTGAGCTCAGGCTGTATACAACTATCTGTTTTATGTGATGTTGACTACAAATATGGTGACACTTACGTTGATTCTGGGATCAAGACCTACAACAGGAGTGGGCAATTGGCAGCCCAGGGGTGGTCCTACCTGTGGTCTGCCAGCTCCCTCAGTGCAGTCTACCTGTCAGTTTGAAATATATTAAGAAACTGATATACTGTAGGTGGAGAATACTTAACAATGTCTGCCTTGAAGATGTCTGAAATAGCAACATTTCCCAGAAATAGAGCAGTTATTGGTCACATTTTTTTCCTGCATAATCAAAGATATTTGAAAAATGTTAATAGAAATTTTGTTAAAAAAACATTAATTATGTGTTTTCCTTGGTTGGTAAAAAAGAAGTTAAACCTCAGTAACTACAGTTATCAGACAAATTGCATCATCTTAGCCCTCTGCTAATGAAGTTGAAATTAATTTGGCCTTCTTGGGAACCAACGTTGCCCATCCTTGCCCATTGAAGGATGGTCAAAAAGCACAACAGTAATGTTGATTCTGGGATCAAGACTTAAAAATAAAACAATCAATAGTAACATCAAATATGCTCGGGCATCTGATGACCGGTAGTCACTCACCACACATCATTTGCATTGCTTATACTCCATTTATACATTTACCTAACCTTGCACAGCAGCTGGATCCATCTGTTTTAATATCGGTAATCAGGCAGATCAATCCTGCCACGCTCCAATTTACAACGAGGTGAGAGCTACGAGCGAGAAAACAGCAGGAAGTGACTGCATGACAGAGATTAGCATAGATGCTATCAGTGTCAGTAGCAATTTATTAAATTTAAACCGGGGCAGTAGCATCCGCCTGCAATATTATCTGATTAGTCTGTAATGATGTGACTGACAGAACGATCGTCCAATCACCTGCTGGATGTGCTTTTGAAGGTTCTGCCCATTCCCAAACACTTTCTATGGGCTGGTGCCCGGATGGACTAGTGAAATATGTTAAACAATCAATCTGGTAGGTCAGGTCAACATTTACCTCTGTGCACAGATGTAATCTTGTCATTGTTACAGTTTTATCAGTGACATTGTTACCAAGGGGCCGCATGGTGGTGCAGTTGGATGGGGCCTTACTGTGTGAAGTTGGCATGCTCTCAAGTATGGGTTTTCTAAAGGTACTTTGATTTCCTCCCAAACACCAAAAACTTGCTTGTTAGGTCAACTGCTGACTTCAAACTGCCTGTGGGCGTGAATGGTTCACTTCTTCTCTATGTTGACCCTATGAATGGCTGGTGACCAGACCAGGGTGTACCACGCCACCTGTCCAGTGACAGCCGAAAAAGGCTCCAGCCCCTAATGACCCCAAAAGGGATAAGCAGTTCAGATGATGGATGATGTGCATTTGTATTAACTGGCGACATTCAGTCAAGTACAAAACCAACAGAGAACAGAGAATATTCTTTTGAATGCCCTCTTGTGATGTTTTTCATATTTTCAGCCATTATTTAATGAAAAATTGAGCAAAAGAAATACAGTCCTGTCACACTCAAACGAAAGTCACTAGTTTACAGTGTCACTGGTTGAGCTGATACACCAGTCTTATTGCCATTAGACTGACAGGTTTAAACTTTGACATATAAAACAGAATTTGTCTGTCACCAGCTCATTGATTGACACATTTGTCTGTGCATTATCAATAACACATTTTGTATAGGTAGACAGTTGTAGACTTCTTTTATGAGTTTCTTTTAAAACTTTCTTTCAGTGTTGTTTCCACTACTGTATTGGCTGTGTTGTATCCTCTCTGTCTCTACAGTCCTCCTACTGGTCATATGTGTGCTGCATTCATAGACTGTAAAAAATGGCCAGAATGATGAAAGCCATTTGTTGACTGAAGTGGGCCTTGTAGGCCAATTCTTTGCTTGTCACCCTATTTGATCTGGATCCATTTGATCCAGACAGGCTGTAAATATTTAAGTAAAAGTAATCTTTTGTGGCAATTATGTGACTTGTGTGAACCAGCCTCAAATAGACATTCAATAAACAGTGGCTTTGGCATCCTGCACTGGCATCATTTTTCATTTTCCGGGTCACTACTTGACTGTGACCTGTCCACGTTCAACAATCAAATACTGCTATTTGGCTTCTGGACATCAAATAATGGTCTGCCGCTTGCCCACTGACCACAGGGCAGTATTTCAAAGTAATAGGCCATGTGCTTTAACTGCTGAAAGTGTGTAAACTGATAAATCACTTGTCTGAAATTAAGGTAGTTGGGACAAAAATTGGATCGTGTCTTTAATTCATGGTTAAAGTAAAAGCTGTAAATACTGTTTCTCCCTTCGTATTATTGAAAATCACAGCTTATTCTTGCTCTACCCAGATGCTGTTAGTTCAATGCTTAAGCATACTACTAGAGAATCAGAATCTGAAATAAGAAGTTTGACACTATAAAAGCACCCAGTTGTATATTGTTGAAATGTTTCTATTTTGTGGCAGCCAATATCAGAAAATGGCATGTTTTACACTGTAGTAAATTAACACAACTCAGATTTTAAAAATACATATGCAAGAGACAAATAAATACTATAAGAATAATTGAATCCTTTGTTATTAAATCGCAAAGCATGGCAAAAGTGACTAGTAAAATGGCCCAACTTATAAATGATTAGATTTTGGTGGTGATCCAGTTAACTGCCATTAGTGATAATCATTTTTGCACAATAACTGCCTAACTAATAATGACATCAACATGATTCTGAGAGCGGGGTGTGGGTTCTCAGGGTCATTAATCATATTATGATAGTAACTTTATCATGAACTATTGCTTATAGATGTAACAGCAACATGTGAGCTATCTTGGCAGAGGTTTGCATTCTCCAAGTGCTTTCTAGTTTCATATTGTATTGTAAGTGACCCTGCCATTCCCACCTCTATGATGAACTGGACATTAGCCTACAGAATATTAAACAGGCTTGTACACATACATGAAGTAGGTTAAAACATGTTACAAAGGGATACATGGTCAGAAAAAAAGAGTGATCGTCGAGGTACAAAATTGAATAAAGCAAGTTTTGAGAGAGAAACTAAGCTTATGTAAAGCCTGCTTTTATGTAATACCCATTTAAATACTTTCAAACTCTTATAGCATGATTTTAACTTTATACAGAATCAAACAGGAGCTCATCAACACCCACAGTTCACACACTTCTCTGGGTAGGAGCTGTCAAAATCATTACCTGTTTGCGGTATTTATGGTGTCAGCCAGAGGAAAAGGTGGAAACTCTCTAAGGACTCCTGAGAACTGACTCACACACTGCAAAAGACAAATACACATACGCCTGGTGCATTGTGTTCCAGCTTTGTGCACTTTTCATCCTATAGATACAACAAAATTGACTTTGCACGGCCTCCAAAGGCTAGCCCCATATACACACACTAACAAAGTAAGTGCACAACAAGCAACGCTGGCTTTAAAAGCATATTTTGCTCCAGGAGAAGTGCACCTGAGGGAATTCATTTGGGGAGGGAAGAAAATAACCCGGCAATTTAGAGCAGAAGGGGCACGCTAAGATTAATGGCTTCCCAAACAACAGAGAACAATTGATCATAATGGAACAAAGACCTGTGACGTTATCACAAGAGAGGGGACCAAGTGATTAGACATAATCTGTGGCTAATGCCAGAAGAGAATGTGATTATGAACCAATTGAGTAAAAGATGAAAGACTGGAAGGATACACTGTAGTGCCTGCAGACTTAGATGTCTCGTCTCAGATGTGCATCACTCTGATTAAGATTATTTCTGGGAACACTTCAGTATAAGGACCATATTATCACCATGTACTAGCTGCATTTCAGCTTGCCAGTTAATGCTAATGAGATCTTAAAGTGCTTCGTTTAGCATTGTCCTTCTTCTCTCTTAATTAAATCTAGTATGTATGAAACAAAGCAAAAAGTTTTGATGGAAATTTCTAGACCCACACACATGGTTCCCTGAAAAATGTCCTGAAAATCTGTTGAAGAATTAGCAAATTATGTTGGTGAAAACGTGGAAAACTGCCCCATCAGGCATGGTGAACAAAATTTTAACAAAAATTCCTGGATCCGCATCCCAAAGTGGATCACCTCAAACACAGAATCACTTCTTCCTTGTGACATGACCAACATTTCCTTAAAATGTAATCAAAATCTGTCAATTTGTGTTTGAGTTATTCTGTTCACAGTCAAACAAACTAACAAATGCAGTAAAAAAAAAAATCCTTCTATGTGTGCCTGCTCACTGGCCTCTCCAAACGAGCTGTAAGACAGCTGCAGTGCATCCAGAATGCTGCTGCTCGGGTCCTGACCAGAACCAGGAAGTACGAGCACATTAGTCCTGTGCTCAGGTCCCCTACACTGGCTTCCTGTGGCTCAGAGAATAGACTTTAAAGCAGCTCTGCTTGTGTACAAGTCTCTCCACGGCCTAGCACCAAAGTACATCTCTGACATGTTAGTGCCATATGAACCATCTCGGACTCTGAGGACCTCAGGGACCGGCCTCCTGCTGGTGCCCACAGTCAGGACTAAACATGGGGAATCAGGGTTGTAGTTTTATGCAGCTAAAATCTGGAACAATCTTTCTGAAGATGTGAGACAGGCCTCTACATTGACAATGTTAAAATCTAGGCTCAAAACAGCTCTATTTAACTGTGCATATGACTGAAAGAATCTAATATGAACTCTTATCTTTCTTTTAAAGTTAATTTTATAATGATTATTTTTAATTTTTATTGTGATTTTAATGCATTTTTCTTGTTCTGTAAAGCACTTTGAATTACCTTGTGTACGAATTGTGCTCTACAAATAAACTTGCCTTGCCTTGCCTTGCCTATGTGAAGGTTAAATTGAAAAAGATTATTTTCATTTGTAGTTATAAATTTGTTAAATAGAGAGGTTGGGGGAAAGTTTTGTTGGACGCAGTGGCTTAATAACTCAAGTGTTGAGGTTTTGGGGGGTAGTGGCTGGCAGAGAGCTCTCTGTGCAGCTCTTACTATAGATATATTAACTGTGACACACGAAAATGCGCTCATTTAATCCAAACAGACACTTACTGGAAGACTTCTCTCCAGCTGTTTACCTGGGACAGGGTTGCCAACTCTCACGGCCCTGGCGTGACACATGCTTTCACATCTAGTCTCACACTGTCTCTTTGCCCAGACAAATCTCATGCCAAAATCTCTTCAGCTGTCTATCCAACCTGGACTTTTTTTTTTTTTTACAGCATTTCTAATCCAATCCAGTCCACTTTTTAAACAGTTTAACACTTCCATAAAACTCTATCCCATGTTTCACTGATACCCTGTAATACATTCCATGTTTTCACAGCCTGCGCCTGTTAGTGAAACACATGCACCAGCATCTACACAAAGTTACAGCAGTCTTGTATCACTATAAGCGTGGCATTTACTCTCCTAAATACTATGAATTAATTCACCAGTAACTCACAGCCTTATTTTTGCTTATTTAGAAAGCCACTGCAGCCTCAGTGTTTGGCCTACTGTTAACTTCAGCAGATACTAGAGATGAGGTAGGAGGCTAAAGGACCGATGCTGAGTTTGTTTCATACGTTTGTTTTTCCAGAAACATCTGTTAATCACTCAATTTCAGTTCAGGCACGATCTCTGGTAAGAAGCATTTAGAGCTTAAAAAAGGAGTCCAGGTGCTCCAAAACATGCTTAAATTTAATGTTAGAGACCTTTCACATATATTGACTTGTTCCAGCATGCTGTTAATACAAATCTTAAATGAATGAATACTTTAATGATGATAAAAACAGTAGATAAATATAATATTTAAATTATTAGGGTTGCAAGATATTATTGGAACAATATCTGTATCAGCAGATATTAGAATTTATGCAGATATTTACAGCTGACATTTTGACCCCACATATAGTCCATATGTATATTTGTGCAAATATACATATATCCCATTTATTAACTTAAAATAAAATTTAGTTTTTCTTACTTCACTCCCAAGAATTGAATGTCACCATTAAAGGGAAGGACTTTGTGCTCTTATTGGTATAAATTGCGGTACTGACAATAATGAGTTTGCAAATATTGGCATATGGAATATTGGCAAAAATCAAATGTCGTGCATGACCAGATTTTATTCACCTGACACATCAGATGGACTGTTCAATATATTTTACTAGTCCATCTGGGAAAGAGACAATATATCAGTGCACACCACTGTTTTGTTCCACCCCCACTGAGCAGGATTATTGGTGACATTCCTCATTACTTTTAAGGAATTACTTTAAATTAAACTCTATGTAGCTGAGAATGTGAGAGTGTGTGCCCCCTAGTGGTGGCATGCTGTATGTGAGCCCATTTTCTCATTAAAAACTCCATTTAAATTGATCAGAAAATGCACTTACAGTTCTATTATTGTTAGGGAACACATCCCAGTAGTTTTTTATTTTGGACCCAAAAGCTGAAGCGGAGGCAGTGTACAAGGTGTAACAAGTCATTTTTATTTTAGGATTCCAGGGGAAGGAGGGGAGGGGAATCCAAGGTCCGTCAGGGGAAAAAAGGTGAATCCGTGTTGGGGATTGAGGTGAGGTGGTTGGCTGAAGGCTCATTTATGCTCGTCATACGCATGAAAATTTACGCGTCCGTTTTAAACGATGGTTCCGTCACTGCCCACATACTCCCATGTGTCCTTTACGTTGGCAATGGATGTTAACCATTACATCCACCAGGGGGCAGGACGGAGTCAAAAGTGTCTGACAACAACAAACAAACAAAGAGAAACATGGCGACTGTGGAGGAGGCAGTGCTCCCTCCCGATCTCCTAACAGCTGTTTTGGAGTTTAATTTTGTCGCGGTGTCCCGGACAAGTAACATCATACATATGTTTGTAATTTCGCACCAACCTTTCTTCGTTTCTCTCTAGAGATGCGTATCGGGTAGTGACAGCAGCAACACTGCGCCCACGGTTTCCGGTGGTACTGCTCCGTCTGGCCCGTATCTGTAAACTTCAATGATACGTGCAGAAATACGGATGAAAAGAACACGAAGCACGGACGGAGAGCTCCGTCCGTATCTGTATCCGTATGTTACGTTGAGCATAAATGAGCCTTAAGAGGTGGTGGGGCTTGTGGAGGCACTGTGGAGAAAGAGCAGAAACACACGGTCAGTAATGGAGCACAAAGCTCCCAAAGCACAAAAATCACCAAAAAGCACTTGCTGTCTCAAGAGAAACAACTATATGGCCAACAAACCACATGAACTGTGGGAATCATCTGGTGCCAGTGAAGAGTCTGTGTCTCCAAGATGAAGGGTGCAGGTGATTGCCCAGGGTGAGGATCAGGTGTGGAGCTGCAGAGTGTGAGTGCAGGGAACCACGCCCCCTCTCACAGGAGCAGAGAGGCAGAGGAGCAAAAACCACTCAGGAAGTCACTTAGAGGGGTTTCCCCACAATTATGCTTTCTGTGTAGATGGAACAAGCTCAGCAGAAGTATTAGGTTTTTGCAGTTGGAGGGGTCCATCTTTCCAGAATTTCCTTGTCAAAATAAACCACAGCTTTATGACTGTAGACCAGGTTTACATTATGACATAATCTCTTCTTAAAACAGCAGTATGTGGCCAATGGAAAACAGGAAAGACATCTGTGCTACAAGCAAAAACTCTTTGCGCAATTCATTGGATATGGTCCCCTGCCTTAAGGTCAAATAATGCGTTTTTAAGGCTTTTTTACTCAAACTATGTTTCCCATATTTTTCAAAATGTATTTTTAATTTATTATACATCGACAATGACCATATGGGGCAAGAATATTACAGAATGATCACTGACAAAAAAAAGCTAAAACAAACACAGAATAGACACCGGAGATGGATACAGGCACATTTGGACGTACAGGACTGTGTATTGTTCCTCCCTTTTGTTTTTTTGAAGCTGTCGTTAAAAAGTCATTTTCTTTGTACTCTGGTTGAGTTTATAATGTGTATAAAGAGTTTTAATGTTTATAAAGAGGTCTATAAGTTTTCAGCCTATGAAGAGTTTAAACTTAAAAGGGATTTTCTCCAAACTGCAGATAGATTTTATGTTTGTGAAAAAGGTTCACGGAGGGGGATTATTCTGGAGCCACCACTTGGTAATCACATTTTTACTCCAACCATGAAAAAATCTTCAAAAGGTATGTGTCTCTTTTACTGAGACCTTCAGGGTATCCACCATCTAAAAAGGCAAAAGAGAAATCAAAATTTATACTCAAAGTCTTTGCAGTTGACTGCCATACTTCTTTATTAGATTGGCACAATTATCAGACCAGGCCAAAAGTCATTGGCATGATTCAAAGAGATCACATCACACTACCTCCAGCAAGAAAACTTGCAACTGCTTAATCTTGATTTTGGGTCAGGGAAATCAATAAATTGCATTAGATTTTTTTCATAGAATCTCGGCAGAAAAATGTGTAAGTAGTGTAAGCTCACCATTTTTTCTTTTTTATCACATTCCTTTGGAAATAAATGTATCAGCCTCATTCTCTAAGTGTTGCATAAATAATATATAATGTATTTCAATTCAGTAGAAGTAAAATATAATTTACCAGCAAGACCTTAAATACTTTTTGATACATATGTTTATACTGTTTGGGGGTTCTGGTAAGTCAGTGGTCTTCACTTCTGGATAAAAAATGGTGGCTCTGTTGTGCATAATAGGTATGCACTATTTTAGATTTTTACCAATGTTTGATTTGCCAAGATGGCTAATAAACATTTTTGGGCTTTGGTACTGTAATATCTTTAAATGTTAATATACAGTGATAGGTAAAGTTTTATGGCACATTTGTTTATTCTGCCAATATTGTGGCCAACATATTATGTATGTCTGATATGATTAGCAGAAATATTGGTTGCAAATAAAAGCAGTATTTTGCAGCAAATTTAGTTTTTTATTAGCATTTATTTGCAAACTTCTTATTGCTGAATCACCTGAGAAGCACGATTGATGCAAACCAGAGTTGGGAATCACAGACTAGCTTCTGATATGATACGAAATGTGATACATGGTCTATGATATTGATAATATCATAATACAGTGTAAGAAAATAATATATATGCCATGCAAGAATACATACATACAAAATTATTCCATGAAATCTAATAAATTTAGGAATACTGCTCTCATAGGGCATACTGTTGAGGTAATGTATCAACTCAGAAATTAGTGTCATATTGACAGTTTTGACAGACTTAGCTGAAGCAATGTTCAGGTCTACAATTTCATCAGATCAAAAACACTTTAAAACTGTAAGAGCAAGCTAGTGTTAAAACAAGAAGAATAAGACAAAAATGACGATTACAGGATCAGCTCTTGTATGTTGACCTATATACATTTTATATATACCAAAATTGTGTGTCACTACATGGGGCCAGCATAGCAATAATGCAAAGATGACGATGCATCCTGATAGTGATATTTTGTCCCACTTTCCATGTGATGACATCACTCATCAAAGTGATCAACACCTATGTTTTAGCATTACTGAATAAAGCATGAACCAATTGCTTCACTCACAAAACAATGTCTAAAGTTGTTTTAAAACAGAGGTCCACAAACAATGAGAACATCTGCAGGATTAAAAAAAATTGTATCTCAGCGTGTGTGTGGCACATCTTGTGTATGGCACAGTAAAAAAGAAACAAGAGCAGCAAAGTGGGCAGTGGATCTGGTTCCAATCGATTTAAGCTGTTTTTTTCCTACAATATAATTAAGGAGGAGGATGCATATTGTATTGGGGGCTACCTTAAATATAAAGTTCTGCTGAAATCACTGCTGTTTTGAACATCTGAACATTGTTGTCTATAAGTCACCAGTTAACACAGTTGTAACTTACACTGTGTGGCGAACATTACTTTTGAGTATGGAAGAAAATGATGTAAAACAGTGTGCATATGATGCTGATGGTGCATTTTCTGCCCATGGGTTATCAGTCTGAGCTGCTCTGATAGTTGCATTGAGCATGTATCATGGTTATTGTGTTTGTTCTGATCCTTTAATTACCTCCATGTTTGTAGTTTACATCCCTAACATCAGGAAGTTGTATACCACCTGAGCTCTTTCCTTTACCTCAAGTATGCTGCAGTGATACACCTCACGCGCTGTCAAACACAGTATATTTAAAACAGCCTTCATGGCTTCACCACTGGTCTACTTATGTAAGGTTAAATATTGGATTTATCTAAGGCCTGAGGCTTTTGATCATCCAAGCCTACAGGCATATGTGAGGGAACCTATTTGATTTCCTAATAATACACTCCACAGACTTAGAGAAGAAAAATAACGTAACTCCTGGCCTGCTGTTAAATGGTCTATGGCCCTGTGGTTGGCCTACAAAAACGTCCTGTCTAATCATCAATTAGCAGTAATGAGGAGTATATTAAGAAAAGACTACATGTTATTAGGTCATACAGAGGTACGCTACAAATGAACATGCTAATACTCAGCTTTTTCATGGTGATTTTATGCTCCTGAACTCAAGTTTTCCCAAATCACCAACAGAGGAGCCCACTTATTTCCACTCTATCCTGCTGTGTCTCTCTCCTCTCTCCTGTCTGGTCCCTCCCTGTCCTCTCCCATCTCTGCAGGAAGAACAGGAGTCGATAAAAACAGACCGGTCAGTGAGGCAGATGTGACAATGCTATATGGTACAGTTATTCCCCAGGGTTGGGTATGAAGAGAGTGTTGGACAAAAAGCAGGCATGCTGAGAGAATACTTCCAGTGACAGGTCACTGCTGTGTAGCAAGACAGCCAAGCTCCATTAAACTGCAACCCACTGCTGTGTGTGTGTACAAAGCAGAAATGCAAAACCAACAACAAAATGCTCCCTTAATAAGACCCATGGGAGTTTTAAACTAGGCTACAGCGATTAAACGCAACAAAAATGCAATTTATAGTCCAAAAAGTACACATTCTCAAAGCAAAACACATGCATGTACGATTATTTATTCCTGGAAATTCAAGGACAAATTGTAAATTCCTGGCAAATAAAGGCATCAGACTTGACATTTAAAACAACATCAACGAGTAACCTCCATAGATAATTCCATGTTTAGATAGAGGTGATCGTTTCATCTGATTTTTAATGAATAGTTATTTGTGGAACTGAGAGATTCCCCTTGTTGTGCTCATTAAGATGGAAGCGAGAGGGGAGCAGTTTCCCCTGACTCTGCAGGCTTTTTCATTATTACATACAGGGAGATCTCCCCCTGGGGAAAGATCTGGAGGACTGCCGTGAGCTATGAAAAACAGAAGCATGCAAACTGCAACACATCCACTGTGATGAGGAACTCAAAGTTTAGCTCCAGCCTTGCAATTTATGAACACAACTTAGCGTTAATGAGTGAAAAACTGAAGGCATCAGTTCAGCACAGATGGCTGAGAAAGCAACAACTTTGCTGCACTGATTACAGGGACTTAAAAGCACAAGTATGCTACTGACAGATTTTATATCAGCCACCAGTTAAAGGATCTAAAGATACCTCATGATATGAAATAGGAGTGATAAACAAAAAGATTATTAGATAAGTTTGGGGTCACACACATGATTCCTCCTTACAAACTTCAGAGTTTGCTTATGTGACTAACACACTAACCAGCCTCCATGTTTCTGCTAAAGAGAAAAACACTAACAATTTGTCAGAATAATCCTCAAATTTGTCAGTATGACTATTCAACTGCTCCAAATTATGCTAGTGTCTCTACACTCTCAAATCATAGATTTCAAAATGTTAGAAATGTATGACTTTAGGTTTAGCTGCCTACAGTGTAATACCCTGCAGCATATACCCACAGTGCAAGACCTGCAAATGCCAATGAGACAGAGCAGATGCACAAGCAAAACCAACTAGATGTCACCTACTTTTATAACCTGCCAATATAAAAGAAAAAAATATTCTTCCATTTTTTGCATTGGTTGCAAACAGGACTCATGCCAGGACAGCCAGCTGTGGATGTTGATGGTCATGGTACCGGAGTACGATCTGCTGTTGGACCACATTCAGTGAAAATGAAAATAGAGCAAATATGAAGACCTAAGAAAATGAGAATTCAGTCCATCCATCTATTATCTAAACCATTTATCCCTTTTAGGGTTGCAGGGGCTGGAGCCTATCCCAGCTGACATTGGGCAAGAGACAGGGTACATCCTGGACCAATTGTCAGCGGTTTTCAGGGCCACATACAGAGACAGACAACCATTCACTCACTCACCCACACCTAAGGGCAATTTGGAGTCACCAATTTACCTAGCAAGCATGTTCTTTGGTCTGTGGGAGGAAGCCGGATTGCCCTGAGGGCACATAAGCATGCACAGAGAAAACATGCAAACACCTCACAGAAAGGCCCTGATGACAATAAGGACACTTGTTAATTCTCTTTGTGATGATTCTGACAAATCAGTGTCCTATCATGTCCGTGCATTACATTGTGGTATCAGCTCAGTGCGCCTGGGAACTCTTACAGTTAAAACAAAGAAAGTACCAGGTACAATGTACAATCAATGAGGGGAAAGAAGTTAAGTTAGGCAAGTCCAGCTGATAACACACTGGAAATGCACCACAACACTCTCAACGCTCTTCCCATTGACTCCTAACCTTGATACTCACCAAATCAAGAGGCGATCCCAAATGATAATAACTCTTCAGCTTTACGTTTTTTAACATTGTCTTTGCCCTGTTGTTATAGATGTAAGAGAAGTCTTGTGTTGAATCTTCTGTTTCACTTTTAAAGCTGTTATAGCACTGTAATTGTCTGTAAGTGTTGTAGTATCTATTATAAGTTTAAAGTCTAAAGTTAAGATTGATGGCTGTAACTAATTGCACCCTGTTACATGGTAGGTGGACAATAATGGACTCTGACAGGCAGCGACTTGGCCCTCACTTTGTCAGCCATGTCTAACAGCGTTTATTAGTTTCTTGTTGACTTTTGTCTCTCAGTGTTACCTTTTTGTTGATGGATGTGGAAGGTAAGTGGAGCTGTCACTGGTACACAGTCTATTTGTGGCTCTTTATCTGCCATAAAATCCACCCTAAAGCCTTTAACCCGCACTCATATATGTGTGTCTGACTACTTTGTCTGTGGCCTGCTTTCATTGTATTTAAGGCCTGTGGTTTTTGGTTGAGAGTTCTGGGATGAGTATAAAAAGTTAAAGGTTCACGTGAGGAATTTACCTGGTGGTAATATAGAGCTCGAATGACTGTCTGTTTCATAAGAAGCAGTTTGAATGTGCTTCTCTGCGTCTGTGCTTCTCTGCCTCTTGTGTTGTTTTGAAACAGAAGGCAACCTGCTGCTCAGCTGCCTCAAAGTCTCTGTTTTCTTGACGTATCAATGCACCTCTTGTCTTATCATGTGTACTGAGTAAGAGGGGAGTTTGTGCTGCACCAACTTTGTTTGCACCCAAGCTACTGTTTATCACTTTAATTCCTTTTCAGTGCTCCAAGTAGAGCCAGGGATTTGGCTTAGTTTGATTTATTGCTTAAGGGATGAGCTAATAGCCACAAGAGCAATATCAAGAACATTACATCTGATCATTTGTCCACATGGATTAGCTCATTAGCCTGCATTAATGACCTCCAATAACACTGGTGAAATATTAAGTTGTCTTCCATCTGCAATGTCTGGTGCTGATAAATGAAGACAATAAAGAAGTGAAAAAACTTCTGAGTCTGGCTTCAGGCAGCAACAAAGACCGCATATTTTGAAATACAAATGGTTTTCTATCAGAATGAATGAAGCATCGTTGTACCAGAACAATTGGGACGTGCTTACCTGAAGTTACATTTTAGGATTTGCAAAGTTAGTCACGTGACTTGATTAAAACCATGATGCCATTTTTGTAACCCCGTGCAGCAGCTGGATATGCCTGATGCAATGTCTATACTCAACCAATCTACATTAACTGTGAATGGCACAAACCAATCAACGTCCGTTGGAGCAGGAAGAGGTGAGAGCTGCAGCAGTCACTGCAGCTGTTACAGGTCAAAGTGTGACGAGTTAACTGGAAACTTCCAGCGAGAGTCCTCTTTGTTTAGGTATATATTACTCTTATTTTGATGATGTCATTCATAAGTTTTGAATGTATCTGAAGAAACATACCTTAGGAATGGCTGAGAGCATGCATGACCATGCAGAGCTTTCTGATTGATTGCAAACAAGTGACAATGGCCAGGTCTGAAAATGGAGGTCCAATGCCTAAATCTGTAGTTCCTGGAAATGTTCCCATCATTTGTCAATTGTAGGAGCAATATAGATGGATGCAATTGAGCTTGTATAGAGCTTTTCTGGTCTTTTTGACTACTCAAGGTGTTTTTACACTGTAGGTGACACCTACCCATTCACACTCATACACATTCAGATTTTTTTTAATTTCACCTTTATCCAACCAGGAAAGCCTCTATGTGAATTAGAATCACATTTGTGAGAGTGTCCTGATACAGAAATAAAATAGATTCAGACAACGTAATTTACCGTAAACAGCAAGTTTGGGATAGCGTTGTAATGAGTTACATTGCTCTCTGATGTCCTCTATGGTCTGCTATAACCACTGTCAAGCATCTTCTTGATGAACAGAGTTTGCTTACACCTATATCATAAGGCATGCCCCTCATTGATGAAAATGCTCATCTGTATAATCTTAAGACATTTAATCTCCACTATTATTATCAAAATATTATTATTTTGCAGGAAGCTTAGCCCGCTGGCTTCCTTCCCACAATGAACAGCGCAATTTGTCCAAGCAACACTGGCTGTGACGTAATGATGTAAGGCCAGCTCTTGCCTTTTGTTTGACTCAGAACAGCCCATTTCAAAATACAGCTGTGTGAATAAAACATGATCAAAGGGAAATTTGAAGCATTTATTTAAATCACAATTGGAGCAAAACAACCAAGCTGTAGGTGTGGAAACCAACCTAAACACTGTCTGGAATAAACATAAAAAGGAGCAGCATTCATCTGGAAAATTCGACTGACAAATTAATATACATATATATATATATATATATATACAGTATATATACAGTATATATATACACACATATATATATATATACATATATATATATATATATATATATATATATACACACACACATATATACAGTATATATATATATATATATATATATATATATATACATATATACAGTATATATGTATATATATACAGTATATGTATATATATATATATATATATATATATATATATATATATATATATATATATATATATATATATATATATATATATACATATATATATACACAGTATATATATATATATGACAGATGTAGAAAATATGGCAATATAATATTCTCATAATATTATTAAGTTAGTTTCAATGCTGTGTTTAAATCAAAGCTTTCTCTGGCCAAAGTGGAGCCCAACTGAGAGGGGTGTTGTTTTTGATTTGATTGTTAGTTCTCTATTTTTACAATGTTACTTACGGTTGGGGGCACATATTGTTAAAGAGTTAGTTCAGTATTTTTGAAGTGAGGTTGTATGAGGTACTTGACAACACTTAGTGAAGTTGCTGAAAGTGCTCAAAGCAGTGCTGCCTCTATAAGTGAGAATAGTCCAGATGACCGGAAACGTACACTGCTGTTATGGGGTACAGTTATTACGCAGAATTGTGTAAGTTTTGACATAAAAACAAGCCACACAGCCATCTTGGGTTGAATGAACGATTGGGCAAAACATTTCAGAGCGCTTTATTTTTCCTTAAGGAAGTCTCCATGTTTGGCACAATTTCAGGCTATGAGTTCTTCCTCCATGTTTGTGTAGAAATGAGGGAGAAAGGCTGTTAAAGCTGTGCTGTGAGCCTCTGAGCACAAAGCACTGCACAGGCAATGGAGGTGGACATAGATAAACAATGGTAAGCCTGTGAGCCACAGAATGATGTATGGGCTTTAGGCTCAAGATGAACACAAGGGAGTTTAGATTGCAGGTCATCACTGGGGATGCACTCTATTGTTTATGCAAATCCTTGACAAATAAAAGCAGTCCACTTGGTATCAAGAACTTAGCATGTCAACTTGGGTCTGGATCTCTTTGGACGTGTTAATATCAGGTGTAAACATACACAATGTTCACTGAAAGCAAAAAATCTTAAAAATAGCACAGGGGATGTTCATTCTATATCTGTGCTGCATTGAGTTCTCCCAGCCCATCCAGCCAAGTTTAGCCTGAGCGAGGCCCACAGCGCATGCTCAACCTGACCCAATTATATCCAGTCTGAGGGGAAAGATAGCCCACTTTGATCTGCACAAGACCAGTCGCCAAGCCCGGGCTGACTTGTCTGACAGTTAAAGCTGCTCCCTGGTAGACATTTTTCCAGGACAGATGCGGTTGAGAGCTGCGCAAAGAGTCAAACTGTGGTCTTATTCACATCAGTGGAACATCAGGCAGGCGGTGTGTAACCCGGGAAGTAAAACTGTGGCCCATTTTTCCTAAATAAGGAACTCCTTTGGGAGAGTGGGAATCATGCAGAAAAGCAAATCAGAGGAGGAGGATGTTTGTTATGAACAGAGAGCTGAGAGTAATTATTTAGATCATACACATAATCACTTATTAGCAGCGTTATAATTTGTTTTTGATTAGCGTCAGATATTCAACTGACTGAGAAGGCATCTGTTTATCTAACTAGAATATTTCTCCTCCTCTTTCAGAGCATAACAGATAAATCGTTTCCTTTTTCGTCTGTAAAGTTAATCAAAGAAGCCGTGATTGTCAATCAAGCTCTTCAGTTTTATCAGAGTTTAATGGGCAGACAGATTATATAACTGCTGGAGAATGACAAGCCTGTCATTAAAATAAAAAGCAAACAAATCAACAGAATTAATTATACACTTTTCAGTTTTTTCCCAACCATTCATTTGAAGTGGCAGCCTGCCACATCAATGCAAACTCCTGCACCTCTAAAATAAACATAAAAAATCACAATTATAGAAATCATACAATACACACACTTGTTTATTTCAGCAGGATATGACATTCTTTTGTTTATATGTGCATTTTTTATTCTGTCTATTTAGAACCATATTTATCCCAGTCACTGCATTGGTTAGATCATGTTGTGTTTGTACAAGCCTTAAAAATTTGAAAAGATTATTTGCATTAACTGCGCTCAGACACAGCCTAGGGAAAAGCTCTTCCCTCCCATTAAGATGCTGTGTATCGACTTGGAAGTGGAAAGTGGCAGCAGCCATCATTATGAACTTAGAAAGGAGAAATCAGATATTTGTCTCTGCTAATAAAAGTGTGTCAAGTAAGTTTTTCTCTCCAGTAGCATAGGATGATTAATTGAGTTTCAACTAGAAAGCATTTCCAACAATGTCAGGGCAAATAATATTCAAAACTGTAAACTGCCCTATCTCGCACTGTTAAGAAATCCTTTAAAAATTTGGATCTGCATCTGGATTCGAAGCACCAGAATGTAATCACTTCTTTCTTGTGCCGTGGCCAACATCCCCATAATCAAAATCGATTCATAACTTTTTGATTTATCCTGTTCACAATCTTACAAACAAAACTGGTAAAACCAAAACCCCCTTGGCGGAGGTAATTATGATTTTTATCTCCCAAGATCATAACATCAGGATAATCATCATGAAACGATTAAATGTGCCATGCTGTGCTCATTATGTCATGTGTCCTCTCTCTGTGCTGCTCATCTCCTGTGTAGAGTTGAGTCTGAACACGTTGAATTAAAAATCATATTTTGAATAAACAGTGGATAAACAGTTTAACACTCATGGACAAAAGGTGACTGTAGTTCAATCAGGAGAACGTAAACAAGTGTGTGTGTTTCTGGGAGTTTCAGGCTCTGTTTGCCAGAACTCATTTAATGCAGATACACTACCTGTCTGCCGATAAGGGAATTGTTAAAAAGAACATATCGATAAGCAGAATCAATATTTTGGTATCAATAAAATCATATAAATTTCCATCCCTAAACATAATTAATTCAAATAATGGTCCTTCAGATCTTGCTAGAATGTAAATAAATGCATGAAGTACTTGTCCTGTATTGTCAAAATTAAATGAACAGCTGGATTTGGGAAAATTTCATGCCAGTTCATCGAGAAAGATACACTAGCTTTTGATGCAAAATGTTTGCAGCACAGGCATGAGGTTGGTGTGCATACACACAAAGGATCATGATGAATATGAAGTACCTAAAATATGTTAAAGTCTAATTTTTTCACCATATAAACTAACAAAACAGAGCGGAAACATCTTAGCCTAATATTCTTAGGCTTCAATAGACTGGAGGATTGAAGGACAGATTTTTGACCTGATTACCCCTCTTAAGAACCACTCAGATGCGACCTGGCATGGCTTGTTACAGTGATTATATATACAAATAATCTTCAAGAGTTCTGGCGTCAATACAGAATGAGCAGACCGCAAAGCACCACCAACCAAATGCTCTGTATTTTAACAGCTCACAATCAAAATCTGATTTACTGTCTGACTACATTTTGAAAAAGTGAAAAAACACAGACTAGTTCTATTCTTGGGAAAACAGAAGTACAGAGACTGAAATTTATCATTTTTGTGTTAAAACATAAAACAATAATTCAATCGGTGTCTGTGTTTTTTCCTTGTTCAGTGTGGTGTATGGTCAAATGGTCCGGCTGAGTTGTCTAGTGTGTGCATTTTGAATCCTTTTTCTTCGTTTTATCTTATCTTATTAGACCTCCTGTGTTTCCAGAATTTGTTTGGATTTCAAAACTGTTCAGTTTGTTGTCCACACAGCTATAAAGACCAAAAAAGATTTGTTTGAAGTCACGATTTCACTTAAATTTACATGAAGAAACTTCAGTGACTTGTTTGTCAGAAGCTGGTGCCATATGCAGAAGGGGTACCCATTTATCTCCGCCCCTCCCTCTTGAACTCCTACGTCAGAGCACCACTCCTACACCTGAGAGCTGGTAATGCACCATTCACATAAAAACGAACCCTCCTCTTCCCCCATTAGTCTTGTGACTCATCCCATTCACACTGTGTTGGAGCAGGTTTAAAGTGTTCTCCACAGTTCCCCGTCACCAACGCTGTGAAAGAGGCTGAAGGTTGGAGACCCAGTGAAAGAGAGGGATATAGAGGACACAAGTTGGCCGCTCTACTTTCACAGGACATAAAAGTGGGACAATCTGTTCCTTGGATGATCTCCAATTCTACTTTCTGGGGACTGATAGACTGAAAATATATCTATACACACGCTCTGTCCTACATAGGGACTGTGTGAGTGAGAAACAGGGATAAATAGAGGGACCGACAAAAAGAGAAAATGTATGTAGTTCTTGAACCAGAGGTCGTTTTTCAGACTGTTGGAATTCATTTGGGACTTTCCGAAGGAGAAATACTCTGCAGCTCACACACTGTTACTGTAAGCTACACAAAACTGGAAGCTCTGCCTGGTGTTCTGTGCCTCTACAAATGTCTTTCTCTTATAGCATTCACAAGCAAGGGATACCCAGGTCAGAAAAAAGTATTCTTAAATTGATCTAAATTTCACTTTACCGATGAAGTTTCTATGTGCTGAACTTTGTACAACAGCTATTAGTATATTAAGTGTACCTAAAGGCATGCTCCAGTTCAGCTTGCAACACATTTAAATAAACTAAACTGTGTTAATGAGGTGTATTTAGTATACTTCAAATAACTTTTAAAATCCACTTTAAATACATATTTGCAGTGCCCACTGAAAACTTATTTAGTGCAACAGAAGAGTGTGTATTGTAACTGAGAACAGTTTATGAGTTACACTATTACACTATGTACATCAAATGAATGCCAAGGCACTTCTGACATTTTTAGCCAAGTCATCAGCAAAAATGTTGAAAATTGTCATCTCGCAATGTTAACAAATCATTAAAAAAAAATCAGCATCCAAATCCTGTCCACTGCCAAAATCTAATAATTTTTTCCTTGTGTCAAGACCAATATGCTCTGAAAATGTCATCAAAATCATTTAAGAAATTATTGTGTTATGGGGAGGTGCAGGAATGAGTCCAAACACGAGAAGTGAGTTAACATTTGGCACTTCTAGTTTCCAACCCCCAAGTGAGATAGAATACACATTTTTGTGTAATTGTCTGAAATAAGGTCTGTGGTGAACTAACATACATGAGATTTTAAGGAATAACAGGCATCTGATGTAGCTTGCTTTTGAAATTTAAAGGCATGTTGTGTGTTTAAAGTGGTGGTTGATAACTAACTGCTAACAAGGACTACAAAAATGGCTGGGAAATAGTTCAAGCATTTATGATTGCTTTTTTAATAATCAATTATTCATACACTATTGCCACAGCCATGAGAACCAACTTGATCTGGTTACTCAATTATGAGGAAACTCTCAAACCAGAGCTTATAATAAGATGTTATACATTGTAAATATTGTATTGTTTCTAAGTCAAACTGCATGTTGTAGTTCCAAAGTAGCTTAGTGATAGCTTTTCACCCTTGTTGATTAGTTTAAGCTTTACACATTGTGACAAGTAGGTTCGTATGATAAGATTGGAGGTGGAAATCATTAAGATTTTTTTGACATTTGTTTTGGTGCTCTTTGCAAAAAAACACAATTCTGCTGCTTACCAGAGATCTTGGACACAATTCATCAAACCACAACCTTTCATACCATCCAGTCTCCTTTTCTTCAATAGCGTTACTTCTGCCCTTCTTTCCCTCCATGTTAGCACTACTAAGACGGCTGTTGTAATTTAGCAGGAGGCGGGGCGGGCTGTTTTGTTTTTGGAAATTTTGCTCTTGTGGAGCAAAAGAAAAGGCGGGAAAGGCTAAACACCCAGTCAAGAGAATCACCCAAAATATTTCAGCGCATTAATGACTAAATTGATATAAACTGTCTATGTAAACTTCAATGTTGTTTAAAAATACATTGATAATTTTTGAATACTTGATTTATCACCCAGCCTTTACCTGTAACTCTTTAAATTATGCAGAGAAGGTGTCCACATGTGCAGCACTATCAAGCTCTAGCTTCTGTACTGACTATTTCTGTTCAGATGCAGAGCTGATCTCAATCAGACTAATGTTCGGCTAGTGCTATGTGCGTCCTGACCTTTAACTAAGTGATGAACATAAGGCTCCATTACCTTACCTGTTGACCTATGACCTAAAAAATGTCAGAAGTTCATCTTTGAGTCAGAGTGGAAATTTGAGCAAAGTATGAGGAAAATACTTTTTTATTAATGTGACATTGCATTCACATGCAAGGGATGAACATTGAGCTCTATGACCTTGACCTCTGACATAACCTTCAAACCCTGTTTAGCAGATCTGTGAGTTAGAGTGAAATTTGTGTGAAGTTTGAAGTAAGTATCTCAAGCCATTCTTGAGATATTGCATTTAAACACAAGGGGTGAACATTAGGCTTCACAATCATGCCTTTGACCTATAATTCCCAAAGCCTAATCAGGTCCTCTGTTAAAAAAAAGACATTTGTTCAAAGTTTGACAGAAACCCCTCAAGGTATTTTAATTATACTGAACCCAAAATAAGGGATAAAGATGGGGAGTCATGACCTCAACCTTTGACCTTGAAAATCTGACCAGTTCATCCTTAAACTGGAGTGGGCATTTGGGAAAAGTTTGAAGAAAATCCTTCAAAGCGTACTTGAGATATGGTCTTTATAAGAATGACACATATGGATGGAAAGCTGTATGGACTAACCCCCCCAAAAAGATCATGCCTCAGTTCTGCAGCAGGATCAGACTAAAGTTAAATTGGCACAACACTTTAAAAGAAGCCCACAGGTACAACATCATATTTAATTGTGTTTAACCTGCATCATGGGAAATCTCGTTTGACAAATGTCCCATGCATAATGTTTGTATAAAGACCCATGGGTGAAGGCTACCAAAGAAGCCACAGAGTCATTATTGCAACTTTGCCTCACCTTGCAAAATGTAAGCTGCACATCAAGTTTCTTGGAATAGACAAGGATTATACTAAAACATGACAGACCAGTGGCCTCTCTTTTCAAGCTCCTTCCCAGGTGCTCAAGGACGGTATCCCTTTCTGTCTTCGTTATAATGATTAATCAGTGCCTAATCCTTCATCTTACTTTCACTTCATTTCCTTTACCGGTTGTGGACCTAGATCTATCAAAATCTCAGTGTGAGTCTCTTCTCTGCTTCTAATTATGAGAATCATGTGAAGTAAGGCTGCTGGATTGGCTCCTCATAGCCAGACCAACTCACTGACTTCTGAACCCCTCAGATGTCCTTCTTTTCTGCCCTAACATGCATGGCTGCTGAATTTTTCTTCCTGGATTTGAGTTGGAGGCCTTTAAGATCAGGAAAATTCAGCTGACTGGCATTATGTTTTATGTGTTGTTTAGGATTGATGAAATAATAACAAAAATGATAACAAAAAAAAATAAGAATCAGTCTGGTTTGATTCACAAAAACATTGTGTAAATAAGTTTCAATGTAAAAGGAGTTTCAGGGTTTTGGAGATGCTTGCATATATAGCCATCTTGTTAATCAGGTATTTAAAGAGCAGATATGACTGCAGCTTGACTAAAGAAACTCCTGAACCCTGTATCCTAAAACATGTTCAGCATTTCCAGTCAATGGAAAACAACACAATATTACATTCCCTGTTGACCTTCACTGTGGGAGTACACCATTTTCTTTTTCCCCAGGACAGGTCCACACATATTTATATCAAGGGTGAGGTGCCAATATCGTTTTATGTGCCTTCTATAGACATAGCAACTGTTGGGATGCCCATCCACCGAATTTTGCTTATGCTGTTGGTTTGACAAAACATAGATTAACATGGCCATTTGCTTCTTTATGAATGCAGCAACTACTGCAGTTCGAACAGCTAAAGCAGGATGTACTTTTTTTTGGCACCTTTGATAATAAGATAGAGGAGACTAAGACTGAATGATTTATCGTTTTCGGATCGAAATCGCAATTTCAGACAACGCAATCATGTGATCGCCAAAGCTGCAATTTCTTGCAGTGCTCCGGATTGATCCAGGATCTGTTATGTCAACTATTTTACACATACTATTTTACAAATTTGCAGGCAATTTGCATTAATGGAAGTGCTGGTAAGCAGGTCAACAACACAAAGCCTCTGTTTAGGAGGAGAAGTTGGAGTATCCCTTAAATATTGAAAACAGATTATTTATCATCAATAATAGATGATGAATAATGTGTTATTTGCTTTTGATCATTTATTTCCTTGCTGTTGTCTATACTATAAACATAGTGAATATTGCACTGTAGCTTGATTTAAAGAAAATCGTGAGTCGAATTGAAATCGCAATATCGGCCACAAAAGTCGCAATTAGATCATTTCCTTAAATTGTTCAGCACTAGAGGAGACCTACATAAAAGCTCATGCACACACCAAAGCAATAGTCACGGTTGTCTCAGGACCACCATACAAACTTTTTAAACAAAAAAAGAATTGATCCTAAGTGTAAAAAATAAGCTCTATTAATGCCATTTGAATTAAGTGCTCTACAATACTTACTGCTTTTCAGCAGGTTTTTATTGGGCTGATTGTTGTTAGATTAGAATCTTGAAGATGAGACTTCTATCTACAAGAGCTCAAAAGTTTATTATTACCATATCAGAATCCGGAAGATGTTTGGGGGATAAAACGCTGTGACTCCACTGTCTGCCTCCAGTCCTCTCTGGACTGGAGGCATGTTGTTAGGTATGAGCCAGGCCACTATGCACCACCTAACACATGTGACATCTCACTATACAGTTGGTTATAGACTGATTTGTCACCAGAGCTGCACAGCCAGGAGTTAAATTCCCCTCTCTCACGTCTATTTCTTTAACACATTTCACATTTCCAATCCGGGCTACGAAGCCAACAACTTAACCAATCAGAAGTAGAGTAGGACAAAAGGGCAAAAATAGCACCCTGTATTGACTCGTAACTGGACACAACGTCTAAGTCAAATAAGGTACTATTTTGTATTCTAAAGGACAAATCGTGACCCTACTTGGCAGCTGAAATAGTTCTGATACATACAGAAAAGGCTGTGCCTATTTTAAAAGGAATCAAAAATTACGCTACTTATATAAGAAGCCCTAATCATAATAAACCTAGGTCTCTATTTGATGCCTGGACTATTGGTAGTGCGCAGAAATAAGTTCAAAAGATACTGCGTTAAAATCAAGTTTTCAGACTCTGTGGAGGCAGAAGGCAGCTCAGTTCAGAAATAACACTTCTCCCTCCAGTACGCCTCTTTCCTTCCCAAGAGACAAAAGTCCACCCTACTTGAAAAGCTGATGGCCAGCGCAGGGACAGCAGAGACAAACAGTTGGAAAAAAGGAAGCTGACAGTGTCTGAGTTATTGTTCTTGGCAGGGCGTAGGAGCTGAGTGACATGACGTGGAGGGCTGGGACGAAACGAGTGGAGACATCCATGATGTTTGAGGAGAGCATTTGAGGAGAAGTGGTTGGATGTGCCACAGTTAGATCACGAAATGTATGGCAACTCTTACCACGCAGAACTCAGACTCTCCTTCCATCTTGTTTTCATCTCCACTTTATGTTGATTTTTGCTTTTTTTCCCTCCTATCCCTGCTGTGCTCTCACCCCCTCTTTCTTCTCCAATTCTGATTACTCTGCTTTATGCAAACTACAACTCTCTCCATCCTTCTCTCTTGTGTATCCCCTTTTTGCTTTACATTCCAATTATAAAGCTTCTGTCTACTCTCAGCCTGCCCTTTCAGCTCCTATCTGGCCTTGTGCAGACTCAATGTTGTTCAATATTTGATGAGACTTTGTTCATAAATCAGCCTCCTCTGTTCTCTCCTGGTGTACTTGAATGATAGCGTTAATCTCCCAAACACACTGTTAACACACTTGTCTATGTCAGCTCCTGATAAGTGAGGTTTAAGCCAAAATAAGACACTTTATTTAAAAATATAAATGGATCACACTAACTACTCTGGACATAAATGGGTCAAGTAGTGGGATTGTCTGTAAAAACGCTGGTCGAATGACTGCTGAATGTAGGTCTCTTTCTCTCTAAAAAATGTATAGCCACTGTTACTGGTAGTGAACTTGTATGTACACTTTGAAGCTGTTGTAATAGTAGTAGCCCACCAGTAGCCATATATTTTTATTGTTATTTTATTTATTTTTATTGATATTTTTGTTTAGGTCTATCTTTTTTCTATATATATATCTTTTTAATCTGTATTACTGAACTGCTACTGAATCCCAATTTCCCTGAGGAAGTATTTCCAAAGGGATTAATAAAGTATTATCTAGTCTAATCTAATCTAATCTAATGGCCAGCCTTGTGTATGACCCTTTTTGACACCAGGAACCTGAAATTTATAGAGCAGTGATAATCAACTGGCAGCTCCAGGGTCCAAATCACGCCCTCTATAACTTCCCGTTTAGATGATATGGCCTAGAATTTGTGATTGTTTTGTTGGTAAATCCCCACAAAAATGAATACCTGGCACTGAAACAGTTTTGTCAGGAAAGGCTATGTTTGATCAATTAAAAAAAAAAAGCATGGTAGAGTTTTAACTTGCACTTGTAGATCTAGAGAACTGTGTTATTGAAAATGGTTGTCCATAGTGCTTCTGCTCATGTGGTGATATCCTTTATAGAGTGATGATATTTTTTTATTCAGCGTGGCCTGAAGGATCAAAGTTCATGGGCATGCAGTGTTGTTTTTTGCCTCTTACGTGCAAAGACCTCTCTGGATTCCCTAAATCTATTGATGATATTATGGACTGTAGATGGTGAAATCCCTAAATTCCTTGGAATTATGCATTGAAAAAGATGTCTCTGAACTAATCAACTTTTTGTGCATGCAGTTTTTCACAAAGTGGGGAAACTTACCCATGCTTTACTTTTGAATGACTGAGCCTTTGGGCATGTTCCTTTTATTTCCAGTCATGACAGTCACCTGTTTACAATGAACCTGTCCACCTGTGGAAAGTTTGGAGGTGTTTTTTGAGAATTTCTCAACTTTCCCAGTCTATTGTTGCCCCTGTCCCAACTTTTTGGACTGTGCCAGTTTGATCACTAAATATCTTATTCAAATGAATTTCTTTTAAAAACAATTTGCCATTAATATTATTCTGTTTTTATTTATGTTTTACACAATGTCCCAATTTGATGGAATTGGGGTTTGTATTTTTTATTGCTCTTCAATATGCTCTTTGCCACTTTCCAGTGTTCAGGGTTTAAGGCTGTGGTGCAGACAAAAATGAGCTGCTGGAACCATTTAGTTCCTTGAAGAGCAGTCCCCAGAATTAGAAGTTCCTGAATCTTTTGGTCAAAATGCTTTCATATTGTTAGATACCACTGCAGCCTTAGTCCCAGAAACAAGAAAATGCACTGATCAATTGTCATATTTTTTTTTTCTTCCTATGGTTTTACTTTTTTCCAAGAATCCACTTCTTTCCCGTTCCTGTTCTCCTTGGCTCTTTTGCTCTGACAGACTTTGTTTATGTCAAAGCAGCCTACCCTGCCAGTCCCAAAGTATCTTAGGAAATCAACCACAGTCACTCCTTGTCATTGTTTCACCCAGACAGGCTCACATACTTTCTTTTATTCACTGAGGTGTAAAAGATCAGGCGTAGATTTTTGTTATTATTTAATTAAGTAATTTATTTTTAATTAGTTATATCAGTTCAATTAATTGCTGTTTACAGCAGTGTTAGGGCACAACTTACAGGCCTGGCATATTTACCACAGCATTTCAGTATTGTCATGCAGACAGACAAATTTCTTGAAATGATGCTGTCTTTACAAAGAATGTTTTAGAAGCAAAAACATTTTTGTCAACTTGTGGACAGGGCCTTATACCAAGCTCAGATTAGACAAGAAAGGCACAATTAACTTGCTAAACAATAACAATAAAAACAATATCATACAGCTAGGTAATTGGATTATTGTTGGTTCAAGTAACTGTTTACTTGAGATATATATATATATATATATATATATATATATATATATATATATATATATATATATATATATATATAT
Source organism: Cetoscarus ocellatus (assembly GCA_037902135.1). NCBI lineage: Eukaryota > Metazoa > Chordata > Actinopteri > Labriformes > Labridae > Cetoscarus > Cetoscarus ocellatus. The sequence continues at coordinate 2,053,777 of JBAMNC010000904.1, read as the reverse complement.
ATATATATATATATATATATATATATATATATATATATATATATATATATATATATATATATATTTTTATTTTTATTTTTTTTTTTTTTTTTTTTTTTTTTAATAATTTAACACATACCTTTGTCCCTGGTCAATGACTGTCTAAAGTGTCAAGTAGTGGAAATATTTTAAATCAGAAAATAGAGACAACATTATATTTAGGATGTTTCAGGTTATACTTGAGTATAATTCCTTGACCAAAGAAACAAAAAAGCAAATTTAGAGCAGGCATTTGGATATTTCCCTGCAGGGGGGGACTGAATGTTTGTGATGCCCACGGCCAGCATTAGCCACACTCCACTTTACAAAACAAATTACCTTTCCCTGCTAACACTATGCACTGTTTTGACACAGTGCTGTTTTTTACTGTTTTCTGGTTGATGCTTTGTATTGGACTAACTGGCTTAACACATTTAAAATAAGCATTTTGCCAGATTTGAAACTATTTACTAATCTACATTCTGAAACTCTTCATAACCTCACTGTGTATTTCACAGAGAATCATTGATATGATAGTCTGATTCTCATTAATGTTAAATTGAGCCAGATTGCCGGACTAGCAGCCATATTTCCCTTCACCATCATCATGGCAATGGTCCAGATCTGATGGTAAAACCCCCTCTAGCCACATTTCACCACAGAATAACCAGGACAGAACATATGGAGATGCCATTGTGCCAAATCTAAAGCACAGAGAAGCAAAGAAACATTATTACAGCAAAATCTGCCCTGTAGATAACCCCAAGACTGATTCAAATAGCTGAAGGCGATGAAAGTTGGACTTTTCAAAAACCCTTTTCATGTAACCTGAAGTGGAGTTGTAGCAGAAAATATTCATGTATCGAAAACACCAACAGTCATCATGTTTTCTTGTTAAATCCTCAAGCTCAAAGAGCAAGGTCTTTCTCGCTGAGAAGAAAATCAATCGCACATAGAGCAATTTGTTCATACAAACAGCACAATGTCTATCCACACCAGCTCTTAACTTTTAATGAATGTCTGTAACCACAGATTTTCTCTCCATAAACTGGATCTGACATGTTCTCAACAACTCCACGCTAAGTGAATCCCACTGTCCAAGGTCAGTTACCTTGATTTGTCCGCAATGAAAACACTTAGAGATGTTTAGATGAAGCAGCTTGTGGTTTTGAGTAGCAGACAGGTTTTCAAAGCTACTTTTAGTACATGTTGGTTTTAGAGGTAACTAAGCCCTGTCATAATCAGATACTGTGGTTGGTGTGCTGCCCAGTGCCATCAGCAGCACAGGACTTAAGGCACATCTCTGGAGGGTTTATCTTGATCATGGGAAAAAGTTTCACATAAATGCACCTCATCGACCTGTCAGGGATATTTGAACAGAGATAGTGAAGAGTTCAAATACACCCTCCTTAAATACACAATACAAAACGACATACTTAAAGAAGTAAAACTACCAAATGGCGGTTTTATGCCTCAGGGAGTTTCTGGACTGATTTTCCTCACTGTCTCTTTTTCCAGTCAGATGTGATATCAACCATATGTTACATCCTAAAGACAGGGATGTTGTTAACTTTGCAATTTATGTATTTGACTTGGCAAAGCTTCAAACTGAAATGATTGAACTCGGTCTACAGAAGCACTCACCAATCAATGACCTCTGAGGAGAGAGAGATGAGAGCTTCGAATACCTGCAAACAATGGCTGCTAGCGAAGAGATTAGCATGGATTCTGTCAGCTATAGTGGCTGTTTTAATTAAGATAGGCAGGCATTTCTTCATTTTCTACAAATTAAGGAACAAAACTGAAAGTGTTTCTCCATGGAGATGATTTTTAACACACAAAAATTTTGGCAAGAGTTTTATAATGATTTACAAGTTGTGCTCAACTCCACTGCAGCAGCGCATTACTACATCATCTGATTCACCCATAACTAATTTGACTGACAGAACAAGCATCAAATCAGTCTTTGTTTTTTTCTTAAGGGCTCTGCCGTCCTTGACACTGTCAATGGACTGTTTTCTGGAAGGACCACTAAAAATACAATCTGAAAGATGGAATAGTCTCTATGTTCTTAAGTTCCACATTGCTCACCTCATAGTCCCACCTCGAAGCAACAGCTTCATCCTTACTTTGATTTTTTCAGGTTTGTTCACATTTTTGACTAGTGCATGTGCAGAACATGTTTTGCTCTTGTTTTTTAACACTGCTGACTTGAGTTAAATCAAAAAGGACAAACTAGATCAGACATGCTTTCTGACGGGAGGTCCTGTGATGTCCCTGATGTAGCTTTGATTATCCTTTATGACATGCTACACAGGATAAAACAGCCCATACAAAACCTGATGACTATTGAATCCGGCTATAATTACCCTTATAACCTGTAGTCTGGTCTCTGCACAAAATTTGGTATTGAAAATAGGTTCTGACAGCTTCCATAGCCATGTGCCCGAATAGGCTTGTCACCATAACCATTCAAACTTTAATACCTTTGTATGATTTTCATAACCTTGCATAGCAGCTGATTTTGTCAGATTACACACCTGTCATCAGGCAGATCCATCTTTCAAAGCTTCAAGTTTGTACAAGGGGTTTTGGCTCATTAGTGTCCTTTATGGACCAAAAGGCAGTAGATACGAGTGTGAGTTGGTTGAATTGAAATCAAAGTTACTAAAAGCCTATGACTGGCTCATTATGTATGTGACAGACAGACAAAACATTTGTTCATCCAGTCTTAAGTTTTTTCTTAAATTTTTTGTCCTGCCCAATAACTTTCTATGGGCTATTGTTCAGATGACTGGAAATGTATCCCATGGACATGTGAAACAGTCAGTCTGGTTTGTCAGGTTATGATTTCCATAACTATTTAACAATACAGATACCTGCTTTGATTCCATGAAAATAAATACAGAAGTCCCTGCCAGCCATGATTGGGTAACATCCATTAATTGTCACAATTTGTATGCTTTGTTCTTGTGGCAGGAGCCTACACCAGCTGTCATTGGGTGAGAGGCAGGGTGCACCTTTCACTGGTCCCCAGTCAACCACTAGGCATATTGGACAGATTTTCTTTTTTGATCACACAAAAATGGCAGAGAAAAATGCAACTTCTTCCCCTATATACCTGTAGTTGTGTTTTTCTAGCATTGCTTCTGGACTTTTACATTCAGTCAATCATTAAAAAAACAACAATTTTGGCATTGTAAAACAGAAGTATTGAAAAGTGTCATGCCACTGAATTTTTTTTTTAAACTGTAGGCCTTCATAATGTTTCTCAATGAGCTACTTTCCTGTAAGATTTTTCACTTTAGCTGTTAGCCCTGGGCTCTGCCTCAGACATACGTAGGTCACCTCCATTACCATAAAGCAGCAATGATCTTGACCTTATGTGAAGCTAAATTGCATTTCAAACTCACTCTCTCCTCTGCACAAAACCTGTGGTGCAAACTCACAGGGTTTATATATAGCCTGTCTTCCATCAGCCTGCTATTCCCCCATGCATTCCCAGTAGCTAAATGGGAAATGTAGACCAGCTGTGTGCTCATTCACACGTGTGGACCTGTTGGCATTGCTGGTTTTCTGTCACTGCACGTGTCTTTTAACACACTTCAAATTTTACTCTAAAATAAGACTTTTATGACTTAAGTTTACTCCCTTTTCTGCCTTTTTTTCCACAGCATATTTCTAAGGATGGGGCCAGACTCATGGGATAGCCATGTTTTGTCTCCATGACAGCTATGTCACTCAGCCCTCTCTGCAGTGACACCTGCACAAAAAAGGATGCTGGGAAATAATGAGCACTTTTATCCTGGTCAGGATGACAAAGATGGGGAAGATGAGGAGGAGGAAGAGGAGCTTGGAGTCGATGGCAGACATCAAGCAGGCGGACGTGATGCGGAGAATGGAGCGTTAGAGGGTCTAGAAGAGACTGAGATGACGGGTGGCCGACCAACCTGGGAAGGGAAAGGCGGTGAGGTGGTGAAACCGGCAGCCATTGTGGTCGGGAGACAGAGAGCAGAGCGCCCCATGAGGCCGGGCAACCTGGCCAACCGGGTTGTTGCTTACATGCCAAACCAAGCCCTGCTACATCACCAAGTAGCCAATAAGCAGCAGAATAATCTCATCGCAGCCAATCAGCAGTCTCATCACCCAGGCCTGAACGCACTGCAGAAGAGACGAGCCCTAATGGAGCGCAGCATGACCACCATGGCCCCGCTGGAGGACTCTTTCCTGACCATGATGGTGTTTCGCATCGGAATCCCGGACATCAAACAAACAGTAGGTACACGAGTTATCAAACATGCAACAATCACTCTGCAGCCACACAATAAAGACGGACAACACACATCAACTCCTGGTTCTTGTTGACCCCATCATCAGGGTTTACTTATATTTAATATCTTAGTGCAATGCTTTTTAGTTTTGGTCACTCTTTGCTCATTTAGGCCCTCTTAGTTTAGTTTTTATCAATGAAAAAAAGAAATGCTCAGTTTTAGTTAACAAAAAGTCCTCTCATCTTAGTCATAACTTTTGAAAAAACATTTTCTTTCTTCTACTTACTTAATAAACTGTAAATGTATTAAACCAAATTTAACCTTTCAATGCCTGAAAACACAAATAATAGCCAGAAAATTCTAATATTTTGGAGCTGAAATATTTATTTCACCTTCTACTGAAATCCTAAAAAATCAAATTTCCATAAAATTGTAAATATTTTTTGTATCTCATTTGATACATTGGGTGTTTTTGGCAACTGATAATCCATTTGAGGATGTTTTTATCATTTATCTGATTGTATTCAGATGTGTTTTTAGTATTTTTTTGATCATATTGATTAGATAGAGGTATCATAAAAGTACGTATCAAACATGATACAACAGGCGTTAAAGGGTTAAATGAATGCTACTGCACTATTCCAAATAAACTGATGAAAATACTGACACGTCTTTAACAATAAATTTATGCTTTAAGTGGTGTATTTTATTGGTATATAGCTTTTCACATGATGCCACATACTTAAGGAATGCTCTCCTGGTAGACAAGAAAAGCTTTCCTCTGCTTTCCATCATGGAACTGTTTACGGTCTTGGTTGAAAACCATGGCTTTGACCAGGTCGTGAACCTGAGTTATGGCAAAATAGGGGCTCTTTAAGTTAATCTACCACCAATGCCCAACTTCAGGCTATTTTTAGGGGAGTTGTTGATGAATCTTTGTTGGCATTTTTCAACAGTCTGTATTGGTTTAGCTGTTAGGATTGTGAGCACTGCAGTCACATCAATTATGTGTAATGGTCTAGCACTGTAGTTTCCAAACTTTTTTTGGAAACACCTGAGAACCAAGCTAAAATCTAAGAGCACACTTTTTTGTCATATCCACAGAAGATTGCTTTAACATAGGTTTCAAAATCTTATTAGTCTTATAATTTTGACCGTAGTTGCAGAGGCAGTTTGCCACTTGAAAAAAATGGCCCTGATTTGCTGTTTTTAATTGAGAAAGTTGTTCAAAGTAATACAATTCAGTGCACAAAGTTATCAATCTCCCTTGTGTCAGTTGGTCCAGAGCAGATTGTAAGCTGCATAACTGATTATATCACCTTCCTCTGAAAGGTAGATGTTACTAATATTTAAACATATTTACTATAAATGAGAGCTCTTTGTTTCATGAAACATTTTTGCATTTGGTGAATTGTTTCTGCCGTCTAGTTTTTTTGTTGTTCTGAAATATATTTACAGTTGACCTTGAGGGCTGTTGTACTTTCTCCTGCATTGATCTTACTCTTTCTTACAGAACTTTCCTGAAAGAAGCTAAAAATGCAAACATGTATCTTTTCTAAATCCAGCTGCTTGCATTTCTAAATTAAAGGAATATTTCAGCAGCACTGTTTCAAATTAATCCCCATGAAAAACCCAAGGGTGCTTGACGTATGCATTTTTTACATTAGTTTACCAACAGTGCGCACAACTGTGTAAGCACATCTCTTATATCAAAGCCTGTTAAGTGCAGCAGCCCCAAAAGCCCAAAGATAAGTCCCAAAAGGAAGCATGAATAAATGCAGAGCTTGACTTGTGTTTAACATCCTGTGAGGGGCAGAAAAATTCAGTCAACAACACTGTGTTAGCATCTGAGCCGGGTCAGCTTTGCTTATAATTAGTTCCCCAAACTGAAGGGAGTATCAATTCACACCTACTCTAGCATACCTCTGTGCAGTGGCTGTAGGTGAGAATTAACCAGCCTGCACATACAATATCCAGGTAAGAGCTGGGGTCCACACTGTCACCCCTCCCCCATCTTCCCTCCTCCATCTCCAACTCCCTACACATACCAATTGTTCTACATGTCAGCTAATCTGCCCTCGATATAACAGTAATTGCTAATTATCTAATAGGTTTTTAATGAGTTCGGGGAGAGCTAGAGCTGGGGAAGTGAGTGACGCTGGAATGGAAGGGATATGCTGAAGGCATCTGTGCTGCAGTTCGGTTGAGGCCACAGGCTTCATGCCGGCTCTGTGCACATCCAACAAATATCTCACATCCCATAACCTCTTAGCTACAATAATGTTAAAGAGAGACCAGTGAATAATAAGAGACGGGGACAAAATGAGTGCTAATACAAGAGAGGTGGGAATGAATGTAGAAGAGAAAGAACAGAGGCACATTACACAATCAAACTTGGTGTGCTTCTCGAAAACAAAGAGGAAATTTAACAATATAGAATAGACTCAGCCACACAAACACAGGCCCTGTCCCATAATCTAATTACTGCCCTAAGGTTTTTCTGAAAATGCACTTCAATGTGTTAAGTGCATAAGGGGACACATCTCTTCAAAGCGGAATTGGTACAGTTTTGTAAACATCACGTATTGCATAATTTCAGTGCTGAGGAGACAATCTTCAAGAAAGAAACAAAGAAGAGGCAATTCTAATGCGTAATTGTCAAACTTCTTTCCCCACTGCTTAAGGATCAGCCTTGTGATTTTGGTAACTTCAAACTTTCTGAAAGAAACATAAATGTTCATTAGATACATTTATAATTATATCTAACATTAAAATTATAGACTTGTCTGCCCCCTGTTATGGTCATAAACCATTAATATATCCTCATATCCCTGAACAGAAATATTTCTGTTCCTCATGAGTAGCCCCTCATCCAGCCCCAAACTTTATTGAACTGAACATCACGTCTGTCCCTGAGTGGAGATGACAACATAAGAAAATGTTATCATGATCAAATCATTCAGTCATGATACATGACTTTATTTTCCCCCATAACTTAAATAAACTCTGTATGTATATGACAAAGAGCCCATACTCTGCTTTTTAGTGATTTATATTGTTTAGTTCATTTAACATGTCCCCTCTGTTTGATAAAGCTCTTCTATGAAAAAGAAAAACCGTCTACAGCATCAGGCCTCCCCCCTTCACAGTACCCATAGCTGCTTGAAACAGCATGTTGCCCTGCCCCCCTGGGTAGACCTACCAGTGTGACATCCTACCATTGTGTCATTGGCAGTTTTAGCACATTCGCTCTAGGAAGCCATCCGAGTGCAGAACAGAAACTGTGGAATGAATGCAGCACGGTTCTGACCAATTATCACCGAGCAGACTGGTCAGCCAGTCGAAGCAGACTGGGCCCACATAGGGTGAGGGGCTTTGGAGTTGCAAGAGGTCCAACAGGGTATCTTGGCCAGGCAGAGAATACAGTTGGATCAGGGGTACTCTGTATGTGAAATCCAGAGGGCTTTTTGAACATTAGTGGTATTAGAGATACTTTAACAGTCATCAAACATGAATATATGAACCAGCCTTGAGGCAAAATTATGAGCTCTTGAATGAAATTACTTACGATTAAACTTTCCATTTACATTCAAATAGAAATTTCTCCCTCATCACGTCACTTTTTTTTCCGCTTCATTTGGCTTCTCTGACAGTCGGATTTCCAAGGTATAGAAAATAAAACTGTAAATACAGCCTGGCAGTTTTCACTTCAGCAAGATATACGTGTATACTTCAAAGATGGTGGCTGTGTATCTATTCATGCTTGAGAAATGCATCGTGTAGTTGAAAAAGCCCATATTTTGCCCTGACGTAGGGTCATTTTTTAATTTTGATCAATGCTAGAGCATGTTTACAATGGCTAATGTAGAAACAAAAACCTCTAGTTTCCACATACTGAGTACTCCTGATCAAGCTGTACTCTGTCGGCACTCTATTAGAGGTCCTGCCCCTTCAAGGCCCCCGTTCCCCACCTTTGTTAAGTCCATTCAAATTGGTTGACTGGTCTGTTCGAGTGCAAATGGCATGTTGTCAATGACTCTGCATTTGCCCCACAGTGTCTTCTTTGCAAGTCCAGATGCAGCAGACCTTTTGTCTTGTGCAGGGAAACAGTTTGTCACACGGTGGAACATATAAAGCGCACTCTAAAGGGCATATAAAACTTGAACAGGCATACTAAAGGCCCTTTAAATTAAGTATCAAAAAATCTAGTTTAGTGCTGTCAGTGCAAGAACACTGTGATTAGACTACTGTTTGGCAAATTGTACAAGAATGTTATTGCACATAAAGGTGGTACTTACTCTTACATCTGTTGCTTTGTTCTGATTCATTAGAAAAATGCTACAAATTTTCAGTCATTTTCTGCATTATGGGAAAAAGTCTTGCAGGCTTTGTTACCCACAGAGCTGGGAGAGCACCCTTCACCCAGAAGAGGATCCATTTACAAGAAGCAGCATCTTTTAACACCTGTTACTCCTATGCCGATGTAAAGTAAGGATGCTTTTACTCCCTTAATATGTTTGTGGAGTTTGCTGAGACTCTCCTACTGCTAACTTACCAACCCTCCTTCCTCTCACCAAGAGAAAGAATTGCTTACAAACATGAAGCAGAGACTACTCACCCACACTGATGTAAAGGCCACTTTTACTCCTTCAGATAAAGTAAAGTCAGTGTTTCACTGAAGTTCTAGGGATGAGTGTAAATTGATTTGCATTCTGTAAAATCAATAATTTAATCCTTTTCTGCTTCCCTTCAGTATTAAAATCCACTGTTTTACCTGCAGTTAAGCTAATGTCACTAACCACAGAACTTCCTTATTTGCCCTTCAAAAATAAAAGTAGGTTTATTAAGACGGGAATAAAGTTGCCTTTGCTAAACCCGGTTTAAGTTACAGAATAAAACCGTAACAAAGACAGATTTCCTTATAAAATCACTTATCTTACTGGATAACCTTTGCTGGTTTACTTCCACTGAGAAATCAACTTTAGATGAACTGCTTAAAAGAATAATTCTGTCACATCAACAAGAGATCATTGGACATCCCGGAGTCATTTGAACAAGAACTTCAGCACACCCCTGAATGAACAGCAGAATCAAATAGTGTACTTGATAGAATAGGGACTCTGAAGCTGCCTCATATCTCTATGTCATTGTTTCAGATCACATTTATGTTTCATTGAAGTGTCAATTAAAAATAAATAAATAAATGAACAACATAAAAAACATTTATTTTATGTATCAATACACTGGTAAGAATGGCCGAACTTAATCAATATGCATCCAACCATAGAACAGAAATACTCCAAATGTGTGTATAAAAGCACTTAAATTTAAAATAAAGTTGGAGATAATCACAATAGACCTTATGTTCTTACAGGGGAGTCTCACTCTTCCACACTTTGAAAACCCCTGCCAAAGGTAATATAAAGTGCATTAACGTTTTGCAGTGTACTTGCATTGTTAAATATGGAAACTGGAGAAGATGTATGTATTCTCAAACACAATAAAAGCAGAAAAGTAAAGATTTTAAAGACTCTCCTGACTGTGTTAGAGTGATTCAAGGAAGATCTCTTGATTGACTAAAACAGAATGATGGAGAGAGCAGGATTACTATCATATACAGATAAGATAAGATAAGATTAGATAAGATATTCCTTTATTAGTCCCACAGGGGGAAATTCCAAGGTATACAGCAGCTGCAGGATACAAGAGAAATATAAGAAGGAAGCATTATACTGAAAATAAGGTAATTACAAATCAAATACATTAATGTAAAAATAGAAATAAAATTTTTTAAAAAGTATAAAAAGTATATACTATATAGTAAGTGGCATTATTTACAGTCCTTATGTACATGTTTGTTGTTTAACAGATGGTTTTGTACATGTTGATATTTTACAGGTTGAGATTTGAGATATTATAATATAAATATGGTGACTATGTAAATGTTTGGTATTTTGCAGTGAAACATTTTAGGTATCACATATAAATATGGTTTATTGCACACTGGAGAGGTTTTTGTTATAAAGTCTGACAGCTGCAGGAAGTAGACACTATATCAGACTTCTCTCTCAGGGATCAGCCAATCAATCTCTTTCTTTCACACACACATGCACACACATACATTACATGTACATACACTGCATTCTCTTGAGAACACACACACACACACACACACACGTTTTTCCTCATCCTGTGGTTTACCTCCCAGGGACCACCAAGCACATTGCTACAGCAACGGGTGCCTGCCTTCACTAATGAACCGGTTGCCATGCCAATAGAGTTGGCTACACTATCAGATAGTGCAACCTAGCGGGAAAGGGGATGGGGCGGGGGTGCAGAGAGGGGGTGTGAGAGTGTGCTGAGCTGTGCAGTTTTTACTCACACTTCTCTGAAATGGAACAATAGCATCGATGCATACATCTCATGCCCAGCTCCCGGCCAGCTCTTTCCTGCCTCCGGCTCCTCGCTTTAATAAAGGAAAGGACAGAAACGATGGTCTTTCAGTGGAAGTGCAAGAAAATGGAGTAATAGAGGGAATGGGCAGTGCACAAATCACCATGAAATCCTGTTAGGCATACTCATAAAACACCCAAGGTATTATTTCATTGTGACCCTCAAGGCTCTGGTGTATCACATCTAAATGTACAGTAAGAGGCAAAAGGAGCTTTTCTCTCCAGCTGGTTTGCTCTTTCTCCTCTGGATTGTGGTGCAAATCTGGCATTATGCATGCAGGGATCAAAGAGAAAATAACCAAAGAGAAATATTTATTTCACTGTAGCGTCTTCATTGGGAAAATAAAGCAGCGTGAAAATAAAAAACAGCTAGACTCCGGTATCCTGATAACACACACTGTGAGGACAGGATAAGTCATCTTACTTCCATGAATGTGCTGGATTAATTATTTAAAAGTTATACATTCATATTCAGCACACACTACATCATGACCCTTTATCTTTCACAAAGTGATCCCAGATCTCATCCTACATCATAAATCAATAATAATATAGTGTCATTGTCAGATATTCAAGCGAGCTGAGAGAGTCTGTATAAATGTCATCGAATGACTGAATGCAAACGTTTAAATCAACAGTATGTAAAATCCACATCCAGGGGCTTTAGCAAAGAAACAGCAAACGATCCAAAGTGAAAATTTCTATGCACAAGACAAAAAGTCTGTGGGATATAGACTTTTCCCTCTTCCCTGCTTTACAGTGCCAGTAGCTGCCTGAAACTGTTACCACCCCCATCACCCCCCAAGTAGACCGACCAGAGTGGCACCCTATTGTTGTCGTCAGTTAAAGCCCATTTCGTAGGGTAAGCCCAGTACGGAGCAGAAACCATAGAATAAATGCAGAGTTCTGATCAGTTACCATACAATGGACTGGCCGACCAGTTGTAGCAGACTGGCCCCATGCAGAGAGAGGGGCCTTAAAGGTCTCACGTCCTGCAAAATCAATTTTCTTTGCTTTTAGTGTTGTTAGAAGGGGCTCGAGGAGCAAAAGAACATGACACCTTTTACTAAACTCTCAGTCCACAATGTGCCATGTCTCTTTAAAGAAAATCCCCTTAAAATGCTGAGTTTTTACTGCCTGTGGTTTATTATGTCAGAGCTACACATCATAGCCTCCTCACCCCTCAAATCAGAGCGTTTTCAAAGAGGAAGAACTGCGTCTGATCCCCTTCAGTGATTGTATTTTACATTTTCTTTCTCTTCAACTTAAATCTGATACTTTTGGAGACGGAGCAAATGCTGGTCAACTCTTTCACCTTATTACATATCATGGCATGAACAGCAGCATTAATGGTGCTATTGAAGTCAAATATATGAACCTGAGTTAAAGTATAATGTGGCCTCTTCAAATTAAAGAGTCTATTTAACAAAAACTCCAATCTATTAATGGTATTTAATTACATGGTAAACCAAAGTTCTTGTTTTACTTTACATGATAAGAAAAGCTTTTAAATTGGACTTAGCTGTTGAGTTACTCATTAAACTTTTCAAAATCACTTGAAGTGCGAATCAGAGAGTCCACTTCTACAGGTTTTCTTTATGTGGTACCAAACAAGAACAATGTTTTACTGCTCTGTCAATACACCTTATGCAGTGCACTTCTTCATTGAACAGAGTCCCAAATTTAAAGAGGAGTAAATACTGGAGGTAGGCAGAAGTGTCCGTAGGTCTCTGCTTGACTTGGAAATTCTTAGTTCGGTCAGTCAGCTTAATGGGATGGAGTTACATGTTTTGTGATCGATGACAAACAAGCAGCAAAAACATATATAAGAAGAAATAAATTGAAACAGAATGGAGAAATAAGTCCTGCTTTCTCATGTAGCAGTCATTAAGGTAACATCCAGTGTCTCCAGCTAAAATAAAGACACTATGTCTCTCAAGGCAGCCTAGTCTTAGTGAACGCCACAAGACACCTCCTATTACAAGCATACAAATCAAGACCTGCTCTGGTCTTAGTAAATATAGAGTAATGCAAGCACTTAGTCAAAGATATAACTTACTTAGGATTTGTCATATCTGTAACTAATTTAGTCATTTCAGTTTCTAATTTAATGTAAAGCACATCTTATACTGAGGAAAACTAATAAAACACTACTTAGACATTGATTTCTGATTTTAACAATCTTTGAATAAATTTTCAAAGACAGTGGAGTAAGACTTGCACTAACAAATCTTTTATAAAGGAAAAACGAAATATAGATCAGCAAAGATGAAGTCCTGTGATATGCCACAAGAAGTTTGGATATCTCAAACCTAAAGAGGCCCCAGTACTTGAGATTTATCTTGACTTTTAGAACTTAAAGTTAGAATGAGGAACATTTTTCTTCATATCCTACATGTTGGTTCACCAAATGGAAGTGCAAATTTTTCAATATTAGATTTGGTCTGATCAAAAAATGAAATCTCAAACAAACAAATTATTCAGGTTGAGGGGGGCCCTGTTTCTGTTTCTGAACAAGGAAAAAGATGTTCAGCATAAACAACCTGCTCAACAAACTTTGCTCATTTCTAGATCACCTCTCAGTTTTTATAGTGTAAATAACCAGTGATGGTCAGTAGCTAAGTAGATTCACCTAAACTCTGCACTTAGTGTACATTTTTTTAGAGTCAATTTACTGGAGTGTGTACTAGTTGATTGTGTGTTAGTCAAATAAATAAATATAAATCTCATTCATTTTTCAACAATGGATTTATTAACCATGATGTTCTAGCCATCTAAGGTAGAATCAAAAGCTACCTGATTGCCAAACAATGTTTTGTACTCCTGCAATGACAAGTTTTAATGTATTGTGCTTATTCATATTTTCTGGAGAAGAATTACATTTCCCACAATACTACAGTCCCACATCTATCTACAGTGTCTATCTATCTGTCTGTCTGTCCATATATTCATTCAGTCATTAAATCACTTATTCATTCAATGCAGAAAGAGGGTGTGTCCCCATTTTTTTTTAAAGTGTTTTAACTTCATGTTTTTTTCCTTTGTTTTAATTAAAAAGGTCCTCATATGCAATGAGTCAGGACATTGCAATTGATGGTGGGAATTATAGTTTCTAGGCTTTTGGGGCAAAAAATATGTAAGCAGTCAAATACCACCTGTTTTCCAGTATTTTTTCATAAAAATGAAATTTTAATTTGTTACATATAATATTTTTCCTTTTATGTTTTTGAATCAAATTTTTAACTCAATGTAGATGATGTTGAACATCCACGTTTGGTGGTTTTTTCTGACTGACCGTCCATGCATCTTCAGGGTGTGGTTTTTTTAAAGCTATTTGCAGGCTTCTGCCAGTCCCACGCATGTTCTTTTTGAAAACAGTTTTTCATGTATTTTGTATTTGGATTTTTATATGTATTTAAATGAATACAAAAATAGAAAATGTATTAAAGTAGTTAGGTTGATAGTTGACTTTGTTCCATTAGAAATGTTTTGATTTTCCAAAATCAGTAGAGGGTGTAAACTGTGAACTTAACTTTCATAACCATAGCTGCCCTTGTATACTTCAGTATCTTTAAAACAAGGCCTTCAGGATTTAAACTTAAGTAACCAGCTTGTCCAGCAACTTTTACCTGTATTGTAGTAACATTTGAGCAGGGGTATCTATTTTATGGCTAAATGATTGAAGTTGTCTACTTTGTCCACAAAAGTTTATTACCATTGATACAGTGACCTTCACACTGCCGTTTCCTCTGTGTGTGTCTATCAGAGGTGTGTCCAGTTCGACCAGGACTGCACGGTGTGGAACGCCAAACAACATATCATCTGCTCTCTCAGTGAGTCGCTGTGGGATGCCTACAACTATGGCCTCTTCCAGCCAGCTAGAGAGGGACGGGACGCCAAGTTCTTGGAGGAGGAGAGGGCGCTGCGGGATTACTCCCAGACCTTTGAGAAAGGGGTGCCTTACTTGGAGGTAAACAGACTTAGGTCATTACCAGTTTTTTTTAATGTACTGAGTACTTAGTCTTGGGTTGCATTGACACTGCAGGACTTAATGCTTAATTCATATTTTTTGCTCATATATGATTTATTTATTTATCTATTTGGTTGTAGCCTGTATCATACTGCTTTGAGGATGAGGACCAACATATAACAGTGGTCTAAATCTGATTCAAGAGGATCAGAGCCTGGTGCAACCTAAAAGCTTTAAAGTTGGTTGTCAGTTACTTATGATAAGTGGGATTTCACTACCTGGAGCTTGCATGTACGACGCCTGGATGAGTTGAAGGTGAGGATGCTGTTGGGGCTTGAACAGCCATGTAGTAGGTAAGGTAAGATAAAGTAGGACTTTGTACAAGCATGATAGGCATTAAGAGTTAGCACAGAGAAGAGTAGTTTTGGGATGCCCGAGTTCACTGGTCAGCCTCTTAGAGGTGGCGTGGGGCCTAATTGGTCGCACCTAAGACAGGAGGTCTCCACTTGATGACCCCAGTAATGTTCTGCCTCTTGCTGCTCATCAGTCTATGAAGTGGGTTTGAAGAGCCGGTAAGCTGCTGTGTGGTAGAATAGATAGCATTGGCATTGTCACTACCTGGAGCCTGAATGTATGGAGCCTGGGTCAGTTGAAGGTGGTAATGCTGTGAGATTATTATGCAACCCCTAAGAAATGTATGTAAATACTAGTGGGCCTCTTCACTGGGTGCTTATCCTTTCATTATGGCAAAAGTGCCTTGTGTTTCTTCAAATACCACATGCACTAAATTGAACAGGATTTTTATTCTTTTTACTCCTCACAGTCAATTATTGTTAATGGTGTATGAATAATTTTTTTAGAGATTATGCTGCTATGAATAGCAGCTGATGGAGATAAAGAACTCTCATTAATTTGTTCAATGCAAAATCTCAAATCATAGCAAATATAGCTGTCTAATTCCTGGTAATTATTTCATTTCATGACATATAAACCCGATTCTTCTTCTTCTTCTTCAAAAAAAAAAAAAAACTCCACCCCAAGGTCTCATTAAAAAAATGAGAAAAAAAGTGCAGATTGCTTCTTAGAAGATTTAAAATCTGCCAGTGCCACAAGAGAACAGCACTTTTATATGTCAAATGATGAATACTTTTGGCTTTGGTGGATATTTTAATTGATTACAAGTAATTTATGCCTTTTATACACACACACACACACACACACACACACACACACACACACACACATATATATATATATATATATATATTTATATATTTATATATACATAAAAAAGATTTAGTTTGACTTGTTAAGTGAATGAGCCTTAAAACTAACATATGTCTGCAGATTTACTCAATTACATAAGAAATGTATAAAATCACAAGGTTGTGACAAGAGTTCTTTTTAAGGTGATAGGTATTTGATCCATCAGTAAGGAAAATTGCAGGTCAAAATGTCTGAATATCATACATTACTTAGAGTAAGTGTGCAGGCATGTCTTTGTTTTTGCTTTGTTGGAATTACCCTGCACTTGAGCTGAAATTAATGTGAAATTTTCATAACCTCTGTTTTTTCCCAAGAGGTGGATGTACCTTACAAAGAATGCAATAAGATATTTTTGGCCAGAAAAAGATCTGAGATTTTTCAGTGTCAGCAAAATGTGGGAAAATTCAAACATATTAAGTTTAAAAAATCTACTCCTCCAAAAAAGTTTGGAGGTGTTACTTCGGTTGATTATTTCTCCCCTTAAATCATACCAATTGGTATTGTATTTTATATGTATTCATATTTGTATTTTTACAGTTCCCTGAGCTCTTACAGATCTTGGGAAGACTGTCTTTTCTCACAATGCACCTTCAGCATGCAACAACCTCCAAAAAAAGGCTAAAGATGGATTAATTGATCTCGCTGAGAAAATGTAAATGTATCATAAAGAGCGTGGTGACAGAGAAGTGTTCTTGAAAGGTCACTGTACATTTGAAAGCCTGTTTTAAAATGTGAGTTGTTGAACTGTGTAATGTTTTATTGTTATTTTAAATTTTGTAACATTGTACTGGCTGCTGCCTTGGCCACGTCACTCTTGTAAAAGATATTTTTAATCTCAGTGCAACTTCCTGGTGAAATAAAAGGTAAAATAAAAAAATAAATGAAAAGCATTGTTGGAAAGCCTGATTTGTCACTGTTACAATGAGATACAACTTGTAAGGATCGTGCAATTGTGGAAGAGCAACACAGCTAGTGTGTGGGTAGCACCCCCAAAAAATGTACCAAAATCCTCTCTTTTCTTGGTGTGTTGTCTTTCTGGGACACCCACTTCCCAGTCTGTCTTTGACTTTATCAGTCTCATGGAAATTGGTCCTAAGTTAGGAAATGGGACCAGGGCTGACACCAAATACTGCTGCCACTTTGCGTACAGAACACCAGCTTCCAGTTTCAGGGGATTTTGTCACATTTCTGAGCTGCTACCCACACGTTTAGCTGTGCTGCTCATTCCACAAATACATAATCCTTACAGGTTGTACCTTATTGTAAAGGTGACAAATCAGGCTTTCCAATGATATTAAATACAGTTGGTCCACTTAAGGGGGAGAAATAATCAACTAGGAGTAAACTTGGATAGGACAGTGACATGAACTTTCTTGCAAAAGAGATTACCTGAAATCCCTCAGTGGTGAACAATGTGCAGACTAAGAGCATACTTTATTATGTAGTGTGTGTTTGAAAGTGTTGATCAATTTGCTTTAAAATATAAACACAATCTTATTTTCACAAAATCTTTGAGGAAAAAAGCTCAAAACCAGTCAAAGTATTTTGTACCTCTATCACCTTTGGTAGATAGAGAACATCCAGTTTTTAGTGCTTAAACCATTTTGTAATTATCTTTTTGAATTATGGCCAGATGGTCACCACATATTTAAAATATGTAATTAATCTTGACAAAAAAACATCCACCCTATGATTTCATTACTGACTATGTTTTATAACAACTTTTACAAAGGACCTCATTTTAATGAGTGTTTTATTTCAAGGGTGCAGTTGATTTAATCTAAGTTAAGGAGTGATTCACTGGGAAATTCTTTAAGGAAAGGACATGAGTAGTAGGAGACCACATCAAGTGTGTGTGTCCTGCTGTGATTTGGTGATGTCACAGCACCCTCTGCTGGTGTAGCAGCTGTAAATATAGTGAGCTGGGCTGGGCTGAAAATATCCTATAGTCAGAGTTTGGCTCCAGACTCTGAGTGTTTACATTTTTGACAGATTTCGGACACGTCCGTATGCTGATGGGACCATATTACCATACTCTACTCCTTAGCAGAATGTACCTAACAGCTCACTGAGGGCAATGTTTTAATACACAAGAATTAGAGAGGAATGACAGTAGGGCTTATATTTTTTTGAAGTTGTTTTTTTTTTGAAGCCAACAAGTGTACGTGCTTTTAGAGCAGTTTCAAGGTACATAAAAACTCTGTTTCTCCATGTCATGTTAATGGTCACACAGACTTAAATGAGAGATTAGTTTGTGATTGTTAAAACAATACTGGAAAAAAAAATATAAAGATGATTTAAAACATTTGGTTTACATGTGCCACAAAATTACTGTCAGGAGTCCATGCAAACAAACAAGGTCCATCGAGGTGGAGTTTTCAAATGTTCTTTTATGCAGTTAAGCTTGTGAAGCATTATAAAAATTTTCTTTATTACTTCTGTATGTTCTCTGGCTCAACTCTTAAATGTGAAGAGCACTGTTTAAAACATAAATCAGAAACCTGTGGACAATTCATTTGCCATTCACAAAAAGTTGTAATTTCTTTTTCTTTTGAGCAAAGCATTGTTTAGGTGCACATGCTATTAGTTAGTGCAGCTCCCTTCAAATGGACACAAAATTCACTTGTACATAGCTCTACAATTAAAACTGATGAGACGATTCTCAGTTTATTGGCCAGTGCCTCAAAAATGTGAAGTTATTTTATTATTTTTTGAGCCATGCTGTCAAAACGTAAAGTTGCACGATCATCATTAAAGAAACAAGTTACATACTATGTGTTGTTAAAATGAGCTGCCTTATAGTTCAGATCACACATCCTAAAATGACCTGGTTTACATTGATCATTCATCATTTTAGAATGTGATTAAAGATCAGTCCAACAACTAGTTCATTTTTTTTTTTTTTTTTCCAGAACTACTTTTTTTTTAATTAATTTTTACCCCAGTTGAAGCCAAAAATTGTTACTCACATTAAAATTGATGTGTTGTATTTGAAGGATGTGTTTTAACAGAAAAGGGTGCATACCCATGTGTTAAACACATTTATAATGAGAAAATGTTGTTTAAAATTCAATTTAATTAGTCTTTATTTTACAGGCTTTGGCCAGATGTGGTTTCAAGCTGTTGTATAGGTTTGCCAAATAAGAATTTGGAAATCGATCACCAACTTCTTACATATAAACCCCAATTCTCCAACTCTGTGAGCCTGGACAGGTCTGGACTCTGCCTGCAGTCCAGACCCGTCTCCCATTAAAAATGTGTGGTGCATGATGAAGCACAAAACACTATGATGGACACCCTGGACTGTTGAACAGCTGAAATCATATACGTCAACCAGGAATGGGAACAAATTTCGCCAACAAAGCTTCAACAATTAGTGTCTTCAGTTCCCAAACACTTACTGAGTGTTGTTAAAAGAAAAGGTGATGTAACACAGTGGTATACATGTCCCTGTCCCAGCTTTTTTGAAACATGTTGCAGGCATGTAATTCAAAGTGAGTGAATATTTGCAAAAAAAAGTTTAACTTTTGAACATAAAATATCTTAATGGTGTATTCTATTCTCTCTTTTTTCACGTTTTACACAACGTCCCAACTTCATTGGGATTAGAGTTTGTAACATATGTGTGCTTTTAAACAGAGAGGCAAGGATATAAAATGCATGTTCAGAAAAGTCAGTCAGGAAAGCAGAAAGCAAGACATCACATATAGCTAAATCTTGCCTTTAGCCTATTGTTTTAAGTTATTAATGGCAAAAACATAAAGTTTATCAAGGGAAACCCAGCAAAAACAGCTTTGCAAAATTTAGGTATTACAAACATTGAATAAAAATGGATGAACTTAGAACAAAAGAAGAACTTCTTGTAATAAACATTTTAGGCCTGTAATGTCATGACAGATGTGTTGATGTAGCGTGATGCACAGCAACTAACAGGGTGCCGTCAGTCATCAACTGTGCGCCACTTCAGCTTGTTCGTCAGAGCTCTAACTCTCAGTGCCTCTGTCAATATGGAGGCTAGTTCACTGTCTCCTGTGTGAGCTACATCAATCTTTCATTCATTCGTTTAAAAATGGGTCTCAGTTTATCGTTAACTGAAAATATGAGCATGTTCAGTGAAAGCCATTAACTAAGTTTGTTCAGACACAACAGTAGAAATAAAACAAAATTGAAGTATTACAAACATTTTGGTCTAATTAATATATTATAAGTTCAGTGTTATCATTTTCCTGAATTATATGCATGTCTTCGTCTTTAAAAGTGACATCAGGCCCTTTTCCTCATACTGCTGCTAGCCACTTGCAACAGTTGTGATATCTTGGCTACTTCATTTGTTTTTTTGCATTACAGGGCTTGACTCTAATATACTTTTTCTTAGGGGTTAAATGTTGGCTAATAATGGCCGACAGGTGGATTTCACAGATTGTTAAAGAAAGGGACAAAGCCATGTGATGTCAGCCATTTGGATATCATAGGAGCCTTTGGAACGCTGTCGATGCCCTCTAATGGACACTGCCATACTGCATGTCATCTCAACTTAACTTTAGATCCATCTACTCACAGACAGAGAAGCCGTGTTGAGGTGGGACTTACGGCTGAAAGGACTAGTCGCCAATAGCAACGCCACGTTTCCAAAACTGGAAATCTAAATAAATCCTTGAGTAAAGATAAACAGGCACAGTGTTGAAAAATTCACTCAATGTACAGTGAGTGTACATAGATGTGTTGCATAATAAGAATAAAGCTGATTTTAGAGCCAGGCTGTAAAGATGTTTATTACGACTTTAAAAACTGTTTCCTCCCCACACGCAATCATTTAGGTGCTTTTGGCACTTCCATATGGCCCTCCATTTTCAGCCCCAGAAGTTACTGTCTGGTAGATTTCTGTAAAATAGGTAAAAACATGAAGTAATTCCTAACACTTATTTTGGGGATTGCATCAGTAGTTGTAGGGATCTTATGACAAAAAGAGTCCCCTAAATCCTTTACAAATCCCCCCCTAAATTTTCTGGGGGCTGCTTTGGATGGCCTTTTGATGATCACCAGTTAATGATCAATGTTATATGATGATAACCACAAAAAAAAAAAAAAAAACCTGGGACAATTAAAATAAAATAAAAAAACACAAAAACAACATTTTCTACATAGTTGGTCAATGATGCTAAAGTTTTGCAAGTTTTTTTCAACAGTTGTAATTTTTTTTTTTTGCTCATACAAACTTAGCAATATGCTTGAACAGATGAGCAATTGTGTTGTATAGAACAACAAACACAAGATGTTTTGATTTTTATGTTGTTAAAAATGCTTTTACCAAAGGATTAAAAGTGCTATTTATTCTCTCACAAAAGGGCATTATTTTTTGCTACTTGTCCTTGAGGTATTCCAGCACTTACCAAACAGCATGTTTCTGTTATTCTCTCTAGTCCGTATTAAGCCAGATTGCTCCTATTCCCTGGTCAAAACACATTTAGAGCTTGAAGTAAACAGCTGCTCTCTGGCTGTCTGAGGTGTGATATTTGGTTTTTCAGTATCAACTGTCAGCTGCTACACAGGAGTTAAAGATTTCTCCTCTAATCCCCACACAGCTCAACTTGTGAATGTTTTTAGATTACAGCACAGTAATTATGTGAAGATAGCACCTACAGATCAGGTGCTTTTCATTGACGCAATCTCTCAATCAGAAAGGATGAAAAAGGCAAAACCCATCTGAAACGAGTTTATTCAGCTTTCAACAATGGCATGTGTGTGACTAAAAGGTTTTTTTGAAGACAGATCTTCTTCTTTTATCACTACCTGTATTCTGTCCTGCTGAAAAAAGGGGGCTCTTAAACACCTGAATAACTGCAAAATACAATTAAAAATACTCTTCACTGGGTTCCCTGGGTAAAATTAAAAACATTTTCCCTTTAACATAGTTATGTCAAGTTATACTCTTTAACGCCTCATACCTTAATGCTGCTATATGTCTGTATAGAGAGGTGCAGAAATGAGTTCAAAGTTAGCATTTAGCAAATTAGCACTTCTCGGTTCCCACAGCCAAAAGTATGAGTATTGAAAACTGGTTTCATATAAATGCCTGAAATAAAGGGTGTGATTAACACCCATACACAAGATTTTAATGCTTATCTGAAATAATAAACTGCACCTGATATTGCCTGCTTATAAATTCTAAACCATTGTTGAGTGATCAAAAGAATAGTGGCTAACAAACTGTTAACAAGGACTGTAAAAATGGCCAGGCACCCTTCTGCAATCATTTCTGATCATTTTTTAATTCACAATAATTCATACACTGTTGCCACAGCCATAAGGACCAACACGATCATATCACTTGATTATGGGGAAATTCTCAAACAAGAGGTCACACCAAGCCATTATATGTTGAATATTGTAGTCACTTCTAAGTCAAACTGCCATGTTGTGATTCCTTATTGCTTAATAAGCTCTTGTCGATAACGTTTTAGCTTAAACAAAATTGTGAAAAGTAGGTTTGTTTGTTAAAATTATTACAAAGAAAGAAACATATAACTTTCATAATATTTTTGAATGCTACAGACTTAATTATCATCAATGAACTAAAACATATGGAAAAATCCCACAACATTTCCTTATTATGTTATTATTGTCGTTGAGAACAAATAAAAGGTAATTCTGCTCCCTCCACAACAGGCTTTGTTTATAAACTGGCTTGCTTTATGAACCGGCAGCACCCGTCTACCACGTCATCTGATTAATGACGTGGTAGGATTGACAGAATGAGCGTCCAGCCAAATTCTGGAAATGTTTTGAAAATTTTCTCCCAAACACTTTCCATGGATTGTTGCCCAGATGGACTGGTGATCTAATCTTGTACAGTATATATTGAACTGTCTATGTGGCTTGTCAGATTATACATTATAAAAATCGACAATGAAAAAATAAAAAATAATTTATATGCAGCTTTTTAAATGCAGACAACTTTGCATGCTATGCAAAGTATTTTATTAAAAATATGTATGAATGACAGCATACTTGCAGTTAAGCTTTGTTTGTTAGCTCTGTTTTTGCTATAGATTCTGTATAACCTAATGCTTAAATCAAGAAATACACATCAAACTGTTTTAGCAATATGATTGTACTTTATCCTAGACTGATAATTCTGACCGCATTTCGTATTAAAATGATAGACTTTTTGCATTTATAATTAATCAAACTGCTGTAATGAATGACTATATTTCAACAGGAAAGCCTGACCCATATTCATGATGTGGTAAAACTTGATCAAACATTTTGTTTTATTTATGAAAATTACTCAAAAATCAACATTGGCCACTTAATTGAATTGAATAGCTTTGTAGTTTGGTCCGCACACTTAACCAAGGGGTTTAAATATGTGCCATATCCAAAATCTGAGAGGATCTTTCAGCAAAAAAAACTTCAAAAATGCATTTTGGGAACATCTGGGACCATTGTAACCTTATTGAAAAGAAGTCATGTATGTGATCTTGTCAAACTAAAAAAGCCCATATTTTGCTGTTTTTGAGTTTTATATACAAACCCTGTAACTTACCATTTGATTAACATGTCTCCTCTGTGTGATAGAGCATCTGGACTTCTCATCTCCTCTTTAAAGCACCACTAGCTGCCTAAAACAGCCTGTTCCCCCAGCTCCCCAGAATACACCTACCAGTGTGACATCATACCATTGTTTCATTGCCAGTTTAAGCCCACTGACTTGGGTAGCAAGTCCAGTGCAGAGCAGAGACGGTAGAATGAATGTAGAGTTGTTGGCACTGTGGTGCTGAGCATCGCTGAACTGACCAATTATCACAAAATAGACTAGTGATCAACCAATCAGAGAGAAGTAAGTTCACTTGGGGAATACAGAGAGAGAATTCAGTGGTACAAGGAGTACTCTGCATGATGAAATTAGAGGGTTTTTTGAACGTTAATGATGATAAACATCTTCTCACAGTCATCAAAAATGAATTAAGGACCCTGAGTTAAGACAAAATATGGGCTCTTAAATAATAAACACAGCCACAGCATCTCTGTTGCAGTGCATTGTAGCAGAATTTATGGTTGTTTGTTGAAGGACTATAATGTTACAAGTATGAGAATCTCTTTTACCTCTGCAAAGAGGACAGCAAAGATGCTGTTTTGATTCCTAACTTTATAAATGATTGTAAGATGTAGCCTATAACTATATGTAGCCTATAACATTATACATATGTTTGTAATTAATTTAAGACAATGGCACAATGGTGACTGAGGATTAGTCTTATGAAACCTTATACATTAACCATAAGTGCTCATATCTGTGGTTTTTCCTGCAGTGTGATGAATCATACTTTTAACACGTATATTTTCTGCTCCTCAGTTTAGGTACAAAACCAGAGTTTATAAACAGACAAATCTGGATGAGAAGGCTCTGGCTAAACTCAGCACAAAGGTATTTCCTCTATTTTTATTTGACATCATGTCACAGTTTAAACCTCCACACACTGAAATCCTTCTGTCTTTTCCTCTACCCCTGCCAGGCCAGTCTGAAGAAGTTCCTGGATTACATTCAGACTGGGACCATTGATAAAATGGCTAAAGTCCTGGATAAAGGTCTGGATCCAAATTTTCATGACCCTGACAGTGGAGGTGAGTTTTCACCAACTTTGAGATGAAGTCTTTGCTCTTGAAATTTCTAAGAAATAAAGTCAGACCAGCAGAAGCATGATTTTCACTTCCGCCAACTTTTCTACCTGCTGACCCTCCTGTCCCCTCCATGTTTCTGTGGGTCAGAGACCCCTCTCTCTGTGGCTGCCCAGTATGGCCAGTCGGTGGAGGGCATCAGGGTGCTGGTTCAGGGTGGAGCCCATTTGGACTTCAGAAGCAGGGACGGCCTGACGGCGCTACACAAAGCTGTCAGGGCTCAAAATCATGCTGGGCTGCTGGTAAGGACCTTCAGTCAAAGTCACATGCATGCAGTACACGTAGGTAGGTTTAAAATACAGACTGTGATATTTATGAGAGCTTGCACAGCTTCATTGGCACCATAAATAAAGACTGTGTTTCAACTTTGTCTTGAAATACAGCAGAAGAGCACTAGAAATGGCACTTGGAAAAAGATAAAGTATTACACTTAAGATGGTTAAGAGTGGGATGTTTTAGTTGTAAAATAAGCCAGGCCGAGGCAACGGGCATTGCTCTGCAACGGGCTCCAAGTTGTAGTCATTATGATCCTCAGATTTGAGATATAGATCGAAAATGACTTTGACTAATCAGGACCTATAGTTTATAGTTTCTGTGCTAATTTCACCCAATTTTCCAAGTATCCCCAACTTATTTGTGCATTTAAGACAAAGTGTGGAGAAATGCTTATATTTTTTAACATAATGTTTCAGGAATAAAATAATGTTTTTTTTCTTTTTCCAAGTCTGTTTGTTTAATTTCAAAGTAAGACCTTTTTTTTTTACTGTTGAGCAAAAATAAAGTGAGTGAAACTCCTTGCCAATTAAACTTTCTATTACAAATATGTTACAAGCATGTACGTGCAATTTTTATTACTTATTTCAAAAAAATGGATTTATATATTTTTAGCCCTTTAAATGCCTCAAAATGTTTTTGCGCAAACAGAATGATTGTTTCAGGTAATTTGGGAAAGACTTCTTAGTGGTCTTTACCTGGGGCCCCTGAATGATAAAAATTGCCCCTGGTTTCAAGCATTTGACAGTGCTTTAAACACTTCATGCAAAGCTATTTTAGCCGATTCAAGAGTGAACTGAACTGACAATGTACTCACACTGTGAAAACAATAGCTCTTATTTCTGCTGTTTCAAAGACCACTTATCAAAGCATCTTAAAGCTTTGACAACTGCTTAACCTGACACAGCTTTGTCAGCGTGTCTCTTTGCTTGGAAATATTTACAGTACTTTGTCCCTCTAAGCTTCAGCCTTCTAATGCAGAATAAAGATCTTGTGATGCTATGTTCTGATTTAATTACTCGGATAGCTTCTGAATTTTAATATACAGAAAAACAATTCAAAAAGATTTGAGACATCACAGGGCCACATAGATAAACAACCATTCACTCTCACAATCATACCCAAGGATAATTCACCAAGTCACCGGTTAACCTAACAAGCATGTGTTTGGTCTGTGAGGGGACACCGGAGTTCCCAGAGAGCATGGCCCAACAGATGCAAACTCCAAAACCCTGGTCAACACGAGGAGTTGAACCAGCAATCTTCTTGCTGCGAGGCACGCGCAGTGATGACCTCTTTTGCTTCTTTTAATACATTCTCACTGGCCACTTCATTAGGTATACCCTCCTTGTACCTGGTTGGACCCTGTTCTGTTGTCAGAATTGCCTCAGTTTTTCAAGACATAGAAAAAACATGGTGGTGAAAACATTCCTCAGGGATTTTGTTCCATATTGACATGATGGCATGATGTGAATCTCCTGTTCCACCACATCCCAAAGGCACTCTATGGTTTGAGGTCTGGTGACTGGAGGCCACTTTAGTAGAATGTACTAATTGTAACGTCAAGAACCCAGTTTGAGATAATTTGAGCTTTGTGACATGACACATTGTCCTCCATGAAGATAGTCACTTTGTGGTTATCAGAGGATGAACATGGTCAGCAATGACAACAGGAAGGCTGTACTTTAAACAATGCTCCACTGGTCCTGACGGGCCCAAAGTCTGCCAAGTATATATGCCCCACAACATCCCATCTCCAGCCTGAACTACTGGAACAAGACAGGATGGATCCATGCTTTTGTTGTTTTTACCACATTCTGACCCTACCATCTCAATGTTTCTGATTTTTTGTGAGTAAAACACACAGTAGGTCAGCAGTTTATGAAGTTTTCAGACCAGCACGTCTGATATCAACAACCACGCCATGTTCAAGTCACCGAAATCCCCTTTCTTCTCCATTCTGATGAACGGTTGGAATGGTCTGAACCATGTCTACATGCCCAAAGGCACTGAGCTGCTGCTATGTAATTGGTTTAGCTGTTTCTGTTGACAAGCAGTTGAACAGGTGTACCTAATGAAGTGGCCGATGGGTGTAAACTCACATTCTGAATTCAATAATTACAGCTTGTTCCAGAAAAGCTGGGACAGGGGCACCAAAAGTCAGAAAGTATTTGAGTGTTGAAAAACACCTGGAACAAACCACAGGTCAGTAGGTTAATTTATAACTGAAAATAGTACCATGTTTGGGATTAAAAGATCACTAAAAGGCTCAGGATTCACAATTTCTAATGACACAAGGTTTACCTCATAGTGAAGAACTGCACGGACTAATAGTCAAGTTTTATGGACAGAGTTCCTACATGTGCAGTCGCAAGGAATTTATACAGATTTACCCATCTACAAACCCTAAAATCATCAACAGAGTCAGAGAATCAGGAGAAATTTCTGTGTACAAGGGGAAACATTGAAAGTCTGTGACCTGGTCACAGTCTATATTTTGCTATTTTAGGGTGCATGTTATCGGCACAAAGCCAGGCATAGGGCCCAAAGAGGATGGATTATGTGCCTAGATTATACATTGATGTATTTGGGGGTAACATAGATCAAACTAATCTGCTCTCATTTCCTTTAAATCAAAGTGCCCCAGACAGCTTGCTTTTTACTATTCAAATAACAGGTTAAGTTGCTTGCTCAGAATTTTGGATGGACAATTTATGTACTATTCTTTATTATACCACCACACACAAAGAACGCACACAGAACACTGTATGATACAGTTTATGTTAATGTTCAGGTTCATGTGCTTTTTTTCATTGAGGCATCCACAGCTTAAGAAGTGATCGAAAAGACGAGTCAGAAACTTCTGTAAAAAGAAACCTCATTAGTTAATAAAATCTCCTGTTAAAACCCACAGGATCACACCTCTATATGTTTACGATACACTTTCTTACTGTTCAAGAAGTAACTATTGGCTTTAAGCCATTTTTTTTTTGTCATTTTCCTGTAGAAATCTTTGGCTCTTTTGTCATGAGAGCTGGAAAAAAAGGCACACTGTCTCCAAGCTCTCCGTCCTGTTATGAACTTTAAACCAAATTTTCCAAAAAATGCTCTATTTTGGGTGCATGGAATATAGATGACACATGCATGAGGAGTAAATTAGGGATGACACCTGCGCTTCACTTGGTGCTGGTCATAAAATAGGGCCCTTAATATATCAACAGTCCCTCACATGGCACCCTTTACAGTTAACACAGCACATCACAGTACCTAGAAATAGATATGAGACTCCATGACAAGCAAAACATTCAGAAGTACATATGACATGAAGTCCCAGCTCTGTTTGCAATGGGGTTTGAAATTTTTTAACACTTGAATAAATTAAATCACATTAATTTAATGTCGCTTTAGTGATGCTTTGTGACTAAACTGATCATCAGGGACATTATAACTTTGCAAAGTCTCTTTATTCTGTATTACTTTATTATTTTCAGATCGTGTGCTCATAGATATTCATATTAATACACATTCATGCAAGAAAGATTAAAAAGTTAAAAAGTAAACCCACTAGATCCCACTCTCATCATTTTTACTTCATTTTTAATTTATTTCACAACTTTATGCAAGAATACAATGCACACAAAGAAACTGAAGAAGCATGTTTGTGGGTGTGATAGAAATGTGTTAACCACACACCTACAGAGGACATGAACAAGATAACACTACACCACCAACACAATTAAACTGTACATCTGAAGTCTCATAAGAAACAAGTTTAAATGATAGTTAGAAGCGAGAGAGTATCAAGAAAGTTAAAATATAAAAATGGCCCCATTAGCCATAGAATATGTTCATAAAAAGCTTTTAATAATGACTACGAGCTGGTAATGTGACACTAATAGTAATGTCAGTACGCTACTGTGGCTGACATGTACAGTCCTTAAAGTGAATTGTTACCAAAATAATGACAAACTTTCAGATGAAGTTTGTTGTTGTTTCTCCCCTTTTTAGGCTCTCTTGTCCCTTGGAGCGTCTCCAAATTACAAAGACCGCTGTGGCCTGACCCCACTGTACCACAGTGTAATGGTAGGGGGTGACACATCCTGCTGTGAGACCTTGTTGTATTACCGGGCAAAGCTTGGGACAAGGGACGAGAACGGCTGGGACGAGTCTCACCAGGTACCAGTGAAGAATTGAGCATGTTTTATGAAATCCAACAAATCTTTCCATCGACCCCCTTGTGGTTTCCTTCCATATTTTCATGTGAAACATCTCTCGTCCTCGTCTCCTCTCATAAAAACGTCAGAGATGTACAGCCCAATCATTTCACCATCTTATCTCTGTGCTTCATGTCCTCTGTCTCTCTCAGCATTTTCTCACCCTGTCTTTCCTCTGCGCCGTCCTCACTCGTCTCTTCATCCTCTCTTTGCTCCCTCCCCCCTTGTTTCTCTCCATAGCACAAGGATGAAGAGGAATTTGGAATGGAAGAAATGCATAAGGTACCCTTCATCCTCCCATTTCATCATCCCCACTGCTGGTCTTTAGAGTTTAGATCAACTGTAAACCGATTTTTTGTGTGTAAATTTGCAAGGGTTTGTCCAGAAGCTTGTTTTTGTTCTTATAAAGAGGTGGCATTTTTCTGCACAGTCATCACCAAATTCCATGTATGTATTTACAGTTTCTAACTCTGTCAGTGATAATTATCCTTAAGTAACACACTTGATTTTCCATCTTGATTTTTATGTTTTTATTGTAAAATACTTTGCGAACATTGTCTATGAAAAGTGATTTGTAAATAAAGTTTATTATTTACAAAAATGGCAGCATAGGCATTAGAAGTGTATCAAACTTAGGATTTATAGAGCCAGATCTCTCTCTCAAAAAATAACTTATAAGTTTAAATCATCAACGTTCCTCATCCCTTTTGGCGTTGAAAAGCACTGGAGCCTATACAGTACCAGCTAACACTGGGTGAGAGGTGGGGTACAGCCTGGACCAGTTGCCAGCCAATCACAGGGCTAACTTGTAGAGTTAGATAATTCACACACAAACACACACACACTACTACTACGGGCAATTTAAGGTCACCAACTAACCTAAAGAGCATGTATTTGGTCTGTGGGAGTAAACTGGATTACCTAGCCCACAAATGCATGGGGCAAACATGCAAACTCTGCACAGAAAGGCCTTAAACAACATGAGAAGTCAAACCAGCTACCTTCTTTCTTTCAAAACTTTGGTGAAAGTACGTCCCCAGGGTCAGTTTTGCCATGCCCAACACAGGTCAACGTAACAAAAATGGAGAGAAACTTTGTGCTGTATGATGTTTCCAGACTGCCCCCTGAACAAATGTAGATGGATTTTAAATGTTTGTCAACATGTATACTGTATGTAACACATGGGTAGTGTGATCAACTTAGCTGACATAACTTGGCACTGCTAAACACTGTAAAAACGTATTGTGACGCTACTTAAAAACCCCATATAGAGCGGACGTTTATGCCCTTTCACCACGTGCAGCTGCAGCCTGTTTCAGTATTCCGACACCATGCCTAAAGGACGAAAGATGGCTGTCCCTCAACAGGCGCCTTTAGTCATACAACAGGAGTCCAGGCCTGAGGAGGAAGCAACTGGAGCCAACACAGATGAGCACAGGGTGGCGTAGGTCAGTGGAGGCCAACTCTTGCTGGTGTTTACAAGTGTGCTGGATCAAATGTCAAAAAATGTTAAGCATGTAAAATTTGTCAGTGTACCCAACGAAAATGTGTGTTGTCCTATTGTGGTTAACTTAGTTCTGAGTGGCCTGACTTAGCTTGACAGGGCTTGACATTTCTCCCTACACTGGCAAAAGTTGGCCACATTGTCAGCATCTGAATGAAGCAAAATCTTAAGGCTTTCATAAGCCCATTTTATTTTCTTTTTTAAATTTAATATGAACTCCAGTATGTTTTGATAGAGCACTTCTATGAACAAAATACAAAAAATTCTGCAGCGTCAGGATATGAACCTCATTTAAGGCAAAATGTGACCTTTTTTAGGACCTTATTCGTGCTTGTCCACAATATCAACTCTGATTCAAGGGTGTACGCTTAATTTTTGGATCTCATAGACCAAGGTATTTGAGACTCATGTTCATCTCTTCCTATGAAATTTTAATGGCTCAGACCAATTCAAACCCCAACTCAGCACCTCTGTATGACCTGCCACTAAAAATGTATCTTCTTGAGTACCTTGTGGAGGTCTACCACCACCAAACAATAGTTATAGATTAAACTGTTTTGGCATTGAAACACTGAGCATTTGTTTACAGAAACTGAGACAGTGAGGAGTATGCTGTAGTTTTTGTGGATTCATTCCTCTCCTTTTGGTACCTGTCAGATGCATAGATGTGCAAATTATTTCTTCACAATTTAAAGCACTGACAAAAGAACATATATTCACATACATATTCTCCTTTGCCATGTAACAAAAGTGCTATAAGATTGTTACAACACACCCAAAATCATAAATTCTAACATGTTCTGTCTCTAACAAGGCAAATAGCAGCAAAACTTTAGGATTTTGTGGTAGAACCTGATGTGGCCAATACAATTTTAAGGGGGCCAAGAGCCACCCCTGGCCCCCGCTCTGGACATGCCCTTGCAAATGTGGGTCATCTCAGTCTGTGTCCAGTTCAGACGGAGCATCATATTATCTCTTTCTTTCTGTAGATAGGCGTTTACATTATATCTCTGTAACACTCTATGTGCTGCAAGTCTGTTGTCATGGTATTTTATTTTGGTTTTACTGTGCTTTGTGCTGCCGTTCTTTACTTTGTACATCTCTTGTGATATTTTAGTCCTTGTAGAAAAAATTGAGAAAATCTCTCAGGCTGCTGATGGCTTGTTTCTCTTGTTTTACTTTTTATTTTATTTTCTTCTGACCATAATGCAATGTAGCAAACTCCAGACTTTTTTAGTGTGAGAACAAATGTGACTCTTAATGTGGAGGTATCATATAATTTGTCTTTGTCTTGAAATCTGTTTTACAGCACCTTCTACTCCTCCCTTTTTTGCCTAATTTGATGACACAAAAACAGCCTCACATAGAATGATTGTTATGTGAGTCTTTCCTTTCTCAAAACTCATAATTTATGAATATATCTATCACACTCTTGATATTAAAAGGCGTGCCAGAACGGCTTTGCCCAGCACTTGGAGCATCTGCTGTTTTATGGGGCAGACACTTCTTCTCAAAACGCCTCAGGGAACACTGCACTGCACATTTCTGCACTGTACAACAAGGCAAGTATGAAAAACAGATCCTTTATGTGAAATATTATCATAATAATCACAGCTGGTTTTCCAATCTGGTCTCTCCCTGCCTCTCTTTCAGGAAAGCTGTGTCCGCGTTCTTCTTTATAGGGGAGCAAATAAGGAGGCGAAGAACAAACATGGCCAGACACCTTTTCAGGTGAAATATTTATGCAATAGTCAAATATCAGGCATAGTTCAGGCATTGTTTCTTAGAGTTTAAAAGAAATAGACTAATAACAGAAGGATGCAATGATAAAAGGTGAGCATTGGTGTCAGTAGATTCTTATCCTGTTGATGAATATTGGCCTGTTTTAATAATGTAGCACTCCCTGATTGAAGAACATTGTTGGAATATGAGAAATACAACAAGGCTTCATGATGGTATGATTTATGTATGTTTGTTTGAAGACTTTACATGTAACATTCTGATCATTTAATACAGCGAAACAAAAAAGTAAGTGATGACTTCCATAAATGAGACTGAAGTCAAACTCCCTCTGGATTTATGGTTCTGTGCTCTGCAGACAATAAATAAACAATAAATCTTGACTCAAAAAGTGATGAACAGAATTTGATGACATTTTCACGATAGGTCAGAAATGGGCCAAAGACCAATCGATTAGATTTTGGTGGTGATCCAAATCCGGATGCGGATCAAGGATTTTTTTTTAATTTGATTTAAAATGACTAGATAAGGCAATTTTTTCACATTGTCTCTAAGAACTCAAAAAGTTCTCAATGGATTTTGAGTAACCCGTCCTTTTTTACAGTCTGCTGATTACCAGCTATTTACCCGGTAATAAGATGGTAGTTGTGGGAGGTTATTGGGTAATAACAAGACAAGAAGTAGGCAATTACATAGAAAGTACGAGTGAAGTAACCACAAAAAACTCCACTATTACCAATACATTCAGCTAACTACCATGTGCAGTAGTACTGTCTGGATTAGGAGAGTAATAACTCAGATATAAGCATTTAAATTACCAGGTATTTAGCTGGTAATGAAAGGGTAATTACTGTGGAACCTACATGAAACAAGCCTGTGGTGTTTGCAGAGAATAAGGGAGTAATCTATTACATGTTATATGGTAATTTCTTAGTAATAGCATAGAAACAAGAGTTTTTTTACAATACAGTTTCATATTGCTGACATGATAAATGTGAGTGTTTTACTTGGTGAGACTGTAAAACTTACATGGTACAAGCCTGTGGTGTTTGCAGAAAGGAATAATCTACCAGTTAAGTACACATGTAATATGTTTTTTTAATTATTTTTAGGTAATTAATTATTACTGAGAAACTGAATGGCAAATACTTGTGATTTTCTTGAAAGTACTATCTAAAATCCTTGAAATCACATGATAACACGTTGGCTGTTACAACATAAACCTTGACAACTAACTTATCAGCAATGGAGGAGATGTTTCAATGAAATGGTCTCCTAGTTTTATAGAAAATATACACTGTATTCTAAATTTTTGATCATCCATGGTAGTTGGCTGACATTAATGGTAATAGTGGAGTTTTTCTGTACTTTCTGTGTAATTACCTCCCTATTATTAGTGTTAATACCCAATAATTCCCCACAATTACATCTTTTACCAGGTAAGTACATGGTAATTAGCAGACTTTAAAAGGAAGAGTGACAGGTTTACAAATTTTTTCTCTCAAAGGTCAAATGTAAAAAATCTGTACTGGGTAAGGTGACAGGCTTTTTGGACAGACTACACGTTAAGCATTGCACTGACCCTACTGCAGTGGTTTGAGGGTTAAAGTAACAGTTGCATTATTGGTCATAAATACACATGAGTATTATATTCAGAGTTTTACAAAATCAGTTAAAACACCTAACAGTAGCATTGAAGTAAAAGAGGTTAAGTATATTTGTACAATTTGATTTGTGCTAAGGCAAGGACAGTTAAATGAAAGCCTGTTTTACCACAAGAATGTTCACAAATTTCTATATTATGAAAAAAGTTGCGGCATATAGTGCAGACAAGAAAATGACAAAGAAAACAGGCAGAAACAGCAACATACTTTATAAACATTGATGCAGGAACAGGGCTGCCGACAGACATGGCTGGGCCCCTAAAAAGCCCCATACATGAGCCCTGGGTGGTTCCAGAACATCAGCACACGTGACCATTACTGACCCAAAAGTTCAATTCAATTAAGCATCTTTGTCAATGTTCCAACTATTTTTATTGCCTCTGACATACCCCTATATATAATTTTTTACTTGATGTAAAAAAAATGCTTATAAAATTAATGCTATGGTTTTAAGTATTAAAAATAATACTTATTGCTGGAATTAAGAATGTCCCATTTCTTTGCTGACTCTGTGGGCCCTCCAAGTCTCTGAGACCAAGAAACTCCTTCCCATTATCCCTGCTTGTGGGAGGTCTTGTTTAATGACTGATTGACTTCATCAATCTGTGTATCTGTTATGATAAAACTTGTCAGAGCACAAATATTTATTGTTTTTTGTGTTTACAGTTAGCTGTGCTGTCTGGTCACTTTGAACTCGGGGAAATCATCAAAAACCACAAAGATATTGACATAGGTAAGCTCCAATACCAAACTGTCCCTTTGGAGGGGACACTCAAGTTTAGCATTCAGATCTCACCTAGCATGTTTGTATCAATATTCCTTCTTTTACCCTAACAATCTACCTCATTTCTCCCTCCATTTCACTCTGTCACTTTTCCTTTCCTCACTTTCCACACCCTCTGACTCGTCGACATCTGCGTCCTCACTTATAATCCTCACTCCCTTGTGCCCTCAGTGCCCTTTTTGGAATCACCAAAGTATGTTCCCAAGCGCAAAGAGAGCTCCCACACCCTGCCTCTCCCCTCATTTCAATCTCACCCCCTCCTGCGCGCTAACAGTGATAACACCATGACCCAGTCTGACCCCCTGGCCCTGCCAAACAAGACTGCAACCAATCCTAACCCGGGACAGGTACTGAGGAATATTAGGTGGATAAAAAAGTGCTGATCTCTTTGTGATATAAAATGCTACTCTGTCAATATTTAAGTCAGTTAAAGCATATGACATGACTATCTGTGTGGGGCTGGGTGTTTTCAGCAGGTTCAGCGCAGAGCGTCCATCGGCATGAGGAGCTCAAGCAGTCCCAGAGCTCGAACTCGCTCCCCGTCCAGAGGAAGAGGAGGCCAAAGTGACACAGAGGAGAGGCACCGGCAACCAAGAGGCAGACAGGGGTGAGAAGCATGCGGAGAGGAAGAACAGTGTGTGCATGTACAAGGTCCTTTAAGGTTGTCTGACAGGGAATAAATCTCACGATATGATCAGCTGTGTGCTGGGTGCTATTCAAACTGCTATACTGTCACATTTATTATATGGCTTTGGACAGATTGTTGTCCTGCAAAACAAGTAAAACAAATTAGTTAATCATGACCTAAAAAATCTTTACAGATGTCAGGGGCTGTGCAAGAGCTCCAGAGACATTTCAGAAATGTGCAGGACTTCATAAGAGTCCACAGCGATGCTAGCAGTTTGTAATAACTGCTAACATCAGCTCCTTAACATGCTTACAGTAACAAGTTAAACATGCTGATGTTTACATGTTTGCCATCTTAATTTAATATGTTTGTAAGCTAAAATATCACAAAGCACAGCTAAGCTGACAGAAATGAAATGAGTTTTGAAGGTAGACGGACAGAAATGTTTGGCTTTTGCCCTTCACTTCTGGAACTGAACTAGGTGTCCCTTATTAAAGATTAGTTATTATACATGTTCTTCATTCATGCTACCATTTCCCCTTAACTGTGAACATTGTGGAGACAGAAAATGGTGTTGAGTTGGTCCTCCTTATTTGCTCTGTCTCCAGAGGTTGTATCAGAGGCTAAGTATTGGAGAGAGGAAGCATGTGGACTCAGTGGGGAACAGTAGTGCTTGTATGCATATGCAGGATGTGATCAGTTCATAAAGAAACAGTGTCAAAATGGTCACATTTTGTATTGTTTACAGTTTGCCAAATGGTTAGATCTGGGGAAAAATAAGGATGCACCATATTATTGGAACATAATTGCAGATGTGACCATTTTGCCCATATTTACAACAAATGGTTTGGCCAAACATATTGTCCATATATGTCCCGTATATTGGGATACATATGGGATATACTACCTCATCATCACTGAATGGCCACTTTTAAAATCAAGACTACAATTTATTAAAGAATTGAATGTTTTTATTGCTTCGTGGATGTTTCTAACACAAACAGGGTGTGCCTATAAAAGGAACAGGTACATTTTAGTGAAGTGGAGGCTTTGTAACCTCGTGCAGCAGCTGGATTGCCTGATTCATTGTCTGTAATCAGGCAGATCCATCTTGCCAAGCTCCAATCTACAACAATTGTAAATGATCCAAAGTGGGTCTCAGTAGTAAAGATGTTTTTGCTCCTCTTCTGACATGTTTTTCAAAGACTTTGTTCTACATATTGGCTTATGTTCTGTATTTTAGCACCCACCTACATTATCTGGTTGGCCCGTAATGAAAGTGATTGACAGAATAACTGATCAGTCACCTGCAGGATATGCTTTTGAAAGGGTCTGCACATTCCCAAACACTTTCTGTAGGCTTTCTACCGGATGAACCAGTAAAATATATTGAACAGTCCATCTGGTGTATCAGGTAAGAGGCTTTGTGCTCTTGACAAAAACACTGGTATTGGCATCAGTGACAATGTGTTTGGAAATTTGGCATTTCGGACATTTGCAAAAATCCATTGTTGTGCATCCCTAAAAAAAATCATTACGTGCGTTCAAGTCTGAACAGAAGTTACAGTAAAAATAAATTAAAGGTGCAGTGTGTAGAATTTGGCAGCATTTCGTTGAACAGAAACGGTGAATATAGGATATAATGTTTCTATTTGTAAGTAAAGTCTGTCAAAATAGGAGTACAATCATCCCCATAAAACGTTTGTTTTATTTTTATTTAGTTAGAAAAAGCTTAAAAAAATTTACATTACCAGGGGCTGCGTTCATGTAGGCCGACATAACGATCCGCCATGTTGTCTACGGGTGGATTTTAGGACAAAAAGAACGAAACGCGAATCTGTCCGCTGGTTCTGAAATCTACCTGGAATGCAGGCGAAGAAGAGGAGAGAGGACAGTGGTGGATGTAGAGACAGTTGTTACTCTGCACTAGGGATTTAAATTGTGTGTATTTTACAGTTAAAGCTTTTGGTCCCTAGCCCTTTTGGTCTTCACAGGCTTCTGTTGCTCAGCAATTTGACGTTTTGGTTACGGTTGGGCTCATTCTAGAATCTGAACGATAGATGTCGCTCAAATGCCAAATTCTACACACTGCACCTTTAAGATAAACAAAAAAAACCACATAAATATGTTGAGACAACAGCAATGGCCAAAAAACTCCTGTCTACATGAGAGAGGAGCAGAGTGAGGCAACACTGTTGTATGCAAAGATAACTTTTTAAAAGGTAAGGCTACAATTATAACTCTACAGATCTAACTGTAATCCAGAGAAATACTGAAAACAGAGACATTTTTTATTCTAGATTTCAGTTAGTAAAGTAGTTTCATTCTGCTTCTTGCCATCCATCCATCGATTATCTATAGTTTTACTCCCTTTAGGGGTCATAGGGGCCATTCACGCTCACACTCACACCTACACCTAAGAGCAACTTCGAGTCACCAGTTACCTAATGAGCATGACTTTGGTCTGTGGGAGGAAGCCAAAGTGCCCTGTGAGAAATCGCACATGCACTCAGAGAATATACAAGTCCACACAGAAAGACCCCTCTACCAACGCAGAGATTGAACCAGCAACCTTCTTGCTGTGAGGCAAATGTACTACCTGCTGTGCCACCATGCCAGCCACAGACAGATCATTTTGAGTAAGAATAATCATGTAAAACAGCAGTTCACATGCAAAGACACTCAGCCAAACAAACATAAATGGCTGTCATTCAAAGCCGCGACAAATCCACCATATTAACCACAGAAAAACTGTAAGTCTCAAGACTTTTACAATCCACCATTTGGCTTGTCATGTCGTCTGCAAAGCACAGTAAAATGTGGCATTGATTGCCTCAGGTCAGGTAAATCTGTCAGCCTATGGGAAAAAAAAAACATTTGTCCGAAGTATGTAGGGATCATATAATGTACCTGATATTTCTGATGATACCTGTAAAATAATCAAGTTTTAGTCTAGACTTTCCTCCATTCCCACTGATTCCCTACCAGCATATTTTAATTCCCGTCCTTTAACTGACTAGAAAAAAAAGAAGCAAACCTTGTGCCACTCTTTGGGACATTTCCTATCTCAAATGAGACAGAGGGCCACATCACATTGCTTACATTATACCTTTATTATTTTGGGAACTGACAGATGACCATTTTGTCTCTTGTTGACCTTCGGCTGCTCCTTATCGGAAGTTATTGTCAAGAAAACAACAATTTTTTTTTTAAACTTTCTCTAAGGGAAAAATTGGAGCTCTAAAAACTACACTGCAGTATTTTTCATCAAGACCATTTAGTTAAATATTCCCCGATTACAGATTTATCACTGTGGATTCACAAATACAAAATAAAAACAAAAACCCCTCTGGACTTAATGGCTGGATATCAGATATTGTGGAGGTGATATATGTTTGACCACAGATTGACAAAAGAGTGAGCTCTTAAACACAGTTGTCCCCAAAGATCCACAGTATCATTCCAGAGATATGAGTAAAAAATATAAGATATACCAATTCGGATCATCTGCAGTCCTGTGGAGTTGAGGGTTAATGGACCAGCACCAGTTTAATGCTACATAAATGATATAAGCTACATTAAATTAACGCATAAAGACACTTAAACAGACTTGTGAAACAGTCTCAGTTTGAGATGCAACAGTTCTCCATAGACAATGCCACAGTATTTCTCATTCATGCACAATCCTCACTTGAGCCACCAAAGTTTATTTATGACCATAACTTCATTTACAGACCATCTTCCATGACAAACAATAGTGGGCATTACACCAATTTCACCAAGCTAATGAGTCAGCATGGGTGCAGATTTACTGCTGAAGAGTTTTACGACCCAGTCCTTACAAAAGTTAGGACAGCAATTAACACAAGTGTACAGAGTGCAAGTGTGAGGAGAAAAGAGGAAGGTTTGTGACAGGTCCCATGTATCAGAATAACAGCTTTTTAGATATGTTGGTTTGCTGGGTCAGAGGTCCCCAACCTCCAGTTTTATGTGATACAACATAGCTGTGGCCTGGCTCTCGCAGTGGTGACGACAGAGACACATTGTGCAGAGTATAACTCTCCATACCACAGGATCAGAAAGAGCCATGGGCTTGTTCTGTTTCTAAACCCCAAATAGACGCGTACTCGCTCTGTTTTTATCCTCTGCCCGAGTTGGCTGAAAGTCACACGTTGACACAGTAAAACTAATTAAACCGAACATTTCAAGCATGGGATGATGCTGACGGTGTGTATTATCCATCATTCCACCCGAGCTGGTATGTTTCCGTTGATTGATAGATTTATTATTTCTTGTTTCCAACTTAAATCTTCCACATGAAGTTGAACACTCTTGCGTACGTCAACTGTCCTCAAGAGTACAAGGTTTAACCACGAGTTCATCTCAAGTTGTACATTTTTGTACATCACAGCGATGACAGAGTCAAAGGGCCAGCGTGTGTAGTCCACAGTCAAGCTACATCAGTGGATACGCGAGGGTGTGGTCATCTTTTCAAAATAAATTACCCTTCAATCTATGTTTTTAAACAAAAAAAGTAATTGAATTAATTACTTTTATTTCTCTGTGGTCCATTACCAAATGATCTACTCGTCCACGGCCCGATGGTTGGGGACATCTGTGCTAGATTAGCAAAGTCTCTGGGTTATGATGAAGAAACGAATTGTAGCACGAGGGTTAGACTAGATTTATTTTGTTCCAGCAACGCCACCTGGGGGGGGGGGGTGTAATAAATGCCATAAGATTTAAAACTGGTTCATCATTTATTCTACTTAAAAATAAACTAGCACTTGGCAAAAGGGGGGTTTTAGGCAGGGCTGAGGCTTACCATGCGGCAGGGA
Organism: Cetoscarus ocellatus; assembly: GCA_037902135.1. Taxonomy (NCBI): domain Eukaryota; kingdom Metazoa; phylum Chordata; class Actinopteri; order Labriformes; family Labridae; genus Cetoscarus; species Cetoscarus ocellatus. The sequence continues at coordinate 2,013,476 of JBAMNC010000904.1, read as the reverse complement.
GAGTCTATGGGGGGGGAGGAGATCATTTATTTATCACCCATGACAGTGTACACCAACAAAACAAGGGGAATCGTGAAAACCACCACCATCGGTGAAGCAGACTATGCCGCTATGGGTCCTCAGCACCTAAGCACAGAAGAGAAATGTTAAGACGCCATAGAGTGCCACACACTAAAAAGTGATGCACATGGATAAACAAAACGATCCCCCCAAAAACACACAAATAATCCCCACAATATATCAAAAAATGAGTAATAAATCTAGCCAAACAAACTAACGATAACAGCGACGTGTAACATCAACACTGCAGCGCCCGTGTGGTGCAAAGGCCAAAGTTCAGAGTCAAAGTAGGCCAGACGACAGCAAACTGGGAGCCATGCAGAGCCAAAGGGGGAGCCAGAACCGGGTTAAAGCCAGATCCAAACCCGGGTAAAGAAGAGCCAACACAGCCACAGGTCAAAACAGAGGATGAGAGAGTCCAACCGAACCTCCGCCGCACAAGGACGCACAACAGTCAAAAGCCAAAAGCCAAGGGACAATCAAGGAAGCGGAAAGGCGGACAATGCCAACTTACTGCGAGGATGCACCACCGCCCCGACGAGCCTCTAGCGGAGCAATCCGTTCCCCTCGATGCCAACAATCAGCCACGCAGCAGCTATTAGCTGCGCTGTAACACGAGACACCGTGTCACCAAGCGCACGCATTACGCACAGAGGAGACAACAGACAGTGCGCATTACCTGTGTGAGGACGTGAACTCTTGTGGCTGCCACGCCAGACTGAAGGCTTCACCTCGGTGACCACCTCAGGAGGTGAGCGGAAGGAAAGAGGTGTGGCACACCTGGACGAATAGCCGCTCAGGGTCCCGCCCTGTAGTCAAAGTGCTGGCAGACCAGTACAGAGCTGTGCAGCGGCAGGGAGGCAGAGGGCGTCCTGCAACATGATGATGTCGTGAATGTCACAACATGTGGGCTCTCAGCCAAAATAATGTATAGCCAAATAGTTGACATAGTCCTACATCCATGTTTACAAAGTGGTACTCTTTATTTGTGACTTAAGTCCAGTTTGAAATGAGGGGACTTTAAAAACAGTCATGAAGTCTGCCCGTGACTAGCAGAAAACACACATGTAGGTGGGGGCTGTATAGCTATGACATAGTAAACTTTAGGAAGTAAAAAAACAGAGAATTTTAAGGGGCAGAGTTTTGTAAAAGGTGTCATGGTCTTCTACTACACAAGCCCCTTTTAACATCTAAAGGAAATAAAACTGATTATGCAAGATGGGACCTTAAATATTCACATACTCGATGGCATGTTTTTAACAAATTTTAACAAAATGAACGAGTTTATTCAAGCATTATCATATTACAAAGACTCATTGACTGTTTGTACTAGCACTTTCTTAATGACATGCAATATGTATTGCATGCTAGACACTGTCATTACAAAATAGCAGCATGCATTTTTACTCTTGGTATGACTTGTTTGTGTGACTCAGAGGCCGACTGTCTCTGATGGAGCCTGACAAGCTGTATGCTGTCTCATTCTGTCTCACTTGTTTACCACAATGTGCAACACTTACCGTCTCTCTGCCTCTTTCTCTCTCTCACTCTTGTCTCTCTGCAGTGCAACCTCAGCAGGCAGTGGTGGAGGTCAAATGAAGCGCATGTACAGTGCTGTACCAGGACGGGTTTATGTGGCCACTCGAGCTCACTCTGCTAGTGGAGACAGAGAGCTGTCACTGAGCAAAGGAGACAAAGTCAAAGGTGAGACAGAGATAGAGCCAGGTTATGTAAACACAGATGTAAAAATCAGCTACACTTAAGTTTCAAAGATCTTAGATTCAACATAAAACATCACTTATTATCATGCTAGATTCAATTTCATTTATTTAATTTACTGAGTTTTATTTGATTCTGAAGTTAATAATTTAAGTCAGAAATTATTTTTGACTCAAACTGATTGAAAGCTTTTTTTGTACACAGGGTGCTTATATCAATATTTACAACAATCTGTTGTGTGGTTGACATTGGCAGAGAGCTGTAAAAAGGGCTATTAGCTTTTGAAGAAGTAAAATAATTAGTAAGTAAATGAGAGTTGACTATGGTCAAGCCTTCTTGGTTAAAAATGGGTTTCATAAGATGTTTCCTAAATCTAAATCCATTGTCTTCGATGCTGTAGGGGTGTAAGTCTTGAAAATGAAAAAGGATTTAGTGCTGGATCAAGACTGGAAGTTGAGTAAAACTGTGCAACGGTCAGCAGTCAGTATCAACGTTCACTACTGTTCTGCATCTCTAAACTTTGGGTTGTAAGGAGCTAACATTCAGTTTGCAGAGTCTGCTTAGTGAATATGTCATGTCAAGCTCCGTCTAACCCAGCACACTGTAGAATCCAAAATACAGAAATATCTCAGATGAAGTGGGCTAACAAACACCAATGTTACACGGATTTTAGATTGATTAGGGAGGGGGGCTTAAATTCACAGGATCTCCAATACAGCATCTCAGAGTGAGAACTGAGGTGGACCTGGGCTATTAAGTATGTAAAAACTAGAGGGTTTTTGTGAACATACTCTTGTAATGATGACATGAAGGGGAAATATGACCTCTTTGAGAATTACCTATGTTTTCAAAGCACTTTTAGATTGTAACACCTGCAGCCATATGGATCGAATAAAAACAGCAGCCTGCGTTAGCCTGATCATAGACTGTTTACTTTAAGACAATCATCTGTAGTCAAACACATGTTGAGCTTATTATCTCATCATTCTTCTAGAGGTTGGACTGATCATTTTTTTCAATTGCGAAGAAGTTCAAGTATAGTAAATTAATAAACATTTAAAACATTATGAATTAGATTGCATTTCAGAAACCTCAAACATAGACCAAAGATATGGACATGAGTGATCAGCTGGAGAACTGGAGCCTCGCTCCACTGTATCCATCATTACCACAGTTTTTCTGAATCCAGAATACTTAGCCTCAGTCATGTGGGCGCCTTATCCTCTGTTATGGGGACACGTTGCAAAGTATAGGTGCGGCAACAATCCATAGACAGACCCCCAAAACACAGTTTATTGTCTTTCAGGTCAGATGTTAGGGAACACAGGAGGGGTCATCAGCTGATTTACAGTAACAAGTCTTTAGCACATTCATAAAAAAGACAGTGTTGTAAAAAGCATGACTTTATTGAGAAGTGCACTTAGTTTCCTAAAGTAAAGGACAGATACTCCAAAACTGTACCAAAATACTGTCCTTCAGGAAATTTACTTTGTCATTGCCAAAACTGACAAAACCAGTAAGCTGCTTTGTTGCTGAAGGGGACTTTGGAAGCTCTTTTGTGGCAGCCTGCAAGTTTAATATGCTGTCTTATGTTTACTTTTGGTCAACCTTGAAACAGACAAAGTAATGAAGTTAAGGTTTAAAGCCTTCTCACAAACAGCATCACTGGCTGATATGCAGTCACATCAGCTAAGCACTCGATTATGTACAATTAGAATCCTCAATATAATCTAAATGGACCAGTTATAGAAAGAGAATTACCCCCCATACAATGTGGGGGCATTAAGCCTTTAACTATTTGTTAACTATTTATCTTTCTTCCACTGTAAAAATTGATTCTGACAGAGTGTGTTTGTTAGGCTTAAGAAAGCACTCAAGGAAATCAGCTTTTTTGCATTATCTTCATTTTTCAACCTTGGAGGTTGCTGTGTCAACCAGTCAAGATGAAAGAAAAAAAAACTGAATAAAATGTACAAAGAGTTTCTATTGTGTTGTTTCTAAATAAGATAAGACATTAACCTTCTATGTATGCTTTTAATTTTGCTCTTTTTTTGCCCTTATCTGTGTCAGTGTTAAGTGTAGGAGAGGGGGGATACTGGGAGGGCACAGTGAAAGGTCGCACTGGATGGTTTCCTTCAGACTGTGTGGAGGAAGTGGCCGGTGTCAACAATAGGCCAGGTAAGACACAACAACTTATAGCTCCAGCAAAAAAAAATAAAAATCAGAGCTTCTACAGATATTTTCTTGTTTTGTGTTGATGTGTTGATTAAACTCTGTTTCATAACAAGTCATAGATGACACACAGGGCTTTTAAGTGTTATGTTGTCAATGGAGATTTTAAACAACCAGTTTTTGGCACTGTGCTGATCTCTGCCTTTACTTGGTAAAGTATACTGTATGTTGATGCTTATTTTAGAAAAAATATGTTAAGACTGAAAGGAATAGTTTGAGTTTTATATATATACATATATATTCATATATATATATATATATATAGGGATGGGAATCAAGAACAGGCATAAGAAGAGAATCAATCAAGAACCAATAAGGGAATCAATCAAGAACATGAACATGATGAGCAGAGTTGATGACAGGATTCAAATCTTTTAAGACTTGTCAGATTCTCAGATGCACTCAGATGCAGAGGCTGTTTTAAACAAAAAAAGATAGATTAAATGCATTCGATGAAAGCTAAGTTTGTTCTTTGAACACAATTACTGATGATCAAGGTTGGGGGAAAAATGACTGATGACTGTTTACAGGCTTGCATTTTTTAATACTAGACTAAAATGTTAGTAGTGTACATCAGACACAAGAAATATGTTCATTTTCCCAAGCCCATAATTGTATTAATCCTTTCAACAAATGGTCTAAATGTATTTCTTGTAGGGCTGTGAATCACTGTATCTCACACTACAATTCAATACCGGATACATGGTCAGCAGTATTAGTAATCACAACACAGTATTACTGCAATAATTGATATATGGACAGAACATTATTGGCTAATAGCTAATAAACAGAGGAACGTAAAATGGCTCAAGTTTAATTGTTTGATTAATGTACTTCCGCATAATAATTGGTGTCATTTTCACTAAATGTGAAAGAGACTGATAGGAAACAATGTTCATGGTTTTAATTTTTTATATCAGGTAACAAAATATACAACTGTAAAGACAAATTTGTTACAATAAACGTCCTACAATAAAGCCATTAATACAAACAACCACCATCAACTTTCAGTCAACTCAAAGCCAGCGTATCATTAAGTGGATTACCCTTGCCAAGACAATGATATATCACAATATCAATATTTTGTCCAACCCCTTATTTGTAATGGTCTCATTTGTTTGTCAAGGATCTTCAGTGAATCAACTTCTGTTAGAAGTAAACAGTAGATGAATGAGAAAATACTTCACCCTTGTAATAGTCTTTTATTCTGGGTGTCAGTACTTTCATCAGTATATTTTGAATTCATTATTGCGCTGATAGTGTATTTATGTAAGTGAAATAAGATGACATTTATTTGACAGTTTGGCTTGTAATGTTTGTTGATAGAGAGAAAATGTTTCACCAAAATTAGCCACTAAAAGGCAAGGATTGTCTGTTGCTGTAACTGGACTAAAACTATAGGGGGTACAAAAGCTAAATGTGTGACTAAAGCTAACAGGCATTTTCATATAAAGTGTAAGTTTAAAATAATGTTTTAAATAAACACTACACCTCTCCAGACGTAAATGCTATCAGAGGATCCTTAGCATAGTAAAAACAGGTATCCACTTGACTAATGTTTTAGTATTGAGCCATTCCAACAAATGTTGTACCTGAATTTTTTGTACCCATATTTTTTCAGTAATTCCTCCTTAAATTGAAAAATATATTAATACAACTCTTATTAAGTTATAAATGTCAAGAGGGGTAATACAAAGTCAGAAGCAATCATAAGAATCAGCTCATGTATTGGAAAAAAAGGCAGCTAGAAAATGGGTTACATAGTCCCTCAGGCTGGAATTATCCTTTAAGTCACTGTAACACACAGCACATGTCACATTCATGTTTACCAGCTAGCCCTCCTGCTGCAGACAGTTGCACATGAACAGCACTTTCCCCCCTTTTTATCCCCCACTGTTCTCACTGCAAGAATACCATATGCCACCTACCAGACAGAAAAAAAACAGGGTGTTAACATATCTCAGTCACTGGTATGTGTGGCTGAAGTCACAACACTTCTGCAGAAAAAAAGACAGAGAAGGTGTCATAATGGAAGTTGAAGGTTTAAACTGAGCGTATGTGGTGCTTTGCAGAGACACGCAGCGAGAAAGCAAAGAGGAAGCTTTTCCGAAACGTCACAGTCGGAGCGTATGATGGCACGGATGGGCCCAGGTAAGTCAGTCATAATATCCTCCCTAAGACCTGTTAATCCATAATCCTGCCGTGAACAAAGTCTGCTGAAGTTTAGCAAAATAAACCTAAAATTTCAAATTGTTGAAAAGCAGGTCTTGTCCAGTGATGTGTCAGACTGACTCCCAATGCATGTTTGAACAAACCCTAATCCTTTCCTAATCATAAACTACTGTTACCCACCCTAACCCCTACATTCCCACCTTTGAGCAGAGTGCATTATTTCAACCCTTTTATTGGAAAGTCTACATTTAAAAAAATCTTTAGGTACTTTTCTCTAACGTGTCAAGGCTAAGATTACACAATTTTATGTTGTTTTTTTTCAATATAAGACAATTCTTTGTTTAATTTACAGTCTTCATCTCCAGCAGTGTATTGTATGCTTGGGGCGTAGTTGTCAGCATCTTCACTTTACTTTAAAAAGTGTATGCACCTCCTTTTTAAAACATTTTGTAAACATTCTATTAGCTTCTTTCATTTATATTCTACAGATATAATTTGAAATTACAGAAACAAAATGAGTGGCATGGTGGCGCAGCAGGTAGTGTACATCAGGGTCAGGCAGGGCCTTTCTGTGTGGAGTTTGTATTTTCGCTCATTAGGTTGACTGGCGACTCCAAACTGCCCTTAGGTATGAGTGTGAGCGTGAATAGCTGGTTGTCTGTCAATGTGGCTCTGTGATCGGCTGGCAACTGGTTTAAGGCATCCTGCTTCTCACCCAATGTCAGCTGAAATAGGCTCCAGCTCCTCCTGCGACCCCGAAAGGGATAAGTGGAATAGAAAATGAATGGATGGAGAAATAAAATGAACATTTATAATTACCTCCACCAAGGAGGTTATGTTTTTCATGACGTTATTTGTAAGATTGTGAGCGGGATAACTTAAAAGTTCAGAATGGATTTTCTTTACATTTTCAGGAAGATTTTGGTGCTGATCAGAATCCAGATGTGGATCGAGTTTTTCTTTCTAACGATTTGTTTACATTGCGAGATAGGGCAAGCAGCAACAGCAGCTCAACAAATGGATGCCAAAACAGTGGGACAGCACGGATCAGTTGTTGGGGGACCTTTACCCATATCTGACAGTGGGAACACCAATAAATGTGTACCATATCTAACTGAGCCAAAACTGAACTGGACTGCACAGTGGAAATGCAACTTTTGAGGTGTCCTAGCTAATTAGTCAAAACCCCTGAGACAGGAGGTCCCCACCTAAAAACACCATGTGTTTTTAGGTGGGGACAATGTTCTGGCTCTTGCCGCTCATCAGTCCTACATTGTTGTTTTGGAGGTCCTGAGAGAGGTCTTGTGGAAGGGTGGGTAGCTTGCATGTACCGAGCCTGAGTACTTTGGCAGTGGCAGTGCTGTGGCAATGAGGGGCCATGTAGTAGGTTGTTTAACTTTACAGTAGTGTATTGGGATATATGTGAAGTAAGGGGTCTCTGCATTTTATTATGGAAGAAGTGCCCTTCTTTAAGTCAAACAATGCCCCCATCAGTGCAATTTACCAGTGTGCAGTGAATTAAATATACAAGGCGTCTCTCAAAATGATTTTAGGATCATATCTCATACCTCATTCTCATAATGTCTTTTAGCCCAGGGGGCCACATGCTAACTCAGTGCAGCCCACCTGTCAGCTTTAAATTTCAGCTTAAAATTCTAAAACATTGTAGACATACAGATGTAAAACGCTGCTACGTATATAATGTCTAATCCGCCCCCTTAGACACAGTGGGCAAAGGATGTATTTGGGAAAAAATAAGTCAAATGAACTTTGATAACCAGTTTCTACCGGATTATTGCATTGAAATAGTGCCTTCAGCTGTCACTGATTCCATTTTATTGCATTAAATTCAGCTCTAGCGTTTGCTTTGGAGCATGAAATATAGACGCTTACAAATCTATACATCCAGATGAAAGCTGTAGTATATCTATTCTTTTGATTGGATCCCATAGAGTATGTGTGTCTGATTAAGCATTTCCTTCAATTTTATTAACTTGACCTCAGGCAAGTGAGAATAACATCACTGTAGTCATCATAGTAATCAAATTGCCCATCCCTGCTTTATCTTGAGGCCCATGATTGTAAGCAATTGCCAGCCTCTGCTGAATTACAAAACCACATCTAATTTGCTCTTATGACAAATGATGGGGGTCTTTCCATCAAACCTGAACATTGGTAAATAAATCAATAAAAAGCCTTCAGGAGTTAAAAACAGACTGAACAACATCTTGCACCTTATCTCCAGTTATCTACAAAGCATAAGACTATGAAACACAATCTCATATGTGAATGATTATGTGTAAAAGACTAACAAAGCTGAAATAAACCAGATCAGCTGCAGCCTTTAATCTATTTCTTACTGTGGATTCTCACATGAGTGTGGGCAGCCATTGAGCTGTCTGCTTTGTGCTTTATTATTCTGAGGCCAGTCAAGATGATTGAACTAGTTCACACACTTGCTTGGCTTTTATGTCTGTGTGCAAAAACCCAATCGTTTCACCTATTGTGCCTCCATTTCTTTCCTTTGCGCAGCATGTGTCTGTTTTCTGCTGATCTTGAACTCTGCTTGTCCTCCTTTGTATTTCCCCAGAACACATAAGCACTGAACAGCAGCCATGTCATTTTCTGGCCCTTTTCGCTCCATCACATAAATGCGCTTTCCACTTTGATACCTCCCTTTCCCTCTCTCTCTCATATCTGGTATCTTGTTTACACTGAGCACAATAATGTTCTAATAAAAAGGTAGAGCTATGTTTTCTCCTCCTCCATGGCATCTGTCTGAGGCTGCGGCTCAGCCCTGGGCAGCTGCAACTGTGTATAATAGGGCTGTGCATGTTTGTTTGAGAGTTAGAGTGGATGTGAAAAATGCCCATGTGTGTCTTTATACATCATCCTGCTGATGAGTCATAAGGAGGCTGAGACATCAAGCGCTAGTTGGGTCCTCCGGGCGAGAGGGAAAAAGGACCTACCAGTTGCCTCCCTGGGAGGTTTTACAGCCCCTTACACTCTGTCGCTGACATTAGTCCCTGTGCTGAGCAGCCCTGACTGTCATTCAAAAGGTGGCATTTACTTTAATGCAGCCGCACTGTGTTCTAAATGCAAATAACAGCCACTGGGGTTAGATTACCTGAGCTAAGTTGGTTAAATGTAATTGCAGCCGCATGGTGAAGTGGTGCTCAATTAAGAGCCGGGTGATCCTGAGTGTGTTCGCTTCACTGCAGGGAGAATGTCAATAACTATTTCAGAGAGACAGAGGGAGCAGAACAAGGGGCAGTTTTGCTTTTTCAGATGCCCAAAGAAAAAAACAATATGGAGCCTTTCTCTATCTGGTTAAACATGAGTGAGCAAAATTTAAGTCCTGTTGAGGTACATGAACTTACGGACCAACACTCATAGTTTTAACCAAAAGTTAGAGATGAAAGAGAGAGAGTGTTGTTAAATTGCACAAATATGTAGGTGTTGTTTTTCAATGTTTTGACAATGACAGCATAAGTTGCTCCAAAAACTGTTAGTACCTCTCAGTATTAATAGTTACCCATGCCATGGGTACTAAAACACTTCCTCACCATCACATATGTTGACTTCTAAACCTATCAATTATAACATTCTAGTGTGTTCTGGTTCTGTTATCTTCTTGTCCAGAGGACTCAATGGGCATCATTTCCAAGAAACATTTGAAATATGGACTCATCAAACCACAGCACACTTTTCAACTTGAGATTTGTCAATCTTAGATGAGCCTAGGACGTCAACAGCTGATCTGGAAGTTCACAAAATATGGCTTTCCCTTGCATTGTGGAGTCTTAACTTTCATGGGTAGCTACAGCAGCCAACAGTGGGTTTCTGAAGTGCTCCTAAGCCCGTTATGTGATATCCATCATAGATTTATGACAGATTTTGATCCAGTGCTGCCTGAAGAATCAAAGGTCTCTGGCATTATGCTTTGCCATTGCTTTGCCCCTTATATGCAGCATTTTCTACGGATTCTCAGAATCATTTGATATATTATGAACTATTAATGATGAATCCTCTCCTTTAGACTGCTGCCAGGGTAAAAATCTATGGGTATATTAGTGGCTTTACTTATTTTCTAAGTTTGGATCAATAATTCCTTTGGAAAGTGATGATCGAGAAATTCTTCATCAGCACATCATTCGTCAGTGGTAAGCTATCATTAGCTTGTCGATGGTATGTATTGATTATCAAGGAACGAGGCTCAAGAACAGGGCACAAATGCTCGACACTTCTCCGGCTGACAAAGGCAATGCAGTTTATTGTTTAAACAGGCGAGGTTCGGCACACAGAGAAGCTATCAGACTAGGCTAAAGTATAAGACGTGAAGCAAAAGACTATATCAAAGACAAAACAGGGTTATACCTGCAAGACGTGACAAAGTAGAGTGCTGGGAGTGCGGCGAACTGGCAACGAGACAGTGGAAGACATAAGGTTAAATACATGAGGTGATTGGGGGTGACTAACAAGAGTTAGACATAAAACAGGAAGCACACGACAAAACATGAAACATGGAAACAAAAAGGGAAACTTAACAAACAAGGTGGTGATAATGACATTGATAGTAACAGGATCACATCAGTTGTGGTCAGTGTTTATAGGCACTAATGCATTTATGGGAAGTAATATTCTGGTTTTGTTAAACCAAAGTTTTGTGTCAAGATCAGGAAGGTCTGTTCGGCAACAGTATCTGATAACATTAAAAGAAGAGCTCCCAGCAGCACAGCCTCTTAAAGGAGAATAAGTCCAGACAATTGGAAAGGTACACTTCTGTTAAAAGGTACACTTATTTCTATTAATTGTTTGATTTTTATGTGAAAACAAGCCACAAAACTATGTTGGGGCGAATGTACAAATAGGCAAAACATTTCAAAGCACTTTGTTTTTCCTCCATGGAGTGTCTGAGTTTGACACTATTTTATGTTGCAGCAAATCGCCGTCTGTTCTTCCTTGATCCTTCATTAATTCCGGCACAGTGATTTGCTGCCAGACACAGAGCCATCCTGGAGAAATGAATAACCCAGTCATTCAACGCAACACAGTTTTCTGGCTCGTTGTGTGAACTCACTGTAACTGTAACTGTACCCACCTACATCAGTGTACCTTGCTGGTGGTCTAGTCTTATTCGCCTTAAAGGGACAGCGCTGCTGGGATCTCTGTTACCAAATTCACTAGCTGTTTTCTTGATGCAACCCAACTTCAAAAATACTAAACTAACCTATGAAGGTGTTTTTGAAATGTTGTCTGTCTTGATACTGCATGTCAGCCCTGTAATTGGCCCACCTTCTGCCCAGTGATTGCTGGGATAAGCATAAGCCTCCTGCATCGTCAAAAGAGAATAGCATTGTAGAGAGTGGATGGATGGTTGATCTTTGTAATTGTGTGTGGAAAATAACAATAAATAAAGTTGTGCAAAAAACTATATTATTAAAAAAATCACTTTTTTTCAGAAATTATTAAAAGTTGCAAGCATTATCTTGACTGTCTACAAGAGTGTTTGTGTCCTGGTGACAGAGGCGAGGATGGAGGAAAGTTTTCAAATGTTTGTGTAAATGTGAGAAGATCAGGGGAATCAGCTGTTAGCAGATCTGTGATACACCAGTCAGTGGGCGTGTGAATGCAAGCTCTCTCCCGGTGTTGCGTTACCCATCCCCCGCATCCCCACGCCACAAACACATCCCCATATCCCCCATTTAAACCAGACCCCCTTTAAATCACACTATCCCTTCATGTGACTGTAATGTCTGGTGTTTTTCTCTCTGTCACTGTCTGTCCATCACATTGTCAGTCTCTTGTCTGAAGTATGCGGGGTGCAGACCAGCACGCCGTCCCTCTCTCTCTCCTCCTCCTCCACTCCTGCGACTCACTCTCTCTCTTTCCTCACCGGCGGAGCTCTCTCACTGGAGGAAAGAGGGGAGGAGGGTGGTGGAGGAAAGCGAGCGAGAAAAAGAGAGAGAGAGGAGGAGGAGGAGGGGGGTACATGGCAATGGGGGGATGCGGAGAGAGAGATTTCTCTCTCTCCCTCTCTTCTTCGTGGCCGTCACTGGGCCCCAGAAACAGGAGCGTGTGGTTCATTTACAGGTAGCGGCTGTTTCCTCATTCATTGGCTGGCTATGGATGTGAGGAGAGGACAATGGAGAGAGGGGAGAGGTAGATGATGCTATTGAGAGGCCGTGCCTTTTCAAAGACAGACTAATAAGCTATGTATTCTGTGTGTGTGTGTGTGTGTGTGTCTGTCTGTCTCTGAGTGTGAGTGTGTGTTAATTTTCTCTTTTTCCCCCCTCTGCATGTGAACATTCGTGGGATGGACGTGGCTATTGAATGGAGACTCTGCAGCATGTTTATTTCCGTGTGTCTTCCTCCCGTGTGTGTCTCTGAAATGCCGAGTGCGTGTGTGTTAGTGCATGAAAGAGAGCACATATTGATGCATTTCAGACAGACAGTGTGGGTGTTTTTCATTCTCTTTGACTCATGATGTCTTTAAGCAGATATTTCTCATTCACCAGGACTTCCCATTTAGATCAGCGCCTTTAAAAACGCAGCTGTCACATCCCATTTCTCTTTATGTCTCCCATTGTGTCATTAAAAATGTGACGTCTTTTGACTGTACTGAGGGATGAAAGTGAACAAGTCAATGAATGGTGGGAGTGTGGTTTATCAGCTCCTCTCAAGCTCTAATATGTGATACTGGTCGCTTCTGTGCATGTCAGTGTGTGCATGTATTTTTGTTTATGTGTGTGTGTGTGTGTATGTGCATGCAGCTTTATACACTGACTAAAATATATGTGGCTCTCTCACATATAAGTGTATACGTCATAGTGCTTGATGCTGTGGGAGTATCTCTCCTGTACGTTTATTAATGAATCAGCCGGGCTCGTCCACCTACCACATCTCCATCCTCAGAGTGTCACCAACATCCGTCATGTGCCTCACTTGTACTGTCAGGGTATTGTCCCCACACTAGCCACTATATCTGCATCTACACTCAGCACATGAATGGTTAAAAAGCTGCTTTTTTCTCAGTAATTGTGGATAGAGGAGAGGATGACTCAGGAGGGAACATAATAACTCTGGTCTCTAGTAGGCTCCCGGCTTTAATGCAGATGGTTCAAAGAGATTGTGTCCTACCAGCCAACAGGGATTAAGCAGGGGCATTTGGGATTTTTATGTCTCTAATTAACCAAGCTGTAGTGGTCAGTGTGCTGACAGACTAGTGGAATAGCCTAAAGGCAGGCTGCAAATAAATGCATAACTGGATGTGCACCAGATTTTGAAGTTTTCAGTTATTTTTATTAATCATTTTTGACCAGCTTATGACAGTTACAAAAATTCAGTTTGCCCAATGCTCCACTTAAGTCCTCTGCTGTCATGTCAACTTGAATTGAGGGATCTTAATTCTAAAAAATACTTTGAAAATGGTTTATTCACTGAGCAGTATACCACAACTTGATGCTGGCTACACACTTAATAATTTTAAGACAGATTTTGGACCTGATTGCCCCTCTCCATGATCAGGATTTGTGGCCTCTTTGAATCTTGTCTCAACTGATTATTTGCTCAAATAATTTCAAATTGTGTCGTCAGTTGATCAGTTTCAAGCCTGCTTGAGCTTCAGGTCTGAATCAATGCTGAATGTCTTTGACTATAAGACTCCAGTGAGATGTCCTCATGTACTTTAACTGGTAGCGAGGCCAACAGCAGGATGTGATACCCTCCTTGTAAAGTATAGACTGTGGTGATAGTGATGATGGGATACAGAATGATAGAGGATGACTTTTGGTGAGTGTAATTTTGACTCTGCTAACATGAATTGGAGTATCATTTGTTTCGATAAGGAGTGGTGTAGGGGATTACAGTTAACCCAAACAGCAGTTATATTTCACAAGTTTGGATTTATGCTATATGTGCAATGTCATCAGCAATAAGACACCAGTGTGATGTCTTCAAGCACTAACAGCGGGATAGGACACCTGCCAGGTGGAGTCTAGACACTGATGGGGATGAAGGGATACTGACTGGAATAAGGAGTAGACTTCTGAGGAGTTAACTTGGACACTGCAAAACTGGATTGGAGTATCATCTGTTTCAGTAAGGAGTAGTGCAGAGGAGAAAAATGTTGTAAAGTAGTGATTATTTTCCAGTCAGGAGATGCTTGAAATTGAGAGAATAATTCATGTACAAGTTTGGATCAATCCTAAATGTGTAATGTCACAGGGATCACAGTGAAATAAAAGATGGATTGCAGAAGAGAAAAGTACAGATCTGAAATATGACAGCAGCAGGTTACTTAGTCAAACAATGTGATGGCAGATTCCGGTTGGTTCAGTGCTTTAGTAAGTGATTGCCCCTAATCAACTGATCATCAGACCTTTTAGTCCTCAGTGAGCTTTTTTATGATGATATGTACAAGCTGCAGAAAAATTAGAACACGTGAGATGAAAAAGAGTGAGCTGCACTTTCAGCAACCTAAAGTATTACCTTTCTTCTTTGAGCTTGTTTTCATGAAAGATGCAAAGAATATTTTCTATGATTGGAAACTTTGTGTGAACAGCAAAAATGCTTTAAATTTATCGCCAATTTACTGCAATATCAGCAACCAGCTATGTAAAAAAGGCAGGCAGTGATATTTCTGCTGCCTCCTCATTTTCTCAGCTTGACTCTTCCTAGTTTTGATACTAGGTGCTTTACTTTATGAGTTCCTTTTCAAAGCATTCACAGACTCCATGAATTGGGCTGTATGAAACTGCCATGGCGTTAAACACAACAGAGGAGGAAATGGAGAAGATAGTGAAGGCAGCTCTTAGTTTGTGGTTTCTAGTCACAGTAAGGAGACAAGTTTTGTTTCAGAGCACCCACAAACAGCAAAATAACATATTTAATCATAAAAAGATTTTGAGAGGTCTTATAGCTTTATGGAGGGGCTTTATTTTTATGTCCGATATCTCCACCCAGTGGTCAGCAGTGTCTCCTTGTCACATTTAAGTATCAGTTCATCATGTAGTTGTGTGGCTTGTTTTTATTTTAGACTTTAAATAGAGCTGGGCAATTCATCGAGATTCAATTACATTTACAGTTACTGCTTTCCACAATTATAAATATTGAGTAATCGACATCAAAAGATTACTTTGTTACGTGACATGCTAGACATGTCGTTTGTTTTTCATCTATCATTTTTTTTAGATATTTGTTTTTTTTGTTGTTGTTTTTGATTTTTACTTAAGTTTAAATTATTGCTTGCTATGGGATGTCTGAATAATAGTAATGAGAGTATTAAAGTTCAATGATTAACTGTGGTGCATGTTGCAAAATTAGTAGTCATGTTTCATATTCATGATCTCAATATCAATTGAAATAATCGAAAGTATGATCTTTGCCATCATCGAGCAGTCCTGCTCTTTATATTATGCAGAGTTTCCTGCCCCATCATTAGCAACGTATAGCCCTGGCTTCCCTGTCACCTTTTTTTGTACAGAAGCAGAGCTTTTCTCTGTCACTGTGACTAATGTTTAGGTCTTTGCCATATACCTCATACAACCCCACCTCAAAATATCAAACTATCCCTTTAAATGCCATCCCAACAAAATGAAAAAAGACACCATATCAGATGATTTTTAAACAAGTTTTGTAATAATTCATACAAAGGGATGGGTCTATTCAAACAAAAACCTTATTCATTAGATTAGATCTATGCTAAAATCGAGGTAAAGTTTGCAAATCCTTAAAATAGAAATTTGCACTACAGCAATATATTTGGGGTCCGCTGCTATTTAAAGAAACACACACATCATTTCTGCGTTACTGTGTTCATTTAGTGCTATAGTCCAGTGGTTCCTGATCTTTTTCCTTTGAACACCCCCCTTCCTGTATTTGGAAGTAATGCCCCCCTGCCCCCGGACCATAAGATGCATTGCATTGCAAAATTACCACGAATCTTAATGGTTTTCATGCATAAAATCAGGATAAAATGGGCTTAAACTCACATTTCTCCAAAGAAGGTTTGCCCTTAGTGTGCCCAAACATTACATTGTATACTGCCTCAAAGTTCCTTTTTACTTATGCTAAAAAAAGATATTACTTTTTACAATATTTTAGGTCCTCCATGGACAGCAGAGGTCTACGACTGTCTCTGGCACTGTTATTTGAGGGCTGCAGGCAGCAGAATTAAAGAACCCTTGATCCCAAGTGACCATTCAGAGGGTTATAATGTTAAAAATCAATTGAATGATCCTTATGTCTGTAATGTACCACAGTTTTGAAATCAGATATGATGTTGGGATTGTCTAGTGTGTTGCCAGGCAATATAAGCCAAGAAAGTCTGAGTACCAACCGCCAGCAGCTTACCTCACAACTACCAAAGTGGCTCACCAAATGCAGGCCATAGAAGTGCAGGGATGAAGCACCCAAAGGATAGAGCCACCCACTCCGTGTTACTTTGATCCTCAGAGAGGGAGAGCATGATGGAGGACAGGGTGAGAGAAAAAGGAATGAGGTGTGAGGAGCAGATGGCTGGAAGGCGGCTGAGCGTTGGCGAAAAAACACTAACATTGATGGAGAGCTCACAAGGGAATGGACCTCTGTAGAGGAAAGTCGCGATCGTCTGTTCGGCGCTAAAGTTACGGCTCGGTGTTGAAAGTCTGGACCTACCAGGCTATCGCTCATGACTGCTGTACCTCTGTGGCTCCACAGACAAACTTCATTACATGCTCTGCCGGATTAAGTACACAGAACCTTTCTGGGTTTGTGTTGAAGGAGAGTGTGGGATATAATTTTGTACTGTTATTGTTATTTTAGCAGCAGAATTCACAGGGGGGTTGCTGAAGTGGCTGAGGCAGAATGAAGTCACCTCTGCCAGACATTGGAAAATTTAAGTGGGGATCTTAAAACCTGAAGTAAATCCAAATCATGGCATTTTTAAAGGCTGGATTGATCTTGTAAGGTGGCTTTTTTAGTTAATATTATTGAAAGGCGTTTTATTGGAGATCTGTTTACAGCTAAGAGAATAGTTGTTTTTGTAGGGTGAAGATTTGAAAGGTTAGACTTTGTGTCCTTTCGGCAATGAGGTTGTAATTTTAACCAGAATTTGAAACCTCAATATGATACTGATAATGTAATGATTGCTCTGATGTCATGACCAGAAATAGATGTTCAGCACACACATTGATGGTAATAAAGTGTTTTGTTTTGTTTTTTTAAATCAAAGCTTGTGGGCTAACTACTATACACTGCCTTAATTAAAGAAATACTTAGGTTATGTTTTGGTACCAAAATTTTGCAGATGAATTTGTGCAATTCAGCATTTGCAGCAGATTGCCTGCAAAACTGGATGGATTCAGTGTTTTGTAACAGAGCTGGGAAAATAATCAACATTTAATGAAAATTACAATTATTGCCTTCCACATTAAAAAAGTGGAGTAATCAAGATTAAAAGAAAACTGTGCAACATCACATGTTGAACTGTTTTTTTCCCTTTTCCATTCTTATTATTAGCATTATTCTGAGGTATGTTTTATTTCATTTGTTAATGTTTAAAATGATAGTACCATCAGTACATACATTCAAAGCAAATGATGCATGTTTTTGAATCAGTGACTAATCGTTTTTCATAATTGTGATTTCAGTATCTATTGAAATAATAGCAATAGTGATTTTTGCCATAATCGAGCAGCCCCACTTTGAAACAACTCTTTTTGATGAAACAGTTGAAGGGTTTTTAAATGTAGGACTTTTTCAGTGCTGTCAGTCAATAGAATAACACATTTTATCTGTTTAAAACACATGGTATTAAAGGTTTGACATTTTGGTGCCCTTATCACACTCAGTTCACATAAAAGGCCAAATATGTTGGGTTTTTTAAGAGCAAGCAGTGTCTTAAATCCTGTGACAAAAGAAATGCTATGAACATTTTTTTCTCCTCCTGAAGCTCATGGATTCCACCAATACCTCTTTTTAAAGGGAAGAGAAAAATACCTTGGTTGGAAAAATAACCTTGAGAAACCAAGGGCATCCTCACTTCTTTATTTGGCAGACAAACCATCAATATAAATACATCATTATAAGTCTTAAGACTGGCACACAGTGAAAGAATTTAAAATCTTATC
Source organism: Cetoscarus ocellatus (assembly GCA_037902135.1). NCBI lineage: Eukaryota > Metazoa > Chordata > Actinopteri > Labriformes > Labridae > Cetoscarus > Cetoscarus ocellatus. The sequence goes on along the minus strand of JBAMNC010000904.1, from coordinate 1,995,183 downwards.
TGACATTGAAAATGTGAGAGACCCCACACAAGAGGACAAGTAATGACTGATGAAACAGTTTTGACATTATAGTGTGTTTTTTGTGATGCTGTAACTAACCCAGCACATCATACAAGCAGATCCATTCACCAACAACCAGTTCCCATCTCATAAACTGAAGTTGCACAATCAAATGCAACTTTAGTTACTACAACTACAAATGCTCAGAGAGGGCAAACCCCTGCCGATGCTATTTTGATATTCTTAGCCAACAGCAAAAATGTGGCAAACTGCCCTATCTAATGACGTTTACAAATCCTTTATAAAATTCCTGGATTTGGATCTGCATCTGGATCACTACCATAAATCTAATCACTTCCTTTTTGTGCCATGACCAACATTCCCTGAAAATTTCACCATAGTCCGTGAATAATTTTTTGAGTTAACCTTCTCAAAGACAGACAAATGCCCTCAAAAAGGTAACAAGCTTAAAATCTGTTGAGTACCTGGCCAACTCATTAAGATGGTAACTTTGATCAAACTATTCTTTAGATTTATGAACTATGAGCTAGTTCATTTTAGGATTTGTGTACTGACCTTTGAGCTAGCTGATTTCATGAGTGAGCTGGCACAACACTGCTTGTCTCCATTGTGTTACACAAGATACATGTTATAAAAACTCATGTTGTTGCCACAGGTTAACAATTTGGTCCTCCATTTCTGACATTCATCCTACTTTTTGCTTTGTGTTTACTATTGTTGCCATGGCTTTGCTGTGCTTCCTGCCTTAGTCAGCTTGCTTACTGATTGGCTACTGTTTTGCTCTTACGTGACAGTCTGCAGTTTGTGCTTGGCTGTCCTCAGTGTTCTCCCCACGCAACAGGATTTCTGAACATGAGTAATAAGGCTGAATGATATATAAAAAAAATGTGATTGCTTTTCCTTTTATGAGATAAATTACTTTTTTTTCAGATAAAGTGAGACTTCATGAGGTAAAAACAGTCAGTCTAATATATAGATGTTTTTTAATGTGCAGTCAAGCAATTACAGTATTGGTAATTATTCATACTACTGCATTATATCACATTTTATATACTCCTCAAAAAAGTTTGGAAACGTTATCAGTATTGTATTTTGTAAAATTTAATGCCTGATTAGTCACCTTGACAATGAGGTACAACTTGTAAGAACTGTGGAACCATGGAATGAGTAACACAGCTAAGCATGTGAGTTGCATCCCAAAAGAAGGGCCAAAATCTCCTGCATCTGGAAGCTGGTTTTCCGGTATGCAGAGCAGCAACTATGTTTGATGTCAGTCCTGGCACCATTTCCAAACTTAAGACCAAGTTCCATGAGACTGGTGGAGTCAAAGACAGACTGTGAAGTAGGCACGCAAGGAAGACAACACCCCGAGAAATCCGGTTCCTCAACCTTGCTTTACTTAGGAACCATAGGATATTTTTTTGGTTTTGTTTGGGGGGGGGGGGGCGCTGAATGTACGATCCTTACAAGTTGTTAATTGTTGTGAACGTAACTAATCAGAATTTACAATGACATAAAATACAATACCAATTGGTACCATTAAAGGGGAGAAATGATCAAACTTAATGACTTTTCCAAACTTTTTGGTAAAGTATTATAAACATCTTCCTACTTTAATCATCATATACTGAGCCTAGCTCTCTGCCAACAACAGAAACACACGGAGGGGGAGAAGGAAAAGTGGGGTGAGAAAGGTTGAGCAACATCTTCCTCAGATTAAACTTTACATACAAATAGACTTGTTGTTTGTTATTGTGGTAGTTTAACATCATCAGTTATTTCAAACAAGGTTCAAAGCTAAGTCAACATGACCAACTCATTATTTGAACATAATATGAAATGAAGCTTACCATGCCACAGACACCAGTGTGCACCTACAGCTGTAAAATATACAACCACAGGAGCCCAAATGTGACATTATCAGACTGTATTGAGTCTTAGAATTGAACATGGGGATGAGGCTCTACTTATAACAGGAAAACACTCCCTGCTGATCCACCTCACTTACTTGAGCATCTGCCTTGCATGTCGTGGTGTGAATGTGATGGCTGCAGTGCCTTAAGGTGTATACTGGACACACACAGACTACATGCACGATGATCAATTCTCTGACTACTGAGGCTGAAGTCAGACAGACTTTTGTCGATTATAAATCATAAAAATGAGAAAACAGATTGTTTTGGTTTCCAATCATAGCAAAGAAGTGGCAGCATGCTGTGTTTCAGGTCAAACAATGAACATTGCAAGTTCTGTAATGTGACTGTTTCATATGAACATGCAGCAATCGCTTTGGTAAATCAATATATCATTCAGCCTTCACAAGTTATCCTTTTGAGCTAAGGTTGGCCTGGCCTCGAATGTCTTTTGAGCCAATCAGGACAGGTAAAATCCCCCTTTATGCATCTCACACAACAGGGCCCAAACTATTCTAATTATCTTGTAGTATGTACCCCGCTTTTAAAACCCAGCCCTTCCCAGATATCAAAACTTTGATTCATCAAGTTTTAGTCTCAGTTAAGTTTTTTTGGGAAAAATCTAATGCAGAATTAAGCCATCCAGGAAAGAACTATCTGTAAGTCCTCTTAAAACATTTAGCTCTGCTGAAGTGCGGGCGCTTCGACAGAACCAGCGTGAATCAACATTGTTATTCAGTCGGGTCCAGAAATGAGTCATGAGATGTGACGGTGAGCGTGGAGTCCATTTAAGCAGTTCTATATTGGAGAAAAGGTTATGAAAGGGCTTAGCCAAAAGTCGCAGACATGCTAATAGAATAATGAAGGATCTCACTGGGCCAGCTGTTACTCCACTTCAGCATAATAAGATTGCATCATCGATGTCTGTGATCTGCAGACTTAGAGCAAGAGGAGCTGTGTGTGGAGGCAGATCAGGGGTCGTCTGACTTCATCTTGTACATAATTTGAAGTGTCATGTATGACCGGTAGTGTTACGCAGGAGTCTGGAAAGCAGTATTCTCACTAAAGCTGCTAGAGGCGGTGAAAGCTAATGCAGCGATTTAGGTGCATTTGGAAGTTTCCATTATCACTGAAGTGTGTGTGCACATTTTTCTAATGTGTTGTTCTCCCTCTGGCTCGGTGCTTGTCAGCTCTGTGCGGATTAGTTCAAAGTCTAGGATGTCATCTCTTACTCTCTTCCTCTCAGCTGTATCCACACCATCAACCTGTTTTTGTGCACCAGTGCTTGTTGTGTGACACCTGTGCCAACCTTTCTTTTGCTGCAGTGTGATTTCATAATGTGATGCAGTGTGCCTGTTTTTTTCATTCATAAAAATGCCCTATCTGCATGACAATAAGAGTTTTCTGCTGCTATAGAAGTCGTGTAACTCTTTTCAATTTAATCCCTCTCCTTACCCTGTGTCTTTACTCCCCTCCTTCCCCTCTGCTCCCTCTTGAAGTGACTACATCATTAAGGAGAAGACAGTGCTCCTACAGAAAAAAGACAATGAGGGATTTGGCTTTGTGCTTAGAGGAGCCAAAGGTAAAATGATGGTGTTTATTATTCTGTCTCAGTCTCATGTCCATCTGTTCTTGTTGAAATGTGTCCATGCATGACATTTTCCTGTCCCGTCTTCTGCAGCTCAGACTCCCATAGAGGAGTTCACTCCAACGCCAGCATTCCCCGCTCTGCAGTACCTGGAGTCGGTCGATGAGGGGGGCGTGGCCTGGAGGGCTGGCCTGAGGATGGGGGACTTCCTCATCGAGGTGAGAAAAAGTCCATAAATATAGAGTTCTGTGCCTTTTATGGGTTGGAAATGTTACTTACTGCTACTCAATTGGCAGTAAGTATGGTGGCACAGCAGGTAGCGCACGTGCCTTACAGCAAGAAGGTTACTGGTTTGGAGCTTGTGTTTGTCAGGCCTTCTCTGTATGAAGTTTGCATGTCCTCCAGGCACATGCCTGGGTTCTCTCGGGCACACTGGCTTTTTTACCACAGACCAAAAAACATGCTTGTAAGGTTAATTGGTGACTCTAAATCGCCCTTAGGTGTGGGTGAGTGGATGTGTGGATGTGGGTTGTCCGTCTCTCTATGTGACTGGCCACAGGTCCAGGATGTTACTAACTTGTGCAGTACTAACAACACCAGCCTTTGCTACTCCTTGCAGTTTAATGTCCACATGCCTGTGCTTATTATAAATGCTACTACTTAATTTTACCAGTAGTAGTGAAATCTTTGTCTGTCATGCTTTGTTTTTTTGTGTTCTCCTCTCTATTTAACATCCTGTGCTGAAAGTGATTATTTACTGCTTTGGTGAAGTATAACTTGACAGCCTGCATAAAACTTAATCTGCTTTGTTGGATCAAAATACTGCCAATCTGTTTGTATGAGAAGCTACTGAAGCTGTCTATTCACTCATACCAACCATTCAATGTTGTTTACTTCTGGGTTTGTGAGTATTTTTTTTCCTCGTCAAGGCTGCAGCCATTACCTTGCTGTTTATGGCTATCAGTGACAACTTGTTGCAGGTGACTGTGTCACAGTTAGGACAGAGCATTTGGTCAGGATTTCAAGGCTGTTTTGTAAAAAAGATAAATAGTTGGTTTAAATGACTTTTAAATTTTGAGCGAGACATTTAGTTATCTTAATATAATCATTTAGCCAGTTGTGTACATCCTTGAGTTCACCTAGGACACCACTCAGTTCACCTATTATTTCATATACAAAAAAAACTAAAAACACTGATCAAGGTACAAACTAACTGTCACACAATAAACTAAGTCCTGAGGCTGACACAACATAAATTGTGTTTCCTTGTTTGTGCATGGTTCTTGCCCCTGCCATAAGCACTTAAGAACCTTTTTTTTTCTTCTTGACCCTATTCTTTGCATTTATGTTGTTAACTTCAAAATTCAACACCTGTTGCCCGAACTGTGGGATGTGGGCAGAACTCCTTATCCAGCTCAGGTCCAATTGAGTTGAATTATTACAAAAGGGTGCACTATATAATTGTGTTTGTTTAACTTTGGCTTGATGCTTGTTTATAGTCGCACTGACATTTTACATGTATTTTGAAAATGTCTAACACAGTAAATCAGCCTTTTCTTGCTGCATATTAACAAACTGAAGGTCTGCTGATTAATGCCAAGACCAAAATTTGTCTCTGACTTGCCCATGCAAGAATGTACAATCTTAAACTCAAGTTTCCACACTTAAAAAAGGCAGTGATTTTAAAGCAATTAGACACACAAAGAACACAGCATAGACACACTGGAAATGGAATAACACAAAAATAAGCACCAAAACAGACATGACGTACTGTACCACCTGCAAAGCTTTCCTGGATCATTTTCTACCAAGCCTTAAAAGCTACAGGAAGCAAAATATGACTTTTAGTGAGGAATTCATGAAGCACTCCAAAAACACTATTGCTTTTTTCTACAGAGTACAAGAAAGTCTCTCCAACAGTTTTACTACTCATTGTGGGAAATGTAGGAATTTAGATGACAGAAAACAGGCAGGCTAAATGGAAGTGGGTACTCCAAGAAAAATATATTCCATAACACACAGAAAACCTCATCATGGCCCTTGTATAAATAAACTAGGTTATGTTCATTATTTCAACATGTAGATTAGTTTTAATGCAAAACTTACAGTCAAATATAAAATGACCTCAGCATATTACATAATAATTGATCAAACTCAAGTGTTCCTTTTCTGTGTCACCCTACATTAAACCTATGTGCTTATTTTGCAATTTTCACACTGTTTCTGTGGAAAATGCCAAACAGCTCATTTTTTGTTGCTTCACTTGTGGCTGCTGTTCCTCATCAAGAAAAGCATCAGCACTGCAGGCTGCATCTTTGAACATTTTGTACATTTAATAGCCCTAAAAATGGTGATTGTCAACCCTCTATTACAGCTGACACATTCTGCTAATTAGAATTCCACCTAATATGAGTCACATATGAGGCTGACCGGCCTTTGTGATTGTGTTTTAATGTGGTGGCTGCATTAATTTGCTGGTGCACAGATAACAATCACTGCTCCTTCTTTGAGTTAAATGTCAGAAAAGAATTAGAAAAAAATATAGGAAACATAAGTGAGCTGCACTAATAAATTCAGTCAAGGTTGCATTTTATTTTTTTGTATGCTCTGTCTACAAGATATAACTAAAAAGTCATAATACTTTCTTCTCACTTGCTTCATTTGAGGTTATAGTCGTAGTTTCTTAGAAATAATTGTAATAATTTAATTTCCTTCATATTCAGTGTCTTTAAAGAAAAGGGAGAGGGGAAAATCTTCCTTTGCTTGTCAGTTACTTAAAGTAATAAATACTTGATGGTATTCTCTGTATTATAAGTAATGGTTGAATGTTTTGAAAACCATTTTACCCCTAAACTTCCATGCAGCCATTAAAATGGAAAAATATCTATCTATCTATCTATCTATCTATCTATCTATCTATCTATCTATCTATCTATCTATCTATCTATCTATCTATCTATCTATCTACCTACCTACCTACCTATCTATCTATCTATCTATCTATCTATCTAAAACCTGGGAGTGGTTCTTGACACGCATCTGAGGTTCGACAAACAGATAAACAATATTGTCAGGACTAGTTTTTTTTCCAGCTACGCCTCCTGGCAAAAGTTAAAATGTTTTTAAGCCATCATGACCTCGAGAAAGCCATCCATGCGCTTATAAGTTCAAGGCTGGACTACTGCAACGCTCTTTATGTTGGCGTCTCCCAGGCTTCTCTTGGTCGCCTCCAGCTTGTGTAAAACGCTGCTGCCCGTCTTTTAACCAGCACTAATAGGCGACAGCACATCACTCCTGTTCTTAAGTCCCTTCACTGGCTTCCCGTCCATCACAGGATTGATTTTAAACTTTTAATGTCTGTTTTTAAAGCTCTTAATGGCCTCGCCCCCTTGTATTTAACTGAGCTTTTAACTGTTCGGGGGCCTGGTTGAACGCTGAGGTCATCTAACCAACTTTTGCTGGAAGTGCCCAGGTCAAAGTACAAACACCGGGGTGACCAAGCCTTTTCTGTTTCTGCCCCCAGGCTCTGGAACAAGCTCCCCGTTGAAATGCGTCTTATTTCTGACATGGGCCTCTTTAAATCTAGGCTGAAAATGTATTTATTTAGGTTGGCTTTTAATACCCAGTACCGTGGTGCCACTATTACTTTGACTTTATTTTACTGTTTTTTATTGCTTTAATTGCTTCATTGTTTTTATTGCTTTTATTGTTTTAATTGATTTTATTGCGTTTTATTGTTTTTATTTATTCCTTTTTTATTTAATATCTATTGTAAAGCACTTTGGTTCAAGGAAAGGGTTGTTGTAAAGGGCTGTATAAATAAAGAACATTTACATTTACGTCTATCTATCTATCTATCTATCTATCTATCTGTCTATCTATCTACATATGTATGTATGTATGTATGTATGTATGTATGTATGTATGTATGTATGTATGTATGCATGCTGGGGTGTTATTGTGGATGCCCAAAAGAAGTTCCCCAAAGTTCAATTTATCATTTCAACTTTAACAACAAAAAATGATTAAATTAACCTTGCTGATAATATGGTCCTTGCTAGTGAATGAGTAATAAATAGAATCACAGTCCTTCCTTTTGCCACATTTTATTAAGACTAAAAACTGTTTCAGTATTAGTATCACTCTTAAATGTTCTTCTTTAAAAATAACTTTTTTCCTTTTTTGGTCATATTGTACTTTTTGCTGACAATGTTTGTGGTACATTCTGAGTGTATAGAAATTTGTTGGCATAGTGTGTGACTGTGTGTGACAATATCTAGGTGTATATTGACATGTATGATGGATAATCCTGGGTGTACAGCAGAGTACGTGTGTGCGTTGGGGGGAGTGGGTTAAAATTCCATTTACCTAACAGGGTCTGGCAGACGAATGTTTAGGAACCAATTATCTAATAAATGCAACAGCTTTTCCTGTGATTAGCTGTTTCTGGTTTCTTTCAGGTTAATGGCCAAAATGTGGTGAAAGTTGGCCACAGGCAGGTGGTCAACATGATCCGTCAGGGGGGCAATAGCCTCATGGTCAAAGTTGTGATGGTCGCTCGAAACCCTGAGCTGGAGGACACTGTGCGGAAGAGAGGTGAGAGTCAAATGTTCCCCTGCACGTCGCAAACCATGCTTTGTTTATGATGTAATGATGAAGCTGATTGTATGTTTACATCACTCTGTAAGGCGCACTGCAATGTGGTTGTCGTTGGTGACTGCATGTTTATATGAGAATACTAAACATTAAGACTGCATTTGGCCCGCTTCCCTCTGGCAGCCCCGCAGCAGACTAAAAGACTGACTCCTCCTGCCATCGCACTGCGATCCAAGTCGATGACATCAGAGCTAGAAGATATGGGTAAGAGAAATGAGGGGACAAAGAGCTGAATGTAAAGAACATGGAGGAGTGAGGTCTGGATGGAATTAGTAAAAGAGATTTCATTTGGGTCCTACAGTGTTTTAAGTGGGTTATCAGCTTGTCTGCAGGATTATAGTGGAGCTCTGGCTCTATGAGGGAGATGTGACATGAAATATTAAACAAGTTGATGCAGTGACAGCAAAGAAAAAGACTGGATGTTTGAGTGATTATGATGCATTTTTTCTTGACTTACTTAATGGAAGGCTTTCTTATTCAGGTGGTACTCTGGTAGGCGATAAAGTAAATTTACATGAGGATATTATGGTAGTTTCTATACTTAATATTGAATTTGATTTGAGTATTATTTTGGAACATTTTTACAATACATTTGATAGACAATTATTATACTTTTGACTCAACTGCATTTCCATGAAAGGTTATATTACTATATTCCCTCTCGAAAATACGTGATTAGAAAGGTAATTCACTCTTCTGTGTAGAACACAAACACTGATGCAAAGAAATGTTAAAAATCAAGAAGAGCTTCAGCAGCTCAAGGATTACAGTGTTGCCAAAGAGTGCGTTGAAGATCCTGGGTTTTCCATGAGCTTTTGGATTATTGCTAAAAAAACCCCGCTCTATTGCAAAAAACTATGAATGACACCTACGTGTATTGTTTCTGAGCGTAGTATCAAATGTAATCAACAAAAAATCACTTTTATAGATTCTGAAGTACAGTTGTACACAGTGAGTGTGCAAAGCTAATAAAAGATTAAAAACAAACATCAGTAAAGTCAATTCAATCAATCAATCAATCAATAAATCTTTATTTGTATAGCACCAATTCATAACAAGTGTTATCTCAAGACACTTTACAAAAGAGCAGGCTGAAGACAAACTCTTCATTTTATAGATACACACATATACATATATACATGATATACACATATACACATATATACACATACTTATATCCAAAATGCCATGTGTCCATCATGAGCACAGCACTGGGCCAACCAAACTAAAGGAAGGCGCGTCTGTATGGGGCTTACAGTAACGGTGGCAAGAAAAAGCTCTGCTTAGCAGTTGGAAATTTTGAGCAGATCCAGTCTCATATTGAACAGCCATCTACCAATGCTGATTTGAAATGGACTTCAGTGTCACTACCATTAAGCTTCCACCTTTTATTTCATGCTCTGACCTCCTCTATAAGAAAAACCTTAATGACCTGATAAAGTTAGCGCTCATTGCTGTATCAACTATAAGTCTGACATTATCATTTAAAGATGATCAAACTCTTAAGCCATAGGTAGCCACCTGTTAGCAACCGCCTGGTTCAAGGCCAAAGGTACTAAAAAAATGTAAAGCGGGGCACTTCTTGATCGTATTTATGAAGTAAAATAAAAGTTACAATAATGATTTTGATTGGATTTGTAGGAAATGTTGATCATGGCATAAGAAAGAAGTGATTAGATTAAGTGGTGATCCGAATCCAGATTTGGATCCAGGATTTTTTTCAAAGTTTTGTTGAAAGTGTGAGATGGAGAAGTTTTTTTTTTTTTACATTTTTGACTATAACTCGCCTGACAATGTTGATAATGCCTGAGTGGAGGTTTGTGCTATCGGACACTTCTAGTTTCTTATCATATAATATTATATTCTTATCATAATCATTATTATTATAATTATCATGACCTCTGCCATGGAGGTTAAGTTTATGCTGCATTTGTCAGTTTGTTAGTTTGTTTGTTAACAGGATAACCCAAAAAGTTATGAACAGATGTTGTTTACATTTTAAGGGAATGTTGGTTATGGCACAAGGAAAAAGTGATTACATTTTGGTGGTCCAAGTACAAGTGCAGATCTAGTAATTTTTAAAGCATTTGTTAACATTGCAAGATAGGGCAGTTTCCACATTTTTGCTGATAACTCGAGAAGTTCTCAACAGACTTTGATGAAATTTCAGAGATTGTCGTTTATGGCAGAAGGAGGTAATGATTAGATCTTGATGGTGATGCAGTCTAGCTATGTTTTCAAGGATTTGTTAACAGTGTGACATATAGCAGTTTTCCACAGTTTTGACAATAATTTGCCCGGCTTTGTTGGAAATGCCTTGGCAGGGACTGGAGCTCGAGAATCATTTCTAGTTTATTTTGCCTTCTACTGGTGACAGAACCTAAATACAGTAATGCAAGTGCAATCATGAAACAGTTGCAGGATAATGATACTTGACTTGATGTTTTTTATTTGTCACGTTACTTCTATTTTCTTCCCTTTTCATCCAAACATGCTGCCAACAGTGGACAAAGGTGGGAAGATGGTGGATGTTTGTGCTCTGGTCTCATTATCATTTTCGTCCTTATCTCCATCCCTATCATCACATCAGTATACACGCCATCACATGTTTCTTCAGTATGTATTTCACCCTTTAATCTGCTAAAATACACATGGCTACACGGCACTTCTAGTCACACCTTATTTTCTGTTTTCCTCACAATTATGCGCACCACCGCAGCATCTCCTTGGAAAAAGAAAGCAGGTGAATATGAGCCTTTATCTCTACCCCCATCAGCCCCTCAGCTCTAATTAAAAGTCGGCCTGTTTGATCCTCTCTCTTTCTCTCCCTCTTCAGAGTATGAGTCCTCTCAGGGTCCTGATAAGAAGAGGACGGTCTATCAGATGGCCCTGAGTAAGAAATCATTCTCTCAGCTCTTGTCACACTTTAAAAAGGTGTTTTTTAAAAAAAAAAAAAAACTTGAGGGGCCTCACTGAAAACCCTCTTTGCTCTCATTTTTGCCTTCCTCCTCTGCCTTTGCTTTAGATAAACTGGATGAAATCTTGGCGGCTGCTCAGCATACCATCACACCCGACAACCAGGGTCAGAGAGGTCACGGAGGCAAGAGGGACCGGAGCAAGAGTATTGTTCCCAGCATCTCCACTGAGGTACCGCTGGGATTAAAACAGAAATAATAGTGGTTTTCGAGTTTTGTCAATCACAGAAACACTAACTCTGATGAAATTACACCTTCACACAGGCCAGTTGGTTGGTTACTGAAAAGAAAAACTGCATGACATCTCTGTCAGTCTCACAGCCGTCAGTCTCTTGTGAGAATCCAAAGTTGTGAGGGCTGTTTTGACTTTTTTTTGACATAAAAAATGGAAGTGCAATACATTTAAAGCAGAATTGGATCGTATGCATTAAAAAAATTAATGTAATACTGGAGGCGATCATACCAACTTTTTGCTGTCATTTACATATGAAGTATTTTTGTTGTGGTGCCATTTTAAGCTTTAACCCCCCCTCCCCCAGCCAGAGTAGCCAGAGTAGCACTCTGAACCTCACTTTCAGCTCTGTGTGCTTCCTATTTACCCTAATTAATGGAAATATCACCATGGCAATTAGTAAAAAAAATAATGTTCTACCACTGATAGTAGCTGAAGATTTGGAAATAGTTTCCTCAACTATAGAAAGCAAAACATTTTCCCCAGTGTAAACATCAACAATCCTGCCTTCTCTTGATTTGATTGGTCAGTGAGAGAGATATGACATTGACAAGCATGACGCTCCCCCAAAAGTTGAACTGTTTTCAACTGAGAGCCACAAAAAGCATCTGACTCAGAAGGGTTTTTTCTCAGGACGAGGGCAAAAGATAACATAAGACATTGGTAGTGAATTTAAAATCAGCACTGCCAGTGGGGAGCAAAACATGCAAGCAGAGACCACAACACTCTGTATGCCCCTGTGCTCCCCCAAAGCAGTGTTGTACTTCCTCTGAGATACGTCTGGAGGCGAAGTGCCAGTGGAGCTTTGTTGCAGCACTTTTGGGTAATTGCTTTTTGAACAGGCTCAATGGGCTTATCTGAGAACTCGAAGAAATTAATCAAGCACAACAGTCAACCACTAAGAGTAATTTTTGTATTCAAATATGTATAATTTGACATTTTAATCAAGAAATAATAATGTGCTTTACTGTTTTTTCAGGGTTTAATCAGTTCATTTTAAAACTCATGGATAGCAATAATAATTCTATTATTATTCATACTTTTTATTAATATATTTTTAATAATAATAGATATTATTTCTGTCAAAGTGCCTCTACATACTGTTGTATCAACCATTACAGACAATTTAGGGCAGCTGTGGCATAAACCTTAAATTGTGTGGTTGTCTAATAAATTTGTTAAGCACTACATACTTCAATCAAATTAGACTTACATCAACCAATCTCAATCAGTAAATCTTCCTTTGTATAGCGCCATATCATAACAAATGTTGTCTTGGTACACTTTACAAAAGAGTAGGTCAATGCCATACACTTCTTCTTTTCAAGTCTTTTTTTATTGAATTTTATTTAATTTTTTTGGTTTATCTCTATTCTGTTTTTATTCCAAACTCAAAATGAATCCGCCACACGTACAGCACTTTGCCACATCAGTTACATGGGCTCCGTCATCACTGTTCCAACGTCTTTGAGCGCAGACAGTGTTGATGATGCTGCACAGGTTCACACTTTTAAGGCTCTTATTTTGAACATGTGTACCAAAAAATACAGCTATCTTTTTTTCATCTTCGAACATCATTTAAGGAGATGCTTGTGGCTGTTTTTTCAGAAAAAAAAAATTGTATCTGTATGGCAGCCCAGCCCTTATTTTAAAAATCAGTGCCCTCTTCTGTCAAAACATCACACAAAAGTAAAACCAACCAAGTCACCCTTAGACCCCTGAACATAATAGACTAAGCTCCTTACAATGTGCGCTGGAGATGAGTGAGATCTTGTCCAATGAGAGCAATTGTACAACAAATCCACTAACCAACTGGAGGGTGTCAGCCCCACTAAATTTGTCACCACTTCTTAAGGTTCTGCTGCTCTTTCAGATTCAGCCTCCTCTACCTACTAAATGTTAACAGACGTGGAGCGGTTATGGCGCTTTTTCTGGGTGCTCTAGGATGTAGCACATATTTAGTCATGGAAGTGACTAATGCGAGCTTTCCTATCTCAAAAGCAGCAAGATCTTTTTTTTTAGCTGTATGTGTTCTCCTGCTCCCCCAGCACTTTACAGAAAATGATTGACAATGGACCACCCACACCAAAACATTTGTTAAGTGTGAGTCAGGTTGAATCCATTCATCTCTGCTCTCCTGCCTGATACACTTATACTTAGACTGGCTGCTTTTTCTGTCTCATTTTATACAGTATATCAAATCAATATCAGCTTACCACTCACATCAGTTTGATTGCATTATTTTTGAGTACTCCTCTTTTATCTCAATTCTCATCTGTTTTCTTTTCAAAATGTGTTTCAACCCTTGAAGCAACCCTACGAGCAGCAGGTGCCAGTGAGCATGGTGCAGCATGGACTGGGTTTTGGCTACAACCAGGCTCATTTCCAGCCAGGCCATGGCCAGCACGCAGTCATGATGAGACAGAAATCTATTGGTAAGGGCACCTGTAATGCTTAAAATGTATTTCTCTTTATATTGTGTTTCAGTTTAAAGCTCTTGTGAGGGGTTTTATTGTATAGGAGCACCTTCCCAACATCCAGCTGCTGGCTCTGACAGGAGGTTAATGGTATTATCTCTCCATAGCTCACATTGTCCTTTTGTCTGGCCTTGCCCACTCTGTAGGAGGAGACCATTTGTCCAGCTGCTCTCCTTGGTTACTTTAGGGAAACTCTTTTTGTGTGGCTTCTCCCCAAATACATCAAATGATTATTTATGTTTAATTGAAAAGATGTCTTTTCTACCAAAATGCTCATACAAAAATACTTTTTGCATGAGCATTTCTGACATTTGATCCAACACGCTTATAAACACTAGGAAGAGCGTACATTCACTACCCTCAGTTACAGCTGTGTTCATTTCTGTCAGCTCCAGCTGCATCCTCCTCAGTCCAGGACTCCTGTAGTACGACTTGAGGCACCTCTTTGGGGACGGATGTCTTACATACACTAGGCATGGTGATGGAACACTGAGACTGGCTTCTGCTGCCTGTGGTGAAATGGCATAAACGTCTGCTTTACATGGCATTCGTTGAGTAAAGTTGCAATGTGTTTGTTGTACAATGTTCAGCATCACCAAGCTCTGTTAGGCCCTAAGTGGAGTGCACTACTTATGCATTACATCTATGTCGGTGAGCATTTGAAATCTATCTATAAGTAGTCAGGGGGCTGTCAGGAAATGTCATGCTCTAGGAGCAAAACGTTTCGCTTTAGATACATCCACCTGCGTTGAACACAATAAATTTGACTCTGGGAATGTACTTTCACTCAAATTTTGATGGTTTCTCAAAGTTAGTCAGCATCAGCTAGTATATGTTGATGTGTGAATGGGGTATCACAAAAAATGTTACACATTCTGATCTACCTTTGGAAAAAGGACCTTAAATATTCCTGTGATATGTCAGAAGTATCTTATTGTATGTCACTTTTGCAGATGCATTAGCACACCCTCTATAAACTGTAAAATTAAGGCATTAAAATCATTATTTCATAGCATCAATTGGTAAAGACTTGGTCTGGGCAAAATTTTGTCCAACCAGAAGCAGTTCATCATTGTCATTAATGAGCGGGGGCCCTTTTTATTGGGGGATCATTAGATCAATCAGAGAGCGAACAAAGGGTCAGTTTCTGCATTTAAAAGAAGTCCGGATTAGAGTGATGGGGTCAGAGCTACTGCTAAAATACACATCCCAGACTTCTCTTTGGCAAAGAAATTTGTCAGACTGAAAATCTGGGCTGAAAATTTCCATCATCCTCTTAAACATCTCTTGGTAAACTCTGATTTCAATATCACAAAGTAGTCTTATGTAATTAAAAGTTTATTTATCTACCATGCTTTTGTTTGTGTCCAAAACATGAGCAGACAAATAAATGATCTGCTTCCAAAACCTTCAATTTGGACAAAATATAATCAGTATAAAAAACACTTGTCTCCCCCTTTTAAAGAAATTTGTCTGATATTTCAATCATTCTTAATGTTTTTTGTTTGTTTGTGTGTTTGTTTGTTTTATTAATATATTTTATCTGTATATGGGAACTCTGGTGGAGGTATTAGGACAAGAACTCTTGTATTATTTCCTTTAATTTTACATAAAATCTACCTTCCCCAGTGTCTGCCAGAAAAATGAAGCCTTCGTGTAAATGTAGTACAAATACTAACATCTGAACTATAAAAACACTCTTTGTTCTAATGGAGAAAATTGTCTTTGATTTCTTTTATTAATTCAGTGATAAGAAACTGGTCTCCACAAGGGGCCACATGTAGCTTACCCTCTGGCTTCATGCACCCCCAACTTAATTTTAATAAAATTAATACATTTTAACATGAAAAGACAAGGCAAAATTCATCATACATGAGTTCAGTCTGTGTTTGTAGTACAAAACTAATGAAAAGACCAAATGTATTTAAGCGTGAAATATATAAATACTTGCATAACTATTTTGAATACTAGTATATGTTTTGTTCTTTGCAGGGAAAGAGGTGATATTTTGCTGTACTTTCCGTTGAACTTATTAAAAGCACAACTATATGCATTTGGGAAAACAGAAATATAAGTAAAAAATGCTTCGGCAAGTGGTAAATTCCCTTTTATCACATGAAGAAATAGCTTTTATTAGTTTTCCTCTATTTTAGGCTTTGAGCATGAAAGGTTTGCTGTAAGCTGTATATTCTGCTCTCATTCAGAAGAAGTACACAAATAAAGTAATAAATAATCATCATTTTCTTTTTCTTAGGTGTCACAGAGGAGGAAAGGCAGTATCTACACCCACCTGCCATGAAGCTAGCTCGCAGCCTCTCAGTACCAGGACCAGAGGAAATCCCCCCACCACCCAACACATCTGCCCCGGAGCCGCCTTTATCTGCAGGTCCTCATCCTGGAAGAGGCCCTGCCATGCCTATACCCCCTGTGTCCCAACCCCACTACCAACTCCACTCTCAGCCAGTTCAGGCCGGCTGGGAGAGGGGCGGACCCGGTGGTGCTAACCAGCAGGTGATGGTCACCACCCTTCGCAGACAATCTGATGGACTGGTAGTCAGAGAGCAGGAAGCACCGAGGAGAGGGGGAGGCAAAATGGGAGGTCTACGTAGAGGCTACAGCAGCGCTACACCTCCAACAAGTGCCAAGCCGAAGACCCAGCAGGCACCACACCATCCACATATCCCCAACAGGGAACAAGGAGGAGGCAGGGGGGCGGGGGCGGCAAGGAGGGGTGGACGAGGAGCTCTCATGAAGCAATCCAAAGTGGAAGATGGGTTAAGGCAGCACAGAGGGAAAGGAGGCGCAGCCAAAGAGAAGAGCTCCATCCCTATTCCTACAATCATTGTAAAAGCGCCCTCCACCAGCAGCAGTGGGCGGAGCAGCCAAGGCAGCAGCATGGAGGCTGAGACATCACAGGATGTGGAGGATCAACCCTCAGCAGACACAACAACAGACAGCCCAAACGCCAGTCTGCCTTCGCCACTCACCTCTACGCCACCTCAGCCGCCTACATCCACCACCACCTTGCCTTCATCAACTGTTGCTCCAACAGTTTCCTCAGAAAACTTGGATTACTCTTTGACTTTTAGTTCCGCCTTAGGAGGAGGTGGAGGTAGTGGAGGAGGAGGGGCACGCAGAGAGAGGGAGCGTTTTCGAGAAATGAGGAGAAAGAGCGCTTCATTCTTTCTTTCATCAGAGGAGGATATCCAAGGAGAGGCAGGAGGTGGAGCAGGAGATGCAGGTGGAGTACTAGTGTCAAGAACTCAGCTTTCACAGATGGAGGTGCCCACGCCTCGCCTAAGACCATCCAAGTCTATAGATGAGGGAATGTTTTCTGGAGAAAACTATGTAAACTACTCCAGCAGCATGCCCCCAGCATTTGGCCTGCCCGAGTATTCCTCACCCATCCTCAGTCAAGATGGCCAGCCAAAGTCTGCTCCATCCATGTACGGCTCTCAGCCTGCTACCACCTTCATCCACCCGCTCACAGGGAAAGTTTTAGATCCCTCATCACCGCTTGGTCTCGCCCTTGCTGCAAGGGAACGAGCCCTAAAGGATGATCGTAGGACTCGCAGAGAGGACAGGCACTTTGGTCGGCAGCTCTCCACGGTGGGATCGTTCCCCACCCCAGTCCAGACACCAACTCCATCCCTTTTTGCAACACCAACACAATCAGCCTACACCTCCCCTGTGTCGCTCCATCTAACTTCCCCTACTGCTACAACTTCGCCTGCGTCCTTGAGTCGACCACAGTCACCAAGGATTTTGCGTCTTGGAGGAGGTGGGGAGAGGGTGGAGCGAGAGAAGGAAGGAGGATCGAGGGAGGGCCTTAGAGTTCGCTTCTCAGAGGACAGAACGAGTCAGTATTCACCACAATATTACCCTCAAAGCCCCAGGGAGAGAGAGAGGGAGAAGGAGATGTATGATGGCCGACAAGCTCCACCTATACAGCCCCCTCCACCACCGAGTCAACCTGCACCAAGAAGACCTTCATTCCTTCAAATGGATAACACTCCAAACACCACCTACATCCCTCAGTACAGTGTCCCATCACAGGCACATGATGCCATGGGAGACCCTAGAGCAGCTGCAGGGGGAGGTCTTGGACTAATGGTTCTGCCTCCGCCTGCTCCTTCAGTAGACGCAGACGATGAATTTGTCTTTGCAGATCCCTTGCCTCCTCCATTACAGTTTGCAAACGGTAAAAACGAAAGACTGCAACGACAGAGGACTTCACACTCTGCTGCTCCACCCCCACCTCCACCTCTTCCATCATCCAAACCCTCTAACGTGCCCCAGTCCTCCTCACAAGGTGGTGACTCTGCCGGATCCAGCCTTACCTCTTACGACAGTGAGGTGGCTAACCTTACACAGTCTGCACTTTCTCCATCATATCAATCCCCGCAGATATTCCCTCCATCCTCCACAGCTGCCAATACCACCTCTGCTGCAGCTTTGCCTGCCACTTCTCTGCATAGACCCCAACCCATGTCCCACTCTCACCCTTATTACAGTAGCTCAAATGATTCTTCAGTAGGAGGTCACTCACCTGCTCAAGACAGAGGTACAGCTGCCCTAACTGCAACGATGACTTATGCTACTACAACCATGACGGCCACAGCCACTGCCTCCACCACCACAACATCACCTTCTTCCTCCGACCATAGCATAAGCATGGCTGGACCCAGAGCTGGCCTCAGCACCGGGGGGAAACCTGCAGACCAAAGTCATCACTCTACGATGATATCCAAGAGTGGCGATTGGCAGGACGCAGTGGTTGATTCTGGAATTGAGGAGCTAGACAGCCACAGCAGCAGTGATCATCATTTAGAGATGCTGGGACTGAGAGGAGAGAGGGGAGTAGGAGGAGGAGGAGGAGAGGGGGAGAACTCAGGTGGACAATCATTTGAGGTGCACAGTGCCAAAATGGCGAACCCCGTGTTTCCAAAAATGACTCATCCCAAGGAGGGGGGAGGGAGGGTTCTACCGGTAGCACTACGCCGACAGAACAGCACCAACCCTGCTCCTTTGCAGCTGCAGAGACAAAACAACCCAGAAGACGCCAGGCTGGACGCAGCTTACACAGACGAAAGGAGGCGCAGGCAAAGTCGATCCAAAATGGAGGACGGTTTCAGCTCTGCTCTGGCTGCCTGCTTAGAGAGGCCGATGGATGCTCGCCCAGTTAGCTGGAGTGAAGTTGGGGAGCATGAGCTAGGTGGATTGCACAGAGAAGCGATGGTGTTGGAGGGCCGCAGACTGCACTCACCTCTTTCAGGCGTGAAGGCAAGCATCATCAATGAACTGAGCTCCAAGCTGCAGCAGATGAGCGGCATGAAGAGCATGGATGACTGGAGTCACACGCCAAAGTCTCCCACCATGCACAGGTTTGTTTGTTTCTTTAAAGAGCCCATGATCCAGCAGTTACGAATTTCACTTACTCCAACTATTTTCTGTAAAGGGAAATGCAATTAAAAGCGTTATGATACAAATCCCAATACCAACAAAGTTGACACGTGTAAAATGTAAACCAGAACAGAATACAATAATTTGCAGATTCTTTTCAATCTGTTCTTAATTGATTACAATACAAGTATGAGAATTTAATGTTCAAACTGATAAATTTTATTGTTTTTTTGCAAATATTCACTTATTTTGAATTTGATGCCAGCAACATATTCCAATAATACATCTTCTTTCCCATGGCCATGTTTGGGTTGTACTTGTGCAGGTCGTCTTAACCATGTCTACATTCGTAAAAGCACTGAGTTGCTGCCATGTGATCAGCAGTATTGGTAGTAGTAGTAGTAGCAGCAGTAGTCAAACAGTCGTACCAAATAAAGTGGCTGATATATAGTGTATACATTTGGTCAGTAGATACTGTATTTAATAGAGAAATGAGTGGGTTTTGAGATAAACAGGTATGATATCCACTTTAAACTGCTTCACATAATACCTAACCTTGCAGTGCAGATGGCACAGCCTGATTTAATGTCTGTAATCAGGCAGATCCATCTTTCCAGGTTTCAGTCTACAATGATTGTGAGCGGTCCAAAGGGAGGACGGCCCAATCAGCATCCTTTAGAGCAGGAAGAGGCAGGAGTTCATGTGAGATGACAGCAGGATTTGACTACTTGTTCAGAGATTAGTATAGATACTAACAGGTTCAGTTGCAGTTATTTCAGATCTGGACCACATTTCAATATTAAATGAAGAACAAATAACAATACTACAAATTGATAGAAAGGGAAATTTTGCTCCACTTTTTTTGGCAAGAGTTTTGTCCTACAAAGTTGCTTACGTTCGGTCCTTTCCACCGCTGCAGTTGCACCTGCCTACTACATTATCTGATTGGCCCATAATGAATCTGATTGATGGAACAATCGTCTGATCACCTGCTGGATATGAACATTGAGAGGTTCTTCCCATTCCAAAGCACTTTCAATGGTCTATCTGGTTTGTCGGGTTACATAATAACCAAGCATTTATCCATCAAGTTCCCCTAAAAATGAAGATGCAATATGTATCACAGGATGAAAAAATATTGGGAATATCCCTTCTTCCTAAAAAACTTATGCCATAATGTTGACTGTGCACATTAGTGTCAACTCTGTTGAGCTTGTGTACTGTTAAATAAAATTGTGCATTGTTCAAATAGTATCATAAAATTACTCCTTCTTTTAAACATGAACTATTCACTGAACTACTCAACAATTTCAGAAAAGAAATAATTCATTACTTATTGTGGAATCAGATTTAATTTGTCTTGGACTTGGTGTTCTGTATATTTAAACTATTGTTAGAATTATTAAAAATTAAATGTTCAGAGAAAATTAATGTCATGCATCAATAGTTTCCTTGATTTTTTTTGTCTTTTTCAGATATTCTGCTGACTTCACAGACGCCTTCCACAGCCCTCCCTCTGGCCGCTCAACCTCGCCATTACCCACTTCCTCCCCGACACATCGACAGATCCTGACCCCAAATCTTTCAGCCACCCCTTCTGTTTCCCCCTCCCCACATGTCCCAGTTCAGCGCAACTGGACCCGCTCCCCGTCCCCTCAGATGCCTTCCTCTCCCGTCCACTCACACCCTCCGCATTCTCCGACCTACTGCCCCTATCCTACATCGCCCAAGCACCGCTCCAAGATGCGCCGACAGACCTTTGATTTCCAGTGCAGCCCCACGAAGGAGATGCGCTCTTCAGTGTCCCGTCGCCGTGCCCCCAGCCCTCTGATCTATAACACGGAACAGCATAGTCCCGCCCCGCCGAGACCTTCCTCCCTTCCTATTCTCCCCAGCACACCAGTCTACAGCAACCCCTTTGAATTCCCTGGACCCCTCACTCCTCCGTCACCCGGCCTCCCTCTTGGGGACCCCTACTCGACCTCAACTCCTCCGCTTTTCTCCCCCTCTGGCATGCAAAGTCCAAACCCTCTCCTCGTCTCCCGCTCCCTCTCCCCAACCCATTTTCTCTCTGGAGCCTCCTCCCCCATGCACCTACCCCCAAGCCCGTCCTGCCTAAACTACCCCCACCTTACCCCTCCTCCCCCAGCAAAACCCTTCGCTGTGAAGCCCTTGCCGTACTGGACCAAGTATGATGTGGCCGACTGGCTGGCCTACCTGAACCTGAGCGAGCACAGGGAGCGTTTTATAGACAATGAGATAGACGGGTCGCATCTGCCTTCGCTCACTAAGGACGACTTCTTGGACCTGGGGGTGACACGAGTGGGACATCGAATGAACATCGAGAGGGCGCTAAAGAAACTCACGGACAGGTGAGGGAGAAGTAGTAGACTCTGGAACACGTGAAGGCAGCGGGGCCTGATGGAAAGCTCCAAAATAAGAAGGAAAGTCAAAGTGTCTCAATCCTTCCTTATAAATCAGCTTCTCCATCCCCTTTCTTTATTAGATGTATATAATTTGACAAGTTATCCCATCTTATCTGTATCTCCTTCCTCTTTATTAACCTCTTTCATCACCCATATTCAGTTAAATCCATCTTTATTTAATTTCTGCCCATTCTTATTCTTTTATTTGCCCTCCCTCTCTCCCCAGGAGGCTCTCCTCTCCTTTGCATGTCTCTACTTCTCCCCGAGACACAGACTGAAAGAGAAGGGGTGAGTCAATAAAAGAAATGAAAGAAAGGAAGAGAAACAGATGGATAAAGATGGACAATAACAGAAGATGTGCAAAGGAACATCAGCAGGACGTGTCCAAAGGGATTAAACACTCTGTGTTTGGGAGTATTTTCTTTCAAATTTGTAGTTTGTGGAAAGACTTTTGATAAAGAAATTAGGAATCATATGAAAATGACACTCTTCAACTGAAGATACACTTCAAAACTTTTGATGGACAGGCATTTAATTAACGCACCGTTTTGTGCTGTAAAAGACAAACACATATACACACACACTTTTAAAGCCTCACACACATTGACAGATGGATTCTCACACCATCTGCTGCTGAGAAAAGTTCACTGAAAAGTTAAAAAGTTGCCACATAAGGCCGGATCAGACTACACTAATTCAGTCAGATTTTGAATCCATTGAAGCCTGTTATCAACGACAGTAAATGCTGTTGCAGTGTGACATAATCAGTGATGTGCCCAGAAAACCCTCTGACCCCGACAAAACAGGACTGGCATTTTTTAATGCATTTCCCCTCTATTTTGACACCCTGAACTAACGTCAGCAATGCTTATTCTGATGCTGACCAATAGGAAAATATGATGCTCTTATGCTTCTGTTCACAATAGAGCTGGTGGAGCTAACACACAGAACAGTATAGAGCAGGGCTATTTTTTGGCAATGTAAAGCATACTCAGGATATACTGTCTTTACATTGACACATAAGGAATAGCTCACGATAGAGTGGTGCAGGGATGACTTATTTTTGTAAGCCAGAGTGGAAGTTAGCATTGTGCTGGTACTCTTGGCCTACGGGATTATTCATTGTGTTTTGGATCATTGCTGATAATAAGGTCTGTCGCTAACAAAAAATTATGAAATTTACATGCCTTGTTCTTTGTGATAATCTGAACAAATGAATAGTTCACTTACCAGGATTTTTTTTTTTTAGCTTGAACATAATAGGCGATAGTAAGAAGCTATTATTAAGCTACTATAGCACTACAATATGGTGGTTTGACTTAGAAGCAACTTCAATATTTCCAATGAATAACCTCTTTTTGTGACCTCTTGTTTGAGAATTTCATTTAACCAGATGACCTGATCAAGCTGGTCCTCATGGTCGTGGCATTGGTGTGAATTACTGTTTGTTAAAAAAAACAAAAACAAATCAGAAATCTCCTGTTAGTAGTTCATGAGTGACCATCTTTATAAAATCATTATAATGCTTTAAAATTCAAAAGCTAACTCACTTCTGTGTTTTTGGACTTGTTCCTGCACCACTCTTTAATTTCATCTTTATTGTTTTCTTAACTTTGGAACCTAAGATTACTGGCATCACTCATAGTACTATGTTGTCACTATGATTAATACTTCATGACCCACCTCACTGACAATTAATAAACTTGCACACAGTTGCAAGACTGTAGATTATTGGAAGGAAAACTGCTTGTAGTGATGCAAGCCTGTAAGCAACACAGGACAAGATCTTAAGTTCTGGCATGATTTGCTGCAATTGTAAAAGTAAACTTTAACTACTGATTGGTGGCTTTATGCCTTCACAAGGTGCCATGACTCTGACATGTGACCTTCAAAATCTCTCATTTTTCATTCAGCAAACACATCTGTTAGATAGTTATAAAGATATCTTTGGGGGGAGGTTTGAGATTTTGCATTCACAAACATGATGGCCAGAAGACCTCAAGACCTTGACCTTTGACGTATGAGCTCCAAAATCTTAAAAAAAATATCATTTTTGTGATAGCGAGTATTTGTGCTAAATTTAAAGAAAATCCCCTTGAGCATTCTTGTGATATTGCATTTACATCATTGTATTCCCAAGCAAAGAATGATCACGAGACTCCATGACTTTTAGCTTAGACAAATGATATTGACCCTTGAGAGATGGTTGGTATTTTTGCAACCATCACAACCATTTTGCAAAATTTGTATTTGGTATTTGTTTTGAGTCGAAAGATCATTTTTCAATATCTGCAAGAATTTGCCGGCACACAAACAACTCAAAAATATACTGCTCCCAGCCTGACTTGCTGCTACAACAGAAGCATCAAATCAGTTGGGTGGTCTGATCCGGCCATAAAGGGTAAACCATAATAAAATGTTTCTGTTTCTGTCTGTGTGGACTAGTGAGACACACAGGACAGACACATCCTAAGACCAGTTTTGTAGCTTTAAGCAGATCAGAGTGTGAAAAGGTGTTGAGTATGGTAGCCAAAGTCCAAATATGAAAAGAAGAGATTTATTTATTAAGAATGGTAACAGCACAGTTATGGAAGCCCTAAGAAGACATGCATCCAAATATTTGTTTGCAGTTTTCTCAAAATCTCAATTTATGTATCTGTTGATTTCAGGCCAAAAGTGATACTGTAGGCTGTGGTCAAACTTTTTTGTATTTTTTTGTTGACGAAATTAACAATAAAATGTGTGGATGTCAATGTGCGTAGGGCTTCCATAAAAATATAATTATATTATTTTTTATGCATTTTCCATGCTCTCCCTGAAGAATGCCCCAATAGAGTGGTGCAGTAATGTGTCCTAAAAGGCCGGAATTGAAAACTGGTTCCATCATCTTCAAGTCTTTGGTTTTGAATGGATTTTTTGTTAGATCCCTAAAGTAAATTATGTAGTTAACTCAAGCTTGACATATTTGACTGCTTTTTTTCTGGAAATGCCTTTTTTATGCCTTTCAAAAAGAGTTTGCTAACACGTGGCAAGCAAGGACCTCAAGGAGAGCTTATCGGGGTCATGATGTGCCATTTTTGATTGTCTTTGAAAACAGTCTTGCACTTTGCAATGAAATAGTGATGACCTCTAACTTAAAAAGGCCAAACTAAGAAGCAAATCTTTCATAAAGAAGGTAGGAGTGTGACATAAAAGTTAGAAGCATAGTGTTGTAGATGTTAAAGTCGGTCAACCTAATGTAATTCCTTTAAAGCCTGCTATTAGCTCTTTACTTTCGCAGACAACTTTTCCCCTGAACTGGAACTACCACTTGGCAGTTATATGCCCCCATAATGTATACTATAGCCTGACAGTGACAGCGCAGTGGTTGGTCAAGAAAAGGACTGAGGTGGTTTCTGTTACAGTGTTATATGTCGAAATTGTATTAGCAAAAAGACAAACATGAGACCCAGTGACTTTGATCTCTAAAGTCCAAAATGTAACCTGTTTAATACTGAGATAGAGGCAACATTTGTGCAAAGTTTGAAAAAAAAAAAAAACGTATTCAGGCATTCATGTGATATTGCTCTCTAGAGTAAAGAATGAGCATAAGACCAAATGACCTTTGACCCCAAAAATCAAAGCAATTAAAAAAATTTAACCAATTAATAGTTTAGGTAGAAAAGACAAATGTAAAACATTTGATAAAATCCCTCCTAGTCTTTCCGATATAAAGTATTTTGTAATTTCCTGTTGACACTAAGGGAAGAGCATGAATCCCCTTGACCTTGCCCTTGGACCTATGGCCTCCAAAAAGTAATCACTCAATTTTTCATTCGGCGCGGCCTTGCAATTTGTTCAATTCCTGCAACTTTACCACAACTTTGGCCAATCATCCTCACTCTTTCCATTTAGTCAACAGCCCATAGAAAATGTTTTATGGAGGGCAGAATCTTTTTAAAGCATACCCAGCAGGTGATTAGATGATTGTTATATCAATCACATTCAATCAGATCGTGCTGTAGGCGGACACTGCTGCTGTGGTGTAAAGTATAAAAGGTAAGCCACTTCCTTGAACAAACTCTTTCCAAAACATGTCAGAGGTGGAGTGAAAATATCCCTTCAATCAAGAAGTGCTTTCAGTGTTATCTGTTTCTAATTTGATTAAAAATAAAAAAAGTGGTCCAGATCTGATAAAACTGCAACTGAAGCTGTTAGCACCTATGCTGATCTCTGCACCGACAGTCACTTCCTGCTGCCATCTCACTCGTAACTCCCACCTCCTCCTGCTTTTGGTGCTTTGGGATGCTCACAATTGTGTCGATAGAAGCTTGACAAGATAAATCTGTCTGCTTACAGATTTAGGAAGATCCTGGGGCACTGCAAGGTAACCTCTTCCCAGTCCCCAGAAGGACCTGGCCTCAATTCAAACAGAGCAAGCTTAAAGAAACACCGACATTTGGTGGGAATAAAGCAAATTTTAAAATGGAGCTTGTGTCTTCTTCATCAGTATTTGCAAAGGATAACTCAAACACTAGGAACTGTTGCATTAAATTTGCAAGCTCTAATTTCATTGATAAAATAATACCTCAAAACATGGCAATGTCTTGTAAAACTTGATGGAAAATCAGGTGTTTTTTTGCAACAACAATCTTAAAAAAATTCTTCAAAAACCCTAGAGGGACTGATTATTGCATTTTAAAGAGTCTTAGGCATATGAAAGGCAGGATGTAAAAATGGAGGGACGTTCCAATGGACAAAGAGAAAAAAAAATATGCCTCAGGGCTCAGCCAACACTAAAGCATTGAGATTATGGAAGTAGTCTTTATATTTGCAGATTAAGTTTATTAACAAAATTTGTAAATTTTTTTAATGATATTTTACATAACTGTGTTTTTTTAGCAAAAAAAATCTCAAAAAGCCATAGGCTTGTTGTCGCTGAGACCCACATAATGCTGACATCTGAGCAGGCCTATAAACAACCCCATCCCTGCACCACTCTATAGCTTTGTATGTTGGTTCTTCGCATACTCAGACATGCTACACAGAATCTCCATGAGTAGAGCCATTTGTTTTGTTCTAAGTGCTGATTGCAATCACTGATTTCAAACTGTTCAGGGTATTCATAACCGGTAAGTTCAAGCTGTGCATAAAGAGGACACAAAAACATTTTAAAAAATGTGAAATTATATTTTTGTTTTTTTATTCTGTTGAAAGGAGAGGATCTGAAAAAAGTTTTGGTGTTGTTTCAAACTGCAAATCATCAGACTGTATAGTTGTTCATGGCCATAGCACAGGTCAAAGAGGTGATATCTGTCCTCTTTGTTGCCATAATGTGGACCACGCTCTCACACAGCAGGTGCAGTGATCAAAAAAGGGCTTTTTTACCGCTTCTCTGTCTGCCTGACCTCCTCCGCCTTCAGCCTCTGTGAGTCTGCGTATCTGATTCTGTGCGCGTTTGTCGGCCAAAATGCTTTCCCTGACCTTCAACCTTTTTTCATTTACAGTTCTTTTTTTCCCCATAACATACTGATATCAGTCAGACAGTTTGATTTTCCTTCAACAAGGTGACAATCCCATTATTTCTTTCTTTAACTTATTGATGCCTCGTTTCCATGTACGAATATATACACAGGTAACAAAAAAGAAGTCCATGTGTTCCTCTGGGAATCTCTGATATATTATCCCTGACGCTGCCACTCTGCGTACAGGAACACCAGCTTCCAGTTGCAGAGTATTTTGGCACATGTTTTTAAGCACTTCCCACACGTTTAGCTGTGCTGCTCATTCCAGTAATGGAGTTGTACCTGGCTGTAAAGGTGACTAATTAGACTTTCCAACTATATATCCATTTCAACACCAATTGGTGTTATTAAAGGGGAGAAATTATGAACCAAAAATACAGTTTCCAAACTTTTTATGAGGAGTATAGATTGATTAACTGAGGCATGCAGCAGGTGGGAACATGTGCCTGAGTCATCTAGTTACTAAAAACTACTAACTGATAGAGTAACTAGATAGCAAGCAGCTAACCGGCAAGAAGTAAATTAAAAAAAACAAAACAGAAACGCATCTAGAGCTCCTCACATTTCACACACAGTAAGCTTTAACTCTGGTAAACACGAAAGTAACGGCATTCTTCTTAAGTCCTTGTTTTACCTGAAACAGAAAAAAAAAAAAATTCAGCCAAGGTACAGCATTAATGCTAACGCTACACATGAGCATGCTCTTAAACTTCTGTGTAAATGCTGTTTATTTCCTGGATCATAGCCCAGTGCAGAGACTGTAGAGCGTGCACAGAATGCACGGTCCAGTCCGATCCGATTCAGCAGTACACATTAGAGAGAAAATGTCTTTAACTGCATCATCTAGCGTCTTATCCAGAATAAAGTCTTTATATGCAGTAATGTCAATTCCCTCTAGAAATTAGCCAGCTTCAGCAAGTTGAGGCCAAATAAAGGGAAATTAAGTTAAGAAAAGAGGCTTTATTTCAAAGATTGGTTTTCAACTGAAAAAGAGTGAAGAGCTGTGTGCTAACTCAATTGTAATTGACACACATTAAAGGGACGGTTCAAGTTTTTTGAAGTGGGGTTTCTCGAGGCTCATAGCACCAGTGATTGTTATTGCCAATTAAGCACTCTCTCAGAGCACTTGTGGTTGAAATATAAGAAGGCATAATCAGATAAAACAGGTTTCACATAACATGCAACCCTCCTGGTAGGTCATCTTTTCACTTATTGTCTTAACCAAAATATGACCAAAATATCCTCTCCCCCATGGCTACAGGTAGTTTCTATCAGGTCTCGTCCATCTGAAACTGCACTTCCTTGTGGACAGGAAAGGGCATCACCCATGTATACAAATCAAGGCACACCAGTCATATACGTAAGTGAAAACGAGGCATTATTATGGTAGTACTTTGCTTTTTTATTTTAAATTGACAAAGTAAATTGTGTACATTAGCTGGAGGTGAATATAAATGCCCTGGATTTTTTAAACACACTTTTCCCTGCAGTGAATTCAACTGTGAGGCAAACACATCATTGATAGATCTATATGTAATGATGATTTCAAAAATAATTTTAAAAATATAGAGTATAATAAAGATCATTATATTAAGTATGTATACATTTTTAAGAATCTCTGTCTTCCAGATAGTGTGGACACATTTCTTTATGCGTTGTTTTGTTTTGTTTAATTTTTCTGTAAATGCTTTCTATACTGCTGACTGTGTGTGGTGACCCCGGTGAAGCTGTTGTGTATTTTTGTTTCTGTGAGTTTAAATTTGGACTCTTCATCATCACGCTGAGTTGCCTCAATGCTGTTGAACTTTCTGTAGAGGTGAAAGGATTGAGCAGTAGTGTAGAAAGCATTACATACTATGATTTAAAGAGTATTTTTAGGTCTAGTGAAATGCATAATGAATATGACTACATACAGTATGAGCGTAAGTATGCAGAGATTAAAGGTATATATATAAATATATACATATATAAAGTTTTGCTTTTAAATAAATACAGTATATACTGACAAACTATATGATAGAGGTACATAAGGTGTTGAAATAAATGCTAAAATAAACTTTGGCCCTGTCGTGATTCTCCTTTCTCCTCCGGCAGACTCTCATAATGATCCAATTTAACGTGCTGTGTTTCAATTGAGTCATTTGGCAGCGGCTTGTCTCAGCCCCATGGTGCTCCTACACAACAATGTTTTTGGGTCCAGGATTATTTTCCCATCAGGCTTGGCGAGCTAATAGGAGAACAGAGAAGAGCACACAGGGAGGGAGAAGATGAGATGGCTTAATTCAAAGCAAGCCGTGGCTGTGTTCATGCAGGAAACCAAAAGTGGCCTGTAAGACAAGAAAACAATGAGGAACTTGGAAGGAGATGAATGTGACTTTGTTCCCAAGCATCATGGCTAGTTCAAGGTGCATTGTGGAAAATTGTAAACATAATGCTTCGATGTGTTTTCAAGCTCTTTCCAACAGTCCAGGTTGCTTCTTCTTAGCTAGCATCTGGTTATAGTTTCCAAGGTTATAGATGTCAGGAATGTTTTTTTCTCTGTGGGGATACAGCCAAGAAAAAAGACCACAAAAAACTTCCAGGCCCCAATTATAAAAGACAAAATCAAGAGAATGTCACTAGGCTATAAAAAATCCCCTGAAAATAGCCTGACAATGGCAAAGTCCTATTTAATATGTCTTGCTGGCCTCCTGAAAGCTTCAGTGAATGGGTATGAAAGTGATTCTAGTTTTGAGATGAGCTTTTGCCTATTGGATAATAGGCTTAATAAAAGGCATAATAGTGTTAGCGCTAGATTCCTGGCGATCATTTGCTTCTTCTGTCTGGCTCTTATTTGGGTTTGGAGCTTAAAAATGAGTAAGTTGGCCAAGATATTTTTGGGGTCCAATGCCCTGGCCGGTTTATTTCCTTCCTTTTCTGGTACCTCAGGTTTTGTGCAAGTCATTGTAGATTGACATAACTGGTATGACATTTAAGCTAGTTACTAAATAATGAAATAAAATAGAAGTCATAATCCATCTATCCATTATCTATACCGCTTAACTCTGACGGGGTGACTAGGCTCCAAAATGTCAAGAAAACAGAATACAGGAGTCTGCAAATACTTTTTAACTTATATCACAGGACTGATCATATTATCAGTGGGATATTGGTGTGGACAGATATTAGCCTAAAAAACTGAATATTGCTACTGGCCAGTAAAGGAAATTCTGTTGATATGTACAGCCAATATATCGATCATACATATCAGCTGTAATACCGACCAAATAAACAGCAGTACTATAATAATTATAACTGCATGTACACATTTAATACATCAAGAGTTTCATTTTTCAAGAGGTAAATGTTTTTCTTGTTTGACATCTGTTCATTACACAGACTGTCACATTGAAATCAACAAGTTTTTGTGTAAAGATTTGTTCTAAAATATCAGTGTCCACAATACTGAAGTATTGGCGTATTTGTTATCAGCAAAAATCCAGTATTGTCCATCCCTACTTTGCTGAATTGAATCCAGCACAAAGACAAGATATTTAGAGATTAAACAGATAGAAGTGATTGTTTTGGAGAATTGTATACACATTCAGTATTTTCAACCATCCATAGCCTATCCCATTTGTGGTCGCAGGGGTCTAGAGCCTATCCCAGCGGTTATGACACAAGGGGCAGGGTTTATTTTTTCACATTAAAGAAAATATAAGAATACACAGCAAATAAGGAAAGAAAACATACATTGCTTGAAGAGGCAAAATCTCAGCTGTTTTGAAGCCTCCACTTAAGTAATGTTCAAATATCAAAAATTAAAAATAATATAATAATAATGGTATATTGGTTGTATACCAAAGTATCGAGCAAGACTGTACACTTACAAGTAGACCTAAAGCAAAAATGTTAATGTATATAAAGTTTACCAGTAACTAGGGTTTAGAGATGATAAGATTTTATTGATTCTGCTTTTTCGATTCAATTATTAATTCCTGTAGATTTTTTGTTTTGAAAAGAAGCCAACCCACACTTCTTTTCAGTGTCATTAACATCAAACATGTTAATAATCTGTTCAAATACAGCAAGATAGATTAAGATCTGTGATCACTGTAAGAGCCTGGGTCACCTACTTAAAACATCGGATTTACTGAAGCAGTGTTGAAATTCTGCTCCTGTTGTCAAAGACAAAAAAATTTGAGAGCACATAGCTGCTAGAACCACTACCTGGCTGCCTTATGCACCCACGAGGTAAACAATTGTCGGACAGTGAAAGTACAGTGGTGGATCAGAAAGAAGTTCTGCAGTGGGTTCTGGACTGTGATCCATAAAATTCCATACAAGGGGAGTTAATGAGCTGCTTTGGCCTTCGAAGTAAATCAGATTATCTTTGAGTCTAAAACTACATTCACACTGCAGGTGGTCAATTCTGATTTTTTGTTGAAATCCATTTTTTTGCATGGTTGTTCACATTATAATTTATACACTGCCTGGCCAAAAAAAAAGTCACCACCAAAAGAAAAGGTCATACACTCTAATATTTCATTGGACCGCCTTTAGCCTTGATTATAGAGCACATTCGCTGTGGCATTGTTTTGATAAGCTTCTGCAGTGTCACAAGATTTGTCACAGGTCATAGCACTGCCCCCACAGGCTTGGACAGTAGGCACTAGGCATGATGGGTGCATCACTTCACCTACCTCTCTTCTTACCATGATGCTCCCATCACTCTGGAACAGGGTAAATCTGGACTCAGCAGACCACATGACCCTCCTCCAGTCCTCCAGAGTCCAATCTTTATGCTCCCTAGCAAACTGAAGCCTTTTTTCTGGTTAGCCTTACTGATTAGTGGTTTTCTTAAGGCTACATAGATGTTCAGTCCCTTGAGTTCCCTTCACATTGTGTGTGTGGAAATGCTCTTACTTTCACTATTAAACACACCCCTGAACTCTACTGTTGTTTTACTTCGATTTGATTTGGCCAATCATTTAAGTGATCGCTGATCACGGTCATTCAGGATTGTTTTCCGACCACATTTCATCCTCGAAGACGATGGTTCCCCACTATCCTTCCAGTTATTAATAATGTGTTGGACAGTTCTTAACCCAATTTTAGTAGTTTCTTCAATTTCCTTAGATGTTTTCTGTGCTTGATGCATGCCAATGATTTGACCCTTCTAAACAGACTAACATCTTTTCCACGACCACAGGATGTGTCTTATTACATGGTTGTTTAAGAAATGAGATGTTACTCATTGCATCAGCTGGTGTTAAATCACTATTTGCCAGCTGAAAGATAATCGCCCATGCAGTAATTCTCCAGTAGGAAGCTTGTACCTATTTGCTTAGTTAAATCCAAGTGGCGACTTTTTTTTGGGCCAGGCAGTGTATGTGGCTGCCATCAGACTTCAGTATGGCCTCAAGTGACCCACATGCA
Organism: Cetoscarus ocellatus; assembly: GCA_037902135.1. NCBI lineage: Eukaryota > Metazoa > Chordata > Actinopteri > Labriformes > Labridae > Cetoscarus > Cetoscarus ocellatus. Next base: position 1,962,570 of record JBAMNC010000904.1, on the reverse strand, counting down.
GCAGGCTGTGTTTACAGAAGTAAACATGAATGCTACACATATCAGTGTGTGTGTATCAGTTTTGAAGTTGTTGTGCAATCAGAGTTGACAAAATTATGACAAAGTGCCAAGAAGAAGAGGAAGATTGAGAAAATGGGAGGACACACTTTATCTGCCTTTTTTGGAGCATACCTCTGCACAGAGGTACTGTATGTGTGGATACAGGGTCTGAGCCAGGAATGGCAGGATTGTAACGTGAGGGGCTTCACTGACACAGAGTTCATGCATAATTGTTTTGTCCATTGCTTACATTGGATCTTGTCACGTCCTGCCTCCTGTGGCACAGACTTGTGATGTCTGTCTCACTTCAAAAATGTAAAGTCAGATGAAATGATTGAGGTTGTTTGAAAAACATCTTGATTTATGCTAAATCGGACGCAATAAACATGCATCCGATTTGGGACCACATATGAAAGTGTAGTGGTTCTGATTTTAAAAAGTCAGATTTGTGCCATTCAGACTGTCATAAAAAAAAACGAACAAATATGGTCATATATGGGCAACAAAGTCGCATTTGAGCCACTTTTGCCTGCAGTGTAAACGTAGCCTTAGTGGACATTTGTGCAAAGTTTCATTAGAATGTTTTCTTTAGATATTGCATTCAAAAGTAAGGTGTGAACATGAGGCCCAGTGACCTTGACCTTTGACCTCCAATGTCTTATCAGTTTATCCTTGAATAAGGGAGGAGACCTGTGCAAAGTTTAAAAATAATTCCTCAAAAAAAAAAAAAATTTTCTGAAGATTTGCTGCTCATAAGCAAAGGATTGAAATGACCTTGAGGCTACATGACTTTGACTTCCCAAATCTATAATCATCCAGAGCATCAAGCAACAGAATGGTGGCTGGACAGAAAGACAGTCAGACAACCTCAAGACATAATGCCTCCAGCCACTTATACAGTATAAGTTCAAATTGTGTGGTTGGTTGTTCATAGAAGTGACTGTGTGACACCTGACAGGTGTGGATTTATTAAGAACTAACTTTGTTTTTGCCTTTTGTCAGTATGACATTTTAGCTTCTATATTCAAAGAAATGGGCCTATGAAAATTTTAAACTTCCAAGCTTGGTCAGTTTTGTCTCCTGAATAAAGATCATTATCAATCAATCAATCTTTATTAAGTTTTCATATACAGATCACCCCTGATAGTGCTGTATTCTTTATGTGTATGAGATGCTCTGTTAGTCTCCTGCCCCTTTAAGGCCCCACATGGCCCAGTCTGCTCTTATTGATTTACGGGTTTACTCTGTGGTGGTCAGTTCAGCGCTGCTCTGCACCATTTTGTAAACAACTCTGGATTCATTCCAGTGGTGCATTCCCTTTCTGACATCCCAGTTAGAAAATGTCATCTGCAGCACCCTTACTGTAAAAGTCAGAGGTCCCACTGAGAAACTCGGACGACCCTCATCAATTCAGAGTTCATCAACAAACATGGCTGCTCAGTGTGTAAATGACAAGTCAAAGCAGTGCATATTACCAACAGTAAAAACTTAAGTTGTTTTTATGCATTGAAATCAATCACATCGATAGTATTGTACACCCTTTAAATGTGGACTTTCTGTGATGTTGTCACTTGTCTTGTAGTGTGCTGTTTATGTTGGTTATGAGCTAACAGTAACTGCAGCTGGAGCTCCAATGGGTTGGTGTTGATCTATAAAAATGCCAAAAATCTGATAACCTTACAAAGACTAGGTCAACACCATACTCTTTTTTTGGGTTTATCATATTTTCTTTTTCTTTCTTTTTTTTCCCCTAACTTGAGCGATGTAGAAAGAAAGGCAGGCAGAGACAAAGGGACCAAAGTACGAATATGGTTGAGCAAGAAATGTGTGGATGCCCTGACCACAAATTTGTCAGAATCAGAATTTGTGTTTATTGCCAAGTACATCTGCACATACAAGGAATTTGACTTGGTAAATTGGTGCAAAAACAATCAACATATGATTAGAATAAGAACAAAATAAAGGGTCTGGAGGAATAAAGTAAAGTACAGAAATGGGTAGAAAATAGTGCAAAATTGACTTTGGATACATATCAACCAAAATATACAATAGGCACAAAAAAGAACAAAACAAAACTCAACAATATATACAGAAGGTCGACAATATACACAGAAGGTTTATACTGTCCTTACCATATATGATATGACCTCTTTACCTGAAAGAGGGCAGGAAATGTAACCCAGCGGTTTCTATCTTTTTTGTTGCATATTTTTCACTGTGGACATACCTACCTGCTGAAACAAGGAAAATGTGACTCTTTATGTTTCGTTTTTCTGTCTGTTTTGGACAAGACATGCACACGAAAAAATAGGTGGGCCTACTATTCTTTTGGTGCTGGACATGCTCATGACAGTGGCTCACCCGGGCTGTCTGGAAGCTCTGACTTGATAACATGCTCGCCAAAATGAAAACACATACACGCTGTTGTCACAATGCAAGTAGAATGCATCTAGTGGGGAGTAAATGCTGGAAAAGGTGATGCAGCAGAGGTAAACATGCCTCTGTCCCAGCATTTTTGGAACATGCTGGAGGCATAATAATCTGCATATGTTTTTTTTTCTAAAACATTAAAATTTATCAGTTTAAATATCAACTTGTCTTTGTGCTGGATTCAGTCTCTTTTGGAACAACTATGGCTGCCTCCAGTGCTCTCCTTTAACCCCACAGGAGTAAAGCCTGGAATAGGTAAACAGTGCAGCTGAACATAACACACTGTCCCCTCTTTCTAGGCCTGACCACACAGAATGACAGGTCACAAAGGGGGCACGAGGGGCTAATGTTGTGGACCACCACGACCACCCCTCCCTCCCTCCCTCTTTTTACTGTCACACTCCCTCACTAATAAGCTCACATGACTCGGTGCCACACTGACACTGATCTGTGACCAGTGCACGGTAAAAATGAAGGTCCAGCATCTCATTAGCACCATATTGAGAGAGACGTAGGGGAGGAGGAGAGGGAGTAGAGGGGGGATTTTTCCAGCTGTTTGCTCCTGATAGCAGAGAGGAGAGGCAGCCAAAGAGGGGTAGAAGCCTGAAAGAGAGGAAAGCTTGGGAGAGGATGGGGTTAAAGTAGGGGAGGAAAAAAGGAAGAAGAAGAAGCTCAAGCAGTGTGCCGGAGGAGCTGACAGGGGGAGGAGATCAACAAGGTAAGTCTTCCTCCTTCCTTGTTTGCCTTGAAGCTAATTAGCAAATGATCACCATGCAAACACTCTGATTTGATCACATTTTCCATCTCGGTGTCTCACGCCTTCTTTCACATCAACAACAACTGTTTGTGTGTGTAACTTTAAGTGCCAAGGGAAAATTGGGTCACTGAGAGAGAGAGAGGAGAGAGGGAGAGGAGCATGTGTAAGAGGAGGAGAGAGAGAGGAGCATAGTGAGAGAGGAGGAGACGGACACAGAAATGGAGCGAAATCCTTGAAGCTCTTGTGCTACAGTAACAAGTGGTCACTTGAGTAATCACTGGTGATTCAGAGAGAAATGTAAGTGCTGGTTTCTCCCAGGCATGGATGATCTGTTGCCAATTCTTTTTGCTTCTTGCAGGCTTTATATCATGAGGTTGCTTTGTTGAGGTGAAATGAGGATGAGTTGCTCCTCTGCATGGAGAAGTTTGAGTTTTTTTTCCACTTGTTTGAGTCAAAAAAAGGCTTGGATTTTAAAATAGAGCTCTCCGAGGGACTCAAACTCCCATGTTTGTGTGATTCTGCGTCATGCTCAGTCTTGTGATGAGGTGTGGTTACTCACTTTCATGTTACTCAGCCAGCAATGTGTCAGTGTGTAACCCAGACACAAACAGGCCCAAAAATAACTGTGTCTTTTGGTTGCTGAGCATGTGTCCCTCACTTTTGTCCTCTCTCTCTAATGTGCCCATCTCTTATGCTTCACTTAGTGTTAAAAAGAACTGCTATATTTAGAGTTTTTCCATTCAAATACAGCATTCCTGATTAAAATCCGCTCCTTTTGTGGTGCTGATCTCTGAGTCGGATTGCAGTGGCAGACAGTTGGTTGTAATGGGCCTTGTATTAGTCAGAGCAAAGGGGAAAGATGACCTTTCCCTGCTGTTTATTTTGGGAAGGCCACAGGAAGAATGCCTGAGCAGCTGTTCTATTCCTGCTGGCAGATCCCCACCCCTGTGAATTTTGGTCTGCCACTGTAACCACACTCCCCGTACTCACGCAAGGGGGGCACAGATGTATCCTAACACTATGCACTGTAAATCAAATCACATTGAGATCAGCTAATTCCTCAGCACAGTTAACTTGGCAACACACAAACACATGAGGTTTCTGTGACATTAATTCTCCACCAGAATTATTTGTTACTTTGGTGGCCCCATCAACACTAATATGAGGCCCTTCTTCATTTAGCTACAGCATGAAAACAATGTTTTTAAGGCTTTTGAGAGGCTTTTGACATACAGAATCTAAAGAAGATTTAAGTAAACTGTTCCCAAGGAGGGAGAACACCGTCTAAATCGGTAAAATGTTTGCAGTGTTTGGAAAAGTGGATAAAGCTGGCTAGAAATCCAGCTTTATCCACTGGTGTGGGTAAAACACACCAGTTTTACCCACCTGTTCAGACTTTGCTGACTTATTGAAAGTTGAAACATAGAATTTAGGTTGTGTCAACAGAATACCAATGAAGCTGGGATGTTGTGTAAAACATAAATAAAAACCAGAATACATGATTTGAAAGTCCTTTTCACCCTATATTCAAGTAAATACACTACAAAGACAAGATATTAATTTTCAAACCGATTAACTTATTTGTTTTTTGCAAATAATCACTTATTTTAAATGCAATGACTGGAAATCATTCCAAAAAAATGATGATGGGACAAGACTGAGAAAGTTGAGGACTGCTCTAAAAACACCTGTGTGGGACATTCCACAGGTGAACAACTATGGAAACAGCTGAGTATCACGATTGGATATAAAAGAAGCTTCCCCGAAAGACTCTGTCATTCAAAGTCAAGGATGGGGCGAGGTTCACTACTTACTCAGCAACTGCGTGAGTTCATAATTTCAGAAGAACATGTCTCAACATACAATTACAAGGAATTTAGGGATTTCATCCTCTACAGTCCATAATATAATCAAAACATTCCAAGAATCTGGAGAAATCCCTGCATGTTAATGGCAGGGCGGAAAACAAACATTAAAAGCCTCTGACCTCTGATCCCTGAAGTGGCACTACATTACAAATCAATGTCATTCTGTAATGGATATTACCATGTGGGCCCAGAGACACTTCAGAAAACCATTGCTGGTTACCTCCATTAGATGCTACATCTACAAGTGCGAGTTAAAACTCTACCACACAAAGCAAACTCCATACATTAACAACATCCAGAAAAAGCTACCGGCTTATCTGGGCCCGAGCTCATTTGAGATGCACAAAGTGGAAAAGTGTGCTGTGGTCTAATGAGTCCATATTTCAAATTGGTCTTGGAAATCATGGAAGTTATGTCCTCCAGGCTAAAAAGGAAAAGAATGTCCAGATTCTTATCGCCGCAAAGTTCAAACGTCAGCATCTATGATGGTATGGGGGTGTGTTATTGCCCATGGCATGGGTAATTTACACATTTATGATGGCACCATTTTGCTAAAAGGTACACACAGGTCTGGAGCAACGTATGCTGCCATCCAAGCAACGTCTTTTTCAGGGTCGCCCTGCTTATTTCAGCAAGACAATGCAAAGCCACATTCTGCATGTGTAACAACAGCGTGGCTTCATAGTAAAAGACCGCAGGTGTGCTGTTGTTCTCCGTGCTTGCAGCTTGGTTTGAATTCTGGCCTGTAGCCTTTTCCTGCATGTCATTTCCAACACTCTCCACAGCTTTTTTAAACCAGATGACTGTTCTCTATCTTTTAACCTAATGCTGTTGTACAAATACTTTGTAGGAAACATTTGGCTAAGTGAGTGAAAGTGACGAAGAGCGTACTTACTGTGCCAATCTTTAGGTTCATGCAAGAGACAGAGGGCAGTGCATTTAAATATGAACCTTGATCACTGAAGGTACTTTAGGATGTTTGCCTCACATGGAATTCACTTATAATGATCATGCCCTTCAGCATTACACCTCAGGAAATCGTCCTCCCCCGCTTTATGGTGAAACTGCCAATAATCAGACAGGTTATGACTCTGTATCTAACACCTTGTATGCGTTCAACCTGTTGCATGATAATGGGTGTCATCTGTCTGCCAATAAAATCTGTCTTCCCCTGCTTTGTAACCAGTCAAACAACTCTGCAGTGCAATACAAACAACAAGTTCTCACTTTCTTTCTGAAGCAGACACCTTCACAATCATGGCGAGCCTTCCCAAAGAGCCACCCGAGGATGCCAAGAAACAGAGCTTCTGGATGGTGAGGGTAAAAGAGATCTGAAAATTCTCCAAAACAGTCCTTGGTGAATCTGCAACTCACCATCTTTTCCTCCTCCTCACAGCCTGGAAACTATGTACGCACAGTGCACCGCACTGAACAGTCCTACCAGGCCTGCAACGACATTGTAGCGTGCTTCATGGAGAGGGCGAAGGTGGAGAAACAGTACGCCCAGCAGCTGAGTCAGTGGAGCAGCAAGTGGAAGACGATTGTGGATTCTCGTGAGTATAAATCAGAAAACATTCATTCCCAGGCCTTTGTCATCATGTCAGCTTTCATCAAGTTAGAAATCACAGCCTGCGTCTTTTAAACAGCTTCATCTGTGTTTGTTTGAAACTTTCCAGCAGACAAATGTTGGTCATTATTTCTCTATTGGCTCCATGACTCACCTCTGGGCCCCCCATCATGTCATTCTTCACTTGTGTTTTCTCTCAGGACCGCTATATGGCTCCCTCATGAAGGCATGGCAGTGTTTCTTCACCTCCACCGAGCGCCTCTCTGCCCTCCACTCCTCCATCTCCCAGTCGCTTGTAACAGAGGAAGGAGAACGGGTGAAGACATGGCAGAAGGAGACCTTCCCAAAGAAACTCTTCTGTGGGTTCAGAGAGAGCCATGACAACAACACAAGCTTCTCCCGGGCGCAGAAACCCTGGTCCAAGAAGTTAATGAAGGTCATCTGTCATTATGATTCATGTATCCAGTCACGCAGTTACAATCAGTGGTGGTTTGAATCAATCTTTCCGTAAACTCAAGTTGCTTACTTTGTTGAGCAGCTTTCAGGTAGATTATACAATATTTTGCAATACAGTCAGTTTGATACAAAGTGATATGACGCCGTACAATACAATATGGCACAATACATAACATGATAAAATACACTGCAATAGGTGAACGAAATGGGTTAAGATTGGCTACAATATGATATGAAGCAATATAATCTGTTACATTCTCCTACATCATGTCACCTTACATATTGTTACTTTATGTTACATTAACTTACCATACAATTCATTAAAGATTAAAGTACGTTACATTTTGTTACCTTAGTTTTGTTTGTATTGCATCACCCTATCATAATTTAAGTTACAATATGTCACATCACTGACTATAACTTTACGCTATGTTACCTTACCGTACCTTACATTCCATTCCCCTTCATAACATTATCTCACTTTGTGTTACTTTAGTTTACATTAAGTTACTTGTAATGTGTCACCTCAGGGTACATTACCATAGTGTCTTTACCTTGCATTAGCCTTCCCAAAGATTCTTAGGGTTAGCTTAAATAATTTTATCTTGCATTACATTACCTGAGTAACTTTACATTATCTTGTCTTACATTATGTTACATTAGTTTAACTTATGTTATGTAACCTTCACTTAACTTGCATTTTTTCCAGTTATATTACTTTAGTTCACATTAAATTACCTTCATTTTCTTTAAAGAAGTTATTCTCAGTAGATTGGTGGAGGGATTATGTGTTTTTGTAGGCCAACATGGAAGTTAGCATCATGCTGGCTCCACTTAAAGCCTGTGGAGTTTTTCACTGTGTTCTGGATCACTGCTGATAATACCCTCTGTGGGGAACAAAAACCTATGAAACTTGTGATAATTTTGTCAAACAAACCTACTTTTCATGATTTCTCTAAGCTTAAATGTAATTGTTTGGAGTGAAAAGTTATTGGTAAACTTCTATGCAACTGCAACTTAGCGGTTTAGCTTGGAAGCAACTACAGTATTTCAGATGTATGACTTGTTGTGCCCGCCTCTTTGAGAATTTTCTCTTTAAATAATGACATAACCAAGTTGGTCCTTATGGCTGTGGCAATGGTGGATGAATTACTGATTTAAAAAAAAAAAAAAAAAAAAAAAAAAAAGGCTTGCTGTCGGGTCCACATCCATTTTTGTAGTCCGAGTTATAGATTAGTTAGCAACCATCATTTTAAACATACAACAACGGTTTAAGACTGAAAAGCACTTCAGATGCATTTTATTATTTCCCATTACACAATAGGATCTCGTGTGTGTGTTCAGTGTGAACCACATTTCAGGCATTTTTCTGAATCCTGTATAGTTTAAGGCTTGAGAGCCAGGAGCCAAATGCTGACTTGCGTTTTTGGACTCATTCGAGCACCACTCTATACACGAACAAAATGCATCAGATAGATACAGTACAGTATAAATCAAAAATTAGTAATGCGTCAAATTCTCTGACAACATGTTTTTGTTGTATCATCTAGAGAAACTCAGGATAAGCCTTTTCTTACAAAGCCACATTCATTTGTATGTAAATACTACCTCTGACATATGGGGATTACCAATCACAATGCAGAATACTTTATTGGCACATGGGGTTGGCCAATAGAATTTCCAGATGGCCCAGGCACCAGTTTCGCCACGCCCCTGCCCAGACAAGTCACGCCCCTGGCTGCGCCTCCCCTTGGGGTTGTGCCACACTACTTCAGAACCACTGCCTTAAAAATATGATATAGTGATGTCTTGTGGTTTTAAAGCAGTGGCTTTCAGAATGTTTTGGCCCAAGGCACAATTTATGCCAAGCCAAAATCTCAAGACACAACTTTATCAGACGGCATTGATTTTTCTCATCAGTTATAATTGTCTCTATTTTAGATTAGGCGACCACAGAGCCATAAAATTGTGCTCTGACTTGCTGGACAAGCATGACAGTCTACACGACTGAAACCAACTGCATTTAACGACCGACATGATTATGATGGTGGAAGGATGAGGGCTGAGACTGAAGACAGCAGAAAAACACACTGTATTTAGATTACTGTACTATAGTTTGTCTTTACTAATGTTATTATAAGTGATATATTACCTTGATGAGAAATGCAAGCAGTCACTTGTAAAGTTACGGAGGCCCCTCTGATGTTTTTCTTCTAACATTCTTCTTTTTATAGTTGGTGGTAGCTCCTCTACAACACATCATAAAGGTCCAGATGTTGTTTTCAGAGCTTAACAATCAGTCCTCTGGCTCAAGACAACAACTTCATGTTTGTTGCTCATGTAGCGCACTTTTCTCAAGGCATACTAGTGTGCCTTACCACACCCTGTTTTATTTTTTTTTGCAAAAAATCCAAAATGCTTGTTTCTACTGTAGATGTGCTGTTTATTGAACCACTATTCAGGTATCTTGTGAAAATCCATTTTAACAGGTAATTTGTTCTGTCAGCACAGTCCCCAGTTAAGTATTAAGGGAAATCCATACTTTACAATTTGTTTTGTAATATCTGAAAATAATTATTTTCTTTGTTGTCACCTTTATGTTTGGTTACATGGTTAGTTGATAAAGTATGGTGAGATTAAACACCCTACTGACAACAAATCAGACATATGCAACTGTCAAAGTTTTGTTTTTGCGGTGCAATGGTTTAAAACCTACAGTACAAAGAATCATCGTCAAATGGTTAAATGCGACTTCTTATGTAATACTCATTAGTATGATGACCTACAAAAAATGAAATTGGTATAGCATCTGATTTTTTTCACTCAAAGAAAAGAAAAAGGGCAAAATCTAAAGTAAGATATAGCATATGAAGCCTGCCCTTTAAGGGTCAAACTAGTTCATTCAATCTATAGCGTGTTACAGGGATGACATAGTTTGGTTGGTCAACATGGAAGTGACTATTGCACTGGTTCCCTCGACTGCAAGCCTACTAAAAGCTTATGGGATTTTTCACTGTGTTTTGGATCATTGCTGATAATAAGGTCTGTAGCAAACAAAATATTGCAAAATTTAGACAAACAAACCCGCTTTTTATGATTTTTTCAGCTTTAACAAAATTGTTGATAGTGATAATCTATTGGTAAACTACTATGAAACTATAACATGGTGGTTTGACTTCGAAGCAACTCAATATTTCCAATGTGAAACATCTTGCTGTACTGTCTTCTTTGAGAATTTTCTTTCAATCATTTGACCTTATCAAGTTGGTCCTCATTGCTATGGCAATAGTGCATGAATTATTATTTAAAATCAGAAAGGCTTGCCGTTTGGTCCCCTGCCATTTTTGCAGTGCTTGTTAGCAGTTAGTTAGCAAAAGTCGTTTTAAACAAACAAAAATCGTTTAAGATTCAAAAGCAAGCAACATCAAATGCATTTTATTATTTCCCATAAAAATCTCATGTGCATATGTTCTTTGTGAATTAAAAACAATTCACAGTAATTCTTGATTTTCAATTTTGTGAAAAGCATTTTATAGCTGAACTAATTAACTTTTCCTTTTGAATAATATTATATATGTGTGATTGTATATTCAACAGCTGGAGAAGGCCCGAGTAGCGTATCACAAGTCCTGTCAGCGGGAGGCTACAGCACTGGACAAAGAAAAACAAGCAAATGAAAACTCAGAGCTGAGTCCAGAGAAGAAGCAGAAGTTCATAGATGCAAGAGAGAAGATCACAGTGGATAAAGAAAAGGTGAGGAGGGATGTTTACTCTGTATCACCTCCAACATAACAGCTTGACTCACAGTCGCACTTAAATACATAAACCCTCATTTACGCATACATTAGAGTCAGACATGTTAAAATGTAACTTAAGTGTTTTTGTCCTGCTGCACATACTGATATCCATCCAGTGGAGGAATTATCTGCTCTAAACACAAATCCCAGCCTTAAATCTCTGCTCCGAGCATGCCCTTGTATGGAGAAGTGTTATTGTTGTTCCTCTCCGTGTTTAGGGAGCTCAGCATGGGAACGCTAAAAGCTTAATGTGATTTATTTGTCCCAGATCCTTCACAATTAAAGAAATAAAGTAGATGTTCTAGCTGAAGGGGTGTGGGACATTTTATTAATAGTGAAACTTCTTGTGTTGTTCCAGTGTAGAGAGCACTATGAGAAAGTGCTGGAGGACGTAACATCATACACTCCACGCTACATGGAGGAAATGGAGGCCATTTTTGAGCAATCACAGGAGGAGGAGAGGAAGAGGATCAGTTTTTTGAAGCAGGCTTTTCTCTCCATCCACAGACACTTGGATATCACCAACAACGAGAGGTGAGAGGACATCAGAACTGCTTGTATGTAATTAATATGTCTATTTCAAGATCAAGAGTAGGGTAAATGCAAGGAATATTGTCTGGAGGTTTTATGCCTCTTCAAGCTTCACATTTAGTCTACAGTGAAAGAACATTAATGAGTCAAGAAGACTGGCTAGGGCCTTTTTGTCATCAAGGGATAAGCTTTAAGATAATGGACCTTAAGGTCTAATCCGGTGCTGCCCAACCTGTGGGACAATGCAGCAGTAAAAGTCTGTGTTCATACTGAAATCTGTCAGTGAAAATTGACAGAGGTGGTAAATACTCTAAATCTCATTTTATGGTTGTATGAGGGGTTTGGTGGGCCCCAGAAAAGGTTCAGTCTCAAAGTTGGCCATGATGTACTCAAGTTTGGGACAGGCTGGTCAAAGCAGAGCAGAAGACTTACAGAAGAGAATCAGGGTCAGACATGAGCTCACAGAACTGGCTGGGTCCCTGAAAGGAGTACATGTCATGGGCCCTCCTTAGGTTTGTTGGAAATGCAGGTGGCCTCATGGTAAATTTGTTCACCCCAGTTGACTGTAGTCCTTGAACTGGTTGACCTTGTGGCTTCTTTACCCCATGTCATTCACCACTTTCTCTCCCCAACTTTCATCTCTCCCCACTGTGCTGTCACTCAACAAAAGACATAAAAACTCCACAGATAAAATCTATCTAAAAAGACAATAATAAGTACAGTTTGGGCTGGGAACAGCCTTAACTCTTAATCAGTTCATCATCAAAACATTTTTACACGGTTTGAAAAGCAAGGCAACCAATGTCAAGGCATGATCATGACACCCAAGGACATTTTACCTTGTTCCTTTCAAAATCTTACTAGTGTATATTTAAATCTAAATTTATAGTTTTATTTTTAGATGTTTTGTTGACAAGCAGGCAAGAAAAATTATGCCTGATAACCTTTGACCTATAACAAAATCAAATCAGGTCACCTTTTAGTACAGGAAGATAACTGTTTTAAGTTCAGTAAAATCCCTAAAAGCTTGCTTGAGATACTGCATTCACAGATAAAAGATAAAAGAAAACTAAATTTCTTTGACCTTTGACCTACAGGTGTTCATAAAACCTTCAGTTTCATAAACAGATGATGACCTTTAGACTCCATGACCTTGACTTTAGTTCTACGACCTTCAAAATCTAAAATTCCTGGCATCAAAATAGTAATTTGTGCAGAGTTTGGTGAAAATGTCTAAGGTGCTCTTGATATAGCATTCAGAAGCAAAAGATGACTACAAAGCTGTTTTAAATTGACCTTTGTCCTCTGCTCTTCAAAACCTAATCAGTTTATCTATGACTTAGATTAGACACTGGCCATAATTTAAGATTTAATTACTCTAAGTACTCTTTGGATATAGCAGTAATAAGGTTGCATTCAAATGCAAAGAATGACCAACAAACTTTATGACCTTGACTTTTGACCTTTGACCTTTAAAATCTAATAAGTCTATCCCTTTTTCCCAGTCATCTGTTAAATGTTGGAGAAGAACCCCATAGGTATTCTATTTTTTTTAGTTACCAAAATTGCATTCACAAGCAAAAAATGCTGATGAGAGTTATGACCTTGACCTTTGACCTGTGACCTTTAAAACCTTCAAATCTATTTCCACTCAATGTTTCTTTGCTCCAGCTTGTCCTAAATACTCTTCTGTAGAGTGGACATTTGTGCATGGTCTAAAATAACACCTTAAAAAAAAATAGCATGCTCACAAGCAAGGGGTAAACATGAAGCTTTGTGAACCAAGAAGGCAGGGCTGAAAATGAGATCAAAACCAGTTTTTCTCTACACAGATTGCTTCTGTAAATTAAGGTTAAAAGTTGCTAGGATATAGTTTCTTTTCATGACAAAAACAAGGTCTGCCCTTTTACCTTTAGTCCAGACAGCTGCAGATCAGTCAAAGGAAGAGTTTTCTATAGTGTACTGATCCTAATATTTAAATCTAAATGCTGATACCAGCCCAATCCTATCCAGTACAAGTATGGCAAATATGCACATAAACAAAGAGAGTATTCCTTTAATGGCAATATCCATATCAAGGACCTGGTGTGTGATCCATGGAAGTATGTAGCCTGTAGCAGTATCTGTGGTGAAGCTTAAAGCTTTGACATCCATCAACTCTGATGATAAATATTCTTATGCATACTTGTGCAGAGCAAGCAGAGCGCCTTGGGAAATTATTTTTGTGCTGCCAACTGTTTCCATAGTATCAAGTGTTTAAGACCATTACAAGAGGTTTCCCCTATAGCATATATGCAGTGGAGCCATACAGTTTTTTTTGTTGTCACTGGATTGACCATCCACTATCAAACACGTTTTTATACCACAGGGATTTTATTATCTGTCCCAGAGCCATACTGTAACTAGTTCACCACAGAAGTTGAAATATATTTTCTCTAAGCTGTGACAGTTCAGTTACAGTTTTGATACTGATATTATGGGGTTTATAGGGTTTCATTAAGGGACCTTATCTAATACATTTTCATGGACTATGTAATTATGATATCAACCAGAAGTGCTCCAAGAGCACAAACCCCTACCAAGGCATTTCCAACACTGTCGGGCGAGTAATTGTCAAAAAGGTGGAAAACTGCCCTATCTCGTACTGGTAACAAACCCTTGAAAAAAATTCCTGGATCCACATCTGGATTTAGATCACTACCAAAATCGAAACACTTCTTCCTAGTGCCATGACCAACATTCCCTTAAAATGTCATCAAATTCTGTTTGTAGCTTTTTTAATTATCCTCATGACAATCTACCAAACAAACTAGCTAACGAAAAAACGCCAGCAAAAACAAAACCGAGGTAATTATTAGTCATAGCAGTTATAGAGCTAAAGAGTTCTGACCTTGCAGTAACTTTCATCAGTCTGTGAACAAGTGAACCTTGGAAATCATGAGAGATTCTACAATATTGTGTTTATTCTTCATTTTAAGCTTGAAAACAAGTTTTTTGATGTGCAATTTAGGTGATAACTTCTGAACAATTAAATAATATTCAATCACCCTCCAGTCATTTTATATTAAGTCTCTTGTTAACTTTCATGCAAAGCCATGTGTTTCATTTATAATAATGTATAAATCATGTGTAGCAAACCAGTTGTGTGTTTTTGTGTCAGTGTAAAGGCCGTGTACAGTGAACTGCACCAAACTCTGATGGCCATCAGTGAACAGGACGACGTTAAATGGTGGAAGAACAACCAGGGGCCTGGTATGCCCACCGACTGGCCAAAGATTGAGGTAGGAGACAAATTTTCACTCCAGTACACATACAGAAGGAATTTTAATACTACCAGGGAAATCAACAGAGTGATTACTAAGTCCACACAGCTTAGCGAATTGAGAGGTAGTTTTCTCATTTCACAAACACTGTGAGCTGAGGTATGAGTATTTTGTAAAACAAATATTAGTGTTTTTGTGCCCAAACCTACAAAACCCAGTTCCAATTAAGTTGGGATGTTGCGTAAAATGTAAATAAAAAGAGAATACAATGACTTGCAAATCCTTTTTGACCTATATTCAAGCGAATACACTACAAAGACAAGATATTTAATGCTCTTAGTGATAAACTTTAAAAGCTGGGGCCAGGGAAACAAAATACTATGAAAGATGAGGAATGTACAAAAAACTCCTGTTTGGAACATTTCACAGGTGAACAGGTTCATTAAAAACAGATGAGTGTCATGATTGGGTATAAAAAGAGCCCCCCAAAAGGCTTGATCATTCACAAGTAAAGACAGGGCAAAGTTCACCACTTGTGAACAACTGCATGAGCAAATAATCCAATAAATTGAACTATTTGCCCAAACATTTTCAGTCGGGTCAGATGATTTACACGCAATTATCAAGTGCAAAATACAATAATGGAGACCCTGGGCTATTGAGCTGCTGAAGTCAATTAAGAAAGGGGAAGAATCACACCCACAAAGCTTTAACAATTTGCCTTATCAGTTCCCAAACGCTTACTGAGTGTTGTTAAAAGGAAAGGTGATGCAACACAGTGGTAAACGTGCACTTGTCCAAACTTTTTTGGAACATGTTGCAGACATCAAATTAAATGGGATAATTTGCAAAAAAAACAATACTGTTTATCAGTTTGAACATTCAATATTGTGTCTGTGTAGTGTATTCAGTTGAATACAGCTTGAAAAGGATTTGCAATTAATACATTTTTTATTCATGTTTTACACAACACCTCAACTTCAATGGAATTGGGGTTTGTAGTTACTCTACAGTACATGGTTTCAAACAAACATGAACATGAAGTCATATTTTTATGACCTTATAGGTCTATGTTGAATAGAGGTGTGTATTTGTGTGTTCTTTCACCATACTTATTATTTGTAAATCTGTCTTTAGGAATGGGTGCCACCAGTAAAAAAGCTGAAAAGAAAAAAGAGAGACAAGAAAAGAAAAGACAGCAAACCGTAAGTTATTCAGCATTTCACTTCATGTTCTTTTGGAGTTGTGTTCAGGTGTTTTTACTGTTCTCCGTGTCTTCTCTTTAGTGTGATGATTGGGGGTGTGAAGGTGCGAGCGCTGTATGACTACGTGGGAGAGGAGGGAGATGAGCTGTCCTTTAAAGCAGGTAACACATCAAATCTTATATTTAAATAATACATTTTTATAGTCAGGGGGTTTTCTCTTTTAGTCAGTAATACAAAAGCACATCAGAAAAAGATGAACTTAAAAGGTGTGCTAAGGCCTTTGTTGACCTGGACAAACTCTGATGTCTTAGGAAATAATTTATTTTCAACCTCCTTTTAAAATATGTTGGGGCAATTGTTTTGCACTGACTGACCATTTTAGTAGTAACATCTTGCTAGTTTCTGGGTTGGACCTCTTTTGCCCTCAGATCTGCCTTAATTCTTTGTGGCATCGATTTGACAAGGTGCCAGAAACATTCCTCAGAGAAGTTGGCCTACATCGACATGAGAGCATCATGTAGTTACGGCAGATTTGTGGGCTGCATATCCATAATACAAATCTTCTTTCCCACCATATCTCAAAAATGCTCTATTGGATTGAGATCCGGTGACTGTTGAGGCCACTGGAGTGCAATCATGCTTAAGAAACGAGTCTGAGATGATTTAAGCTTTGTGACATGGGACATTCTCCCGTAACCATCAGAAGATAATTACACTGTGGTTGTAAAAGGATGGCCATAGTCAGCAACAATACTCATGTAGGGCATGGCGTTCAAAACGATGCTTAACTTGTACTCTGGAAGATTCTCTGGAAAATTCCAGATGCGGATCCAGGATTTTTTTCAAGGATTTGTTGACATTGTAAGAGAGGGCAGTTTTTTCACTTTTTTGATAATAACTCACCAAACAGTGTTGGAAATACCTTGGTGGTTTGTGCTCTAGAAGCTCATCTAGTAATTTTACTTGTTTGAGAACAGGATGACTTAAGAAGTTCTCTGGATTTTGATGACATTTTCAGAGTATGCTGGTCATGGCACACAGAAGAACTGATGAGATTTTGATGGTGATCCCAATTCAGATGGGAATCTAGCAATGTTTTCAAGGATTTATAAAAAGTGCGAGTGAGGGCAGCTTTCCAAGTTTTTGACAATAACTCACCTGGCAATGTTTGAAATGCCTTGGCAAAGGTTTAAGCTCAAGGAGCACTTTTTCATCTGTGCCATCACCAAAAAAAAGCTCCTCACAGGAGCTGCACAACCAATAGGACACACAATTCCTTGCATATTTCAAATAAAAGATCTAAACTAAACTAAACTAAAAGCACAATCCACACAAAAATCTGATTGTAACTCTTTTAAATTTCAGGTGAAGTGTTCCTGAAGGTCGAGGAGGAGGATGACCAGGGCTGGTGTCGAGGTGTTCTGAGCGGAGGGAAGGAGGGCTTCTACCCTGCAAACTATGTTGAAGTTGTGGAGTGACGTCATACTGCCTCACAAAACCTTGTCCTAAACTTATTTCTCACAGTTTGTTAAAAATGTTTTTAAAAATAACATTTCTTATAGTAATATATGTTTTCACACTGTTTCTGAGTTAAACTGTACCCAGACATTCTTGGAATGTGAAATTTGTTACCTGAGGCCTTAAAATGCTAACCTACTAGTTTGAGCCCTTTTGCAATTTAAAATAACTTATGAGAGACTATAATGTGCTGTTTGTATACATGTGAGTGTGTGTGTTTGTTTGCATGCATGTGTGCTATTCAGTACCAAAGAAGAGAGAACAAAATATTTATTTCCTGCCTTCAAGGTTGACTTTATCAGGTCACTGCTATTAAAACACCTGATAATGATTTATGAGGTACAGCAGGGCACAGGTTTACATGCACACACAGTTAATGTTTACCTAATAAGTATTATGTACATGCACTCAGACGTCACTTTGACCGAGGGAGTATTTTTTCAAATAAAAGTGTAATTGCTTTACCTTTAATCTATCTTGTCAGTAGTTTTTTGTTCACTGCTGAATGCATGGATTAAAAGATGTTAATGCTGGTCACTGGGTCAGTACAATATTGATTCTTTGCCAAGCCCCACCCTCCATTCACTCGTCATTCTTATTGGATTAAATTAATTTCCTGCCACAGTGCTTCTTCACCTTTGAAACAGAAAACAATAACTTGAATTACTCCTATTTGTGTTAAACTCAGTTTTTGTAGACTTACATGGACTTAGTTAAAGAACTAACACATGTATGTATAGGATAAATTAGGATAAATCTTAATGGCAATCCAAAATTCAATACATGACTTTTTTCCTCCCCAAGAATATTAAAAAAAAAATATATATATATATATATATATATATATATATATATATATATATATATATATATATAAATCTCAAATGCATGTGTTCACTGTGGAATTTATGTCAGGCATTTCTCTGAAAAAATCAAGAATCCCAGATTTTGAGACGAGTGAATGTCAAGTACAGAAACTCAGTAGTGCCTTTAAGAAGTCACTACAGCACCACTTAATTGAAGTTTCTTTCAGCTTCTGTCAACAACTATCAGATAGCTGGCCATTTAAAAAAAATCTGTTTTCCTTCTAGTATGGACAAGGCCCTGAGGGTCAGGCAATGTCTAAATGGAGAGGCTATATAACTTTTTAAATTCATTTCTTAATAAAATTTGGGAAAGTAGCGATGTAATGTTAATGAGAAAAGCAATTACCCTTTAAAAATCTCACAGCAGTTTGTGGATTTAGATGTTTATTTATCTTTATCATACTGGATTTTGAATTGATTTTTTTTAAATGAGATCGTTATAATGTATTCTAAAATGATATACTTATGATTATTTTTTTTAAATTAAATGAATGCCTTTTTGTGACCACCCTCTACTCCAATTAGACCCTGTCTTCTCAGTGGTTGTTTGACTTAATAGCTTTACCTTGGATTGAGTTTTAGAAATTTTTTGTGAAAAATTTCAGCATCTTAAGGCTAATATTTTAGCACCAAGTATCCGAGATGAAAACTTGAAGTAATGATTGCCGCATTTCCCATAGGCACTGAGGTAGGCCTTTTTTCTATAACCATATCAAATGTTCATTACCAAGCCATGTTTTGCTTTGGCTAATTAGCGTTAGCACGTTAGCATTCTATAAACACCAAATACGCTTTGTATGGTGGACATTAAGGCTGGTGTTAGCTAATGCTATATTGGCACAGCCCAAAAATCTGCTTTTTATTTATGTGATTCATGCAACTAGTAGGGCAAAGGTAATGAACTTACATGCTAGTGAGCTAAAGTCGTAAATATTTAAAATATTTGAGCTAATGAGGTTAGTCCAGTGCCACTAGTGTTGCTAAAATCAGCTTGTTAGTTTAGTAAGTTGGCTTTTTTTTTTTGGCCTGAAAAATAATCAAGTAGCATGTGCAGGTATTTTATGACCTTATCAAATCTGACACAATTTACACAAGTTATTCAAAAAGGTAAAATATTTACAGATGTTTTAATTCTTGGATAAACTCTAATGTATCTATGAGACATAGTTGTGTGCATTATGAGGTCCTATTTTTTAAATACATCAAGTAGCTTATTCACATTCATTTTTAGGCCAACTCTTGTTTTAATAAGTGTAAATCAGGCTATTAAAAGTGATAATTGAACTTCTCAAGACAAAAAATAGCCAAACCGACTCCTTGAAAACAGTTACAATATACAATGGTGATAAACAACAATTACAGCTTTCCATATGCTGTATTTTGATCCAGCCTAAAACATCTTAAAACTGCATTCCATTTTTTTTTCTTTTTTTTTTTTACCTATTAAAATTTTAAATTAGGAATTTATTTCAAGAAAAAAATAAATACTAGAAGAGAACAAATGGAGTTAGTGTAGGAAAAATATGGGAAACTGTCCTATCTCACACTTAACAAATCCTTGAAAACAAAATCCTGGATTCACATCCAAATTCAGATCACCACCTAAATGTAATCACTTTTTGTCCCATGATTAACATTCCTTGAAAATTCAAAACTTTTTCAAGTTATCCTGTTAACAAACTAACAAACTAACAAACAAACAGACTGTTAAAACATAATCTCTTTGGTGGAAGAAATAAACTCAAAGGTATGATGAATATAATTTAAAAACAGTTAATCACTTCACAGTAGTCAGTAGGGAACCTTTTATTTTGAAAGTCTTTTGTTATCAAACTAAATCATCTTGACTTTTAATGCGTTACCACCCTGTTACTCAATCAGTGTCTATTCTAGGCTAATGTTGCTTTTATTCGTGAAATGTTTAACTAGAGTTAGGCAACATGTGGTAAATCTGTGACAGCCACCACCCAGCCTCAGCTTTGGACACACACACAGTCACACACACACACACACACACATACACACACACATACCAGTTCTCAAAAAAGCTCTTGAGGACAGAAACCTGTTTGACGGGATGTTTGAACCTGAACAGGTGAATGACAAGACGTCACAAAGGAGTTGAAACATTTCTTCGAGCTGGGAGGGTTTCCTTTCTGTTGTTCTGTACAGTAAACTCTCAAAAGACTCTGCATGAGTAAGTACTTCTTTGATCATCTTGTTTTATGAGGATTTATCCTTTATTGATATTGATACGATAAATGAGTTTTTGCAGCATTGTCTGCGTTAATTTTCTTTAATTTGTATGTTCCTCAAAGGCGTGTCAGTGTTACAAACTGAGCTACACAACTGTACTTTAATTACTTTGATTAAACCTCATCAAACTGTTTTGTGTTATGTGTTCAATGAGTCAGACTTCTTCAGTCGGTGCCAAATTAAGTAAAATATGTCTCTTTCTCCTCACAGACCGGAGGAGTCATTATGGAATTTGCTTGTGGGTTTGTTTATGTGCCGCCATTAGTGACTCAGAAGGACCGGCAGCGAGTCATGAAGCGTTCAGGTGGGATTTCTTTCAAACACTTCAGGATGTTATTTAAGATTTATGACATAATTTAGACAGAGTCACACTTGTTCAAGTTTTAGAAATTCCATATTCATAGCTTCATCAGACAAAACAAAACATCAAGCTTTAGTATCAGGTTTGTCTTAGTCGTCTCAGGATCCATTCACTAAAACAGATCTCAAATGGTTGGTCGTGGAGTTGTTTTTAGTGGGTAGAGAGTGTTCCTTAAAAAGTGAGGCAAAAAGTTGATGATGTACTGTATGTAAGCCCTGACATTACACATAACCATTTTAATGTTCTGTTGAGCACAGAGAGCAACAATGGGTGATTAATATTGATGTTTAAGATAAGACATTGTCAAAAGAAAATGTGTTTATGTGCTTTTGGGGGAATTTAAAGGTAGCCAAACCAGGCACATTTGGCACAATCTCCTGTCTCTAGTATGTTGATTTGTCAGCAAATCATATCTACTTATCGCTTTAAAAAAACAACATAAAACCAGTCATCAAAGACTGTGGAAATACTTTCCATTCTTCATGTTGTAATGCATGTTGCCTGAGGTGCTTTAGTGACAAACCAGACTGAAATACATATACAGACTTTTTTTTCCATCTTTAAAGGTCCCATATTTTGCTCCTTTTCTGCAGTTTAACAAGGATCCTTGATGTCTTCATGAAATGTTAGTAACATGCTTTGGTGCTAAAAGCCTAGACTCAAGCACAGCTTCATTCTTTCCACGCTCACATAACCCCTATGTTCAGAACGGCTGGTTTTGAGGGGGGTCGCCTTAATATGCTAATGAGCCAGAGCAAAGCAGCGTGCATACGGGGAAGCGGAGCGCCCGCCACACGCTACTTACAGTCCTGAACAAACACGAACCGTTAATTCATGCCATTTAACAGATAACAGCGAACTCATTTCCCCCAAACATCACAGGCTAACGCACAACATGCTAACTGCAGTGGGCTAGCCACAACTTAGCCTACCTTCCAGGCTAACGTTAGCACAAACAGAGGGACCTGGGGTGGGTAAAGGACTGATTATATTCAGCCAGCTGTTAAACTTCTCTTCCTGAACACACACGAACCAGACATTCACGCTGTTTACAGATAACAACAATCTCGTAGTAGTCCAAAAAAGTTCATTATGTCTATGTAGATAATATGCTTATACTTTCTTTTTAACAGACAAGCAAGGTTTTAAGCTCATACCTTTATTTGACCTGTCAAATAATTATATTTTTATATGTTTAAGAAGACTTTATTTGAGGTGTTAAATGTCATTCAAAGGCTGTTATCTTCCAACATTTTAAGGTGAGCCAACTACAAAAGCATGTAGGTCCAAACCCTTAACACCCTTAAGAACCACTGCTCTAAAAGCATTTCAAAAGGCATTCTGGGAAATGGTGGATGTTGCTGATTGAGACTTTATGTTGTGTTAAATACTTAAGATGGTCCAGAGTCAAAAAAGTATCTTCATATGTGTCTCTTGTTTCATTCTATGAGAGTGTCTGGGGAAGTACAGTTATTCATTATGTAATCAGTGACACACAACCTCTGCTGTCTGTCTGAGCAGACATTTCTCACAGTTACTTTGCTCAGTAAAAGCCATCTGCATCCTGAGTCACATTTTTCTTCGCAGCTCAAAGGTCGGGTCTGCATCAGTTGTTTTGTCTGCGCTCACACTTCTTCTGCAAGAAAATGTTCTCAAATTAAAAGCAAATGCATATTTTACGTCCTTTTAGCTCTTCTTCCTCCTGCTAACCGGATCCGTCCTCGCACTCCCCCACCTCCTCCTCCGACCAGCAGCTCTACAAAATCTGAATCCCCCAAAACCCTCACAACTCCAACCAAGGTTATAGAGCAGTTGGAAAGAGACAAAGATGTAAAGCTGGTGGTGAAGTCATCTCCCTTCTATGAAAACGCAGCATTTCACAGAAAAACAGAAGCAGCTTCTTCAGTCAGTGTGACTCCTCAGCATACACCAACACCTCCTCGAAAAACAGGTAATGAAAGTTAAATTTAATTACATCCATTTATTTACAAAGACAGGTAGTGGAGCTCAATTCAATCAGTTTAACTGAGTTTATTTATTCACAAAATCAATTTATAATAGGTACAAACGCCTTCAATCACGCCTTCACATGCTAATGTCATTTGCGTAAAGGATCTCCTCAAAAGCAAGCCAGAGTTGTAAGTATGAGCTAGACGCCAAATGACAAACACAATTAAAATGTTATATATTGGTTTAAAGTGTTGGGGTCTTATCTAAAGAGCCTTTATTTTGCCTTAATTCCAGCTCATATATTTTGTTTTGATGACTGCTAGAGTATGTTTACAATCGACAATGCAAAAAAAAAAAAAGTCTGTT
Source organism: Cetoscarus ocellatus (assembly GCA_037902135.1). Lineage (NCBI taxonomy): Eukaryota > Metazoa > Chordata > Actinopteri > Labriformes > Labridae > Cetoscarus > Cetoscarus ocellatus. The sequence goes on along the minus strand of JBAMNC010000904.1, from coordinate 1,939,340 downwards.
TTTCATACACTGAGCACCGTTGATTTGCCTCTCTTCTATCTCTCTAACTGTGACGCTCTGTTAGAGCTTCAACCACTTAAAAGCCCCTTTCCCCACTTGGGTTCAGTCCACCCTGACTGTCTATATTCTGTTGACTTTGGGGGTCGGGAGAACAAGCTGCTTTTGGTAGCTACTGGTGCTGTAAATGGGGGAAAGGGGAATCCTGGTGCCTCAGATAATTTGTATTGTGTATAGCAGTACTCTGTCATTGGAGGAAACATGTAAAGTACACCAAAGGGCATATAAGACTACAAAAAGCTTAATATGGGCCCTTTAATTGAGGGAAGTCATCTTAAAAAATTGCAATGTCTATGTAGTTCCATTCAACACAGGCTAAAATACAATCAAAAAGATGTAAATTTAAGAAAAATCAAAGTGCATGCACAATAAGCTCCATCTTAAGGTCTTATTTCTGTTGTAATTAGACAAGACCTCTGACTTCTAATTTATGGATTTTCTTAGGTGGTTGATTTCTGTCCCCAGCTAAATACAAGACAAAAAAAAAATTAAATCAGCCATTATTATGGGTGGGCCATTATTTTAGATAATGGGATACATAAGACTTCCCTCTTAATTTTATTTCATTAAATTGATTAAAACATTCATGTACCTTTGAAGTTAAAATGAAGAGTTTGCTTTATTTATTCACACTCATGTATGTGTTTCTGAAGTTAAAAGCTGCGGATCAAATTATCTGTAAGTCATGAAGGGCACTGTGCATAATTGTTACAACTGCCCCTGGTCTCCCCCATGAATAGTTCTACCTAAAGCTTTGACTCACTGAGAAACTCTCTCAGTAGAAGCTGCAGAATAAACTCTTTGTATGAAAGTATTTTCATTTCAGAGCTTTATTGCTTTGAATTAAGTTGTTAGACATTAGTAAAGTTCTCCCACATGCTTCCTCTCATGTCTTACTAATGTGAAACACTCAATGCTGCGTTGTCAGTGATTTTGAGCACAGGTTACTAATAAAGATAAAGATTTAAATGTAACACACAAACATAATTCCTGCCTAAGGTTACTTGCTTTCCACCGTGATTTTTGCTCAAAGACTTTCCTTGATGCTGCAGGGGCTTCGTCTTGGGAGATCTGCTCAATTTGGAAATCTAAGCTTTATCCCCTAGGCACCTACACCAACAAACATAGTGAAGCCTCTTGGCTACAAAGGCTTCAGTTAAGATAACTTTTATGTTCTCATTTACATAATTTTGATTCGGCATCTTGTACACCGTAATCTGAAGTGTCACTCAGATTCATGTACCCTCGCTTTGTGAGCAAGGTCAGATAAAGAGAAGGGAGGGGGAAGGAATGACTCCTTGCAGCCATTTTAGTGATTTTAGCCTGACAGTCCGTGACCAAATAAAAACAGGCTCACAACCCAGTTTGAGTCAGGACCAAAGCTTTGCAGAAGACTGTTTGAAGCATTTCATTAATTTGTAGTACTGCAAGACAGTTCTCACAACATTTGTGCATTTTAACAGATTAGATTGAATTAAAAATTACATTATATTTAACATTTTGCAATTTGAGCCCTTTCAAGGACCCATTTCCCCCTTTAATGGCCCTTTTCCACCAGCCCGCCTTGGCCCTACTCTACTCTACTCTACTCGGTTTGCGTTGCGTTTCCACCGGCGCAGTACCTCCTAAAACAAACCACTTTTAATACCTACTCTGCTCTGGCTCTAAGCGAGCTTAGTCGATACTAAAAGGTCGACCGACTGCCGGCTACTGATTGGTCAGAGAATGTCGTCACTGATGAGTCATGAGCGCGACGTCCAAAACAGGACTGCAGTACGCTTTGTTACTTTATGGCAATAACTTGCTGCCATCACAATGTTAAACACGGGACTTTATCATTACAAGCTAGATAACAAGCTAGCGGTAGCTTCCATTAGCTTACCCTCATACGTCTTTTCTTTGCAGCCCGATTGCTCTCGTCCTCGGCTTCAAACTGTTGTATAGCTTCCAAAACTCTCCTGTACTTCTCAAGGGTATTTCTTCTCGCCGCCTGCAGCCTTCTTCTGCTTTCCTCTTTCATTCGGTTTGTAACAAAAAGCCACAGACCAAGCAGCAAGTATACCATTGCCTCCAAGTCCTCCATTGTTTTTATTGTTGTGTCGCGCTAAAAATGACATGAACGCAGTGTCGCCCAGCTGTTTCACGGCGACCCCGCCCCCGCTGGGCAGGGAACCGGGCAGGTGGAAAAGCGAGTAGAGTAGAGCCAGGTAGAGTCGGGGAAAGCCGAGCCGAGTAGAGAAGGGCTAATGGAAAAGGGTCATTAGTGACATGAGAATGAATTATATAAAAATAAACATAGGAATTTTGTACAAGACCAGGTCTTAAGGAGTTAAGAAAAAATGAAGTGCAAGTTAAAGGATGCAAGAAAACAAATAGTTTTTAACTTCCTCCATTTTTTTTGTTCCAAACTTGGACAAAAACGTCCTGCTAAACTCTTGGGAAAATTACAGACTTTCCAAAGCAATTTTTTATTTAATATTTTTCGACTCATTTTTTTTTAACCATATCCTTCTGATGGCTCTGTTGGCTGCTGACAGGAGAATTTGTACAACTTTTGCATCAAGCATACTCCATCCTTTATGTACAATATCATCCATACATGCTACATCCACCTTGTCTAAAACATCAAATATAGTCCTTTTACATTTCTGTCATAAATGTGTCTTATTCCTGTAACAATCCACTGCTGCCTGTTTCCCCCAGCTCTTCTTCCACCTCACATGCGGCCTCGGGAAAACAGCTTTTCCCCTCCTTACAGCGAGCCTCTCTCTTCATCCAACACCAACAGTCAGACGTGTACCTATGACCTACCTGATGGTGAGCCAGATTTAAATGCAACACCCTGGGACCCAAACTATTCATACACCACACCAGAAGGCACTGGGACATCAGAGAAGCCTCCAGCCGAAAACAGTCGCACTTTGTCACCAACATCAGGTAAAAATGCAACATGTTTTGCCAAATGTGATGCAACCTTTTACTTAATTTTCCAAAGATCAGACAGATTCACCTTGTTTATTTGGTGTTCTCTTATATTTCAGCCCCGCCTCTTCCTCCAAGACCTTCATTTATGAGGAGAGGGCCAGAGTATTTGCTGATTTTACCCTCAACCCCCTCATCTTCATCTTCATCATCATCATCTCAGAAAGCCCCCTCAGCTCCACCATGTGCTCCATCATCTACAAGTAAGAACAGTTACTGCAGCCTTTTTCCAGCCGAAACAAGAAAAACCTAAAATACAAGACAAACATCTGTTTCTCAATGCTTTTTCTCTTTTCCTGATTCAGAACCAGCAGATAAAAGTGTCCTGCTGGGCAATCCTAATGTGCTGCTTGTCAGTTTAGGAAAATTACTCTCAGAGGAAAGAGGTCTGTAAAGTTTTATCATCACAGTAAAACCTCATGATCGGCTAATCTACTTTTATGTTCACTCTGATTGGCTTTTAATGACGGCCATGTTTGAACATCTCCAGTGCAGGTTATACAGGGAGAGCCAACCGGATGCTCCCAGTGTGGTTCTGTGCTGGACTCCTGCTACGACAACGTGGTAAATACACTCTATACAGCGCATGTGAACACAGAAATTGGTTTATACTGGAGCTGCCAGCATTAAAGGGACAGTTCGAGTTTTTTGAAGTGGGTTGTGTGAGGTACATGGCATGAGCATGAACATGAACATGTGCCACAGTGTCACAGCTCAGTTCTCTCTCTGTTCAAAAATCCTACAGCAGATGCTAATGATATATGCTGCTGTACATCAGTGATTCTCAACCAGGGGTCCGCGGACCCCTAGTGTTCTGTGGTTTATTTGCAAGGGGTCCTTAAAAATAAAATCTGTTTTAAAAAAAGATCCTATGACATTTATAAAAAATAGGATTGTTTTACTCAAATGTAACTTAGACCTTTATCTACCCAAACTACAGAGGGTTAAATGACTTTTTTTCTCGAATTACATCTGTTTCACAAGTGTAGTTTATTTAAGTTTGTATAATACAAACTTGACACAATCTGCATCCTTTTCAAAATATGAGCCCCCTACTGTGTCAGTGGGCATACACTGTTCATTTCTTAATGATTTTATTGTGAATCATCTGCAGGAAGATGTTGTGGGCAAACTCATTTACTTGCAAGGTTCTGGTTAGCACTTGAAATTAAGCGGGTGTTACAAAGAACAAGATAATAAACACAGTTACCAAAGAAGAAGAAGAAGAAGAAGAAGAAGATTATGGACCTCCCGGGTGGGGGATGCCCTCGGGGTAGATCAAAAATATGCAGGGGGTCCAGGACAAAAAAAGGTTGAGAACCACTGCTGTACATGGTGCCAGATTCTCTGCTTAATTAATATAATTGTGGGAGAAAACAAGATACAAAAACAGCAGAAGGACTTGTAGGCTGTGCCGTGTCTCAAAATAGTGCCCAACCAAAGCGGCGGAGTGGTGGAAAATTAAGTGGATACACACAAAGTGTTTGTAGTGTGTGATGACTCCATGCTGTTTTTGTATCCTGTTTTCTCCCTCTATTTTTTTAATTAAGCACAGAAATCTGGCATCTGGAATCAGCTCTAATAATGAAAAAGTAAAACAATGAAAGACAGGGTTTTCACTGCATCTTTCCTTTCAGGTGAATTTATGTTACTTCTGTCAGCCCTGTGACTCGACCAGCTCTTCCAGTGTACCTCAGAGTCCTCTGAGTGGTTACCAGGACGGCCTCTTTCTGCTAAATCCTCATGAAAAGCTGCTGAGCTCTGCTGACACCATGCTGCTCTTCTGCATAGATATCTCAGGCTCAATGAGCATCACCTCACAGGTAAAAACGACAGCACCCATATTCGCTTAAATTTGGCGTAAAATGACAGCTACTGTAAAATGATACAGCCTGCAGTGTTTTAATGATGAATCTGTTGTTTTCAGGTCATTCAGGGAGAGGAAGTTATCCACAGATCCAGACTTCATGTAAGTTAAGTCTTTCATTTTTCAAAGCTAAATTCAACACTGTTGATAGGTTTTTTTTTAACCCACCACAAGGCTAAGTCAAAATTAGACCTGAACATTCAGACTGCAGTCATTGTAACAGTGTTGTACCTGAATGAGCTAAATAAACCCATTCAACAAAGAGTTCTTTGCACCAAGAGTCAAGTTGGTTTCACACATGAACTGTGTGGTGGCACCTGGTAAAGATCTTTCTACATTTGTCAAGATGTCCCACATTTATGATGTACATATAGTAGTTCCACCTGTGCACTTTTCAAAGTAGCAGTTTGAAGCTTTTAGAGACTATCCACATTTCACAAAATGCTTTTACCTTGAATATTTCCAGGATAGTCTTTTATTTTTTAAGTTACTTGCAAAACTCTTCAGCCGTCTCAGTTTCTCCACTAAACTTTCTGTTAACAAAACAAAGCATAGAAGTAATAAGACAGACAGGTACTGCTATTTACTCAAAAACTATTCATCTCCTTCCAGCTTTCATTTTGACATGTCGCTGCGTGCAGTTGTTTTTTCACCGGTCTGTCAGTAAAGTATGCATTTTAATGCATATTATGTTTTCCAAAAGTCATATTCACTAAAATCTTAGTGTTAATTAATATAAGCCTCTTCTGTGCAGGTGTAACAACAGCTTCTGAAATGAACAGCTTATGAGTGATTGATAGGTCAATATAATTGAAGTATCAATTATTATTTAGATGAGCACCCATCTTTACCATTTCCTTGTATAGAATCAATCCCTATGGACTAACCAATCAATAGAATTCATGACTTGCTTTGAGTGTGATCCTGATGTCACACGGAGGGCGGATAGACAAGAATAAAAAAACACACTTTGGAAATGGTTAGTAATGGAAAATTACAAGAATACACCACAGCTCTAGACAGACTTGCAAGAAGCAGGTATCATCAGTTTCTGTAAACACTGGGCATGATCCTTACACTCCATGAGTTGACCAGTTTGCTTGGTTTAGAGGTAAACAACATCCCATTTTACTGAGCAGATCTGCTTCTACACAGCATTCAAAATGGAGGCATACATGAGTCACGAGGGTAGCTTCGATAAAATAAACAGCAAAGTGGTAAAGAGTCTACTGTGACAGCAGGCCATGGTGGCATTGCTTAAGACATTTAAATGTTACCTAGCTACAAAGCACAAACAGCAGGGATAGTCATCTCTACAGAGTGGTAGTGACATTTGTGTTTCTCTGTTGATGTTGCTGTGGTATAGCGATGCTTGCGTATGCAGTGACTTCAGACCAGTGATCATCAGCCAGAGGCCTCAGGGACAAAGGTCCACAGCGTCCCATATGACCCCAACATTATTAAGAAATTTAAAAAATGGTAGGTAGGGATGTATTTACAGTGCTTAGCAAATTTATTAGACCACCACCCAATGTAAGGTTTATGCCACAGCTTCCCTAAATTAACAGCACTGGTAAATACCAAAATCATTTTTTATGTTTCTGTAATGGTTAAAACACCAGTATGTAGAAGATCCTTTAATCAACCAAAGTTGTTTTTAATGCTTCAATATAATGATTATTGTTATCCATGAGTTTTCATCTTTACTGTTGGGGGCATCGGTGGTGTGTTAATGGGCATGAAAGGGCGTGAATGTGTTAGTTGATACTGATGGACAACTGACACTGAAACTGTGAGAGTGAATGGGTGTAAATCGGTAGATGTGACCTGCGGTGTAACGCTGCTTTGAGAAATTAAAAGACTAGAAAAGCGCTATATAAGCTAAAATCCATTTACCATTTACAATTTACTGTTTTACAAAAAAACAATACAGGGAAACTAGTACAGCACATATTTTTCCTTGATTAAGATGTTAAATTATAGTTGTTTGCATTCCTGAACAGAAAAATTTGTTTCAGTGATTAAATGTTGTACTTGATTAATTTTGGACTTCTCGGATAAGTGCAGGGATTTGGCTCAAAAGCAGGTATAAAAAGATGAATTTAGTTAAAATTCCTCATTCCTGCTCATGGTAAAAACTCAAGAGCTTACTGAAAATGAAAAAGTCAGCATTAAAGCAACGCATGATAGTGGATGGTTTTCTAATTTTAAGGTCAGGTTTTGTGAAATCTTTTCAAAGCAACACCCTGACAAAGCTATGAATTCATGTGTGGACCATTTTACTGAATCTTTGAACAATTATTTGTGGATATTTAACTAGAAGGACGAGTGTGTTAATATGAAATGCAGCTTCAAAAATGAGTAGCTGTATGGCTGGCAGCCCTATGACTTATACCAACTGCTCTCACCTTTAATAACAGAAAATTGAATTCATTATGGAAGAATATAAAAATATTCCTCAGTATCTCTCAAGAAAAAACTAGCCCCTGTACAAATGTGATTTTTTTTTTATCCTCGCTTTAGGGACAGATTTTTAATGTTCGTCTGCCAAATTCTTTCCATCAACTTCTTGAGCTTTAGATTTTATGTGTCACTATTTAGGGACTTGAAGCTGAAACAGCTGGAACATCTGCAAACAGCTCTAAACTTTGGCATTTTGACAGAGCTACTACACACAAAAATTACTTCCTGCTCCTCATCTGGAGTTCTCTGCAATGCTGTGACAGCATCTGAAAATAACATACTATAGTTTTATGTCCTTAATTTGTGTGGAACTTCAAGGAAAATGTTCGAAGAATTCGAAGAAGTTAATTCAACTTTTTCTTTGAGTAGCCTAAAAGTAGGGAATTTACAAATACTAATGCATATTCTGTCCTGGGGTCTTGAATTTCAGTCTGGGAAGTGTCCTGGTTTCAGCATTTAGATTTCCAGACCCCCATGGTGCATAAGAATTCTATTAGTTTGACCTTCATTCAACAAGTGAGGGTTCATTATTTTTCCTTCTTTTAAAAAACAGACTTGTAAAAGCTTGAAATTTAGTGTTACAAATTGGCACCATGATGCTCTTACAAACTCTCACCCATCTTTTTACAGGTTTATTTAGCTGAATGGAGTGAGGCCCTTGTGTAACGTACTACTTTAAACTTTAGGGCAAACATTCAACCAAGAGTACCTTTCATTTTCATGGATGTCACAGGGACATGCATGCAGTGAGGTATGACTAATAGAGATATCAGGTGCAACAAGAGATAAAAGATCTTTGTATTCAAACCAGTTTGTACAGGAAGCTGTGCTGCAGTGCGTTCAAAGGCTGAGTGAGCAACAACCTGACCTACGAGTGGGACTCATCACCTTCAACCACCAGGTTCAAACAGGATTTTGCACAGATTTGAAGTTTTTTAAAGTTTTTGTCTGATTAGTGCAGGATCTGTTCATCTCATACTGAAATCCAGTCTCAATTTACAAGTTCTTTATCCCCCCATGCTTTGTGTCCCCAGGTGACGCTGCATGGTTATGAGAACTTCACTTCACATTTCCTGAGCGGTGCAGAGTTGGCAGACTGTGACTTTCTAAAAGAGGCTGCAGCCAGTTTTCCCATTCCTCCTCCTCTCTCACACACCAAGGACTTCTTGCAGAGAGAAATCCAAGGGTAAGAGAAACTGGTGTAAAATCAATTGTTTTTTTCTTTTCTTTTCTTACATAATGCTAACGTCATGTTCAGAAAAACAGATGTATTTTCCTTTCCTCTTGTTGCAGATTATCTGAAAGTGGGACAACAGCTCTTGGTCCAGCTGCTCTTTTGGCAATTACAATGGCCTCCAGACAGCCCGGGTCCAAGGTGGGTTGGGTCTGGACATTTTGTAAACGGAGAAGGGTATAGATGGGTTGTTCTTGACTAGTGGATTGTGACCCAAAAAGGGGTCATGAGGTTGTTTCAGTGGTTAGTGATTGTATGCCTGGCTAAAAAAAAAGATGGCAAAAGTTTATAGTGTATAGGAGTCCTGAGCCAGTGGTTCTAGATCATTTTGTGTTGTGCCCCCTCCCCCTAAATTGGACGGTATTTTGTTGCTCCTCTCCTTCCACCCACCCAAAGTCATTGACCGCACCCAGTCAAGATGTAATGAAATACAGTTCAGACAGTTAAGACATACAGTCCTATTAAATGATACTTACTTTACACAGAGATCAGTTTTATTTAACCTTTTCTACACACACTTGTGTAACAACTCTAAATATTAACATTATCATACTGTCACCTTTACTCTTTCTCTGAGGAGAAACACAACAGAGTAGCAACATTTTAAAGTACAAAACTTATTTTTCCAGAGACTTAAAAATAAGATGGTTAACAAAGCCAGTTTAAAGTTCCCACAAAAAGAAACAGACCACATTAAAATACAAAGAACGTTGTCAGCTGTAATTTGAGAAACAACTAACAAGGAAAATACCATCGAAGTTTGAATCTGTGATCAGCACCGGGGTGGCAAATCAGATATTAGTGGTGAGACTGTGTTCTGTGCCATATCTTAAGTGTTCCTAGGACTGCACTCTTCTGGAAACTTATTTCTGATGTTGTCCTTATCTATCTATCTATCTATCTATCTATCTATCTATCTATCTGTCCGTCTGTCTGTCTGTCTGTCTGTTTTGGGATAACAAGCTGCATTTCCATGAGTGTAGAGCTGCCCTTATGCTGGGGTTGTGTGAGTGTGTTTGTGGTAGACAGTCGATGATGGTGGTTGACCTCGTCCAGCTACTTTTTGGTCTTTGGTTGTTCAGGGTTAAGAAAGTGTGCTCTAAACAGGTAGCTAGGTGTTAACCAAATCAAAAGAAACTCTGTCTGTTCTTGTCTTTGGTGTCTTGTGTTTTTGTGTCCTCCTTGTCCTGTGGCTCAGTTCTGCACCAGTCCACTCTGAATGAACCCAGATTTAAAAAATTAAAGCCACTGAGTCAGACCTAACACAACACTGACATGTGACATCAGCACTGACCCTAATTCTCCCTAGCAACCACACCTACTGTTACAAGACACTCACTCCAAATAAATCTTTTAAAGCAATCACCACAATCTGACATTTGAACAAGTTATAATGCACCCAAAGAGATCCGGTTGATCACTTTCTCTGAACATGATTTCATTTATTGACCTTCACAAGCATTTCTGGCTCCCTCTCTGCCAACAAAACTGCTCAAACTTTCCCCCTATTCATCAGGCCTGCCTTCATCTATCTTCAGTCAGGCACAAGCTCAATTGAAAACAAATTTTGGACAACTTTTTGGCCAAAAATCTGCTTTGAACTTGATTTTTGTTGGAAAGTTTATATGATTTGTTACAAATGATTGCAAGCATGCAAACAAAAACGTTGGTGTGTTATGAAAACAATTATGTGTCTATTTTTCATACTTATATTTGCATTCCTGATGTGTTATCCCTGCTGATCCTGAAGGTGATTATCTGTACAGATGGGAAGGCCAACACTGATTTGGGGAATCTGGAGGTAGAGGATAATGATGCTCGCACCCTCCTCTCATCCACCATCTTCTACCAGGAGCTGGGAGAATATGCAGCAAATCAGGGGTGTGTAAACTTTAGTACTAATAAGAAATAAAGGCATATTTACATTAAATAGGGCTATCAGTGTCAACATATTACGAACCTCAATTCCAGTAAAGTTGGGACATTGTGTAAAATGTAGATAAAAGCAGATTACAATGATTTGCCAATCCTTTTTGACCTATATTTGATTGTAAACATTTCAAAGACAAGATATTAATGTTCAAATTATTAACTTTTTAAAGAAACATACACTCATTTTGAATTTAATGCTGACAACAGGTTCCAAAAAGCTGGGACAGATGCAATAATATTTGAATGTGTGCAAAAAACAATGAAGTTTACCAGTAGCAGAAGAATTTCTTACAAAAAGTGATGTCATTTCCTGTATGTGAATTTATAGGAGTTGTGTGTTTTTGTGGTACAATAATTGAGAACTATAAACTAAAAGAATGGAATGTAAATGATAAATTGTGTTTTTTTTTAGAGATTTTAAATAGAAGACGTATTTTTGTAAAAATGAAAACTGCATTGGGGAAACCATAGATATGGAGTGTATAGCTGACAAAATGTATACAGATAAATAAAAGGCAAAGATCTAAAGACATATTTTTGAGTAAAATTTGAAAAGAACGAAATCCAAAATAGAAGCAAGTTTTTACAGAGGTTATGTTTGTTTTTTTCTTTTGTTTATATGCCCTTAAGTGTGTATTGCCTGTCTCCTCTGCATTATAGAGCAGTTCTATGCACAAGACAACAAAGTCTGTGAAATCAGGACTGACTGTTGAGAGAAGGCAAAGCTGTTGACAACATGGCACTGACCATGCTGAACTGAAAAATGATCACACAGTACACAGGTTCAGCAATCAAAACAGGCTTGAGGTGACAGGAGCTCCAACACAGTGTATCAGACAGACTGAGAATAGAGGTGGATCAGGGGTTTTCATTATGTAAAAAAATAGTTTTTTTTAATGTTAGCAATTGTGAACATACTAGCAGTCACCAAAATAATATATAATACTACATAAATATGTTTGGATACATTATTTCGGTGGCTTATTTTCCCCATTTTAATCATACCAATTGGTATTGTGTTTTGTGCAAATCCTGATTAGTCATCTTTACATGGAAGTACAACTTGTAAGGATCATGCATTCATCAAATGAGCAACACAGCTGAACATTTAAGTGGCATTCAAAAAATGTGCCAAAATCCCCTCTTCCCCTGGAAGAAAACCTTCGGTTCCTCAGTGAAGCAAGGGTGAGGAACAGGTCTTCTTGAGAGGCCTGACACCAAATAATACTGCCACTCTGTGTACCAGAACACCAGCCTCCAGTTGCAGGGGATTTTGGCACATCTTTGTTGGGCACTACAAACACATTTAGGAGTGTTGCTTGATTTGAAAATGCACAATCTTCACATTTTGTATCTTGCTTTAAAGGTGACTAATCAGGCTTTCCAGACATATAACACATGAAACCAGTTGGTATTATTAAAGACCGAAATAATATTTCCAAACTTTTTGATGAGTATATATAAACCAGAATTAATGCAACAGACGAACTCTTTGAACAAATTCTATTTACTTTCAATATAATATCAAGAGATAAACTCTCAGAACAGAAATTCTCCAATAGACAGATTGATCAAAATATTGTTGTTCACAGGAAGTGCACTTAAAGCTCACAAACTTAACTCAGTACAGCACTCATTTAAATAACAAATCTAAAAGTAAAGACCATAGGGATTACTAAATCCAATAACTGGTAAGAATTGATTCCTGTTGTCAGTCAGGGCTTTCCAAATGGCTCAGAAATGTAAAATAACAGAACTGGTATCTTCTATTAACCATCCATATTCAACAGTTAATCACTTTAAGAAAGAATCATTTGACAGCCTAACAAATCACTTTGCAAAAGAAAGCAATAAGAACAATACATAAGGTTGGTTAGAGGGAACACACTCATCAGCTATTTCTACAGTCAAGATTATTAAAATTCCTTGACATCATTTCTTTCCAAACAGCAATAATAATGCAGAAGGCAAGAAACAATCTATTACCAGAAAACATTCAAAGTCTGTTTTGCAACCATGAAGGGGGTTACAATCTGAGGGGTGAACACAACTTTAAAACATTAAGTAGATGCACAAACATGAAAAGCTTCTGTATATCAATTAGGATGAACATATGTAACAGTGTAAGTGAGGAAATGAAGACATGCCTAAGTAAAGATAAATTTAAAATAATGTACAATATGATATTCACAAGAAACTATAATGAAGAGAATTAAGTGGTGTGATTATATGACATGGTTATTGCTGTAAAACAATGATGGTATGACAATTCTGCATATCTATCTTCTAGTGAATATACTAAATATGAAAATATATGTAATTATCTGTGTGTATGTGAAATTATACATACTATTGTGGATGGAAATATGTTTTGTTGCAATGTCCAAGCAAGGAATTAGTGTGGATGGACACAGTTGTTTATGAGTATGAGCTTGTACAGTGTTGGTTTGTAATTAATTGTTTGGAAAAGGGGTGGGAATTAATACATTTTTACTTCCTCCCACTCCTTTTTGAATATGTTGAGTAGATATTATCTTGTTTTATTGTTCTGTCTTTAACAGGGATTTTAACTTCATATTCGAAATAAATGACAAAAATTTAAAAATTATAAATCAGACAACACATTATCTTGATGAACGATTAACATACATTTAAACGACTGAAACACATTTGACTAACTAACTAAAGAGAAAACACTGGGTGAGGAACGGTGTCAATATTTGTAAGGTGAAGAAAAGCGGTACTACAAATACACTGAAATGTCCTTCTGTCATTAGTGTGACCGTATCTCTGCTGTCCATAGAGGGGACAGACTGCAGGCTGGATGAGCTGGGACGGCTCGCTGATCGCACTGGAGGGAAGGTAAGATATAATTATATAATGTGCTCTGTTCAGATCTGCATCTTTAGCAGCTGTGTTTTGAATAAGTTCATCATTCACCGGATTTTGTTTATGTGTGTTGTCTGTCAGGTGGTGATAGCAAGTCCAAACATGCTGCATCCAGAGTTTGAGCAAATCATAAAAAACTGGACCATAGCTACACATTGTACTGTTGCATTGCTGCTTCCCCAATCATTGTGAGATATGAGCTCTTAATCACATTAGAAAGTATCATTTTTTGATATCAGCTTAATAGTAGTCTTTGTTTATATTTGTTCTAGGCGTGTACGTGGCGAGAGAGAATCTGGGCACAAAGGGACGAGAGAGATTGGAAATGTGGACCCAGACACAGAGATCACCTTCCAGTTTGGAGCAAATGAAAATGACACAGAAGGTGAGAAATATCTGCACTGCCACAGATGACAGGCTAACAGAGACATTTTTAACATTGATATGGCAGTGACAACCAAGAAAAGAGGACATGTAAACTGTTGAACTAATGAGAACCACTTTTTTTCTCAAAGAATACCATACTATAACACTAGCGTATCATAAAATAGGTCAGAACCAGAAGACAGGACACTAGAGCAAGACACACCACACAGAAGTCAAGGAAGGTTTTAAAAGGTTTAATTATTACCAGGCTGAGTTCGATACATGGAGAAGCAGTCCAAAAGATCAGGCAACAGTGTCCAAAAACATGAGGCAAAAATCAAGGTAAAACTAATCAAGGTTATACACGGCAGGACAAGAACTATGAATGCTGGAACGAGACTTGAAGGTACTACTGGCAACAAGACAGGGGAAGACATGAGGGTTAAATACATGAGGCGATTGGGGGTGATGAGGCACAGCTGGGGAAGCACAATCAGGGATCAGGTGTGACAACGCCAGACAGGAAGCAAAACCTACGAAGAAAAGGAGAGTCAGGTGGATTTTCAAAATAAATCAGGAAGCACGACACAAAACATGAAATAAAATGGGTAACTTAACTAAAAGAAAAAGCAGGATCATGACATAGTGCGCCACAAAACAAAGTTTTAGCTTTAAATTTTCTGAAATATTTAATGTGAGTATTGGGAAAAGGGATTACACATATTCTTTGAACAACATCTCACAAAAATTACTTTTGAAGTGAAATCTAGTCGGATTATTGGGGTATTTCACCGTATTTCATCTTAAGAAAACACAATTACAGCTTTTTGTCTGACATTTTAGGATTTAGGTATTTTAGCAGTTCTGAGAAATATCTTGACACTTTTGATAAGTGCATCCATCTGAATAAATTTTAAAAAAGTGTAAGCAACAAAAAGTGTTATGACACACATATTGGTTTTGTTCTTAAAATACCTTTATAGCTACTCAGGTGCACAGCTGCGGGGATATAACTGTCAGCTGATTCCTATGTCAAAAAATATTTGTGGGGATTCATCTGAAATTTCAACTCTGTCAAGGTTAGACTGTTGAAAGTTTTTTAAGATACCCTTTCAGATGATTGTTGTGACAGACGCTGCATTCTGACATACACAATAACCCTGAAAACTTCCCAAAAAATTATGCAACATGTGTGAACATAGACAGCACAACAGGGTTTCTTACTTCACCTTGGAATTTCCCCGCTGGCCCTCTTCATAAAGCACATTTCACAAGTAATCCTAAAATTTCCTCAATTTGTTCTGGTAACCTTACAAGAAAATTCCCTGACTTGTTTGTTCACACGTGTCCCCCACAGCGAGATGTTTTCCAGCAGTTTGCCTGCCAGTCCTTAGAGGGGTGGGGAACAGTAAAATATTAAGGATCTGAAACCTCATTCACACATGCAAAAAGATCCTGAAAAATTCCTTAATTTAACCAGTTTAGCTGTAAGTCTGGAAAAAAAAACAACAGTTCACCCTGAAGTCTCCCTTCTGGTGCTTTTGGTGACAAAACAACACCACAGTCCTTCACACTCACTGAAATGGTGTGTTGAAGAAATCAGTGAGTAAATGTGCCAGAATTTCCTACAGCTACATGAAGGGAAATTGAAATCCTCATCTTTGGCCACAGATGATAGATTCAGTCAATGCTTACCTCGACTCAGTGACGCTTAAACCTACAAATCAAGCCAGAAATCTTGGTGTGATTCTGGACGGAGAGTTTAACTTTAACAGCCATATTAAAAGGGTTACAAAATCAGCCGATTACCTTCTTAGAAGTAGAGCAAGAATTAAAGGATTTCTTTCTAAAGAAGGCAAAGAGAAACTTGCTTATGCTTTTATTTTGAGCAGGTAAGATTATTGTAACAGTGGTCTGACAAAGGTCTGACAAGAACTCCATCAGACAGCTGTAGCTCATCCAGAGGACTGCTGCTCGAGTCCTCATCAACACCAAGAAAGTAGATTAGATCACACCAGTCCTTAGATCACTGACTTCCTGAGAGTCAGAGGATAGATTTTAAAATACATTTACTGGTTTATCAAGCACATAACAGTCTTGTGCCTAAATACCTTTCAGTCTCCGAGGCATCCAGACCCCTTAGGTCCTCTGGGACAGGTTTACTCATGGTTTCCAGGGTCAGGACTAAACAGGGTGAGGCATCTTTTAGTCTCTGTGCTTTTCACCTAAGAAATAAACTACCAGAGAACTTGAGACTTTCTACATCTGTGAACTGTTTCTCCTTTGATTATATTTTACCGTCATTATTTTGCTGATTTGGTGCTTTTTGTGCTATTAATGTCATATTGTCTTTGTTTTTGATTCTGTAAAGCACAATGAATTGCTGTATATATGAATGGTGCTCTGTAAATAAAGTTGCCTTGCCTTAGCTTTTTCCCTTCCCTCCCTTATCCGATAAAAAAAATGAAGGTTTCTGTTCTGAGGGACAATTGTCAACAAGAAAGTCGGGAAATTTCAGGGTAGGTTACTCTGAAATTGCATGTGTGAAAAGGGATTTATAGGGAAGTTTCAGGGTTAAGTCTGGGTCTGTGTATATTCAGGACATGTTTGTAATTCTTTGCATGTGTGATGGAGTTTACTTTACTCTCTTCCTCTCTGTTAATCTGTCTGTTATGAGGGATGAACTTGATCAAGCAGTTCAAGGAATTTCCTGGACATGTTAAGTATTTTCAGAATAAATGCAGAGTTTTGAAAAGGACTTATGACATTCTACACATGTTGAAATGATCAAATTTTGAGGCCTGCAGGTGCAGAAACCCTACGACAATCCGAGTGTGCTGAACGGTGGAGTTTAGAAACACGGTCTGAACTGTCTAGGTTGAGGTAACATATCCTCTCTTGTTGGTTTAGGTAAAGCCCCTGCCTCTGGTAGCCGTGTGTCCATCCAGCTGCAGGTCCGGTACAGACAGAAGGACGGACAGGAGATGCTCAGAGTGATCACATCAGAAAGAGAAGTCACAGACAACAGGTGATCATGTCTCCATAATCACAGCATCTCTCTCACTTTTGTGTTTTAAATGCCTCACCAACACACACTCTGTTTCTGTGTGCTGATTTATTTGCATACTGTGCGGCCTTGCTGTGAGCTTAAACAAGTCATTATCTTGTGACATCTTAAATCAACGAGGCGTTCTCCTCCTGAGGACAGCAATTGATTGGATGTGTTATTTTATACCGATCTCAGTGAACCTTTAGGCAAAGCTTTTACATATCCGAGGAGACTGTCTGTTGCTGAGATACCGGATCATGCAGAAATGATTGCACCACAAGAAAAAATCTCATCTCTCACAACATTTAGTCACACCGAAAATGAAGTTCTCAGTCTGAAAGCTTCATATACAGTTATATTCAAAATAATAGCAGTGTGTTTAAAAAGGTGAGTAAACTTCAAAATTCTACAAATATATTTTATTTTAATGCACACAAATGCATTGGGGACACTGCACATTCTATTTCAGAGCAAGAAAATTGGAAAAAGTAATTGAATTTGATAATATTTTACAGAAAGTCAAGAAATATAATGTTCAAAAAAATAGCAGTGTTGACATCTTTATTTACAAAACTCAAAAATGTAGTGTATAAACTAAGAATTGCTTGATGATTCAACTTTCCTGAGAATCATAAACTAATATTTAGTTGCATAACTGCTTCACATCTGTGGTGCATAGAGCCTACCAACCTCTGGCACCGGTCAACAGATATTGAAGCCCAGGACAATCGTACTACGTTCCACAACTGCTCTGCATTTCTTGGTTTAGCCTCATAAACAGCATTTTTTATGTCAGCCCACAAGTTTTCTATGGGATTAAGGTCCGGGGATTGTGCTGGCCACTCCATTACTTGAATTTTGTTTGTCTGGAACCATGAGTTTGTTCGCTTGCTGGTGTGTTTGGGGTCATTGTCTTGTTGAAACACCCATTTCAAGGGCATTTCCTCTTCAACATACGGCAACATGACTTCTTCCAGTATTCTGATGTACTCAAACTGATCCATGATCCCTGGTATGCCATAAATAGGACCAACACCATAGTACAAGAAACATCCCCATATCATGATGCTTGCACCACCATGCTTCACTGTCTTCACTGTGTACTGTGGCTTGAATTCAGTGTTTTCAGGTCGTCTGACAAACTGTCTGTGGCCCTTAGACCCAAAAAGAACAATCTTACTCTCATCAGTCCACAAAATATTGCGCCATTTCTTTTTAGGCCAGTCAATGTGTTCTTTGGCAAATTGTAACCCCTTCAGCACATGTCTTTTTTTTAACAATGGGACTTTGCGGGGGCTTCTTGCTGGTAGCTTGGCTTCACATAGACGTGGTCTGATTACAGTACTCACAGGCAACCTTAGATCTTCTCTGATCCTCCTGGAGCTGATCATTGGCTGAGCCTTTGCCATTTTGGTTATTCTTCGATCCATTCAAATAGTCGTTTTTCTTTGTCTTCCTCGCCTTTCTGGTTTTGGCTGCCACTTTAAAGCATTTGATATCATTTTAGCTGAACAGCCTATCATTTTCTGAACTTCTTTATAGGTTTTCCCCTCTTTTCTTAACTTCTTAATCAAAGAACGCTCTTCTTCTGAACAATGTCTTGAACGACCCATTTTACTCTGTTTTTCAAGGACAAATGCACAGCCAGCATATGCAGCATCAGTTGCCTTGATCCTTAAATAAAGGCCACCTGTTTAACACCGATTTTTTTCCCACAATCGATTACCTCACTAATTGAACTCAGCACTGCTATTTTTATGAACACACCCCGTTCAGTTAATGATTCAGTTTCACAGAATCAGCAGCATGCACGTCATGCCTGTTGGGTCTGTTGGTTTTCTATACCTTTACTAAACCTTCCAGAAACTTACTTGCAGTGTAGAAGTTGAAATTCTAACAAAAACAGTGATTTATCTTGCTACTGATGTGGGACTGCTATTATTTTGAACACAACTGTACAGCTGAGGGTCGAGCAATTCACACTCTGAGCATCGACAAAGAGGTCTGCAGTGTACCATGATAAAAAGGCCGAAAGCTGAAGCACTCTCATATTAAAGTGTGATTCCTCCTCTCCAGCTCAACCGCCCTCTCCTCCCTCTCCCTGGCCATCATTCAGCTCAACTCGTCGCAGGCCAGCGCCTCTCTGGCTGTCCGAGGACGCTTCCTGGATGCCCGGAGGGAAGGCGAACTGCAGAGGAAGCTGATCGAGAGAGCGATGTGAGTAACCGGTGGAGGAGGTGGAGGAGGGGGGGAAAGGGGATATGACTGACGTTAATGTGTGGGCTACATGTAGAACAAGAGCCGCTTAATGCTGAAGTCTGACAAATGGACGTAATCAAGACTCATCTGAATACTAAAACACATGGAGGGAAGACATAAGATGGAAAAATTGACCAAAACATAAATCAAACTCTTGTTTTTTACTGTTTATTAGGGCTGAAGGAGCCTTGTTAAAATGTGAATAAAAACATTTGTCCTTGAGAATTAAGATCACCACGAATTCACATGATTCCTTTTGGCCCCCCCAAACAAAAAAATGCATCTCAGTAAAATTAAGACCCATGATGTCCAGGACATTAAACATCATAACATACAAAACAGGGCTAATACAGGCTTCATATCCTATTCATAGGCTATTTATGCCCATGTTGTTTTTTAATGTGGTGTCTTAAATTTCTCTCAAAGAGTGAAGGATGGACTGAGGGGATTTTGGACGCCACAGGTCGAGACCGTTGCTTCTTGTATTCTCTCATGCTTTAAGTGAGATATCGCAAAAATGTTTTTAAAAGATTTTCTTAAAACTTCACCAGATTTCCCTGTGACTCAAGTTCCAAATTATTTGATTTTGGAAGAACAAGGTCAAAAGCCTTGTGATCACTTTGCTTGTGAACATGATCTTGTGTCACGCTTACCATCTTTTAACCTCGGACAAATGTCTGCTGTTAATCAAGGTAAACTGGCTAGATTTTGGATTTTAAAGGCCAAGATCTTTTGGTTTTACGTTCATTTCTTGCTTATATGATTGTTAATTTTACTTCTACAAACTCCAACCCAGCCCTTTCCCTTAACCTATAACTGCCGTTTTACTGTCCAGCACTTGTGTGCCTGGCAGTTATACAACTCCAAGGTGGTGGTTCTGGTTTTCTTGGGTTTTTACCTCCACCGAGGAGGTTGCGTTTGTTTGTTTTGTCTGTTTGTTGGCAAGATTATGTAAAAACTACTGGATGGATTTTGCTGAAATTTTCAGGAAATGTTGGTAATAACCCAACTTAAAATGATAAGATTTTGGTTGTGATTCAGATAACCGCCATTAGCAAATGATTGTTTTTGCTCAATAACTGTCTTACTAATAATGATATCAACATGATTCTGAGTGCTAGGTGTGGGTTTTCAGGGTCAAGGAATCATATTATGATGGTAACTACATCATGGAACTATTGCTTATAGATGTAACAGCAATACGTGAGCTACCTTGGCAGAAGTTTGCACTGTCAGAGTGCTATTTAGATTTTGTGTGTGTGTGTTTGTTTTTTTACATAGTGATGCACTGTTTAAGGCTTAGGTTACCAAAGTCAGTCACACACTGATGTTTTGGCTAACTTTTGCCGACATATAGGGAAACATCGTCCGACATCAAGCTAAGTCAGGCCATGCAGAACTAAGCTAATGTTGGCTGGGAAAGGCTGATGTTCTCCAGGAAGGTTGAAAAAATTATGCATGCCGAAAAATTCTCAACATTTGATCCAACAGGCTTTTGAACCCCAGCAAGAGCTCACCTTCCCTACCCTCAGTTACAGCTGTGTTCATCTCTGTTGGCTCCAGCTGCTTCCTCCTCAGGAGTGGACTCCTGTTTTATAACTTGAAGCACCCTTTTGGGGACAGCAGTCTTTTGTCCTTTCAGCATGGTGTCGGATTTCTAAGACCAGCTGACTGTCTGTTGAGTGAAGTTGCAGTACCTTTGTACAGCAGGGCCAAGTTACGTTAGGCCAAAGTTCCCCTAAGTTATGTGCACTAGCCATGCATCACAACTTCCGAATCCAAAAAAAAAAAAAAAAATCCATTTTACAATTAGTCAGAGCTGTCAGGAAAAGTCATAGTCCACCAGCACAACATTTCTTTCTGTACTTTCATTGACATTTTAATGATTACTCAATGTTGGTCAGCTAATATAAATTGATGTGTGAATGTGGCTTAAAGTTTGTGTTGTCTGGCAGCTAGAAAGTGCAAAGTACTTTGTACATGGTTGTCATGTTTAACCCAAAAATAATACTGGAATGGGAAATGAATTTGGAACCATTGTACCATAATTCCCACTGGTGTATTTTGCCTGAAGTCACTATTACTTTAATTTTTTTTAGAAAACTGCAGATCCAGCTCCCCCACATACTGTCTACTTTCTTTAACTTGTTTTCACCTGCCATTGCTGACCGTGTGTGTGATTATTACAGTAATGCTGACTGAAAACACAGCACTTTAGATCAGGAAAAGAATTTAGCAAGATGATTGTTTTCCCTAATGAAAGGCTAGTCTATGGTCTGATTAATGAATTGAATGTTTTTTGTGTGAATGTGGTTTATCCAGCAACAAGGATTATTCTCCATCGTGTTTATATCAATGAATGTATGAATCGAGATGATTATTTATGTGATTAATCATGCAGCTCTTGTTTATGTCTCATTTACAGTAATAAAATAAAGAGAGCACTTGCTTAATGAAAGCTTTTCATTTGTTAGATTATGAGAGCATTTATTGAAGAAACTGTTGAAAAAGTTTTTCTTTGCTTCCAGAGAACATAATCGCAGTGCAGAGGACAAACAGACATACCAAGAATGGGTCAAAACAATGGAGCCAATTTACAACAACATACATAACTTCACAAGGGTGAGATGAAATGCCTTTTGGATCAAAAGCCAAGCTCATGTTGGATAAAATCATCACATTCTTACACGTAATTTCTCTTTTTCCAGAGGAAATCAGTGGAATCAGACTCCCAGGTAATTTTAGCTTTACATGTCTTAAACTACATTTTAGCCTTCTTTGCTTGAATCTCTCTGATAATTCTTTCTTTCTTTGTTCGCTAGTCTCTAACAGATGCTGGTGCTGCGCTGCTCTACACCATGAAACACAGCAACAGGAAATCCATCTCACTAAAAAACAAACACAGACTCTAGTCTCCAACTTTTGCCTCTTTGGAAGCAATTCAAGGATATTTTCTGCTGTTTGACTTTTAATTTTCTGGCTGAACAGCTCCAATATTTCATAATGTGAATAGTATATTGCAACATATCAACATAAACACTGCCATATGTTTCACAAAGATCTCTGTGTAGAGCTTGGCTTGATTTCTTTCACTGTTTCACATTTAAACGACTGAGGCTTGACACAATGAACATGGGTGTGTTTGACACGGTTTGTGTTATTGTATCAACTAAAACAAACGAGAGAAAACCTGAGTCAGAGACACCATGGTGCAGCTAGATCCCCGTGTCAGCAGAAATGCATCCCACAACATATGTAAGTGTTTAACACAGCAGGTAGTTATGGAAGCCCCAAGTGGACATCTATCCATACGTTTAATTTTAACTCTGTTTTCCATCAGAACTATATCAAATCCACAGGGTTGTACAATAAATTATTGTATTTACTCACTTTACTGTGATTGAGTAACTTTTCCTTACTTGAACTTTTAGAAGAGTTAAAACAGTACACTGAATTGAGGAATGTTTTTGGAAGTATTGTGCTTCATTTCACATTGCATCAGGGCAGAGTAAAGAAAAAAAATACAGGTTAAACCAGTTGAAGGTTATTAGATCTTACACAGTTGTTGTCACAATACCAACATTTTATCATTGATGCCAAAATCCTCAAGCAAACAGCCAATCTCACTTTTATTGAAAACTACTTTGCACTGGCTATCAGGCTAATTTTAGCCTATGTTTTTGTGTTTTTTTTTGTTTTTTTTTTTCAGATTTTTAGAAATTACTGATCAACATTAGACAGTCAACGTTGTTATCTAAAGACAGGAAAGTAACTTCAGTTGTTTTCATAGATATTTGCTTACTTTAATGGAAAATTAGTGATTTCAACTGAGATATTAAGACAGTTTCATTGGTATTTTTAAGGTTGGGTAAAATCAACACACTATTGAGAGAAAACTAGTAGAGAATCTTGAGTTCATGGTTAATTAAGGTGGATTATTTTGGGGAAATCAGCCTTCTTTAACAGGAGAAGCAGCAGCTCTTCTTCTTTTTTATTTGAGTCAGCTGTAAATGTTTTCTTAAGACTTAAGGGAAAAAAAAACAAATCCTCTCTGGAAAACTATCACTGTTTTTAATGAGTTTATTGCATTAAGTTACCTTCATGGGAAATAATTTTCTTTTTTTGGCAACTCTAACTGTTTTGTCAGGATCCAGAGAAACAAAGTCATTACACTGTAGGTGAGCATTAAACATGAGCTAACATCTAAAATAACTTGAAATAGTGATGTATTTAGAATGTTTCACGCATCGTCTTCTTTCATTAAAAAGTTGGCAATGTTCGCACATACATTACCAACTGACTTACACTTTAGTCCAGTGGTTTGAAAATGGTTTATTTTTTCAAAGGCACACCTAAAATGTAGCCAAAATCACATGGTACGCCATATTCAGAACTGTGCAAAATATATGTGAAATACAGCTGTACTAGTAATTATACATTGTGTTGCAAAATTACTGAAGAATTCCTTTTAAACTGTTAAACTTCAGAGATTCAGCAGACATTTAAACTTGTTAGTTTGATTATGTGATAAAAAGCCAAATTATAAAACTAGAAAAGCACTCAGAGAGCGCAGACCTCCACCAAGCAGCTTTGGTCCACTTTGACGAAAATGGTCCTATCTGGCAATGTTAAAGAATCCTTTAAAAAATTCCTGGATCCAGACGGTGATCCGGATCACCCCCAAAATTTAATCAGTTCTTCCATATCCCATTTCCTGCAATTCCTGAAAATTTCATCCAAATCCGTTCAGAACTTTTCAAGTTATTTTGAGAACAAACAAACAAACAGACAGACAGACAGACAGATAAACTCCGGCAAAAACATAACCTCCTTGGCGGAGGTAATAACAAGTCTTAATTATTAGACACCTGGCCAAATTGTGAGATAAACGATCAAAATTATAAGATATTATAGCCAAAATCGTGAGATAAAACAAATCATAATTAGAAGTTTTAGAGTTAGCATGTGCTTTGGTAGCTCGTACAACCCCTTATCTCCTAATTTTGACTGTTAATCCTAAAAATATGACTTACTATCTCCTGAGTTTGACCATGTCTCATAATTTTTACTTTATTTTATAATTTTGACTGTTTAATCTCATAATGTTGACTTAGTTACTCATAATTATGACATTACATCTTATTACTTTTTTCATAACTTAGACTTTTTTCTCATATTCATGATTATTATCACTTAATTTTGACTTTTATCTCAGAAATTTTGACATAGGAATCTATTTTTTTCATCAGCACTCATTTGTCTTTCCTTTTTTTCAGGGCACAAATGGGCCTATACATAAATTCACCAAAAGACCTCTGATGCAGTGTGAATTTCATTGACTAATTATTTCCATCACAGTTTTCGTCAACAACCTTTTTTCCCTGACAAAAACTAGACAGTAACTAATAAAAACAAGTGCAAATGGACAAAAACTAAAACTAAATTAATTGACATTTTTATCCACAGATAAAAACTAGACTAAAATGTTTGACAGAGACTAAATCCAGTCAGACCTAATTTCATTATGTAGAGAAAAGTTAGAAATATATCCAATCACAGCTACTTTGGTTGTGTGGAAAGGTTGGAGGAGTTAAAAGGGAACATCCAATCACAACTGCCTTAGCTTCATGGTGGCAGGATAAGTTGGTGAGCGATCCAATCAGAGCTGCTGTCTTTATGAACTGATATATTCATGTAGAGCAGGTTCACTGTTAGTTGTCAATTCTGGGATTGTAATTCTGCTAGGTAGTCTAAATAAAGGTGATTGCATTTCACACAAAAGTTAAATTTGTTTCTGTTAAAGGATAAGTTCGGTTTTTTGACACCTGGATGATTTCTGGCCCCGTCTGCTGCTATGGCATGTGAAAAAATGCCGTTGGATAGATCTAAATTGCTCGAAAACGGCTCTGAGCTCCGCCAAAATTGTCTGGGTGAGTCTACGAGCGTATTTAATCCTAAAAATAAGGTCCAGGTGTCAAAAAACCGAACTTATCCTTTAATTTATACTTTCCAACTTTACAAGCATTCAGTAAAGGGTTATTGGATGTTTCATTTTATCCAAGTGTAAAACATGACTTCAGAAATTCAAGGAAACATAAAAAAAGCCTTACACTTTACACTTCATATCTTAGTCGACTAAATTTACAGTAGATTTTGTCGACTAAAATCTTGTGAAATTTCATCTACTAAAACTAGACTAAAATTAAAACAATGTTGACGACTAAATTATGACTAAAACTGAAAGATATTTTAGGCAAAAGACTAAAACTAAATTAGAAAGTGCTGTCAAAATTAACACTATTCTGATGCAAGGATCGTGTTGGGAACCAAAGAAGTAGATGGTGCTCAAGCTCCTTAAAAAAAGATGATTATTTGTACAAAAAAGTCTCCCAAAAGTCTAAAAATGTCTTCAGAGTAAATAAAAGCATGGATTAACTTATTCCTTTAAGCATGAGGAGGGGCCTCATAAAGGTCTTTGTCTGAGGCCCCTCAATTACGGAAACTACACCTGAGTACAAACAGCAGATACTCTGATGATTTACATACCTAATCAGAGCACTGTGAAGGAAAAGAGCTGAATGTAAATATTTAAAAGTTAAAGATATAGTGAGCAACAGAGTACATACAGAACAAGACTGAAACAACAATGATCATGCCAGAAAAGAAGGCCAAAGCATAAATAGACATGCGTTTCTCTGGCGCAGCCCTCACAACACAAACTTGTAACTCTGAGCAGATGTTTGTGTCGCATTTGAACTCCTTGTCTCTCAGAGCTGGAAGGTTCCAGGCGAGCAGAGTGTAAACAAACCAGGTTTCCACCAAGATCCTCAAGAAGATGCTGAGCAGGTAGAAGCCCACCGTGCCTTTACTTCTGTGCAGGTCAATCATTGTCCTGCTCTTTGGGTCTGTGGACATACCCGGAGCCTCATCCTCCTTCCCCCGAGACTCCATCTCCACCTCTTGCACCTTCTGTTTCCTCTTTAGGGCCAGGGAGCGCAGGTGGGAGGTGAAGAGCTCCATGAGCAGCACTGAGAGGACGACCAGCACGAAGAGGAAGTTCCAGGCTGCCATCATGGGTTTGTCGAAGTGTTTGTTAAAGCATACTCGGGAGCAGATGCTGTTGGTGCCGTTGCAGGAGAAGTCAGCATCTAGTTTGGTGAAAGGGAGCTCGGCCAGGAAGAGGACCACTAGGCGGATGCACAGGATGCCGAACCACATCGAGCGGCACTTGTAGGTGGTGGTGGCATCCACTGCTGTGCGCAGGATTGGGATCAGGCCTGTTACAATAGCAGCCATCTTGATGCTCAGGTTTTATTTGTGAATTTTAACAGAAGGTGAGCTGGGAGAAAGCAAATATGACCTTATTAGTATTAATACATTATGCTACATTGTGTGATCAATGAATTTTACAGAGGTTTACTAAAGAAAAAATCCCTTTTGTTTATCCACCAAATGAAAATGAAAACATCTGTATCATACAAGCTTTAGCTTTAGAGTGTTTATCTCTGTTGATATTTGTATGCTTCTGATATTGTTGCCTTAAAAACAACAATTCCATATAAGTTAAAGATTTTATGGCCGATCTATAATGCTACATTTTTTCTTTTCTTTATGACCTTCCTTGCAAATAAATTACTTGAGGACTAGAAGTTAGCCTTTGCGATCCCTCTGTTAGAAAAACAGAGATGCTACTCTTTAAACAAATACTAATCAGTCTCTAAACTCTCAGTTTTGCCTAATGTAATTGAAACTTTGGTTACCGGTGAAGACGAAGTCTGACGAATCTGACGAACATCAGCATTGCCCAACTGACGTTAACTTAGCTCATCGTAGCCTGACTGTGCTCAACACGGCTCGATGTTTTCCCATACAGGAAAAGCAAAAGTTGACCAAAACATCAGAGTATGAATGCGGCATAAGAAATGATGTGTATGCTCTTAGTTGATATCTCTAACACCTTTGATATTCTATGTCATGACATTTTGCTGAATCATCTTAGTTCCACTGGGTCTTTAGACCACACTATTGGTTGGTTTGCTTACTATCTTACTGACAGAACCAAGGTGTTCGTTTCAATGGGGTTACCTCTGATGCTTTAACAGTTCACAGAGGGCACCCCAAGGTTCGGTAATGGGCCCTCTGTTATTTAGTATCTTCATGAAATGCCTTGGACAGAATGTCCCTAATTTGTTTAATTTTATGCTGATGATACAGTCATTCATTGTTGTGCACCTTTTCTGAGAAAAGTGTTATAAAAGAAATGGAGTTGGTATCTTTGTTCAAGTTCTTAGGGTTTAAACATACTGACAACTTTTTTTTGGGTGCACATCCAGTATGTTGCTAAAGCTGAAGGTTATGCTGGGCTTTTATTACAGAAACATGTTTCTCCTTTCATGTCAGAGAAAGGCTGGTGGAGTCGACCTGTTCTTAATTGATGTGTTGTACTGTATATGGGTGCCTCTCCTGAGAATCTTCACATACTGGACAGTGTGTATCACACACAAATATTAAAAACTAACTTTCCTCACCTTCCTGAAGGACAGAATTCAGAATCTTCTGTTGTTAGAGGTTTTGCAATTTGTTGTTCCCAAAGCCCAGACTGACATGGGAAAGAAAGTTTTTAGTTTTCAGCACCTTTTTGTTTGGAACAATCTCCAGACTGATTTGAAACTGCAAAGCTTAGTTACCCTGAATATTTTTAATCCCTGGTGAATAGTCTTAATCCAAAGTTTTTAGTTGGTAGCTGTTTTTAACAATGGTCACTTTTTGATCTTAATATTTAACATGTTCTGTATAAGTTTGTGGTTTTGCCATTGAAACTGTAGCTGCCCTTTTTCGTCAGGTCTGCTTTGACAGAGATTCAAGATTGCAGTAGGACTAAACTGGCTAAATAAAAGTTAAATAAGAAAACACTTAATTAGGAAGGGGAATTGTTCATACAAGTATAAAGGTTGGAGAAAAAAAATCACCAGGAAATGGAGGAACTACGTGCTTCACAGAGTTGGCAAAAGCAGCATCATATGAAAATCTCTTTCAGTTGTCATAACTGGACTTAAAACTGTTGCTAAAATGGGGAACTACCAAAGAAACATTTTTATTTTTTGTTGTTTTGTGACTTCAGGTAATGTTGATTATGACATACAGGATGTTAAGAATGATTTGAACTTTGTACATATTGTATATAGTGTTTTCATGTATTTGAACATTTCTATCCTGATCAACCTTTTCTTGTTCTTATGCCTCCTTGAGCATTGTTTTTTGATCATATTAAACAATTTTTTACATCTTTATGTGCAGCTTTTTGTAAATTTTGAGCATGCCACCTTGAGCATTGTTTTTTAATCATATTAAACAATTTTTTACATCTTTATGTGCACCTTTTTGTAAATTTCTTTCTGAAAGACAACTGTACTTTTGACATCTATAAGCAATAGTTCCATGATGTAGTTACCATCATAATATGATTCCCTTGACCCTGAAAACCCACACCTAGCACTCAGAATCATGTTGATATCATTATTAGTAAGACAGTTATTGAGCAAAAACAATCATTATTATTTTGTAAATAACTCCCCCTTACACAGGAGAAGTCATTAGGTTAAAGTGGTGATCCAGACGAGGATCAAGGAATTTTTTGAAGGATTAGTCAACACTGTGTAAGAGAGGTTTTCCAAATTTTCACTAGTAAAACAGCTAACAATGTCAGAAATGCCTTAACAGAGGTTTGAACTCTTGAAACACCTCAAGTTTGAAAACATATTGAATAGGGTGGGAAATTAAGGGAGGAAAGTGAAGAATTATGCAGAAAAAAGCCACAAGTTGTACCTAAACCTTGACTTCGTGCTTGTAGGACTATAATCTACATGGAAAATGACTTAAAAATGTGTCCATCTGAGCCCCACTACAGGTTTTTTTAATAGAAATAACTAAAGGAATGAAAAGGGCTGAACACATTTAAAGGACGTTAGAGGAACTATTTGTAATTATTTTGTTTCCAGGGCATTTATTTAACCCTTTAATGCCTGAAAATACAAATCATGGCCAAAAAAGTCTATTTTTTTGGAGCTGAAATGTTTATTTGACTTTCTGCTGAAATCCTAAAAAAGTCAAAATTTCCATAAAATTACACATATATATATATGTATTGTATCTCATTTGATACATTAGGTGTTTTGGCAACTGATAATCCATTTGAAGACATTTTTATCATTTATCTGATTTTATTCAGATGTTTTTTTTAAGTAATTTGTTGATCATATCGATTTAATAGAGGTATCATTAAAGTATGTCACATGATACCACAGGCATTAAAAGGTTAACTTTTACTTCCTCGTCATTTAACATACTAATTCCTGTATTTGTTACCATAAAATTACAACTTAAAAGAGAGTAAAGTTCTGTACTTTCATAGACTTAATTTAATCTTGTTAGTGGTTAAATGTAAATGTTTTTTACATTAAGACATTAAAAAAATGAATGTGTCATGTGCTGTTGTTTTTTTAATGCATGTTTTATAAGCCTCTTTATAGATTTGTATGACAAATATTGATCCATGCAGTAGGCCCAAATGAGCCCTGGAAGGTTTATTTTACTTAAACACTTTTTTAACATTGTTTGAGAGAAACGGAAATCTTCTCCTAGCAGTATCAGCCATATGTCATTCCCACTGTAGTCAACTGTCTGTGTTTTGAATGCATCATAAAAATGGTTAGAGCTATAACAAAAACAAAAGCACAATCATAGTGCTCCATGTTTTTTAGTCTTTAAATGGATCTTTGGATTAAAAATGTGAGATGTAATAGATTAGAGGACTCACCCGTCACAGTTGTAGCTGTTTGAATTGTCGCTCCTTGTATCATCCAGCTTTTTATGGGTGAAACAAATGTCATCAAAATATGTGTTAAAGTTTCTCACATCCTGATGTGCTGACATGCTGACACTTCAGTTTACAAGAAGCAATTTTCATCTCACTATTCTGTCTACTTCTTACACCAGTAAGCAAACTGTAATGACAACCAAAGAATAGACTTCTGAGACATTTTCACAATTTATTGTGTATAAAAAGTTTACCCCTCAGATTACATATTTGGAATGGATTGACCTTTTTTGCAAAGCAGGTGATGATTTTACACAGAAAAACGGATGCGTTTAAATTCCTGTCAAACAAGAGATGCACCATACTGAATATCAGTTTCAGAGGATATGTCTTAAAAATGAATGTCCTGTATTAGCAGGTGTAAGAACTTCTGACAGTTTTACTGCTGACTTGACAGCAGTACATAGTGGCATTAAGTTTATGGGGTTAGTAGAAATCTGTTGTTTTATTAGGAGAGTGACTTTGATGTGAAAATTTGAGCTTCAAAAAAGGAACACTTTTTGTGCCCAGAGCTCACTGTCAGCCAGGAGGTTGTAACAGTGCTGGCTGTAGCTCTCAGACAGATAACTCTGATTAACAGTTAGTGTACAGACATTCGTCAGTAACTGTTTTACAAAGAAATGACTTTTAGGTTTCATTAATCAAGCCTCGTTCGCTGAGCCCTCTCATGCCATGGGCCATGGTATTACCACCCCTGTGACATTTTGCATAATGCCACTGAGGTGGAAGTGGAGACTGGCCCCTCTCCGGAGGTAGTAACAGAGACGTAATATTATTGAGACTGAAGCACAGAGCCAGTGACGGAGAGCAGTTCAGTGTGTCTGTGTTGAACTGGCACCAAAACCACATTAGCACAGAAACAATGTGACAGCTTGAGGCTTAAATACAGCAAAACTTCTTTACAGCTTGGAGTGTAAGTAAATATTAATACACCAATACACTGCAATACCTTGCTGCAGGACACCTTATCAGGACATATATTTAACAATACAATATTGTTATTTTATCAGTAAATAACTTAAAGAATTATGGTACGTTTAGCTTGTATTGTCGTTGTTGTTTTGGACAGCCAATAAAGTTTATCTAACTAACAAGGACCAAACTTCATATAAATAACATGGAATGTACATTGCATTTCTTAATGCAACGACTATTTAAAGTTCTTCAAAATATATTAAAAAATAAATCCAAAACACAATATTGACTTTAGTTATTTATCGCCCTGTTTTTAGTATCACAATATATTATATATCTTATCTGAACCCCTGTACCTGGATTCTCCAATTTCTTGCCAATACACATCCCTAATTACAGCACATTTGTGGAACTGCGCTACGAAAAGGACTTAAATATCTATATTTGAAAAAGCCTTCGTTCACATTTTTAGAGCAAATCAGATTTTTTTTCGTTGTTTTATGTCTGAATACTTGTACTTGGTCTAAAAAAAAAAAAAAAAAAAGGAGTCGTTAAAAGTGAATGCTGTATAAGCACAGTATTCATTGGTGACGGCTGAATGGGTTTGAAATATACTGAATACTGTAAAAAGATCAATGTGGTGCATCCCTAAATAAAAAGTAAATAAATGGAATGCTACTTTAGACAAGCTGTAAATAAAAACGCAATAAAAAAAAACCATGAAGTACAACATTATAAGCGAGATATCCAGAAATTTGGGCATAAATATTTGCAATACCACATTTATATGAAGAGATTACAACAAATGCAACTGCTGCTTAAGGTATAGCATATATTATAAAAGATCATTGATTCATGTCACATTTTTAAAAATACAAGGCAATGCAGAGCAGTGACAAAGTGCAGACAATTTATGAGAAGAAGGAGTTTGCTTGAAAAATAACACCTTTGTAAAATCAGACTCATCATATTAAAAGAAGACCCCTGGCTGAATATTTGTGGAATTAAAAATCCAGCAAAGTAAAAATAAAAAGTTTAAAGTCCCTCTTCTTTGACTAAATACTCAGGCAGAGTCTGAAACGCTGTTACAGGCACAGTCACTGGGACTGTCAGAGAGATGGTGCTGGGCTCCACAGTGGAAGGGGGAATCTCGCTGGGGGGTGGAGGAGAGGGCAGCGGGTCGGTGTGAATTATGTTCATGTCACTGAGGTGTGTGGATGTTGACGTGATGTCTGCGTGAGTCCGTAAGTGCTTTCGTAGGTAGGCGGCAAACAGAAAGGCTTTGCCACAGTGAGGACAGCTGTGGGGCTTGTTAGCAGAGTGGATCTTCTGGTGCTTCCGCAGCCCTGATTTGTTGAGAAAGCCTTTGCTGCAGTCGCTGCAGACATGAGGCCTCGGCTTAGGATGCTGCTTCTCGTGTTCCTGCAGCTCTGCCAACTGTGCGAACTCTGCCTGGCAGGTCTCGCAGACATGCAAGCCCAAGGGAGCGATTTTGGTAACAGTCGGGGGAGTGGAGTCAATGGAGTGAAGATTTTCGTGTGCCTGGACCTCTTCCCAGCTCCCGAACGTGGCATCACAGTGAGAGCAGGAGAACTGAGGCAGAGTCGTGTGGGCAGTGAAGCCTGAAGCTGATCCGGCCTCTGTCTCCTGTTGATGATGTTGTTGCTGCTGCTCAGCCTGCTCCGTGAGATGAGTCCTCTCATGTTTACGCAAGCTGGAGGACACCACGAATGACTTCAGACACTCTTCGCATTTAAAGGGTCTCTCTCCAGAGTGCACACGCCGGTGTTTGTTGAGGCTGGAGCGCTCAGTGAATGACTTATCACACTCGGTGCATGAAAAAGGCCTGAGACCTGTGTGGACGAGCATGTGGCGCCGCAGGTCCCAAGATGCTACGAAGGCTTTGTCGCAGCTTTGACATTTATATGGTCGTTCTCCAGAATGAACACGCTCGTGAACAGCCAGATCAGCAGGCTGTCTGAATCTTTTGGAGCATTTATCACAGGGGTAGGGCTTGAAACCCTGGTGGGCTCGCTGGTGGCGGCGGAAGCTAGAGGGGTCAGAAAACATCTTCCCACACTGCGGGCAAAGGAACGGCTTCTCCCCGGAGTGAGTGCGAAGGTGAGACTGGTAGGAGGACAGCTGAGTGAAGCCTTTGCTACACTGCTCGCACTGATATGGTTTATTCTGGGAGTGGATGCGCTGATGGCAGGCAAGGGAGGAGGAGCGGGAGAAGGCTTTGCCACAGTCAGAGCACAGGTACGGTTTCTCTCCAGTGTGGGAGCGCTCATGGTTCTTCAGGTCCTTCAGCTCTGTGTATGTTTTCCCACATTTGTCGCAGGCATACGGGCGATGCCCCTGGTGGTTCCTCTTGTGTTTTCGGAACACAGATGGGTCAGCGAAGCTTTTGCCACACTCAGCGCAGAAATATGGCTTCTCTCCTGTGTGAGAGCGCATGTGCACTTTCAGTTTAGACAGGGTGGGGTAACTCTTAGAGCACTGGCGGCAGGAGTAAGGGCGCTCACCACTGTGCTGCGTCATGTGTATCCTAAGGCATATTGCTTGCATGAAAGGCCTTCCCACACTCTGTGCATACAAAGGGTTTCTCCCCGGTGTGAGAGCGGCTGTGGTTGCGCAGCTCTGTGGGTGTCTTATAAGCCTTGTGGCAGTCAGGACACTGAAAAGGACGCTGTGCTGAATGAGTGCGTTCATGCTTGGATAGTTGTGCCTTGCTGGAGAATGTTTTGGCACACTGGGAACATGAGTGCTCCAGCTGCTGCTGCTGTTGTTGTTGCTGTTGATGGTCTTTTGAGTGTGCTGAGAGCTTGTGGCTCCTCAAAGCAGAGAGACTCCTGAAAGTCTCTGTACACACCACACATTTGAAGGAGGGTTTGGCTTTTGGAGGTCTGCCTCTGCCGCGTTTTTGCGCTGGCTGATCCCTCACCTGCTCTTCTTCTTGTTGGCTCTCCTCGTCCTGATCAGTAGGGGTGTACTGCTCTGCGAGAGGTGGGCTGCCAGGCTGAGGAGAGGCCATATTTTCATCTGCAAAGACATGAGACTTTTGTAATGATGGTGTTAAAATCACAAAACTGCTTTTAGCAGCATAAGGGGGTGGGATTGGGAGTTGTTTCACATGCATCAGGCTGGTGAGAGATGTGATTTAGGAAAGCAAATTGTTCTAGCCGTGGTTGATGACGCACGCGGGAAATATCTGTATGATAATTAAATAAATATGTGGGTGTGCATTAAATCACAAAATGGCTGGCATTAGGACCTCTGGGACAATAAGCTAACTGCTTTCATGACAGAGGAAGTTGGCGCTGAAAAGACAGGAATCACCGAACAGAAACGACTGACGTGTTCCAGCTCACTAAAGGATTAAAAATAGCGAGTGTGTTTGCAGGCGTTGACAGCTCAAGAAAAGACTCGTGCGTTGTGATTTTCGCTAGCTTTCTTGCTAAACATTTTACCAACTCAAAATGGCTGGCTTTAGGACCGGCTGCACCAATACACTCGACAGTGTCATCAACATCATGAACGTTGTTGGGCATGATGAACTGAGCTGACGTTTGCGTATTCGTATCTGGTGCGTTTAATAAAAAAGATGGCCTGACTTACCCGAGTGAGCACATTAAAGATATCGGTATGATGCCTGGAAATACGTCCCTCTACACGGCAGCCTTCACTGAGAGCACAGGGGTTGCTGTTGACTGGCTGCAGGATGGGGGACGGCTCTAGGACCATGATGACGAAAGCTCTCGGCAAGCCAAGTGTGCAACATTTTAATGCGTTTAATGCCTATAAATGAACTGAAATGGTAAAATCACCTGGCAAAACATGCCAGTCTCATCAGATTAACAGACCTTAACCGTTTCATTAACTCGAACCCAAAACAATAGTTTTTAATAAACTTAAAAAAGTCTGAGGTGCTAGCTATTCAAGCTAACATGGTTGAGCGGCTGCTACCGAGCACCAGCGAGGTTCGTTTAAAAACATGTCTACAGAAAAGTGATACCAGCTTTGGGTCCATTAAACATTTATTTCTTTATTTCAGCGTTTAGCCTTGAAGCTGTGTTAACTCAGAATACGCCACAGCTTAAAAGTGTTAGCCCACCGCGCTACTTCCTGTTTTTCCGGAGGTATTTCTCTGCTGCACATTTCCTGTTTCCTAGCAACAAGAGCAATGTGGAAATGGGGATGTAGGAAAAAAGACAATTGAAAAAGGGGGTAGCCCTGGAGATAAAACTAACGTTTTAACTAACTAAATGGAAATATAACCACGGAGGCTTGCATTGTATCAGTCCTGTTGCAGGTATTTGTTTCCACGCAATTGTAGACGTTATATTTCCGCATTTAAACGACTTATGGCGTTTTGGTGCAATGTTTGTTTAGCTACCCTTCTTTATGCTAGCTGATGGCGCGCTAACACCATCTAGCTGAATTCTCAGTTGTATTAATATGAATAACATGCGCATATCCATGTACCAATTCAGTAAAAAAGACCGGTTATATCTGAATTGTTTCTGTTAATAAATGCCTGATAATTTCGTCTTTAGAAAGAGCGAGGAATCTGTAGAGAGGCGTTGGTCCCCGGTTTATTGACACAGCTAGTTCAGCTAGCCTGCTGGTGCAAAGATGTGTCAAAACAAATCAGATTGTGTGTCCTCTCTTGCCAGCTATGTACAGTTTTACTCGTCTGGTCATGAAGCATTTCATACAAATTGTTCGGAATTTGTCAGCATTCAAAAAACTGTAAATTAGGGATAATCTCTACCACAGAGTTCACGTTGATTCTTTAAAGTGTCCAACTTTTTGGATATGTTTATGGAATTTATGGAAGTCATTGTGGGAAACAAACAAGTTCAATATTAGACTACCACACATGACTATACTCTGCCAAGTTATAGCACTGTTAAAATGCTTGTGTATTTAACTACTCAATAAACGTAAAGCTTTAATTTAGTATTTTCGCAATGCAAGAGTGCAGACATGTCTACATGGATGTGTATTGCTGAAACGTCATAAATCAACCCTCAAAAACGGTCTAATGATTTGGCAATTGGTGCTCAGAAGGAGAACCTCTCTCTGCTGTAGCTACAAACCCAGTTTATAATCTTTTGGTTCAGGATTTGTAAAGAAAATTTATTAGCAAGAATAAAAACATTTATAGGAATGGAGTGATGTCAAAAGTACAGTTGTCTTTCAGAAAGAAGTTAAGGTGATACGTTTTTGTCAAAGAAACTACTCATGTAATGTAGAGACCAGAGATGCACAATAGTGGACATATGTCTGCATCCAATATGCCAATAAATCCAAATGAATTATCTCTGATACCGATATTTTTTTGTCAAGAGCACAAAGCCTCCACTTAACTAAATTTGACCTTTTCCTTTCATGACAGTCCATTTGTGTTAGAAATGGATATGAAACATTTTATTATTTGCTAAATGATACATTTGATTTGAAGAAGTGGAGATTCATGATGACGAAGGAAACCATGGTACATTCACACTCTCTGTCATTAAGGGGACATTTATAACCAAAATCTGGGACTAAAACATTAGCAGTATACAGTATACATTTATTGGTACAACTGTCATAGAAAGGGGAAAAATGATGTTTTAGAAATCCATCAAAAATTTGTGTTAAACTGAGTATGTTATTGTTATTGGTCATACATTTTGAACAGGAATGAGGAATCTCAAACTGAATTCACTTTTTTTAAACCAAATTTGAGGCAAACCACTGGGCTTCTCTGAGAAGTCAGAAATTAATCATGTATAAAATCCAATCACTAAAGCTATTTTTTCTGTTGGGGAATGCAGTAAATAACTATAATTTGACATCTCAATTAAGAAATAATGTGCTGTACTTTTTTTTTTTGTAAAATAGTAAATTTGACAATTCGTGAATAACAATAGTTATATATTTTAGCATTAGAAATACGTCAGTTAAAGAACTTCTACATACTGGTGCATTAACCACTACAGAAACATAAAATGATTTTGGTCATTTTGGCATTCAGCATCAGCCAATACCGGTGTCGTTCAGATAGTAATGTGCATAGCCAGTAGAGTTACTCAAAAATGTACTTTCCTGCAATACTTAATTTACTTGATTACCACCCACTGCATGTTATAATGATGCTATAAGATTCCTGTGTTACTAAAGAGACCTAGATGATGCAGTGCAAATTAAATGTTTGCAGCTGCACACAACAATACTCTTAGAGCTTTTACAAGAAACTATGTAATAATTTATTTTTAACTTACTGTCTGTGAAATATTTTTTTGCCCCATCTGACATCAGAATTAGTGCTGTGTGATACCAGCCATCATTACAGTGACATTTGTGCAGATGTCTCTAAGATATTTAGTTATTATGTATTATTTAACCATTGCACGTAGTTCATGAACTTTTACTGTGCTTTTGCAAACTCATTATGGACCGAACAGCCTTTTTTGTGTTGTGTTGTCTTTTATCTGGACTTTGTATCTGTTATAAAGTTTTAAAATTAATTTGGATCATAACGTTATTGTGCCCACCAACCCTTTTATCTGCTTCCCTTCTGTCTTTCACAGGTCATCCAAACTCAAGGTATCTTCATGTATCCTACTTTTTGGAGCTGATTGAATAACCCCCAACCCCCCCAGCCCCCAGCACTCTTGGATATGATCATAAAAAACTATTCTCCTCTTCGATTGACTACAAAGACCCCTGATGCATTTCCCTTGTGTATGCTCATACACACTAGTTCTGGTGCACTTAAGACAGTTATCTTGCCATGGCACTGCAAGACCCTGGCAGGACAACAGGATTTCCTTGCAAACAATGTGGCCTGATATTTCCCAACATGCCCAGTCTGCAGGAGCACATGGAAATACACCGTGAACAAGAGGAGGAGCGCAGGTTTAAATGTGAAGAATGTGGACGTGGTTATAGGCATGCTGGTAGCCTAGCTAACCATAAAAAGACACATGAAGTGGGCTCTTTTCAGTGTAACATATGTGGTAAAGAAAACTCCAATGCTCTGGCCCTGAAGAGTCATCTCCGGAGCCATACTTACCAGAAAAAGTACTCCTGTGCAGAATGTGGGAAAGCTTTTCGTCTGGCGTCCCAGCTGGCTACACATGAAAGAGTTCATCTCGCTAGGCGTGTAAAGGAGCAGTCATATAGAAAGGTAGACATGGATTATCCCTCATATGAAAACGAAAGCGATCACCTGCAGCCTCTGAGTGAAAACTCCAATAGTTTTGGAAACTCTTCAGAAAATAGTCCAG
Source organism: Cetoscarus ocellatus (assembly GCA_037902135.1). Classification (NCBI taxonomy): domain Eukaryota; kingdom Metazoa; phylum Chordata; class Actinopteri; order Labriformes; family Labridae; genus Cetoscarus; species Cetoscarus ocellatus. The sequence goes on along the minus strand of JBAMNC010000904.1, from coordinate 1,901,171 downwards.
CTGAAGAAAAGCCAGAAATTCTTTATAATCAAACTGAGACCTCTGATGACGCAGCAAATCGGCCTTTCAAATGTGATTTATGTGACAAGTCATACATACACCACCGGAGCTTGACCAATCATAAAAAGACGCACCAAGTGGGAATGTTTGAGTGCACGGTGTGTTTCAAACTTTTTAATAATATGGCTGCTCTCTACAGCCACCAGAGGACTCACAAGGCAAGAAGCATGACAGACCCTGGTTCGATGGGTGGTTCTTACACAAGCACACCAGTAAACCAGTTTTCACCACATAGCCAGGAAACTCCTGTGAATTTTTGCCATCTGTGTCAGGTCCTTTTCCCAAATGAGGAGGAGTTCCAGGAGCACATTCAGATGCATAACTCTTCATCTGTGTCATTTGGGCTCCAGGATACCATATCAGAGAACCACAGCATGTCATATGAAAACAGTATTGCCTCACCCGAGTCAAATTTTTATGCATCACCTATAAACAATATCCCTTCAGTATCATCTTTGGATAATCACGGAGGCTTTGATCAGCCACAGGAACATATCACAAGTAATGGTCATGTGTATTCAGACTGCTCAAACAATCAAATACCAACTTCCAACAGCACTCAGGGAGACCCTACAATTATAGACCCAAGCATTCCTTATCCTTCCCTGACGCACACACCGAACACTGAAAATGCACCAGAAATGGATGAGGCTTCAACTTTGGATGCAGATGAGCGTCCCTTCAAATGTCAAGTCTGCGGCAAGAGCTACCGCCACTCTGGGAGCCTCATCAACCACAAAAGATCCCACCAGGTCGGGATTTACCAGTGTTCCATCTGCAGGAAGAACTACCCCCACCTGGCTGCCCTCAGAAGTCACCTCCGCCTCCACAAAGCTCAACCGTCTTCTTTTAGTCTCCAAACTGAGGGAGACTGGCTCTCCTCAGAGCCTCTGACTCTGGATAACCAACAGAGCTACCATCTCTCCCAAGACGTGGGCGAGGAGAGCACTCACCCTGTGCTGGGTATGAATCAGGAAAATGGAGCAGAACAGAGCAATGGGGCTTTGTATCACGAGCAGTTTAATCAGGACTTCTCCCAAAATATGTCAGTACATCTACCTCAAAATGAACACCTGATGCAGCGGCACATGTGTGCAGACTGCGGTGAGACTTTTGCAGACATTGCAGGGATTAAGTCTCACAGTTGCCCTTTACTCCAGCAGCAGCAGCAACATGACAGTATAAGAAGTGACTATAACAGCAGTATAAATTTCCAGGACAGTAACGGCCACTGTGCTGTTGGAAATCCAGCAAGTAACGTAGAGTTTCACGGTCTTAACGACAGCCATGACCAAAGTTATTTTGAGCAGAATTTCCAGGAAAGTATGAGCAGTAATCAGCTGAACGGCGGTGAAGAAGAAGGCGATGAGGAGGACGATGACGGGGACCTTTATCAGTGCTCCATCTGTGGAAATAGCTACACCAGCATGAGGGCTCTCCGGAGTCATTTGAGGGGTCACACGCAGTCTCACAGCACCCCTGCAAGCTCAGGACCCTCATCCATGTCCTCCCATGATGATGTGAAAGATGAAGAGCCAGGAGAGATGATAATCTGCAGCACATGTGGGGAAAGTTTTGCCAGTAGGCAGGACCTGATGAATCATCAGCTTCTACACAACAAGGACCAGGTGGCTGATGTTGATCATACACAAATGAGTGACAGTGATGTTTCTGCAGGAAAGGAGGAAGCTCAGAGTATCATCTGTGGCAGCTGTGGCATTTTCTGCACCAGCTACCATCATCTTGACAACCATGGGTGCACAGCAGAGAGGAAAGAAGAGGGGACGGACTGCAAAGAGGAAGTGAAAGAGAATGATGTCTCACAGCAAGAGGAGACCCCCCTCCCTGAAGAAACTGTTGATGCTGAACAACGTCAGTACAAGTGCGATCAGTGTGGCCGAGCATACAGACACGCAGGCTCCCTCCTCAACCACAAAAAGTCCCATAAGACCGGTGTTTTCAGATGCCTTGTCTGTCAGAAACGCTTCTACAACCTGTTGGCTCTTAAAAACCACCAGAGGTCACACTTTGACATCAAGAGGTCAGTTCATACAAGAATGCACAGCTTAAACAAACAGATATTTTACATATGGTGTAAGGCTGCACAATAAAATACGTTTTTTATAGATACAGTATTTTGTAATTTCTAAATGATACGTAGGGTAGGACAGTACTGTTAACTGTAACAGTAACTGTAATGTTATCCTCTGACTTCATGTAACCATTGGTGAGTGCAGTGTTGATTAAAATTAATATTGTCTACGGTAAAACCCCAAGGAGTGCAATTCTTATTGACCATAAGATTATCAATTGTAAATGTTTATTCTAAAAGCTTAGTTTTGTTTGTTGTATTGAAGCAGCATTTAAATTATTAGCAAAATTTACACAACACCAATAACTTTCTGACATCATGGCAACAAAACAACAAGTCCAAGAAACAAAATATTGAAAAACGGGTGTAAAAATCCAGAACTGTTGTGCTACCAGTATCATTACCACTTTATTAAACAAATACCTACTGAACCAAATTGCAACATAGATTCTGGTTCTTCTTTTAGGCACTGTTCACTAAATGTAGGAGCCAAAGATGCTGAACACTCTCTGCCTTTCTCTGCATAGTGGGCTGCCCAGTGTTGCCCTCAAGCCAAAGAAAGACTCAGAGGCATTATCACATGGACCATGACATTAATGAACATTATTAATGCACTTTATCTCGCAAAAGTGTTAGTTAAGGAACCACTTTGGCACCAATAGTTTTCAAAAAGCGATCCAGCACAGGTTTTGGAAAAAAATAAAGAAATGGATAAAACAATACACAGCCATACTAATATTGTTGTTTTTTAATCATCAGAAATCATTACACAAATGGTCACACAAAAGATTTTTTTAAAAAATCATTCTCTCTATTACTACACCCATTTTATATACATTGTCAACACATTTTTGCATTTGAGACAGTGATGTGCCTTTCTTGGTCATCAATTTAAGTGAGAATCATTTAGTTTTGGTAGATTTGCACGCACTTTTTGATTATGCTGATTTTTGAGTTATTGAAGATTTGATCATTGTGGGAAAAAGTATTGAAGAATTTAAGTAGATCACTATGCCAAGATTAAACCAATATGTTTGTATAATATTGACATTATAACTGGGGTTGTCTTTATTTTGCTCAGTGTTGAGTGACTAGGACTTGGGTTTGGTTGTTGTGGTATCAAACAGATAACAGTAGGATCATTTCAGAATTTTAATTCTGGTATTGTGTCAGCCTTGTTTATTTCTTGGTGGGGAAAAAACATTTATTTTTATGCTAAAGATAATTGAATCTTGTAAATGTTGGTCCATATTGCTCAGCCTTAGCAGGGTCCAAATAGGGGATCATGACTTTAGAAGTTAAACTTTGATACAACACTAGATAAAATGAAACGAAATAAATGCATGTTTGGACTAGGGATACACCGGTGCCCATTTTTTAGACCAAGTTCAAGTACTACCAGTTAATACAGCCATTATAGTTCTTAACATTATTTTGATAGCTTGTTTTATTTTTCTCTGATGTTCCTCACCCTCCTCTTGAACAGTTAGGCAGTGCATATTTTGCAGTATGCTCTAAGTTTGACATCATAATGTTAAAATATTACTAAAAATACAAAAAATATTATGGGAATATTTTGTCAAAAGCAAGCCTTTACATAACTAAAATTGACCTGCTCCTTTCATGGTTACAGTCTGTGTTAAAACATATGTCAAGCAAGAAAAGCATCACTTATTCTTATAAAATAATGCTTTTGATTTGTAAAAGTGGATATCAGTGATGATGAAGTAAACCATTATGGTACTGTAGTACATTTTGCTGATATTACAGCCCATACATTGGATATGAATGGTCAATATGTGCTGCCAAAATATTTGCTCTAAATATCATAGAAAACCTTTGATCTGCCAGTACGATAATCAACTTTTTAGGCAATTATCTGCTAATTTAGAGTATTGTTTTCGACAATATTGTGCATCTATAGTGTCTATAGTGGTATAGTGTCCTAGTTTGGAAGCATTTGTTATAAAAAAAAAATAGAGCCCTGGGCAGGCAATTTTTATTAATTTGTTGCTTTAAATAATGTAAAATGCAAGCAAACTCCAATACAGTGTCTCAGCTGTGCTTGTATGATCACAACAGTACATTTTACGGACTTACTCCTCTACATATAAAATAGCTTAAGATCTTTTTTAAAGTGTCTGCTCTTTTTGATACTGTCATTTACTAAAATAAGACAATATTTTATTTAGTTACCTCAGTTACTTAAAAAAGTTAAGAACTGCCATTAAAGTCAATTTTTGTTTATGTGTTGTGCAGTCATTCATTTGCAGTTCCTACCTTATTTAACATATTTAACAGTATGATTTTTTCCTTCTCTCAGGCACACTTGTCATGAGTGTGGGAAAGCCTTCAAAATTCAGAAGCAGCTCTTGAATCACCTGAGGAGGCACAAAGAGAACCAGGCCAAAATCCAGGAACTCAACAGCCAGATCCAGGCGCTTATGCAGATGAATGGGACAAGGTCTGATGGAGGAACACAGCCCTTAACTTCAAATGCAGATCAGGTTTTGACCTCCCCTCGACACGCCAGGCAAACACAAGCGAAGTGTGAGACTCAAGTCAAATCAGAGGACGCAGGGGATGGTCGGCCCTTTGTCTGTGACCAGTGTGGGCGTACTTATCGCCACGCAGGAAGTCTGGTCAACCACAAAAACTCCCACAAAACAGGTGAATATTACTGCTCTGTTTGTAACAACACTTACTCCAACCAATTGGCAATGAAGAACCACTTAAGAACCCACTTTGCACTTAAAAAACATTCCTGCCAAAAGTGTGGAAAAGGCTTCAGAGGAAAGAAGCAGCTTTTAGCCCACGTGTGCACAGACCTCAGGAAGGAAGGGAGGCGGGGCTTGAAATCTCGAGCCTTTAAGTGTAAGGAGTGTAAGCGAGCCTTCTTTTCTGTGGACCAGCTGACAGCACACGCTTGTAATGGACCTTCAGGCAGCAGTAATGAACAAACAAACCTTCCCTCTAATAGAGAGGAGAGGCCTTTCACATGCAACATATGTAACCGCAGCTACCGCCATGCAGGCTCACTCCTAAACCACAAAAACACCCACAAGACAGGACACTTCAGCTGCACCTTCTGCTCCAAGCCCTTCACCAACCCCATGGCTCTTCGCAATCACACACGCATCCACACACAGAAGAAGAAGTACGTGTGTCTCACATGCGGAAAGGCCTTCCGCCTCGCCAGCATCCTGCACAACCACCAGAGGGTCCACAACCGTGCAACCAGTCACTTCAGCTGCCCGGTGTGTGGGAAGAGCTTCCAGGGAAGGTCGGGTCTGAAGAGGCACCGTTGCCGTCAAGGTCAGGAAAACACGGGAGGAGCTGGAGTTCAGCAGGCAGAGAGAGGAGATAAGTGCTTCATGTGAGTGACTGTTTTATTGTGAGCTGTGTTCAAACCAAAGGAACACATATTCTGCACTGGTTTACATTTAAAAAGTTTCTTCCAGATCTATTCAAAAACCAAATACATATACATATATAGAAAGATAGATAGATAGATAGATATCTTAGTAGTTAGTTAGTTTCATCATAAACTTGAAGTCCACTGAGAACACACACCTCCACCAAAGAATTTTCGATTAACCTTGCAGCGCAGATGGATCTGCCTGATTCAGTGTCTCTCATCAGACAGATCCATCCTGCCAAGTTCTAATCCATGATTGTGAGATGCCCAAAGCAGCACAGTCCTTTAATGCAGGAAGAGGTGGGAGCTATAAGTGAGACAACAGCTAGAAGTGGCTGCTTGTACAGAGATTAGCATAGATGCTAACAGCTTCAGCAGCAGTTTTATCAGATCTGAACTGCATTTCTTTGTAAAACAAACTCTCTGTAAAACATGTCTGTTGTGGAGCGAAAATATCCTTATATTAGAGAAGGTTGTAGTGTTGGTATTTGTTTTTCACTTAATAAAGTGACATATAATATGTCCTTTACAGTAATGCCTGCCTAAAACATTATTGGCCCGTAATAAATGTTATTGACGGAACAATCCACCCATCACCTGCTGGATATGCTTTTGAAAGGTTCTGGCCATCCCCAAACACTCTCTATGGGCTCTTTCCCAGATGGACTTGTGAAATTTGTTGAACAGTCCATCTTGTGTGTCAGGTTAATTTTTGACATTCTTAGCCAAGTTATTGGTAAACTGTATTGTGGAAAACTGCCTTATGCAGCAGTGTTAAGTAATCCTTCTGGGTCTGCATCAGGATGTGGATCGCCACCAACATCTATTGAGTTTCCCCGTGTGCTATGACAAACATTCCCTGAAAATTTCATCAAAATTTATTAAGAACTTTTGATTCATTTTTGCACACATGTGAAAAACTGCCCTATCTTGCATTGTAAGCAATTTCTGGATCCACATCTGTATTGGGATCACAACCAAATTCTAGTCACTTCTTGCTTGTGCCATGACCAGCATTTTCTGTTAATTCAATTAGATTAAGTTTAAATCCATTGTGAACTTTCTGAGTCATCTTGCACACAGTCTAACACACTAACAAGCTGTCAAACCCACAAATCTCGGCAAACCCATAACCGCCTTGGTGGAGGTAAGAATGGACTGGGCTTTACCTTGAAAAGCACAATGGGAGTGCTTTCCTTGGACATTCCTGCAGAGATAAACATGTCAGACACACACGGTGCTTGGTGACTCTGTACCTCACTTTTGTACTTTTTTTTTGTCTCAAGAGTGCAGCACTCTCTTTCTCATTCAAGTTTGTCATTTTTTCATCATTAATACCACAAAAAGGGACTAACAAAAGTGAATGATACAAGTGTTCCTTATTGGTTGATACTCAAAAGAAAACAAAAATGAAAAAGTACATCCTGTATAAACATAAAAAGAAATGACAGAAAGTAAGAAAGAAAGAGAAAAAGATAGCTTTGTTTTACAAAGGAAAGAAATAAATATGTTACATGTATGAAAACTTTACACATACAGTTCTTAACAAATTTATTAGTTCACCACTTAATGCAAAATTTATGCCACAGCTGCCCTAAATTAAGAGCACTGCTAATGACCAAAATCATTTTTGATGTTTCTGTGATGGTTAATACGCCAACACATAGAAGCTTTTCTACAGAAATGACATTTTAATGGTAAAATAGATTCATTGTTGTTATCCATGAATTTTAAGATGTACTATTTTACAAAAATACAGAAAAAATAGTAAAGCACATCATCAATTTTTGATTAAGATGTCAAATTATAGTTATTTATTTGCATTCCTGAAAAGAAAAATAGTTTTAGTGGTTGAATGTTATGCTTGATTAATTTCTGACTTCTCAGAGAGGCCCAGTGAGTCGGCTGAAATTTTGGTACATAAAGGTGAAATCAGGTTGAAATTCCTCATTCCTGCTTAAAATGTTTGTCCAATAACAATAACATTTTCAGTTAAAAACACATTTTTGAAAAAATTCTTAAATCATGCAAATTTGTTAAGCACTGTATGTGTACATATACTCAACCACATACAGGTATACACATCTCTTGACATTCTTACATTTGTAAAAGTTAAGATACATTTGCATACATGTTTATCAGCATTTATTTTTTATTAAATGTATATTGTGTTAGTATATGGTGAAGTATACTGATATCCCCATTTAAATTAACGTTAAACTCTTCTGTTCTCGGTTCACCACTCAGCGCATTCAGGCTTAACCATGTTTGTGTGTGTAGATAAGAGAATTAAAAGAATGAAGGGGAAGTAAGAAGACATTACAACGTTCTTTCTAACACAAACTAAAATTAGTAAGAGAATGAGCACATCATATTAACAAAAAAGCACATGAATACTGTACCTTACCTATATATATGTTTTTTTAAATGCTTGCTTAATGAAACAACAGGGTTGCAGGTACAACCAATCCTGACAAATTGCTAAAAAAGACACGAAAACAAGTACTTCTCAAGTGCAAAAAATAGCCTGGCTTTTGTTCAAACATAAAGCTTCAACCTTCAGAACCCACTTTAAAGTTTAAACAGAAAAAAAACTTAAATTGAGTTGGGTCTGTCCGTTCAGCCTAAAACTACACGAACTTTTGATACATTTGTATTTTCTGCTGAGATGTTCAGCTAATGTATATATATGTAAATATGTATCAATGTATATTTTGGAATTAATATTGTAAAGTAAATGATCATATCTGCCTTAATTTTTTAGCTATTACATGCTGAAACCAATAATGTGCCAATTATAATTTGTGTCCCATCTTAATTTGTAAAGCAATATCAGTGTGTCTAACATGATTTGAGTCTCAGTATAACATTGATTTTTAAAGTGAGCATGTCTTTGTTTCAGGTGTGACCTGTGTGGGCGATCCTACCGCCACGCTGGATCTCTCCTCAACCATAAAAGGACTCATTCTGAAAGCCTCCACCACTGCACCCTGTGTCTCCAGACATTTCCCGATCCTGTCACGCTGCAGATTCACTCCCAGATACAGCGCCACTGCTGTCCTGAGTGCGGCAAAACCTTCTGTCTGCTCTCACACCTGCAGAGCCACATGGAGGTGCACTCAAAGGAGCGGTCTGTATCCTGCAGCCTCTGCCAGCAGACATTTCCGGATGCAGCCAGCTACCAGCAGCACCAGGACCTGCACCACCAGGCTCAGGACCCCTATCAACAAGGCGTGAGTGAGCCTGTCGATAACAACATCTGCTGGGACTCGGGGATCAACCAGATCATGGGGATGGACGGGATGGAAAAGCAGGTTCCTCCACCTTTAACCCATATCCCAGAGCGCATCACAAACTCACATGCATGTAACGACCTTGCAGACGTTGAAGAAAAGAGCCACGTGTGTGAGCACTGCGGCCGAACATACCGCCATGCAGGCTCCCTCCTCAACCACAAAAACAGCCACAAGATCGGCTCCTTCTCCTGCTCCGTGTGCCAGAAAGAGTTCACCAACCTCATGGCTCTCAAGAACCACCGTCGCATTCACACGGAGCCAAAGCGCTACCAGTGTCTGGAGTGCGGGAAGGCGTTCCGCGTGTCCACCCAGCTCATTTGTCACAGACGGATCCACACCAAAGAGAAGCCCTTTGCCTGCCTGATGTGCGACAAAAGCTTTTCCAGCAAATCCAACCTGCGGCACCATCAGAAGCTACACCAGAACACCCAGACCTACGACAGCTCTTTTAGCATGGACGCTAACACTTTCATGGACTTGGACATTGGTTCTTTTCTTTAGAGAAGAGTCTCAGACTGTTAAAGAAAATAAGACGTGTTATTTATCTCATATTTATCCCTCTATCAATAATTGTAAAACAGTATTTTTTCAGAAAGTGCTCCTTGGTCCAAATAGAAGCTCCTTTTGTTACAAACTTCCAATCTTACCTCCACAACAGACACTATCATCGCTGAAAGTCGCTGAAAGGGTGTTTATCAGTCAGCGTTAATAAGGCCTGAATGTTTACCATGATTACACTCTCCCTAGAAAAGAGTGTGCGGTTTTGATACACATCACCGCTCCTTCCTCGATAACGAACCAACCAAAGTGAACAGAAAAGTGCAGCCCAGGTCCACGAGAGAACAATAACAGGTTTTTGTAAGACAGTACTGTTCTAACCCTCGTCTTTTGGTATGTTCAACTGTATCCAGTGCCTCTGTAGTTCCTTAGGAAGCAAAATGTACAAACTATATTTATCTCTGAATCCTTTTCTTAGCTTTGCTGTTAGTTTCAAAAGGACTTCTCGCTTACTTTGAAGTTGGGCAAGCTTGTTATTCTTAAGTCAAAATACCTCTTGGGGCTAAGAAGTGTAAACTCAAATCATATATCAAGTAAATAGTTGTACTGCTAATAATATTCAGTGACAATGTATGCTAAAATGGATGTATTTATTAATTTATTCTTATTTTATGGGTATATTTTATTAGAGACACTTTTTATGAATGTTGTACGAACTGTCCTCTAAACTCATGTAGCCTTCAAGCAGCTTCATTTGTATCTTCTCGGTTAAAAACAGGCAGGAGAGAGCGAGGTGTGCAGCACTCAGGCTAAAAACCTTCAAAAGGAACAAACCTGACGTGTGAAACTTTGTAGATAATCAGTTTTTGAACTGAGCATAGCATTTATTTTTCACTCGTGCCATTTAAAAACATGATCTTTGAAGTCACTCCATGATTCAGCCGCAGCTCCATGTGCAGTGCTTGCTGTTAAATCCTCTTTATTTGGTAAAGCAGAGAAGCAGCATCAGTTCCATTGAAGTGCCAGAGCCTAAAAGTAATTCAGTTGTAGCAGTTTGATGTAAACAAACATCCTTTCACTGTTCATTTTTACTGTACAGATTATTTTATTTAGCGTGCTACGTGATCAGATTTTTTTCATTATAATTTTTTTTCCATAAGAGAGATGAAAGTGGTTCTTCCTCTACTTTTGCTGATTTTCCTGCATCACATGTATGGCTGGGTGATATGGACCAAAATAATATCTTGGTATTTTTTAGTGGAATTACAAAACACAGTTGATATTTCTCTAACATCTTCTGCAGTCAAATGACAAAAACAAAGTCAGTTAAAGTCATATTGTTATGGGCCAAATGTCACAGAGGCACTTTAATTAAAGATACAATTTGTACATTTTGTTGAAATTTGAAACCTAAAAGGTGAAAATAAAATGGAAAATAGACTGTTCCTAAGTTGCTTTTTCAAATTTTGCTCCAAGAAATCCTTTATATAAATATATATTTACACCAATTAGGCATAACAATATGGCCACTTGCCTAATATTGTGTTGGTCCCTCTTTTGCCTTTACGCAGCAAACCACAATGAGTTGTCTATTCTGACACCATTATTAACTTCTTAAGCAATTTGAGTAGCAGTAGCTCGTCTGTTGGATTGGACTACACAGGCCAGCATTTGTACCCGATGGGCATCATTGAGCCTTGGCCATCCATGACCCTGTCACCAGTTCACCACTGCTCCTTCCTTGGACCACTTTAGATAAAAAAAAAAACTGACCACTGCAAACCGGAAACACCAACAAGAGCTGTAGTTTTGGAGATGCTCTGATCCAGTCATCCAGCCATCACACTTTGGCCCTTGTCAAACTCACTCAAATCCTCACACTTGCCCATTTTTCCTGCTTCAAACATCAACTTTGAGGTCAAAGTGTTCACCTGCTGCCTGATATTGCCCACCTACCAACAGGTGCCAGGATAAAGAAATAACAGTTATACACTTTACCGGTCAGTGGTCATAATGTTATACCCCATCGGTGTATATGCATATATAACTGAAGGTGTCTTGTCATGTCTGTCCACTGCTACAGCAGAGCTGTATTAACAAACACAGCATGTTTATTGTTGCAGTGGAAACACCTGATGTTGTGTAATATCCTACTACATAATGTTGCAGTACCTGCTACTGGAAGCTCATTCATATCTCGTTCATGTTTATGCTGCTTACTTGTTATGGAGCACTGATATTTTTGTTGATTGCTGCATGTTTAGTTACAAAAGCTCCCCCTTAACACACACCTTCATGTCTCCAACACTCCAACCCCAGTAATGATGTGGATGAAGTGTTTACATGGACTCAAGTATCTTGGTTATGATCAGGTTTTTCATGTATCTCATTATTTAGTTGGTGCATGTGTCATATTCTGATATTAGAAATTGGGATATGATATTTTCTGGTTTGAAGAAGCCCAGTTTGCTGGAGAACTTCAGGAGAAAATGGCATAGTTTGTCATGTAAGCACCTGATCCTGCTCTCTGACAGTTTTCTGCAGTGGATTAATAAAAATAAACTTCACTGGGATCTATACAAATTACATGCAGTGATCAGAAAATGGGATATTAGTATTTATTATATCTGTAAACAGAGAAATTAATGACTAGGTGTTAGGGTTGGGGAATATGACCTAAAAATTATATCTCAGATTTTTTGAGCAGCATTTATTTTGATTTTAAAAGAATATTTTCATCAAAAATAATAAAAAACTCAAAATCACGCTCTAATTTTATTGAAATATGTCAAAAACATTAACCGATTTTCTCTCTTGGAATTAAAGAACAAGCTTTTATGTTTTTTATCAAAGCTACACCATAATTGGGAAGTATGGAAGCTCATCTACATCGGTGCTGAAAGCTGCACAAACATTATCATAAAACTCTTTAATCATCATTCTCTTTTTAAAAATATGTCTTGAAATGTGGCTGTAAAAAATTCCAGTTCCCTACTATTGTAAAGCCAGTAAAATGTTCAGAATCTCTTTCAAAAATGATGCCAGAGTTATCGTTGCTGTGTCTCTCTTAGAAATAAAAATGGGTTGTAAACTGTTGGAGCCTAGAGTGAGTAAAAAAGAGGTAATTAAGTCAAGTACAAGATTTCCTTTTTAATGACAACAAATACCATTAAAATGTATATATGGCACCCAAGCCTACCAAGTCTCTATGTGTGCATGAAAACACCATTTCCTAAATCTGTTCCTAAGGTAATATAAAATGATTTCTCATTTCGCATGTTCATATCAAAAAGCTGATTATGTGTTTAATAAGCATATTTGTTGTGCTGTTATTGTAAACTATTTATTTACCAAGGATTAGTCCTGGCATCTTTTTTTTTTAATTCATGAAACAATGCACTCCAGAGATAATGTTAACAGTTGTCTACAATGTAGTGATTTTAATTCAACATAAATATCATCTTAAACTCAAGTATTATCTTACATCTTCATAAAATATATCAACATACCTAAACTTTGTGTTTCACAGCCCTAATTACAAATGCCCATGACAATAAAATCAGAGTACTGTGCCATAACTTGTCCAAGCACAAAAATAACCAACATTTTTCATTTTTTATTGCAGGAATGAACCACTTTCTTCTCTGTTGAGTTCATGAACCACTTGTTTTCTTTTTGAAAAATGTGCAATTATAGGTTTCCAGGGTTATTTTTAATTTGCCAAGATGTCTAATGTGCCTGTTTCTTTGTGTTCCTTTCATGAATCATTAACTTAGAAAGACTGAACATATTGCCTTTGTTATAAAAACAAACCTTAGATTTTTGTTATGCCTTATATATATATTAGGTTTCATATATGAGCGTGTTTGGCACTGGTCAGAAGTATGATATACCTCATGAAAGCCCTGCCTACTCAGCAACTGCTACTTAATGCCTCATGCAGCTTAAATGTAGAGAATACACTGTAACCATGAAAACTCAGAACTGTAAGACAAATAGAGGGACTGAAGCATCAATCTGTAATCTTTACTTAGATTTGCTGCATTTTTTTAGTTTTGTTTGCACATTTGTAAATGAGACACTTGTAGCCTAAGACAGACACAAAGTCTGACATCTGAAAGTTCACCTCAGTTCAGTGCACGTGCAGGTTGTTGGTTGTATTTAAGCAATACGCAGGAAGAACTGTCTTTGAATTCTTAGCATTAACTGAGTGTATCTCATTTGTTTGTCCTACCACTGCCCTAAGTCCAGTGGCATCACCACAGTTTGCTGTATGTTAAATTCTTGTCCGTATTAATTGTAATGATTTGGGTTATCTCACTGTACCACATCTTCTTATGCCATGGTAGCCTCCATTAAGCAAACTGTGCACATTGAGTTAAAACTGCCTTTTTTTTTCTTTTACTCTTACAAACCCCATTTCCCAAAAAGCTGGGACACTGTACAATGTAAATAAAACAGGAAACAGTGATTTTCAAATTCTTTTCAGCCTATGTTCTATTCAATAAAGCACAAAGACAAGATATTTAATCTACAAACTGAAAAATTTAGTATTTTTTTGCCTTTTTGGAAGAGAGGACGTACACACATCCGGATTGTAGGAGCATGTTTACCACTGTCTTTTATCCTCTTCTATTCTATCAACTCCCTGTAAGTGTCTGTGGACACTAGGCACTAAAGACCCCTTCAGAAGAGGTTATGGTTTTGCCGGCATTTGTCTGTTTGTCCATTTGTCTGTTAGCAAGATAACTCTGGAATGTTGGTAATAGCCAATGATACCAACTCTTACTCCAGAGTTGGTATCAGAAGCGTAATACTAGTGAAAGGAGGGTAGGAGTTGTGCGAGCATGTATCTGCCTTTGTGTGTATGGGGTTTGTGCCATGCCCTGCTCTCCTCTAGCAACCCAAAGCTGTATCACACCATGAATTGACTCAGATATCACGTCCTTGCACAATTAATGTCTTAAGGTGTCATGGCGATGGAGCCTCATTGTAGAGTTTTTGGGTCTCAGCCTCATCCCAACTTTTTTGAACATGTTGCATGCATCAGATTAAAAAAAATGTGTTTACGTCTTCAACGTATCAGTTTAAACATAAAACATTTGGCCTTCAATCAACTTTAGGTTGACGAATTTGCAATTTACTGTATTCTGTATGAACACATTTTACAGACGTGTCAACTGTTTTTGTGGATGGGGTTTCAAAATCAAATCTCTCAGCACTTACACTCACCTCTCATCAATCACAACCACAGCATGGTGTTTGTGCTGATCTCAGAGCTCTCTGTAAATATTCAAGTTGCAGTACACTTCCGATTAAAATCTAAAGACCAGCTGAAAAATTGCAAGAATTTCTATTTTGCACTGTCGGATCTCAAGAAGGTTCAAGTAGAGCTTCAAAATAGAAAAAGAAATGGGGGTGAGAGATAGAACATTTTGAGTAAGCAATTTATAAAAAACAACAATCGAACTGAAATAGGCTGTTCATCAGCTAAAGTGGTGAAGATGGCTTCATGAAGGGGCATCCACTGCTGGAACTGATGTCCATTTTTTAAACTTCCTTTGCCGTCCATCCCCAAATGTTCTCAATTGGATTTAGATCAGGGCAACATGCAGGGTGGTCCAAAAGAGTGATTTTCTTCTCCTGGAAGAAGTCCTTTGTCCTTTGAAGTGCTGTCCAGTCATTACCTCAGACGAGGGCCCACAGTCATGAACGATGCCCATCATGCTCCTGCAACATGTCCACATAGCCAGCTGCCGTTTGACGCCCCTGCACAACCTGAAGCTCCATTGTTCCATTGAAGGAAAAAGCAGCCCAGATCATGATGGCGCCCCCTCCACTCCTTGTCATGCCAGTAACATTTGAAGCCATCAGGACGGTCAAGGTTCAATTTTTTCTTCTTTCTTCAACCTTTCAGTGTCCCATGTTTGTTGCTCCCTTGCAAAGTCCAAAGGGGCAATTTTGTGGCGTTGAATGAGACGAGGCCTTTGAAGACGTTTTTTGTTCTTAAAACTTTCCCTCACAGATGCCTTCTGATGGTTATTGGACTGCAGTTGGCACCAGTAACAACCTTAATTTGGGCCGAGTATCATCCTGTGTCTTGACGGACAGTCAATCGGATCCTCCGACTCAGCAATGGTGAAATTTTTGGGGCTCTTCTACTTGGACTTTTTTGCTCCATAACCCTCAGGATCTTTTAAGAAATTCAAAATGACTGTCTTACTGCATCCAACCTCAGCAGCAATGGGCCTTGCAAGAGGCCTTGCTTATCCAGTTCAACAATCTGACTGCGTCCAACGAGAAAAGTTTTTTTGCCTTTGCCATCAGGAGGTCATGACAGAGTGAATACGTGACAGAAAATTACATGGAATCCACATTTTAGTTTAAATGCCGTTTTCAATAAACTGCCTGCTCAAAATGTTTTGTCTCTCGCTCCCATTTCTTCTTTTTGCATGTTGAAGCTCTACATAAACCTTAAAATTCAGCAGTGCTAAATTCTAATTCTTGCAATTTTTCAACTGGTCTTAAAATTTTGATCAGGAGTGTATATTTGGATCTTTGTATGTTTACAGTAAGGTTCAGTTAAACAGGAGAAAAATGCTAGATTAGATATTGTGTAATAACAAACCAACTTATACAAGACAATGTAAGGATGATTTATTTGATTTTAAGTGCTCAAAACTGTCTGCTCACTACTTAATTCATATTTATATAACTATTTGTCTCTGGAAAGTAGATTTTTACTCTTTTGTTAGAGCTTAGCTTAGAATATAAGCAAACTATTCAAAATAAAACTCGTTGAATTAAAAGACTCAAAGAAATTACTGTGCTCCTTTCTTGTCCTCATTCTTATTTCTTAGTTGCAAAGATTCATCAAGGTTTTGGAAACAATTCTCAGATTTTGGTCTATGATGACATGAAAGTGGCATGCATTTGTCAGCTGCACACCTGTGATGAAAATGTCAAGTTCCTTGATATCCCTAAGGTGCATTTCCCCCAAGCAGTCCGGTTAAGTTCAATACAGTACGAAATTACAGGTGTCCCCATTTTCAAATAAGGATTAAAGGTACCCAATTAACTGACCCGTGCTGTTCTTACTTTTGTCAGCCCTCTGAAGGAGTGCTGAGTTAATGACACTGCAGTCTGTTGATCAGTAGCAAGGATCATTACTTTGCGTGTTGCAGTGGCTGAAAGGAAAACACATGGCGCCATGTTTAGATCGTGAATTTAGGGTGAGTCCACACAAAACAATGCTTAATGGAGTACTGGAGTGGTGGAAGTCCTCCATTGTTGTTCTTTGTTTACAGTGTTGCACTCTACTTCAGACTGCTGCATTGTGTTACGCTGCTGTATTGTTATGTAACTACATAGCTGACATGACCCTCCCCTTCTGGCTTACATGCACACACTCAAGTGAGGGTTCAGCTGGCAGTTGAAAGGGAAGCAAGAGGCCAGAGGTCAGGGCATACCACTCCAAACTGTACTGAGCCAAACCAGACCACTCGGTGGAAATGCAACTTCAGGTTGAGATCTGGTGACTGTGGAGGCCACTGGAGTACGGTGAACTCAATGTCTTGTTTAATAAACCATTTCGAGATGATCTGAGCTGTGTGACATGACACATTATCCTGCTGGAAGTAGCCTTCAGAAGATGGCTGGTCAGAAAGGTTATTGGTGGCAACAATACCCTGGTGGGCTGTGACATTTTAATGATGCTCAATTAGTAAAAAGGGGTCAAAAGTTTGGCAACAAAATACCCCCCCCCCCCCCACACACACACACACACACACACACACACACACACACACACACCATCAAACCACCACCAGCCTGAACTTTTGAAACAAGCTTTTATATTTCTGATTCAGCCATCTGAATGCTGCAGCAGACAACAAGGCTCATCAGGCAACATTTGTCCAATCTTCCTGTTCATTTGTTAGCACCTGTAAAGTGTAGCCTCAGTCTCCTGTTCTCAGCTGACAGGAGGGGCACCTGATGTGGTCTGCTGCTGCTGTAGCTCATTTGCTTCGAAATTCAACAAATGCATTCAGAAATGGTCTTCTGCTTACATTCATTGTAACAAGAGGTTATTTCAGTTTCTTTTTCCTTTCTATAATCATTTTCGTCTAAAGTGCAGCTCACTGAATTTTTCTCTTTTTTGGACCTTTCTCTGTAAACCCTAGAGATGGTTGTGCGTGTAAATTCCAGTAGATCAGTAGTTTCTGAAAGACTCAGACCAGCCAGTTTGGCCTTAACAAGTATGCCACATTCAAAGTCACTTAAATCACTTTTCTCCACTGTTCTGATGCTCAGTTTGAACTTGTTTAGATGCCTCATTGCTTTGAATTGCTGCCATGTGGTTGGCTGATCAGCTATTTGTGAGCAAGCAGGTGAATGGGTATAAAGTGGCTGATGAATGAATCATACAAATAAAAACAGCATGAAAAACAGAGTAAAATGAAACATTACCTGCATTTGAAACATGTTCCCATAATTAAACAGAGTAATCTTTAGTGAGGCTGATGGCTAGCCTCATCTGACCTCATCAAAAAACTAGAAAGCACACGGACAGCACAAACCTCCACCAATGTAGCTCACATATTGCTGTTATATCTATAAGCAACAGTTTCATGATAAAGTCAGCATCATAATATGATTCCTTGACCCTGAAAACCCACACCTAGCACTCAGAATTATGTTGATATCATTAGTTAGACAGTTATTCAGCAGTGGCAGTTATCTGGATCACCAACAAAATCTATTCATTCCTAAATTGGGCCATTACCAACATCTCCTGAAAATTACAGCAAAATCCGTCGAGTAGTTTTTGTGTAATCTTGCTAACAAACAAACAAACAAACAAATATACGCCGGCGAAAACATAACCTCCTTGGCGGAGGTAAAAATTGCACATTTGCAATGTCAGAAAAGACTGCATTTTTTTTAGTTTTTCTCATATTTTTAGCTGTAAAGTTGTTCTTTTGCAGTGTGTTTTCACAAATGCTCGTACCACAACAATGAAACTGACAGAGCACGAATGCTTACAAAGCAAAACTCAGCTATTCACACACTAAAGAGACATTCTTACTAGAAATAGTCAGTTTTATTGGGAAAATACATTTGGTAAATAAAGCAGGTAATAAAATTGCAGTAAGACAATAAAAGAAGCCAGTGCATGTACAGTATTTACAATTAGTAAGAGGAAGCAAAGAGAGAAAAGAAAGTGTTAGTTATTGCTCAGTAACATCGTTGGCTGGCCTGCTGGAAGTTTGACACAAATCTTCACTGGAGTCCCTTTAAAGTGTGCTTGTTGCTTGCAGATGATGCAGTACAACTCTGCAAGATACCTTAAAATAAATAATATTAACATCTAAAGAAAAAAAAACATAAAGAGGAAGGATCTGAAGTGACGTTGCTGCCAGAGGGCAACAGTTTATAACCTGAACATCGTCAATAATGCACCGTGAAGGTAACACTTGATATTAAGGTTTAATATTCACTGAATACTAGTTGCTTATTAGCATGTGAAGTATTAGCATACTAGCTGCTTAATCTATATTAGTGTATTATACAGCTAAATGGTCATTAGTTTAGAGCATTTCCTCAATCCCAACAAATTACTTTGTACTGATAATAAGACAGGATCTTGTTGCACATGATCTGTAACCTTAATATGACTTGCTCTCTATGGCCCTTATGTTGTAGTGGTACCACAAGCACAGATGGGTTTATGGTGAAGGAAAAAACATTTTTAGGGGTTGAACTTTTTTTTTAAAAGGCAGGGAAAAAAGGTCAGAGTTATGAGGAAAAAAAGTCAGAATTCTGGAATTAGAGACAGAGTTCTGACTTTTTTGCAAAATTCAGATATTAAAGTCAGGATTATGACTATAATATCAGAATTCTGAGATAAGGTCAACCTCACACACTTACTGAATCATTCCCTTGTACTTTGTGGATATGTCCAGGACATTAAATACTGAATTAAAGCAACATTTTTGTGTAATAAGGACTAAAGATATGCCGAGTGGTGCACTTGGGCTATATGCTAACTTTCGGCAGGATGTGTCTGTTTTTTATATCATAATAGAGATGTTTAAAGTGTTTAGCACCCTAGTAATAATAAAGGTAAACATACTGTCAAGTTATTTAGGGGTTAAATGCAGAATGTCTGAACTTGTAAAGGCTAGAGGACACAGGACAATTCAATTCTTTTGTTTCATAAAGAATCATTTTCATTTACTTGTCTTCATACGAATAGGTTGAAGACCTGAACAAAAATGGCAAATTGACATCTCAATTTTACAAAATGTCATTTAAATTAACTTTCATGAATTAAATAAAACAAATAAACTGACCGCTGGTGTGTCTGAAGTCTCCTTTCTGCTCCTGCTGCACATTTCCCTGCAGCTCCTACCTGCTGGTATAATTAAGCAGCATGCTGCTCACCTGTTCACGCTGCTCTCTCTCTCTCTACTCTGCCTTCTTTCATTTGCAGCAGCACAAATTATCTAGGAGATCTTCAGGACAACCATATTTTAACCAGAATAAACTAATCAATACATAACTAAACAACATTAAATGTCATTTGTTCTGTTTGGTTTGACACATACACATCAGATTCATTTTTAATGGAAACCTAAACAAAGAGACATTTGTCAGGCTAACACGATCTCCGTATTGTAAGGTTTTGCTAGCCGTAAGAAAATAAGACACAGTTTTATAAGGCATGTCAAACATCTGCACACTGACAATGAATCTATGTTTTACAGTAATGTGATCACTAATTCTTTGTTAATTGAATCTTTGATGAAGATTTAATGAATGCTGAAACAATGTAAATCACTACAAGCACACATTATTTTTTGCTACTATTGATATGGCCATAAACCTCTAAATTTTGCTTTAAGGAGTGTTAGCATTGAAGTTAATTTAAAGAATTGTTTTTCATATGTGGTGCATTAATACACTTTTACCCTTTTATCAGTACTCTAAACTGCACTTTCATATCAACCCCCATGTCATGGGCACCCAAATGCATGTTGCAGGTTGTAAAAGGGTCTATGAGGTTAAAAAAAAGTACAAGTAAGTGCATAATAGTGACTTATAAGCAGCCAGTATTCTACTAACTAGCATGCTAATTAGCAGCTAGTAAACAGCGAACATCGTGACCCTAATGTAAAGTGTTACCACAGTATTTGAGGAACCACATACTGCAATATGTGGACATTTTAACACAAAAATGAAAAAATGCTCAGGCTTTAAAGCAACAATAAGTAATTTTCATACATTAAAACAGAAGTTTCAAAGTTGAATAGCAGGAAAACTTCACCAGGATGAAAGACTCTGTTCCCCTGCTCTCAGCATTATGTAACTGGCAACAGACCGTGGCTCTACTTAAGAAGCCAGTTAGCCCGGCTTTGTGCTGTCTGGCAAAATAGCAAAGACTAAGAGATGGAAAAGGATGGTGAAAGATGAAGCTAATATGTAAAAGTGACAGACAAACATACACACACACACACACTCAAAGTCATTGTCCTGTTAGATCAACTGAGAAACAACTATTTTCAGTAGGAAAAGTTACATATTGTTGCTTTAAAGGAGGTACAAACAAGAGCAGAGCCTCCACTTCACTCTGTTTTTTATGGCTACAAAATCAAAGAAACCCAAACATTGATCTTTTTGCCTGGTTTCAGATCTGAAATGACTCCAGAGTCAGTAAGCATCGCGATTGTGCGACTCCACCCAGATCTCTGTAGGTGTCATTTCCTTCACTGCAGTGCATTCCTCTCAGCATTCCCACATGTTAGCAGTTTGGGATCATGTGTCTAGTATTTCAAACATCCTGTCCTGTGAGCTCTCCACAGACAGACAAGGTACAATATCTGGGAATGTTTTGATAAAGAGAAATCACGCTAACGTCTCAGATAGCATCGTAACATTAAATCATATAATAGAATAATGTAAGGGATAAAGGTCAGGGTTGGTCTTAGGGGGCAGTAACAGTGGATGAGGGCAGTTTGCTCCAGCTTTATCACTGTTTACTACTACTAAAACAAGGCACACAGAGGTACTGGCAGGGCTTAAGGCTAGGATACATTTCTGTGAAGACAGCTACATTCAAACGGCCTTAATGTGCCTTAACAGTAATCACATGTGATCTATCTTAAAGAGGCTGTTGTTGTAACTGACCAGCAGGGAGACCCCATCTAACCTCAGCTGAATGGCAGGAGGTCAAACTGCAGCCCAGCAGGCAGCAGTAGCTGAGTTACATTCACTGGAGTCCTGCTGGAGAACAGCACAGTGGAGGGCTTGGAAAGTATCCACCTATCTGAGGAAAAGACTGTAGTTTTATCTTGTTTTTGAATCAACGGCCTGCAAACCCTGTGAAGGTTTTCTGCATCAAAAACTACGTGGAGCTGAAAGGCACATAATATCTGAGAGTGATACCACTAATATCATGTTGATCCTACTCCTACAGAGGTGTGAGAGTTGCTTGCTGAAAGTCCCGTTTGAGAACCAAGCGTGTCTCTGTACTCAACAGTCTAATAAATAAAAAAAATGGTCCGGTTCTGGTGAGGAGATACCCTGCAGTCAGAGTACACAGTTCATGGTCCAGAGGTCCCTCCGTCATGCTCTGAACCAGTCACTCCTGGTTTCTGTCACATCTGTTTTCAGAGGAAGATGAGGCTGTGGACGCCAAGGTAAAGAATTAATTGTTTTTCTGTTACACTTCTATCAAATCTATTTATCAAATTTCCACAAAATCTTGACATCTTTTATAATCACACATTGTCACATAGCTCATTGCCCCCCCCCCCCCCCCCCCCCCAACACACACCACTATTTGTTATAAAAGGCCCAAACAAGACTTTGTCATAATTGTTTAACAAGCATGTCATGTATGTATATACTCAAAGACTATAGTTGGTTTCAAATGCTTCATAGCTGCTTTGACGGTTTGATATGCATGCCCCTGATTTTTTATGTACCCAGCATTGCTGGTTTAAAATGTAAGGAATTATGGGTTTTACATGCATGGCATTGCTGGTTTGGCAAGCACAATGATCATGGTTTTATGTGCATGGCATTTTTTATTCTATATGCTGACTTTTTGTTTGGCATGCTTTTTTTTTTACAAGCATGACACTGATGCTTTTACATTTTGCAAGTTTCACATCCAGGAACTCCATTTATAGAAATGTATGTGTGAAGATGTAAATATTTGAATATTTTGTATGTCTCAATACTCAACACACATTATCTTTGGATTTCATGTTAAAAAATATGGATTAAAAAAACAGTTAGCTCTGAAAAATATAAAATCATTAACACGAAATAATGCATTTACAGTTTGTACTTTATCGCTGCTTACTAACTTAAACCAACCCCACAAATTTTTTTATGGTTGGCACAGTGGGTTTTTAGACAGTTCATTATTTGTTTTAATTGTATCTCCCCTCAAAACTTATGAGTTCATAAACACAACATATCCAAAGTCTTTATGAATGAGATTGTTCTGCAGGTATGATATTGCTGCTTTTAGTTGCATGTTTGCATGTTCATAAATACGTGTTTTGTGTGCGTGGCAGCTCTGGTTTAATAACACTGATAGTTTTATGAGCATGAAATTGCTGGTTTTACAGATTATATCCCAGAAAAGGATGAATTAAAACAAATTTAAATATTAGTTTCACTTACTGGTGAAATTTCTTTAAAAAAAGACTCAATTTAGAGAATGAAATAAAAATTTGAACTGGTTTGACATGGATGCTGTTGTTGGTTTATTGTGCATTACATTAGTAGTTTTGTATGCAGGGCATTGTAGATTTTATAAGCATTTCTTTGCTGTTTTCGCTTCTTAACATTGATGGAGTTATTGCTGATTACACAACTATGGCGTTAACTTTTTTTTAAAGATTAATTTTACTGTTTTTATCAGCTTTGTTACAGAAAGGGCTGAAATAAAATAAACCCTCTGAAATCACTAACTTGATTTGACTGGTGAGACTGCTTTTCATGAACAAAGAACATTTTGTAGTTTATATTATTCAGACAGGGTGAACATGATACTTACTGAATTGTTTAAGCGTGATAAAGTGGCCCCGCTGTTTCTTCGATGGGTTCTGTGGATACATGAGAAAAAAAAAATGCATAATTTAAAAATAATTTGTGTATATTATGTGTCAGAGTAAGACCAGCCAGTCATTTCAGAGGCTCTAAGACTGATGCAACCACAAGAAATTTAGTCCTCCCCGTTTTCATTATGCTCAACTTAAGTTTTTTCAGGCGCTTACATATTTTTTGTCAAATGCCTGCTTGTCTCAAAATATAAATATACAAGAGTAAAAGTTATTTTTTGTTCCAGTCTTGATGGTTTCTGACACAGCTGCACAATTTTTCACGCCAAAACAGTGAACTGCACACGATGTTCTCCTGTTACTAAGAAAGAAGTTTCACCAGGGACCTGACATTATTTTTCAAGGATTACTCAACCCAGGGCAGTATTTATCATCAATAGGGGATATTTATCTATCTGATGAGTCACTCAGTAAGGTTACACTCCCTCTGGCATTTAAAGTGCAGTTATTGATGCATACCTTTGACCCAGCTGAAGGAGATCTAACTATTTTGAAACCCTTTTGAGGGTCAGAATATTGAGAAAGTTAAGCTCAAAACAGTATTGTGGTCTGGTTGTCTGTCTGTGAGTCCAATTTTTGTTAATTATCTGTCTCAAGAACACAGTAGAGGAATTTCTGCAATCTTTGCATGAATATCCACCAAAACTCATGAAGTAACTGCTTAAGCCCCAGTCACACATTCCCGTTTCTCATGGTGATTGTGCAAGATTGTCATAATCCTGATGAAACATGCTTTGGTCATGGTGCATGCACTACTTGATTTGGATCAGCGTTGCATAGTCGTGGACGAACACTGGGGAACGGGGAAGGGTCCCAATTGTTTTGAACTGTTCAAAACTGGAGAATCGCCGCTCTCAGTATAGCGGGGTGGAAGCCTAATGCAATCCTAAGGCGAATGATATTAGAGTGGCATGTAGGGGGCTCAATCGGGCTGATCGTGGCTCAATCCAGAAAGCTTTCTGAGGACGATTGACAAGGACGTGTCCGTTTGTGCCCAGACTGTGTCCCGTTCAAGGCAACGCAAGCAACAGGGCTCAATCAGGGCTTACGTGACGCAAACTGGGCTCGAACGGGGCTGACGTGGTGTCAGCAGGATGGAAATTCATGAAATCCTCGTCGTATCAGTATTGACCTAATTGAAGAGGGAAGAATGCCCCTGAAGCGCTGTAGAAGCGCCACAGAAGCATTACTGACGGTGTATTTACGGGTGTGTCCGGGGTAGAGACAGTCATTTCTTCCCGTATCATGCCGATCAAACCAGCTTTGCCAGCCTTCCGACAGTCTTGCACAATTACCATGAGAAACGGGAATGTGTGACTGGAGCATCAGACTTTAATGTCAAAGGTCAAAAATGAGGATCCTGTAGCCTCAGGTGTACATTTTTCCTGTAAATGGGATATTTAAACTAGTGAACACTGTGAGGGATTTTTCTTCAAACTCTGCAGAAATGTTCACTCTGATTCAAGTATTAATGTCTTTAGATTTTGGAGATACAATGTCAAAGGTCAAGGTTTTGAGGCTCAAGTCCGTCCTTTGCTTGTAAACCATATATTACGCAAACAGGGTAGAGAATTGTCTTTGATTTTTCCACAAATGTTCATCTAAACTCAAGGATAAAATGTTTAGACAGTAGAGGTCAAAGGTCAAGGTCATGTAGCCTCAAGTTTATTCTTTGCTTGTAAATGTTATGTCTTAAAAATACTGTAAGGGCTTTTCTTTAAACTCTGCAGAAATGTACACCCTGACTAAAGGGTTAAGCTATTAGTTCTTGGAAGAACAAGGTCAAAGGTCAAGGCAGTGGGTCTCATGTTCATCCCTTGTCAATGTAACAGCTCATCAACACTTAATGAAATTTTATTCAATCTGAGTAAAAAAGTCCACCTTAACTCAAGGATCAGCTGCTCAGACATTTGAATTAATAGGTCAGAGATCAAGATCATAGAGCCCCCAGTTCATCCTTTGGTTTGTAAGGTCAAGTCTTAGGTTTTGGACTTTAAAGGTCAGTGTTTTAGACCTTATGTTCATTCACTGCATATAGCTGTGATTCTGTATCTTAAGAACAATTTGAGATATTTTCGGAGAAATTTGCACACAGTCTTATCTGACCCAAGGATTAACTGACGAGATCACTAAGGTAAAAGGTCAAATGTCAAGGTCGTAATGTCTCATGTCCATTCCTTGCTTGTGAGCCCAATGTCTCACAAGGACTTTGAGGAATTTTCTCAAAACTTTGCACAAATATTCACTTTGACTAAAGAATGAACTGAGCAGATTTCACAGGTATAAGATCAAAATGAACAATAAGGGAAGCAGTTTTTATCTCTAGCTTGAGAATGTTATATCTAAAAAAACAAAAGCCTCATGTTCCTCCTTTTCTCTGAAAATTTCTACATATTGATTGAACAAAAGGCCCGCCTCAGCCATTTTGTTTTGACCCATCATTGTACTTTTTCTGTGTATAACATATATTAAACCTCCAGGCATCTTTACAGCATAATTAAAAACAAACTATTCAACCTGTTTTTGCCTCAGCCTTCCTCCAGAAGTTGGAAGTTTTTAATGATGGATGATTTTTTTTCTGTTTTATCTTTTTATCGGCCAACTGTGTTTTTTTTTATTTTATCAAGTTTCATGGTTTTAAAAGCATTCTTTTGATTTTCCTCACATTTTTATGTGAGCAGTTCATTTGGCACTAAATTGACTCTTAAAAGTTCAAAGTGGCGGACTTCCTGTTGATTTTACAATATGGGTCTGAGAAACTTTTTGTAGGTCCTAGAATGAAAAGTTTGCCCACTGACTTTAAGAATGTTGTTATTACTATTTAAAATCATGCTTGATTTACAGAACAGGCCAATATAATGAAAGCATGTTGTTAAAGAAAAGAGCCTTGGCCTTTTTGCTTTTTCAATAAAATCTTTTTGCTTTGCACGTAAATGTAATGGCCTTTGTCCCTAAGGCCATCAGACTGCACAGCTCCTCACTGGAGGGGATGAGGAGTAACAGGAAGACAAAGGACGGGAAGGAGCAGTAGCCAACTAGTAGTCAGATATTTGTATTTTTTATATATATATATATATTTATACCTATATTTATTTATATTTTTGTTTAGGTCTATCTTTTTACTATATCTTTTTATCTGTTATACTTAACTGCTACTGGAATGCCAATTTCCCTGGAGAAGTTTTTCCAAGGGGGTTAACAAAATTCTATCTAATCTAATCTAATATAATATAATATAATATAATATAATATAATATAATATAATCTGATCTAATCTATCATCGGAATCTATCGGAACTGGGAAGAGGGGAGTGGGAATGATGTCATCTCCGAGTTATCAGCGTTCCAGTTACAAAGTCGGAAAAAACGTGCCGGTCTACCAGGCTTTTGTTAGCCATTGGGTTAGCCGTTATTAGCACGCCCTGCATTGTAGTTTGCACATACCACATGAAGAATGTATATAACACTATAGCAGCATTTCTATATATATACGTCAAACAATACTATGTATACGGCTGATTTAGTGCGACAAACACTAGTCAGAAGTGCTAATAAACTTAATATCACAGGAGCTTAGTAACTGTTTACACTGGGGGCAGCCATTTTCAATTGTCAACTCGGGGGTGGTGAGGATCCCCAAACTTCCAGTAGGAAATTCCGACCTTGGGGGTCATTTCACCCACTTGAAACTCAGAAATCCCAACTTCCCAGTACAACTGGAACGCACCATGATGTCATTAAAGAGCCAACATTTTCCTTAATTCAGGTTCACATATTCAGTTTTGAAGACTGTCAGACTATGTTCATAATCTCTAATGTTAAGAAAGCTGTAGTTTTTATATACTGAATGACGCTGATCCAGCTGTATTCTCAGGTCATCTGAGATGCTCTGTTAGAGCTCCTGCCACTTTAAGGCTCTTTTCCCCAGTCCACTCTGATTTGGTTGGCAGCTCTGCTCTAATTTGTCAGTTTAGCACTGGTCAGCGCCATGTTTTACATTACTCTACAGTCTCTTCTCTGTATGAGTCAGTGGGCTTAATATGCCAACTGAACAACAGTAGGATGTCACACTGGTAGATCTGTTCGAGGAACCAGGGGAATGAGCCGTTTCAGGCAGCTACTGCCATAAATTGGAGAAGAGGGAGCGGTCCTGATGCCACAGACTTTTTTACTTTCACCTATTAGTGCTCTATCATGAGTAGGAGGCTTGTGAAACTCATTAAAGACGTATTACACTCAAAAAAGCTTGATCTGGGCTCTTTAAATCCATGCTTAATCTCACCACGTAGAGGCCGTTTGTGTGACTTGCGCCGATGCACCATGACTCCAATTATCAAAGCGGCACCGACCAGCACGACCGCCAGCACTGAGAAGCTGGTGATGGCTGCAAGTTTCCACATGTCAGGTGACTCATCCACAGATATACCTGTGTAATAAACAGAAAAACATAAGCTCCAAGCAGGTAACATGCAGAAATGAGTTATACTTTCAGTTTCTGATTCACTGTCTTACATGTGTTGCATGAGGGGGTCTTCGGGTACTGCTTGCACGATAAACAGGACACACAAACGTCCAAATCTGAGTTCCAAAACTCTGAAATTCCACACTGACCTGCACACAGGAAAAAAGAGTTTGTCTGTTAGTTATGTAACTCTTGTGTCTGCAGTCTCTAAGTAGGAAACATTTTGTCAAAGCATGGCCCGAGCAAAACACTTTCCGTAATGTATGAAATAATTCACACTGCTTAACTGTCTGGAAAAATATGATGTGGGGGTATTATTCAAGGATGATGCAACAGAAGTTCCCTAAGTCTGGCATGAAACGAAACTAAAACAAACAGTAACCAGGTGACTTTGAGGAAAATCTAAGCTAAGGCGGTACAAAGTGTGACTGTAAGTGAACACGTGAGGAGCCTTTTGTGGCTTCGAGCTGAGTTAAACTGGGAAATTCCTTTGGCTCAGACTTGCTGATGCAAAGTTACAGCCCGGTGAGAGAATTATTCCGCGACTTTCTGCTGTGTGAACATGCAGGCTGAGTGTGTATAAAGAGCAGGATGTGATTTTTTTTTAACAGAGAGCTTCCTTTGAATTGTTTTGGTTTCTGTGTACGTGTGCGACTTCCAACGAGAAACCACAACTTGTCTGTGAGAAGCTTTCAGATTAGATGTGTCCGTGTGCAGACACAATGGGCAGCTTCATCTCCTCTTACAGGAGGCAGACAGCTGAACAATTACAGAGGAGAGTTTCCCAGATAATGAGGAAGGAATAACCTTGGAGATATGATGAATGTAGCACTGAGAGCGAACTGAAAACAGGCACAGGTTGAGTTTTAATAGTCCAGAGTCTTTTTAATAATTTGGTGACCCTGGGCAAAGACCAATATGGGCTGAGAGCAATCATGGAGAGTGAGAAAAATGCTTTAAGGCTTTTGGGGGCTTTTAAAGTACAGGAACCTTATGCTCTTCAGTCTTTTTTAAACTTTTTTAGACAAGTAGATCAGCAAATTATTGATCCTGAGGGGAATTTATGCATCCTGAGCAGGTTAGAAAACACAACACATGACAAGAAACATCTTCAAAATTGACAACATCCGCTGTAACCCCTTCCATATATACTGTTTATATTCATGTGGGACCAATGGTAACTGCAACTCCTGTAAAGATCAAAATGAGACTGGTCTGACATAAGAGTACAGCACCATAAACCAAAAGGAAATTAAAATTTTTGTTTGGCTTCACTTAGGTTCATATATTTGGTTTCGATGACTGCTAGAGCATGTTTACAATCACTTATGTGAAAAAATGCATATGCTGTGTAGAGGTGCACAATGCTGAATTTTTGCTGCTATAAAATACAGTAAACCTCCGTGATATCATGGTTCAGTTTTCGCGGGCCCAGAATTTCCCGTTTTTTTCTGTCAGACCTATTAATTTTGATATTGTGTCCATTTTCGTCATTTCGTGGCAATCTGTAGCATTGTTTATGAGTTTAAATCTAGCGCGTCACAATACAACGCCAGTATGTACCGATCCAGCCAATCAGGGTGCCGGTATTTTTTTCTCGGCCACTGATTGGCTGTTGTGAATCACGTGGCTTCACATCTTGCAGGAAGGAGAGATGCTTGCATTGTTTGTCTGCTCTTACATGCTGTGCATTGCAACTAATCATCGTCATCGTACTGCACAGCTTCATCATCATCATCATCCTCATCGTCGTCTTCTTTACTCATGCGTAAAGTACTCGTATTTTTTATACTATTTGTACAATATTTTTGTGTTATCTATTGATGTTGCTCTCTCAATATATTTTTTTGTGTTTAAATGTATTCCTGTTGTTTTAAAAGTGTGTTTAAAGACCTTAAAATTCTTTTAAAAGTACCGTTGAAGTTATAAAAACATGCCTGGAGTATATTTAAATAGGGTATTTCTATTTTGTGGGTTTTCACTTATCGTGGGTGGGTCTGGAACCCAACCCCCGCAATGGAGGGGGACCACTGTAGGATGATATTTATAAACTCAATATCGCAGATACCAAAATTGAAACCAATATTTTGTCAAGTACACAAAGCCTCCACTTAACTAAAACGTACCTTGTCTTTTTTGATGAGAGTCTATTTGTGTTAAAAAAAAGATGTGAGGCAAGAAAACCAACATGTCGTTCTTTCATAAATGATACGTCTGAATAATAAAAGTGGACATGATGAGGTAGACCATGTTCCCTTATGTAGGGAACATGTAAACTTGGATCATTAACAGTAAAGGTGAAGTCCCTTCTTAATTTAAAAAAGGCAATTAGCGTCAGGATGGCAGGACCTGAGTGGTGCATCCTGGCAGGCTGGACCTTTGAAACACAAATCTTAATCATCAAAGTATTTTTGAGTATAACTCATATTGCTCAACTGCACTAGCTACATCATGAGGCCCCTTGGAGCACGAGGCTTCGGGCAGTTGCCCACCTTTGCCAGATGGTAAAACTTCCCACAATAGCAGTGTGTGGTTTTCTTAAACATCCTGCTATGATTAAGGGCCATGTGTTCACTTCTACCACATGGTCATATATGATCTTATGATTATTTTAATATAAAGCTGATACAACACTAGTACACCCTAAAAGATAAATGAAACAATATGGGACATGACAAAGCAACAGGAACACGTATTTTACAGACAACATGATAAAATCTTCCTTCTTCAGTGTAATCTGTGTATTTGCATGCACATTTACAAGAGGGAAACCACAGGGAGCCAAATCTGAGTCACTGTTTGTGGTTATGTTAACATTTAAAGTGATTTAATCATCAGAAAAGACATACAAAACTGCCTAAGAGGTGAAGCTAATGTAAAATCAAGTGTTTAAATGAATGTACAAGAACAATGGGGGAGAAATATTGTGGCATAAAGCCTGGGAACAAAATTTCTAACAGACAAACAACCAAATAAAGAAAAATACCAAACTATATCAGACAGATAGGGTAGTGGATAAATATAGGAATCCATTTGTAAAGAGTTAAAAAAAAAACTATAATCATTGTTTGCTTAATTATTAATATTATGATCTGGTTTTAACTTGGTGCTACCTGTGAAGCTGCACAGGATATATATGAATCTAATCTGATATAAGTCTCAGGTGGTCCTCAAGAGTAAATAATAAAGGTATGTTGAATGGTACACAGACAAACAATGTTAGAATGAATGTGCAAATCCTCTGTTTAAGGTTTCTACGACTGATGCAAGGCACAGTTTTGCCTACTAAAAACACGTTAGAGGCAGGGATGTGATATTTCCAGCTAAATTTAGACAGAAGCAGCACTTTTTTAAGGATGATATGATCTATAAATGATGTGTCTTTATTTTAATGCATCACAAGAGGATATACTACAAGGAACTTTAGATATTATACAAACAAAAATCAAACAATATTTGAAACAAAGAACAACACCATACATTTCTCTATAGAAAAGATAACTAAACTTGCAACATGTTTTGCTGTGAGTCTGTTTAATGAAGTGGCAAACATTCTGTCTTTTACACTGTGACAGTAGTGCCCGCCTACTACATTATCTGATTGGCCCATATTGAATGTGATTGACTAAACGATCGTCCAGTCACCTGCTGGACGTGCTTTTTAAAGGTTCTGCCCATTCCCAGATACTTTCAATGGGCTCTTTCCCAGATGGACTAGTGAAATATATAGTCCATCTGGTGAGTCAGATTAAATTTATTGTTGTAGGTCACAAAAAATGCATTTCCAAATGAACAGGCAAAGTTTTGGCTAGTTTCACTGCACAAAGCTGCTATTTAATATACATGACATTGCTATTTGACATATGATGGAGTTGGTTTTAAATGCATGACAATGTTGGTTATCTGCACTTTATGGCTTTTAGCTATTAAAGCTGGATCTTTTAAATGCTGGTTTTTAATTTATGCTTGTTATCATGAACAAGCCCCACCCCCACCCCTCCTATAAAACTATCATGTAGCCCGCTGGTGTTACATGAATGCTAGAGTTAATTCAAATTTTAAACAACTGCATACTGTAAATATTGATATGTACAATGTTATATACTTCATACTGTAACTGCTATTTCCATTCAGATTGTCTTATAATAACAATCACTGCTCATCTGTTACGCTCATTCACTGCATGTTCTATACATTTGTGTTGTGTTTTTTGTGCCTATTGTTTAATATATTATATATATATATTTCTAACTAATCCAATTTGCAGTATTTTCTAGCCATTATTATACTTTATTTTATTCCGCATGATATTTTATTCTCACTATATGGTGAATTTTTTGGACCATTTTACCAAGTCAAATTTTGTAGGCGTAAAATGTTCATGGTAATAAATACAAATTCTGATTGTTGCGCATCTTACATCATCACAGGATGTGCTTGTTATTTGTTGATAAATTGTGATGTTTTTTGTTCATGGATGACCCAGTTGGTCTGCTGAATCTTTCTGACACGTGAATGCGACCACATAAATGTTGTGATTGTGTTTGTTTCAGTTGTCTTATTGTTGACTTATAAAACAGAATTGCCTGTTTGGGATAAATAAAGGAGTTTAAATCTGAAAATAAAATTCTGGCTATTTGGTCATTCATGACATTGTTGGTTCTACATTCATGAGTTTGGTCATTAATCTTGTGGACAGGCACTCTTTTGTGGCTTCAGAAGTACAATCTGACAAGTAATCACTTTTATATGATTTCATTCATATCTCTACTGTTTTAATGTGCATGGTATTGCAGATTTACATGCTGTTGGTATTAGGTCTGTAGCAGCTTCTTTTGTTCATGCATGGCTAAATTGCTAAATTTCTGTGCATCTGAGTGAATTGTGCAAGTCACATGTGAGGTTGTTGATTCAACACGCATGACACAGGCTCTACTCCATGACACCTCTCGTGTTCTGTGCATGATGCTGCTTCAGTATGTGGACTAAATTGCTGTTTTAACACACTTTACATTGCTGGATTTGACCACTTTATTTCTGGGGTTGTTAGCATGACCTGCTTTTCATGCAGCATTTGGAAGTTCCTTGTACTGGACATTTTCTTGATTTGATTTGACCAAAATTGGAGGCAAACCCCCTGATAAGTGTTTAAACTTGACAAATACAATGGCACCATTTAGACAGTGCTCTTTTCTTCACACACAGCAGCTTCTGATTAAAAAGATGACTGTTTATAAAAAGCTTTTTAAGATTTTGGCACTTCTTAATACAATAGGCCATAAAAATAACAGGTTGCATTATTTTAAAACATATGGTATTGCAAAAATATCGAGGTACTGAAAACTTTGTCAACTTTGTGAGATAATAAGACAATAAAACCACAACAGGACGAAGAAAGGGGACTTTGCTGAGAGGTTTTTACTGCTTGTCATTAATCTTTGTTTAATAAAATATATATACTTGAGGATTTAAAGCCGAAATAGCCACTCAAAAGAAACTACATGAGGAGTCTATGAGTCTGCATTTTGTTTTTGGATTTGCATCTAGCATGGAAATCTGAAAAGGTCCTCCCAGGCATTAGGAATGCACGATATTATCAGTATGATAATCCCATCGGCAGATGATTGCTTCAAACCTCAATACTGGAATCAGTAGCTATGGAATTTTTAGCTTCATACATTAGCGTAAAGTTTGTATAATTTTTGAATATTTATTAATTAGGGGTAATTTCCTGTCAGCGGATTAGAAAATCAGTGTTTATAGCTGTTGAAAGGGCAGGCTGAGCTTGAAAATACATTTTGCATTTAATGTGGGTGTTTTCCAAAGACACCCTTTAAGTTATATGTATATATTGATACTTATATTGGTATTATGGATTGGTTTAGGTTTTGTTCATGATGTCCTTAACTGTCCTTAATTTATTACTGGCAGACACACTGTTTTAGGTTACAATATTAATCTTATTTAGCATTATCTGACTTCTCTAGACTCACCTTACAGAAAAATAAAAAGAAGGAAGAATAACAAATAACCAAAAGCACAAACCACTGCCGGCGCGTTTCTGACATTGTCATCCAAGTTATTAGTCAAAATGTCAAAATGAAAAAAAAAAAAAAAAAAAAGCCCTACCACACAATGTTAACAAATATTTTTTAAATTCCTGGATCCACATCCAGATTTGATATTGACTTCTTCCTTGTGCCATGACCAACATTCCCTGAAAATATCAAAATCCATTGGGACCTTTTTGAGTTATCTTGCTCAATGGCTGTCAGTCAGACAAACAGACAAAGAAATAAACAAACGCCACCAGAAACGTATCACTTCTCCTTTGCGCCATGACCAACATTCCCTGAAGATATCATCAAAATCGGTTCAGAACTTTTTGAGAAATCTTGCTCACAAACAAGCAAATGGACAAACGGGCAGAAGCGTAAACCTCCTTGGCAGAGGTAAATAAACTGTCCACAATGATACCGCTTCTCTGCATTAAGCTACTGCAACAACAACTGCATTACGGCAGCTAAGTCATCTCTAGGTGTCATGTTACTAAACATATAAACATTTGCAAGAATGAGATTTCAGCTGAAAGAACCAAGATGGGTTTCTGGAATAACTTTGAAAGGAATATGACAAGAGTTTATTTTAGAGAAAAGCCACGCTAATGCTCAACAATGAGATTTGTGCACAAGAAGAAAACAATATAAATGGACGACAGGCAGTTTCAAATCACTAAGTTACTCGCACACATTGGTGTTGTCATGATGCCAGAGGGGAGATTAGATTACCCGATTCATAATGATGATGATAACTGGACGTATGCTTCAATCAAATGTTGTGTAATAAGCTTCAGAGAGTGGATGGTATTTTTCTAATGGGATCAAATGGCAGCATTACTGCAAACAACCGGGAAAGGAAGAAACGTATGAAGAATCATAAACAAAGTGTCCGGTAAGTCGCTGTGGATACACACTCAGTGAAAGATCTCTTCAAGGAGTTATGGCAGTATGTATCTGTTTGCTTCTGTTGTAGCCTAAAGCTCTGTGAATTTAAGTTTATCTTAATGAGGAATCCAAGTAACCTTGCAGTGCAGATGGACCCACCTGACTGCCTGTCTATAATCAGGCACATCCATCTAGCCAGGTTCTAATCTAGAATGACTGCGAGTGACCCAAAGCAACACGGCTAAATCAGAGTCCTTTAAAACAGGAAGTGGAGGCAGCTACAAGTGAGAGGGCAGCAGGACATGCGTGTTCAGAGATTAGCATATATACTGACAGCTTCAGAGGCAGTTTTATCAGATCTGGACCGCATGCCTTTATTAAATGAAAAACAGATAACAACACTAAGGACTTCTCTATAGTAAGGATATTTTTGCTCAACTTCTGACATGCTTTGCAGAGAGTTTTTTTTACCATGCCTTACATTCCCTTCTTTAGTAACGGCCACCTACTACTTTTTCTGATTGGCCTGTAATGAATGTGATTGACGGAATGATCGTCTGATCACCGGCCAGATATGCTTTTGAAAGTTTTGCCCAATACCCAAACTCTTTCAGTGGGCTCTTTCCCAGATGGACTAATGAAATATATTGAACTGTCCATCTGGTTTGTCAGGTTAATATCCAAGGGTATCCACTTTGAAGGTTAAAAAGAAAAGTTTTGTACTCATGTCAAAAATCCAATTTTGTGCATCCCTACCAGGCATTATTGATTTTTGTGAGTAGTCATTGTACCAAGAGGTCACTACCTCTTTCAAGGAGGTTGTGTTTTTGCCAGGGTTTGTTTGTGAGCAAACTCAAAAGTTATGCATCGAATTCAATGAAATTTTCAGGATAGGCCAGAAATGGACCAAGGACCAGCTGATTAGATTTTGGTAGTGATCCACAGCTGAACATGGATCACGGAAGTTTTTTTTAAGAGTTTGTTAACTTTGTCATATAGGGCAGTTTTACAAATTTCCTCTAATAACTCACTAAGTTCTCAATGGATTTTGATGATAATGACATGAATAAGGATCCAGCATTGTTTAGGGATTTGTTAACAGTACAATATAGGGGAGTTTTCCTAATTTTTTGGCAATAATTCGCCCCACAGTGTTGGAGATGCCTTGGCGGAGGTTTGTGTTCTCTGAGCACTCCTAGTTAAGATTTGTGCTTGAAACTTGTTTCAGATATTAAAATTAGAAAAGTATTTGAACAAATATTTTTAAGACCGTCGAAAAGCATTTTCCAGTCACCCCCTTATAGTTTGAACAAGAGTAATATTCTCATGAAACCAAGCCACACTCCTGAAGAGCTCCACCTTAAACTGATCTGAAATTCCAGTCTTCCAAAAGCGTGGGATCCAGGTGTTTTAACAGGTCACATCAGACCCATGACCTGTCAGAAAGTCGGTACAGATCATTATTAACCAGCTGCACCTGCTTAAAAAGTCATGTTTGAGGCATTCTGACCTCTAACTCTGTTAATGTTACAGGCACATGCTCGGGTCCCCCAGAGATTTCACAGTCCTCCACAGAGCGCCCGCCTGCAGAGCCGGCCTGACTCATTTTATGGCTGCGGTCGCAGAAAGAAAAATGTGTCACTGCTCTTGTACGCACTTCCCGTCCTGACTTCAGGCTGACATCATCGCGCTGGGCCAGCTGGACTCTCACTGCAGGGTTCAAAAGGTCAGAGAAAGGAACTGAACCTTGGCGGCTGGTTGACCACCATTTCAACTCAAACCACATCTGAACACCAACCTGCTGATTACACCCATGATGCAAACGTGTCTCTGAGTTTGAAATTAGAGGGTAAGGAAGAAGTGATTCACTTTGGCATGTTTCAACAGCCTCTCATTGTTCCTGAGTTTAAATCTGGAACACATTTCAGAGACATCTTTTTGTTTTCCCAGGCGACTTTGGCAAATCTCAGCACCTAGCCTGACTGAGGTTGTTTTTTGGGTGTGGGGGGTTGCTGCATTCTGTCATAAACTGGAAGGGGCTGGGTGGATATACAGCTGATGTCCAGATGTAGAGAGGGTTTCTCACGGAGCAACTTGAGATAGAGCATGTTTTGAGTTTAGTGTTTAAAAATGCACTTGGTAGCCCTGACTCCTGGGGAAAAAGTCCTGAGTACAGTAATTATTCAAGATTTCATGTTCTCAGTGCAACGTAAGCATGGGATATTTTAACATCAAGCATGGGTATGTAATGTTTTGAAGCCTAGTGCTCCGATGGGCCTCAAGATGTAGTCATTATAGGTGAGCATCAAGTATGTGGCATAAAGTATCTCTAAAATAACGTGTAATTTAAATGAACTGCAGACTCTCTGAATTGCACAAATAGGCAGGCAGTGTTTGGACACATGGTTGATCATCCTCAACAGTTTAACCCACCTGTCCAAACATCACCAACCTATTTATGCAAGAAAGACAGATTCAGGAGGATTATTCTCAATACTGAAGAGTCAGTGATTAAGGCTTCTACTCTAAATGATCTGCTAGCTGTCTAAATTGCACAAATATGTTGACCACATTTTTCAAATGTCTGAACTTTTCCAGCTTATGTTTGCATAAAGAGATTGTCAGAGCAATTTATTGTAATTAAATGTTCATTTCATTTTTTGGGAAATGAATTTTTTCAAAATTCTATTTTAATTTAATGTTCCTATTTGACGCTGTCTGAGGAATAACTCCTAAAATGAAGTGACATTTTGACAGTATTTGCTTTGTTTTCAAAAATATTTTGCATTCATTGAATGCAGCCAGCCTAATTATGCAATGTTGAGTACTCTCGTCTATATTTTGGTAAGAAATATTTCCAGAAAATTGCTGTGAAACTATTTAATCCTTAAATGGGCAGACGTGTAAATGTTTTGGAAAAATAAAAACAAATTAGGCTAAAACAACACAAATTCCTGATTTTTTTTTCTCTTTTGGAATTTGATTATGATGGGTTACATTAAGCTCAGAAATTGGATCTTGGATTTCTGAAGATCAACCAACCCCTCCAAGGACATATTCTGACCTAAGGGGGCATTCCCAGTGGCGTATCTAATTATTAACAACTGGGATTTTGGAGATCAAATGATCCAATTATTACACATGTAGAGTATGTAACTATTAGGATATGTTGCCTATTAAAGATATACATTTCTGTTTTCATCCATCTTTTAAATGATCATGTGCCAACTTTAAATATCTTAAAACAGTGCAATGGCTTCAATCAGCCATGTTATCAATATGATTCAAAAATTTGAAAAAAACCCTGAATATCAGTTGACAATTTATGGTATCATTGCTAAAAAAGATCAAATCTATGCATCAGTCTTAACCAGTGGCAATGCAATGCCTCACTTTGCACCTCTAAATGATGTGCATTCTGAATTAACCACACACCGCCTAGAATGCAAATACTGTAAACAGAAGTTTGTTACATTCGAAGAAGTTTCTAAAAATTGCTGGTTTGACACTCAAGAGAATTTCTTGCAGTTTTTTGTATTTTCTCTGCATTTTTCTAGATTGTTTTGCTTTTATTCAAACTCGCAAGCCTCTTTATGTGGTTGAGACAGGTTATCTGTTTTTACCAGTTTTATCAACATGTCCAAATATTGGCAGCCTATTCATGGGAGCCTTTGTATTGTATTTATGTATAATCATGTAACATTATAATGATAAGTGTCCTGTAGGTGCAGGACAATGTCTTTATTGCAGACACAAGCTAGCATAATTTTAACAAGCAGACAATACTACCACAACGCAAGTTAGTTAGTTAGTTAAAAAAAACATCAACTTATTGACATGCAGGAAAGACACCTTGGGACACGTTCAAAACTAGACTCACTGCAGGAGGACATCATCCTCAGTTAATAATGCTAATACATAATCACTGGCTACCAGTGCCTCCTCTCTTTAAATGGAGAGCCCGGCACATTTTGGGAAATCTCAAGGCAATAATAACAATATAGACACTGAGTTTGCTCCAGAGTCTGACAATAGGAGGAGACACACATCCTTATTATAGAGGGCTGTCTGATTTACACCCAAAACCTTTGATCGATGTGCTGCACCAACGCTACTTGATTTGCATCCTGTGCAACAAATGCAAAAACAGGGGATGCTCCGGGAACTACATAGTGCTAGATCCACTTGGACTGTTCGACAGACACTTATGGCCCATGTATTTAAAACAAGAACATCCAAATTAAATTAAACTAAACAGTATAAAAATTCTATGATTTAGACCCCACATCCCCAAAAAAGTCACAACACATTTTGTTCACCTGCTGTGAATGCTTTTAGTTAAATTGTGAGGGGCCCACTTGTCTCTACCTGGGGCCTCCAATGACTAAAACCACCCCTGATTCTAAGTCTTGTGTTGTACACTGGGATTTAATCCAAACTTCAGGAGGCTGAAGACACAAAGTCAATGGTTCTTCTCTCACAGTTAAATAGAAGTGAATTTTTGCGTAAAACGCAGCCCTGCGATGCGCTCTCCATGTGGCCGGTCCTTCTCCCTCTGGGGCTCGGATGGACAGGGTGAAATAAGACCATCGGAATGCGGAACCGGTGAGAAATGCAGCTGGTAAAGGAAGCGGCTTTGTAAGCAAGCCCACTATCTGACTCCATTATAGGGAGGACAGACCACCAGACTGTAATCCATGTTCACAGAAACAGAACCCCCAACTTTTGCGCAGGGATTCAACTCAGAGATCAAAACGTAAAGTAAGGAACAGTCCAGAACATGTGATGCCCAATATGAAAAAATCACCCAAAGTGTGTGAAAAAACACTCTCTTGACTTACT
Source organism: Cetoscarus ocellatus (assembly GCA_037902135.1). NCBI lineage: Eukaryota > Metazoa > Chordata > Actinopteri > Labriformes > Labridae > Cetoscarus > Cetoscarus ocellatus. Next base: position 1,861,421 of record JBAMNC010000904.1, on the reverse strand, counting down.
ATTCTGTGCGCTGACGCCGTAGAAGTTGGTCACAGCCGCTATAATAAGTCCGCAGAGCGCGCAGAGGGCGTTTGGAGCCATGATGTACGCGGGAGAGAAGCTGCTCGCTGTCGGCTACAAGATTCCCGAAAGTTCATCTGACTAACAATCCGTGCTGGGAGGTTTGGAGCATGGAAAAGCGAGCATCAGAGTGAGTCACCCGGAGGAGTCTGCGCCTTGTTTTAATAGCGCACACACCCACGCTAACAGTTCAACTCCTATGAGTCATTTCCTATGTACTGTACTGCGCACTCACAGGAAACTCCTCGACCGGAGTAAGGGCCCTTCTTACTCTACTTTAGGTACAAGTGAAAGTTTCAATTAAACCAAAACACTTAAGGAATGATGCTTTCAATACGTGGATTTCATATTTTCAAAGCCACGCCCCGCGGGCTTTTCTCCACATGTTTTAAAGCAGCCTGGAGTCTGTGTAGTCTGGATTTAATAGTCTTCTCATTGTTATTACCACGCCTGTCGACGTCATTCACTGCCCGCTGCCAAAAAACACAACTCTCTGGCAAGAGTGAGGGTCCCAGACGCAGCAGAGAGAGGAGCAACAGGCAAAAACAGATGACATTCACATGAAGAAAGTCAGCCTCGGAGTGAAACTTTAGATAAGCTTTATTATCTCTGTCCACTTGAGTTCCCTCTGCAGGAACAAAAACAGCTCTGGTGGGGTTGTTTCTGCTGACATTTTGAATAGTGAGTGTCCCTGACGCAGGGTGGTGTTATTATTAATGCCTGGAGAAGGGTGTAGCCGCCTGCTGCTGCAGCTTCACAAATATGCAATAACAAAAAAGAAAAAAGCTTGTGCATGGACCCTTGCCCGGAGAGTGATCAGGTTGGCCCCACGTCACAGCATTGTCTCATGTGTTAATGAAGACCATCGGTTCACATGGTAACATCAGCGTTGTGTGCCTACAAATAATCCCACAGCAACAAGGTTATGACAGTTCACGGGCTTTGTTTTTCTGTGGATTTTTGTTATAAAGGGACAATAGATTGCCATATGTCTAATTTTCATAACTACTAGACTATGTTCACAACAGGAAATGTTAAAAAAAAAAAAACTTCTACAAACCCCAATACCAATGAAGTTGGGACGCTGTGTAAAGCGTAAATAAATCAGAATACAATTTACAGATCCTCATTTACCTTTACTCAATTGACTATATCAGAAAGATAAGATATTTAATATGCAAACTAATAAACCTTTTTTTTGTTGCAAATATTCGCTCATTTTTAATTTGATGCCTGCAACTCATTCCAAAAAAGCTGGGACAGGAGCATGTTTACATCTGTGTAACATCACTTGTTCTTTTAACAACTCTCAAAAAGTAACTTATTGTCCAATCTTTGTAGGTGCAATTCTTTCTCATTCCTGCTTGATGCTCAGCTAGTTGCTAACAGTTGTCATATTTTGCACTTCATAATGCACCGTGCATTTTCAATCGGAGACAGATCTGGACTGCAGGCAGTCTAGTACCCACACAAAGCTATGCTGTTGTAACACATGCAGAATGTGGCTTTGCATCGTCTTGCTGAAATAAGCAGGGACGACCCTGATTTCAAAAAAAAAAAAAATGCTTGGATGGCAGCATATGTTACTCCAAAACTGAATGTACCTTTCAGCATTAATGGTGCCTTCACAGATGTGTAAATTACCCATGCCATGGGCACAACACATCCCCTCTCCATCACAGATGCTGGCTTTTAAACTTTATACTGATAACAACCTGGATGGTCCTTTTCCTCTTTAGCCTGAAGGACCCGACGTCCATTATGTCCAAAAACAATTTGAAATGTGGACTCATCAGACCACAGCACACTTTTTTACGTCAATCTGTCTCAGGTGAGCTCGGCCCAGAGCTGCTGACGGCATTTCTGGGTGTTGTTGATGTATGGCTTTCACTTTGCATGGCAGCTCTAACTTGAACTTGTAGATGTAGCAATTAACTGTTTACAGATTTTCCTGAACCCACGAGGTGATGTCCTTCACAGAACGGTATTGGTTTTAATGCAGTGCCACCACAGGGATTGAAGGTCACAGGCATTCAATGTTGGTTTTTGGCCTTGCCATTCATGTGCAGGGATGTCTCCAGATTCTCTGAATCTTTTGATGGTGTTATGGACCGTAGAGGATGAAATCCACAAATTCTTTGCAATTGTACATTGAGAAACTTTTTTAAAGTGTTGGACTGTTTGTTCAAGCAGGTTTTAACGAAGTGGTGAATCTCACCCCATCTTTACTTGTGAACGACTGAGTCTCTCAGGGATGCTCCTTTTATACCAAATCATGACTCACCTGTTTCCAGTTAACCTGTTTTCACCAGTGGAATGTTCCAAACAACAGCTTTTGGAGCATTTTTCAATCCCACCAGTCTTTTGTTGCCCCTGTCTCAACTTTTTTGGAGTGTTGCAGACATCAAATTCCAAATGAGAGAATATTTGTTAAAAAAAAAAAGAGAGAGAGAAGACGTTTATCAGTTTGAACATTAAATATCTTGTCTTTGTAGCATATTCAATTAAGTATAGGTCAAAATGGATTTGCAAATCATTATGTTCTGTTTTTATTTACATTTAAACAACGTCCCAACTTCATTGTAACTGGGGTTTGTTTTCACATACTGAGTATCTTTGATCCACCTGTTTTCTTAGGGCTGTTTCACACTTGATGCATATTTTTCTTGTGATGGTTTTTTCATTTTGGCAAGCATGTTATCATGTCAGAGCTTCAGCCGCACAATTCACGCACCCACGCCTGAAGTCCAGTAGGAGGCTCGCCTTTTTTTTCAGCAAGCAGTGAGCGTGACTCCACCAAAACAGAACAATAGAGTCATACTTACCTTATTCCAGCAGGTATGGATGTCTACAGAAATAGAAAATGTCACAGATGGGACTGAAACCACTTGTCCTGTCTGTGCCTCTAAAAGTTAGACATAGAAAATGCTTTCATTTACTGTTTTCAGTTATTCAATGAATCCGGTCACATGTGGGGGGAGTCATAAAGGAGGTGGTTCCTCCAAACCTTTCTATACAAGCTTGTTGTTCGGGGGAATTTAATGGAGAAATAGAGCTGTGACAGCAGATGGATGCTTCCACAACGGAGCACACACACACACACACACACCCCTGGTATGAAAGTCATAGCGTCTTGAGCTGGAGCTGGCACACGTGGCAGTCCCACACATCCCACAGAAACCCCAGTCAGTCTGTCTGAGACACTCTGTTAGGGCACCTGTCTCTTTCAGGTCCTCTTCCCCACATAGGCCCAGTCTGTTCTGATTGGTTGACTGGTCAACTGTGGTAATTTGTCTCACCATCATGTTTTCAACATCTCTGGATTCTTTCTACAGTCTACACTCTGCACTGGGCTTGCAAGCCTGTAAGCTTAAACTGACTCCAAAACAATGGTAGGACATCACATTGGTAGGTCTACTGTGAGCCTTTCAAACCCAATTACTGCATAGTCTGCCTGTTTAGGCTGTTTAGTCTCCGCAGCAAACCACCCCCAGTCTCGCTGATCGGTTGGTTTCCTCATCCTGTGCCTTCACCTGTCTCCAACGCATGCCAGCAGCACATCCCCACCCGTGTTCAATGAAAATTCATGCCGAGTCTATTTTCAGCGGTAGCTACTTCAACCCCACGTCAACCTCCACCAAGCAGATCGACCCAAAGCAGGAAAACAAGCACTCGGAGTTTCAGGGTAATTCAAAAACACTGTGTGAAAATAACATGTTTATATGTTGCTTTTTAACTTATCAGCAACTTTATTCAAACATTGACAACTCATTTGAGCAATAAAGGCAATATTGGGAGATTTTTTTTCCAGTTTGTATCATTTAAAAAAATTAAACACTGTTTAATTAACTGTTTTCAAAGTAATTTGTCTTACTCTTAAAATTAGACAGTGCTCTCATCTCTCTACGTTACAAGTATTGTAATTAAATTGCTGCACACTGCACCTGTTTTGTTTTGTTTTGTTATTGGTCTTTGCCTGTTTAATGCACTTTTTCAGCAGTTGCCAACTAATTTGCGCAAGAGAGACGGTGTTCAGGAGTTTACATAAATATGTCTATAATTACCTGACATGATTTAGAAATATATTTGCAGTGTACAGCACAGAGTCTAAATTGCACTGACAGCTTAGCAAAGCTTGAACAAGTGAGTAAAAAAGGCAAGAAGCAAGCCGGTTTGGCCAACATTTTCCAACAATGAAAAAGTTTGTGCAATTAAAATGCCGGGAAATCATAAGCAATAACTTTTTTAAATATTAAGTTGATTTTTTAAATTTCATTTTTTAAGTAACAATTTTAGTTTTATCTACTTTTATAACGCTGACTTGACTTACTCAGCAATGTCATAACCACTAAAACAAATTAATTTAGAAAACTACCATCTCACTGCTTACATTGTTTCAATTCTAATATTAGTTTAATACAGAAAACACCATTTTTTATTTTAGTTTTGTAAACCCAAAACACACACTCAGTAGCCACTTTATTTGTACATGTTCACAACGCTTATCAGCTAATCACGTGGCCACAACTCAGTGCAATTCTGCATGCAGATGCATGTTGACATGGTCAAGTCGACCTGCTAAAGTTAAGTAATCTGAAATGCAAAATTGCTGCTGGTGCCTAATGGGCTGGTCCAAGTATTTCAGAAACTGCTGATCTACTTGGATTCACACAATGATTTTTACAGAGAATCGTCCAAAATAATTAATTGTACAGTGAGCGGCATTTCCTTTGGTCTAAACGCCAGAGGAGAGAAGCCAGAGTGGTTGGAGATGATTGAAAGGCAACATTAACTAAATCAACCATGCGCTACAACCAAGGTATGCCGAGGACCTTTTCTGTACACAAGTCAAATCTTGAAGCAAACAGGCCACAGCAAGAGACCACGCTAAGTGACACTCCTGTCAGGTACCAGTATGGGGTACCTAATACAGTGTCCGTGAGTGTATTTTTCAATTGTTATTAAGTTAAAAAAAAACAACCTTCTGTTAGTTTAGATGCAGTTAAAAAAAAGACATTTCTTTGTTTAGTCACTTTTCTCTCACAATAACCTCACTCACATTGAGTGAGAGCTGCTTATTTATATGAGCAGATTCATCTGAGTAAGCATCTCCTGCCCTTGTATTAAAACTCTGTCCAAGATGACAGCCAATTCTGAAGGAAGTCTTACCTAACTGTTCCCAAATGCCTGATAAACTTTTCTTCTCTTTTTCTCAGCAGGCTGGAACGTTTTTATGCGCGCGTTACATGGTGTGAACCGCCTTTCCCACATGAGCTAACGTCAAACAGACGCTAGCCATCCTCCCAGTAAATAGCTCACATCATCAGAGCGGAGGAAAAAAGAGCTTTCGTTGGCTCAATTAAGTCTGAAGCATGTTGTGAACCAGATGTTTTTGTACTCCTCTGTCACGGTAACCTTTTACGAAAACGCGCTTCGAGGACCTGGAGCTGCACGGCCCACTAAGGACACCCATATGAGCTGACTTTCCACAGCAGTGATTTCATCCGTAATGAGGCACTATAAGCTGCAGATGTTGTGTCAAACTCTCCAACTGGCGCCATGGCAACGGGATGAACACACACAGAGGACATTGCCCAAGGTGATCCAAACTCTCCTGTATGTGCTGAACAGGCGCCAAGCTCGCTGACGTCTCTCTGGCTTTTGTTAATACTATAGCCTAACAGAGGATGTAAGACATTTCTGCCTGTTTGACTCCATATATCAAAAACATACCGAGGTCTTCCACATGCAATCCTCCATACGAAGAGGATGGCTTCTTTTAATTATGACGTTTAAGGTTCAGCTTCACTGATTTTACAGGGTTTACAAAAGCAGCAGGACAAAACGACTCAAAGGAACGCTTCAAGGAGATCAAACATGAACCACCGCAGCTCCAAGTTTCGCACATTAAACAAAAGACGTTTAAAAGAGAGCCAAGTTTTTTAAAAGAGAGCATGTTCAATGTTACAAGGAAAGAAAAAAAAACAGTGCAGAGCAGCTTTGACATGTACGAATATCACCGTGTGCACAAATAACTGTTTATTAACTACAGCTCAATGCTATGTTTGGTCACTGGCACTGATGATAAAAGAAAAGTCTTTCCAAAGAGAGATAAAAACAGGGAATATGACATCCCCAGAATGTCTTTAAATCTATTTCCAGTCCCTTTGGTTCTCCACACGTTCTCGCCTCTTTCTGCATTTTAGGTGATGTAGATACGGTGGAAGTCGTTGGCTCCGAATGCACAGTTGCACTTGGGGCACTTCCTCTGCCGGGTGTCATATCGCATCTTCAGGCACTCGTAGCAGAACACGTGGAAACACTTGGTGAGCACCGTCTCCTTGTCTCGTGTGTTGCAGCAGGGGCAGCGCAGTTTGGCCTGGAGACACATTTAAAAGGAAGAAAATGCTATAAAGGCCAAACTTTGCTTTGCCAACAGTTATTACCTCTCTCCTTTATACACTACCACTGCTAATACTTGAGGGTGTAACCAGTGAGATTCTTGATACCCCTGAAGCACACAGAGGCTGTAATATTTCCGCAGAGGTTTGAGCTCACTCTCTGGCTCAAACTCATGAATGAGAAGCCGTCATATCCAGCCAATTAGGTAAATTGCAAAGTGTAGTATTTTGTATTATGACGTGTTTCTCTTTTACTGTGCTGTTTCAAATCTGTCAGCAACACTAAGCAGTAGATCATGCCTTGGAGGTGTTGGCGTTTCTGTAACTCCCTCGCCAAAAACAGAGGCTGATTAAAGTCATAAATTCTCTGCTCTGAAAAATAAAGTTCTCCTTCTTCTCACCTTGTACTGGTTGATCTCCTCCTGCAGGATCTCATCAGCATCAGAGTACACCTCCACCTTCTTCTGCTTCTCCAGTTTACGTCTCAGCCTGGACAGGTCCTCCTACAAAGTGTGAAGAGTATAGTTAAAATTTGTTGTATGAGACACACCTTGAATACCTCATCTCATCGAAAAGGACAGACATACCGCTGCAATGAATACACCAGAATAAAAAGATGGGAAAGGTTTCAGCAATGCTATGATCTTTCTGAAGTTCTGACACAGATATGCTTTGTTCTAACCACAAGTGTAGCTGTCATCGTCATCCACTGCAAGCTGCCAGCCACATCTAAAAATTCACCCCTGTTCACTGTGCATTTCAAGTGGCTGCTTCTAGGATACATAACAATGCAGACTAGGCTGAAAGCACCACTTTTTAACAACTTTCCCACTCAATGTCATCATTTTGCTGTTCTAGAAAACTTTAATCTACTTGTGAGGCCTGTGCCCTAGTGCTGTGAAATATATCCTATTTTTAAGATATAATAACAAATTTCAAGCAAGATATAGGATAAGACAATATGGTTTCTATCAGAAGAGTTATGGTGTCAATATGAAAAAGACAGCAGGTCTTAAGCATTCAAAAATTTTTAAATAATAATATATCTGATCAGTTTAGTAAAAATGAGAAATCACTACATCAATGAAGGACCATTTTTGTTGAAGAATTTTTATTTTTCCATATGTGGGTAGAAAAGATTACATTGTTTTCTGTGTACTTTAATATACAGAATATACACCAATAAGGCTTGAAATTATGACCATTGGCCCCCCTGACTTGTCTGCGGCCCCATACGCAACAAACCGTGACGCACTATATATTCTGACACTTTTATATCAGAACCAGTATTAACTTTTTAAGCAGTTTGAGCTACAGTAGCTTGTCTGTTGGATTGGACTACACAGGCCGACCTTCTTTCCCCTTCATTGCATCAATGAGTCTTGGCCACCCATGATCCGGTTCACCACTGTTCATCCTTGGACCGCTTTTGATTGATACTGCAGACTGGAAACCCCCACAAGTGCTGCAGTTTTGGAAACACTCTGACCCAGTTGTCTACCCATCCTACTTTGGCCCTTGTCAAACTTACTCAAATCTTTATGCCTGTATTTTTCCTTGCATAGCAGCTGGATATGCCTGATTTAATGTCTGTAATCAGGCAGATCCAACATACAAAGCTCAAATCGACAAGGATTTTGAGCGGCCTTGAGCAGGACGGCCCAATCAGAGACCTTAAAAGCAGGAAGCAGTGGAAACTACGAGCGAGACGACAGCAGGAAGTGACTGCTCATACAGAGATTAGCATTGATACTAACAGCTTCAGAAGCAGTTTTATCAGATCTGGACTGCATTTATTTATGACACAAAGAACAAATAACAACACTGAAAGCAGTTCTCGAAAGAAATGATACATTTGCTCCATTCCCAACATATTCTGATGACAATTTGTTCAACCAAGTGGCCCCTGTTTTGTATTTTACACCGCAGCAGTATTACTCACCTACTACATTATCTGACTGGCCCATGAATGTGATTGATGCAACGATCCTCCAATCACCTGCTGGATTGGCTTTTGAAAGATTCAGCCCATTCCCAAACACTTTGTTGTTGTCTGGTGTTTCAGGTTACATTTTTCCTACATTTTTAGCATAGATGGCTACATATTGGCTAGTGTACATACTCCACTATCTCCTCGGCTATCGGGGTAAAGGTAGCCAGATGCTTTATTGGCAATGACATTGACTAGTGCCATGGGCCTCAAGCAACCCCACTTCAATAAACCCAAACTATCTGTTGAACTGATGTTGATGTTAATCTCCTCTGAAAACAAACTAAGAATATGAAAAAAAAAACCCACAATACTGTGCAAAACGCTGTCCAGTATGTAACTTCATAGACATTTCTGCTAAGTCAACAAAAATGTCCCCGTGGTAACTTAAAACCTACGTATCCATCATAATTATCTACTTGCATACGGGACCATTCTAAAAAGGCTACAAATGTCAGCTTTATATGGCTGTCTGTCATTTTATAAAGCTTAAACTATCATATGCAACAGAAACACTATGTGGGCTAATGCTAATGCTAGCTATTATCACGTAAACTTATCATTAAAAACATGGCTGTGTCTTTAACCAATAAACAATATGCATAAGCCGAATCCTTACTTTGAAGATAAACTTTCATTTGGCTCTTGTGGTTTGTCTTTAGATTTTGAAACACATTGATCTGGATCAATAAAAGTATAAAAGTTCATTACAGCAAGGAGGATTTGCACGACGAGTGCCTCTGACAGCAGATTTACACACATCAGCCGCTGGGAGCTTCTGATCCTGAAACAGCCTGAAGCATCTTGAAGTGATTTTACCAAGTTATGCTAGTATTCCACCAAATTTGACACCATAGGCTCAACATTTTTACACCTGCATCAAGAGGTAACCTGGATGGTTTTATTGCCTCCAGTTCCCATTGAGGTTTCTGCTATTTATCGTACAAATCTCCATCAGCAGACGTTTTTGCTGTGTGCACTCTGTTCATACAAGTATCCTCATATATCTAAACAAATGAAAGTCATGATCCTCTGGAAAGATCTCCAAATTATCACACTGGGCAGTGTTTTTTCATATTCCTTTATTGAGCCTTTCTGTGAACAGCTAATCCGCACACTGTCTGATGGCTGTGTAGCGGTTATTTTAGTGTCTACATGAGTGTTAACTTTGTCGACTTATTATTTTCGTCATAGTTTTCATCAACAAAATTTTTTACCCTGACGAAAACTAGACTATAACTACAACAAACAAATGCACATTGACAGAAACTAAAACTAAATTAACTGACATTTTCGTCAACAAAAAACAACTAGACTAAAATGATTGACAGACTTACTCCAATCAGACCTAATTTCGTCATGTAGAAAGTAGAGACTGATGAGGAATCACAGCTACTTTGGTCATGTGGAAAGGCTGGATGAGTTAAGAGGGACATCCACTCACAACTGCCTTAGCTTCATGGTGGCAGGATCCAAGTGTAAAACATGACTTCAGAAAATCAAGGAAACATAAAAAATGCCTAACACTTTACTCTTCATATTTTAGTCGACTAAATTTACAGAATAGATTTTGTCGACTAAAATGTTGTGAAATTTCATCAACTAAAAACTAGACTAAAATTAAAACAATATATATGACTAAATTATGACGAAAACTAAAAGATACTTTAGGCAAAAGACTAAAACTAAATTAAAAAGTGCTGTCAAAATTAACGCTGGTCTACACTTTTTCTGTTTGTGAGTCTTCTTAAGGTGTCCAGACTGATCTGACGGAGTTGGTGACATTTTTGTTCTGAATTAATGAATCTCTGTTCAAAAATGCATCTCCGCAGTTATTAATGGCTTAAATACTTTATAGCCTATTGATAACAGCGGTACTTCTGTCACCCACAGAACTGAGTAACGTCATGTTTGTCACGTGTCTGCAAATGGTCAATAAACTCTTTCCCTCTGAGAGAGACCCCTAAAAATACACAACATCTTGTATATGGTTCCTCTTAAATTCTGGATTATATGGTAATTTTTTCCTGTCAGATAAACGTGGGCATTTCATGTGGGTTAGGAGTGACAGCCCAACTTCCCAAGTGCAACATACCTGTGCACGTTTCAGGTTGCTGCTCTCCCTCTCCCGGGCAGTGCGGTTCTCAGCCACAGACACCTGGATCTCCTTGAGCTTGGCCTGTGTGTGCTCCAGCTGCACCTTCAGGTCCTCTGCCAGCTGGGCGGCCTCCACCGCCTGCAGGAGGGAAGGAACCGGATACACTCAATAAAAAAAAAAAAAAAAATGACCTAATGGTGGGATTCCTGAGCGGCAGTGTTGTGGAGGTACAGTAACCTTGAACAAAACTTGGCACTCAGATCATACTCTCTGTGCAGTTCTTCTAAACAACAGCAGAGTTTCTTATGCTTGTTTATCTTATTTACTTCAGACTGTGTTTTCCAGCTCTGACGACTGTTTTCCACAGGATGCCATGTGTTTTTAGATCATCTTCGCTGCTGCCAGGCCCCCTCTGTTTTCAGTTACTATAAGAAGTCCCCATTGTGTGTTTTTGGTTATCTTCTAATTGTAATCTTATGCTTGGTCCTACTTGAAGTAAACAAAAGGATTAAAAATATATCCAGTAATCTAAAAGATAATATCATAAATAGTTACCTCAGTGTGTTTTTGCTTTGTCTAAACAGGTACTTTTGAGCGCAGGCACATTCCCAGCAACATGTCCCATGAGTCTGCTCTTAAGTGTCTCCAAAGTAACAAGCACTAGAATCAGGACAGACTGTGGGTTTAATTTGTGAACATAGTGCCTCGTTAATGCAATGTTTTCTGGAAGCAGCTCCACAAATGTTGGATGTTATAACTCTTTACAAGCAGCCGAACACGCCCAAACTATTACGCATCCACATACTATTATCAAGATGTTTGTGTGGAGGAACATCTGGCAGCAATCAAATAATCTCATTGCCATTTGAAAACAATAAGAGCAAATGTAGAGGAGATGATTGATGAGATTTCTGCTCACCTTTCTCTTGTTCAGTTCCAGGGCTTGTGTTCGGACAGCAAGCTCCTTTTCCAGAGCAGCTAGCGTGCTCTGAAGGACGCCCTCTTTTTCTTCTAGTTTCTGCACCACCAGCAGCTGGGCATCCACCTAAAATTAGCAGATATTTTAACACTTAAACTGAAAACAATCAGTATGATGACTAAAAAAAGCACTTTGACAGATTAGTTTCAACCTCTGCAGAAATGACTCTGTAATTTAAGAAAGACCTAAGAAGAATTTGGAGGTCATAGTACAAAGGTCAATATTATTTTCTTATCCCTGGCTTGAGAATGCAACATCTGAAGAATGCTAGATGGACTTTCTTGCACCAATGTCCACCATTAATCCACATTTAGTCTAGGATGACAGGTCATTGGGACTCAAGGTAATCACTTCCTTAAGAATGTCATGTCTCCAGACCCCAGGGATCACAGGAAAAAACTGTTTAGACTGGAAGCTTCATCATAAAAAAACACAAAAAAACGTTAGCGGAGCGCCTTCTGCACACATGCTCTCAGTGATTTTGACTCATGTTTTCAATCTCAGAATTAAAATGACTTTATCTGAAGTCTCTCTAAACAGATGTGACAATTTTGAAAAAACTTTTTGAAAGGGTAGTACACAAATGAAGTCTTTTGGAGCATTTTAAGATTTAACAATGGGAAAATAAAATAAAAACACATAGAGGCAGGGCTGCTTGATTAGGGCAAAAATCATTATTTATACTGATAGATATTAAGATCACGATTACATACTGATTTCACTAAGTGCAATAAATGCAATCATTGAACTAAAATGTTCTATACACTGTAATTTTGAGCTTTAGGAAACAAAACATAGGTGAAAATTTTTGTGAAAAAAACAGCTAACTAAAATATTATTAAAAAATATAAAGAACAAAGAAAATCAGTACATTACATCCTGTGGCACATTAATCTTTAATGTTAAACATTCAGTTTTCATAAATGTGTCATTTTTTTGCAGATTATGAACGTTGGTCAATTTTTGTTAGAAGTGCTGTTGTTCGTATTTTATTTTACTTCCATGTATCTAGGTTAAAGTTTCCCCACAATATTTGAAACAGTATCTCTATTTATCAGATTTTGTATCATCGACAGAGAACTTAAGGCCCTAAAGGCTTGAGATATTTTCTTCAAACTTTACACAACTGTATGCCTTGTCTCAAGAATAAACTAATCACATATTAAAGGTCATAAGTCATGACAGAAGGTCACCCATGTTCATTCCTCACCTATGAACATGGTCCTCTACAAAGTCTTTGAAGGATCTTTTTTCCTTACACTACCTTTTTAAATAAACTATATTTATCTATATATTAATTTCGTTTTATTCTCTTTATTTACTATATTGGTCCTCCTGGTCTCAGGAGGGGTTGCCAGGGTCTTGCATTGCCTGGTGTTCTGATGTCCACTGATGTTCTACGTTGTTTTGTCTGCTTGTCATGTTCGAGTCATCCCTGTTGCTTGAGTTCCATTGTTTGAGTTCTTCAGGTTTGTTTGAGTCTTTAGTGACCTCAGTTTGTTTCCTTTGTGCTTGAATTCTTGTGATTTGCTCCTATGTCTGCTCTTATTTGTTGTCAAAGCACTTTGTAAACCTTTGTTTTTTAACTGCTCTATTACTCATGGAGTCTTGTGACCTGTGAGGAGGTAGTGTAAGTTAAAGGTGAAGAAGCAATGTCAAGCTACCTGTGTTTTGAATGTAAGAACTTGGTCCGCTAACTCCTCCTTCTCCTCTTTCAGGAGCTTGTAGATCTGGTTCGATTTGATTCGTTCACTCATCAGTTTGAAGTTGGCATCATCCTTCTCGCGTAGCTGCTGCAGCAATCGGCTGTTCTGCTCCTGCATGTCTTCAAAGGCCTGGCCTGTTACGTCCATCTCACTCAGCAGGGCTTCCTCCTCCTTGAAAGACACAGAGGTCAGTAATCAAAGACAGTGACAAATCTGTTACATAACTTCTGGAGTCTTCTCTGAAGTCAGGCGTGGCTTCACATCAGCAGCATTTGTTGTCAGTTTGTTACAACAGCACGAAGATTGCGTTAGAAGCATGCAATGAACTCTGAAAAGTTCAGTTTCTGCTTGACAGTCCCACTTTTCTCACTGGAACAATCTGCAATTAAAAAACATCTTGTCAGAACCCTTTAAAGGGTCCATACTTTGGCTTGACTCAGTTTCATATATTATTAACTTTCTTCTGGAGCTCCTACAATTTTAAAGACCCCTTTCCTAACATTGGCCCTGCCCTCTTTGATTGGTTGACCAGTCAAATCAGTGCTGCTTGGCAAAATGTTGTCAACAACTCTACATTCATTCAACAGTGACTGCTCTGCATTAAGCTTGCTACTCAAAGCCAATGAGCTTGAACTGCAGACAAAATAATGGTAGGATGTCGTTTAACATTCAAGCAGCTACTGGCGCTATAAACAGGAAAAGAGGGAGAAGTCCACAGACTCCTTGACTTGTGCACAGAAGTACCCCTGTACGTGGAGGAGACATATTAAACACACTAAAAGGAAGATTAAACTAAAATAAGCATAAAATGGGCTCTTTAATGTATGTAAGACAATTTCAATAATTTCTATTGATTTAAAAAGAAAATATGACATCACCAATCCCATACTCCTTAATTTCATTGTTAAGGCTCTTAAAAAACATATTATAAATAACAGATGATTTTGCATTCCTAAAAATATCTAGGCTTTGAGAAAACCACATCATTTCAGTTCTAAATCTGACGCAAACGAAAGACCGAGGGCGACACTCGTTCATGAAAATACAAAATAGCAAAAACATTTGATTATGGTAACCACTACAGATGCAAATTTGATGTTTGTCTCCTAAACACAATAAAACATTGTCTAAATTGTATTAATACACCAGTAATGAACGATATCCTTGTGGTTTAGGGTTGTTTTACACTTGAGGATCGAAGTACTTAACCTTAAAGTCAGGCTGTGCTTGAGAAAGGGGTACTAGCAAGCGGGTACAGTTATCAAGGAAAGTCTTAACAATTCCTCTCTCTTCAAATGATTTGCACAATGTTTAAACGCCCTTAGACATTGTGCAGAAATATACTTTCAATTACAAACAGAAAATGACCCCTTTTTGGGGCTTAGGAGTAACATTTTTTTTGCAGGGGTATCAAAACACAATTCATTATTTTTTTTCGATTTTTATTAGTGTTGTTTTTAATCTAAAAAAATCTGACAACCCTTTTGGTAGTCTTCACATGATGTCGCATTCTCAATGAACAGTGGTGAGCAAGAAACACTTCTCTATGTTATGGAAAGTAGACAGTGCTGGTTGCAAACCACATGTTTTAACTAGGTTAATATTCATTTGTTGACTGAAAGATGATTACATTTTGATTTGTCGCATTAACCAATGTGGAGATAAACCCCAATTATATTTCTACAGAGCTCCATCTCAGAGAGAAAACCAAAAGTGGAGCAAATAGCTGATTAATGTTGTTTGCTGCTCCAGTGTGTCTGTAAATTACAGATAGTTGTGCCAAATGCACTTCTCCTATTCCTGACAAATATTTTTTAACTTAATCAGAAAATTACTTGCTCTGACAAAATTGCTACCCCAAACATTGGCTGAATGTGACAGCTTATAGTGATTCTGATATCATCAATAAATGGCATAAAGTAGCTTATGTGAGATAATCACTTACCAATATTTGATGGTGACAATTTTTTCATGAACCCCAAAACAACAAAATTATATTTCCAAAAACATTGAAAAGAAAGAAACTGCTCTTCTGTCTTATGATTTCCATAGCGACAGTGGTGTAAGGGGAAGGATTCTCTGTTATTATATTGTGCAAACATAGCTTAAGTGACGTTGTGGCAAAGACTATGGTTTATGTGATATAAATACTGTCCCGGTTCTGGATAAGGGTTTAGAGGGCCTAAAACCTATTGCTTACATTAAATAGGCATTGGATTTTTGCTGGTATCAAATTTGTCAATATTTCCTGACAGATATTTCTTTTTGCAAAAATCACTAAGCCTCAACTTTACTAAAGTTGCCTGTTACTGACAAGATGACAGTCTATCTGTGCTAGTAACAGACGTCAAGCAAGAAAAACAACATTTCATCCTTAAATAAATGATACTTTTGATTTATAAAAGCTGACATTCAGAGATCTCAAGGTAAACCATTATGGTAAGTATGAACATTCTGCCAGTATTACAGGTAATAAATGGGATATATATGGCCAATTTGTGCTGCCAAAATATCTAGATACAAGTTTTCATAAGCTGAATACAATAATCCAATTTTAAGGTAATTATCTGCTGCTATCGATATTGTTCTGATAATATGTGTATACCTAGTTTAAATCAATATCTCAGTTTCCTCATGGTTTTCATGAGATGTAATCATTTTTTTAGACTTAAAAATTGGTGCTGTCAGTGCTAGCTGACACTCTTTTTGCCCTTCACCCCTTCATGCGTCTGAAAGCTATCAGTTCACTGTAAACATAAAATATAATCAGTAGAAAAATTCCAAGACAAGACAATGTTTTCCCCAAGAACATGATAAAACCTCATCTTGAACACAGCATGACCCAACATCATTGTAATCAAATGGATTTAAGAGTCACAGACTGGCTCAGCGCAGCAGACTCAAGTAGTTGTAGTATGTTTCCTGGGCTTTAAATTTATACTTTAAATTATGCTCTTATGCATTTACCTCATTTTGTTCTAGCTGCCTGCTGATGAGCTGACTAAGACCTGTAAATATAGTAATATAAACTTACAAGTAGCTTTATTAGATAGTTCAACAATCTGTGACAATGTCAGAAAAGTTAAATTGCTGCAACCGGCGCCAAAGGCAGATACATTCACACTTGTGAATCTAAAACTGTTTGCTTTGCTCCATTCATAAGGACAATTAAGTGTAGATGGCATATTAGTCTAGACTGTGCTGACTGTCTGCTCATTAAATTCTGCTGAGACCTCCCAAGCATTAAAAGCTGCAGGCTTTAGATCACAACATCTGTCTGTTGCTAGCTCATAAAATTCAATGGAACAACAGTTTAACTTCCTTAAGCACAGTCAAGACACTTTTATATTTTGCTGTAATTTCCTGTGTTTAATTTAATTACAGGAACTGTGTTAATGTGAGGAGACCAGCAGATCTAAGGTGGTCTGAATAAAAGAGGGCACATGAGGCACATTTTAGTCCCAGGTTTAAAATGACGTACACATTTGTAAAATCACCCAGGATACTTGTTAATGCCATGTATAAACACAGACATTACTTGAATGGCTACAGAGTTCAGAGTAACTCTTACCTCTAAAGGTGACATATTTGAGAAAATTTGGTTCATATTGACTGATAAGCCTGTAAGACTGATTAAATTCTATGTTTCAGAAAGAAAAACAATTAAAGGAATATCAGTGTGACAGAACTACATGAGCTAATGTGGGTGTATCCACTTTTTACGTAAGTTATAATACGACTTAATCAACATTTGACCCTGACTGTAAAAAGTTTTTCTCACTATCTTGAGACAGTCTGTTCCGTTTTCTTACTTTCTAATGAAACTTATCAGTCATACGCACCAACATTTACAAGACAGCATAGCTGCAAAAGGAAGCTCAGATATGACGTGTTTTACATACTCTGAATTTATCAGGGGTGTCTCACTCAAAAAAAAGACTTACCACACCCCAAAGTTTCCTTTCTTGTTTTTGCTAGAATGTATCTTTAAATTGATGGCATGTTTGCAAGAAGTAAAATAGCTTTAGTAGATAATTTCACGCACTAGACCGTAAGGCAGGATGTGTAAAATTCTTATAAAAAAAACTCAGGAGCCTTTAAAAAGAAAAAATGTTGAAACTTAAACAAATACAGGAAGATAGTGTCAAAATAGAATGTGATAATGTCTGATTCCCCTTCTCAAAAAAAGATTGTGAAGGTGTGACTAATAGATGTTTGTATTGGGACAAAGTGACGTACATCTTTTGAACATTATTAACGGCTCACTATTTGCCTTTGAATGCTTTGATACTTGATCTGATTTGGACCGAAACTACACGAAAAAAACAAACAAACAAGTAAATACATTAGGAAAAAAAAAACAAAAGTCATGAAAGCATGACTATCATGACTACCGGCTGATTTGACTTAAATGCAAAGGCACAACTGCAGTCTTCAATTCCTCTTTTCATTTTAAAGATTAGCAGAACTTCTCTCAGCTTGCAAGTGTGATACTCACTGCTTAACTTTCATATTATTACATCTGGTTTCTTTTTCATGCTTGTGGAGCATTAAACCAGATCATTTTCCAATATTAGGTTCATGACATTTGCCTCACCTCTTGCTGATCTGGTATTTTGGCTTTGAAACTTAAAAAGCGTGAGAGTTTTGTTTAATTATTGCAGTGTTAGCTGCTAGGACCTCTTGCACTGGTGTAGCATATGCATGTAAAAGCCTTTGGTGAAAATTGCCAACCTGATGGTAACAGACTGCTGAAATATGTTACACACATGGCAAAGTGCTGGAAGGGAACATTAGGGAACATTAACAAGGGAACATTAACTATAGAAATGCTTGGCCTTTGTCCTGAGTTGCTTCTCAGTGCTCATGATCCATTGTGCTTTAGAAAGGACTGGGGCTGAAACCTTCAACTCAATAAGTCAATAAGTTGAGCTCTTGTACAACTTAAATCCCACAGATGCATGTGTTACTTTCACAAGTGAGAAGAACTTAATCTATTATTTATCGTTATGGTAGAGACACCTAGTGCATTTTGTCATTTGAAAAAACCTCTTTGAATATATTTACTTGGAAGTCTTTTGGTTTATAATGGTGCATTTTGCACTAGCAGAGCACATTTTCAATGCAAAACCAATGTAGTTCATTATTCTCAGTGCTCAGAGCCCTGAGCAGAAAAAAAACCCCTGCTGATTCTTGTCGCTGTGCTCCCAGCGCTCAGTTGAAAATAGCTCAGCATCTGATAAAGCTCCACACTCATCAATGTCAATACTCCCTCACTGACCAATCAAAATCAAGAAGGGACTGGACTTCTGTCTGTCTCTTTGTAAACAACAATGGCAAGGGTGAGAATGAGATGCGTCATATTTACAAAGGAACTTCCTCCTGGTCTTCAGCTTCCATCAGTGGTAGGGCATGATTTCTTGACTCTGTGATCATGTTTTCTGGATGATTTTTAGTCAATTGAAGAAAATACAATGCACATAGATTTCAAATGGCCATATGCATAAGTCAATCTTATTACTTGGCAACATTAAGCGCTGGCAAGAAGAGGATGAGAGCACTTCTAACGGGAAAAGCCCTGTGGACACAAGCTGTAGGTACACCTCAAGCATGACTCTGTGAACCATAATTTGACAAAATAGCTGCAGAAAACAAACCAACATTTTCATTTACTTGCCAAATTTACTAGCAGACGTGTGTGGTCTGATTCATGTCTCATTCAGTGCTCAAACAAACACTACAAGTTCCTATTTCTGCTTCAACTGATTAAGCAGCATTTTGAACTCCTCTAACAACTCCTCTCTTTTCTTTTTTGCAATAATTGCATTGTAATGGACTCCTGCTTGTTTCTATCATCACTTCACTCAACATTATACACTCACTTTTAGTCACCATGGTTTCTTGCACACAAACAAGCAGAGAATGTGTCATCGGCAGAATATGAGTTGCACTGCCGACTAGAGTTGAAGCAGAGTAGTGCAGAGGGCAGACCACTTGTACAAATGCTCAAGGTGTTGAGAGTCGTTATGGAACAGGCACAGAGTAGCTTTGACACAAATTTATAAATGAGAAGGAACAGACAGAGAGCCAAAACAGCCTCCAGGACATGGTTTTTACTTTTTCTTTTTGACCACAAACTTGGCTGGCAGTCTCATGACCCAATGCAAAAATCCAAGTTCCGCTGCTTGCTTGCCTGAAGTTTAAGAGACTTTTCAATAAAAACTGCACACCAGTCGGTGTATCTTGTACAAAAACCTCCCTGTGATTAGTTGTGAAGGTTCGAGTGAGTGCAAGCTGCACACAAAGCAGACAAAATGAAAGGGTGCAACAAGGAGGAAAAGAGACACAATATTAGAGTTTGGCAGCTCAAGTGTACAAGTGAGGCCCGTCAACTGCTGGAGACAAAGTTAGACAACATCAATAATGTGAATTTATTTTGTATGTAATTCTAAATCATCACGTGAATTGAGGCTGCTGCACACTGATCAGTTCTGACTCAAT
This sequence comes from Cetoscarus ocellatus, assembly GCA_037902135.1. Classification (NCBI taxonomy): domain Eukaryota; kingdom Metazoa; phylum Chordata; class Actinopteri; order Labriformes; family Labridae; genus Cetoscarus; species Cetoscarus ocellatus. The sequence goes on along the minus strand of JBAMNC010000904.1, from coordinate 1,841,686 downwards.
TGCTTTTCTTTTTCAAGCATTATGCAGTAAAAAGCTTGACATGCCTGAGGAACCTTAGACTTCTAGTCAGGGTGGACAAGCTGCATCGTCACTGATTAGGGTGACGTAGAAATAACTGCATTTCTGTTGTTTTTTTTAGCTGTTTTTTGTAACAATCATGAAATTGGTCAAAGAGTGAGTATCATTTTGGTCAGCTAAGTTTTTCTTTGGTTGACATCAGCCATAAAAAGACAAATACCTGCTTGGTGGCAGCGAGTTTCTTCTGCAGATGCTCGATGGTCTCCTCTGCCACTCGGATCTTCCTCAGAGCGTCTTCATCGGCCAGTTTCTTACTCTCTTTCCTCTCCCGCTCTTCCAGCTCTCGCACTCGCATCCTCAACTCATCCACCTGAACAGTTAGCACCACAATTTACATTTGCAAGTCCGTCTCCATATTTGTTCTCTTATTAGTTGATAAGAAAAGCTTCAAGGAGCATGGTGAATAGAAAAGTGTAAATGATTAACAAAGAACTGACCTCAGCTTTAGATTTGCGCTCAGCTGCCATTAGCTGCACTTTGTCTCTCTGCTCTTTAGGAGCTGACTTATACATGTCCAGTAAGAGCTTCATCTCTTTCTGGGACTCCTGGGCTTTCCTGCAGGGTTAAAAATGACAAAACGGTTTTATTAAAAGTTAAAAATCACACCAGTGCATCTGGTTGTATCAATATCATGACGTGAATGGTGTTAAATGACAGCTTCTTTGTCCTGATCATAATTTATATTTTTGTGATATTTAGCAACACAGACTTCGGCCTTAAACTTTTTCATGTGCAGCTGATTCAGGATATTATTTGGTAGCAGAGGTGCGATTATGGCCAATGATTGTGTTTTTTTAAATGTAAGTGGGCTCAAGAGGAGTAGACCATTACTTCAGTTCAACTCGGAGCATCTTCAGTGTGTCAGAGTCCTTCCTCTTCAGCTCATCGCTACGTTGCCTCTCTCTCTCACGCTCCCTCTCTCTTTCTCTCTCAGCCTCCCTCTCTCTCTCCCTCTCCCGGGCTCGCTGCCTCTCCAGCTCCTTCCTCCTCTCCTCCTCATCTTCCTGGTCTTCATCCTCCTCTTTCTTCACGTCCATGCTGTCACTCGTCGTCTCCTCCAGTATGAGAACTCCGGTGTCACCGCTCTGACAACGCAACTGCCAGTAGACACGGAAAATTCTTCAGAACTTCTATGTTACACTGATGAATACAGCGACATGTTCTTGAGAAAATGTGGCAGCAATTCCCCCTTAAATGACATCATCTACCTTGTTGATCTCCATCTGGGTTTCCCGCAGCTTCCTCTTGTAACGCTGCACATCTCCTTTCAGCTGCAGGTTGTGGTTCTGCAGGCTGCTGATCAAGTGTCGCATCTCCCTGTTGATTGGTCCTAAGAAACCAAATTTTTTACAAGTCAGACAACACAGAGTAGACTCGATGTGAGGTTTCGTTTTTACTCACTGAATGCTATAAATGATGAGACTTCTCTGCATAGTACATAGGAATGACATCACAGCCACAACAACACATCAACTGTTCCCATAAAACAATATAAATGCTAGCTTAGGTTGCTGGTGTAAACATGTAAAATATGATGCTATCAAGTTCAGAAAAAAAGCATCTCATTTCAAATCTTTAAAATGACATGTATACTTTCTAGTCTGAATACACCACAGTTATCAGAATCAGAATCAGAATCAGAAATACTTTAGTAATCCCCAAGGGGAAATTCAGTTGTTTCAGTTGCTCTTATACACAGTATAGCAGTTGGAAATAACAGATGAGGACATTAAAATAAACAGTAGCATTAAAAAAATAATAAAGATAAAATAAATACAAGTAAAAATAAAAACAAATGAAAAGAGCATAAAAATTACGTAAGTAGGTTGCAACATGCAGTCTTTAAGCAGTATAAAACTTCCTTATGAAGGAAAATAAGTAAAATAAGTAAAATTAAGTGGACATGAGGCTCCGAATGAGGTGGAGGTATACACAGTATTAACAATTAACAATATTTACACTAAAAATTTAAATGTATTCATGTCAGCACCATTTGTCCGAAGATTTACTTATCAACAATATCACAGGAGTAAAAACAGTGAGAAGGCTACCAGAGTGGGGCTGCAGCTACACTACCCACCCCATCCTCATTCTTATTTCAGAGTGACTAAGAATAAGGACACTGTTCCTCCTTTGAGTGTCACATATCACTTAAAAATTTTTCCAGAAAGCTCATTGGAAAAGTAAGCAGTGATCAACATCTTGTGATATCAAACTTTTTAGTACCATATTTTAGTATCCATGCATTTAAATCCTATTTCAACTTTTTGTATATCTGTAGCTACTTTATTTCTGTGACCAGTTGCCACTACAGATATTTTAAATCCATCAGATATATCTTCTTTCAAAATAAAAGCCAATTTCCCCCAAACAGAAATTAAACTGTCTTAGTAAAATACTGTTAAAATTACAATGTGTAAGCATTACAAAACAACAAGAATCTCGAGCTGGAAGTGCTCAGTGAGCACAAACCACTGCCAAGGCTTTTCCACCATTGTGGGGTGACTTATTGTCAAAAATGTGGAAAACTGCCCTGTCTCACACTGTTAAATTCTTGAAAAAAAATCCTGGATCCACATCCAGATTTAGATCCCCACCAAAATCTAATCACTTCTCCCTTGTGCCATGACCAACATTCATTGAAAATGTAATCAAAATACAAGGATAATTTACTGAGTTATTGGTGAAAATGTGGAGAACTGCCCTATGTCCCAATGTTAAAAAGTCATTAAAAAATCCTAAATCAGCATCAGGATTCAGATCACCACCAAATCATTTCTTCCTTTTGCCGTGACCAACATCCCATAAACATTTCATCAAAATCTGTTCATGACTTTTTGAGTTGCCTTTCCAACAACAAAAAACTGACAAGCAGACAAATGCCAGCAAAAACATAACCTCCTTGGCCGAGGAAACAATTCACTGAGCCTTTCTGACAAGCTTGATTAAGGATGAGTTATAAAAGCTGGCATCCTATACCTACTGATCATTAAAGTAATACAGATTTGGGTGCCTCATTTATTTGTCAAATGGAAATTACAGGTAATAGAGCTATTATCACTTGTGTTACAACAAGTGTAAACATTCTGATCTTGTAACTGTTTAGGCTGAAGCATCTTTTGGTAGTAAATCAGCACCAGTATCATACAATAACCAGCAATACCCAACCTTGAGCTTTAATTGAGTTAATACACAGAGAAAGGTAATAAACTGAAACTGCAAAAAAAAAGAAAAAAAGCTAATTCTACCTCATTACTCTTGGATCACTGAACTTAATCCCATTTGTACATGCATCCATACAATGTCTGTATGTTTGATAATGTTAAATACCGTTTTTCATAAAATAAGCACTCTGAGGCTGTCTTCTACTTCTAATTCATGGTGTCAGATGACACTTGCAGAATGCACAGAATACTAAACCACAAAGTGAAGACCATAAAATACTTCACCCTTCCTTACAATAATTTGATCCCTTAATCAAGACATTGGTTAGAAAAGCTTTAGAGTGTTGCAAAAAGGAATTCAAAAAAATAATGCTTGAAATGCAATGATTCATTTCTAAACATAAAATTAAAAAGTAAATAACTGGCAGGCAAAAAAACCTGAAATTATCCAGACTTTACACAGGTGAGTCTTATGTGTGAACGCAAACAACAAAGTTTTCCTCGCAATGCAAACAGCCACACTCTGGGCTTAACCAGGGTGATTTCCTTTTGCCCCCCCAATATTATATATATCCACATAAAATCCAAGTGTACCGATGTCTGAATGCAGCAGTTAATAGCTCAGGTAATTCACAGAGGCAAGCGGGGAGGAGAGAGAGACTTGGCAGGATGGATAAAAACAACCTCTGTTTTATTTGATAGCAAGGAGAGTAAAACCAACTCAAATGTGCATCCAGAAGAAGTGTTGTTTTCACTACATATCATCAAATTTCTGTAGAAAATCTGCCCTGATACGAACAGCACTTGCACATCAAAGAGCCTTCTCACTCTGCTGTTGGATACGAAGCTAAAACACTGAAGCTTTCTATCTCCAGCGTAATCGTCATGCACACAGTGACGCTGCTAGATATTTACTTCTGAGTGCTACAGTGCTCCTCTAAAGTCTTACTTTGATGCTGTTGATACAGTTTTTATAAGGCATCACTGTAGTAAGGACAGAAATTGTGATAGTGGGGTACAGCTCTGCTCTGCCCTGCCTCTGTATTATGAACACTGACTTCTGCCGCATATTACTGATAATAAAACCGACTGGCAACCCCACCGCCCCCATCACCACTTCTCCTCCGTCCAGTAGGGACTACTCCCTGCTGAGAGGAGCCAATGTGAACAACCTGGCAGCTCACACATAAAGCCCTGATAATATCAGGGCTGTATGTGTGAAAGTAAATCTTGTAATCATACCCTTCAGCATTTGCTTCATCTAGCTTTAAGTGTCACTTTAGACCAGTGATTTTCAACTGGTGGGTCGTGACCCAAAAGTGGGTCGCGGATCCTTTCCAGTGGGTCATGAGCCTTTGCCTGGGCTAAAAGTGTTAGAAAAAAAATTCCTGTGTTTTTATTTTGCATTGGACTACCATCCATTCACATTCCTTATCAATACATGGTGCTAATTATATGCTAATTAACACCTGTTTTAACAGAAAGGTGTTTGTTATATGTTCAATAAGCAGGTACTTTTTTATTTCATGCTTGAGCATGAACACTTCTAAAAAGTTTGAGGTTACTGAAGTGTGTTGTGTTGTGACAGCCTCAGCTTATTTAGTACCAATAACTGAATATTATTAATGCAAAGCTGTTCAGTATGTGTCCACTGATGCAGGGTTATCACAGCTTCAGTTAGATTTATAGTCTTGAAGCCTTGTGTCCCTCAGATGCACTTCTTGGTTTCAATTAAAATGCAGCTCATTAAATATGAAAGGGAATATTTCTCTCTCTAGCATTGCCACACGCAGATCATTTTGATTTCTAATTTAACTTCTTTTGTGTTACTGTGATAGTCTGTCATATCTCAGATTTCAAGTGCAGCATCTTTTTATTTAAAACATTTGAGAAGTTGAAAATTTTCCTCGATTTGGGTCTCAAATTCACATTAAACGGAGATAGTGGGTCCCAAAGCCAGACCAGTTGAGAACCACTGCTTTAAACTGCCTTAGTGCCTACAAAAATTTTCACTGCTCTGATGGCTGGCTCTTGCAAAAAGATAGACTAATCCATCTCTAAATAAAGTCAGGTTATAGTATTTAGTCAGGAATGGAAATGAGGCATGTTTTTTTCATCCCTCTTCAAAAACTTGTTGATACATAAGGTGTTAAAAACTTACCCGCTTGTTCATTAGCTGCCAAGTTTTGTTCAAACTCAATGCGGAGCATCTCATACTCTTTACGCACTTGGGCGAGCGTGTCCTCTAGCTGGATGACCTCAGTCCGCAGCTTCTTCTGAAGTGACAGCTCATCACTCTGAAGAGATCGAGACATGACATAGGAAACATATTATATAGCAGTAGGTCTTTGTTGCTGTGATGACAATAAAGGCAACAATAGTAATAGTTCGCATATGAGGATAACAGCTCAGACAATTTAAATAAAAGTTTTTTTTTCTATATAATTACTAATTTATCAATGAATTTTACCTCCATGTGCTCGATCTGTCGTAAGTGGGCGTTCTTTGCTGTCAGAAGGAGCGCCCGTGCCTCATCCAGCTGAGTTTTGACCCCAAGAGACTCGTTGTACAACAGGGAGAACTGGGACTGCAGACACTTGTACTCTGAAGTCTCCTTCACAACCTCCTCTGGAATATTCCGGAGGTCAATCTAAAAGTCGGGGACAGGCCATACAGAGAGAGCATTTCAAGACCTAAGAGCCACGTCTGAATGTGACTTGGCTTTTTTTTTGGTAATAATTACTTCATTTACATAACACTTTTTTAAAAGCTGGGTTTAAAATGCTTTACATGAAAACAAAACAAAATATCAGAAAAAAACTACACAAATTTTAATAATAACAAATAATACAACAAATAAAGAAAGATAACAGGCAAATAAAGACTCAAACAATATTTGAACATATATAATGTACCTCCTCAGATAGAGACAGGTAGCCAAATTGCAAAGGGGCTGCATATTATAACTTGTGACATGGTTCACCCAAATAAATAATGGCCGTCTTGTATTAAATGGCAAGGGTATTATCAAAGATTTATATGATAATTCCTTTGTGCTTTTACTTTAAAAAGCACAGCTTTTATGGCTTTTTAATGATCATCTTTTTTAAAGGCACTTTTCTTCTTCTTTCCGCCAAACAAATCCTTTACGAAGGTACAAGTGAATGCAGAAATACACAGAAGAGCAAGCAGAGACACACAGAAAAGACAGCTTTAACGGTTGTTGATTTTAGAAAAAAAATGAAAATGAGCTTTTGAAAATAAAGACAATCCTAAACTTGACCTTAATGCTGTTTTTTAACCATCTCTTTTTTTAAAGTATGGATATTTAAACTCTGAATGTATTCAGGTTAAAATACAATCCTCTAAAATAATATTTATTCAATCCAATATTTTTATTTGAATACAATTTCGACCTATACAATTACCCCCAGTTCCTGAAACATGTTGGAATACTGAAGTTTTACTACCGTGATAGTTGCTTCGAACTAAAACAAAATCACTACCCAGACAAAGACTTTGAAATTAATGCCTACCTCCAACAGAAAAACCTAATGGGCATGTTTTTGGTCTGTGGGAGGAAGCCGAAGTGCCTGGAAAGAACCCACACATGCTCAGGGAGAACATGAAAACTCCACACAGAAAGACCCTGACTGACCTTCTTGCTGTGAGGCATGTGAACTACCTGCTGTGCCACCGTGCCAGCCTTCTACATATAAAGGTCTATTACTCTCTGCAGTTTAGTAAATGAAGGCCCTGTTCTATTTCTGAGGATTCACAGAATTTATTTTTTTTTTCATGTTTTTTTCAAGTCGTGCAAAAGAGCCAATGGGTAAAGTAAAAGCTAGCAGATAAAAGATGGAAGAGTAAATTAAAAGAGGTGACTAAATTCATCTGCCTGTGGTGCGCTGAGGCAAAGGGTACCCAGACCAGGGCAATGTGTTTTTAAGTTTCCTCCTTTACCTTTAGCTTTTCACTCTCCCTCACAGAGTCCTGGAGCTCCACCTGCAGTTTCTCCAACTCTGCCATGCGGCTGTTGGCCAGCTCCTGGTTGTGCTCCAACTCTGCATTTAAACTCTCAAACTGCAATGAAAGCAACATTTAAGATTTTTTAAGCACCAATAAGTAGGACAAATCTGCATTATTAAGTAAACCACATGCTATAAATTAACATATAATCCAAATTTGAATGCATTTATTTTTCTCGAATACTCGCCTTCTGAATGTTCAGCGTAATCTGGCCTCCAGGTAGTCCACCTGAGCTTCCAGTGCAGCTGTATCCTGACTTGAGCTGCAGAGAAAAAGTTGACACTTTGAAAAAACAGATACATGCAAGACATTACAGAGCGGTGCAGGAAGAAGTCCAGAACCACTGACGTGAGTTAGCATTCTAGCACTTACAGCTCCAAAGGCCAAAAGTATGTGGTATTTTTAAAACAGCTTTTTCAGATAAATATCTGAAATAAGGTCAGTGATGAACACATGCATACAAAATTTTAACATTTGATTTAAAACATTTAAATGCATCCAACATTACCCTGCTTTTGACTTTTGAAGGATTATTTTGTTTTCAAAAGTATGATTGCTAATGAACTGCTAACAAAGGCAACAAAAATGCAATCATTATTGATAGTTTTCTAATCAATATTAATCCATACACTACTGCCATGATGACCAACTTGATCAGGTCATTTAATTAATAGTAAATTCTCAAACAAGAGGTCATCACATTACTTTATTCATTGGAAATATTGTAGCTGCTCTAAGTTGAACCGCCATGTGGTATTTTCAGAGTAGCTTAATAATAGCTTTTTACTCTCACCGATGACTTTCAAGTCATTTTCATATTTATTGCTTGCTACAGACCATAATATTTTTGATGATCCAAAAGCATTTTAAAAAATCCCACTGGCTTTAATTTAAGGTACCCAGCGCAATGATAACTTCAGTGTTGGCCTACAAAAACACTAATCTAAGGAAGAGCCCTATGGCCCGAAACGTCACTGATTTTAAAATTAAATTCTTGAAGGGAGCTATTTTTGGTGTGCGGATCTTTTTTTAACTTTTTCATGAGTTTTTTGGGGCCAGGACCCACTCAGGAATGTGTGTGTCTACTTTGTCTTTTCTACTTGGCCTAAAAAAATACATCATCCCTGCACCACTCTATTCATATAGGGCAAGTGGTTAAAACTGACAAGACTGGAGGAAACTCTTCTGACTCACATTTCATTTACCTTCACTTCGGGTAATGAAATGTACAAAATACCCAACATTTTACATTTGGGGGTATTCGTACTAATTAAAAATGATATAAATTATCCTCATATAAAATACAAAATGAGATTATGATTGCCCATTTAGACTAAACATTACAAAACAATTATCTTGTAATGAATGAGCATATGACAGTTAGCTGTTTGTACTGTAAACAATATCTTCACTGATTATTAGGACTGAAATTCTTTTTCTCTTTTCATAATAACATTGTACAAACTTTATAAAATAAACAATATTGTCTTAATCAACAGCTCATTTGAAAACATACTGATATGTCGTAAAGACTTGATTTATTGCTCCTCTCTTCATATTCAATATCTGATAAAATTTAACATTAATGCATACATTGACATAGGTTAATCCAAAACAGCAGCTGCCTTGATTTGTATTAATGTCCACAGCCTTATCAGTGCCAACTCACATGTAGAAGAGAGATGACAACCTGAGCCCACACCTCACAAACAAACAAACAAAAAAACAAAACAGATTCATAGACACACACCTGCTCCATGGCTTCTGCCAGATGTTTGTTGAGCTTTTGCTCTCTGTTGCTAAGTTTTTCCATGTCCCACTGCAGGTCCTCCACCGTTGTCTCCATCTCGGACACTTTCGTTTCAGAGCTTGTCACCTTGTCCACTAACTCATTGTACTGCAATTAGGCCAAAGACAGGACAACAGCTTTGTGATCTGAGACCATATATACACTAAAACAGACAGATCCAAAAACTCCCACATTACCAGGTTATTTATCAAACAAACCTTTATGTGCCAAAAAAGCAGAAAAAGTCATTAAAAGTGCTGATGCCCATAAAATGGGTCATAAACTTCATACCTCCATGGATGTCTTGTGATGTCGACCCTGCAGGAGAGTGGTCAGGTCTCTCAACCGACAGTTCTCCTCGAGTAAAGTTCGGTTCTCATTGATCATTTCTGTCTGACTGTCTTCCTCACAGGCTGCCCATGGAAATTAAATAAGAGTGCATAGTCAGAGAATATCTACGTAGCGTAAAAAATGATTACCTGAAGTGGGATTACATATTTTGAGGCTTTTCATTATATGTGTCACAAACAGTATTTCTTGACAAGTTACCTGCGGCCTGGATCTGCTTGCACATGCTGTCAATGCGGCTATGCAGTCGGTCAAAGACACACACCAAGCAGGCAATGGCCCCCTTGCTGAACTGCATGCGGTCCTGGAGGTGCAGGGTTAGCTCCTCTTCACTGCTGTGCTCCAGGGTAGTTAGGAAACCTTTTGCATTCTCACTTAGCGGGGGAGGAGGGGGCATCGTATCTGAAAAATTGAGATTTCGTACATGTAAAAAACAGTTTGTAATAATAATATTATTTTTCCCCATAGTCTTCAGCTAGAAAAATGCTAAGTGTGTATGTAATTATGGAACCTTAAGTATTTAAGTAATGTTTGGGTTGTTGTAGCCATTGGGTGACAGTTAAGGCTCGCAAAAATAATATTTCTGGTTTACTGTGACATCTAAACATGATGCAGTATTTATCCCACATGCCCAAAGAAACTAGCTTCATTTACCTAACAGCATGCAAACAGAAGACATTGCTTTAAAACATTTAGCACTGCATTGCTTTCCACTCTGCCTTGATAAATATTCAGATCTTTACTTGAAAAAGTCACTTTTCCCTCAAACAGTATGACATCTAAAGACTTTATCTGTAATGAAAACAAATGGAAATGTATAAGTTTGTACAGACAAGCCTTTAAGGACAGTGAGCCAAACAGCTTTTTCTATATATCCACACAATTTCAAACAGGACATTTCAGTAAAGAAATGGATACTTTCTAAGAACATGTTTCCAAGTTATTTTAAGTGAGTGAAGTGAGGGGGAAAACACGACTTTTCCCCTGCATGATTTTCTCCAGCACATTTTCAATATCCCACGTACTTAATTTCCTGTCTATGTCAATACAAGCAACATATGGAAATAGAAACAGAGTGGCGGGTTAAGAGAGGCACACTGCATCAACACACACCATGCTGCCAGTTTGTTATATACTGAACAAAAAAAAACACATAAATACAAGAATAAAATAGAAGCTGCAAAAAATCATCTTGGTCATGAAGCATTACTAACCTTTTGTTGAATCCTGAGGTGGCTCTGTGGGCGTCAACGACTCTTCTGACCCTGTGGGCAGAGGAGGCTGCTGCTGCTCCTCCTGCTGCTCCTCCTGGCGTTCCTCTTGCTGCTCAGCCTGTTCTACCTCAGCCTGAGCCTCTGGGAGTGGAGGTGGAGGCACCACAGAAGTTGGTGAAGCCAGAGTGACACCATCTACCTCCATTGGTGAGGGGTCAGGGGGAGGAGCGGATGGTGGGGCTGGGGTAGATGGCGCTGGAGTTTCTGGTTCAATGCGCTTGCGTAGGACATGAACGTTTTCTTCCAGCTGTGTCAAAAAAAAGATACGAGGATTTGAAAAAATGTTTATCCTCTGGACAAACTATCATGTGATGGTCACAAATATCAGAATATAATAAGTCTTAAATAATGCAAAATTCTGAGGGTAATTTTACTTTCAAAACAAAGGCAAAATTATATATTTTAGAGCACATGCATCAAAAATGGCCTACAATTCAGTTGATTTAGTCTGAGTAACAGTATGACTGAGAGGGACTGATCTTATTTTTAAGCTCAGAATCACATACATTACAAAAGTATTTAATTAGAAAAACATCAATTTAAAAAACAATCATCTTTTGAGTTTCTTTTGAAATCTAAACCTGACAGGGTCAGTCAAGAAAAAGAAGTTTGCAGTTAATGATCTCTGCTCTATGAGGAACAATTTCCGCATAAAACAAACTGTTAACAGAATGAACATCCTGACCATACACAGAACTACTGGGGTCTTTAGACCTAATTAACCTTGCAAAGCAGCCGGATTCACCAGATCCAAATATGTAATGGACAGGTGTATAGATGAAAAACTCCATACAGTGTGTCAGATAAAGACCTAACTTATTTAGTCTTAAACATCTACTAGAAGTGTCTTTAAAAAATCTAGCACCAGATCAAGATCTACAGGTTGGTCACCCCTGTTGTTAACAATCTCCTGCTAAAGTTAGAATAAAATTTGTCATCATAAGGAGGCTTCAAGCTTCTTATGGTGATAATGAGAGATTGATGCTGGCTGCTGAGGGTGCAGAGGCAAGTCTGTATGCAGGATTGAGATTACTTTAGGAGGTAAAAATGACTGATTTCATTTCACTAAGTGGGTGGTTAAAAGCTACAAAGTCTGATTACGATCGGTGTGCATTTATAATTATTTTTCAATGTGAGGCAATCTGCAAGAGTTGGGGTGAAGCATGGCAGGGTTATGGCTGATTGAGTATGTGTTTTGGTTATGAAACAATAACAATAATAATAATAACTATAATAACTATATAGCACCTTTAAAAACAGATGTTTACAAAGTGCTTTAACAGACAAAACAACAGCAGAAAAAGGCAGAGCTCTTGGTACAATAAATCAACAATCAGGTCAAACAGAGACCAAAAGAGTCAAAGGAAAAGGCACAGAGGCTCACGTAAAATAAAGCAACAAAAGGACAAAAAATGGTAAACTGGTAAACTGGAGATAACTGAAGTACTATAGGAATATACTACATCAGTACAAGTTAAAATATCAACATGTATATATGAGTAACATTAGTAAAGAACATATTTCTTCATATATAATAAGGACGATAAGACAATAAATAGATGATATATACATAGATGAATTGATGACAGTTGATATGTAAAATGGTATTTTTTTTAACTTGTTTCAGTGTATCCTGGTTATTGGTTTTACCTGTGATATGGACTTAAGGGAAAGCCACTGTTATTATTATTGAGTGTTTAGTTAGTTGGTGTGTGAATCGACTCGCCTCTTAGGATGGCGTGAACCAATGCCTGATTAATAATGGATATGGAAATCATTGGTGGTGGGTAGGGGGCTGTATTCTAGATTACGTTAACAAAACTGGGGACGTACCTGAGACCAGTAGCGGTTTACAATCAGCAGGGTGGTATCATCTGTTGCTTGTCTCTTCTCTAACTTCTCAATTTTCTCTCTTAACTCATCCTCCATCGCCTGTCTCTGCTCCAGGCGCTCACAGAGCTTCTTATTCTTGAACTGGAGGACCTTCATGTCCATTTCCTCCTGCACAACAGAACACAGATGCCAAAACGAAGAATAACAGACATTACTTGATGGACTTACAAAATATCAACTTGACATTAGCTAGCATAACAAGTCTTGTAGAGTTGACTGTTAAACAGGAGCTTCAGACGTGAACAGTGACTGACCGTGGAGGAGACTCCAGCTATCCTGATGGGCTCGATGAGGGTGGTGGTGGTCTTCTCCTCCTTCTTGCTCTTCTTCTCAGGTGGACCAGGGGGGCTATCCCCTCCCGAGGGACGTTTGCCTCCCCCCGTACCCGACATCTTATCTTCCCCTAAAAGATAACAACATGAAACGAGGCTAGTTTTTTTTTTCTTTGAATCAGCAAAGGACTGGTCCGTCTGGAGGTGCAGAACTCATCCGCTATTGACAGCTAGCAGCGGCATTTTAGCATTTCGGTTCTATTTGGGACTAAAGTGATCCGAAAAACTATCCTTTTAAACTCTAATGAAGGTATAACGCTTCTGCATAGTTTTGTTACTGTTTTGGTGAAAACAATTGCCAAAAACCTTCCGAAATGCTTGTATAAATGTATCTCTGCTTGAATAAACGACGCTAGCAACGGTGCTAATAGTCGCAGTGCTAATGCTAACGTTTAATCTCTCAAGCCGCAGTCTGTCTGCCATATTCAGAAACTTAAAGTCAATACTGTAATAAAAACATAATTCTAACATGCACTACACGGTTTGTTATTTATACATCCACGCAGAAAGGTGTGTGTATTTTTTCTAACATTTATAATGCTACAAACCTTCACAGGCGACTGAAATATAACTCAGGACATTGGAGAAGCTACAGGAAATGACGTCAGAGCAGTTCCGCTGAGCGTAACCTGGTAATAATAATAATAATAATTATTATTATTATTATTATTATTATTATTGTTATTATTATAATAACTGTTGTAACAATAATACAAATAATACTTTGTTCAGATTTCCATTTTTACACTACTTTCCCTTGCAATGTCAGTTATTTAAGATAATAAGATAGTACAGGATTATCTTATTACACAGGGCAGTCTGTTACATCCTAAAACAAGCTTAACAAACGTAACTTTTTTTAGATTTGTCGTTTAATCTCAAATATTTCAGTTATATGAAGACGCTTTTACACTCTTAACTAAATGGTAAAAGGATTTGAGCTTTTACATTACTTTTATAGTCATGACTACTCAAAACGCTTTCACACTAGAGCCCTTACCGAGCTGTTCACACTCATTAGCTCTCATATTCACATGATCTGAGTTTCTATGTAAGTTGTCCATCAGTTTTAGCTAAAACGTTCAAGCCCTTTTGGTTCCATTTGCATAATACTGAGAGAGCAGTGGGAGAATTCTGGGGTTAAGTGTTTTGCCCAAGGACACATTGACATGTGACAGCTGGAATTGGGCTAAAACCTGCAACCTTCCATTTACTGGTAGAGCAAACTATTAGACTGAGCCACTGACAAATTCTTTCCTCACTTTTGATTGGGTTGATCTCATTTTACAGCTTTCTAGTTTAGGGAGAGAACAGATAAATATCAGCTTTTTAATAAAACATAAACTAAATGTATCTGGTAAACAGCCTTTGCTTCAGTAAACTGCACATTCGATATACTATATATCTTTCTACCTGTCGTTGATAATAAATTATTATTTTTGATCAATACTCTCATAGAAATCATAATTAATTGCCTTTTCTGTCTCTGTAAATGTTAATTTCAACAGTGTCTATATGAATTATTCTACATTTTTGCCATTCAAATATACCAAAAAAAAATTTGGCTGACAAAAAGTTATCTATCAAGAAAACACAAACAAGAATATATATGTTGGCAGTAAGTGGCAGTACTTCATCTATTAATCTTAACACAGAACCCAAGCCCATTTTAGATAATTTTCAATTCAAGTTACAGAATATTTACTGGTCATTAAAGTTTATTTTACTAAGACCTTTGTTTTTGTTTTGACAAAAGTTAGTTTTACAGAAACAATTACAGCCAATCAGCCATTTTTATTTTTTTTTTTGAAAACATAGATTTTTTCATTGCTTTAAACTGACTTAACTAAATGTGGTAGTAGTCTGCCGTATGTGGCCCCCGGGCCGCTAATTGCCCACCCCTTCTCTGGGCTGTAGAGACCGATGGTCGCTGGTGCGAATGTCGGATTATATGAGGAGAGGGTGCAGTTTTGACTCCGGCCGCACGGGGGCAGCACTACACACTACACACTACTATGTAGCTGTTGAAGCTGTGAACAGGATTGTGACCAGAATGTAAACAGTGCCCAGGTATCTGCTAACGGCTGTGAGCGCTGTTGTTTACTAACCATAAGCCCTGTCGCCACAGCTCTGGCTTCACAACAGAAACTTTCAGCGAAAATGACGCAGTCTGACTGATTCTTCATTCGCCGTCTTCCTCCCTGTCGTCTCGGTCTCATACATGGTGAGTATCTTCCTCCACGGTCAGTGAACCTGCTGCTGCAGCAAGGCCAAACCAAAGACACAGCTAGCTCGCTGTCATGATGGAACAAGGACATTTTTCAGAATAACAACATTAGAAAGGTTTGAAGAATGTATGCAGCAAGTATATCTATGGATCATCCATTTATTTGCCTTGCACCAGAAACAAAACACTTCCTTAATAATTGCTGCCTATGTAGTTCCTGTTACTGACCATACAACACTGTTTACATTATTAATAGCAGATTCATGTTGTTGTAGTTTGATCTGCTGTCAAAATGACCAAGGACATCGTTGTTGGAGATGAACTGCCCGACTGGGTGGGAGCAAAGGAGTTCTACCAGAAATATGACCCCAAGGAGGTGATTGGCAGGTGAGTAATGGCATGAATATGAACATTTAACTGATACTTATCATAAAAAAAATGCAGCACCCGGACCCCTTTTACTCATGTAACCCTGAAAATGTGTGACCTACTCAAAATATTCTCTGACCTGATTGTTCACAATTATCCCTTACGGTAAGAGGGTTTCCTGTAGTTTCTTTGTCAGATGATGCAGGGTCTGGGTGAGGAAAGATACTAGGGAGGCACCAAAATAATTTAAGTATAAAGTCAAGGTGAAAAACACTGTTGTTCAGGTTCATACAGGCAGGTAACAGGGGTAAATCCTGGAAATGTCCTTGTTTTATTATTATTATTTTTTTTTTTTTTTCCATGTGTGAATGGGGTTTGTTTTAAGTCAGAATCTGATTGAACAAGTGGTATTCTTTGACCAATGAGGTTTTTACCAATATATGTTAATTTGCTTCAGCCAGTAGATCTGCATACTTCATATTAGTGGTTTCTAAATGATGTGGAAAGGAACATGACGTGGCCAGGTGTGCCTCAGAAATGTGTATAGTCTTGTGTTACTCCTACAACTATACAGCAGCTCACAATGTGGTTTTTAATGTATGCAATCATTACTCTATTTGCTTAAAGAGTGCATTAAAATGTAACTCCTGTAACTTAAATACATAGTTATAAAACCTTGAAGAGTTTTGCAGTTGACAGAATAAGCAGGTCGGGGGATTGAAACAGACCTTGTTTGGCATTCTCTATCAGCACTTAATTATCACCAAGCCCTGGGCACATCAGCATTGAGCATCAAATAAACCAAAATGCCATACCTTTTGACTGTCAGCCTAAAAAAAAAAACAGTAACTCTGAGACCTGTATGTTAAAAACATTTATACGGTGATGAAATCTGTGTTAAAATTTGTAGAGTAAATATTTTATAATTTATTAAATTCTAATTTCTGTTTAAATACATTTTCACCATGATGTATTTTAATGGAACATCAAGAGAAACAATAACCTGGATATATCCAGTTTAAACATTTCATTAGTAATAAAGTTGTCTGTTTATTTTTATGAAGTTGATTTATAAAAATACGCAGAAAAATGATATACTGTAGCTCAGTTAGGCTTTTTTGCAATGGTATGAATGTAGTGTGTCTTGAAACTTTGGTCTAATTTTTGGTGTGCCTTGGGTCAAACAAGTCTGAAAACCACTGGTTTCAAATTCAGTTTCTCTGGCTTTATGAGCAAAGAAAAAGGAAAGAAAAATGAGAAACATTTACACTGTAATCTTGTTGTATTGAATATCATCACTAAGGGATGGGGATCATTATTTTTTTAATTACATGGATACCGCTATAGATAGCCCTTAATGCTGCTGCTATTAATACTCGAGTTTTTACTGAAATTTACAGAGCTGTATACAGGTACACCAGTTCCTTTAATTTTCTTTATCTATTTTGTTTTGAGCACATCTGTTCACCTTTTTACATTTCAATAACCAAATTCTAATTTTCCTCTTATATCAGAGAAATTTGAATGCAGTATAATGTGTTTTTAACTTCTGCCGAATAATTACTCACAGATTCTGCCTTAACCAAGTCAAAACTCATCATTATTCAGTCTCTTTTAGTAAGCTAACTGTCTTTTAATGTGCTGGCTGTAGCTACTTAAAATGTTGGGACAGAAATGCAGCAGCTGGCAGGTCAACATTGTCTGAGGTGCTACACTTAATTTGAATCTCAGTCTTGATGTTTAAAATACATTTTGACTGGAATTTCAGTTATTTCCAAAAACTCTTTTGGCCAATTATTGAATGTTGATGGAACATTGGCTCAGAAGATGTGATCCAACTTGAGACACAATGTCATGTCACAATACCAATGAGACCCGATGGCTTTGTAGATAAATTGAGACATTACTGATGTTTGGGTTTAGAAAATGAAGTGCCCGGTGCTAATGAAGCTGGGTCTTCATTCCTATTCCTGATCCTCGCTGCCGTGACTATCCTCTGCTGCCAGCCTGCTGTGTTGAGCCTTGACTAGTGATATTCAGAACAACACTTTTCTTGTGTCTGATAGTTCCTAAATAACCCATGCTGTATCTTCTCAAATGCTTTCTTAGGGGTGTGAGCAGTGTTGTGCGCAGGTGTGTGCATAGACACACTGGTCAGGAGCTGGCAGTAAAGATCATAGAGATCACAGCGGAGAAGATGACGGCTCAGCAGCTGGAGGAGGTAAAAACCTCCACACTGAAAGAGATCCAAGTCCTCAACATGGTGAAAGGACACTCCTCAATCAGTGAGTTGGAATTCTTCTACTTAGAATGTAAGACCTCTCAACTTTACGCTCTAAAGACATCCAAAGTGTTTAAAGTGTTTCATGTCTTGTTGATTCCCTCCAGTTACCCTCATTGATTCCTACGAGTCAACAACATTCATATTTTTGGTGTTTGACCTGTAAGTGTTTGAACAAAGACACAGTGTTTTTGTTAGCTGCCTACAGTAAACATGAAAGTTAATGATCATCATAAAACTATTGATCAGAATGATCTTTTCTTTTCTTTCCAGTATGAGACGTGGAGAGCTGTTTGACTACCTCACAGAAAAAGTGACTTTGAGCGAGAAGGAAACAAGGTGAGCACCACAGTTCTTTACTTGGTGGCATCTGGAGTCTGGATATCACACTTTTACCTTAAAGGTCTCATGTCCTGGTGTGTTTGAAAGTTTGCATCATGTCTGTCTGTGTCTGTTAAGCAAGGATTTGATTTAAGTTAAATAAAAAATGAAAATGTTTGTCCCTGTAGAGAATCAGATGCTGTTCTTTTTCCCTCCCCTTTGGAAACACCAGGGGATGAGGGGGCAAGGAGGCTATAAAAATGAGCTATGTGTTGATGTTGTGACTTTCAAAACAGTCATGGCGTGTGCCTGTAACAAGCAGAAAACACGCATGTAGGTGGAGGCTATACAGCCATTACATATTAAAGCCAGGAAGTTGAAAAAAAAAAAATCAGGGCATGGAACCAATAATTAAAATGGCTGTATTAACATTGCTGCATTTCATGGAGCTATTTTCTCTCCAGGAGTATGATGCGTGCTCTGTTGGAGGCTGTGCAGTACCTCCACTCACTGAACATTATCCACAGAGATTTAAAACCTGAGAATATTCTCCTGGATGATCAGGGACACCTCAAACTGTCTGATTTTGGGTTCTCAGTACAGCTACAACCTGGGGAGAAACTTAGAGGTACAGTTGGGTAAATTAAAGTAGATAACCAGTGATTCATTTAAGAGGTCTGTTCATATGTGTTTACTTTTATGAAATGTGTTTAAACAGTATTTCTTTTTCCATTTTCAACAAACAAGAGCTCTGTGGGACACCTGGTTATTTGGCCCCAGAGATACTGAAATGCTCAATGGATGAAATGCACCCAGGCTACGGCAAAGAAGTTGATCTGTAAGTGTTTTCTGCTTTCTTTTCTTTACAACATTTACCGAATAAAACAATTTGGGAATCTCAAAATGCAGTCTGAGAAGACATCTTTAACAACAATTCTCCCAACTCTCAAGTTTTTTTTTTTTTTGTTTCCCCTTCCCTTCGTTTAAGCTGGTTGTCCACCACTTCAACACAACCCACTACCATTACAAAAGAAAGGCACAAAATACCTTATTATGACACAAAACACAGATTTTTCTCAGTAGAGAAAAACTGTAGTCTAGACATAAACCCTCATTCTTAATAACACAGAGCAAACAAGCTCCACCTTTTAAGATGAAGCAATGCATTTGCTCAGCCTGTTGGTATACGGCTGACATGTTGGCTGTAGTATCTGTTAGGATTTTCACATCTGCCACTCCTAATAATGAGCTTTCTGTGCTAACTCATATCTGCTGATGCCATTATTGTGAGGATAATTTTGTACATCCCTATGACTGTACTAGCCTTACAGTTATTCTGTTTCTCTTTTTGTTCATTGCATGTGTTGTAAAGCTGGGCCTGTGGAGTGATCCTCTTCACCTTGTTGGCTGGCTCACCGCCGTTCTGGCATCGTAAACAGATGCTGATGCTGAGGATGATCATGGAGGGGCGTTACCAGTTTAGCTCCCCAGAGTGGGATGATCGATCTGACACTGTGAAAGATCTGGTAAGAATCACGGTTTAGATATTCCTGAAAACAGTGGCTCTCAGATGGTGTGGCAGGGAACACTGGGGAGCATTGAGGGAGGTCTGGGTGTGCCTTGGGACTTTGGGCAACATAAGTTATTAGTTCAATTATACAACATCTGATAAATTTATCATAAACTCAATGTGTCAAAACTTTACATGCATAAAAGTCAATGTACACAAGTGTTTTTTTTTAACTCTAGAAAGTCCCATAAAATCATCAATGGTGCCCCATCTTTTGAAGTTAACATACATGGCCGATCACAGGAATCATTACTTTTTCTGTTTAATAGTTCACCTAATTTAAAAAATGTGAGGTGTGTGTTGATGTATTTATGATATTTAAGAATGTTTCAAATGATTTTTCCAATAATTATGGTGATAAATATTTCAATGGCAATGCAGTTGTTTGTCATATTCTATCAGGCAATAAGAAGGTACAAATAAACATGTACAGTCTGATAAGACACTGTAACACATGTATAAAAGGATGCTTTTCAAGGCTATGAATATGGTGTGCCTTCAGATTTTAACTTAATTGTAGATATGTTTTGAAAAGAAGTTGAAAAGCATTGTCTTAAAACAATACGAAAAACTTTACTTGGATGCATAAAAGGGTCAAAAACAACATGTGAAGTCTTTCTTTTGCTACAGTTGAGCACTCGCGGCAGCGCTGCGTGGAGAAATACGTGACGTGAGTCGGTTAGTTCCAGATAAACTTTATTTTCTGAAAAGTTAAATGCACTCAAAAAAATTTATAGGTAGCGTACTCTTAAACTGTGGTATTATTTTTTGATGGGAGCTCTTGTAGGCAGAGAAAATACCCTTTGTATTTAGTACAATACTTCCCTGTTTGCGGCTGGTATTGCATCACAAACTTTTACAAATTGTGGCTTACTGAGGGAGAGGAGAGAACTTTCTACTGCATCTAATGTACTTAGTGGCCATATGGAGCTCATACAACCCCACTTAAAAAAACTGAACTATCCCTTTAACATCTGGTTTGCTCTTTCTCTAGATATCCAGGCTTTTGGTGGTTGAGCCGGCTGCTCGTCTCACTGCAGAGCAAGCTCTAGCCCACCCTTTCTTCAGACAGTACCAGAGGGAGGATGTGCGGCTCTTCAGTCCTAGAAAGACTTTTCGGGTGACTAATATGTGGAAGCTGATTTAAAATTACGAGTGACCTGTGTTGATGTGATAAAGCAAATGTTCTGATCTGCTTTTCATCTCAGGTATTGATCGTCAGCGTTCTGGCCTGTATCAGGATGTACAGCAGGTACCGCAGGGCTCGGCCACTCACTCGGGAGGTGCTGGCCAGAGATCCCTACTCCCTCCGCGGGGTCCGAAAACTCATAGACGGCTGCGCCTTCCGAATCTATGGTCACTGGGTGAAGAAAGGGGAGCAGCAGAACCGAGCTGCTCTCTTCCAGAACACAGCTAAGATCATGCTGCTGGAACTGGAGGACTTTGAGACATAAGAGATCCACTTCATTCCTTACAGCCTTCATGTTTAAACATTCGCATGTCCCATCATGTAAGTGTTTGTCCTGTACCCCTACTGCATTCAATTTAAGGAGAGGAATTCAGGGACTGAGACCTTTGTATGCCTCAATGCTCACTGTGGTTTCATTACGATAAGCCTGCAACTTCATATTCCTTATCGACTCTTTTATCCAAGGTTGTGGTTGCTTGAATCTCGTCAGATCATCATGTTTGCAGCAGAGGAAACATTGCACAATCATTTGACACGTTGTTTATTTAAGGTTTCTCATTTTAATGGTCAGTTCTAGCAGAGGAGATGATTTTTTTAAACACTGTGTGACTGAAGTAGACGAGACCTTAAGGCACTGTGTTTAATTCTTTTACGCACATTCATGTTATGACAAGCTCAGATGTTAACATATTCCAGTGTTATAAAGCAGTACTGTAGGGCAGGGGTTCTCAGCTGGTCAAGCCTCAGGACCTTCTACCACCTCCTCCTAACTGAAATAATGCAGCCCTCTCCCCCCAAAAAAGCACTTAAATTTTATGAAAACATTGCAGTTTGTACCTTAGATTAACCAAAACAAACAGCTGAACAAAGGTGTCCAATACAGAATACTTCCATACCACCCAAAGGAAGCTTGGCATTGAGTTAAGTTTGTCACATGCTCCTAATACATATGCAAGAATCACCTGAATGTTTACAAGATTGGCCGGAATTTTTAAGAATGGAAACAGGAGGATACTGATGCTACTTAACAACCTTTAAATGAAGCACAACTTAAGCTGGCCAGCCAACAAGTGGCACAAAAATAGCCGTAACTGTATTCTAATACATTTTTAATGCTGTTAAAAATGAGAGTTAAAAACCAGTTCCAGTTAAGAATCAGTTCTAGCGTGTTTGAGGAATAGTCCGAATTTCTGATTTCTGATTATTTAACAGGCAGCACAGGGACGCAGCAGGTTAGCGCACATGCCTCACAGCAAGGTGGAGTTTTCATGGTCTCCCTGTGCACTTTCCTCCCACAGACCAAAATCATGCTTATCAGGTTAATTGGTGACTCTAAATTGCCCTTAGGTCTGAGATGGTTGTCTGCCTCTCTACGTAGCCCTGTGTTTGGCTGGCAGCTCGTTCAGGGTGTACCACCCCTCTGGCCAAGTGTCAGCTGGGATTGGCTCCTGCCCCCTGCGGCACTGAAAGGGCTAAGTGGTATAGATAATAGATGGATGGATTCTTTTATTATTTACCTTCCTCTTTGTTCTTTGTGCCCAAAATATGACATCAGGTACTCATGAAAGGCAGGCAGCACAAACAATGCAGCATCTAATTTCAAATAAGGATGTGACATAAGCAACATGACACTGACTTTAAGGAGTGCTTTGTGTTTGACACTGTTGTCGCAGAAAACTTGTGTAGGCGTACTTTAAAAAAGGCCAGAAGAATCAAGAGGAGAACTGAAAATCAATTAGATTGATAAGAAAAAGCAATCACGTCACTGATATCAATACAGTCTTATCAATTCCCATCCCTATTGTTGATTAATACTATTATTATTAAATAATTATGTAGCAGTATCAATATTTGATGTTTGTTTACTTTTATTTAACTTCACTGATGGACCATCTGTGTCAGTGGCTTGTTGCAAACCTGGCTGATGAAGCTCAGACTACAGGTACAGAAATTATAGTCATGTGAGGCAGAGTGGACTGGCCATTTTGCGAGGTGGATCAGTATTCTAACTACCAGCTTAGGATGCAGTCTGTGTAATGTTTTACAGTAGTAAAATGAAGTATTCAGTTTTGGACACAGCCTAAGCTACAGAGCGAAACAATCATGAAACGTGTATCATTACAGCAGCCTTGCATAGACATGCAAACACTTTGCTTTACTCATCCCCCACTCTTTATAGTGTTTTTATAGAGATCTCTCAAGATGAACATGTGCTTATGAGTGAACTAATTTAATTTACTCCAACAGTAATGAGACAAGTAAGTCAAAGTCTGGAAAAACAAAGTCAAGTCTTCACATTGTCATTGCTAAACAAAGCCATATGAGGACCAGAGTCCACAGATGTTTTTTTTTTTTTTGTTTTTTTTTGCACAGGCAGCATTCTCAACCTCTGTTCCAGAGCATTTCTTTCCAGCGCTAAACGTAACTGGGTCACAAAAACGGACTTTATTTCAGCAGTTTTTAGAAATGTGACGCTGACTGGTAGGTCTTGTTGAGTGAAGAGGAGGGCCACATGTGACCCCAGCTGACCCCTGAGCTAGTACTAGAGATGAAAAATCTGCCATGAAGTATTTTTTTTATAAGTTTTTCCCTCTATGACACCATGTACTCACACAGAATGCATTACAGCATGAGAGGTGGAAAATTTTTCTATAATTGTTTATTTACTTTGTTATGGGACATTTAAAGTTTACATTTGGTATAATAATGATATTGTTGGAGGCAGTATTAATGCTTTTGGGGAAAAAATAGGTCAAATTCACTTAAATAAATGTCAGTAGCAAGATTTGTATGACTGCTGCCTTGGCCAAGATGAATTTGAAAATTAATTTGTCTTGTCTATATGACATACTGGAAAAATGAGGTTTAACCGATTGAGTGATAGAAAGCAGTATGTACTAGTTTATTGCAATTGTTTATTGAAAATGTAATTTTAATTGGCTTTAGTTCCATGTTTAGCTCTTTAAATTGTCTTCAATGTTTGGTTCTGAACTTAAAAATAGAAATATAAATTCTGATATATGGTAGATATTTTTTGTTTGTTTGATTAGAGATACATTTGTTTGTCTTATTCATGGTATCATTTCATTTCTAACAATTTGGCCCTCTTAAATTGGGAGTAACATCAATGTGGCAAGTATGATCGCTTTTTTCTTCCGTGTTGTTGATAACAGAGACAGTCAGAAGTCCCACACCACTTTGATTCTGATTGGTCTGTGAGGAAGTGATATTGACAAGCTCTGCACTGAAATGTAATTTTTAATAACTGGGAGCACTGTGAGAATGGCAACAAGTAGCTGCTGACGCTGAGGGAGTTTATCAATTTAGGACGTTAAAAATGAAAACATTTTCTTTTTTTTAATGTATGCTTTTTTATTGCCTTATGCGTATTGTTAGGGCAATTGGTGGAGATGGATATGGGGGAGAGAGAGTGTGGGGAATAACATGCAGGGTAGGAGCAGTGGCTGGACCTGATCTCTAGGTCACCTGTGTTAAGTACAGCAGCCTTTGAAAAGGGGGCACACAGACACAACCACTCATCCATAAGTTGCCCCCACATTCCTTTTCTGAGGTACATATTCATGGCCCATTGAGAAAATCGCCATGGGTCCTGACCCACCAGTTGAGAACCACTGCTGTGAAACATACCTGAAACTATAAAGTATTTTTGGTTGAGAATCCTCTCCTTGTTGTTCATGCAGACATTCCTAAATAGAAACATCCTCTTACATCAACTGTGAAGATCATCTGTGAATGTTTTTCCTTTTAAAAACTAACAACACCATTCTCCTCTGTGTCCATGCCTCATTTTAAGATGTCGCACTTTTCCTGAAAGTGCCTGCCTAATTTTACAAATGCAGATGTACATTTTATGTCCTTTAGAGAGATCTATTAACATTAAAACATATGTTTGAGTTTCAATTATCTTGTTTTTAAGATTATTTGCTCTTGTTGTTTTGCTCTGGAGAGTTGGACACACTTTTGTGCTGATCTGCCATTTCTTTTATGCGCTGATCAAGCTGTCCAGACATCAGTGTCATCTGCTCTCTGATCTCTTTCTCAATTAGTGATTTCAGCTCCAACTTTGAACCTGGAAGTGGAACAAAATGCAGTTACTACCATCATTTAAGGTGCATTTAACACAAGAGTGTAATGTCCACAAAGTGCTATTTAAAACGTGATCCCACCAAGACTGGTGTCTCCTGGCCCTGCAGTGGTTGCCTCCTGTGTTTCAGGTGAGCTGTCTCTCTCTTTATCATCTGGTTCCAGCATGTCTTCAGCGTCTGACGGAAAAATATTTCTGAAATTAGTCTGCTGAATGTCAAGCTTTTAAATTTTTTTTCTTCTTACCTGGGGCGCAATTTAGGGTTAAGTTTCTAGCCCAAGGACACATCAACATTTTATTACAGGAACTGGGGCTCAGACTACAGCTCTATTGGTTAAAAGACCAACTCTATCACTGAACTTTTAATAAATACGAAACACCTATCCGAAACATCCTCTTATTATCCCTTTAGTGCTTACCTTAAAGAGTATTCTAGGAACTATTTTATAGCTTTTCAATATAGTATTGTGATTTTAAGACACTTTACTGTAATTTCACAGTAATATATTACAGGGTCACTGTAAAACTACAGTTAAATATTGTAAAATCACAGTATTATATTTTTAAATGCTTTCATGTTACTGTGGATTCACAACAACTGACTGTAATTTTACAACCCTGTTATTCACAGTAAAAAAAACAGTGAAACACAATGTCTTTGTAGGTTCTCAATCATCCAGTTCATGGTTATCCAACACTGAACAAAGTGGCAAATGGACTGGTTCAGATTCTTGAAGACGTTTCGCCTCTTCTTCAAAAGGCTTCTTCAGTATTTAGAGCTTACTGGAGGAGAGCTTTAAATTTAAAGTCTAAGTTGATCATGATGACAACAATGTCTACATCTTATCCATAGAAAAATGATGGCTTGAGAGAGGTGTCAATGAAGCCACTTTTGTGAAGATGGTGAAACCATTGCTGAACAGAGGTGGGAGACTTGAGACACTTTCTGTCTCCTTCATATAGCGCAGTTTTGCATTTTTTTCACCAATAATCCAAACAACATCCCCTTCTTCAGTTCTTTGAACTGAAGAAGTCTTTTGGAGATGAGGGGTCAGTAAGTGGGTACAGAAGTGTTTGGAGGTTGTGGTGCAACCCCTAATGAAATGATTAAGGGACATTCTTCAAACACACTGTTTGAGCACAGATTTACTTAAAGGTGCAGCAAGCAACAGAGGGAGATAACATTTTTTTTCTTTCTTTCCTCGGGGTGTATGTGCCGCGGACAGGCCATATGCCATGTTTTTTTTGTATGAAACACCATCAAAGGTATATTTTGCATAATGTGTCACCTCTCTAATATAGATTCCTCTTATCAGCACCACATGATAAAATCAGACGGTTCTTCCCTCAGTGAAAAGAGATTAGGAACCACCGCTGAAATCTTTACCTCTCAAAGGAGAATCCTCTGCGACTGATTCATTCTGGTTTGAGCTTGCAGAGTAGATCAATGATAAATCAAGTTTTACCTTTTGAAAAAGTAGTGAAGAGAAGTTTATCAATCTCTACAGGTATATTTTCTTAACACTGTAATCAATGTTAAAAGCAAATCAGGCCCGAAGTTGTTGAAAGATTTGTGCTAAGTATTTCCTTAACTTACCTGTGGAGTAAAAACATATTTGTAGACTTTGTAGTGCCTCACATAGCTGTCATAGATGTACTTTAAAACACAGCCCGCCTCCTCGGGGCTGAAGAGGTTAATGCTAAAGGGAGGTCGCTACAATGAGAAGACACATTGAAAGATTACTTCTGTGTTATATAAGGGTAATAAATTTAGCGTGCAAAAAAAGGAACGTCAATTTGTTTCACCAACCCTGACTGAGTGACAGAGAAGAAGGTCCTTGCAGTATTTGAAACTTTGCTCTATGTTATCCAGTGGAGTTTCTGCAAGAAAATATTTTAAAGAACATCAATAGATGAGGAAAAACTTAAGGTATATATTTATCATAAAAGAAACTATTACATTTGCCTTGAACCATAAGGTAAGGCTTTGTGATTAAATAATTGCACTTAATCACATGATGTTGAAAGGATTACATTACAGGCAGGCTTCCAGCTGTAGTTTGCTTCTTGATGGTCATGTCTAAGTTTAGTTTAGATTACAATGTAGTTTAGTTAAGTTATTTGCACGTATTTGTAATAAAAGTCAAAAGAGATTAAAAAAAAGTGAATATGAACACATCCAAGAGCAGGTAAACTATCTCAAAACCTTACTTGCAGATTTACATACTAATAGAATGAAAAAGCAAAAAAGAAGACATTATAACAACAACACTTAAAACAAAATCTCACATAACACAATTCATTTTACAGCATTATAAATTACATGTCCTATTTCCTAGGGGTTTATTCACAAGTGCATTACTCTGATCAAGTTGCCTTCCTTAGGCCTTACGGTAATGCAAGCACCCGAGTAGCCATGTTCTGCTGGAGCTCCGACTATTCCCACAATTTTTTGAAGGTTTATTATTATCTTCACCACCTAACTCTGCTGCTACGGAGTATTAACTCCAGGTAATTTCTTTGGAGCCTTTTTGGAGCAGTTCTACCCACTTATTCCAAGACTTTGCTGCAGAGACTCTTAAATGGAGATAGGGATACATGGATGTTAAAAAAAAAGCTGCAAAATATTCCTGGAGTCTGCTTTGCAATGCTGTACCCAGCCGCACTCAGGATCATGTTTGATGGCACCACTAAATTCTTCCACTATCGAGCTAATGCTTTACCTGGCCTCCCCTACATGACTGCTCTATTTGTTAATGTTTTTTTTTTTCTGTAATGCTTGTGTTTTGTTTTTTGTTTTTTTTGTTTTTGATGCCATATTATTTTAAACTTAGAGCACAGCAGAGGTTTTAATTTACAAATCTGTTATGCAACAAAAGTCTTGCACAATTTGTCGGCATGCTGAGGCTTATCTAAATTTCATACTAGTACCCCTAAAATAATAGTTAAGCATTCCTCAGACTGTTTAAAACTGACAGAAACTATAAGAAAAACATAATTTTAGTCTTTCTGGAGATCATGTTGAATGACCAACAAATAGCAAAAGGGTACATTTAAAATAAATCCATGTCAGGACACATGCCTCATTTATGATTGGAAGTGGAGGAAGTTTTTTTTGGGGTGGGCTGAGATGATATTTTGGACTTTTTGTAGCTGCCGACATGAATGTTATATAAGTGGTTACTAAGGAAATGTTTGTTGAATGGTGACATCAGAGTGTGCAAATGATCTAAAGTCTTTTTCTGTGATAATTCATTGAAGTTATCCACTTATTCTGAAAGCATTATTATTGTTATAATATGGACTATAATGTATATGCTTGACTTTTGACTACAATACAGTGTTGATAATCTACCATAACTTACCTGCGTTAACCTCATGCACAGACTTAATGATGGACAACAGAGCAGAGGTTTGCTCCTTGGTGAAACTGTTCTTTCTGCAAAATAGCACGGTGTGGACATACAACTCCAGCAGAACTCCTCCCTTTGGTTCAGCAACATCAATCCAGAGCACATTACACAAAGTACTAACAGAAAAAAGGAACAATGTGAAAAATAGTCACATCCTAGATTTTTGTAAAAGGAGGGTTGATTTCTGGACAAAACAGGTGCACAGACCTCTCCAGATCAGGAAGAGACTGCATTTTGTCGATCTGCTCCATGTCATGGAAGCTTACATCAGTCCTGTTTAGTAAACACACAGGGAACAAATTCAAGCTTACACTTCAAGGTAAGGTGAGGCAGAGAAAAACGTGCCAGCAATCATGGTAAAAAGTGAGGCAAATGTTAGACACCGGTCTTACCAGAGCATCACTTTAGCTTTTGGGGCCTTTGATACCTAAAGAACAAAACAACTTCTTTAAGACCAAACATAATCAACTAGAAAAGGAATATAGGGAGGATTTGTGTTTTGAGTTGTCAATTAAGATATATTGAGAAAAAAGTAATTATTGCAATTTATGTATTTTAAAATTCTTCAAAAAGTTAACACAAAAATGAACTTGTTCATAAATCAAACAAAAAGTGTTGCATACCATCATTTTTGTATCCATTCTTTTAAGAAGTACAAGCAAAGTTGCAAAAGCAAAGACAGCAGAAGTTGATAGCTACAGCATAAATATAAATGGAGGTAAATTACGCAGCTTAAAAATAATTGTTTTTTCACAGCGGGTAAAGTTATTTTGCTAAAGCCCCGCTAACATCAAACTCGACTAGGTATAACTTCCTGCTTTCTGTATCCTAGCAACACAGTGAGGGCGCCCCTCTTCCGGTTCTGCGCAAAGCCTCCGTCGCCTGTTTTATTTATTTATTTATTTATTTTTAACATCGAATAAATTAACTGAAGAGTAAGTTGATAGATACATAATAAATAAACTCAAGAACTGGATACAACTTTCTGAATTTTCTATCTTCATTTCGACAACACAATTCAAGTATATAGCTTTAATCAGCGAGTAAAACATCACATCAAAATAATGATCATGATCTGATATGAAATGGTCAAATAGCTATCACCATTTAAAACAAAATTTTTTAGCCTTAAAACAATATTATAGGCTCATCCAGAAATATCATAAGAATCGATTTTGATATGTAAATTGTTTTCATTGATTAGCCTACTACGAAACGACAAATGCAAACAACGACGAGCTCTCGTAGATTTGTAGATTATCAGTGCTTAAATAATCAAATGTCACGTTTAAATCTTTGTGATATCCGCTGTTTTAAAGTTTATGGCTCTTCATCATGCCGTAGAGGGTAGCTGTAGCCATGACAACGAAACTAACGAGCAGCCGTCCGGCATGAGCGCCTGCGTTTTGTTTAAGTTTCCTGAGACATATTTTGCGTATTCAAAGGACTGAATGGTTCATGTTTTAGTAATGGTCCAGCACGTATGCGTTTGTAATGCGTAATGCGTTCGTCATGTTGATTTCTGTGGCGTACTCCTTTGTTTGGGTAAGTGATGCAGACTGCTGAAAGTACTCTGGTATCCGAGTCAGATGCAGCTTTTTTGGCAAGAAATATACACACAGTAAGAAACTTAGGTCAAATTCAATCATAAAGTGTCGGGAATGTGACTGTAACCGTTTCTGGTTAATCATATATCAGGGGTAACGTCCTTTTTCAATTTCGCTCACGTTTCTGCCTTAGGGGGAAACCGGGGTTGGTTGCAGCAGTGGTTGCCAAATTCTTAGTAGACTAAACCACAGAGCTATACTGAATCCAGACACCGTGAGTCTTAGAAGAAGTGCAGAGGACTCCTGTGGCGTGGTTTGGTTGATAAATCTGATTTCAGAGGCCAGTTCTTGGTGGCTGCCATATATAAAACATTGTCTCAAACATAGACTCTCTGGAGCCTTTTGAAGTGGACCAATGTACCCTTACTTTTTTTGTGACTTCTCATCCTTGCAAAGTTCTTTGTTTGACACTTCAGCAAGTAAAACTCAAAATTCTGAATGCTAATTCTATGTCAGGATGTGGAAATTGGTCCCCGTCTTAATAAGTAGCATAAAAACCCAGAGGTTAGTAATGCAAAAGGTAGGTTGGTTCTGGTTAGAGCAGTGCTTCCCAAACTGTGGGTCATGGGACTATTAGGTTGGCTGCAGGAGGTCATTTACAATAAATAAAAACAATAAACATAACTGATATCACATTTAAATGCTAATTTACATTTTCAAGTACTCGAACTAAGAAAAAAACGCCATCAGTTTTAACTTATATATAACTTTTTTTTTCCAACATACTGACGAATAAACTGAATAGTGATTACCGTTTATCTGGTTTTTAATAAATTGGGGACATTTTTAATATCTCACTACACTGTTTGGCTCCTGGTTTTAAGTTTTTTCCATACTTTAAATGGAGTTTAGATTTGGCCAAAACAAAAAATAAAGACTGGCCCTTCCCTCCCTTAAACTATATTAAAGTGCCCAAGCCTGATTCAAACCCTACATTTTTCAGCATTCTGGCTTCAGTAATTAGGGCTTGTACCTGCAATTTTGCAGCTAGCAGAAATTCATCCAGGTGAGACCTAAGTAAGTGCATCATGAAGACATAACAAAACAAGCCAAAGTTGCTCCATATATCTTACTTTCCTCCACACTTAGATAGCATTAATTCTCCAGATAAGATTTTCCCTTTTCATGGTAATCCATGCAGTGCACTGCTGTACAGGTGAAGCTGAGAGGAGCCAAAGGAAGATGTGCCAAGCCGGTGCCAAGCACATGCTGGGTGTGTGCCTTACATGCTCATAGAAATTAATTTGTTTAAGCCTTACTATGTGTGCACTGAATATGTTGTGTTTTTTTCAATTGCTTACTAAATGCTCATGGTATTTATGATTATCACTGTACCTTATTCCCTCTCAGTCTCAAAAGAAAAAAAAAAAAGTAGGCCAGACTCAATCCAGTCCAAGTGGAGGGAGACGGATTCCAGGCCCACCCCGGTAGAAAATCTACTCTATTTTAAGAAGCACAAAAGGTACCAGGGAGGAGGTTGGGGAGTGACAAATCATGTTCAAAAAGACATTATGAGGGTGCCAGTTTGGTGTAGTGGTAGCAGTCATGCACTTGCTATGTAATGAAACTCTCATCCCATGTTGGCAGCCAGGATTCAGACCTGATACATATTTTGAGTTTTATGTAATGACTAGATTTGTAGTCACAGTGAGTTTTTCTAGTGGTTAATAATTACACATTTATCTAATTTATAGGAATAAAATGGATATCCATTTTATCACAGCACCCTACTTTTCTGTCTAATATAAGGATAATCTCTGTCAGATTTGTTAATCATGCTTAATACACATGAGAGTAAATAGTGTAACAACCAGCTCTGGTCCCCCTGAACAAAAAGTGGCTTTAGCATCTCCACAGAGCACTCATGGAAAGCTGACCATACTCCTGACACTACTTGGCCACACTGGCTGAGCTGTGCAGTGCAGTTTAAGAACATTATCCCCTTTTAATCCACTTTGCCTTCTGCTACATGCAGGTGGACAGACCATCAGATGGAGCAGGGTGCTACAATCACACACCCAACAACATATTTGATAGCTTTTTTGTTTTTAATGAGACTGGACTGCTTGTTTTTCATTGACTGCTGAAGCTGGATGTAAACTGTTTTGTTTTTTTGTTTTTTTAAATACGCTACTTGACTGTCTTTTCTCTTGCTTTCATTGGCAAGTCTTTTTCCAGACATGGAGGATCC
This sequence comes from Cetoscarus ocellatus, assembly GCA_037902135.1. Taxonomy (NCBI): domain Eukaryota; kingdom Metazoa; phylum Chordata; class Actinopteri; order Labriformes; family Labridae; genus Cetoscarus; species Cetoscarus ocellatus. The sequence goes on along the minus strand of JBAMNC010000904.1, from coordinate 1,809,506 downwards.
TGATATACGACAACAGAAGCTGGACAACCAGGTAATGAAGCAGGGATTTTTGATGTAATAGAATTGGTGTGTCTTGAATTACTTTTAACAATGCTATACTTGTAGTGCACTTTAATTACAAATATACTTATATTTCAGTAAGCCTCTTACATAGAATGGACTTATTTATAAACATGTATGTAACAGTCATTCAGGCAGTGAAGAAAAGGCTGAAACTTTTAATGTAGGTCATCAGTGGTTAAAACAGCCAGAGCTGTCTTGAGTCTCATAAGGTCAAGGCTACCTGTGTCAGAACCACCTGCTGATTAGAGCTAAATCTAAATCAGTCTTGATTCTGCTGAAGTGGAGAACTGTATAGAAACCTTCGACAGAAAATGTTAAGTCATTAGAGGGAAAAAATGAAGCTCAAACTGATAAACTTTGTTTTTTTGCAAATATTTATTTACTCACTTTGAATTTGGTGCCTGTAATGCTTTCCAAAAAAGCTGGGACAGGTGCATGCTTACTAGGCCTGTGCTCAGAATATCGACACACACTCCTTGGGGATACGTGTATCGATATGGATTCTACAGAATCGATACGGCTTCAGTGTTTGACAGTTGTTGTCAAAACACTTTGGGTAATGTTAACAATGGCACAGTTCAAAGTAGAAGCCAAGCTACATGATGAAGCACATGATCCAAATTTGACTTGGGTCTACGATCTCTGTGGACCTGAATTTAAGTTTCCTAAGTTTTAGGATAATTTAAAACTCATCCATGTTATTTTTCTTCTTGTAATAAAAAATAAAACTTGTCAGGAATTCTGTTAAATGCGTAGTCAATGTTCACAATTTACGTGTATCGGGATACATATTGTATTATGGCCACAGTGTCAGGATACATATCGTATCATGAGGTTGCTGGAAATACCCAGCCCGAATGTTTACCACTGTGCTACATCACCTTTCCTTTTAACAGTACTCAGTAAGCGTTTGGGAGCTGAGCAATAGTTGAAGCTTTATGTGTGGGATTTTTTCCCATTCATGCTTGATGTATGACTGAAGTTGCTAAACAGTCCAGGGTCTCTGTTGTCATCTGGCACTCTTTCTACAAAGCCACACTGTTGTAACATATGCAGAAAAACGTGATGCAGGCATCAAATTTAAAACAAGTGATGTTCATAGAAATTTGCTTTTAACTTGTTGTATGAATGCTCCTTAAAAATGTAATATAAACATTTATCAAGAACAATTTATCAAAATTGTCATGTGGTGAACAAGCATATCACAATTTGTGGCTTATCGTAGAAAATCTTTAAATGAGAATCAGACCTGGCATAAATTTCTCTCTGAATCTCATAAACTCTGTCCACATCGTTAATTAATTGATACTGTCTTACCTGATATCTCTCTTTAATAGCGTAACATATTGCCCAGCCGTTGTAAAATAAAAATGTAAAGCTATAGTCAAAAGATAAAAAGCACAGTCATTAATGTGATATCTATCCCTGTGTATGGATGTATGACAACTGAATGACTTTTGATTTACAATTCACCCTCAGAGGACTCTTCTGATGAAAAAGCAGCAAAAGAAAAGGGCTGATACTCAAATGGTGACAGCCAATCGAGATGCTCGGCAAAAGAACAGGAAGCAGAAAGCTGCCCGCTCGGATGAAACACCTCTGCTGATCAGCCAATCCTTGAGCAACACTTCCCTGACTGGCAAGTATTTAAAAATGTGTTCTTTATTTGCTTTGTGTCTTAACAGTTATTATATCTCAGCCTTTTCTTCCTTCAAGATCAAGTTGAACATGCCCATGATAACCCACTGGATGAAATCACTCTGGGTGAAAGCAACCTGACGGCAAACACATTAGAGGAGCTGTCCTCAGAAAAAATCATTGCTCCAAAGAAAATGAACTTGGAGGTCGACAAGGACCCAGAGGTGAAGAGTGAGGGGGAGAATGAAGCTCAGACGGAGGGGAAAAAAACAAAGAAGAAAGACGTAAAGAAAGAAAAAGCTAAGCGTAAGTTTGAAAATTGAATTTCATGTTTTAAAGCACAATATATACAATTTTCACACTGACACTACTGACCTCCACTGTCAGGCCTCCTCCTAACACCCCCACTGACATGAAATGTACTTTGCTTTTGCGACAACACCTGCAGATTAAAAACTGAAGTTTAGCGTAAGTATGTTATGATAAAGGACAACATAATGAAACATCATCAAAATATACCTATTATTAATTAGAAACATGAATCATAAAAAATAATTATTTTATAGGAGGTTGTTATAATTACTTTTCTAGTTTGTTATATAAGTCAGCTGAACTGTAACAGAAATAATTGTCAGCCTTAATCTCTTTAAAAGTTCAATAGCCTATTAATACAAGAACAAGCTTGTTGTGTCCTTTAAATGCTTAATTAAGCTGATTTACATGTAACATCTTTTTAAAGGGAATTCTTCAGATGGTGTGTTTTTTTTAGTGAGAGAGAAGAGGACCAAAAGAACAATCAATTTAATGTTGAGTCTAGCATTCAATAGAAACCAATGACTTTAATCCTGTAACACGAAAGTGTCCACCTGATTCAATGCAGTAGTATAATTCAAGCAGTTCAGATGTATACACATCATTTACAGATAAAAATATTGAAAGAGTAATTTGATATTTTGAATATATTTACATATTTTGAATTGACAGAGACCCTAAATTAGAAGCGTGTGGTTAATTTTATTTTGAAATTTTGTTAGTCACATTCCAGCCTGACAGTGAACACTGTCTCACAGTGGAGTCTGCACTTAAAGTACCTGAGAGTGGAGGTCTGCAACCAAACTATGTTGAACAGTGCTTCACAAGAAGATTTGTTCAAGTCAATGGTCGAGAGGTTCGCTACATTTGTACTTGTTGCCATGAACTTAGGATTCTGTCAACAAATATATTGAAGGATTAAACTGGCATTCGTGGTTTGCACTTCAAGCAGTCCCAGAATGCTTTTCAATTACTTGCAAAGTGAACCACAACTACCATTTTAACAGCTTTTCTACCTGATAATGTCAAATTCTCCAATAAATCACAATGGTGGTTTAATGTTTAGTAAATAAATAGTAAATAACTTTGAGCTTATATAGTGCTTTTTTAGTCTTTCTGAAACTCCAAGGGCTTTTCCACCACAGGTCACATCCACACATCTATTTTCCCTTTTACTCACTGATGGTTCTGAGATTCTGTGTAAGGTGTGCATCAGTATTTGCACACACATCCTCACCTTTTCATACTCATCTACATGCCACTGACACAGCAGTGGGACCAACTTGGGCTCAAGTGTCTTGCCCAAGGAGCTGGGCTCAATACGCAACCTTCCAACTGTTGGTAGAGCATGCAACCAGGCTAAGTCACCCACACGCCAACATGCGATTGCTGTGCCGTTTTTACTCAAAAAATTTCTCATTTCAAAAAACAAAAAAGTAAGCAGCAGAGGTGGGCCGAGCGGACATAAAATCTCTGTATCTTATTTTTTTGTTATTGTTTTGATTGAGAGCCCCCTGGTGGTGGAATTTACATAATGTGCGTATACTTACAAAGACAAAGGCCTGTGTAATCTGAGCCTGCTTGTTTGTGCAAAGTCTGTTGTCTTGAAGCTATTAGATTGACTGAATCAGCTCATCAAAATGAATTTCTTTTTCAGCGGCTGAGCAGAATGATGACAAGGAGATAGGGGTGGAAAATAAGGAAAAAAAGGAAAAGAAAACAAAGAAAAAGGACAAAGTGAAAGAATCTGATGACCAACAGATGAAAAACAAAACAACAAAACAAGAGCGAAAAAGTAAGTAAGCATTGGCTGTTTAAGTGATTTAGAAAGAATTTTAGTCCAATTTGAAGCTCTAAAACGTTCTTCTATTTGCAGAGAAGCACTTAAAAGACTCTTCAAACCAGGAGATAGAGGCAGAAGTGGAGGAATCGAGCAGTCCAAAGGAAAACAAACGTGAAGAAAGTGACAACGACAACAAAGAGGGGTCCAAGGGGGCTGCCTCTGAATCACCTAAAAGGAAAAAACGGCTTGACACAAGTGAGGAAAAACTGCTTACACAGCATTTGAGCAGTCAGCATGGTCATCACAGTAAAACTGCTGTCATAGAATAATGTCATATTTTCTTTCTTACAGCCCGGTGCCAAATAAGTGATGACAGCAAAGAAGAGGAGACCGTGGAAAAGGGGAAGAAGGATAAGAAACTTAACAAAGAGAAAATAACGCATAGCCTCGCTTCACTAAACTCCAACTACAGAGAAACTTCAACTTCAGGGAGTGAATCTTATGAAAGGGTGAGAAAAATATTTTTAATTTTCATAGTATATCAAAACTAAAGCTACAGTCTGGTAGTTCTATGCCTTTGCAAAGTATTCAAGGAGATGATGGTGAAAGTGCCTAGCCTTGCTTCTTGGTGGCTCAAGAAGGTCCAGGGTGGTTTTACTGGCTGTGATTTAGAGAAATGTTATTAGCAAGGGGTGAACATGGGACCTTGATCTTTGGAGTCCAAAATTTGCAAGGGATGATCAAAAACATGATGACCTTTGAACTTGTAATTCAAGAACAGAGTGGTGCAGGGTGACAAATTTTTGTAATCCAACGCTGAAGTTAGCATCGTGCTGGTTCCCTCAGCTGCAAGCCTACTAAAAGCCTGTGGGATTTTTCAGTGTGTTCTGTATCATTGCTGATAATAAACTCCGTAGAGAACAAAAAACTATGATACTTACATGTTCTGTTCTTTGTTGCAATCTTAACAAACAAAACTACTTTTCACAATTTTTTAAGCCTGAATGTAACCGGCGAAGAGTAAAAAGCTATTAGTAAACTACTGTAGAACCATGACATGGTTGTTCAACGTGGAAACAACTACAGTATTGCCAATGTAAAAAATGTTTTTGTAACCTCTGGTTTGAGAATTTCAAGTAACCTGATCAAGTTGTCCTCATAGCTGTGGCAATAGTGTGTGAATTACTTAGTGTTAAGAAAAAAATTATCAGAAATGCTTGCTGTCGGGTTCTCTGCCATTTTTGTAGTCCTTTTTCGGACGTTTGTTTGCAACTGTTGTATTAAATACACAACAGTTGAAGATTCATTAGCAAACAACGTCAGATGCATTTTTTTATTTGCCATTTAACATTAAAATCTCATGTGCATGTGTTCACAAAAACCTTATTTAAGGCGATTATCCAAAACCAGTATTACAAATCTTATTTACTCTGGGAGGGTTGAGAACCAGGAAGTGCAAAATGCTAACTTACTTATGCATTTTGAACTCAGTCCTGCACCTCTCTATCAAATCAGTTCATCTTAAAATCAGAGTGAACACACAGGCTGGATTTGAACCAACCAGAACCGCATCAAGGGCATTAGCCTCTCTATGCATTAAGTGCTAGGCTAACAGTGCCCTGTCAGAGTGGATATTTTTGTGAAAATTTAGACGACAAGCTCTCAAAATGCTCCTGTGACATTGTTTTGAAAAGAATAGCCTGAATGGACAGCAAACCTGAATACATAACGCCTTTGGCCTTTGCTCTGCTGTGTGTGGGGGCACAAGGACAGTGTGTGTACCAGATTTCATCTTGTAATGAAACAAACAGATCAAATCTCTCCCTCACTTTTATTTCAGTCAATATCTCCAATGTCAGTGGAGGACCTGGAGAAGTTTGCTCTACGTCCGGCCCCCAGAGATGTGACGATCCAGTGCAGGGTAACAAGAGACCGAAGGGGTGTGGAGAAGGGCATTTACCCAACCTACTACCTGCATATGGAGAAGGGGGATGGCAAAAGGGTATGAACTATGTGAATTTTAGTTTTGTAAAATAACTTTGCTGCCTTTGGCTCTCATATTATTGTCTAAATGTGTTTCTGTCTCTTTTTATTCTAAGATATGTTTTTTGCACTCCATCATGCAGGTGTTTCTAATGGCAGGCAGAAAAAGAAAGAAGTGCAAAACATCCAACTATCTCATCTCTACTGATGCTACAAATCTGTCCAGAGACACAAACTGCTACATAGGAAAACTAAGGTACAACTCTTACTTTTATTTCTACTTAGAACTATTAATCAAATTACCAAAACTGAATCCAATGTTGTTTGGACAGGTACATCCTTGATTGTTAAAGTGTTAATTGTACATATCTTATTATGGTGACTGCATGACAAAGCTGTAATGAAAAGGCATGACAGTTGAGTGTGATGGTGCATCCCAGTTAATCTCAGAACTGGAATATTCCAGGTTGCAAATGTTATAACTCACATGCACTGACTGGCCTCATTTCTTTACAACAGAGTTTGCTACGTGGTCCTTATGAGTCCTGTTTTGCCACAGTTTTGATTGAGAGCCCCTGGTGATTAGATTTGTACCTACTGTGTGTTTCAAGAATACCAAAACTCCACTCTTCATTTAAAATCTGATTGATCCCCTTAAGATGTTTAAAAATACGCTGTCATCATCATCAACAGGTGACGTTATTTGTCAAGATAGCAGGAAAAAAAATCTAGTAATTTAAAATACTGCTACGTGTAGGTGCCCCTGTAAACCTTACTAAATAGTCAACCTGCTTAACAGCCACACCAGTTGGCTCTAAATCAAGTGAACTGGAACAGAGCCATTATTAATCGTATTAACAACACCTTGCGTGTGCAGTTAGTAGCACACCATCTCACAAGTCAGGAGATTTCAAGGGAAAATGAGTGATTCAAACCAAAAACTTGCAGCTGGTCCTCAAAAATCTCAAGAGAACGGTGTGTCATAGATAGATACATTAGAATTACTCAGGCATTGTGATTTCTTTACTCCCACACTAGTTATCCACTGGTTCATGCCTTTTACTAGTCGGCTTATCATGGAGCTCTTACAGATTCTGTGTAGCAGTGATATGAGGGGTCAGATGTTGTTGTTATAGTCATAATGTAATTGGCAGTATATTTTATTGATTTTCTAAAGATAATGTTACTAAAGTCTGTATTGCTTATGCATGAAAGTGTATTGCATTCACAGGACATTGTAAATTTGTTGTTTTTCTTAATGAATTATCACACCTTACCTACCATACCATCATACCTTACATATTGTATGATATAATTTCCCATCATTTGTCATTGTATCATATCATATTGTAACCTACTGTCGCCTGTTGGGTTGAATCATATCATTGTGTATCGTTTCTTTTCTATTTTTTCCTCTCTAGAAGGAAAATAGAGAAATGACACAGAAATGACATAAAAAAGCTTTACTTTATAGGTCATGTGTCCTGCAAAATCAATTTTCTTTGCTTTTAATGTTGTTAGAAGGGGCTTGAGGAGCAGAGGATCATGACACCTTTTACCAAACCCTCCGTTCACAGAGAAATGCGTGGTCTCTCTTTAAAGAAAACCCCTTAAAACACTGTTTTTTTTTCTTCCTTGAGTTTACTATGTAATTGCTCTATAGCACAGGTGTCAAACTGATCCAGTAAAGGGCCACTGTGGCTGCAGGTTTTCATTCCAACCAAGCAAGAACACAGCTGATGCAAATTATTCAATCAGCTGGATTGTCTTTACACAGTTGATTTGTTGGATCAGGTGTGTTCTTGCTTGGTTGGAATGAAAACTTGCAGCCACAGTGGCCCTTTACTAGATCAGTTTGACACCCCTGCTCTATAGCCTCCATCCATGTGTGTGTTTGTGCTCTTCACAGACAGATGCAGTGACTGTTTTGAAAGTCTGCTCCATGTGTAGCCCCTCCTCCCCCTCCCATCAGACATTCGTGCAGCCAATCAGCACAGAGCTCATTATTATAGCCTCCTGCAGCTTCCCCGCCCCTTCAGATCCAAACATTTACAAAGGCGAGGGGAGAAGATAACATTTTTCATTTTTTTATTCAACTTAAATCAAATTCTTGCTTATTGAACACCTAAGACATAATGGAAACTGTCAAACATACCAGGACATGGGACCTTCAATTCATAAATATCACAAAAGTAAACTGAATTTCCCTGTTTGAATGAAAGTTATCAATGTACTCCATGTAGTTTGGACATGGAAAACTCTCTCTTAATTGACACTGTACGCTGCACTCATTTTCCAAAATATCAACACTGTTATCATGACACTGTTATCATTGTTTTAACTTATGAAAACAAATATAAGCCCAGAAAGGAGCACCATACGCAAAATGGCAGGCCTAGCCACTGCAAAAAGTAGAAAAGCATTAACTTCCACCAAAGCCTGGCATTCTTTGCCAAGTTATTAGCCAAAATGTAAAAAACTGCCCAACCTTGCAATGTCAACAAATCCTTGAAAAAATTCCTAGATCTGTATCTGCATTTGGATCCCCACCAAAATCTAAATACTTCTTCTTTTGTCATGACCAACATTCCCTGAAAATCTCATCAAAATCCGAAGTTCAGAACTTTTTAAGATGGGCTGACAAACAAATGGTCCTTACCTCCTTGTAGAGCAGGGGTGTCAAACTGATCCAGTAAAGGGCCACTGTGGCTGCAAGTTTTCATTCCAACCAAGCAAGAACACACCTGATCCAACAAATCAACTGTGTAAAGACAATCCAGCTGATTGAATAATTTGCATCAGCTGTGTTCTTGCTTGGTTGGAATGAAAACCTGCAGCCACAGTGGCCCTTTACTGGATCAGTTTGACACCTGTGTTGTAGAGGTAACACGCTTATGTTGTGATGTCAGTGTTGGAAGGGGGACATGCAGGAGGGTTAACTTTGGGACTCCAGGGGAAACAAAATGAACAGCTAATTAGGTCAAGGAATAAAAATCTTGATTTTGTTTTTTAAATCTTCTGCAACTTAAAATTTGAATAAATCAACTAAATTGATATATCAGGCCTAATTGCAGTATTATGTACTGGATAATATGTGTTACTTTTTTCAATAAATAGTCTTTTTTTTAAAATTTATGCCTAAGTGTTATGAACCCACAATATTATACATTAAAATATTTCAGAATAGATCATTGATGGATACTTAACAAAAACATTTATAAAGTATTGCAAAATATCCCAATGTATTGGCAAATAGATATTCTTTTTACTCCTGTATTATTTCACGTAATATGGCATCAACATCTGATTGTATTTACAGTATCATATTGTGTCAGTTTTATGGCGTCTCATTGTATTGTGTAAAAAATGCTTTGAATACTATTACAGTATTTATATCTGTAAATTCTGTAAAATTTTCACCCTCCCATGAACCTTTCTTTGTTATCATTTTTACCCAGAGGCAAGTGCTTTCAAATACTGTTACTGTTCTTGTTCTGATTTTCACCTTATATTGATGATTTTCAAACACAAATCTGATGGATGACTCTCTCTTAGGTCCAACGTTCTGGGTACAAAGTTTACCGTCTACGATGGGGGAGAAAACCCAGAGAAAAAACCCTTCATCAAAGAGTGTGAGTCAGTGCGGCAAGAGCTGGCAGCAATTTGCTATGTAAGTTCATTCTTAAGTTTCTAAGAATAACTCAGACATTTTTTTAATCTTTTGTTTTAAAGCATCCAATTTGTCATGTTAGTTGTTGCCATTTTATTAAGCAGAGACCATTAGTGAACAGTTTCTAACAACAGAGTAGACTTGCATCCCAGGGCCACAAGAATTATATAATATTAATGCTGTGTTAAAGAAGACTTACTCTAAAAGATGAGACCTTTTACAAATCAATCAAGCAATCAGTCAATTTAATTTGAATAGCACCAGATCATAACAGGTGTTATCTCAAGTTGCTTTACAAGAAAGCAGGTCAGTGCCTGACATTTTCTTTTAATCTTTCTTTTTAATCATTATTTTGATTTCATTTATTTTACTGTATTTTTTTAAAGAGAGACATAGAAAGACAGAGAGGTGGGCGGAGACAAAGGGACTAAAATGAGAATTAATTGTGACAACAAATTTATAAATGCCCGGACCATAAATTTGTCTTCATTATATTTTCTGTTAAATTTAAATTAATTAAAAGATTACACCTTGAGATGTGGCATCCTGTTTCCAGGAGGGTCCTCCTCTCTATGGCTGTAAAGGCAGTTATTATGGTGGTATGATTAATAACAACCATGGACGGAGAGATCATTTACAGCTATAATGATTATAAAGTGGAGAAAACTGATTATTGCAGGAACCACAATGCATTTAAACTGACTGATCATTCTGAAGTTAATATTAAGAACTATAATGATAATGCATCAAATGCTAACAGAGTTAGATACCAATGCTGATTTGTTAAATGTGATTTTATTCAAGAAGGAACCTTTAATATTAAAAAAATCCACTGAAATGTGCACAAAAATGCAATTACTTATGTTAACTTGCAAAAAAAGAACTATTAAGCACATTATGAAAAAGGAGCTTAATATTAAAAAAAAGTATATTTTAATAGACACAGGTCTGAATAGCTATGCCTGTATCAGTAAAATAAAATACAGGGGTAATAAATTTCACTTAAAATGTATTTGTATACATTTGCATAATTTGGGGGGTGGTCCAGCTGACTCACAGGCAGTTGGGTTGCTGCAGTCTGTAAGGAGGCTCAATGCCCACCTCAGCTCCACATCTTTGTTCTTGATCGATCAACAGAAAGGTAAAGCCAAAATATATTGATCTCCAAAATGACAGCCACCTGAATTATGCTTCAAAAGTCCTTCTCAGAAACAAGTGGGGGACGACACTGAGACGATACAGTCTTAAGTGTCATACAATATGACTTTACTACTAATACAAGGGGAAATTGACAGTTTATCAACACTGAGAGTAAAAATGCATTTACTATTAAGTTTAGGTGCTTTAATATTTATCAGAGGAAAACATCAGTGAGCATTGATATTTCTGCTGTTCTTTATTTATTTGGTTAAATGCAGTGTGCTTATACAAAACTGTGACACAGTGTAAAAGATACATTTTCACTTGTGATACATCACAGCACTTTGCCTCCCTGTGGTAGTCTGTTAATTACCAAAATGGCCCCTCGCTATGAGTGACAGCTTTCCTCAGTGATACACTGTAAACTTCTCAAACTGAATACCATCATGGTCTTTTTTCATGAACTAGTCTTGGCATTAAAGAGCTCAGACTATGCTTTTTATTTTTATTTATTTTAATAGTAACAATAATTGCACTTGTGAATTTTTATATATAGAAAATTATATACATTAAACGCAAAAGATATTCAAAACAGAAAAAGAAACAAAAGATAAAAAATTAATAAAATTAAATAAATGAATAAAAAAAAAATTAAAATAAGAATACGTTTAAAAAATAATAGTATCAATAATAATAATTATATAAATATTATTTTAAAAAATAAATAATAAAATGAATAAAATAAATAAATAATAAAGAACAAATCTCATATACATGATCAATTACAGGTCACCTTGACATTAAAAGAAAAAAGAGTTGTTAGCAACATGGCACCAAGCTCTCCTTAGCCCTTGTGGTGAAGGGAGGCCTAAAGGTTCAGGAGATCTAGAGCTGGAAGATTAGTGATTGTAAAACTGCCTTTTTAGTGATGAAATTTAAAAAACAGAGTTAAGGCGAAAAGGGCTCTTTGAATTGTATGGTCTTGACTGGGTGTTTGTTACAAATTATAAAATATATATTTTATTCTGGCCACAAAAAGTAAGCTGAGAGATAAATGTGGTGTGTAAGGATTGTTCGTTTTTTTATGTTGCAGGAAACAAATGTGCTGGGCTTCAAGGGTCCCAGGAAAATGACTGTGATCATCCCGGGCATGCTGGAGAACGATGAAAGAGTATCCATACGTCCAAATAATGTATGTCTGTAACAATCTCTGTAAACGTATTAACCTGCTGTGCCAGCTCTGCCTAGATTCAAGTGGAGCCCAGCTTAGAGAGAAGTTCTTATTCTCAATGAAGTTTACGCTTTACTAGCATTTAAGACATTGCAGTTTGATGTACAGACTAAGGTACAAAGTTTATCTTACACCTAGCTCCTAGCATGTATAAAATCCTCTGTAAAATTGTTTAAAACATTTGAGTTTTTAGAACTTAAGACTATGAGCTCTATTGTATGCTGGCGCTAAGCACTTTGCCGTGAAGCTCAGGTGTCTTATCTAATTTCTCCCTGCAGGTGTCATTTATTCACTCTGTGCTCACGCTGTTGAAATAGCAAATGATCACACAATGGGAGGTGTGTATGACTAAAAATGAGGTGCTTAGCTGGCGTGTTCTGAACTTAAAGACACAGAAAATGACTGTGCTGTAAACTGCCATAAACCTGGACTAAAGTCTAAAGTGGCGCAAGTCTGTTTCTGCTTTTTTAATGACACACTAGAGAAATGAACGAACATTTGTGAGATTAAAACACACACTTAACTGAGCTTGTTTCACTGACACAGGATGCACAACAGACCACTTCTCCTGTTAAATATCAGAGGCTTTTTGCAGTCTTCTTCGGTGGACTATTCTGGAGCCCTCCAGCACACATGCTAATCCCAGAAACTGAGAAAACAGGTGCACCATGCATTTCAGACAGTGCGCCTCACGCCATTTTGCACACTTATTTTAAGCTCATGGTGCAACCAAACAATGACGACTTAAGCTGCAACCTGGTTTATTTCAGTGAAGGGTTAAGTGTGGCCTTCATGCCAGAGTTAAATGCTGAATTTAATTGTAGCTGGTGCAACAGGCCACTGTTTTAAAGTAGATTTTGGGACCTGACTTCTCTCCTGAATCTGTTTCAGGAGCTTGAGACTCTACTGGTCCGCCATGCCAACAACAACACAGAGAAACTGGTCACGCTGGTGAACAAATCCCCGAGCTGGAACGAGCAGACTCAGTCTTATGTGCTGAACTTCCATGGGCGTGTCACTCAGGCCTCGGTCAAAAACTTCCAGATCATCCACCCTGACAATGGTAAGCTGTACCCCTGCTGTTTCTCTCTTTTATTAGAGATGAATATCACATCTAAATTATCTGTCTCTTCCCTATTTCAGAGGATTATATAGTGATGCAGTTTGGCCGTGTAGCTGAGGACGTCTTCTCCATGGACTACAGTTTTCCTCTGTGTGCCCTGCAAGCCTTCGCCATCACCCTGTCATCATTCGATGGCAAACTGGCCTGTGAGTGAGCGATGCTGCTGCGCCTCAAGTGCTTCACTGGACCCATGATCAAAAAATCCCTTGAAATGAAAGGTTCTCTTTTACCCATAATTTTCCACAGGAACATTTTCAAGTTTTGTGTCTTGGTGACTGCAAAGACCTTATTCTCAGAGATCTAGATTTCAAAACGAATGTGTTTGATAGGAACAGTATTAATGAACAGATTTCATGTTAAAGTTAAAACATTCTTTTGTTATTTAATGGTTAGATAATGTAATGATCTTAATTTTTTATATTTGCCAGCTGTATAAAGGAATTGTGCAATCCAAATCTTGATGACAAAATGTGTAAACACTACCTGTGAAACATTAAACTATGACAATACAGGGTTTTTACTTCTGAGCATGATTTATTTCTTTACTTTACTTTTATATTTTTTTGTATTACCTATTAGCTGTTCATTAGCAACCATCATTTCAAACACACAACAATGCTTTAAGACTTATCAGCAGGCAAATTCAGATGCATTTTATAATTTCTGGGTAAACACTAAAATCTTGTGAGCATGTATCCATCACAAACCTTAATTCAAGCATTTATCTGCAACCAGTATTCTAAATTCCATATAGTTTCAGGTTTGAGAACCAGGAAGTGCTAAATGCTAACTCACTGCCACATGTTGGACTGTCCTGCACCTCTCTATCGAATCACTTCATCTTAAAGTCAAAGTTTAAAAAAATCCCTCAAAGCATATCTGAGGTATCATGATCACAAGCAAGGGCTAAACATTACTTTGGTTTGTATCAATTTTGGCATCTCCTTATGTCTTTCACTCACTCTGAGTTTGTCTTCAACATGTCAGTAATGTTTTTTCTAAAGAAAAACACCACACGCACAGTTGCAGTGGAAAACGTCAAGAGTCAAGAGTCTGTCAAGTTGTTTTTCTCCGTGACTGACACCTATGCTGCAGCAGCGTTTGCAGACCTTAAAACAACACAAATAACAGAAATATTATCCATAAATCTTGTTCTTTTTGCTTTATTTTTCTTTCATTGGTCATACAATGACCGTTTTATAACTGCTGAAACGACTCCTTATGGTAGCTTCAGTGTTGCTCATCAGTATCAGTGATATAACTTGGTATTTTTGGCAAGGCATTATCTTCTGCTCTTTTTGATCGTTTGATCAGAAAAGGAAACATATTCATCAAAGCACTTGAAACTGAAAAAACAAAACATCACATGCAACGGAAATGTTCAAAGTTGCAGATAAAGACTGTCACATCAGGGGTTTTGCTCTTGTACATAATAAAAACTATTATATATTAACCTGAGCAGCACATGTTTACACTGTTTCACACGAGGAGACAGAAAGTCATTCAGGGTACAAATGTAGCTCTGTGGTGGAGAAGGTTGATCAGAGGGTAAGTGTATTTAAGAAAGCATTAACCCAAATCTAAACTGAAACCTTTGTCTTCTTATTGACATGAACGTCTGAGTGGTGACTCGATTGTTTCCTGTTCAAATGCTCCTCAAGACATAAATAGCTGGACAGAGTCTTGTGAGTGGGCTTATGTAAACTTTTAATCTTTGCCAGAACATGCGCAACTGAATCATACACTTGACTGAAAAATCCTTTAAAAATTCCTGCATCAACTTCTGGGTTTGGATCACCATCAAAATCTATTAAGTTCTTTCTTGTGCCATGACCAACATTCCCTGAAAATGTCATTAAAATTAATATATATATTTTTAGTTATCCTGTTCACAAACAAGACAGCTGGGATAGGCTCAAGCCCCTCCACAACCCCAAAAGGGATAAGAAAGGGATAGAAAATGAAAGAATGAATGTTCACAAACAAACAAAAAACATAACCTCTTTGGTAGTGGTAAGTAGACCTATAAATAGAGCTGTAAAAAAAAGTAAAGAAGGTGTGAAAAGAAGACCCAACAAAATGAGGCAAAATGCAACCTGTAGTGGTTTGCATAAACTAAATGAAACACCAGGAGTACACAAAATAGATGCCACATTTAGCTAAATACAAAGCAAATCTAACTAAACCCAAATCCCCCCATGACATCCGACCAATCTAATCCAATCCACTTTATTTATACAGCACATTCTAAAGAACAATACAGTTTACCAAAGTGCTGCACAGTGACTACCAAACAGGAAGAGAATAAAATGAAAATGCAACAATTTAAACTGAGATTTAAAACCAAATGATAAAACATATAAAAACTTGTTAAAACATTTTTTTGTCCTTCACTCCATTTAATGATTGTAAGTGGAGCTTTAATTCTGTTTTTGAAATGTTGCATTTTTCATTCTATTTACTGTACATTTGTGGATAAATATTTTTTTAAAAAAATATATAAGTTCAAGATGAACACCTATTTATGGTCTGTTCTTTTCCTGTTGCAGAAAAATGTTTGTGCCTAATGTGTCTAAATCCCCTACAACTGGAAGCTGGTGTTCTGGTTCTCAAAGTGGCAGCATTAAGTGGTGTCAGCCGTGGTACTATTTCTGAAATAGGACCAAATTCTGTGAGACTGGTTAAGACAAAGACAGAAGACTGGTTCCTCACTGCTGCTTCACTGAGGAATCGTATGCTTTCTTCAAGGGGAAGAGGGGATTTTGGCACATTTTTCTGGGTGCTATCCACAGGTTTAGCTGTGTTGCTTATTGCAGAAGACACAATCCTTACAAGCTGTGCCTCATTGAAAAAATGACCAATTAGACTTTCCAATGATACAAAATACAATACCTATTGGTATTATTAAAGAGGAGAAATATTTAATCAAAACAACATTTCTTAGAGTGAGAATAACATTTTTGAGAAGTATATACGTACATGTATTTATTAAGAAAATGAGTGCAGGTATACAGTTTGTACGAGAGGAGGAGAAGTATACTGGGGATCAAAATTTCAGTAAGCAGGTCTTTGGCCACTTGGAGAGTGCTGACGATAGGGAGATACAGATAGATTTAGGAGGAAAGTTGGTTGTTCCACAAGAGATAGTTTGCACCAACCAAAGACCAGACATTGTGTTATGGTATGCAATTCAGTGGATAGTTAATTTTACAGAGCTGACAGTCCCCTGGGAAGATTCTGCTGAACAAGCTTATGGGTGGAAAAGCTTTGATTATATGCAGATCTGGGGGCAGAAGCTGAACAACAAGGGTGTAAAGTGAGGGGGTTTAGAGCAATGTCAGTCTCTTTACTAAAGAGCTGAGAGTTCAGGGACAGAGTGAGTGAAACATAGAGGAGGAGACGTCAGATGAAGCACTCGGAGCCAGCCAGTGGATCTCAATCAGGAGGGAAAATACAGACTGGGGGACAAGACAAAGAAGACAAAAGCACTAGTTCCCTCTATACTCTTATACTCTGTGTGTGTGGAGGGAGCATTTATATTATTTTTACGTAATTGTACATTTTTATTCTAAGTGAGGTGATTATGGACTTGGGAAGGTACCATCATCATGTCACTCCCTGAGCTTGCATGTACGGAGCCTGGGTCTGTTGAAGGTGACATGCTGTTTTGACTCTCATGGCAATGTGGTAGGGTAAGTAAGATAAAGTAGTAATTAGTACTAGCATGGTGGGCGTGAGAGTTGGCACAGGGGGGAATGGCTCTGAGACAACAGAGTTCACAGACCGACCTCTGAGGTGTCGTGGGAGCTAATTGGACAAACACCCAAGACTGGGGGTCCACACCTGATCCGGCTCTTGCTGCCCATCAGTCTATGTAGTGAAGTTGGAGGGCCGGTAAGAGACCACATGGTAGAGTAGAAAACATTGGCATTGCCACTACCTGCAGCTTCTATGTACAGTTGATTAGGTTACTCCTCAGAAATGTAGATACTCTTGGGGTTTGGGGTCTCTTCACTGAGCACTTATCCTTTTATTAGGGCACAAGTACCTTGTGTTTCTTTCAAATATTTCTCTTTGTTTATTTATATCTTTGAATCCAGTGTATTAATAAATATCTAGTGTGGTCCTGCATATTTCATGTGGCTGAAAACTTAGGCACAGATATTTTCTTAAATGTTAGGTGTCTTGTCAATTTTTGCTAAAAATCTTGCTTTGGTAGATAATACTGTTGTAGCACATTAAAGCAGTGTTGACAAAGATATACATGTGTTTGTTTAAACAGTGAAACAGACATCTTTTTATTCTTCATGTTTAATTTGAGACACGTTTTCTTTTTATGAATATGTAGCTTGTTTAAGATTATGAGACAGGACTTTTAAACCTTGTCAGTTCAGTCAGGATCCTAGATTTACGGTGCTTTAATGCTCTGTATCATTTATTTGAAATTCATGGGCAAAGATATCCTTTCACTTTGTGTTTTCCTGCTAATGAAAGAAAATATGAAGTCTCAAGTCTCATGTTAGGACTTAATGAGGGTTTTTATGGCCCCTAAAAAGGTTTATTCTTCAAATTGGGCTGCAGCGTGCTTCAGCGTGGGGAAAGCTGCTGTTCACTACTGGCTGAACAAAGATAAGAGCATAATTCATTTCAAATGTTTACCACGAAAAACAGCCCTATTACGCACTAACATACCAGTGTGCATGTTTACAAATCAATAAAATCAAACCTCAGAGGAAGACAAGTCATTTACTATCTTTGACAGAATCACCACAACACATCCTGCTTGCTGCTCCACTCCTACTGGACGACATGTCTCGTGGAAATTGCACAATAATCAGTAATTTACCTAAAATAAAGAATTTGTTTTTGGCCTGCATGTTTAACGAAATCTTACAGTTTTGATCAGTAGATGCTGAACCGTGCTTATTTAAATGCATTTACATGTGGATATTGTTTCTGTGGTTGTACATATAGCTGAACATATTAAAGCTACTGTCAGAAGTTTTAAGCTGAACATAAAACTGCATCAACTACATGTCAGTTTAATGCCTCCATGAAGGAAACATTGTCAGAGAATAGAAGTGCAGTGATGGGCGACTTGGCCAATAGTCAAGAGTACATCTGTGCAAGTTAGACAAAATTCCCTTAAACAATGAAATGATCTATCAACTTCAAAAGCAAGGCATGATCATGAGACCCAGGAACATTGGACCTCCAAAATCTTACCAGTTTGCCCTTGAGTCAAAGTGGACATTGGTGCAACATCTTTAAAAAATCCAGAGAATGTATTTTGAGATATCACATTTACAGGTAGGCTTTAAAAATAATAGGTGACATTCTCTGATGAATGACCTTTCAGAATCAACTCGGTCGTCTTCCACTAACCTGATACACTAGATGGACCTTTTCACATATCCACAGGACATATTTCACATCCATCAAGGCAACACCTGACAGAAGTGATAAAGAGGATCAGAGCCTTTCAGAAAAGCTGGGAGGTGATTGAACAAATTTTTTTGTCTGTACATTCAGACACTTTCAGATAATTCTCACTTTCAGCACAGCTAACTCACAATTGTAGCTTGGACCTCCTTGTTCTGAAAAAGAAGCTAAAAAGCCTGGTAATTCTTTGACAGGAAATGTTTTTTAGACTAAAGCTTTGCAAGATGGATCTGCCTGATGACAGAGATGGGATCTGGTGAATCCAGTTTGTTTGCAAGGTTCACTTTTCAGTGCAATTAGATAAATGTGCAATGTTGAACAAAACCCCTTAAAGCCTTCTTGAGATACTGCATTTAAAAGTAAAGGATAAACAGAAAAAGGAAAAGGGGAATAAAAGGGAATTTTCTTTAAAGAGGCATTGCGCTTTTCTTCATGAACTGAGAGTTCAGTTAAAGGTGTGATGTTCTTCTGCTCCCCATAACCCTTCTAACATCATTAAAAGAAAAGAAAATTTGATTTTGCAGGAAATCGGATCTTTAAGTATCTGGTTTTAAAAGTTTGCGTTCAAAAGCAGAGAATGACCATGGGACTCCATAACCTTAACCTTTAAACTATGACCTTGAACATCAGGTCAACCTTCAGCAGGAATGCTGAAAGTTAACAGTGAATCTCTTAAATGTAAATGTAAATGTAAATGTTCTTTATTTATACAGCCCTTTACAACAACCCTTTCGGTGAACCAAAGTGCTTTACAATAGATAGTAAATAAAGAGGAATAAATAAAAACAATAAAAAGCAATAAAAACAATAAAAGCAATAAAAACAGTAAAAGCAATAAAATATAATAAAGTAAAATAAAGTAAAAGTGTCACCACACTACTGGGTATTAAAAGCCAACCTAAATAAATACGTTTTCAGTCTAGATTTAAAGAGGCCCAGGTCAGAAATGAGACGTATTTCGACGGGAAGCTTGTTCCAGAGCCTGGGGGCAGCAACGGAAAAGGCTTGGTCACCCCAGTGTTTGTACTTTGACCTGGGCACTTCCAGCAGAAGTTGGTTAGATGACCTCTTAAAGTGTTCATAAAATATTATGTTCAACAAGCATTATTAGATTGGCCTGTAATAAATGTGACTGACTGAATGATTGTCCAATCACCTGTCAGACATGCTTTTCAAAGGCTCTGCCCTCCAAAAACACTTTCAAGAGGCTATTGCACAAATGGACTAGTGAAGGACAGTGTATGCCGTGCAGTATTTATTGAATACTCTATCTGGTGTGCAAGGTTAACATCAGAGGCCACAGGCATGAACATAATTGTGTTGAGACTTTTTATCTTGCTGATGGGCCAGGCTTACTTTGGCAGGTTATAAAAATCATCAATGTTAATTTTAGATTATTAGACAATCAGACAATGACTCCTTACCGGAGCTTTAATATGGCTCCCTGTGATGTCTGCAGAACTACACTGAAACAATATCAGCTTTTAAATATATTAAACCAGGTCTCACTGCAGGGTTAGATGACTAAAACTGTAAGATAAACTGAACATACAGAATAAAAACCAACTACTGAAATCTAGGTAAATTATCAAGTATTGCATAATTCACGAGAAGCGTGTTGTGCAACATGTGTGCTGCAGCAAGTGGGCATGTGCTGCGGTGATACTCTCAAAAACAACAGCTGATGTGCATATTTGCAAGGTCTGCCTATTATAAGAGAATAAGGGCTTCTTCTTCTTTCTTTTTTTTTTTTTTAAAAGTTGATTGCAAATATTTGCAGTTGCAGGTTGCATTTTTTTGGGGCTTGTTCCAAAATTGCAGCTGCTTATTTGTACTTGGTTTGCCCCCAAACCCTGATGAGACGTTACACATGCTTCCCTATCAATATAAACTCAATTTGGAAGTTACACAAATTATTTTCCCCAATCTAAACACAAATACAAATTTAAAGATTTAAAGAGAGAGGCAAAAATCATGTTTCCACCAGATAGAAATCCTCACAGCCAGAATTAATTTAATCTCTAATGTAACTTTCTGTCAGTGGTTCCACCTCTGAGGATGATGAAGAAAAGGATTATAAATAAATAAAGAGCCAAATGAAAAAAAATATAACATTTAAATTGGAGTATAATTAGCTTGAAAATTAAAAGAGGCTTTATATATATTTTTCTCTCTAGTACATAGATAATAGGGAACAAAGGATGTTGGTAGAAAATTATATTGTGATATGAGTATGGATCAGAATATTGTTCTTGAGCAGGAATGAGGAATTTCAAACTGAATTCATCTTTTTTTAATTAAATTGCAGCCACTGTCACAAAAAATTACTCATTACATTTAATCACTAAAACCAATTCTTCTGTTCAAGAATGCAAGGAAATAACTAAATTGTCATCTTAATCAAGAAATAATAAAGTGCTTTACTATTTTTCCTGTATTTTGTAAAACAGTAGATTTGAATATTCATGGATAACAATAATAATTATATTTTAGCATTAAAAATATCATTTCGGTGAAAGAACCTCCACATACTGGTATATTAGCCATTACAGAATCATAAATTTTGATTTTGGTTAATCATATTATTATTAATCCTAAGACAAAACAGTAATTGCATTGGAAAACACCATTGTCACCAAGAATAAAGAAAGAACGACAATGCAAGTCCAAATTCAAGGCCATGTTAATGTTTTCTTTGACATTAAGAGTGTCATTTTGGAGGAGGAGTGGGTCCCAGAGGAGTCAACGATGAAGCATCACTATTACAAACAGGTTCTAAAAAACTGTGAGGAAAAGGTCTGAAGAAAGAGATCATTAATGTGGAAAAACTGCTTGATTCTTCAGTTTCTGTCCTCAAGAACAAATCAGAGTTTTTGATCTAGCACTGTGTGACTTTTTACTTTTTCCTAAGATCAAATCTGTGCTCAGAGGAACACATTCTGAGTCTGTGTCAGAGATTAATGCAGAAAGTGAGGAGACTGAAGGACACAGATGCTGAAAAATGTTTATGTTCAATCAAATAATTCTACAGCATAGCTTGTGTTTGTGTTGTGTGACTCAGACTTGTTTGGTTCATCTGAAGCCTGGCCCCCTTTCACACACTGGCCCTCTCGTTTAAAAAAGAAAACCCACGTACACACCACAGAAAGTGAGTGTGAAGACATCAGGCTGACTGCTCCCTCTCTCAGTCTTCAGCAAACTCTCACAGCAGTATGACTTAATGAAACCCTCTGAGAAGAGGAGATGTCTGGACCCGCTGCACTGATGGACCTGTTCTTTCTGCCAAGACTGAAGCTGCTGATGGTGTTTCTGCTGGTTTTTATCAACACTGAGAGACTCAACGGAAGCCCTGTCTCAGGTAACATCTATGCCAGTATTTCTTAATATATTTTAAAAATATTTTTGGTGAGTCTACTCGGAAAGCTGGTAGAGAGTAGAGAAGGACACGTGGCAACTGGGCCTCAGACTGGAATCGGACCAGGGATGCACGAAATGAGAGCCTCAACACATGGAGGGAGCATGTCCATCAAATCAAAACCTTTTTAGATTTTAACAGCAATAAAACTTAAACTTAAAATGACAAAACAAAACAAAAAACAATGAAATAAAGGGGGAAAAAAATACAAAAGGGGTGACTGAAGCTGAAAGAGACACAGAGAGGAGAAAATATTCAATTAAAGACAATTAAACATAATGAATAAAGCACAATGAAGCAATAAAACAAACTTAATGACTAAAAGTAATTTAATACAATTAAACCGATAAATGGAATAAAAAATCGATATTGAAAGAATAAAACACAGTTAAGCATATAAGAGGAAATAAAACTAAAAATGAGCCCATTATTTCGAAAAGAGGTATGAAACCAACAATAACTGAAAACTGAGCAATAAGAAGCCATTAAACAATCAAACAAGAAATATAAGAAATCACAGCGGAACATAAATAAATGAAAAATGAGGAGCAAAAATAAGTTTAAAGATTAATCAAATTAATCCAATTCAGCAAAAATAACAAAAAGTAGAAATAAAATTCAGTAAGACAAAAATTATAAAATAGGAGTGATTCAAAACAATTAAACCAAACGAAAAAATAGAAATAATTAAAGCAATAAATAACAGAAATGGATAAATCAAGGATGATTATAACTTAAGTGAGGAATAAGGAATTAAGCCTAATAAAACAAATAAAGTAAGAGGAATCAAATGTAAATCAAGTTGAATTAGAAATATAAACTAAAACATGAAATTAGGTTGTTTAATGTGATTAAATGAAGAAAGAGAATAGGAATAAAAGAGACAATAAGTATCTTCAAAATGTAAAAGGAGGGAGTAAAGGCAGTAAACTGAAATAAAAGCAATGAAATAAGCCCAATGATAAAGGACTTGAATTACTATAAAATGAAAAAGGATAATTTGGTATCAATGAGACAAAGTAACTGTGATTGGAAGAATAAAGACAATAAAACAAGCACTGTAGGAAATACAAGAAGTAAATACAGATATGTTCTGAGAGGAATGAAAGTTTTAAAAGAATAAAAAATGAAAAATTATTTTTTATTGTAAACCAAATATAACAACAAATGTAGAGAGAAATCATTAGCAAAAATCATGATAAATGAGAAAGACAGAATCAGAATAATCCAATTAGCCTAAATGAAATGGGGGAAATAAAAGCAGTAAAGAAAGAAAAAGTAGGAATCCAAAGAAAGCACTGGTGAATAAAAACACAGAAGGTTTAATGTATACAAAAGCAAAATGAATTAAAAAATAAAGAATTAAAATTAATAAAAACTTAAGTGACAAGGGGGGTATTAAAAGTAATTAAACAAACAAACAAACAAAAAATATATTAAAGGATCAAACAAAATAAACCAGATATTTGTTTAAAAAATAAATAAAAAAGGGATACTTAAAGGGATATAAAGGAACAATGAAAGCCAGTAGACAAAATTAATGAAAAGGATAAAATGTAAACTTATAATTAACACATTTGAATTATAAAGAAAATAAAAATGCCAAATCAAAATAGATATTACTTAACCAGGAGTTACAAAAAAAAAACAATAAAAATAAATAAAGAAAAAGCAATAGGCCAAAGGCAAGTTGAAATACAGGAAATACAAAGGGAGGAAGTACAAATACTGAAACTAAAACAGAAGGGTTTAAAAGCTATAACACAACGTTAATAAAAAGGAGGAACTAAATGCAGTAATACAAAACGAATAAAGAAGAATGAACCAACAGCAATAAAAAAAAAAATTGTAAAACGAAGTACCAAATGTAATATGGTCATTTACTTATAAAGAAGGACACGTTAAAATTATAAACACACAGCAAGTTTGAAGTAGGCAGTTATACACACATAAATAATGAAAATACCTCACAAAGCTAGGATTTTTAACAGGCAGAAAAAGACACGGAAAATGACGTGTGTTTGGATTGAAACTGCCCATGCATTTTTAAGAGTTAATGCTTGCTGTGAATATTGATTTTTTTCCCCACATTGATTACAAAGGCATGTGTTCAAATATTAAGTGTACTTAACCCTTCAAAGTCCACTTTCTGGACTCATAGAAACATATTTTTGCTTTATTTTTGTCAGTCAATTCCACAAAGGTATCAGTTTTTACTCAGTTATCTGAATTTCAATGTTAACATAAAAGGTCAAAGTGATCTGTTGACTAAAAAAATGCACCTTTGACCCTTTTGTCCATTCTTTGGACATAGTGAAACCTGTTTTATCATGATTTTTGACGGTATAGCTATTCCACCATTAAAACATCCAATGTACAATTTTTACCATTCAATCAGTTCAATGGGCTTCAGGCTACATCATGTTTTCAATGTGGCCAACGCGGGCAAGTACATGCTTTATTTTTACTGACCACTGGGGGCAGTGTGGAGACTAACAGCTCATAATAATGAATGAACGCCCCTTAAATGATCAGTGTATGTAGACCAGGTTTTCTGGGAGCTCTTTGTATGTGTAAGGAGAAAGCAGAGAACACTGTGTACTTGTGCTCTTTTCATTTTTAGATTTTCTGTTCTCACATGCAGCTCCTCAGGGCACCGTGGATGATAACATTTTGTGCTGTGGCACTGGGGTTACTATAATCAGTGGTGGTGAATAGGGTTAAAAGTGTGATCATTTATTTTTAATATGATAATAAACAAGACTTAAGTCAATCAAAAGTTAAATGTCTTGTTTAAGTGAAATTATTGTGTTTGTGTAGAAATTTTTGGCTTGTATGTCCACTTTTTGGACTCTGAATCTTATGTGTTGTAATAAAGTTAAAATCTGATCCTGCACAACAGAAAAATAATATGGTCCCAGATGGTAAAATACAGAAAAATAAGTCCCCACTGACTTTTTAATGGAAATATTTTTTCAGTATTTTAGGTCTAAAATGTGGTGTAGTCAGAGTGGTGTTGAAAGGCTTAAAAATGTCAAATTTAACAAAGCTTTGACTGTAATGGACAGGACAAGAGTTAGCAAACAAAGTTAAACCCTTAAAGCCTGTTGTATCATATTTGATGCATACTTTTTGATACCTCTTTCTAATCAATATGATCAACAAATTACTAAAAAAAAAACATCTGAAAACAATCAGATAAATGATAAAAATGTCCTCAAGTGGGTTATCAGTTGCCAAAAACACCTAATGTATCAGATGAGGTCCAAAATGTATATGTTTAATTTAATTTTATTTTATTTATTTATTTATTTTTCTGATTCAGTAGAAAGTGAAATAAACATTTCAGCTCCAAAAATAGAATTTTCTGGCTATAATTTGTGTTTTCAGGCTTTAAAGGGTTAATCACTTTTGTAAGAAATGTATACAAATAAATGTTGGCCTTTTTTTCTGACAACTCCACATTTTAGGGAATATCTAAATCATAACCTCTAATAGTACAGTATATAATTTGACATGACAGTTACAATGAAATATATTCAGTTACCATTGTAGGTGCAGTCTTATGGCGTCTCAGGATTTAATCAAACAGTTGTTGTATTTCTTTTCCAGTGAGCCACAGTCTGAAGTGTGTGAGTGACTACGTGTACACCATCAACTGCTCCTTGAACATCCCACCAACAGGAAACACATCTGAGGACAGCAGCTCACACTGGCTCACCGTCATGGAGTTATCTAAAAAGTAAGACCCTCTTTTAATGGTACACACTGATAACAATGACCTCTTCACCTCCTCAGACCAAAACTTTTGTTTAGAGAGGTTTTTAATTCTTCAACCAGTTTAGGATAAGAAGGACATGATAAAAACAAACTGTGGACAGTATGACGTTAAGAAATAAATAACAATTACCCCTTAGTGTTAATAAGAAAGCTCCCAAATGTACACAAATATTTCCAAAGCGTTATAATTAAACTGTCCTATTAAACTCACATTCATCAGACTGTCATGACATGAAAGTAATTCTGTCTCTGGTGGCTCGATCATGTAGAGTTAAGGTCCAGCAGAGCACACAGAATGATCCTTTATTGTCAGATTGTGGAGTTGTTAAAAATCTTTTAAGCAGTTATCAACAGTTTTCATCCCTGTGAGTGGGTCCTGTTTCAGAGCACTTTGTGGACACGCTCACAAACTG
Source organism: Cetoscarus ocellatus (assembly GCA_037902135.1). Classification (NCBI taxonomy): domain Eukaryota; kingdom Metazoa; phylum Chordata; class Actinopteri; order Labriformes; family Labridae; genus Cetoscarus; species Cetoscarus ocellatus. The sequence goes on along the minus strand of JBAMNC010000904.1, from coordinate 1,783,513 downwards.
AAATGTTTTGTGCTTACAGATTTTTCTCAAGCACTTAATTTGTCAGGCAGTTTGTAACCATGGTGTTCTGTTATCACATTTAAAATACATATTTTTTGTGTTTTCTTACGGACTTTCATACACATAATTCAGAAAGTTCTCAGAAATTCTGTGGAGCTGTTGGTCTTGCAGCACATTTTAGTAAACCCTTACAACTCATTTTCTGCTATTTTCAGTCAACCTTGATTTTTTGTTGTAATAAATTATGTATGAATTGAACCCTTTCAAGCACAATCAAGTTCAAGACTTTTTTTCACTATAGCCTGGGCTTTCAGAATATTTATGCTGTAATGATGTCAGGTCATTGTACTGTATTTTTAGTTGTTTGACCACTGACGCAAAACAAAAAATCCAAAAGGAAAATTCATCTCAAAGAACTTTGGACAATCACTTGCTAATCTGATGAACAAGCCTTCTCACATCTGGATATGGTCTCATCAAGCCTCGGATATAAGGAGACATTAATTTAAAAAAAAAAAGAAATAAACACTGAGCAAAACAATTAAATTATTTACACTTATTCCTTCAGATGCTTTTGTTGCTCTAAATAATTCCTTGAGCCACTGTTAGAAGCAGTTTCTGTCTGAAACGGTATAAAGGTCTTTTTGTCTTGATGTAAAGCACTTTGAGCTGCAGTTTAATTTTCATAAACTGTGCTATATGAATAAATTTTGATTGATTGATTGACTGAAAGGGCCACAGGTAGTTTTTACATTTCCTTTAATTTTTGTAGGAACTTACTTGCAAACAATTGCCCAAGTCCCTCCGATCGGAGTCACAAGCAACTGTCAAGTCATTTGGTCCAAGTCCCAAGTTTTTTCTGTTGTGGGCGAGTGAAGTCAAGTCAAGTCACAAGGTTATGTCGAGTCAAGTCGACAGCCTGCCAGTGCTTCTCGATTACATGAATTAAAAAAAAAAAAAAAACAGAGCCTGTCTGAACCTGCTTGAGAGCGCGGCGTGCACACAGACCACTCTGGTCATACTAGGATGATATCCAAGTGAAAAAAAAAAAACATACAAAAAAAAACATACGCTACAATTTTTACAACTCATGTTGTCTCAAGTCTGAGTCGAGTCTCAAGTTTTTACCTTCCAAGTCTGAGTCAAGTTGCAAGTCGTCAAATGAACAACTCGAGTCCGAGTTCCTATGACTTGAGTCCAATTCTCTGCTTACTTGTGGCTGATTTGTCTCTTGTTGACCTTCAGCTGCTCTTGATTGGATGTTACAGTTACAAAAAAGGGAAGAAGAAATTAGGCAGATTCAATTGGTCAATATACCAAAAGGAAGTTGTCACTTCTTGTAAATCATTGTATTCATTTATTAATTTACAGTTTTTAATGACTTATTTATAAATTTTAAAGTACATTTTTCAAAACATATGAAAGTAATAGTCACATGATACATAAATCACTTGCACAATGTCTGATTTGAAAACACACTGGAGTGTATCACACCTCATATAGACAGTAGCAAGTCAGTAAGAGTGCTAGGTAGGCATTATTATGCAACCAAACCTAAAACAAACAGCCAAAAAAACAAACCAAAAAAATCACTGGAAAATGACACAATTAACATACTATGCATCCCATATGCTACTGAGAATATGACTTAATAGGAATGTGATTTTTATTTACATTTTACACAACATCCCAATTTGATTGGACTTGGGGTTTGTACTATGGTTAATGTAAAATATGTCAGGTATAATGTCCTCACATGTGTGTCACAGGGTTTCAGGAGGTTTAACTGCGAAGATATTTTAATAATTCTTTATGTCTCTGCTCCTCTCTCTGTGCAGAAAAAAGTCCATATGCATGCTGATGAAGAGGGATGAGGATTTCTTCTGTTCTGTTCAAATATCTGAGCCGATTACTTTTGCTGGCTATGATGTAAATGCCTTCCTTGAAGGACACACCTATGAAATTAAACTTTGTCACAAACAAAATGACACAAACGAAACCTGCGAGCCGTTGACAAACAGTTTTAAGCCTTTCAAGAACAGTAAGAAACACAAGTTTGTTCATAAGCACAGTCTGGGGAATGAAGGAAGATACACATTTCTGTCTCCTAAACTAATTTGTCTTCTCTGTGTTTGTCATCAATGTGTCCTCAGTTAAACCAAACCCCCCGTGCTGTCTCACACTCAGTCATGAGTCAGGTCAACATCACTTCACCTGGAAGAGCACATACGAGAAATACAGTTCCTTCACTACTCTGCATAAAAACCTGGAGTTTCAACTTGAGTTCTACAAGAGAGGAGACATACTCAATGTAAGATCCATCAGTAAAAACAGCACCGGGGTGACGGGCCAAGTGACTTTTATGAGGAAAAATGAGACGTCTGTTTAAAACTGTTAAAATCAACTATGTGCTAAACCAGAGCTATCATTCAGTTGTTGTATGACTTTTGGGGTTGTACAAGTGCAGGACAGTGAAATTGCATCATGAGTAAAGAGGAAAGACTGGAGAAGTTTTGATGTTGGTATGATTTATAGAAACATTACAAGCATCACATTGAAAAGCAGGGGATGACCGTAAGACCCAATGACTCTGACTCCGTACCTTAATAACCCTATCAGTCACTCTGTGATTTTGAGTCGATATCTGAGCAGAGTTAAGCAGATTCCCTCAACTCCATTTAAGTCTTTTATTTGCAAACACATGTGATAATCCTGAAGCTCCATGACCTTGAACTTCAAACTATAACCTCCACAACAAAATCAATCCTTGCTTGAGTCAGATTGGACACATGTGCCAAGTTGGACAAAAATCCTCAAAGTGACCTTAAGTCAAATATTAAGGTGATGACTGTGAGACCTTATGACCTTTGAACACGCACAAATCCCATGACCAATAAAGTTGAGATCTTGCATCAAACATAAATAAAAACAGAACACAATGATTTGCAAATCCTTTTTGACCTATATTCAGTAGATTATATTTCAAGGGCAATATAATTCATGTTCAAACTGACTAACTTCATTTTATCTTGCATTTGATGCCTGCAGCAGTCCAAAAAGGTGGGACAAACAAAAGACTGGGGAAGCTGAGTAATCCTCAGAAACACCTGTTTGGGGCATTCCACAGGTGAGCAGTTGTTCATAAGCAAGGATTTGGAGAGGTTCACTACATAGAGAACAGCTGCACGAGGAAATAGTGAGCATTAAAACAACATTTCTCAACATACAACTGCAAGAAATTCAGTAATTTCAGCATCTACAGTTCATAATATCATCAAAAGATTTAAAGAGTCCAGAGAAATCTCTGCACATAAGGGGCAAGGTGAAAAAACTATTGAATGCCTGTGACCTTTCCTTGATCCCTCAGGCAGCACAACATAAAACATGCACCATTTTGTGAAGAATATTACCACATGGACTCAGGAACATTTTGGAAAACCATTTTCAATTAAAACAGTTCAAACTCCATTAATGTTGAAAGGTACATACAGGTTTGGATCAACATATGTTGCCATCCAAGGGACGTCTATTTCAGGGACATCCCTGCTTATTTCAGCAAGACAATGTATGTGTTACAACAGCGTGGCTGTGTATAAAATAGTACAGGTACTAGACTGGCCTGCCTGCAGTCCAGACCAGTCTCCCTTTAAAAATGTACGGTGAATTAAGAAGCGCAAAACACAACAACGAAGACCCTGGACTGCTCAGCAACTGAAGCCATACATCAGGCAAGACTGACAAAGAATCCCACCCACAGAGCTTTAACAATCATTTTCCACAGTTCCCAAATGCGTATTAAGTGTTGTCAAAAGGAAAGGTGATGTAACACAGTGGTAAACATGCCCCTGTCCCAGCTTTTTTGGAACATATTGCAGGCATCAAACTCAAAAAGAGTAAATATTTGCAAAAAAAAAAAGTTTATCAGTTTGAACATTGAATATTTTGTATTTGTAGTGTATTCAATTGAATAAAGGTTAAAAGGGATTTGCAAACGATTTTTTTTTAGTTTGTACTTAGCTTCCATAAGAAGGATACGTAGGCTATGCTATATGCCAAAATAGTATCAAAACAAAGGGGCACACAACCAGTGAACCTGAGTCACAATGACCTGGACTCTTGAACAGTGACTCTGAATCTTTTCTCCTCTTCATTGAGAGAACAATTGTTCAAAGTGACAGGAAGCCTCCTGAAGATACCACTTTTACAAACAAGGTGTGAACATGAGGCTCCATAGCCTTGACTTCTGACCTATGACCATGAAAATCTAATGATTTTATTGTTGAGTCACAGAGGATGCTAGTGCAAAGTTTGGCTGGGGCTCCTTTAAATGTTTCAGAGAGAGCAGAGAACACTGTGTACTTGTGCTCTTTTCATTTTTAGAGTTTCTGTTCTCACATGCAGCTCCTCAGGGTACCGTGGATGATAACATTTTGTGCTGTGGCACTGGGGTTACGAAATCAGTGGTGGCTAACAGGGTTAAAAGTGTGATCACTTATTTTTAATATGATAATAAACAAGACTTAAGTCAATCAAAAGTTAAATGTCTTGTTTAAGTGAAATTATTGTGTTTGTGTAGAAATTTTTGGCTTGTATGTCCACTTTTTGGACTCTGAATCTTATGTGTTGTAATTAAGTTAAAATCTGATCCTGCACAACAGAAAAAAAAAAATGGTCCCAGATGGTAAAATACAGAAAAATAAGTCCCCACTGACTTTTTAATGGAAATATTTTTTCAGTATTTTAGGTCTAAAATGTGGTGTAGTCAGAGTGGTGTTGAAAGGCTTAAGAATGTCAAATTTAACAAAGCTTTGACTGTAATGGACAGGACAAGAATTAGCAAACAAAGTTCACCCCTTAAAGCCTGTTGTATCATATTTGATGAATACTTTTATGATACCTCTTTCTAATCAATATGATCAACAAAAAAAAAAAAATCTGGATACAATCAGATAAATGATAAAAATGTCCTCAAGTGGATTATCAGTTAACACAAACACCTAATGTATCAAGTGAGATCCAAAAATATTTATGTTAAATTTTATGAAAATTTTTCCTTTTTTTTTGATTCAGTAGAAAGTGAAATAAACAAGGAAAGGTGATGTAACACAGTGGTAAACATGCCCCTGTCCCAGCTTTTTTGGAACATGTTGCAGGCATCAAACTCAAAAAGAGTAAATATTTGCAAAAAAAGTTTATCAGTTTGAACATTGAATATTTTGTATTTGTAGTGTATTCAATTGAATAAAGGTTAAAAGGGATTTGCAAATAATTTTATTCTATTTTATTTACATTTAACACAATTTTCAGAGACATATTGTTCAAAAGCAAATATTAACAAGAGGCAATGACCTTTGATCCTGTACCTTATACAAGTTAATCCCTTAAATAATCTTTAAAGATGTAGCTTGTGATGAATGAAACAGTGTGAAATGGTGTATTTACTGGATTGAAACATCTTGTGAAAATATTTATTTCTTAGTATTACTGAGTGAAGATGGGCCTCCAGACGAGACATTGCCTCCTTAGTAAACATTATTAACTTTACCCTGTTTCGATTTCCCTGTAGATCAGACCACATCCAATCATAACGGTCAAAACAAACTTCTCTGTGGGGTATGATCACTTCTTGCCAGACACTGAATACTCTGCCAGGGTGCGCTCCAGTCCAAACCAGGCGTATTTTAAGGGTAACTGGAGCAGCTGGTCCTCTGAGATCCACTGGAGGACCAATGCATCAGTGAATGGTGAGTGATCCACATAAATATTCCCCATTACAGTTCATATGTCTCTTTTTTTTACCTATTCTCCTGTGGATTGGTGTGCACAGGTGTGACATCCAACACATTGATGCCGGGGCTGGGGAAGATCTTCCTCCCTTTATGTGCAGTGGTGCTGCTTATCTTACCTCTTTGCTACGCTCCAGTTAAAAAGTAAGATCCATCTGTGCTGCTCAGTAAATGAAGAATAATCACAAAAATCATTACTGATGACTAGAATGTACATTATGTCATTTTTATTTTCCTCATGGCTTTAGGTGGAAGCAAAGATCCTTTATCCCAACTCCAGCCCCTTATTTCCACAGCCTGTATCATGACTGCCAGGGAGATTTTAAGGTGAGGTTCAGCCTTCAAAATACTGCATGGGCTTAAAACAGTTCTCCAGATCATTCTTACAGTTTTTCCATTCAATAGAAAACAATACACATGCTTAAGTATCAGGGAAGCAGATTAAGCATAGGCTTGTATACAGTTTAAGGACGTGCCAGCGATTCAGTCTACAGATGGTCAAAGAACCTTAAATCTACATGATGAAATGCATCCACAGATTTAAGGCATCGAGAATATATTCCCATAATCAAGAACAGGCTTGTGCCTTGACCAACATTCCCTAAAGATGCCATCCCAATCTGTCCTGAACTTTCTGAGTTATCTTGCAAACAGATGAACAGACAGAGAAATGCTGGTGTAAAAGTAAACCCCCGGCCCAGACTACATCTGGGGTTAACTGGACTAGTCCACTTTATACCCCGGGGTGTATTCTGGGCTAGGCCAGTTTAACCCCAGGTATAGTCTGGCAGGGGATTAATCTGGTCTGCTCCAACTGTAAAAACATAAACTGCTTTGTGGGGGTAATAACCACTTCATAGGCTACACTCCACTGAAGTAATACTCTCACTACCTTTGTGGAATAAGTGAATTAATCATAAAAATACTGATGTCATAATATCTTACAATTGTCCTTATTTTCCCTCTGACTGCTCCCCTGATCACAGAGTTGGGTGGTCACACAGGAAAACACTGCAGACGTACTGAAGGTGGAGGAAACTCTCCAGATAGACACAATAACCAAGTGTGCAGACATCCAGAGGGAGGAGGAGGAGGCGGAGGAGGAGGAGGAGGTAAAGGAGGCTCAATCTCAGTGTCAGCATGTCTTCATGGCGGGTAGCACCTACATCAACATCACCAACCCAGCCTGTGACTCCTCTCTCCTGGGCGTCCCGTACGCTGTGAGCAACATGTCTGCTGCCCTCTCAAATCCAGGGAGCTCACTCAAGAGTCTGACCTTCAGCTCAGCGCCAGGGAGTCCAGAAGAGGGAGACTCAGGGTGCTGGCTCAGCAGCCACACATCCCTGGAGAGGGAGCCTCCATGGTACTGCAACGAGTACTGCACCCTGAGCGCCTTCCAGCAGATCCAGAGTGGAGGCCCTGAGGCTGAAGCGCTGTCTGTTACTGCTGAGGGTGAAGCATGATGCAGATCGATGAGCTGATTAGGTAACAACAACATGAAGCTATATACTGATCCTTTAAATACACTCACTGGCCACTTCATTAGGTACACCTGTTCAAATGCTCATTAATGCAAATAGTTAATTACATGGTAGCATCAGGAAGGGGAAAAAAGGTAATTTAACAGACTTTGAATGTTATTTGGTTGTTGGGGCCAGACAAGCTGGTCTGAGTATTTTAGAAAGCGCTGGGATTTACACATACACACTCAATAATCTGTAGGGTTTACCCAGAATGGTCGGAAAAAGAGAAAAGATCTTCTCAGCTGCAGTTCTCTGGGTAATATTTCTTGATACTCGAGGTCAGAGGAGAATGGCCAAAGTGTTTTGAGATGATAGAAAAGCAAAGTCAAGTGATTTCAGTTTTTTTTATTCCCATCATTAGACAACAAGCTTTTCCCCCTTCTTTGATCAACCAATCAGTCTTTGCAGAAGAGTCATACTGAGCAATCGGGGTGGACCGCACGGCCTCAGCGAGATAAACGTTTTTGATTTCCTCACTCATGAGAATACCTTAACCACTTTTATAATAAAATCATCAGCTAGGATCTTTTAAAGGAAGTTTTGTGGGCTGAACTGTACCCACACAGACCCTCACTGATAGTGCCCGCAACCCTTCATCTCATGTTTTGGGGATGCTCAGAACTAGATCAATTTTGATCCTCCTTTTTTGATTTGTTTTCTAAAATATTTAAGTAAAACGTCCCCTCTGCCCCTACACTGCTATCTTAAGGATACTCCCAGCAAATATACCCGCAACTTTCAAACAGAACAAGGCTCTTGTGATCTCCTCCCTACTAGCGCTGCGTTTGATTTTACTGAACTGGAAGAATGCTGCTCCACCAACCCTCATTCATCTCATCTGTAACATTATGTCTAATCTTCAGTAGTGTAAACAGCACCCTCCAGAACTTCCACAGCACTTGAGATGGTTTTATGAACTTTGTCAGGGATGTTGATGGTCTGCTGTTGGACTGATCAACATCCAGCAGACTTGGTAGACTATTAAAATAGTTAGACTGGCAGCACTTCACCTATGTGTGCAACTGGAGCGCCCCTCTCGTGACTGTGTATGTATGTATGTTCTTGATTGCCTTTTTTTCTTCCCCTAACATTTTATTTCACTCCTCAATTTCTTGATTACTAATTAGTTTCATTATTATTATTATTTTGGTGGTTTTATTTTTATCTTATTTTTATTGTGCTTACTCTCTTTACCTGTTTTTGATTTTGGGGAGTTTTGTTTTGTTGTTGTTGATTTAACGGTGTTTTGGTAAGTTCCACCAGCACCCTGAATGTTTAAAAGTTAACTTTGACTATTGTGTCTCTGATTATTATTTTGAATGTATATCCATGAAAAAAATTCTATAAAAGGTTTGTGAAAGGTGGCTCTGGAGCTTCAGGATGCAATACCTCTTATATAATTTAGAATTTTTAAAAGCCTGTTTTTTACCTAGCATAGATGACTTTGTTCATGGACCTACAAAATGTGTAAAATGTTTCTGGATAATAAAAAAGGGATACAGTTTTGCATTTTACAGGCACACTGTAAAGGATCTATAAAATAAAGACAAATGTACTGCCACATTTGGACCACTGTGAGTGAAAGACTTTGTGCAATGTGAATTTGATGACTTAATGTTGTTTATCATTGCGCAAATAAATCATCCCCCAAAGGGCAGCACTATTTTGGTCTGATGATGTCCACTTCAGTTCAGTTTGTATTCATTTTGTGTAGTTTATGGCAGACTCCCAAACCTTTTGACACTAACACTGTCAGAGACTGTGGAGCCACAATGTCCCTGGAGGCGGTCGCTTCATACACATTATATACAGTGCTTAACAACTTTATCAGAGCACCACCCAATGTAAAGTTTGTGCCACGGCTGTCCTAAATTAACAGCACTGGTAATTATCAAAATCTTTTTTTTAATTCTGTGATGGTTCATACACCAATATGTAAAAGCTATTTAACCAAAATATCTTTAATGCTATAATACAATTATTGTTATCCATAAACTTTCAAATTTACTGTCTTACAAAGAGAAACATAGCAAAGCACATCATTTCCTGATTAAGATGTCAAATTATAGTTACTAACTTTAATTCCTGAACAGAAAAAAAAGTTTCAGGGGTTGAATGTCTTGCTCAACTAACTTCTGACCTCTCAAGATGCCAAGTGAGCCAGAAATTCTTCATTCCTGTTCAAAATGTTTATCCAACATTTTTTTCAGCTTTAAACAAGTTAAGGAAAGATTTCTGAAATATCCGTTTAAGTTTTCATCACAGGCGGTCTGATAAATGTGTAAAGCGCTATACACAGGCATGCTGGACAACTAGAGGACAAGTCTAAAAATAAAAACACTACATGGTAATTTATCATGACAGAGGTTAGAAGAATACAAGTGATCGCTATGTTCAGATGGTGACACTGAATGGATAAACTACAAATACAGACCTCGTCTTCGAAGAGCAGCAGGCCTCCACACTAACGCCTACATGAACTCACATTTTATTGATTTTTTTTACATTTAAATTTCTGCATAATCTCACCCAGTTATTTAATTTTAAATTTAACCAATCTTATTTACAGTGTATCACAATAATGGGTATGCATACCATTTAAAACTCTGCTAAATTTGGAAAAAGTGTCTCGTTAACCCCCTTCGCACAGGCCCCAAGGGGGTCCCAACCCCCACTTTGGGAACCACTGATTTACATAGCTTCTTTTTACACCCATCATTAATCATTTAGTTTTTTGAACATTGCAGGTAAGGTTTAATAAAGAAAAGCAAATATTTGTAGAAAGTTTTATTTACGCCAACACATACATGAACAAAGCACCATATAACCTTAAAGTCTGGTACAGAAGTAAGCCTACCTGCCTCAGTCATCATGGCCATTTTGATTTATTCCATAGCAAACACTCTGAATAACAAAAAGACAGCCAAGGCAGCAGAATCTATCGTATATTACAGCATGCTGAATAGAAAACCTGGGAAAGAGAATTAAACAGAGCCATCTAGAGACACTAGTGAGATACAACAGTATAAAAGTGCCATTCATTATACAGCAGTTGAAATACTGACAATGAAAGAAGCTAATTTTACATTAAATTGATGGAAAATAAAGGGAGAAACATAAAGGAATAGACCCTGTGAAAGAGCAAAATAAAACAAAGACATTTTCTTCTTTGAACATTGATGACAGCCAGCCTGAATGGAGTTGATGAAACTGTAGCGTGCTGTGTCCCTTGCACCACATAAGACAATTAATGTTTAAAAAGAAACGACCAGGGTGCTGGAGCACCCATCCCCTCTCAGCTTTATGCGCCGACTGGCAATTAAGAACAAAAAATGGATAGGTGAGAGGAGAACGGATGGCACAGAATGTGTGGAGTTTAAATAGAAGTCTTTAAGCGAGTCCTGATGTGAGAGGAGCACATTCATCGAGAGACTGAGCGGGGAGGTGATTCTTGTTAAACCCATTCCTTCTGCCGGGGCGGAGAGAGCGCCTCCGCCCTTATGAGGGGGAGAACTTTTTGGCTTGTGCTCGAACTCTTTTTTCGTATTCTACTCTGTTTTGGCTGCAAAGATAGAAAGAAAATGAAATTATTATTCCAGTGATTTGGTGCAATTTAAAAACATTTGTACACCATAAAAATAAAATAATATTCCACTTGATGTGACAAAGGAGAAAACGCAGGATCATACAAGATCGTTTTTTTTTTTTTCCAAGATAAAACTCATGAACATTTGAATCTGAAAGGTTTGTCAAGGATTCTTTTAAAATGTTTCATTCATCAGGGTTTGCATAGCTTTTTAAAAGGTCACACTCAAGCACCTTTCAAACACTTTAAAGGTGTTTTGGGGCTTTTTCAGCGCCTTGATGCTGTTGAAACTGTGCATATATACAAATAATTATGCACTTGAAGGATTACTTCACTCCCTCAACATATTAAAGCAGATGCTCGGCTGGAATGTGTTTTAAGATATAGTTATCTGATAAAGAATGACAAAATAGTTTCATGATCAACATGTGTCACCTCTCTACATCCTCACTAAACTAGCTAAGCTCTTATTAAAAAAAAAAGGCTTCAGTCCTGCAGTTTATGCCTAACATCTGATGAACAGAATTCAATACATTAAAACAACTCATTTTGGGACTAAACGGGTTAGGCTTACGACATTGTTTTTAAATTTCTTCATAAATAAACGTCATATATGGGAGCCACAGTGTCACAAGTCTTTTTGCTTCATATTCAATGATTTGTTTCATGACTCAGCGACTGAACAACTAACAAGCATGTACTTGCTGACCCTTTCAGAGTCCGTATTAAACCATTTCCCATGCAGGTATTCAATACAACTAAAAGACCGTCAAGCACCTCATGTGACGCACTTAAAACCCTGAATATCAATATTAAGATTCAAGCACTTTCAAGGTTTTAAGCTCTTGTAAGAGCACTGTGTAATGCTATAAACACTAGTAACACCACCATCTCCACAGTGCAAACACACACATTAAAAGAGGTCATGAGGTCACTAAGCACCCATTTCAAACCCCCCCAATCATATCTGCAAAAAGCTGTTTTGATCATTGACGTAACACCGATGTCAAACATTCATGCACTATCATCGTAAACATCAGACTCATGTTTAAAAATCTACTCACCAGTAGATTGTGTAAGCTTCTGCTTGGGCTGGATCCTGGATATTTGGTTCATTTAGGAGTTCTTGGATACCTAATAAGATCTGTGGGACAGGGACTTGATTAGACAAGCTTACTTATGATTGGATCTCAAAGAAGGACCCAGATAGTGTCTGGCATTTTCAAATGTTTCACTTCTGTTCTGAAGGTTGAAAAGGCACGTTGGGAGACATTTTACATCCTCAAAGTATCTGGGCCTAAAGAGACTGCCATTGGTCCTCAGAAACATTACTCATCAAATGATCTCATCTAGTAGATTGTCTTCAAGTATGTCAAGAACATTATTTTGAAGCTCTTTTATGTAAATGAGAAACAGAGTACAGTCCAAACCTGCTTTATTGTGATGGCTGGTCTCCAGTCCTTGTCCTCCTCTAGAATAGATAGGCATACTGTGCCTGATGGGTACACGTTTGGATGAAAGAGTGGAGGCTCGAATTTACCTGAAACACAATTCAAAGTTAAGTGCACTTTGTCCCTAAAATGAACGATTTTCACACAAAGTGAACAAAGCGGATGCTTATAAAGAGACTCCTGTTGTTCACATGGACAAAAGCTTCATGTTGTTTAATGTGACCCTCAGTCACCAGCAGCCTGGTTGCTGCTCTGGTATTAAAGGCTTCATATGTCACAGCGCCCTGACGCTGTGCGTGACCCAGAGTGGCTGGTTTTGATTTGATTCACACAATGACAGGCCAGCACTGAGCTGCCAAATTATAGACTAGAATTGAGCCAGAGGACAATCAGCTCTTTAATCATTCAGTTACAGAACAGGCAGTCAAAAATGACCTGCAGTGGAAGAATAAAATTATCACAACTCTAAAAAGGGACCCGCAATAAGCCCCAGAACAGTAGAATACACAGTATTAGTGAGTGTTGCTTTCAGATCAACTTCAGGAACCTTCAATAGTCATCAAGACTTCAACTATTAAGAGTTCATAATAACTGTACAACCCATGATGCACTGCATTAAACACACTGACGCTGCTCTCTTTTTACTGTGGTTTACACTGTATTTGGTAAAAGTATACCGGGAATATTTGGTCAGAGAGAAAGTAGATCAAATGAAATATGGCACTAATGAAAAAGAAAAACACTTCATTCTACTAAAAAGATCATCAATTACAAAATAAATATTACTGACTCTAATGAACTTTCTGTGGCATGTTTTTCTTACACCGATCTAAAGTTCTGAGACTGTTCATCACTCTGTTCTCCGACAGATGCTGGCTGAACACTCATGAAAACACTAAAACAGGGTGAACACTCTTCGCTGGTACGAAGCAACGTGTTCAAGCTGATAATTTTATTGTCATTTTTAATATTCATAATGCTGTCCATATTTGATTCTTTTTAATTTATATCATGATTAATTTTAAGGCATAACTTTGACATTTTCCTTTAAGTTTACCACATTCACCACTGAGTTGCTGCTTATTAGCACGCTAATTTTAAGTTTACTAGCTGCTTATTAGACAATATTGAGGGCTCATTAGTACCATTGTCTGCTTGAGCATAATCAAAGGTTTTTTCTTAATAACCTCCTAATTACTGCTTCACTGTAAGAAGTTAATAAGTTGTTAGATATGAATTATAAGCTTCACTTTGCTTAGTTAGGCCCTAATATGGTAGAAGCATGACTGGAATAGGTATTCTCTCTTAATTACTCTAAGTGCTGTCTGTTTTTACTAATACAAGTTAATAAGTATGAAACTACAGGAGGATTGAGTATGAATAAGACCTCAGTTTAGTTTAGGGTACATATTCTGAGTCACACATACTAAAGTCAGTTATTACAGTGAACTCAGGATAGAAGTTTGTGATTGGACCACTAATTAGTGGGTTATTGAGAAAAAGTCAATTATAAGCCTACTAGCTGTATGTAATGGTCATGCAGAATTAGGCACCAATCCCCACTTAACTGATAAACAGTTAACTGCCAATTAGTACGCTAACAAGCAACTAGTTAGTGGTGAATATGGTTAAAAGAAAGTGTGCGTCTACAGTTGATAAGTCTGCACATCAAGACGCACGCCTAATGCCAAAACCACAGAAACAGTGTACTTCTCAAGGGCCAATCACAAGCTAAAGATGGTAGTCTAATTTTTTCTTTAAAAATTATGTTCATTTTTTTTTTTTTTTTTTTGCAACAAGTGAAATCTCTCTTCTGTCAAAATCTTGAAGGTGAAATTGTGTTTCTTCACATGAACCCACAGCCGTTTCCGCTTTCAAGCAACATTATTCTCTGTAGGTAATAACAGTGATATTTGTCTCCATCACTGAACGTCATGGACCAAGTGTACCATGCTGCCTTGTGCTCTGTCTCTGATTTGGGTTTATAATAGGACTGTCAAAAACATACCAGTATGGACGATAACCGTCCTTTTTAATAAATGCAATTATTATATTGGGCTAAAAATGGGCATACGGTAATACCTCATGTGCAGTGTGTGTGTTTACAGTGTGTTTTCTCCTCTGTAAGTCTGATGTTTGTAAACAACATTATTATTATGCTCTGCCAAAAGGTCATTGTGCATCTATAACAGGGGTCTCAAACTCGCAGCCCGCAGGACAGTATTTTGTGGCCCCCTACTTGACATCAAACTTTAGCGTTCGTGCGGCCCCTGCATGTTTCTCAAATGCACATCTTTGCAGAGTTGTTGCGCATGCCACGCTTGCCCTGGACTTTATACAATCTTTTTATCACTTATGGCAGGGGTCTGCAACCTTTTCAATCAAAAGAGGCATTTGCCTGAAGAACCCATTCATGCACGAGGGATTTCGTCTTATTGGACAGAGTGCTTCCCCATCACTGATGAGTTTTTCCATCATTCTGTGTTTTTATTGAACTCTGGTTGTTGGCACTCTGACGTAGAGAAATTCTGTTTTCCTGTGACCGTAAACAAACAAGACACCTCACTGAGGGAACCACAGAGCCGAGAAGGACATTGAAATGAAAGAGAAAAAAGCGCTGATGCTGCGCAAAAATCAGACCTAAACGGATGATCCGGTTCGTTTAAAGTACCTATTTATGACGTTTTGGTCCCTTGTTTGCTCATGTGGAGGATGATTTATCAGAATATTATCTAAATAGCTGTGGATTTACTGTAAAAGCCTTTCTGTGTCCATCTGAGAGATAACAACCTGCAAGGAAAAGCCCACCTGCTTGGGATTCAGTGGTAAGAGCTCGTTTTTTATGTGGATTAAATTAAATTTATGAATGAATAACATCAATACAAGTTTATGAAATGGACGATAAGGACGACAGGCACACATATTACGCCCCTCTGAGTTCCCAAAACTAGAGAAAAGTTAAACAGGCAAATTTGCTCCATCTTTGGTAGAAGAGCTTTTCTTTTTTGTTTTTTTTTGCTGAAACTTTAGAGAGTTACATGGCCATCTTAAATGGTTGCATCAGATTTAGGGATGGAAATCGAAAAAATAATTCCAGTTGAGAATCTATATCTCACTCAAGGAATCAATAGGAGTAATTTTTGCTCATAAATTCTTTCCATATCAAGGAATTCACGCTCTCAGCAGAGGCGTCAGCAGAAATTCTAAAATACAAGTCAAATCATCATGGCCGACAGGAGGCAGAAGTGGTCAAAACTGTCTTATTTTTTGAAAAATGACGCTTAGTGCACAGCTTTCACTAAGTGGAATCACCAGCAACGTGCAGAAGCATTCATCTATGCAGCACTGCATGAAACAGCAGGAGTGCCATGTGTTTGACATTGTTGCCACTGGAAGCCATGTAGCCTCACTGTTTTTCCACACAGAAAATCAGCAGGAATTGATAAAAGAATTGTTAAAGAATCAGATCCATATGCAGAATTGTTAACGGCAGTGGTATCCAAAAAGTCATATCAACTCCCACCCCTAATCAGATTGGAATATTTTTTTCAAACAGAAATGAGGATCATCTGATCAGTGTAGGCAACGAGAGAATCTTTTCTGCTGTATGCTTTTTTTTTCATGTCCTTGTCATTTCTGCTGAACTTTTTATCCTTGTCTTGGTCCGGACTCTGTTGTAAACAGATATTTGTTTGTCACACTGGGAATGCTCCTCTGTGATTAAAAGCAAACTTGAAATATATTTTTTAAAAAAAATCATCAACCTAGATTGTTTGTTTAATTGGGTTCTTGAAAACCTTTGAAATCTCTGAAGAAAAAAAATGTACCCTTTTCTGTTCACTACCTATAGCCACGTCCAACCAGAGACTACGCTGGAGAAAACTTTGGACAGAAAACGTTTTAAATAAACCTCATAGATGACAAACATGTTGCAGTTGAGCTGTTTTCATGTAATCCACCATTTCTACAGAGGTTTAAAAATTTGTTGGTGGAGGAAAACCAAGCTTTATGGCAAGGCCTTTGGAAAATAAAACTCTAATCAAACCCTGATCAATGCCGGTGGGTGAACATAAAGCTCCACATAACAACACTGTCTTTATTTTTGTATTTTTACCTTTATACAGGCTGTGATTAAACACTTGCGTTAACTTGCAAAAAGCATATTACTCTGCACTGCTGTGGCTAAAAACAATCCTAGTTCACATGTATACCCAAAATGCAGCCACTCAAAGAGGAAATTGCACAAAGATTTATTCGGAGTTCTGTTTGCATGTGTAGCCAAAAAGTTAAGCAGCGAGCCGCTTGTGAAAACAGAGATGACACATTTTCATGCAGGTGGTGCGTCATGTGCAGCAGTCTGGCAAGGGCTGCGTTTAATTAGTTACAACAGACTGATTTTTTCTTGATTGTGAACCTTGTCATTTTCATTTTGTATCGAGAACCACTGAGAGCTTTGAGTTACTTGGTCCCTCTTTATACCGTATGCCCTGAACTGTGGTTAGAATAAATGTCACTGTGAACACGGTCTTATTTTTAAAGCTTCAGCTGCACAACTGTTTAAATGAGAAACTAACCAACCAGAGCAACATGATTCAAACTAAAACATGGCTGACTGGTATGCATCATGCACATATACCAATATGTTTTTTTTCTGTGAGCCTGATTTAAATGTGTTCAGACTTTGGCTATAACCCTGAACTCATACATGCTTATACATGATAGCATATTTAATACAGGACTGCAGATATACATCCCCTCAGTTAATTGACAGAAGTACATTACAACTGTTTGTGTTTAGTGTATTTTTCCATCTTATTTTTAAATAAATCTTAAAACTTGACAATGTAATAAATAAAGGGCAAACAAAATTGCGCTTGCCTCATTCAGAATAATAAAAGAAAACTTTGATAAAAAACAAATGTTCACAAACAGCTTCTCATTAATAAGATTTTTTTTTTTAATAATTCAAATTTTCAAGTCCTGACCTGCTGGTATAATACAACCTATTTTGATATTTTTGTTAATGAACTACCCTTTCTATTTGATACAGTCTTAAACAAGCCTTTGCCCTTTTCAAAAGGCAATTCCAACCCTTTTGATATAAAACCAGGAACATTTTACAGATAATTCTCCAAAGGACTTTCCAGGACACTCTACTTTCCCATGTTACTTTCATGTAAAGAAAATTAGTCCGCTGATTTCCAGGATGTGTGGTAACCCTGTTCTGGGCAAATAACACAGACAGATCTTAACAGCAACATGCTAAAGGATAAAAACCATGTGACAGGTTATCATCACACACAGCTGTGTTTATGCAAGTCCAAAACTGAAACTCACATTTTGGAGGCGATGAGGGATAGTCATCCTTGAACAACATGCGCAGTTTGAACAGGCCTCCTTCCCACGGAGTCTGAGGAGGGAAACAAACGTGATCTTTTAAGCAGAAATTCATGTCAAATACTCTCTTGAGTTTTCCCTTTAATACTACTGAAATGCACGAGCCACTTGAACTCAGGTTTTACTTTATAACTATTCACTTCTGGCTAACTATGCCTGCACTTCCTTGCCTTTTCCAGTTGTTTCATGTCAGACTATGTTGCATTTTAGACTGTTTTTACTGACAGAGTGGCAACATTTAAAGTGTAATCCCTACCATCCTATACTGCTGTCATTGTGCCTCTTTAAGGTAGGCAGGGTTGTCATAGCGTGGCTGTGCAAAAGTACTGTGGTGCCTTCACAAGAACAAAGGAGAAAACAGATGCAATAGAGCTGCTGGCCCCTATGTGGTTTTGTGTCACAGTGAGGAGATGAATTTTGCAATGGGAGCCATTTCATTACTGTATCTGTCACCCCCAACTCATGGTGATACTTTGACCATTCAGGGGTCAGCAGTGTCTTTAAATCTTGTTTTATGCCAGGGTCAGACAACACCATTTATGCATGATTATGGCCCCACGCAATGGTCAGAGGGGGTTCAGGACATGCTGGTCATGAAAAGCAGCTGTTCTGTCTCGTGTAGTGCTTAATACTAACAACAACAGACCAGTCTGTGACACCTAACGACTCCATGACAGAAACTAGCAGCTTTGATTTTGGTCCTGCCTCCTACAATTTGTCTCTCCATGTCAGAAGCGTTGACCCATCAGAGCACTTGGAGCTCTGCATGTGTAAAAATAACCGATTTAAACAAAACAGGGTTTGTGCCTTGAGAGCTACGAGACGGAGGCAAATGCAGCATGATATCATGGCTCTGTGGTTGCCTAATCTGACAAAATGAACATCATTACTGATGAAAAATCATGAAGTCTGACCCCAGCTTTAGCGTCAGCACAGCTTGCCTTGAACCCTACGGGAGGTGAATTAACTGTTCCAGGTGCCAAGTAAGATCCCTGAAGGAAAACCGAAACGAGTAAAGTTGAGCTGAATTGAGCTGATACGTAGAGGCAAAGGCTCATATGTAACTGTGCTCATGTTCACAGGTCTTTGGGGGGTGGGCCAAGGTAAGTCAGTGATGGCAATGAAAGAAATGCTGTTTGTGATGGAAGCAGTCTTATGCTCATAGATAGATAGATAGATAGATAGATAGATAGAGAAAGAGACAGAGAGAGAGAGAGAGAGAGAGAGAGATGGAGAGACAGAGAGAGAGAGAGCTTGGCTTTGCCAGCTTTCTTTTATGTAAACAAGAGGCCCCCCAAAGAAAAGAAATGTGGGTTTGAGAGACTGTATCATCACTCCAGTAGAAGAAATTATGCTACCCTTTAAGTTAAGTCTGCTCCTGTAGACATTAAATTGGGGTGTCAAACTGGACTGAAGATGTGTATAAAGTTCTCATTATGCCAGTTTTATGAAATTGGGGTCACTGGCATCAGTAAAGCATCAATGGTTGTGCCACACTGCAACAGTCATTACTTTGAACAAATCTGAGGGTTTTTAATGACCTTACCATGTCTCCTTATTTCTACTTTTGTCAGCAATTAATAAAGCTTACACAAAGAAATACTACTGGTTTATCTGTGAGACACAGACCCAGCAAAGGTAGGATACATTTTAAAATACAGCTCTACCTTAATGAAAAATATTGTTCAGTCTTCATGTTCTGCTCTGAAGTACACGCTGAACCATTTCCCCACCTTTAGCTGCATCATGGTGTTTTTGGGGCCATCATGTGGACTTTATTCAAATACATTACAACAACTTTCAAATGATACATTTCGTGTAAAGGGTACTTCTTAATCTAAACTTGTTTTGTGAGTGAGATGAAATGCATACCCCTTTCTTGCCAGGAATAGCACATTCCCAGTTCATGAGATTCAGTGTTCCATCTGGGTTTTTTGTTGGTACAGCAACAAACCCCTGAAAAGAGTCAACAGTAAGGACATCAGTGTTTACTGAAAGAAATTCAATAAAATCTCTGATGCAGCCTCACAAGAGAGACAGTGTGTGCAGGTCTACTCACAAAAGGATGGTCCTTTCGCCATGCCTTGCGCTCCTGGGCAAGCCGGCTCAATGCAATGCCTGACATGATTTGTGGACTCCTGAAATGTTAAGATGATGAAAAGTCAATCCTGTGATATCATGACAAACTACACCAATAACGAGTAATTCCTTGACTTCACGTAGAAGATTATCATCATGGAAACTGTGGTTCACCTTGTTAGCATTACAAATTGTCACGAGTCGACACAATGATTTAATTTCTGCATTTATAAAAGGAAAAAAAGATTAGATAAATTCATAAATTAGTGATTCATGCAAATGAAAATGAAACACTGCCTGTTAATAGATTAGATCAGATAAAAGCAATCCTTGCATGCTGTAACAAATAGGGTGTTTGCAACAGCAGTCTCTGAGACTCTGGCAAAGTGAGGTACAGGGTAAGAAAAAGTTTAAAAGAGGTTTGGGCAATAAACTTTCTACTGATAAGGATTTTTGGAAAATCAAGAGTTTGAAAAATGAAAATCTAAACTCTCTCATAAAACCTGAAGTTAAAGCTACAATTAAAAACTTTAATTTTGTCTTCTGTTTTATGATCCCGCCAACAAAATAAACATCATTTTCATTGAGAGCCTTGGTGTTCATGTAAAGGAAATCACTTTTCACCTTATATATATATATATATATATATATATATATGTATATAAATATAGCACACTTCTGAAGACAAACTTACAGGTTACATTTTGACCACATAAAGTGAATTCATTTTCCTTTTGATGAATGTAAACTTAAGCATAACCTTTTGACCCTTCCAATCAATAACTTTGAGCAGATAGGAAAACCAATTGTCAGCAGAAGTCTAGTTGTCCTTCAGTGACAAGCTCACTCTTAATCTGGGAAGGGTTTTGGAACCATACTCTTGGAAATCTTAGTGGATCTAATGGTGCGTCCCATTTGATCTCAGAAATTGGATTGACCAAGTTACAAATTCAATACGTCACTGGGAATGCCTCCTTTGGTCAGGATATTCCCTCTGGGAAGTCTGTCGATCTTCAAGTGCCTTGACTACCAGCTCGTTACTAAAATGTATTTAACTGGGATGTGGCGTAATTCACATATTCCAGGTCCAGTATTTATTATTAAAGATGCACTATACAACAACCTTGAAATCATATCATCAAACAAAGAAGATAAAGGCTTTGACAGAAGGCAAAACAGGCTTGTCTTTAGAGTTATAGTGGGCATTATATCAATTATGGTGGGAACACTGCACATCTGGAAGTCCAAAGTTGTTACCAAAATTTGACGTTAAAAAGTGCACAGGTTAAAGTCATGCACAAATTACAGAAGAATGCTTGACACAATCTATCTGTGAAGTCAGACAGTTACTTTATAGAACATAGTGATAAACTCATGGACATATGTAACCATCTTATCATGCCCTAATCTAACCTGGATGGCTGTGGTTCAGGGTAGGGCTGAACAATATATCGTTATCGTATGGATATCGAGATATGAACATTCAAGATATTAATATCGAAAAGCCACGATATAAACGATAAAGATTTTCCCCACGCTAAAACTGCACTTTCCACATTCTTTTGTATTATAATGTTTTTATTTTTCTGAAAAATGCTTGGTTTTCACCGAACCCGTTGTCATATCGTATCGTATCGATATCGAGATATCTGGCATGAATATCGAGATATGAAATTTTGTCCACATCGTTCAGCCCTAGTTCAGGGTCTGGTTCTGGTTCTGGACTTGGTGGTGGTGTCATCTCTAAAATTCTCTGCCTTCATGCTCTGCACCTCTGCTGAGCCTCTCTCCAATACTTGCGTTTTTGTCTTTGCTCTCTTTGACTCAAATCAAAAACTCTGCTTATCTGCCCTGCATTTCTTCTTTTGCTCCATCTATCTCTGTCTTTTTGCGCATTTTCTGCTCTCCTTACAGGGTCGGCATCTCGCCTTGCCCTGTATTGTTGTTGACTTTCTGCTGCTGACAACTTCCTCTTCATCTACCTACAACATAAATTTTTCATTTTCCTTAAACTGGAAAGGTACAGCACTGGTGTTCCCTTTACAGCAAGACGATTCAGCATCCAAAGTAAATGTGAATATATATATATAAGTAAAATTCCTCAAAATACTCAAATCAGATTAGGAGTATTTGATTCTGTAAATCACTGTCAACTCTGTTACCATTAAACCATTAACAGAGTTGACAAAACAGAGTCGACATTTTCTGCTTTAACTCCATGTGCTAGCTTAAAATGAGATGAAACTCCCTGTGAGCACTGCTTCTGACTTTACAGAGCCATAAACCTCTACGTAGGAAGTACTGCTTTAAGAAGAGTTTTCGGTCTTCTGTGGCGATGTTTTTGCATGCCACAATGTTGTGTGGCATCAGAAGAAATTCTTCCCGACTGGGGAAGGATTCTTCCAGGTATCTGTACTGACATTGTATTTAGCCATTTATTTCACTGCTAAGAGGAAACAGTGACATCAACTCCAAACTGGTCCGATTCTTCAGTTTTCTGTATTTTCCCTAATAACTCAATGCTTATGGCACAAGGAAGAATACAAATGTTTTAATGGTGATTGTAACCTGGATCCAGGAATTTTTGAAGTGATTTCCTGATAGTGCAGGATAGTGCAGTTTTCCACGTTCACTTCACTTCTCAATCCTTTCTCAACAGATTTTCATGTTGGGTATAGCAAATGGAGAACTAATAAGACTGGCAGTGATCCGAACCTGGGATGCAGATCCACACATGTTTTTTAAAGGCAGGTTTCCATGTTGTTTACAATAATGGCAATGATGGCAATGATGGACACACCTTTACAGGGGTTTGTCGTCTCAGAGCATTGGGTTTTGGGATTTTGGTTTTCCCACAACTGTTGTGCTTTCTCGGCCCATTGTCGCCATTTTAGTTTTTTTGCCTTATGGTGGTGCTCATTGTTGTTTTTCTTTTTTGTCTCTGTGAGGTTGTACAACACTTTGGTCAACATATGTTGCTTTTAACAGTGCTTTATGAATACATTTTGACTTGACTTCATGATTCTGAAATACCCATTTTCTCAAGCTACTAAGGAATATGGAAACACCTCTCAATGTAATTTACTGAATGCATATCAAAATATCAAAAAGTAGACCTCCATTGACAGGCTAAGTTTGCTAATGTTTACAAATATTGTATTGCACACAGACAAGGACCCTTGACACTTAGAATTACCAAATGAAAGATAAATAATTTCTGTGACCTGTTCTGTTTGAATGTGTAATTGCTACCTACCAAGGACTAACACATCAATAGCAAGCTTTTGTCCTTTACGCCCCTTAAAACTTCAGCACGTTTGCTCCACTTGAACATAATTTGAACATGTAAATGCCATCCTGATGTATGCACTGTCCACTTCTCTTCACTATTCTTACATTTCTACTTTTATCTACCCTTTAACTATATTTATTTTGCACTAATATACTGTTTTTACTCTGCTCACTGCTTTGTAGGCAGAGTTCTAAAAGTCGATGTACTAAGCTGCAATGACAATAAAGGCAATTCTACTCTATTCTTGTATTTCATTCTATAATTGAGAGTTTGATTTAAGACATGCTGAAACCTGTATTAATTAATCACCATAGGAACCACAATCTAGGGGCAATAGCAACGGGGAAGCAACAACACGATGCTAGCACTAACTATAGTATCCTCTTTCAATGTTTTCCAAAAATGAATTTTAACTTTGAGAGTTGTATATGCATAGGATGGTCTTCTGGGCTATTTATCCCGGTTTGGTTCGCCTAGAGAGGGGTATTTTGACATATTTTAGTCTTAACATGTCTGGTTCCCCACTGTGGGCTAGCCAAATTAGCCGGTAGCAGTTTGAGCATGTACGGTCGTTTCTCGTCTGTTTCAGCGGCGTCTGTATCAAACTTCAGGACCCCGGGAAACGCTGTAACATTTACTTCACGTCCTCTGTACCCTGCTGTCACGTAGACGTCCACACGCCGACAATCAACGCTGTTTGATTAGCGGGCTAGCCGGTTAGCTTAACGAGCTAACTCATGTGCGCCAGAATCGTGCTTTATTCGAAGAGGCGCTGACGCTGTTAGCGTCGGACACGGCCTGATGCAGCACAAAAAATGCGCAATTGCACTTGATTTGAACTCAAATTTTGATGAAAAAGAGCGTTGCTTTCTTCCATCTTTCGCCAAATAACGTATAATTCAGTGTGAAGGATAATTATGTGATGTATCCTGGAGAAAATGAGCGTACATAGCTCATTAAAGGAAGGGGACAAAGAACGCCAGAGCTAAAAGGCGCACATTTGTGCATTACCAAACTAGCGAAAATGGCGCAAACTGAAGCGGGTAAAATATCTCGATACACGACAAAATTATGTTGTTGTTTAATCAAGGTGCACTCCTACCTCTCAGTATGGCTGCAATGGCTCTTATAGTGAGGTGAAACGTAATAATCGTGCTGAAATCCCGTTAAACCTGCAAAGTTTCCCTCCTGAAAAACCACCCGCTCCGACTCGAGCCAGCAGACACGGAAACAGCGGAGCAAGAGAGGCACCGTCCTTTACTTCCGGCTTCGCTCCAGCTCTTCTACAGCTGAAGACGAGCGTTTCCCTGTGTTTGTTCGCTTCAGTTTAATTGTGAAGGACTTTGCGGGAAACACATGCTGTTTTGTCAGAAAGCGTTCACTTGCTTTGAACCTCAAAGCGTCATAATGCATATTTAACCAGCTTAACAAGATTCCCATTTGGAGCAAGAAAAAATATCAATACACAATTATTATTCAAATTTAAGGTGTCCTGAGGCCAACTGCGAACTGTTTGTTGTTGTAAAAGTGTTTCTAAAATGACACTCGTAATATCAAAATACTTCCAAGCACCACGAAAATGCTTCTTTCTCTCGTCCTAACCTCAGACTCACCTGCTCACATACCACAAGAAATATTCAGTGAGTTTTTAATTTTGATCTTTTATGCTTTCGTTAAATTATTTCTCTCTTATTTGAAACAAAAAAATCCTTCTTTAATTATAAACGCATAAACTAAAGTTATTACACCTCAAAGTTGTGTCCCATAACATGCTTGCAACCCTAATGCCAATTTTTTTGTTCGCTATTCAGAAAAGAGCAAGAACAGGGAACACTATGCCTCCACAGAAATAACAGAAGTGATTCTCATATATCATGGCTGGACAAAATGTAAGAGCTCTCCTCTATGTTTTTAACATAATTATTGATATCTGTATCCTTATTGAGTGTGTCACCCAAAACCAACTCGATCCTTTCACAGATTAATTAAAACATGTTCAGTTTTATTGATGTATTTCGTATTGTCCTTTCCAGCTTCTGAGAACGAAGCAAAGCCAACAACAAATAGAACTTTACATTAAAAAAAAATCTTTAATACCTTAGCTGGACAATTCACATTATTTGATGATTTATAACCCACATTCTGGGAGCATAAAGAAAAAAGGTCTATTCTTAAGAAATTTTTGGTGGCTTAAATCTCCTGCAGTTCTGAAATGACCCCGCCATTTCAATAAACAGCATACTTCAGTGGTTCTCGAATGATGCGGTGGGGCACATTCAGGGCCAATCCAGGTGTGCCATGGGAATATATTCCCACCATACATCATTACCACAACTTTAACATCTGTTAGTTAGCTTTCTATTTACTCTATCAGTACCTAAGGTAGAGTAATACCCAAATACAGCAGCAAATTCTGTAGCTATCTCATAAATACTTAGAGGAAAAGCCATGTGCACCTTTTCTTCATTCTGACTGAAATCATTCAGATTAGAAAGTTCTGATTCTGATGATTCTAACATGTAATCAGACAAAATCATCTGGGCATGCTCAGAAGATCTAAACTCAGAGAGCAGAAGGAGCGGCTGTCCTTTACTCTTAAAATAAAAAGTGCTTTAAGTAATGAAAATGAATTCTGGTACCTATTATTTCATTGTAAAACATTATAGTGGCAGCCGCCGACCAAATGAAAAAACCTGTACGTGATTCTCTTTATGAGAGCATATTGACAGAGATTTTCTCTGAGGGCTGAATTCATTGGAAATGTGGTTTTACGGTGTGATTAATACTTTTAGGATCTCAGTTTGTCTTTATATGAGAACGCTACAGTCGACAGGACAGTCCGACTCCTCTGTTAAACACCAGTCCATCACCTATCGTTCCTCATAGAGGGACAGAGAACTTATTCCCATGCCGCTGTCAGTGACTCTGGACGTCTTTATTTTTTGTTCTGAAATGAACCCCAGTGCTGCTCTGTAAGCATGTTTCTCCTGTTCCATTTAGAGAAACTAAAACGCAGAGAAAAGGCTTGGTAACTGGCGAAGGGGTCTGTAGTGGGACCAGGCTGGGACCAACTGTAGAGTGGGAACAGCAGTAGGACCGTAGAGTTTGGCACGCCCCTCTCATCAACTGCGCATGTCTGAACAGCTCAGACATGCGCAGTTGAGTAGAAGGAGAGGAGCGGGTGAACCAGGGAGACTCATTCAGAATGAACTTTTACGTGAACATCCTTCGAATAACGATCTGCATAAACCACCCCTATGATCGGATTTTTTTTTTCCGAATGAGCTCTTTCTGATCAGATCTTCCGACCGACATGATCACGTGATATGTTTTTATTCCGATGAAGCGTTTATTCAGATTAGGCTGTGTTTATGTAAACATGTCCACTGTCTCCTACAGTAACAGACATAAAGGAATTAGGGGGAATTGCTATTTTTTGCTGTCTCTCTCTCTTAATTAACTCAACAACAAAATAATCATAAGAACTCCTGACCAACTCAGGATCTTTTTGGAGGGGCTGAAGTACCTTTAAATGTCATTTAAGCCCTTTTAAATCATAACATGCAGCAAGAGCCCACCAGTGTTATTTGATAATGATTTCCACAAAGTTCTTGGTCTAATATTGTTGCAAATATAATTCTATATCACAATATACAGGAATGCAATCATATGAAAATATGTTTTAAATCAATTAACAAGCAGTATCAAAGTTAACCTCTTAAGACAAATTATTAACACTTCAAAATAAAAAGAATGAAATAAACATACATCTTTAAGGGAAAATATAAATTAAATTAATAGGGCACAACAAATATCATAAACATACAATTCATTAAAATGTAGGGGGCTCAACTCTAAAACATGTATACTTTTTTATTTACTACAGAGGCTGGTAAGATGTAAGTGGGTTAACTTTAACATGTTACTGAATGTTAGTCTGGAGTCTGAAAAAAATCTGTCAAATATTGAAAAATATCGCAATAAAAACACATAATAGAGACATTTGTCACTCTTTTTGTCATTATAACAGATAGCATCTTAAAGATGAAATATTTTTTAAATCTCCTGTGCTATAATGAGATGGAATTTCTGCGTTATTTACTTCACTGACACTGAAACGTCACTGTCACTGAATATCTTAAACATTCATCCATCCATAATCTATACCTCATATCCCTTGTGGGATAAGCTACAGCCTATGCCAGCTGGCAATTTGGAGTCGCCAATCAACCTAACGAGCATGTTTTTTTGTCTGTGGGAAGAAGCCAGAGAGCGCAGCGAGAACTCATGCATGCCGAGGAGAATATGACCAAACCCGGGGATCAATCCAGCAAACCTCTTGATATGTGGCATATGCACTACCTGCTGCGCCACCGTGCCATCCGTTCCCGCCATCAGTTCATACTAATTCTGCTGTAACAATCTGAATCTGAAACACCTTCTCCGTTTTTTTAAACACGAGAGGTCCATCCGCGAGATGTCTAAATCGACCAAACAGGCAGGTAACTATCTTGTCTCGAGTAACATTTCTGTTCAGCTCTCAGGCAGCTCGTCCTGTCGATAACGTTGTTGAAGCAAACAAAATAATCCCACGATACAAAAGAAATTAATCAGGTACAAATTTTCAAAACATTAATGACTAGGTTACCTTGAATTAAACAAATTAAGAATTCAGTTATCCTCTAATTTGAAACAGGCACCTCTCAAGACAACTAACCCAAAGCGATGTGTTTTGAGAAAGTGACACAAGATGGCGCCATGCATCAAAATGTCACCACTTACACGTTTAATTTGTTTTTTTTATTTATATTTTTTATTGCTATTAGAGTATTATTTATTTATCTTATTACATTACTGTTATTTAATTTTTTATTTATTATTCAGATTTTATTTTACTCATTTATTATTTGTTCAACCCATTCATTTGTGTTCGGGGTCCTGGCCTCAAGGAGGGTCGCAAAGGGATATGGTGGGGGTCGCAGAGGTTTGAATCAGTCGGAGAAATATATAATCAACTGATAACATAATTTCCAATGCCTTAACACGCTGTCTTATATTGAGCTGTCTTCAGTTACATTACATACGAATATACGTGTTAAATTAGATTTAGATCTAGACCAGTGTTCAAGTTTACTATAAGTTCTAGATAACGTTCATTGTTTAATATTGTTACCTCCGCCAGGGAGGTTATGTTTTTGCCGGCGTTTATCTGTCTGTCTGTCTGTTTGTGTTCAAAATAACTTGAAAAGTTCTGAACGGATTTGGATGAAATTTTCAGGAATTGTTGGAAATGGGATATGGAAGAACTGATTAAATTTTGGGACTGAGCCGGATCACCTTGGTGGAGGTCTGCGCTCTCTGAGTGCTTTTCTAGTTTAAGATGATTTTAAAAGCCTGGTTATAACAAAAGACATTTCAAATAAACTATGAATAAACATTTAAAGAAGCAAACCAAAAAAAACCCAACATATTTACCTTAAAAGGTAACCTTTGTAAATTACAAGGTCATGACAATCACTTCGACCTTGTAATTTACTTGCTGAATGAAAAGTTACAATGCTGTTGGCCAATGAATTTTCTGAGTGATTGTTTCTAAATTCAAAATATTTGTACAAATTGCACTAAATATGGAAAAGATTTGATCTTTCCTTTTTAGTACTTTTTTTCTGATTATTGCAACCATTATACGAATGTAACTGGGTTGCATGGTGGCGCAGCAGGTTTGTGCATGTGCCCCACAGCAAGATGATTTGCATGGTCTTCCCATGCCTGCATTAGTTTTCTCCTCGGCACTCGTTTCCTTACACAGACGGAAAACATACATGTTGGGTTCAATTGGTTACTCATGACTGGCTGTCTGTCTCTGTATCTGGCCCTGTGATTGGCTGGGGCCCAGTTTAGGATTTACCCTGCCTTTTGCCCAACAGTCCCCAGTCCCCCACGATGTGGAACAGGATAAACAGAACACGAGATATACTGATGTAAGATTCTAATAAATGTAAATATAAATGTTCTATAAGAAATTTCACTTATGGTTTTATTTATTTTGGATGAAAGTCCCACTGAAAAATACCAGCACAATTATGGAATAATTACTGCTTACTGGTCACGATGAAGAATAAAATTAAAATATGTCTAACTAGTAGGGATGGATGAAATTGGATTTTTGCTGATATCCGTTATGCAGATATTTTCAAGCTCATTATTGCCAATGCTGATACTGACATTTTTTGTCCAGAGCAAAAAGCTGACAAGTTCATTTTATGATGCAAGTCTACTTGTGTTAAAAACAGATGAAAAGCAAGAAAAAAATATTCTTGAATATATGACACTTTTGATTTATATTAGTGGGCACTCAGTGGCGATGAGTTTAACCAATGTGGTATGTTTGGACATTCTGCCAATACTTTAACAAATATATGAGATATTTATGGTGAATTTGTACAGCCAAGATATCATCTGTACATATTTGCAAAATTTTTCATATCTGCCAATACCAATAATCAACTTTTTGGGCAATCATCTGCTGATACCAACATAAGTCTGATAATATCCTGCATCCCTACTAACAAGCATATGTATATGTTTCATGTTATTTCACTTTTAAGATATTGCACAGTTAATGCTATGCTCTTTAAATTAGGTATTTATTCTGAGAAATAATGCATTTTGGAATAAAAATGGCTGTCAAAATGTCCACAGTAGCTTCTCTTGTGTTTTAGAATCTGGTCCTCTTTAGAGATTAGACCAAACTTATAATACTATTTATTAATTAATTTACGTTTAATTTCTGATATATCATATAGTGACACATATGGAGTTGATTCAAACAAACATAATTTTTACACCTGTTTTTGACACAAACTCCTTTTCAACAGAGAGCAAGTTGTCAGAGATTTAACTCCATCCAGAGTAAAATAAACTCTGCACTTGCTGGGATTTTGCCAACACCTAAATTTTAACTTCTCATTTTGCTATGTGCTATGTTATAAGGAGGACCCTCTTGAAAACCAAGTGACCACATCTAATGGGGTAATCCTCTAATAAATTTAAATTTAAAAGGAGAAATATGATACTAATTCATGGCCCGGGCATCCATACATTTATAACTATCATGAATACTCATTTTAATCCCTTTGTCTCGTCCCTCTCTCAAAAAAACAAAACATACAATAAAAGAAATAAAAATAAAATATAAAGAATGAGCAAGGAATTGACCTACTCTTTTGTAAAGCTTCTTGAGATAAAAATTTGTTATGATTTGGCGCTATACAAATAAAGATTGACTGATTGAAAAAAAAAAAAAAAAAAACCTCTGAGTGAGTTTTGAATGTTTTGGGACTTCTATGTATGAATGAATTTAACAAGGACTCCACCAGAGGTTGGTGATAATGTGGGGCTTTTGGCAAAGTCTAAAACCTTCTCTTCTACACCACGTGTGGACAATGTCATCGAGTGTTTAAAAATAAAAACACTGTTTACTAAAACATGTAAATATTAAACAACTTTGACATATGAATCTTTCAGGGCTAAATAAGAAAAGCTATTCAAATGGAGGGAAAAAAATGCACAAACAAGTTGATGACAACATTTTTATTGAGTTAACCTTATGCAAGACCATACAGATCTACCCCCTTACCCTCAGACTTAGATTGTATAATAGTAACATTGCATAAGATCATATAGACGTGATCTAGGTAGTGATATGAGAACCTTATTCATTGATGTAATTGCTAGATTGAGGAAAAATGACACATTCATTCCCTCTGATTACAAGTGTGATCATCTTCAATCATGCAATACAGTGGTCTGTGGGTTATGACTTCGATGTAAAACAAGCTGGGCACTTATAAGTATCAGGCTACAAGTTTGATAAGTTTGTAGGTTACACAAAATGATTATCAATGCCAAATGTTCCACCAGGTGAATGTTTGTGAAGGGCATTAGCTGCAAAAGTAGAGGAGTTACACACCTCAGACCAGAGATTATCTAATAAAGTTACAACTGAACCAAGCAAGTCAAGCACAAAAACACTTGAAAATCTCATCGCTGGAGAAAAAAAAGACCCTAAAAGTTTTATTCAGAGTAAGTCTATAAAAAGTGAGAGATGAAAGCAAGATTGTCTACAACGCTCAAGCACGGGCTGTCAGGAATCGTTAGGTGGGGAGTGCTAGTTGCAATCAGTGCATCCACACAAGTCTGACCAATAAAATGTGAGGGAGTGCAAGACAGTACGTACTTGGAAGGCTTCAGAATACTATAGCAAATGTAAACATCGCCTATTTCTGGCAGGAAGTCCAGTCTACCTTGATTTGAACCTGTTTTGCAGATGTCCGACTTTGCACTTTAAAAGCCCTTGTGAGTGTTTAGGTAGCTCCATATCAAAAACATGCATCCATACTTGTTTCCCGAAGATATAAAAGTTGCTTTAGTCAAGTGTATTCGTGTACATGTGAGTAAATGGAGGTTTGTGTGTCTTTATGTACAAAGTGTGCCAGCATTAAGAAAGTTTACTCGGCCCTGACACTAAGATTAATGTGTACAATACACATAAGACATTGGATTTTGGTCATTTGGGAAAAAAGGCAACACTAAATGATTATTGGGAGTGAAATATTCAACCTACCAGAAAATAACACATCAAACCTGAAAACAACGGTCTATAAAAAAAGTGTTCTAAAATGCAGTATTTACATCAACATCATTACAGGCTTTAAGCAATGTGCACAGTGTTGTTTCCTCACTGTAGTGCTTGTAATGCTGTGTACGAAATCTACACAATTCAAAAATGCTTAGAATCTATCACAATGCAGGAAAAATACATTTTTGTTTAAATGTAACAGTCAACTTCATAGCCAGCCAAGTGTAGCCTTGTTATCAAAACATGGTCCAGGCATGTTCGAAAGACGCCGAAACGCGGCCGTCAGCCGTTTCAATCGTCACTTGGAAATCTCTGTACAAACAATGC
Source organism: Cetoscarus ocellatus (assembly GCA_037902135.1). Classification (NCBI taxonomy): domain Eukaryota; kingdom Metazoa; phylum Chordata; class Actinopteri; order Labriformes; family Labridae; genus Cetoscarus; species Cetoscarus ocellatus. The sequence continues at coordinate 1,751,431 of JBAMNC010000904.1, read as the reverse complement.
AAAGTGAACGTCGTCGAGGTTTTCTCACTTTTAAAGATCCAGTATAAACAACTTCCTCTCGAAGTTTGAGTTTTTCTATACAGTGTACAAAACGTGCAGTTTATTTTAAGCGTTAAATATTAATGTTGAATTTGGATTATTTACATCAAAACAAGAGAAAAAAAAAGTCTGGATATGAACAAAAAAAGTCCTTCACCCCCTGCCTTCAAACTGCTCTAGTCCTGAACCTTGCACAAAGCAAAAACTCCAAAAAAAAAAACAAAAAAAACAAAGAAAGATATTAAATGTTCCCTCAAAACATATAAAAATACACAAGTTAAGGAAAACTCAAACAGTGGATTAAAAAATATAAAGACACCATGGTCTCAAGGATGTTTATCTCAAGAAGACGCCGATGCTTAAGAAATAAATACCACTGTAAGCCAGAATTCACATTTGAAAAACACCTGTGACAATTTTGGCAGTTAGGTTTTAGACTTATGAACATGAGGAACAAAATTCAGAGCTAAAAACATCTGATTTCACTTGATATAAACTTGCACTAAACATTAAGAAAGAACAATTTAACTTCTCAGTTGTTGAGGCAGCAGAAATCTTACTTTAAACATCATGAATGCATTTAAAACTTTAGTCCAATACTTAAACGTCTCTTCCTTATAAAATATGGACTCGCTAAAAAAATATGATAAGTATTTTAACCCCACATCACACAAAGGTCAAATCTGTGGGTCCATTTATTACTAAGGTTGTAAGATAATAGTACATAGTGCCAGAAGCAGCTACACTGACAACACATTTACTTCTCAAAGTCAAGAAAGAAATCAAACCCATCAAAGAATCACTTTGAAACCCCAAGTCCTAAAGAATTGGCACATTATGTAACATGTGAAAAAGCAGTGATTTGCAAATCCCTTTCAAATTGTACTTAATTCAATACAGCACAAAGAAAAGATATTTAATGTTTAGATGAACTTTGCTGCACACATGCCTGTGGAGGGTTCCAAAAAGGTTGGGACGGGGGCAAGAAAAGACGAAAAAACAGGTAATTAATGTGCATTTTTACAGTTTGGTACCTTGACAAGTCTTTTTTTAAACATTTATTAAAGATTGGACCAAGTGCTTCAGAAATTATCAATGGTGAAGTTCAAATGGGGCTAAGCATGATTAAGATTTCGCCCAATATCAGTGCAAAATTGATTGTTGGAGCTATTCACACTATTTCATAAATTTATTACTTAAATTTAGTGATTTATTTAGCTGCAAGTATCTTGTTAAAGGCTGATAAATGTTAATTTATTTATTGCTTATTTTATTATTTTGAATGTTTGGGCATTTATTTGACCTTTTATTTTGATAGGATTGGTAGCTTTGGCATCGGGTGAGGCATATAGACGGGCAGGTAAAATAGGACGATGAACACCAGGGAAGGTGAATGAATGAAAATTTGTTTGCAAGGAAGACATTTGAATAAACACAAAAGAGCTTTTTTTTTTTTTTTTGCTCGGAAATTTACATTTATGATACAGCCTAAGATCCACCCTTCCTGTGCCAGTGGCCATTTAAGTTTTGAGTTTTATTGTGGTTGTATTGACAGGATTCAGAATTGACACTTAATGGATACCTATCAAATGTTGCAGATGCCTGAATAGTTTATAAATCAATACTTTTTAAGAGACCAAAAAAAGCCACTGATAATGTTTGTTCTTGTTGAAGCCTGTGACAATACCTGTCATGTCTTTTTTCTTTAGCTGGAGGGAGATGATGGACAGCTTACCGAGCAGAGAAGGTAGAGAAGGCTCAGCACTTTTGACTCTGGAATTTATCAAATGGTACATAAATAGTGCGCCTAAGTCCATGTTATATTTAAGTTCGGTAGGGTTTGGAATGGTTGGTGACTGAAACAAATTGATACCAGACATCAAACTTTGGTGTCGCCTGTTGCTGCTTTGTCTGGACATGACAGCAGGTTTGCACAGCTGCACCAAGATGACCCACATCCTGGGCACTCACTATTAAAGTATACACTGTAATGAATAACAAAGAACATTGTCATATGATTTAATCAAGACCTCTTTTTCAGGGATGTCCCATTTATTTAAGAAATATGACACCAGGCCACAAGTAACACAAGTGTGGCATCACAATAAAGGAGTGTGGCTACTTGACTGAGCTGTCTGAAGTCCAGACCTGTGTGCCATTAAAAATGAGATTCAAGTAAATGGAAACCCTGCATTGTCAAGCAACAGAGAATGATCATCAAAGAAGACTGGTGTAAAATTTTACTTTCAGGACTTAAAAACCTTTTCTTCTGTGCCCCAGATGTTTTCAGTGTTGTTAGTGTGACACGCTGATACACGGGGGTAAACATAGACCTCTCAAAACTCATCTGCAGGCATCAAATTCAGAATTTGTCCATTTTCTGCAGTCATGTTTTTGCTGTATTCAACTGAATTTTGGTAATAAAGTATTTGCAAATCACTGTTTCCTGTTTTTATTCACATTTCACACAATGTGCCGACTCTCTTGGAACTAGGGTTTGTAAATCACCTAATTCCATATTATATATATATTTATGTTAAATCTCCAAAGTTAGATAACATAACCTAAGTGGGGCTCTCTGGACTCTTTCACTGTAAATACTCCAATGCCCTTAAACTACAGCATTATACCAAAGACAATAATAAACAAATACAGGGTTTGTCTATTTTTACATTTAAATCAATAAGTTGTTCCAACTTTAGCTGGAATGTGTGTTATAGTTTGGATCCTCATGATCAAAAATCTCTCAATAACTGTTTGAAATCTTTGGAGGAATACTCTCATTGCTTTGTTTTGGGGGTTGGTTTCACATTTATTAGCTTAACTTATTAAAATGTGCTAAATAAGCACACAGATCCCTTCTTAACATTTAAATGATGATTTTTGAGTTTGATATTTTGAGTTTAAAGACTCTACTGATCCCTTTCCAGACCCTTGAGTTGGAGGATATAAGAATTAACTCAAAAGATGACCCTGAGTGAACTGTTGGCCTTAAATGATGACGGCCAGATTTATATCATAAAACATATGTAAGGTTGCAACTCCTTATTTTCAATTAGAAAAAAACCCGAAACTTTTCACTAATTTAAAAAAAGAAGGTCCAGTTTAAATGTACAGGCACAAATTGTCAGTAAACAGACTTATTTACATCAAGAAATAAAAAGCAAAAATTGGAGGGAAAACACAAAATAAATGCACGACCCCTCCCTTTAAATCTCCATTGTGCCAAACGTTCTTCCACAAAGATGATATGTTTGCATCATAACACCTGGAGCTCGTAATACTGAGTCCGCTTCACATCCGGGAGCCCCTCTCCTGAAGGATCTGCAAAGACAAAACCAGAAAAGATTAAATCAACAAAAACACAATGTGTAATCTCTGAAGAGGCTCAGAGACAAGAAGGAGAACGAGGAAGAGGTTTTTCATTTTGTACTTTGATTAAAAATGTGAGAAAAGCAGAAAATTTGAGAATAACCGCAAAAAATTCTGATGTTGAAAATAAGATAGACCGTCGTGAATGAAGTTCTAATATAGTTCTGACTTTTTTCTTGTGTAAAAATAACTGTACTTTAACTTCTGTTCAGTTTTCTTCAACATGTTGACTAAATTCATTTTTTAACCATATTTCAGCTTTACTTTTGTAAAATAAACTCTCTGCTTTATGATTTTATCTCAAAAATGTATTTGAGCATTATTCACAACATTTTGTCTTTCTTCTCTTAATTTTGAAACTCAGAAGTTTGACCTTAACCATGACAATTTGCTTTCTTCTTGATACTACAGTGTAATTTAAAGAAATGTCTTTTCTACCATTCTCTTGATTTAGATTTTTTTTTCTTTAATATTCTGAAAAATCCGTTTTTTTTAACTCATTATAAATCTGACCATTTCAACACTGCCCACATTTTTTTCTTGAAAAATTAGGCCTTTATACCTTTATTTTTTTCATTTATGATTTTGGCATTTTTACCTTTGTCTCAAAAAATATATTAATTATTATCTCAACATTAAGATTTTATCCTCACCTTCTTGACATTTTCACTTCATTTTCAACTTTAACTTAATTTTCAAAATTTTGACTTTTTAATACAAATCTTTTTTTCAAGAATTTGGACATAACTTCAGAACATTTCATCTTATTTTTTCACCTTTTTAAAATTGTTCTCAACATGTTTACTTTTTCAACATTACTACTTCACACTTTCATTTTCAACTTAATTTTTGACTCAACTCTGACTGGACTTTATTGAACAACTTATTTTTACTTTTTTTATTTTCATTTCACTGACAAAATTTTGACTTAGTCCTTAAAGTTTGCATTTGTTACTTAATCAGTATTTGAGCAAGATATATGTTGAAATGATTTTACACTGACATTTCAACTCATCTTAACATTTTGACTTTTTGCTGACATTAAAACTGATTTTTTCATAATGAAGACTTTATTCACAAAACAGTTTTTTTTTCACATTTGAGGTTGAACATTGTTGGACAAATTGTATTTTATTGTCATCGTTTTGAATGTATTATCAATATTATGACTTTGTTTTTGATATTTCATTTTTATTGTCTTGAAGTTTAAACTCAACATTTTATTTCACTTCATTCATCTTACATAGATGTTTTAACTCTATTCTAGATATTCTGACCATACTTCTTGACATTTCAACTGTATCTACTTAAAATCTAGACTTCATTCTTGAAATTTAGACTAATTACTTTATTTTTTACATAAACACTTTATTTTCAAAATTCTGACTTTACTCTTTTCAAAATCATTCTTGTCATTTTCACTTTTTTCTGGACCTATTCGAATTTATTTTTTATTTGTAGATTTTGTTTATACCAATGTTTTCTTTGCTCTCTATGTAGTGACTTTATTGAGTACATGGACTACACGTTTTCAGTTCATCTTAAACATTTGTTTAGTTCACTATCAAAACTTGAACATTATTCTTGTTATTTTAATAACATTCTCTTCATTTCATCTTTAAACTTGGCATCATAACTCTACTACAAATTTGGACCTTATTCTCGGCATTTCAACTCAATTCTTGATTTTTTTTTTAAACTTTTCTCTTAATACAAAATTAAAAAAGTACTTCCCTCATTTTCCCTTGAAGCCTGATCCTGATACTCTTCCATATAAAACACTGAAAGTTCCAGACCTCAATCTTCAGTGTAATGGAGTCCCTTTAGAACTCATCTACTCCTTACTGAAGCTGCTGCAGGACTTACTCTCACTCCTCATGAAGCACTTGTGCATTTCCACTACATGTTGGCTGAATCAAACAAACAGAGTAGGGGGCAAAAGGAGGGGAGAGGCGCGCAGGGAGGGATTAGGGTTGTCAGAGACTGAGCAGTGCACGGCTGCAGAGGCAGATTTAGGTGAACTTGCGAAGCTGGGAAGCTTGTCAGGTGGGATCAAGCTTGGTACCAGGAAGGCTCACTGCTGAAGTTACTGCTGCACCTTGACTGTTCCTCAAACGACAGGAGACGACATTATTTGAACTGAAAGCCTCATACAAGCTTCAGCAGAGGTTTTTTAATGCGGCTCTTTCAGCTCATGATGGCTGCAGTTAGGAAAAGTGTCATATCAATTAGGGATGCGCAATATTGGATTCTTGCGGATATCCAACATGCCGATGTTTCAGAACTCTTAAATTGCGGTTACTGACATATTTTGTCAAGAGCTCAAGCCTCCACTTTACTAAAATTGTCACCTTTCATGGTGACAGTCTATTTATGTTAGAAACAGATGGCTTGTCTCTCCACACGCAGCACTCTCAGTTAAAAACAGTTCAACTTCTGGAACAGCGCCATGCTTACCATCTCTCCCTAATTAAACAATCAGAAAGAAAAGCTGGTAGTTCAGTAGTTCTGATGTCAGCTTTGTTGACAAGAATGTCAGAGGAGAAAGTGATCTGACTCCTCTTTTTGGGGAATATACTCCAGTCACTTGTTTAAGGTGTTGCCATTAAACAAGCCAACATCTTCATGCAGATTTAACAAGTTACTGATATTTGTGTCCTGTTGGTGTAGAAAAATCCAACACTGCCATGAAAGCTAGGCACAGTTCTTGTAGGGGAAGCAAGATATGGGGTTTTTGCGTATATCTCTGATGCCGATATTTCTTAGCTTATTATCACTGTTTCCAAAACAGATAAAGTTTTTTTTTGTTGTAAGTATGCAGTCTCCATTTAACTACAACTGACCTGTTCCTAACACTGTCAATATTAGGAAAGAACGATTTTAGGAAAAGATCTAATTGCGATTTTTCTGGTAGATATTGCGATTTCAATTCAATTAACAATTTTCTTCAAATCAAGCTTCAGTACAATATTCACTATGTTTACAGTATAGACAACAGTAAGGAAATCAATTATCAAAAGCAAAAAAAACACATTATTCATTATCTAATATTGATGATAAATAATCTGATTTCATTATTTAAGGGATACTCCAACTTCTGCTCCTAAACAGAGGCTATGTGTTGTTGACCTGCTTACCAGCACTTCCGTAAATCCAAACTGCCTGCAAATTCGTAAAATAGTATGTGTAAAATAGTTGACATAATAGATCCTGGATCAGTCAGGAGCACTGCCAAAAATTGCAGCTTTGGCAATCACATGATTGCGTTGTCTGAAATCGTGATTTCGATCCAAAAACAATAAATTGTTCAGCCCTAGTCAATATCATTCCAATAATATTGAGCATCCCGAGTTATTTTCAAGGACAGATGCTTGAGTTTTGTTTTTAATTTTCAGCCATGACTCATGCCCAGCTGTAAAACAAGAAAGGCACATCTGTGTGTGTGTGACTAAAGAACTAACAGATAAATGTATATTGAATTTTCTGTATTTTGATATTATGACAAAAATATCAATCAGTTTGACAATCCTGTCTAAAACAGGAGATGAAACTTTGTTAAAGCTGTAGTACAAATCAGAGCACATTTCAGCTACAACTTTATTTGACAATGGACCACACAACAGGAGAGTAGTAACCCCTCTTTCCTTTTAAATGTCACTGAATGAGAAACAATGAGTCAAAGTGCAGCAGCTGATGATTCAGCAGACTCTCATATAACCAAGGCTGTGCGTGAGCATGACAACTACTACGAGGGTCCTGTTCACACTACTGAAACAAATGCAGCTCTATAACTGCATTTGTAATACAAATTTGACCTGCACAGAGGTGTCCCAGCAGGACACATCTGCCCTTGACTTGAATGAGAAAACAATATTTCAGTAGTGTAAATAGCGTCTCTGGGGGGGAAGGAAGCAGAGGGACAAACTACAAGGGAGGTTGGTGGAGGGACTACGAGCACTTGAGCTCTCACCAGTGAGTCATAAGTGCTCAACCCTAATCAGAGTCATTCATTTCATAATCCGTCTCTTCGTCCTCGCTCTGAGCAACATGCGGCATGCGGATGGCACAGAAGAAGACAAGAAAAGACACTGGCATAAAGAAACGGAAATGAATGAAGGTGCGAGGAGAAGAAGGAGAAAATTAAATGGATTAGGGGAAATTCACATTCACAGCTAAATTAAGTTTCTTTGCACAGCTAAAAGTGGGGCAAAATCTAGGGCCATCAAACATCTAATGTTTTTGATTATGATTGAGCACAATTTTCAGTTGCATGTCTGTAAAATACAATTTTGCTGTTGAGTTACTTTTTAGTCTTTTGCCTTTATTGATAATGGAAAGAAAGTGGACAGAGTCAAAAAGTGGAGCAAGAAAGTGGCAAGAAGTGGTGTCTGCTTGTCTTGACTTCACACGGTTGTTTCGGTTTTCAGTTAGGGGTTGTACCTAGTACCAGGCACGGTTTTTCGTGTCACCTCCAATGGGGTCCCAAGCAAACTGAGCCAAGAATTTATATGATTTGGAGACACTGCTGACCTCTAAATGGTCAGAGTGTCACCACAAGTTGGGGGTACTGATGCGGAAATAAAATTCTACCTCGCTGGAACCAAGTTCTAGCAGCTCTATCCCCTTTGTTTCCTCCTGCATTGCTGTGAGGCAGCAGTAAAGCTCAGTCCACAGGGCCTGGGCTACGGACCAGAGGGTGGCCAGTTCAAGTCCTGATTGAAACATACTTGGATGTTGTTTGGTAGCTGGGGACTTGCAAGCTAACTTCCTAGTTGCTGCAGTTGGTGGTGGTGAAGCAGCTGAAAGGGGTTGGTGTGTTCCTCGACTCCAGAGCCTTTGCACCCTTGCGCTCTTCAACTTCATTGCATGTAAACATTCTTATGAATGGAGTAGGGTTATTGTTGCTGATGGTGCAAACGAGTCGTCAGGAATGATGAATAGCAAATTGCCTACCCAGCATGTGCTCTTTGTGCCACGTGCTCTATGTTTTGCCATCGGCGGTGTGTAACATTACGTGCTTCCATGGGCTTTGCCTGTACTCCATTTTCTCTTGGTGTACTTCATGTTGATGAGCTCAAGATCCCAATGAATCGTCGGATTTCTGTTGGATCACATGGTTCACCATTCTAAGCACCCTAATGTACTAATGAGGTGTATTCTTAACATTCGAATGTATGAGACAGATTTTTACACCAACACTTGAATGAACATTATATTCTTTAAAGTGGCAGCCCCAATGAGGAGTAAATATCAGTTTGAACAGTGTTGGACATTGTGTGCTGAATAGGTGTGGGATAAAAGGGGGATTTAGGTTTGAAACATGAAGATAAGTAAGGTCAAATGCACATAAAATAAATTTGCATTTACCATGAGAAGTTTTCTTTTTTCCCTCGCAAAAAAAACTCAATATATTTTGCACACTGGGAAAAAATAAATCAACAATGATTTATTTTTCTAGTATCATTCAGCCCTAGTCCTCCCTTAAGATAACTTTAGTTTTGATAAGAAATAAATTAAAATGCTTTTATTAAAAGGAAAAGAAACTTCTGGTAGGAAATGAAATAACAGAAAAAAGAACTTGCCACCGATCAAGTCAAAAAACAGCTAAAGGGAATGGTCATAATGGTAAATTTTGAGGATGATGACTACTTTCAAGGTCTGAGAGTTTGTTTTATCTTTAAGTGAAATAAGACACTCAAGGGTGCTGCAGTGTCCTTAATTTCATCACTGCCAATGCATTACTTCTGGTTAAAGTGTTGTGTTGATGTTGACAGCCCTAGCAAAAACACACACAAAAACAGGCACAAATGTTAACCAAGAGCACGTTTCTAAACCCAGGGTACCATTCTAATTAGTGATAATTTTATTTTTATATCTGTTCATAGTTAAATACAAAACTCTCACATCAAAACACAGATTTTAGGGTTTTGTGCCCTTGGAAACATGCACATTTAAGTGTCTAATCTCCTTTTACACATGCATCATCTGTAGCTACATGAACTTTAAGGTGTGAGGTCGTGTTTCTTCATGTGTTTATTAAGTTTGAATCCCTCAGGGTGTGCCTCCTGCTTCCCTTGAGAAAATGACATACCTCTCCAGTAGCACCACTAATCTGCAGACCTGTGCTCCCTCAATATCCCTCACAGAGATTATACAACTGTTTTTTCCCCTTCTCAAATCCAATGCAAGTGTGCATAGTGAGATGGTTTTGGAGAGAACAGTCTAAACTGAGGCTTTAAATCTTACATTTTAGCCTCTGACTTCTTCTATTTCTAACTGAATATTCATAGTGTTCTTCTCTGCCGGGCACTCTCATCAATAAACCAGAGGTGCTTTCAGTCCCCTGGTGCCATGTTCATAAATGTGATGCGTTTAAAAACATGCAGCACAGGCAGTCATTCACGTATGTTGGCTGTGGATGGATTTCTCTCCCTCTCCTTCTGCAAACACACACTCACTCACCTTTGCCTTCTCACTGGGCTCACTGTTTGTCCCGTATGATTGATTGTGCAGCTCCTTGGAGACTACACACAGGAACTCGGCTTGGTCTTCGTTTCCGTAGTTGTAAGAGGAGCCTATGCTGACCAGCTGGAGACACACACAGAGGGAGAGAGTGTCTTAGAACAACAGAGTACAGAATAAATGTATGCACCTAATGGTGGAAAAGCAGAGGGAGGGAGACATTAAAACAAAGTTAATAAAAGGCTGACTTGTGACCACAGAGAGTCTACAGGTTACTGTAATGAAAATTTTAAAGCTCTCTTCTAGTGTCTTCCATGGCATTTTAACATTACTGGTTGGGTTTTACTGCATTTTACAGCTCCTGTACCTTCAGGTTATGTTGATTTAGGCACCTTCTTTTGTCAAAGGGTGATGATTATTTCATTGCTAAATAGGTGTGTTTATTCAACGGCAAATAAGGGCCAAGGCAAAAAGAAAGAAAAAGCACAAAAGAAGCTTTGAATCCAAGATATATTTGAATAAAAAAGTAATAATGACATTGTTAAAACTATTTTTAAATAACTCTAAATATTTGATAAAATAAATCTGAAATGTTTGAGATTTAAACAAAAAGTTTCTTCAAGGCGTCATCATGGCAGAAAAGAAGCAGAAGCAATCAGAACTATGACTTTATTTTCCAAAAATTATGCGAACAGCACAGACATGTCTTTGTGTGATATCAAGAAGGGGTGGAAACACTTGCCATTGGCAGGAGCATTTGTTTATGCAACACAGCATTAACTATTAGGTTTGCCCTGTGTCTGCCATTGTTGCCACTGAAAACCAGTGTTGTTACTTTTTCCAACTGAGAAAATCCAGATTGATCCACAAGTGACTCGACAAAGAATTAAACTGATAACCTGCAACACTTGCACTGGTATAAATAAATCATACATTTACATTCCTAGTTGAGATTATAAATTCTGATTGTTTAAGTGAAACAAAACCTTGAAACTCTGTGGCATGTAAAATTAAAAAATGTGTGAGACATAAAGTCACTCCCTGATTTTTTTTTCAAAAGTCTGAAGTTTTGAGAAAAGAAAGTAGTAAGTAGTAATCAGAAAGATCAGAAAGTAGTAATTTTTTTTTTAGATCTCACAATCTTTGAGTTTATGGGGTAAAAAAAATGTGAAACAAAAAAGAGAAATCTCTAAGACTGTTACATTTAAGAAGCCTTTACGTGAAGCAAAAAGTACTGTTACGCATTTTGCCTTGTTTAATGACTAGATGATTACTTGATTGAATAACATCAAGCCTTAACTGCAGGAAACACACTAGGTAAATTGTACAGTGCCTACAGTACAAAAATCACAGAAATGCAAAGCCCTGTCTATTTAACTTTTTAGACTGGCCTTAATATGCAGGTCTATAAGTTTCTATTTTAAAATGTAATCTCTCTCCATTTTAAATGTAAAATGTGGAGCAAACTATCTATCTCTGGCACTGAAAAGTAGACAAAAGAGGATTCCAACTAGTAATCACTTCATCTGACACCTACCCCATGGGAGAGATTAGAGGCATATAAAATACACTTATATAAATAATAATTAATCATGTTTTTATGCCCTTGTTTACATGTGAAGATCAAATAGAAGCATCAGTATCAATTTCAGAGTGTTAGATTACTAGCTAAGATCTCCTCACATAAGCTTTTATCAGTCAAAATACACTAACAGCTTAAACACACTGACTATCATCACATAGACACGTGTATATGAATTATACTTTTGACTACATTAGAAAGATGCACATCATGACTTGTGGTATTATTAGGTTGACATGTAATTCATTTGTTAAAAAAAACGATACGTGGTCATTACAAGGTGCTGTGAGATTTTAAACCAGTAAAAATAAACTGAAAGATGCAGTTAAACATGTCACTTTCAGCTTTGTTAGAGTCATAAAATGTACTTCAAACAGCTCTTTCAGGACCTGCAGTCACGCCAGCACTGAAAATCTAAAATTAAATCAAAGGGCAAAAAGAAAACTGAGTCATCAAAGTAATGACACAAATAAAATCACTGGTGGTCTTCACATATAAGGAAAAAGCAAAAAGAAGCCAAAGAAAGACAGACAGACAGACAGACAGAAAGATAATCAGCAGATTGTTACTGTAACACAAGTGCAGGAGACTCAACAGGAAGCGAACATGCTGGGAGAAAATCAATAGGGAAGGTGGTGGGTTTTGACCTGATGGGACAAGTTTAATGTTGAATTTGTGCGATTGAGTGAATAAAACAATACTTCTCCAATTAAACAAATAAAGTACGCAACTTCCACTGACCAACACCAGCTCCTTTCTGCTAGATTTCCGATTTGAATAGAGTGGTGCAACTACGATGTAATTTGGTAAGCTGACCCTGATGTAGGAATCATAATGGTTCCATTGACAAAAAGCCGATGGATTTTGGAAGTAGTTTTTTTTTGTTGTTGTTGTACCTAGACTAAAACCAGAGAAAACCTTGACAGGCCTGTATGACCAAGACAAGACTAATATTTAGCCAAAACCGTCAACTCCACCACAGCACTAAAGCCCAACACTTCTGTTTTCACCCCTCAAAATGCAACTATAATGTTTCCTCAGAGATCTGTTTGTCACCGCATTCAAGTCTTCATATTTGCACTTATTAAATTTGCCTTCACTGTGGACATTGTAGAGGCAGAAACAAGTTGACACCCTTTTAACTGTGTCTCCAGAGGTCCAATTAGAGGCATAACAATGGTAAGAAGGGGGCACGTGGAGCCAGCGGGGGAGCACAGCACTGTGTATGTGTGTCTGCCTTCGTGAGTAAGGGGTCTTGTGCTGTGGTGCATGCTCTTACACACCTCCAAAGCCATTTTGGGCCAGGCGATATAGACAAAAAAAAAAAAATTACATCGTAATATTTTTTGCTGAATGGTGATATTTGATATACATCTCATTTATTCCAGAAAAAGGGTCAGCTCATCTTTTCTAATGCATCTTCTCCACTCTTGGAGTAGTTGTTAGCCATCATGGTGGCTTGACATTTGCTGTTGCTCCACAAACGGCATCAGTTTGCCTTTTTCTTCCACGGAACCTAAAATGAGCAGATCTCCAGTCATCAGTTCCATCAATGATCATAAAACAAGCCACAAAACAGCATTTTTCTGGACAGAGAGAACTGAGCTGCGACACTGTGGGGCACGTTCCAGCTCATGCCATGTACCTTACACAACCCCATTTCAAAAAAGCTGAACTATCCCTTCAACCGAATACACAGGTGCACAAAACACAAGTGGAGTACAACCCCTACTGGTTAGCCCCTGGTTAGCAGCTGCCTGTTATAAGGTATGAAAGAGTTTCAAAATTTTCAAGAGGGTAACTTTTAGATTGCAATTTTTGTCGCTGATAACAAAAAACTTGTGAAACATCCTAAGCTTTTGTTTACCAAAGACCTTATTTTATGCATCTTTTCAGAAACTCGTTCAATAATCCCAAAAACTTTGAAACAAGAGAACCAGAAGTGATGATACTCATCTCTGCATTTCAGGATTCATTCCTGTCCCACTCTAGTTTTGGGATTATGACTATTACTATATTGATTATGTACATCCAGGTAATAAAATCTAATTCTTTTCTACTTTTTAAAGATACAAAAAGAACAGAAGTGAACAAATTTGGGACTGACATCTGAGAGCTTTATAAACTGTGTGCACACCAAACAGAACACCTCCTGTTCCTAAATAACTGCTTTTCCTGCTGAATGTTAAGTGTGTGTACACTGCAGGCTACATGTAAACTGTATGTACCCAGGTGTGCGTGTTCAGACATGCAGTCCCTCATTAGCGTTGCTGCTGCTGGAGACTTGTTGTTGAGTGATTACTCTTTCTATAACGCAGCATTCTGTAAGAAAAACTGCTCTGCAGAAGCTACCATGGAGTCACACTGCACTGAAACGTACTTGAGTTTATTGTTTGTGTTCATGGAGGCATAAAGACGCCTATTTTACACAAAGGCTCTCTTGAGCTGCAGGCTGAGCTTTGGACTTTGCATAAGGAATGTTTCAAGGACTTTTCCAGCTGATCTTTGTATGTGAGGAGATTAGGAGGAACAAACAGTGATCCACGTCCCTAAAAGATCCAGTCACTCACTGTTCCTTAAGGCTGGGTATTAGCAACACTTAAACACCTATTGCTTCATCAAACAAGTTCGCTGTGGCATATTCAATGATGCAACCAGTATATATCAAATAAAATGCTGAGACATAAATCGTCATGTCTGGTCTGGAAACACAAAATCCTCATCAAAGCTGCTGTTTTATGCAGTAATATTTACGGCTCTGTAAAGCTTTGACTCTGAACGTCACAGAGACTGAATGGGGGAACAAGTTGATCCACCACATTTGCACGGTCTCTTGCGTGGTATCAGGCCCTCTCCACATGGAGATGAAAACACTTTCATTTTTAAAATGTTCTCTGTAAAGACTGCCCCGCCTGTAAGTGGCCCTGTAACAATGCTGCAAACATACACCAAAACCAGAGAAGAAGATATGTTGCATGCGCATACACCATGAGAAATGTCAACGAACACTGGTGTATGCGGTTCTCCGTGTCCTCTTGTTGCTCACAATGGTAATAGAGGAGCAGTAGATTTAGCTGTAAAAGCCAAAATAACTTCAGCAACTTCTGCAGCACGAACACAACACTTTTCCCCCATCGTTTCTTCTGTTTTCAGGGTTCACGCATGCAGAGAGGTGGGGTGATGACTCCTGAAATATCCTTATTATTTGTACACATGGAAACACACAAGGCCGGCACATTTTTTAAAACGGGTCCACTCTTGGACCCGTTTTCAAAAATGTGCATTTTCGGGCACCCAAAATGCCATATCCATGTGGACGAAACACCTATACGATTATAAACTTCAGTGCAGATATCATCATCTTTGTGTGGATGGGGATTTAGAAGCGTAATATTGGAGAGGACTCAGCAGGGGACAGGAATGCTGTGAGTCAGAGTCTCTGCCTTTGTGTCGCACACATCCAAGCCGTATCATATCGTGAATTGACACAGATATTACACCTCCACAGAATAAATGTGAATGTCTTGAGATGTAATGATGACAGAGCTTCACTGTGGCAATGTTACGTAAATGCACCGAGAAAAGGGCTGGAGAGACAGCACTGGTGTTGGTTTGTGCAACTTTAAAAATTGTTTTTCTCTGTCACTTAGTTACAGGTCTGCATATATGTACAGCGTTGAAATATTGGGAGGTAAATAAACAATGCAGTGCTGATTTGTTTAAAAAAAAAAAAACACTCAGTAAAAGGCAAAAAGTAGGGGTAGTAGTGTAACTCCACAAGAACTCCAACCTCTTGTCCGGGAGCTCAAACACCTCATTGGACATAGCAGAGGGGCAACATGGCAGAAACCAACCAAACCAAGAGAGCAAGGGAGTTGCACAGAAAGTGCACATTTTGGATTTATATGAACGCTATATACACCATCACTCAGAAAGCCAATTAAAAACCTTTTTCCTCTTTAGAGACTGCAAAAATCTGACAAGGGTTTATATTTCAGTGTGACCTGCGTTCTGGACATGTTCTTTTCTGTTGAGTTATTGATATTAAAGTTGGGTATTAAAGACAATTATTTTTGTTGTCATGGTTCTAAAGAGGTATAATTAGCTTGTGTTTTTACTAAGAATACAAATGCTTTTGAATACAATAAGAAAAAAATGATAAATTCCCATCAAAACTCAACATTTAAATGATATTCTCTTGTGATGAATAAGCATTTTACTGTAAAATATAATTTTCTTACTGTAATCAATCTTCAAACTGATCATTTGGCCTGGCATCCATCCATCCATCCATTCATCCATCCATCTATCTATTTTTCTGTATATAAATCAGCATAAACATAAACGTTTGAAAAGTAAACTATCCAGTCTTACCCTTTCTCTTATCTACAAATGCAATTATATGTTTGCTTACACAAAGTGTGGCAAAAACTGAAATACACAAATAAATCTTTGAAACTAAAAGTATTTCCCAGCCCTACTTATCTATGACACGCTTTGATACAAGATAATTTTTTCTCCAGCAGCACCAGCCAAGCACAAACTTTCATGTTAACTTTGATGATTTATCTTTGGAGCTGTTTAAAGTTCAGCGTTTATTTCCTACCAGCAGGATGAATTCATGTTTTATCACCTCTAAATAACCAGTAATATCTTACAGCAAAGCCTCTAAAAGTGTCTACATCAAAGCAAAAAACACAAAAGGCTTTGGACGAAAGCTCTCAAACTGTGAAGGCAGTAAAAATGGAAAAAAATAGCAGAATGAAATCAAACCACAGACAAGAAAGAAGGTGTCATGTTGTCTAAGCCTCACAGGTGAGCAGGCAGTACAAATGAACATTAAAAAACGAATCAACTGAAATGACCAACAGCTAAGTGTCTACTTGGGACAAACAATGGCCAACGGGGTGTGTATGGACGACATGGGGACCATGCAGTGACCAGCCCGTGGACATAAATTTGTGGGACACACCTCTCCGCTGTTGTTTGGCAAAGCAGACTCCTCTCCCTTCACCTCCCTTGACACAATCAGCAGAAACTCTGACTGGTGGGCCCGCCCGTAACCTATACTGACAAGCTGCAACGACCAATCAGAGCACAGATAGGGATGCCCGGATCATGTATGCGGACATTGAGAAAGATGTGATTTGCTATCTGGCTTTTTGAGCCATTTCCAATATTTAAGATTGGACTTTCTGGGTCAATGTGAGCATAGCGGGGTGGGTGAAGCACATGAAAGGAGGATTGCTGCTCTGACCCAGCAGGCAGAGATTTACCTGTTCGAACTTCCAGCCGTCGGACATGGTGGACACCATCTGTGTCAGCTCCTCCTCCTGGCACTGCAGCACCCGGTACACGTGCTTCACCGGGACCTGAGGACAGAGGCAAATTTATGGAAGAAACAAAGTGGAAACAGGAGACAACAGAAATGTTAAGGAGCAAAAATGTTCAAAAAAGAAAAAAGGTCCTCTAACCTGTGATGTTTTACAGTCGCGTTCCCTGATCTTGTCCTTGATGAGCTTAATTAATGATGTGATGTTGTAGAATTCAGCTTCTTCTAGCACTCCTACAACAGAAACCATTCTGGATATATTCTGCCACGAAATCTTTAAGCCATACATACAGCTGAAAAAATGAATAGAGTGGTGCAACTATTTGTGCACCTGAATTTGTGCCCAAATTCAGGTGCAGTATTCTTTAAACTAGTTTTGCAGGATGTATTATGTATATGAATACAATTATATTACAGCAACACATTGGAAGCTATTCCATTTTGAATTCTGCTTCCAATGTGGCTGAAACATCAGCTCTTCTTTTCTCTGCCAATATTCTTGATGGCCCTACATATCCTGAGGTTCACGGTACACCGATTTTAAATGAGCTGAGGGACTCTTGAGAGGCGAAGAATAAAAAAATGTAAACATCAGTAATATGATCCAAAACAATTTAAAGGTTAGCAACACTTCATTCATGAAACCAAAGTGGTCTTGACCATTTAATTATCTTTTGATTAATCAGTTAAGGGAGGTATTGTTTTGTATTGTTATTTAAGCTAGTTTCGGTGAAGCTCTTCAGGTTGCAAGGTAACAGGAGTAGCTCTTGGAAATGGGGGGTAAGGGTAGGGACCCCTGTTGGCGCTAACAAAATCTTCTACATACCAAACCATCTCAGCTTTGTTCAGTCTTTGCGCTCTACACAGGTTGAGCATTTTGTGTTTTTTCTTTGTGAGGTACATGGCATGAGCCTACCACCACAGTGTCACAGCTTAGTTCTCTCTCTGTTCCGAAAAACTCGGTACAGATGCTAAAGCTGTACATTGCTGTACAAGTTGCCATCCTCAGCATAATTAAAAGAATTATGGGAGAAAACAAGCCACGAAAATAGCATGGGGTCATCACAGATTACAGTTTTTTTTTTTTACATCCCCTCAATTTCCAGTACCAAACTGCTTTGATTGGCTCTATTTTGAGATACGGCACAGCCTACTTGCCCTTCCACCAGGATCAAACAACAGTCTTACCTGAATTTTGCCAAATACACAAATAATACTTCATCGCTAATAAAGATTAGCCACATGTACAAATGTTTAAGGATTATCCTGCTGACCAAGCACAGTAACTTTAACTAAGAATGTTTTTCTAGCTCAGTTTATCACCACAACAATGAAAATACCGTGTGCTATAATGAAGTATCTTTATCATTGAAACTACTGTGTTTGTCTTTACAAAATAAACAATCAGTATAAGCTGAATACTTACTTTGTAGATGAACTTTCAGAAATTGTAAATTTATCTTGTTTGATAGCGGTTGTTTACTCTTGTGAAGCAAACTAGTCAGTGCTGCTGGTGGAAGGACACATAGGCTGTGTCGTGTCTCAAAATAGTGTCAAATCAAAGCAGCTTGGTAGTGGGAAATTAAGCGGATGTAAACAAACTGTAACGTGTGATGACCCCATGCTATTTTTGAAGCTCGTTTTCTCACACAGTTCTTTAAATTACACAGGTTTGGCACCATGTACAGCAATGTATAGAAAAAGCATCTGTCTCAAGATTTATGAACAGAGACAGAACTAAGATGTGACACTGTGGCACACGTTCAGGCTCATGTCATGTGCCTCACACAACCCACTTCAAAAACCAAAACTATCCCTTTACTATAATAGATTACAGTGAAAATCATCATAAAATTAATGTGCTGAAAAAAGATACCAAGCATCGGTATTCACGTGATATATAAAGGCAAAATCAAATATACAGCACAGCCAAAATAGGCTGTGACCCAAAGGGTTAAAATGGTCCTTCCCAAAGATTCTACCCATGAACCAGGACACAGCTTAATTTTCTCTTTTTGCATGTACATTAGAACAAAGTTTATAATCAAATTGAAGACCTGTTCAAGACATTTTAAGGCCCAAACAAGAAAAAAAAAACAGTTTTATTGCCATGTTTTAAATTTTATTTGTTTAAGTGAAGGGTAATGTCTTTTAATTCTACTTAAAAGTTAACACTTTTTTCACATATGTTGCAAGAAGCCTTCCTGTTTTTTTGCTTTGATGCCAATTTTCTTCAGACCTGTATTTTCCCTTTTTCTTCCTAACTTTCCTGTTCTGTTCTTGGTTTGTGAATGCATGAGTAAATGGGTAAGTATGTGCAACTGTAATAAATATTCATGTGAAAAAGGAAACAAACAAGTGGAAATATTTCTAAAATCATGTAAATCAGACAAGTTTGATAAAGGATAAAGAGTTGTCTTAGTGAAACTGCCACCTAAATCTAAGGACCCCTAACAAATATATATATCTTTAAGATATTTAATCACCTTGAAGTTTTATGGTGTATCTCAAGAACTTTTCAGACTGTTCAATGGCCTGTAGGAACTTTGAGATAATTTCGACATCAAGGACAAGGTGACAGTAAAGATGGACAAACTTTCCCATCTTTATAATCAAAGTATCATATTCTTTCAACATTTTAACAACAATAATATAGTAAAAAAAAAACAATATTTCTGCAAGAACTGAAACTTTTGCTTCACATACATGTGCCTTAATCTGGTGATTATATCTTAGGGGGACATTACCTTCTTCTGCCAAGTCCCTGTTGAGCACCAGTTTGCCGTGCCTCAAGTAGTTCAGCACTGGCCCAAAGTATGTGGGATCTCTGTCGATGAGATAGGCACCAGTTTCATCCTGAGAATCAGACAAATAGAAAATATAAATTACTAGAATAAAATTTTATCCAGTAACATTATTCACAGTTCAGAGAAACTAATTTTGGGGAATAATATTTCCACCATTTAAATGTTTACAAGAAGCAGAAGGATATATTTACTGATGTCACCAACTGTAATGAAAAAAATATTTCTCACTCCATTGTTGACCACTAAAAAAGTTATAATGAACAACTATATCATACTAAACACACCATGCCATAAAGACTGGATAAGTGAAGCTGTAGAAATAATCAAACTGGAGAAGGTTTCATTCAGGCTGCAAAAATACAAGACAGAATACCAAAAAGTATTACCCTGAGAGAAAAATGACTTTGTCATGTCCAAAACAAAACAAAAAAACTATTATATGATGTATCACACTTAAAATGAAAATAAAGACGTGTATATGAGGATTATTCTATAATGATTTATTCATACACATCATTTCGTTTCTTTATCTCAAAGCTGTTTTTTCTTTTTTTTAATAGAAAGCTGTTTCTATTTCTACTTACTATTGTCATAATATTTTTGTATATAAAAAATTGATTTGTAAGTGATTAACTGATGGAACGACATTTCTGTGTTTTATTATAATTTTATTTTTACCCTCATAAGGATCAATTTAGGAAGCATGAAGGTTAAGTGTATGTAGACTTGTCTAATGCTTTGTACCCTTGTATTTTAGTTTGTTTGTTATATGTTGCTTAATTTAAAAAAGAAGAAATAATCACTAGACCTGCTCTGAGGGCACAAACCTCTGCAAAGGCATTTCCAGCATTGTCAGACTGTCAATGCCTCCCTATCTCACACAGTTAAAATCCAAATCCTTGAAAGAATTCCTTGATCTACATACAGTTCTGATCACCACCAAAATCTAATGACTTCATCCATGTGCCATGACTAACATTCCCTAAAAAAGTAGTTAAAAACCTGTTAGGAACTTACTGATTTACTAACAAAAATGTGGAAAACTGCCCTATCTTGTAATGTTAATAAATCCTTGAAAAAAAGCCTGGATCCACATCTGGATTCACATCACTACTAAATGTTATCACTTCTCTCTTGAGCACAACATCCCCTGAAAATGTCATCAAAATCTGTTCATAACTTTTTGAGTTATCTTGCTGACAGATAAATGGACAAACGGAAAACAGACAAATGGACAGACAAATGCTGGCTACAACATGACCTCCTTGTTATTATATTAGTAAGAAAAACTACTATGACCAATATTTTGTCCGTTAGAGAGACAGTAAATACTGGGGTGAACACCTAGAACCAGAAATTCCTGAATCTGCACCAAGATTTGGATCACCACCAAAATCTTATCACTTCTTCCTTGTACCACGGCCAACGTTTCCTTAGAATTTCATCAAAATCTGTTTGTTAGAGTTATCCAGTTTGAAACCAACAAACAATCAAACGAACAAAGAAACTAATGACAGCAAAAACATAACCTCTCTGGTTGCGGTAATCACATTTTACATTCCAGGGTATGAGAATGACAAGGTGAGCTCGTGTGCTAATAATCTCTGTACACGGTGAAGTGACATGTGCCAAAGTTCGCACACACGTCTGACAGCTTTAGGGATATCACTCCACTACTCCCACAGGCCATGGGTTTGATCCTGATTCCTCCACAACCACTGGGTATTCCCCTATTTCTATAAGTACTGCGATTAGGCTGCGTTTGTCTCATGGGGGGACGAGGCAGCTAAAACAATTAGAGCAGAACAGAATAAGATCAGGAACAGAAGGCTCAATCCACAGAGGGAGAACGGGAGGAAGCACCTTGGCTTACAATCTACAATTAGCCTCGTCTGGTCGGCCTAACACATCATGTGAAAGTCTGTTTGAAAAGCTGCCCCACACCAGTTTGCAACGAAAAGCTATTTAACATGACATGACATTTGGTGAGTCAAACATGCATGACATTTCGGAAAAAATGGCTCAGTATAGTGGAAAGGCCTTAAGCAAATTTATGGCTAATCCTCAAACGCTTCAGGATGTTTGACTTTGCATCAGACAAGTATCTGGCTTCAGGGGCAAATTAGCAGTGTGGCTGGTCAGAGCAGCTTCTATATTATCTACACAAAAACAGCCATAAAGGCGTACAGCCTAGCCTACAGCCAAGCCCATAAATACAGCCATGAGTGCACAGAACAACACACGCAGAGTGGTTACCTTGACTTCTTGAGTACAGAAAAGGATTTGACTAAAAACCCATTAATCTTTCCCATAATGAGAGAAAGTCCCAGAGCATTTTCCTTTCTAATGAATGTCTAAACCCTCTTCACTGGCTGACCTCCTTTCAGAAACAAAAAATATCCCACCAGAGCCCAGCGGAGCTCTATTCTGGTCTCAGTGCCCTGTGTCAGATCCACTGAAGTTTAAGCACAAGCACAGGTGGGCCTGTACAGAGGAAGCAGACATCTGCACAAGACACCACACTAACTCCACGAAGTACCTTATGGTTGGCTTTAACATCCTGTTAGATGTTAAGATTTAACATTTGGCCTATTCTTGTCCTTCCCACAAAGGCAAAAGCAGCCACTGAATAATTCTTTACATGCTGTCCCCCTAAACAGTCACCTGTTTCCACTGAATATAGGACAAAATTCTCCTCAATGGCCAAGGTTACATGATGTTTTTTAATTTGGAAGTATTCAGAATTAAATAATTCGGAATTAAAGTATTCTCCTTAACGTTTACATGGTAATAGTAATTCCGAATCGAGGTTTACATGGAAAACATCTTTATTCACCTTTATTCAATTCCGCTTAAGTTCTGGTAGTTGGGATTGGTTCTGATTGGACAAGGGGCGGACGTGACATATTTACGTCTCCCGGAAGAAACAAACTCCAGCTCAGCGGCTCCAGTGTCTCTGTCAGGCAATACAACTTGGACGCTACAACTTTAAAAAGGTCTGCATTTTTATGCTTATGTCTACTCTTTTCATTATTTCCAAATCTTCTAAGGCTATAAATTAAATAAACTGTCTCAGCTCGAGTCCAACGCTTGCTTCGGGCGGCCATCCTGTTCCTGTCAGCGCAGAATACGTGCGTCATCGCGAAAAGACAAGGGAACGAGCATGCACAGAACGTATACATGATTGAGGAATTATTCAATTCAGATTTAAAATCAGAATAAACCAGCCACCTACTTTGGAATGGTTAATTCGGAATGGTCACTTTCATTCAGAATTAGGTGTTTACACGGTCATTTTTAATTTAAAAAAAAAAAAAAAGAGGATTTGAGTTTTAATCTGAATTAAAGGGGAATTAAAACTCTGATTTAAACGTAGCCAGTAACTACTACACAATGTTAATAAATCCTTTTCAGAAGTTTCTTGATCTGCAATCTCTTCTCTCTTGTGCCTTGACCACAGTTACCTAAACATTTAATCTAAAACCGTTAGAAAACTTTTTTAGTTTTGTTGCTTACAGACGGACAAACAAACATACACCCCTAAACATAACCTCCTCTGTGGAGGTAATAACAAGGAAAGAAACTGGTCAATTCCAGTTAAATGGAGCCAGCAAAAGTTCAACCAAGAAATATCAGGATCAGTGATGAGTTCAGAAATAACGGCATATCAGATATCTGCAAAGATATTGTTCATCCCTGTGTAACAACAAAATGTCACAATACTATACTTAATTTGATTTTGCAAGACAAACACGTATTAATACACTAACTAGAAAACATAAAATGCATCAAAAGTGAAGCACCAATTTTTTTTTTTGCTTAAGCTATCCTTTTAGGGGGACTTGTATGAAAAGTACAAATATTAAATGTGCTCTTTCTGTGTTAATCTTTCTGTGTGGACAGCTTCAAAATCAGTTAAGGTTTTAAAATCTTTGTGTGCCAGGTCTAAGATTCAGCTTCGGTGATACATTTTTTGTATCACACAAGTCAGGAAGCAGTGTATTTTTCTGCCATAACATTCTGACCCACCCCTACACATCTGCAATGAATAGCTGGTATATAAAGTTTCTACGTAGTAAACTAAACTATTGCCTGTTTCCAACCAAATCAAAATGTTGTACTTTCCCTGTCCTTCGGTTTTCCACCAACCTGATTCTTGACAGCTTTCTAGCATCACAGGAGCACTGTTTCTAATAATACCTCAAATGAGTCAGATCTGTAGACATCTTCACTGCTCAAATATTGACTCGTCATGGCAGGAAGACTTGATGTAAAAGCATTAATGATAAATCCATTGCAAAAGATACTAATGCCCCTGCCCATAACTGTGTGTAAAATAACGACATGTCTGAGCTGAACATTTTTTCATGTGCGATTCTTCAGCTCTGGAGTCTGAGGAAACAGTTTGACTTCTCTTGCTACAAGAAGAACCTAGAAAATACAAGGTCAGAAGAGTGTGCTTTACTTGAGGTCATCCATTTCATTAGTAATCATGTTTCTACATGATTTCCTTTTAGCATTAAATCAGGGTGAAAGAAAGCAAAACATGAAACATAGAATAGAAGTTAGTTAAAGAGTCATATTTCCTTCCTGCAATTAACCTCTCGTGTGTTCCTGTTTTTTCTTCTTATGCCTTTGTTTGATGTTGGCACTTGTTGTATGTATGTATGTTTGCTTTATGAGTTCCCTTGTGTGCTTTCATGTCTGTGTTTGTAAAGCAATTTGTAACCAAGTCTTATAAATCTGCTATAAATCTAGCCTGCTTACTTGGCTCTGGCTCTACAGTGGGCTGGACAATGAATGATGTTTTTAAGATATACACAGCATTTTCAACTGATATATAGAGTTAGAAAATATTGTTTATAATGACATAAAAAGATGATTTAAAATTTCAAAAGTAATTTCTTAATAAAAAGATTGTTATACATTTATAACCACATCTAGAAATATGCTTGTTTAGCCAACGATAATCCCTGCAATGAAATTTAGTCATGAAAGCCATTTTAAAAACATGCTCCCTACTTAAACCTGATACATCAGGTGGACTGTTTCCCACCAATAGGGTCTACCTCACTGATCCATCCAGGGCCACCTCATGAACCGTGTGTAGATATGCCTACTCCCATGTTTACTAGGGGTGAAATGGTGTATGTATTCATACCGAAACATTTTGGTACATGCCTTTTCAGTTCAGTATGGACGTGTTTCAATGTCAATGTCACCTTTAGTTATGTAGCACATTTAAAAGCAATAATTATTAATTATTTGAACAACCAAGGTACAGGTTGGTGTGTGGGTGGAATTTTGGTTGGTAAAATACACTAAGCCCCTTAAGAATTCATCATTTTCCCAATGGTCTTTAAGAGTATGAACAACCCTGAGAGCCTTAAAATGTGGAAATGTTACCTATGTCTAGGTACAATTATGGCAGAGATTATGAGGTTTTCTGTTTTTTTGTATTAAAAAATATTAAATTTGGGTGTTTAGGTCCTTATTTTTATTGCTGTGGTATCAAGAATGCATCAGTATATTTTGATTTTAACTGGAATCATACGAAAGTTTGAGGTTCTGGGATTATGGCTTGTCGTCTGTTGTTTCATTACAGAAAAGAATATCAAGATGTCAATTTGTAACACCACTCATCTGATAATTAAAGATATTTTTGGTCCAAAATGCCCAGCCCTTCTTAACAATATCACCAGATAAATGACCAGTTCAAGTTGTTTAAGAAATACTTGTGCTGGTCTTAAAATCAACCAGGGACTCACAAACCTACTGTTGTATACTGCTGGAAAAGAAATCCCACTGACCTAACACTCACAGCATTGATGTGCCCTTTACTGCGAACCTTTTGCATCCTGACATGTTGTGCAAGCCTGTTGCTCGTCCCCTAGGTGCACACTGCGTTCACAATCCGGAGACTCAGGGTGACAGTGACCTAGTAAAGACAGGGATGAATATGGGGGCTCAGATGTGGCCTCGTGTACACAAGGGGACAGTGTATTTAATTAAAAACAAAGGACTATGTCTCTCGGGGCTCCGGACGGGGAGCACCGGGCAACAAAGAGTGGGGAGGGAGCAGAGACTAACGAGAAGGAGGCCATAAATAATAAACACGGGCCATCTCAACAGACTCTTTATCTATTTTTTACACCTCGTGGATGATTTCTAAAAAAGTAAATAAGATGAACTGTGAAAACAGATCATCTCAATAGTGTGTCAACACCGCCTACAGTAACTGGCAGAAATAGGTCAGTGCAGTGCAGGTTAGGCATGACTCTTTGTGTTCATGGTTTCATCAGTTGCAGTACTTATTGAAAATGATAACTGTTTTTCAGAAACAGAAAATTTTGACCACCTCAATATATGGAAATGTTGCACAGGTTTTTTTTTGCATGTGAAACAGAGAAAAAGTCATGTGTTCAGTTTTTGATGATCTAAACAATAAATTACCAAACACTGAATTTCTGAGGCTTCTACTTGCACTCTCCTACCACTTCATTAGGTTCACCTTGCAAGTTTTGGGTTGGAACTCCTTATGCTTTTGATTAATTGATTCATTAATTTTTTATGGCGTAGATTCAACAAGGTGCTAGAAATATTCCTCTTGGACTTTTGGCTCAATTGACATATTGGCATCACGTTGTTACTGCAAAATTGTTACATACACATCCATGATATGGATTTCCTGTTCAGCAACATCCTAAAGGTGCTCTACTAGATTGAGATTTGCCGACTGTGGAGGCCACTGAAGTGTAGTGAACTTACTGTTATGTTCACAAAACCAGTTTGAGATGATTTGAGTTTTGTGTATGATGAGAAGATGGGTGCACTGTGGTCATAAAGGGGATGGACAAGGTCAACAACAGCATTCAGATAAGCTGTGGCATTTAAACAAATGCTCAGTTGGTGTGAAGGGACCCAATTGTGCCAAGAAAATATCAACACCATTAAACAACCACTAGCAGCCTGAACCAATGATATAAGGCAGGGTGGATGCATGCTTTTATGCTGTTCCCGTCAAATTTTGACTCTACCTTTTGAATGTTGCAGCAGAAGCTGAGACCCACCAGATCAGGCAACATTTTTCCAATCTTCTTTTGTGCAATATTGGTGAGCCCATGCTTATTGTAGCCTCAATTTCCTATTCCTAGCTGACAGGAGTGGCACACAGTCTGGTCTTTCACTGCCGTAGCCCTCTTCACTTTTGAATTTGACATGCTGAGCCTTCAAAATGGCCTACTGCATACATTGGTTGCAACAAGTGGTTATTTGAGTCAATGTTGACTTTCTACCATCTCCAACCACGCTGGCAATTCTTCTCTGACCTCTGGCATCAATTAGGCATTTTTGCCTCATGATAGCTTCACAATTCTCTGTGAAACCCTGGAATGGTTGTGTGTAAAATCCTGGTAAATCAACAGTTTCCAAAATATTTTAACACCCCATCTGAAAACAAGAAAGCCACTACAAATGTCACATAAATCACCTTTCCATCCCATTCATTTGCTCAATTTGAATTCAGCATGTTGTCTTTACTATGCCTGTATGGATAATTAATTGAGTTTCTACTGGAAAAAATGTGTTTACATCAGCATCCAGCTAATATGTATAGAAATATTATATCTAGTCCATATCCCCAAGCCTTAGGCCAAACTCTGACTGGATTTTGAAAGAGCACCACTTAAAGCCACAGTAAACAAAAAGCCAATTAGAGGGGGGGCTTGGCCGCAGAGAGAAGCTTCGAGAATTAACCTTATCATTCCTTTGACACACACAATACATATCCTCCCACAGGAAATACCACAGTGACCCACCCTGCAATATCATGTCCAATATAAGACTGTTGTTGCAGACACATCAACACTGAAATCCAACACTCAATCCAACAAAATTAACATGTCACTGCATGTTTGCTTTGCAGCACAACAATAGGTGCGCACTGGAAACTTTGCATGCAACCTTTCACCAAATACAACCAGGCTGTTGTGGGGATATTCTCAGCTTAGTCTAATCAAGAATTGTAAATAAAACAGCAGATGGTTGCCTGTGATTATCAAAGAAAAAGAAGAGTATGGGGAGTAAATGGAAGTAACACTAAAACAGAGAGTCCAGTTTTCTGAGGCCAAGAATAAAAAAAGAATGAAAGATTTATCAGCCATCACTGCAGTTGAGCAGTACAAGCCCTCCGCAGAAACAGTGCTTAAAAGATATTGCAGTAGATCTTCTGGATCACGTGACAGTGCCTACTTAGCCAAGTGGAAGTCTGATCCTTGTAGTGCAGGAGCCAGAAGTCCCTCTGGAGCACAAGCAGTAATGGCATAGTAAAATAGGCCTTCATCTTTTAAATAATACACACCACATCAGGGCTGTAATATGGAGGCCCTTCTCTTATTTCAAGATTAATAAAATCTTGAAAGGCATTTTGACCTGTCATCAAGGCTGCAAGGATCTTCTTGAACACCCACCATTTTCTACCAACTCTGCAAGGCACATCTATTTTTTTTTCTTTGCCGGGTGGTTTATGGCAGGAGGAGTCCTTCAGGCAGTAAATGAGCTGCTCCTCCTGAAAGTCGCCTAAAAGCTTCACTGTAATGACGAGAGGCAGTCAAGTAGATCCTCGGCTAAGCTGGCGAGGCAGGAAAAATCATTGCAAGCTGGAGTTTCTCTTGTGCGTTTGCAGAGCGTGCAATGTCTCAGCAGAAAGTGAATGGCTGGTTTTAGAGAAGTTAAATGCAAATAAAGCCTGCTTGACGATAAACTTGAGGCTCATTTGAACGCTTTTGGGGAATAAACCAGAATCATAGATGGAGATAAAGGCCTCAAGTCACACCTGATTTGCGAGTAGCACTCTGCAGTGCCCTGTTAAGCACTTTCTCACAGCCGGAGGAGGCCAAGATATCACCGTTAAATATTTACGTTGCCTCCCACAGTGTGCTCAAGGATGACGTAAAACCTGAATCTGGCACTAAAAGGTGGCCATATTTCTCTCACACACATGCCGCAGAGTGAGGACTTCTTCAGGCAGCAAAGGGATATAAATATGAGAAGAATAAGCTGTTGCGGGAACAAGAATGCATTGTGATGGGGAGGGAGGGGGCATCTTGAAAAATTGAAGGGTTGCTCAAAATTAGAAGCCTAGAAGTCTGTGGTACTAAGTAGGGGTGGAATATATAGCCTAAAATTATGTTGTTATCAGAAGGATTTTTTTCAATAAAAAGATAGATCAAGGTGCAGTGAATATCAGTGACAAATTACCTGATACAAATGTAGCTATGGGACTTAACCTTTGGACAATTGAATAGCTGTTGCCATGTGAAGGCTTTCCACAAACATATAAAGTAGTCAACAGGGTTAGAAGGACAAAAAAGGACAGGATCCAGCAGTCTATCTCAGGAAACCAAATGAGTTAAGCAGATCAATTCACCTCCACGCATGTTTGATGGACAAAGCCCCATCATTTGCAGTTTTTTCTAGGTTCATTGTTTAGATAATGGAGGTCTACCTGTCATTATTGATGGTTACACATGACAAAGAGAGTCATAGCAAAACAAAATGTCCCTAAAATTAGTTACCGTCTTGCACTTAGGAGTAAAACTCACAAAACAAGACTTTCATCATCATTTGGCTGGGAGAGGGTAATAATTTTAGACTGAAGAATTTGAGTTTTAGAGTATTTAATGGTATTTGAATATATGTTAGAAACTCTTGAATGATAATCTTGTGGTGAATTTTCATCCCTTATACAAAGTGTGAATTAAGCTCTTGCACTGGCAGCTGTAGTAAGGGAAAGGATGGAGAAAGAAGCCTTGCATTGACACAAATCATGTTTCCCAAAATTTTAATATTCACGAGGCTGAGTACTTGCTGAGGCGCCAATGGACTAGGGTGGTTCCTCAAAAGCCGCTGCACTTGGGTAGAAGGCTGACAAACGGGCCTGCGGATTTGTCATGGATGAGGAGGGGGCCAGCTGCTTTGCACATAAAGGACAGATAACCTGGTCGTTGTTTTTTACTTTGCCATCTGCAGTGTGGAGCTCAAAGTGTTTTCACACAGTGCCCCTCAGATGTTTCACTCGGACTGGCCTGTCCACCATTTTCTCGAAGTGTACTTTACTCTTGTTAAGGTCAAAAGAGAAGCATTAGTCTATAGACTGTGAACACCCACGGTTAGATCAG
The DNA here is from genome assembly GCA_037902135.1 of Cetoscarus ocellatus. Lineage (NCBI taxonomy): Eukaryota > Metazoa > Chordata > Actinopteri > Labriformes > Labridae > Cetoscarus > Cetoscarus ocellatus. Next base: position 1,721,659 of record JBAMNC010000904.1, on the reverse strand, counting down.
GCAGTTCACTGCTCCAGGTGCCCTATTGTGCTGCTGCACTGTATATTTTCAATTCAAATGTAAATTTACAGCTTGAGTACAAATTTTTCCCCTCAAGTTCGAAAGGATATTGGAATATCAAGTATAAGGTTACAGCCCTATCATTTAATAGTCTCTTTTTAAGCATAAAGAACCCAAAAATTGTGTCCATAAAAATACTAGGGATGGGAGTTTACTGAAAATTAGTATTTGAGTCTCCTTTTGAATGAGTACTTGTTCATAAGCCATCACAGTCAAATATTTGATAGTGCAAAAGCACAACACTTATGTTTTCAGTGAAACTGTAGTCAAATAAGTGGGATCCTTGCAAACCATTTGTTTTATTCCTTTTTCTTGCTCATTTTCTTCACTAAATATATGAATGTATAAGTTTAGGTGAGTCCACAAAGGTTGGTTAACGCTAAATGATATCAAATATTGTAACTTAAAACAATGTGTGCTGTGCAAAGGAACTACATGAAATTCAAGTGAGGACGTCACAATCAAGTATTCGAGGACATGACCTCTAAAAAATACGATTTCTTATCAGTATTATTTATCTAAAGCATAATTGCTGCTACACAGATAAACTTTATTCTTTCCAATGACAAAAACAATAATAATTGTGACAGAGAATCAAATGGCTGAATGTCTGCAGAAAACTAGCTTATGAGCAAAACAACAAGGAAAAAGTCCTAATCTGACCTTCTGAAATAATTAGGGCTGAATAAAAATAGCCAGTGGGCCGCAGCAGGCCCCCAGGCCATAGTTTGGACACCCCTGATAAAGACAGATGTTTTAATTAATCAATGTACAAGCAATTGCTCATTTTTCCTGTTTTTACTGGCGCACCCCTTAAAATACCAAAACATATAAGATGAAAAGTGAATAAATTCTGAAAACCTATTACAAGCAAAAAAAAGACATCAAGGACTTTAGAGGCGTTAAATAATATTTATACATTTAAGACGAAGAATTTTTAAAGATCTGAAGGACCTTGAAATCACATAAAAATGTAGACCTGTATTATTGTGGGCAGTACAGTATGACACAGAACTAGTCTTGTAAAAATTTAGAGCAGGGGTCTTTGAAGGCCCATGACCCTGAAAGGGATAAGCGGTACAGATAATGGATGGATGGATGGATTTTAAAGGAAAAGCTGCCCTTTGCTCGCTGATTTGACTATTTTCAGAAATATACCAGAGTGAGACCTTGCATAAGTGAATACAAACTTAATCCTCACAATCCTGGTAAAAAATAAAAAAGCCAACCTTATGTGACATGCCAATTCCAGGATCAAATTTTAAAGTTGTGCTTTGAAAAAAAAAAAAAAAAACATTTTTTGGGCTTTGCCGTGCACGCCAGAACACTTTCTCCCTGATCTCCCCTGATGTGCAAAACAGGCTCCAGTCAACAACATGAATAATGCAGTTCTCCTCAAGAGTCCTGCTGAAGCACGTCAGCCTGCGTGACTGAGAACTCAACCACTCATTTCCTTGGCTTGGAAACACAATACTGCATTTGCCCAAAAAAAAACAGAGAGCTCATCTCTGATCTGTTTCTCTGCTGAGCCTCAGATTCACATGCAGCGTTACGTGGTGCAAAAAAGGGAGAAAACAATAAAACAACTAGACATTCTTGGCTCAGATGCAAAATAGATGAAATAACGTCAGCATTCATAGTTTGAGTCACGGTTGCACGAGTAAGTATCTAAGAATAAACTGTCTTTTAGGAGGAACCATCTAAAAGCAGACTCTATGCAGGAGAGCGAGAAGTACGCTAATGGCCCGAGAGTCTGATGCACACTTAAGACAAGGGATTGAGATGGACTGATCCGTCGCTCATGGGAGGATAAACTGACAAAAAAAAGCAAGCTGATTATGCAGAGATTAAGTTATTTGCATGAAAATACGAGATGAGCTGTCATCTCAGCTTAGCATAAAAACTGAGGGCAAGGGTGAAGATTAAAATGTGCAAGTGGATGAAAACAATGAATAATGTGGGGCAGTAAAATGAGCCATGAGAAGCTGTATATACAGACACTAGTACATTGTGTTTGACAGCACTGGAGGCCCTAAAGCACACATGCACACACACTGCTGTTCAAACTGGCAGATGGACGTACAAAGAGAAAGAGAAGAAGCCTGCATCTGGAGCACTGAGGCCAGTCAGGGAGTGAGTGACCTCATCCAGAGCTCTCAGTTGTCAGCAGCACCTCACCCCACTTGGCAATGACTTATGCACTCATTAGGGGAGCCTCACCACCACCTATGAGGCCGATTACTGCTGAACAAATGGAGCCAAGCAACACAGGAACCTCAATAGGGATGGTCATAAAAACCTGGTTCCACAAGAACCCAGTTTCACATTTATTCAAAACCTAAAAACCAACTGAGTTTGTTGATACTGCTATCTAAGGTTTGATATCCTTCATTCATTTTTCCAATACAAGTGTTGATCACTACTTTTAAAATGGTGCGGATGCCTTAACACAGTGGTTTCCAAACTTTCTTTGCCTAACACGCACCGAAGACAAAGCCAAAATCTCACAGCACACCATATCCATAACCATGCAGAACAGCCTCTGAAACATGTCCCAGTATCTTATCAATACGAACATGTTTATTTGCATGTACTTATAAAAATGGACACACAAATGTGATACTCATGAAATATCTAAGGATAAATTCATTTAGATTTTTCTTTTCTAAAATAGCTACTCATAATGATATTTATATCTCATCAGTATTAACTCCAATCCAATGTTCAAATTGGTCCTGACACATATTTACTAATACAGTTTCGGGGACATCCCTACTTTTGTGGCCTAAAATATCTGTCTCTTTAGCCAAAAGGAGTTATTAAACTGCTCAGTAAGCAGAGATGGCAGAGAGGGCTCAGCGTATTTGGCTCTGATATTTAACAAAATTAAGCATCAAAATCAGTCTTGTGATTTGGTAGTTCTTCAATGTTCGGTTCCAGTACCACATCAGTATCCAATTATCTGATATCTATGCCCACAGCCATTTAGTCTGGTGGGTCTTAAAATGTTACCCCTTATAGAGTTGTCATGCGTTTTAATCATATCACTGAACCTCCAAAACACATCCATTGACCATTAAACTTTGAATCGAACACAATTCCCTGACAAAAAGCACGTTAACATTATGAATCAGATTAAACCAAAATGCAGCCCTTTCAACTGTTGGGCTGACATCTTGACAGCTGCTGTAGGTTGGTCCTCCTCTTTCACTAAAAGCAGCCATGGTAAGCACATCAAATATATATATATAAACACAAATATATAAAAAATATATCTATGAAGTCATGATTGTTAAAAACACAGGTCCAGAGTTGAAATCAATGTTGAAACCAGCAAGAAACAGCTAGTAAGAAAACTTAACAAAGCTACATAACTTTTCATGATGATTTGTTTAGGATCAGCTCAGTAAAATGGATTTGAGGCAAGGGTTAATAAATGTCACCCTGTGCTTTAATGTCCAATGAAGAGAAAGAAAATCAGGTTTTGCAATGAAACTTAACTAAAACTGTTGTTTGGTTGATACATTTGTCTGTTGACAGAGCAAATAGTAAAACTATGGTAAAAGTGGCATTAACAACGACTGATCATCAGGGAGTGTTAATAAAGGTATATGACTATCACTACAGTAGTATCAATACATAAATAACAAACTCCATCTTTAAACCTTAAGAGAGGCAAAAAACACAATTATCCCGCGATCAAAGCCATAACATGACCTTATTACTTCCGCCAAGGAGGTTATGTTTTTGCCAGCGTTTATCTGTCTGTCTGTTTGTTGTTTGTGTTCAAAATAACTTGAAAAGTTCTGAATGGATTTGGATGAAATTTTCAGGAATTGTTGGAAATGGGATATGGAAGAACTGATTAAATTTTAGGGGTGATCCGGATCACCGACTGGATCCAGGATTTTTTTAAAGCATTCTTTAACACTGGGAGATAGGACCATTTTCGGCATTTGTGCATATAACTCCACAAAAACCTACCTTGGCGGAGGTTTGCGCTCTCTGTTATGTATCTGATAAAGTCAGATAATTTAGAACACAAAATGTAAGTAAATAATCTGTTATCTTAAGATACACCTTTGACAACAAGTTTCAAAGTCCAATATGGAGATAAGCTGTTTTCCTTTATCAATAACACCCTGCTATGTCCATTCAACTTTGGTTATTTAGCAACCAAGGTTATCTTAAATCTTTTACAGAGTTAAAAGGTAAAATTTGAACCAATACTTGACATAATATAAGAAATAGTGGTAAAACCTACTGAAATACAATGTCATTTAACAGAAGTTAAGTAAAAACATTGTAGTTTGAATGACTCAATTGCAATCAAAAGATCAGAAATTAAATGGCCTTAGCTCCTTAAGAAATAAATCTCCTTACACCTCCTTCTTAGTTCTGTATTTTTTTCCAATAAATTCCCATTTGCTCATTATATTTCAAGCAATTCAATATAATGATAAGTACTATTCATTGCTGAAAGCCAATAAACCATTATGTTTAGATAGTTTTGAATGCAGAATTTGCATGTATAAGCACCGATCATACCAAAACATTTTTAAAAATCCCACAGTGGACAAAAATGAAATTTGCTGTATGACATATTTATCACTGATCCTCATTATTTTACATAACAGCTGAAAATCTAATAAAGAAGACATTTGCAAATGTTTTGTCAAGTTAAACAGTAACTGGTGTTATTTGTGCCACTGTTTTAATAATTGAGTGGTACTGAAAAGTAATTGAGGGGTGCTTAAGGACACTCAACAGCAGCATAAATCATACATGGTGCAGTGGAAATTAAAACATGACAAAATTTTATTGTACTACCTTTTTTATTGATAAATGCTGGCTAAAAAAGTAAAACTTTGACAAAATGTATGTTTATTCTATGTCAACCAAACTAGGCAAGACTGAGATGTAGGGAGTGGGACATAAAACCAGTATCAGTAATCAGTAGACTATCAGTTGTTGTAACAGATAAAAATATAAAAAGAAGACATTAGTAAAGCTTATGGCAAGCTAAAAGAAGCTGAACTGATGCGTGCCACTGTTATTAATATTTCAGGGGATCTGAGAAGCAATTCCAGGGTGCTTCAGGACACCTGACTAGAGCCGAAAACCAACTATAGCAGAATTAATTTTGAAAACTTCAACATGACAAAAGGTGGTTTTATACTACCTTTTTTGATAGGAGCTGGCAAAAAACAGAACTTTATTGTGAAAAAATGTATGTTAACTTAAAGTCAACCACACAAGGCAAGACTGAGATGTTGGGAGTGGGCTGTCGGACATAGAAAATGCATGAATATCAGTGGTTTTAATTGATAAAATTATAATAAAGAAGACATTAGCAAAGCTTATGGCAAGCTAAAAGTAGTTGAAGTGATTTGTGCCACTGTTATTAATATTTCAGGGTTGCTGAGAAGTAAGTCTGTGGACCTTCAGAACATCTAACAGGAGACTAAATTTGACTATGCTGCAGAGTCAATTTGGAATCTAAAAAAAATGAAAAAATATGTTCATTTACCACTTTGTGCTGACAAAAGTTGGCTTAAAATAAAACTTTAGTAAGAGAACACAGATGAAACATACGTCAACTTCAAGTCAACCAGATTAGGCAAGACTAAGATGTTAGGAGTGGGCAGTGGAACAAAGAAATGCATGATCATCAGTTGTTGTAATGGCTAAAAATGTAATAACAAAGACATTAGCAGAGGTTTTGGCAAGTTAAAATAAACTGAAATGATTCGTGCCACTGTCTGGGGTGCTTCAGGGCCCCTAACAGGAACCCAATATTGACTATGCTGCAGTGTTAATTTTGGAACCCCCCCACCCCAAAAAGTCTGCTTATTACCTTTTTATTAACCCCATGTTATTTGTCCTATTTTTATTCATTGACTTTTAGTTCAACATAAAGGTTGTGTGGTTGCTGTCTCTGTGTGGTCTCTGTTCTCATGTTTAATTTTCAAAATCGTCTCATTTTTAGCTCTATTTTTACACCTTTATGTGTTTAATATGTCTTTTGTAGTTTATTTTACTTTGCTTTTAAGTTTTTTTTCTTACATCTATTCAATTTCATTTTATTTCTGATTGTGGTCAATGTACAGCACTTTGGTAAACTTAATTGTTTTTAAAATGGGCTATTGGATTGGACCTTTATAGGTAAAAGCTGTCTAAAAATAAAACAAATTCTGTGACTAAACATAAGATTTCTTTTAGTCAACCAGACTTTGCAAGACTGAGATGCTGGGAGTGGGCTGTGGAACATAAAATATGCATGAATATCAGTTGTTTTGAGGACCAATATAGTTGTTTCTTTCAAGCAATATAAAATAAGTTTACCATTAGTTATGTAAGAAACACACTTTTTTTTATCTTTAACCATCAAATAACAGATAAATATTGATTATTACTTCCAACAAAGAGATTATGTTTTGACAGCAATTGATTGAAAGTTAGTTTGTGAACAGAAATCAAAAGTTATTGAAGGATTTGACAAAATTTTAAGGTTGGTTATGGCACAGGGAAGAGGTTAGTACATTTTAGTGTTGATCTAGATCCAGAGACCTTTCTGAGTATTTAACATTGCAAGACAGGGCAGTTTCTTTCTTTTATTTTTTTTTAACATTTTTGCCAATAACTAAGTTCTAAAGTGATGCTGATGACATTTTCAGGAGATGCTGCTCATGGCACAAGAAAGAAGTGATTAAATTTTAGTAGTGATCCAAATCTGGATGCAGATGTGGGAATTTTTTTTTCCACAGGATTTCTTAACAGTGCGAGACAGGGCAGTTTTTCAAATTTGTGACAATAACTCACCGGACAACGTTGTAAATGATCTGGCAGAGGTTTGTGCTCTTGGAGTGCTCCAGTTGTTTTTCAGATATTTAATACAAATAATGTGGATTGGATTGGACTGAATTTGTATTAATAGGAGCGGTCTTAAAATAAAACTTTAATCATGACACTTATAATAACTATATGTTTACTCTAGGTCAACCAGACAAGGCGAGATTAAGATGTTGGGAGTGGACTGTGGGACATAAAAAATGCATGTGTATTAGTTTTTCTCAGGACAAATAAAGGTGTTTCCAGCATTGCAAAATCAGTCTACCATTAACTCTGTCAAAAATTATTTCTGATCTTTGAACTATAAAATAGCAGATAAATATTGAACATTACCTCTGCCAAGGTAGTTATGCTTTAGCCAGCATTTGCATGTTTGTCTGTCTGACAGCTTGTGAACAGGATAACTCAAAAATGTCATAAATGGATTCTGATAAAATTCGTATCGGTTTGGCAAAAACACGCCTTCTGATCCTTCATTTATAAATATCGCTTATTTTATATGAATTTCTGATATACGTTTAGTTTCAAAAGCACGTTTTATCTAAAAGCAATTATTACAGATCAAGTGCTTTTTATTGACTAAAACTGGGTCAAAACCTTAAAGAGGGAAATGATTAAATCTGTTAAAATAAAGACCCAGACAGTTTTTGTCTAAAATCTACGATGAAACCTTCACTATCTGCTAAAATTAACATTTCTATAGCAACAATAACATTTGACAACTTCTTCACTACAGCGACCTCAGACAGGGAAAGTTTTCAGCACTATTTTGGTTTGCATTACACATTAAATAAAAGTAACCTATTCAAGGCCTTCGTTGTTTTTCTATCCGACTTTTAAAACATGCAAACAAAGCCACAATATATTGCATTTTCTGTTTCAGAGAAACTCCACATCCGAGCTAGCCGCAGGAGGGTCTGTCATGTGGTGACTGTCGGAATCCAGCTAGCCTAGCCGGCTACTCCTAGCTAGTCACAAAAAATGAGTTAGCAGTAAGTCTGAATTAATGCAGGTTTTAATTCAAAGCCTGTGGCCGTAATAAACAAGCTCCCGAGCCTCGAAGTCGGTCGTCTTGGCAGCCTCTTACTGTTTGAAGTAAACATAAAATAATTCAGCAGAAAGTGAGAAGGAGTTGACCAAGTGCAGCGCTAACTAGCCGGACTAGCTTAGCATTTACCTTGTCGGAGTCGAGCTCGGGGTCAGCCTGGCTCAGTCTGTACAGAAAAGATTTGGGATCTCGGCACAGCGTCTGTCTCGTCGTTAAAAAATAAGTCCCCCCGACGTTTAACCGGATCCACTTGGATGAGGCGCCGACGCCCGATGAAATGTTTCTCTCGGCCGGAGAGTGGGCCAGACATCTCCGGTGAAGAGAGCCGCTTGTCTCGGAGCTGTTCTCTGCCATCCCCGCTTCTCCTCCGCCCTCGGCTCGGGTCTCTGAGTGTGTGTGCGCGGAGCTGCCAGGAAATATCGGAGCTGCAGCCTCGAGACCTGAGACCACGACTCATGCAGAGCAGACTGCCAGCGCCTCAGCCACTCCTACAAAGCCTCTCTCCACCGGCAGCAGCTCTGACACACCAGCATAAATTATTCCAAGGTCCTCTCTATGGAGGCACAGCTCAGCCGCAAAATGAAAAGAAATACACAAAGTCCTAAAGAAAAAAAAGGAAAAATTATAAATGTAAAAGTCAAAATTACGAGATAAGGAATCAAAATTGTCAAAATGAGAATCAAGAAATCGTTTTCAGATAAAAAATAATATTTTGAATTTATGAAATTCAAACTCAAAAGTATGAGATTGAAATTAAAACTTTTGTGGGACAAAGTCTTAAGTATAAGATAAAAACTCAATGAGTTGTTATACAAAGAAATCACAAGATAAAAAGTCAAAATAACAAAATTAAAAGTCAAATCTAAACTCAAAATTAATGAGATAAAAAGTCACAGTTAAGACAAGAAAAGTCATTAGTTTTGTATTCTAAGTCATTTTTATAAGGTTATTAAAATGATGAGATGCTTACTACTAAATGATGAGAAATATGTCATAAATTATCATAATTAGAGGCCAAAAAAGTAAAAAACAAAACGTTTAAAAAAAAAGTTACAAGACACAAATTATGAATTTGCCATAAAAACTCAAAGTATGAGGCACTGAGTTATAATTCGAAGCTGAAGTCATAACATAAAGCTTTAAGTAATGAGATGGTCAAACATTTTGGAAAAAGTTAAAACTTAATTATGAGACTAGTGTGAGCCTTTTTTTAAAAGTCAAAATTAAAGGTTTTTCATGCTTATGACTTTTTACTGCATTTTGCTTTTATATCTCATTTCAACTTTTCTGCCACAAGCAGGAACTTTTAAATACTGTGTTTTTCCTAATGTTAGAAATACTTATAAGACATTTGTTATGTATTATTATCACTTAAGCTTTTAGTTCCTGAACTTTGAAAGATCACCTGAAAGTTTCAATTTTACCTCATTATCTGAATTTTCATCTCATGATTTTGACCTTTTACCTCAAAAGTCTAACTTTTTATCTCATAATTATATATGTAATTATCCTAGACCTAAAATTTTAACAATCTATTATCGTGGCCTTATTTCTTATTGTTTTCATACATGTTAAATTGTTTCGCTTGTTTAACTGGCAGAAGTGGTAGACATGCACTTTTTTTTTTTTTCTCATAAAGAAAGTCTAACTAAGTGGTGGCATGGAATGTCATTCCTCTGTTTTTCATGATTACATTTAATCTCATGATTTTGACTTTTTATCCAACAATTTAAATGTTTTATCTTATATGCATGATGCTTATAAGGATCTTAACATGTTGACCTTTCGTCTCGTTTTTTAAAGTTTGATCCCATAATTATGGGAGAAAATGTGACTTTTGAATCTCCAGATTACTTTTTATATCATAGTTTGCCTTTTATGTCCTGAGTATAACTTTTTACTACATATTTGACTTATTACTAATAATAATAGTAGTGCAAAATTATCTTCCAATTTAACTTTTTTTTTCTCACAATTTTGGCCCCTCTGTCACACAGCTGAGACTTTTATTCCTTAAATTGGAAGAGAACCTTGTAATCCTAATTTTCATAACATATTAGGACGTTTTATTTCACAGTCCGGAGCAATCAGAGAGCCAGCAAAGGGTGATAAATTATCTCTTCACTATGACTCAAAAATGTAGGGTTTGTCATCAGCGCTTGTTTGCAATTCTTCTTTGAAGGGACAGAAATGGGCTCCACTGCTCAGAGAAGAACCATTTTATCTTTGTAAAGGTCTTATATGGTAACTGAAAAAAGGTAAAAAGACTATCATGTATACACTACAACATGTACCAACACTTCAGTTTTTTCTCAGTTGATCAAACTATAGACAGGCTGAATGGCCTCTCTAAGCACGAGGCTGGAACCTTAAAGCTTTACACTCCTTTTACAGGAGAATCACTGCTGACACTGCAATTAAAGCAAGCAAAAAGGTGAAAATTGACATGCCATTTCAATCGAAGTAGGAATGGACAATATTGTCAGTATGAAATCGGCATTGGCAAATGATAGCTTAAAAGAAATCAGTATAAGTAGATATAAAAACAACTGCAAAGATTATCAAACAATATTCTTACTTATACCAACTTTATTTTTTACTCTCATAGTTTAAACTTTAGAGTTGGTTGTAAGAACTGAAGTTTTAAGTCTGAACTTAAGGACTCAACCTGAAAACTGTTCAGTCACTTTTTGTTTTGGACTTAACAGATCGATCTCACTGTTCGTATCATGCTGTTACTCTGAAAAAAAACACATGAAGCTTGACAAAAAAACAAGTGGATACAGAGAACTCTGCAAAAGCTTGACTCAGGTGAGAAAAATACTGAGAAGTGAGAATGCTTTCTAAATGATATGTTTTAAATGTTTATTTTTGTCAACAAATTCAAAGTGAATGAATAGATGAGAAATCTATATCAAAATTTGCACATTTCACATTTTTTGCAGCGCTACGCACACACTTAGCTGAGTTGCTCATTCTGCAGCTGCACGATCCTAACAAGTTGCACTTTGTTGTTAAGGTGACTAATCAGGCTTTCCAACCACATAAAACACACCAGTTGGAGAAAACATCCCCTGCAACTGGTGTCCTGGTGTGCGAGTGGCAGCATTATTAGGTGTCAGCCCCCGTACCATTTCCAAACTTGGGACCAAGTTCCATCAGACTGGTGAAGTCGAAGATGGATCGCAAAGTGGGCATCCCAGAAAACAACATCCCAGGTTGGTTCCTCACCCTTTAATCCAGAAGAGTGGATTTAAACACTTTTTTTTTTTTGGGCCGCTGCTCACACACTTAGCTGTTGCTCATTCCTCGAAAGCACAATTCTTACAAGATGTGCCTTTTTGTAAGGGTCCCTCATCTGGCTTTCAAACAAAACAAAATACATTACCAACCGGTATTACTAAAATGGGAGAAAATATTAACCAAAACATTTCCAGTTTTTTTGAGTATAGATTTGTTATTTATTGTTCACTCACTTTCTTTGTTTTGTAAATTAATAAAAAATAAACAATTAAAGAGCACCTTTTTGAAAGCCTTCGTACTTAACAGCATTTCTTAACACCTGCCCATAACCGCACTGTATAATGGACAAGATATTGGCTGAAAATGTTTTTTGAATAATCTGCATATCACATATCAGCAAAAATCCAACATGTATTCCTTTAAACTAAAAGTTCTGCACAGGAGCTGTTGGTGTCTGTGTCAAAGTGTTAAAGTGCATTGAAGTAAATTCCAGGACACAAAGAACTGATAATGGGCCGGTACTTTATTTACACGCTGCAAAATGTGAGATGCCATTGCCACTGAATGCTGCTGCTGCTTTCACTGTGTCATGACTGTGGCCGTTAAACAGAAGACAGGACACATGGCTGTATTCGTATGCCTAAATCCCTACATGCTTTAATTACTGGACTACCAAGCATTAAGTGGAAAATTCATCATTCAACATCTACTGACCTAGCGCACAAATAATCAGAGAGAGAATGAACAGATTCATTAAATTATCAGAATATGATTAAATCACTGAGCAAATAGAAAATGTATGATATAGTAAGAAAAAAGCTGTAAAATATTATAGTTTACAATAATTATTCACATTCAAAGGCTTTACATCTCAATACATACACAACATGGCCCCTGAACATGACTTCAATCCAAATATGATTCATATATTAGAATTTAAATAACACAGAATGAACTAGAGGCTAAACAATAGCCATCAAATAACCTTATACAAGAATAAAAATACAAAAACTGTAGCCTAATATCATTGCATTACTTGCTTCAGATTTTAATAATACATCATCTGTACATCACAGTTCTAGTCAGTTACAAGCCAGGTAGAGTTTTTCCATACACAATGTAACCGACAGCCATCGACTTGATTCAGACAAATTTTCTAACAGGAGGAAAAAACACCTCTCTAGTGCTTTCCTCCACTTTATAGACAGATACAGCAATTTCATCGTTTTTTTGGATCAGATAGATATCCTTTAACTGACATCCAACCACATCGAGCCCCCGGGCCCCAAGGCCGGAGGGTCACCTATGCTCCAGTCACACACTGCACACACAGACTCAGCTGAAGGAAGAGGACCTTTGGAAAGGACCTGAAGGTAATATGTCAAAAATTAATAGCATTATGATAATACATATTGCTCAAACAAAAGCACAAGTTAAATCAATCGCTTTAATTTCTATTGGGCCAAATGTCAGAGGTGAAAACAAAAAACAGAAGGGCCAGTGAGCCCGATGAGGCAGTTCTGCCATCCTGACTACAGCTTAACTGTGATTGCTTCGGAGAATGATAGTATGTGTATGTATCTCTGTTGATGAAGTATTTTTCTGTTCAGCATGGGGGGTGGTCAGCACATGAGATTTTGTTTTTTGACAGGACGTACTGAAGATGAGCCGACTATCCCACAGAAAAAGAAATGGAAGAATTCACACCACAAGGAAATAGCCAGTGAATGTTACAGAACAGCCAAATCATCCAATAATAATAATCGCTATGGTTTGCTGATGCAGTCAAAAATACCCACCTTTTTAATAAACTACATCTCCAGTGCCCTAGGAGAGAGAAGCAGACAAGGCTGAGCTACAAAACTGGCCATGCAGGAAAGAAAGCAAGTTATGATTAGGAAGTACAAGCTAGTGGCATGTTTACCCGCCTCCCCTGTTAGCAATACCTCCTCAGTAACGGCAATGGGAGGCTCACACTTACACAGAGACTGATTCAGACCCATGTCTCACTCTGCTTTCTTACATCGACACCTTAGCTGGACTGCAATATGCAAGTACCAAGAGACAAAAAAAATACCGTGGGAACATTTGGGCTCGGACAAAAATATAAAGAGGATCTGAGTTTGGTAACGTGTGAGACTGAATCAGCTTACAGTATCTGTTACAACTATGGAGTATACGCGGTAGAAGTAGGGCCAGACTACAGCTTGCACGTACATGTAGGAGTAGGATATGGTTCAGTTGAGATATCAGGATAGGCTCTGGTTCACAAAAGCTAGTTTTTGTGTTATGGTATCGTAAGAGCAGGAAACCAGTCCCTTGCATTTGAGATAGTCCTAAGCTTGTGACAAGCTCGTCTTTCTCTCCCCCTGCCCGCCGAATGTACAAAAAGCAGATGTGCATGGTGGCAGTCTTATCATCCATACATGGAAAAAATGCAATAGAAGCCTCACAGAGAGCACAAAGAACAAGCAAAGCAACCCTGAATCCAAAGTTGTATTTTTTCCCATGGTTCTACTCAGGAAAACAAACAAGGTCTAGATGCCAGCGTCTCTAAGAGTTTGTTTACATTGCGGTGATGAAGGGCACTAAAGAGGGTGTTACTCTGCTCAGTGATTGGCCTCAGAGCTAAAGAGGAGCGGCCACAGGAGGAAAACTGCTCCTATAGACCGGGGTTTTGGTGCCTTTGATAGATCTTTCTCCACACTTCCTGGATCTTCTTGCACCACCTGTCAGCATTTCCGCTGGGGTCCATCAAATAGTATGTTCGGTTAGGCTGCGAAGAGAAAAGAGTGAATTCATATGAGAAAACCTTCAAGACAGCAGGCGAGTATGAACAAGCAGCAGCAGGAAAATATTCTGGACAGACATCATAAATAAACACTCATGTACCGTGTGAACAAAGAAGGTTTTGAAGTTCTTGGCCTCAGGGCGTAGCTCTAGGGACCAAGGAATCTCCCCTTTCAGGACCTTGTTGACAGGATCCACGTAGTACAGGTGTGGTCCTTCAGTGAGAAGCAGCTGTCTCCGTCGGGCAAACAAACCCTACAGAGGAGTGCAACACATCTTAGGACACAGGTTCACCAACAGAGGGGGCTGTGTAGCTAATGTCACTTCCTTCACTGCAGCAGGAGATTCCCCTTTACTTCCTGCTGTGTGTGTGAGCAGCCAGAGTTAGCAACATGGGAGGGGACTTCATTCATGCTGGGCCAACTTATGGTTAGGCAGCATGCTTACATTTTAATATAGAGATATATATATTTATGTAATGAAACAGCCTCAGTCAGCATTCAGATTGTCTTGACATTATGATATATATAATAAAAAGGATGGAAAGTAACTGATTACATTCACTCAAGTTACTTTAATTGAGTACCTTGTTTTTTAGCCAGTGTTTTTACTTTTACTTGAGTATTTTTTGAGATGTATTGTACTTTGTTACATTTGTCATAGCACCTCACTACTGAGTAAAAACATATAATCAAAACATTAACTGATTTATGCTTGAATTAACTGGTAATGTCACAGTACCAACATTATAACTTTGATACAAATACTAAGTTAGTTATTATGATGCTTGATACTGAGACAATACTCATAACAGAGATGATACTGGTGTGATATTTAATACATTTAAAGAGTTGGTCACATCTTGAACTTGACAAACAATACATGTTATAATATGTATTTTTAATTCAGTTTTGCCATAAAAATGAAAAAAATATATAGATATTCACGTATCATTCTGTAATCATTAAGTGAAAAACAGTGTGCTTGTGCAAAACTTTTTTTTATATTTTTCATAGAATTTAATCCTTTGTCCTGTGCTGCTGTCACACTTCAGTTTTCTCTCTGGGTATCAATAAAGGATGATCTTATGTTGTCTCATCTTAAATGGAGTATTTTTTACTTAAGCAGGTTTATAGAGGGCTACTTTTACCTGTCATTGAGTAAATTTTGTCTTAGTAACTATACTTTTACTTAAATACATTATTTGTTTACTCTTTCCAACACAAAATTATTATTATTTTTATTGTTGTATTCTAATCATAAGATAATGATGCGCTCAAATAAAATTAAAGCAAAGGCTGTCTGAAATCACACCCTTCTTCACAACAAAGTGCAATTTCTCTGGCAAGGGTCATCAATTAACATTTCACTGGGTTAATTTCCTGATATTTTTTAATAGAGTTTTGAACATCATATCGTCCTGCTTGTGATATAATTCAGTCAATTGCAAAATGAACGCTAAATAACAACATCACCGTACTGAGGGGTACTATGATGAAAATGTTAGCAATGAAACATTCATCCATCATTATCTATACTGCTTATCCCGTTTGGGGTCCAGGGGCCACATAGAGAGACAGACAACCATTCACACTCAAATTCACAACTACTCAAAAATCAACCTAAAGAGCACATTTTTGGTCCGTGGGAAGAAGCTGGAGTGCCCAGTGAGAATATATATATTTACATATATAGCTCTTAAGAAGGGCCCTTTAATTATAAATGTGTATCCTGAATTTTACTGTTTCTTCTTTTATTCATTTTCAATAACTTTGTTATAACAGTGAATATTAGAGCTCATTCACACTTTCTCTTGTTTAAAGGGGGCAATGAGCTTCAGACCTGTTCCTGAGTCCAAAAACTTAGTTTGACCACCTCAGTAAAAATCAAGGCATCATCATTGATCATGTTGGCAGGTTGTTGTCGTCAGTAAAAGATTGTGTCATGGTTCTGGGGGATCAATCATTTTTTCTCTCTCAGTGTATTTGATTGTTGTGTCCTACGGTCAAATATCAGTTGTTATGATCCAAATGTAGATGTGCTTTCTTGTTTCATGGCTGTATCAATGATCATGAAAGTATTACACCATAAGCATACGAGGCTTATACTGCTAATAGAAACATGAACACTTAAGTCCGTCCTTCCTTCATTAAAAGCACATTTTCACAGTTTTCTCTTCCAGTTTACAATGACACTGTGTCTGTCTGTCCCTGTCTTCCTTTGTTTCTCTACATTGTGTTCCTAAGACTTGTGGGCATCTCTCCTTTGACACACACCATCTGCGCTCACACTACCTTCCCCGAGTGAAGGATTTAATTGGCTGAGTGGCATCTTGTGATGATTCTGAACCAAGTCATTGGTCTGTGACCTTCCTGGCAGCTAAACTAGCCACTGGACATGTTAAAAAAATCTGCAACATTTGGATTAAGAAGGGTCGGGAGCAGCAGTGTTTATCAGCCTGGGTCTGGATAGGATATAAACTTGGTTTACTCAGACTTTGGACCAGAGTTTGCTTTTTAGGGAAGCCTGATGCATGGATTTGGCATTTCGCAGTGCTGTCCAAATTATGAGGAAACATCAGATAACCATTACGAATGGTGATGAAAATATTTGATAAATGGGGAGGGACAGCGTGATCGACGTAAACACTCAACAGTTACTACAAAATCCTGTGTATAAGAAGCACTTCTAATACCTTTTTTAGGTGTGGCCTTTACACCAGTAAAACTGATATACTAATATGAAATGCTGACAAATGCATCATCATGACCACAAGTGCAGCCACCACAATCAGACTGCACAACCAGATGCTGCTCAAAGATTGCTCTCATTTATTGTAAAGCTTATACTCCACGTCTGCTTCACCTCTCAAAATGTGAGATAACTCACCAACATAGAATGAGCTGGTGGTGGTTGTGCCATTTTATAAAACCGACACTTCTCCCTCAAAAGGTCATAATCCTGCATTTAAATAAAACACTGGTATATTATTAAGTAAATTGTATGTAGAGCTGATTAGTGAGGGGCACTGGTTTTCAAAGTGTGGGGTGGGCCTCCCCAGGGGCAGGAGGTCTCCAGGGAAGGCGTGAGGTGAGAAAGTAATTTAGGAAAAAGTGTTTTGTTTTGTTTTTTTTAAGCCAAATTCCGCTCAATGAGGATTTGATTGATAACTATTTTAGCAAAACAGACAGAAAGAAAAACATTCCCTGGTGTCAGAGAAAAGAGGAAGTAGGACAAAAACCACCACTTTTTAAAGTATAGGGTTTTCATAAATTGGTCATGAAGGTACTTCACAGCCACTGTCTGTAATCTGCAAAGAGTTGGTTACTATATTAGCCATACCTGAAGTTTAAAAAGAAAGAAACAGAGAAAAATTATAAATATATTGTTAAGACAGAAATATACTTAAAAAAGTAAATAAATTTAATATTTATTTTGAAGTAATGTAGAACTACTTAAACTGTAAGAATGTCAATTTTGGGGGGCTTTTTTTTTAAATGATGAAATTGTGAAAAATGTAACAATATTGTTATGAGATGACACAAATGCTTTGATTCACTTGGAATTTTTCAGATTTATTTCAAGAAAAGACTAAGGTATGTAAAAAGATGCAAACAGCATTTCTGGAAGAATTAAAGAAGTATTTTCAAATAAAACGTAGACGTTAAAACCATTTTTTAAAGGGTAGTGACTTCTCATTTTCTAAACTGAATCTTTTATTTAAGTGTGTAAGGTGTCATGGGGGTTTCAGATTGTGCAGAAGACTTCTCACACTTTGAAAACCCTCTAGTGTAGGGCCTTATTAATGAGAAACAGAGGTGGGCAGTGCAGCTTTCTCTGGCTGAGGCTCTACACTCCGTAACCCCTGTAAGTAAAACCACTTGAAATTTAAACAATTGCAAAATAGCAAGCCCAAACTTATCATGGCAAAAGCAGATGGTACTAAAAGAGCAACACAGTGGCACAGAAACTATATGTTATGGACTTTACTGCACACAAAGGAAATCATCGCTGAAACTATTCTCTGCATCTCCTAAAAACAGACACAGCTTTAATTCTAGTGCATTTTACATAGAGGACTTGTTTGGAGGGAGTTGGAAGAATTTTCCCTAAAACATTAAAGCAGACTCAATAAAGAGTAGAGTATTTGTGGATGAGTACCTTTGTTTTTCCTTATGATGATGGTAGAAAACAAGTCTATAACAAATTAATTTTGGTAACATTTGAAAAATTATCTCATTAAAATACAGTACTACATATTGTATGTTTGTATTATATGGAACTGTCTGTTAAAATAAGCCTGGCATTTTGTTAGTTATTACTGAAATTTATGCCATTTATTATTTTTACATTTTATCTCTGTCCTGCATAACTTAATACTTCATCTAAAAATCCATATCATAATGAGTCACTTTAGTACATGAGGCATGGTCTGTTATGGGGAACTTCTCATAGATAAAATGATTTAAACTGTCTTCCTCTATGATGATTATACGTCCATGACATGCAGTTTCTGTGTCATCCTCTTAGTTCGTCTATTTAGTCACTGATGCAGTTTGCCAGCCTCTGATTGGGGTTTGTGTATTTTAAATTGTCCTCTGTTATGCTGATCTGTGTTACATCTGTTTTGTAATTTGTGTGTAATGATGGATTTCATGTTCTTTCTGGCTGCAAAACAAGTACAAATAAAGTAACCTGAGCCTGAACCTGAACTATGAACAATTATTTGAGCTCTCATTCAAAAGTAATTTTTGCGAGGGACAGACCCACAGCCTAATACTCACGCTGCTAACCACTACTGGTTACTATTCATTCACTCAGGGAGTGTTTCAAACAAATCAGTGATCCACAAATTCACTAAAAATTGTCTTTTAAAGCACAGGTATAGTTATAACTTATGAGGGAAAAGGGTATTTAAGAGTGGCACTGCAGCCCTGCCAGCATTTGAGCAGCAGCTTGCAATACACAAAGACTATGAGTAATATTTCAATAATTTCTTCTGCATCTTATTCACAGACATTTGTGGTAAATGTGTATAATACAATGCTCATAATCTGCAGTCTAACAGAGTTTTTTCCACAATGAGTTTACTGTTTAATCAATTTTGGACAATCAATAGCCATAAAAATACCAAACATGGAAGTAAAATTCACAAACCTTCCGTTTATCCACTGGGCCCATTTTCAGGATCAGGTTATTCTCCACAAACTGATGCCTAATAAAAAAAAATAACAAAACAAAACAAGAGGACATTAATGACACATGCTTCCATTTAAGCTCACTAATGTTTAAACAAATACATACACTCCCAATGAAAATCTTAAGACCTGTTGAAAAATTGCTAGAATTTGCATTTTGCACTGTTGAATCTTAATAAGGTTTGAGTAGAGCATCAAAATGCAAAAAGAAGAAATGCGAGTAAGAGACAAAACATTTTTAGTAAGCAATTTATTAAAAACTGTATTTAAATTCAAGCATGCTTTTATCAGCTGATCAAAAGTTTAAGACCACAGCATTTAAAAGCCAAACTCTGTGCAAAGATGTGGATTCCATGTCATTTTCTGTCAGGTATTCACACTGTCATGACCTCCTGATGGCAAAGGCAAAAAACACTCTGTCTTTGAACGCGTTAGGATTGTTGAGCTACATAAGTATGGCCTCTCGCAACGCTCCATCTCTGCTGAGGTTGGACTTATTAAGACAGCCATACTGAATTTCCTGAAAGATCCTGAGGGTTATGGAAAAAAAAAGTCAAGTGGTAGACCCAATAAAATTTCGCCGGCCCTGAGCTAGAGGATCCGATTGGACTGTCCATCAAGACACGGGACGATCCTCGACCCAAATAAAGGCTGTTACTGGTGCAAACTGCAGTCCAGTTACCATCAGACGGCATCAGTGAGGGAAGGGCTTATCAAACAAAAAACATCTTCAAAGTCCACGTCTCCTTCAACGCCACAAAATTGCCCATTGCACTTTGCAAGGGAGCAACAAACATGGGACACTGAACGGTGGAAGAAAGTTTTATTTTCTGATGAGAAAAACTTTAACAGGCCTGATGGCTTCAGCATTAATGTCATGACAAGGAGATCCACCTGAGATGTTTTCTACACGGCACAGTGGAGGGGGCGCCATCATGATCTGGGGTGCTTTTTCCTTCAATGGAACAATGGAGCTTCAGGTTGTGCAGGGGCATCAAACGGTGGCTGGATATATGGAGACATTGCAGTGGGCATCCCTCATGACTGAAAGTCCTGGTCTGTGTGGTCATGACTGAGGGCCATGGTCTGTGTGGTAATGACTGAGGGCCCCTCATCTGTGTGGTAATGACTGGGTTTTTCAACAGGACAACGCTGCAGTTCACAATGCCCGCCTGACAAAGGACTTCTTCCAGAGGAATAACGTCACTCTTTTGTACTATCCTGTGTGTTCCTCTGATCTAAATCCAGTTGAGAACATTTGGGGATGGATGGCAAAGAAAGTCTACTAAAGTGGACATCAGTTCCAGACAGTGGATGTCCTTTATGAAGACATCCTCACCACTTGGAGCAACATTCCCACTAGCTTCTTTGAAACACTGGCATCAAGCATGCCGAAACGAATTCTATAGTGATCAACAAGAACGGTGGAGCCACTCATTACTGAGTCCCTTCTTGACATTTTTGTTTCTGTTTTGAGGGGTTCTGGGTTTTTATGAGCTCGGGTCAAAAACCTTGATCAGTTCATAAACAGCCCAATTCAGTTTAAAAGCAGATTTCAAAACATTTCTTGCTCTATTTTTTGTCTCTTGCTCCCATTTCTTCTTTTTGCATTTTGAAGCTCTACTTAAGCCTTCTTAAGATCCAACAGTGCAAAATGAAAATTCTAGCAATTTTTCAACAGGTCTTAAGATTTTGATCAGGAGTGTCTTAAAAACTAAAACAGACAAGAAATCTGAAATTGCTCTGCATCCATAGGGCATAAGAAAGGTATAATGATTCAATTCAAAGTTAACGACACACAGAATAGTTGATAAGGCACGGTGGAGGTTTACCAGGGGTTTCCAGTGGTCTGTTTGTCCAGCAACAACTGCTTCTCCTCTTCAGTGAACTGCAGATCGAGCTCAAAAGAGTTGTTGTCAAGGTCATGGATATACTGCTCGATGTTGCTGCTGGACCTCTGTGGGGGCGTGGATTCGTGTGGCGACAGAGAGTGTGATGAGCTGGACTGGGCCACCTGCATGTTGCTGAACTGGCTCAGGAGGTCATCATACTGGGAAAAGGAATAACAGAAGATGGTAAACATGAGAGATGGTTCTCTTAAGATTTTTGTTTGGTTTGGGGTATCTGGGGTTCAATTTTGAGTCAAGGAATGGCAAGAGAACAAAGGGACTCAATCCATGACAGAGTATCTCACATTTCCGTAGCAGTCCTCATCATCCTCCGACATGGCCGGTAGGTATGGGGTGAGCTTTGGGGGCGTCTGTGTGTGTAGGTCACTCCAGGAGATGGTGTCGAAGAAGGGGTGCTGCTTCAAAGGGTCATACCCTCCCATCTCTTCACACCCGATCCGCTTTGAAGGGTCCAGCGACTGAAGGAAAAAGAAATTTACAGGTTTATATTCAGTTAATATACCAGTCAGGATAAAAATCTGCCATGTGAGAAATCACTGTAAAACACTGCCAAAACATGAACTGATATTTGAGTGTGAGTATTAGTCATATTTTCTTCTTAAAGAGCCTACTTCGGTAGTTTTGGATGCTTTCATGGCAGGCTAAGATTTATTTTTCTAAATGATTTCAGGTATCTTCAATCACATCTTTCTATCTTTCCTGGTTTTTTCTAAATCATCTTTTTGGCCAACCGTGAAGCTGCAAACATTCTAGGGCTACACAGTCTTGGCCCAAATTATAAACATGAATACTTTTCATCAATGACATGTATGCACTGAAGTAAAATACGAGCAAAAGACTAACAGTCTTCACTCAAAAACTAACCTGATTATCACTTGTTCAAGCTAGGGTTGGTAATTTGATTTAGATACACTTTTTGTTATACTGGTTAAAATGATCGTTATGTCCCGATGGCAATCAATGCATGATGTGTTCTTAAAAGAGAGTGAAAAATAGCCGCTGTCTACAGCAGGAGTAAAACAGTGACATCACCAACCAATCACAGTGATTGGGACCGAATTTATTAAACCAATTAATAATAATAATCATAATAATAAATTTTATTTAGAAGTGCTTTTGAATTAAATTCCGCACTGCCATTCTGCCCACCTTCTGCGCATACATTTTGCCGGTGTGCATTGTCCCCGATTGAATGCACGTAGCCGAGCTGAGAGAGATTCAAGTACGCTGGAGAATGCTTACCTGTCAAGTTTTGGCTTTGAAAATAAGGGAAGCCCACTGCAAGCCGTCTCACAACCCCAACCAAGCTCCAGTATCCCTTACATTTTAAGACAGGTGTACAAGAAATCTAAAATAAACACTTTGTTTTTCTTGGTTTGTTGCCGCTGTGGGCTCTAATTGCGACAACTGCCACCCAGGCTACTGCAGGTGGCAGTTCTCGCAAGCCTTTTCTTCTTCTTCAGTTTTACGGGGGTTGGCATCCATCATTTTGGTGCATTACCGCCCCGTTCGGCCAGTGACAGAGCTCAGTTTGGAGAGGCAGAGGAATGTTGTCCAGGCCAAAACGGGAGACTTGACAGCTATGTGGAGAATGGCAGAGAAACTACCTATATCCCGATTACCGCTCCTCCTGCTAAACAGAGGAAGAGAAGAAAGACGGAGGCAGAGAAGACCGAAACAAAAAAGAATTTGGACAAAGCCAGGGCAAAAACGAGAGTCAACATTGGGTTGTGAGTACTAACTAACTTGCCATGTTTGTTTGTTTGTTTTTTTAACTTTACTATGATAATGTTTAGGTGTTTTCTTACCGCTGAGTGAGACATGACTTGGTGTAGTGCAAAACTAAAACGTTGTGCTGAGGACCGGCTTTGAGTTGAATCAGTCATATGGTCATGAATAAGCGGCGCTCGTGCATGTGAGCAGGAGGCGTAGTTTCGGAGGAGCTCCAGGGAGTGGGGCGGAGGGGCTAGGCGGAGTCCTGAGGAGATGCTACATTCAAATTCATGCTAGTTTTCCAAAATTACCGACCCTAGCTTTAAACCACTATTATCTTCACGAGTGCGACTATTAGCTCACCTGTGTGTGTTTGATGATTGTGCTGATTGAACCTGGGGAAGCTACAGGTGAAACACATTGCTCACTCACATTTAAGTCTAAGTAAAGCCATTTTTCAGTGCGTGGTGGAATCTTTTCTGTTTTTACAGCTTGGTCTTGCAGCTGATTGGCACTTGAATATGTAAGGTAAGTTTGACTCTGGGGCATTTTGAGTATAATGGACAGGAACTGTTAGTAAGTGATATGCTTTGACTTCATGACAAATAAGTTGTAATAGTGCGAGTATTTGGTAAAAATAGAGGTTATGTTGATGTATTGATTTTATGTAAAACAAGCCAAGTTCACAAGACCTCACAGGAAAAGATGCTTTAATAATGCTCAATATTGGGATGCCAATAAATAAACATGTATGTGTGAAATGTAAATATTATCTTTTAAAGTTAATGATGATTAATTGATCACTGTTTTTGACCATGGTGGAAGATCATACAAGTCTCACTGAATATGTGAGCTCACTAGCTGTCCAGGGCAGAGAGGATTAGATGAGTAAGTAAGTCACTGACGATCAGGAGCTTTGAGACATCACTATTACCTCCTCCATTTTAGAAACCAACAATAGCTGGATGCAACCCTGTGGTGGCCTCCAGCTGATGCTGTGACATTACTTGCAAAGAATATCCTAAAGGGGTTTACAGTACAAATGCAAAGAGAACATGATACACCACACAAAATGAATTAGCAGGTTAAAAGATTTTTAAATATTTAAATGAACAGCTATTGGTATTTGGTACTTTCTATGAGCACAGCAAACAACTTTAATGTCAGTTCTCAATGTCAATTCTATTTCTTTGTGGGAAACCAAAATAGTGATAACAATAAATGTACTCCATTTTGCAGTCCCACAACATGCTAACCAACTGAGAAGTGGGCAGTTGAAAGTTTTCTAAGGCTTTAATAGATACGTCAAAGATGGCAACACAAAGGCTGTGTACACTAGATGTTTGTTCTTAATATGTTTCACTGAGTCATTTCCATGCATTGAGCATGCAATTAAGAATGAGTGAAGCAAATGAGTAATAAATATCGTTATAAATTATTTCTGTAGCCCCATCAAAAACCATAGCCCTGCCAATAAGTAACATTAGCACAAAAATAATACTGGCACTTCAAATACCAGGGAAGTGAATCATCATACTGGGTGACCTACCAAAAGTTGTCTGACAAGATCCATGGCTTTGGGGAAGAATTTCTCTGGGAATTCATACTCCAGCTTTATTATTTTCTGGAATATTAGGTACTCGTTTCTACAACAGGTGAAAAGAGACAAAAAAAATCTTTGCTTACAATATAGCAGTAGAAAAGGCCTTCATTGAGATAATGGCACAAGAGCACCCACCTTTAGAGCCTATCCTTATAAGAAATAATTTAGCTGTAATGAAAGAAGCCTCTTTTAACTCACCCAGCTCTAAACGGTGGTAAACCAGCCACCAGCTGATAGATAATACATCCCAAGGCCCAGAGATCGGAGCTAAAAGAAAAACAAAATATAAAATAGACATCGAGGTAAAGAATGGGATGCAATTTTTAGCAGAAAGAACATGAAAATAGAACAACAATTAGCAAGCACACACTGTATAATGGCTAAATCTCATTACCTTTTGCAGGCTGATTTCTCTGTTAGCAGCTCTGGAGACACATACTGTGCTGTTCCAACAAAGGAGTTTGCTCTCGCTGCAAAACAATGCAAACAAGCATTAACAACATCAGTATTTAGTAATTTTCAAAGAGTAAAGACTAAGGCCAATTTAGGGATGGATATCTTTTCCCTGCAAGGACTGTGGTGCACATGCCAGAGATGGGCACAAGCCACTCATTGTAAGTCAAAGGGTGCAATCACACTAGCCATGCCAAGCTGTGCTTAAGCACGTTTCGCCCCTGAAAACCGGGATCGTTTTCGTAGTCTAAGAACCGTTCCCTTTCTTCCTTCCTTTTATAGGGCTGGCAGGAGGCATATTTATCAGTATGTGACATCCCTTATAATTCAAGTGTAAACCAACTCAGTGCATGAAGAAGCCGGGATTTGAATGCTTTTTCGGTGTCTACAGCGGACCATTGAGGACACCAGATAGCATGGTAACTTTTTACAATGTAACATCTGAAGAAGTGTCTGCAAAGACACTGTCAGCGATGTGGAGAGGTAGAGAGAAGCATTAAAAATATTCATCTCTCCTGCTTGAATGAGCTGGACCTAATTCTAGGAAGTAAATGGCTTTTGAAGTAGTCTGTGTTGTTGTGTCCTATGATGATCTGCTGTAGAGAAGATAAGCAATATTTACCTGTGGCTAATATCATAACATGTTTGCTTGGGCACGGAAAGTGGCTCTTTGGAATCCAAAACATTTTAAATGGTTCTTTGTCATCAGCCTGGTTGCCTGGTAGCTGTAATACAGTTATTATGACTATTTCTACTGCTGCAGCAGTGTGATGAGTTAACTCATCACCCTGTTTGTGTCGGTTGCTTGGGTTGATTGTGTCCTCACTGCAAATGAGCTGCTCCAGGGGTCAATTTAAAGTGAGGCATGACCACCTATTTCAGACGAGCTTGGTGCAGTTGTAGTATCAAAACAGGGACCGATTGTTGTGTTCATGTTTGTTCAAAATGAACCATCCTGAACATGAAATGACAAATTGTATCAGCACAACCCTCCCAAATTATCTGGGTGTGAAAACAGCCAGAGTCAAGTCTGACATCTTTGCGGGACAAGCCAAAATCAAGTCTCAAGCACCTCTGTGTGAAAGCTAATAGTGACTCAAGTCAAGTGGCAATCTCTGGCGCATGTGCAGTTCTTACATACTGGGACAGGTGATGTTAGTCATGTGACCTGAAGAGTGTCATATAAACTCTTAAGTGTTTTTTTAGGAAACCAAAACCACTTGTTTCCTTGTTTTTACAGCTTAAAAATACAAAAAGAAACAGTCTGATAACAGCCTCAGTGCTCAGATAACAGAACACTGTGCACGCAGAGTCTGTGTACCCTGTTGGTACATTCAGGCTGCAGATTACACTGTTACAGTTTCAGGCACTTTGAAGCTCCAGGTAGGCACTCTTCCAAATATAAGTCAAATCTGTAATGTGCGATTACCTTGTTTACTGTCTGAGGATAACTGTTTTGCTGTCCCAAAATCTGTAATCTGAATGTGCATCTCTTCACTCAGAAGAATATTTTCAGGTTTCAGATCTCTGAAAATGAAGAGAACACGTAATAAAATTAATGCAGAAACAAACTATAGATGGGTAAAAGTGCATGGGAGAAATGCGTATGTAACTGTGGGTTTAACAAACAGAATATCTTACCTGTGTATTATCCCCTTATTGTGTAAGTATTCGAGAGCACAAACTATTTCAGCTGAGTAGAATCTAGTACAGGTTTCATCAAATGAACCTATTTTGCGAATGTATTTCAGAAGCTCGCCATTCTTAGCATAGCTGAGGCCAAAATCTGGGAAAAGCTTGTTAAGGTGAACTTATAACACAAAACAATCAAAAGTCCAAAAAGGCAAGATACAGGTTTACTTTTTCACAATATAAAACAAAGGTAGGCATGTTGGTTTGTTAAAGGATACACAACTTCTCATCATCTTGAAATGTGAAGTACAGCTTGACGAAGAACGGGTGGTCTAGATTTGACATCAAATCCCTTTCTCTTTTCACGTACTGGGCTTTGTTCTCCTTCATAATATGGCGCTTCTCTAAAATCTTAACTGAAGGAGAGAAAACAACATTACAGACCAAAAAACTAAAGAAAAACACAACTTTTTAATTACTATAGCAGTGCATGAACACTTACTTGCATATTCTTTCCCTGTGACCTGCTCTCTCGCCAGCACAACCTAAACATAAAAGACAAACAGAAAAACAAGAACATGGCATCTTACTCTCTTTTCAGACCTGGGAGTAAATCCAGTAGCTCCCAGGCCTGTTTTGTTGATTCACATGAAATGAGATGAGGATGACTCATCCGAGCATATTAATCAAAAGAATGTTAGCATGTAGCAACATCTACCCACTTAATTCAAAAGCTAAGTGGAATGCAGGTTGCATACCGTCGAGAAGGAGCCCTCTCCCAGTATTTTGCCAAATCTGAAGTCCTCCGGCTTCTTCTTGCGTGGCTGGGGGGCCTGGGCTGCCGGCTGTGTACGGAGGTCCGAGCCCTGGCTGCTGGCAGACCCTCCTACAGCGCGGGCCTCTGATGCCGAGCCCTCCATGCTGGGACAGTGGCTACTGCTTGCGCCTGGGATACCAAGTGGCGAGCAGGAGTCAGGGTGGTTTCTTACCATCGATGGATGCGAGCAGGAGCAGATGACAACGCCGGGCTGAATGGGCACAACATCATACTGAAACAGGAGAGGGAACATTTCAGAATATATCAGTCACCAGCTCTCAGTTTCACACAAAAACCATGCCCATGTGTGGTTTAAATGGCGTATCACAGCTCAAGACTCTGGGGGGGCATGTACTGACACCACTTACTCTGAAATATCAGAAACAAATGTGAAAACTAGTGCTGGGCAATATGAACCAAATATCACTTCATGGTAATGTCTCACTTAATGTTATTTTTTGGCTGTTCTGAGTGACAGTATTATATTGCATTGCATTACATACTGCATTACGGAGTTAAAAGCATCACCCAAATAATAACAACCGTAGGTGCCACAACCCATTCTCCCCCTACAATAAGTCTATGATGTAATACTGAAAAACACTTTGCAAACATAATGCAAAAAAAAAAGGCGTTAAGACTATGTTTGTTCATTTATTGCATTTTTAGTTCTAACTGAATGTTTGGTTTTTTTCCCTCTTGAGTTGTGTAAAGCAGCCACTGAAAACACGTCCTTGATTGCCTTTCAAATAAAAAAACACCACACTGTAATATCAGCTCAATTATTGGATTGTTACTAATTACAAATTTACATGGTATGGTTCACAGTGTGCCTACAGGTCTGCAGTGTTTTTAACTGCTTCTCTGACCAAGATTAAAGCCTGAGGCGGCTACTTTGCGGTAAGGTTGTCAAGAAAAAGCAATGCGTCAATACGGTTTCAGCAGTATATTTTTTAATGGTACATTTCCATACTAGAAAAGCACTCAGAGAGCGCAGACCTCCACCACGCAGCTTCGGTCCACTTTGGCGAAAATGGTCCTATCTGGCAATGTTAAAGAATGCTTTAAAAAATTCCTGGATCCAGACAGTGATCCGGATCACCCCCAAAATTTAATCAGTTCTTCCATATCCCATTTCCGACAATTCCTGAAAATTTCATCCAAATCCGTTCTGAACTTTTCAAGTTATTTTGAACACAAACAAACAGACAAACAGACAGATAAACGCCGGCAAAAACATAACCTCCTTGGTGGAGGTAAAAATGTTTCAGTTGATAGTATTGAATATATCCATGCTTACAAAACAGATAAGAATCAGATTTTTCGACTCAGAGCAACAAAGAGTTTACTCATGCAACAGAAACGAATACTTAAACTACAATGGCGAGCATTTCTCTTCTTTATTTAATTAGTTCCTTATCATGTTCTTGTAGTATTTAAATCTGTTTCAAGACAAAAAAATAAATGTGATAACTGTTCTGAGTTTAGTGTTTGAATTATTTACTTTATTATTTGAACAACATTTTAAGAAAACAAAGATTTATGCAACCAATAAAGCCTAAGATATGTTAGTTTACTGAATAAGGAAATGATCTTCATTAACACCACAGCAATGCTGGTCAAAACAAACATGCTGATCAATATCATCACAAAACATGATAAGGCCATAACAAAAAATCTCTGCAAAGCGAGCAGCTCAATTAAAATTGCTTTTATTACAGACATCAATCTTGGAGCGGAAAGAGCTCATGTTTACCTCACTGCTGTGCAGTACTTTACATTCATGGTACACACAACAGCAACGTACAAGAGGAAGCCACTGTGCTGTTTAGTCAGTGTACGTGTCTGCTTTGCTTGACTCATTAAGTATTAGAGGTAAACAGGCATAAAATTGGACTGAAACTGGGCTATATCACAAATGACTTTTGTGCAACTTCTATAACCTGACAATATCAGAGATGGTTTGAAGGATTCAAGCTAAGCTGTGTGACATCTATTTACCCTTCAGTACAGCAACACAATCTGCGTTTGAACTTGTGATGACAGTGTTGCAAAAATCCATTTGTGACTGAAAAAATATTAGAGAAGAAACAAAAACAAGACACTTGAGACCAGAAAATGTTTACATAATAAGGAGCTGGATCAGCACTGTACATCATACGCCTCCAGCAATATATTTATTGTCGACAACACTCCTGTAGGAAAAAAAAACTTGAGTATAGGATTTCAACTGAGACAGCTTAAGGGTCAAAGTACAGATGTGGTCATGAAAACACTATTGAAGAAGCTATTGTCATAGTCAAGCCCAACAAAAAAGTTATCAAAAGTACTTTGAGATCTGCTAAAGTTTTTTGCTTTGATTCAACACTTTGTCCACTTCTACAAGTGCTTTCTATGTTTGCATTTGATACTGATCACACCAATATGGCAGTTAACACACAGAAACACCAAGGAGAAACTTATGAAGTGATTGTTGTCATGAGACAAAAGAGCAACAGGGTTAGGCTTAAAGACAAACTGGTTGATACTTACTCCATTTTCTTATAGCACAGCCAACTGTGACACACTTGTCAATGCCTCACGTGAATTTTATCTAACAACCAGGGCTGGAAAGTGATAAATTACTCTAATCTACTAAGTTTAAATTAACTGAGTAGTTTTGTTTGTTTTAGGGGATGCATGCTATTGGATTTTTAACACCATAAAATAAGATGATATTTCCAAACTCATTCTGGTTCACTCTAATATCTACCCACTTTTTCCACTGTAAAAAAACCCAACCGTATCCCTTTTGTTTTTTTACCAGCGCTGACCTGTAACTTCTACTGTAAGTTTTCATGGCAATAAACAAGACAAGTAATAGTTGGTTCTGTGTGAAATAATAGAGCTATTCTCATAGTATGCTCAGTAATGCACAAAAAATTTCAAGTTTAGAGCAGTACAAAAAGAATGAAACTTGCCTACTAAGGTAGGTCAGTCCTGTCTAAAACTCCAAAAACGTATTGTTAATGTGTATGGCCAATTTTTTTGCAGCAAATATTGGAAGAAAATTTAAAGCTTTTATCTGCTGATAGCAATATCAAGCAAGTCATATTGTGTGCCCCTCTTTTTATGTTTGCATGTACTTTTCTGATTAGTTTCTCAAATTAATTATTTCATTCTTGGTTGAAAAATCACTGTGGAGAAATCTGTTTCACCACATTTTATAAAGTACATGAGTGGCCGTGTTAAATAAAAGTACAGAGGCTTAACATTGTCCGCATGGTATCAGCAGATAACAGCTTATAAACTTGACTACCAGTTTAGGCAGTTATGAGAAAATCTGCTGATATTAACAGCCAACATATTTTCCACATATACTCTGTATTTCAGTCATGAAAGCAACAGAATGAACAAATGTATCACAATGCTTCACTGAAACATTGTTGGATGTCTACATTTCAAAATCACTATAGGGAATCACTTATTAAAGACTCAAATGTGCTTCTTCTTGTTTCAAATTCTTATATGGGAGAGACTTGGTGTTCTAGATAAAAATGTGTACTAGTATGTTTGACAATATCTGCAATAATCCACCATCTTGGATCCATAAATAAAGAGCTAGACTGCTCGCTAATAACTAACACAGAGAGCCACTGAGTACATAAAGTCGACCATTAGGAATGCCAACACTGAGAGTGGCAAAACAGTGGAAAAAAATTCGGGCCTGACGGTTTTTTAACTTCAGATAGGCGCCACAAACATAATGACTATGTAAAAGGATCAGCTGTAGCCCAAAACCCCAAGCTTTGTAGCCCTCAGTATCAAAAAAACCCTACATTAAACTACATTAACCTGAGTTTTTAAAAATTATCTATCTGAAGAAAAAAATTGAGATATAAATCGCACATTGCCATTTACCTAAAAATATTAAGATATAAATTCTAGTCAATATCACCTTTCCCTTGTTTGGATAGCTCAAGTATCCATCGAGCTCTTAACTCCCAAACTAAAACACAAAACTTAGACTCTACACTGCTCTGCCTTCACCAGCCAATTGTGAGCTTCTCTAACTATACAAACAGTGTACACGACAAAGCAAGT
The DNA here is from genome assembly GCA_037902135.1 of Cetoscarus ocellatus. Lineage (NCBI taxonomy): Eukaryota > Metazoa > Chordata > Actinopteri > Labriformes > Labridae > Cetoscarus > Cetoscarus ocellatus. Next base: position 1,690,257 of record JBAMNC010000904.1, on the reverse strand, counting down.
CAGGGTAAGCAGGACTAACTTTAAAGACCTCTACTGCTCAACCATAACATGTTTTGGACTGGAATGCTCAAAGACACTACATTAAATAATATTTTTCTGTTGAATGTTGTGGGGGATATCCAAACCATTTCCTCAACCAAGGGGGTAATTTTTGCCACTGTTTTTTAATCTGTGAACAGGAGAACTTAAAAACTTATGAGAAGATTTTGATGACATTTTCAGGATATGTCGGTCAAGGCACAAGGAAGAAGAGACAGGATTCAGTGTTGATCCGAATTAAGATGCAGATCCAGTATTTTTTAAAATGACCTCTTGACACTGTGAGATAGGGCAAATACTGTCAGAAATGACTTGGGGGAGGTTTGTGCTGTGGGAGCGCTTGTTTGTTTGTATGATTGACTGTGAACAGGATAACTCAAAAAGTTAAAAACAGATTTGGATGACATTCTCAGGGAATGTTATGTTTTGCACAAGGAAGAAGTGATTCGATTTTAGTGGTGATCAGAATTCAGGTGTGGATCCAGAATTTTTAAGGATTTCTTACCAGTGCGAGAAAGGGCCGTTTTTCCAATTTTTTCCAATCTTCTAGTTTATTTATCTATATGCTACAGCTCAAACTTAACAAGTTTAGACTGAAATGCTTAGAACATGGGAGTTACCTTAAGTAATAATTTTCTCTTAAATATTTTGTGGGGGTATCCTGATTTCTGACTCACTGAAATTGTTTGCAAATTTTATACTATGTCTTGGACGTGTTTGTTTGATTTTAGAACCTGGTTTGAGGTTCACACCATATTGTCCTTTTGACACGACATAGTAGTGTGTACAAAAACTACTCAATACTTTGAGTATATTTTGAATGAAGTACCTTTTCCATTTACTTTAGGAGGTAACAAAGTGCTTTACTGAATTATACTTGAGTCAGTTCTTCTCAAAGTAACTTCCCTTAAACTTGTGTACAAAATGTTTGTACTCTCTCCTCCCCTGCTTACAACTCAGTTCTCGTAAGCAAGTTCAGTTGGCCTAGCTTCTTCTCATTCAAAACCAAGGTGTGGCCATTTAGCTGCCTTATCCGGACTTGACTGTATAGTTGCCAACTGACTGTAAAACTATCTCCAGATCCATCACTATAGGTCAACCACATGCTGGTCGGTAGAAAATGTCAGCTTAAGTTAACGTTAAACTAACCCTGATGATTAGGTACCAACAGGCCTGGGCGAACTTTCTTTGCTAACGCCTGTTGGCTAGCTAAGGTTAGCTCCTGCTACCTTGTCAAATAATGCCCGAGTTTTAGTTCAAAGAGTGTCCGTGCTCGCTAGTGTCTATCAAACGAATAAGTCTGTGGTTGCCGAAGCCAAAACAGGTGTCAGAACGAGTGTCTCGACGCAAACCGTTTTGTTTGGTTTTCATTATAGGGTCGGTGATATCATAGTTTGACATTACAATAAAATGGGCAAAGAGGCATTCGTGGTTACCATTCACGTTGTCAACATCTGCTGTAACTACGACAACCACTGACGCATTCGGTAGAAAGTCTTCAGGTAACATAGTCCCTCTTTAAAACGATACACCGGCCATCACTGACAGCGAGTTATAAACTTAACGCTAGCAGCCACTCAATTAGCCAGAGTTAGCAACCCAGGTAACAGAAAAGTGGCCACAACTCCGCACAGTTCTCTCCTTCATCATTACTGGGTCTTGTTAATAGTTAGTGAGCCTTCGTGAGTGTGGAAATGTGCAAGTTTACAAGTTGACAATCAAGCAAAACAGTGCTAGCCAGTATAGCTTTCTTTAAACCAAAGGTGGAACGCAATAGGGCTAACTTTAGCTTGTTAGCAGGCAGGAGCATCGTTGGAAAGCGCGAACATGTTTAGCTAACGTCAGCCAACAGATAACGCTACTGACCAAGGGGAAATGGTCAATCATGCTATAAAACTGCCACCAAACACGCTACTGTGCTTCATCAACACTAAACCGTTAATTTCGCCTTTAATCGTTGATAAAACAAAGATGTTTGACCACCCCGGTTTATGTAGCAAACATTAGGTGTTATGTTAGCCAACATTAGCACGCTAACGATGCTAGTGGGTCGTAACGTTAAACGATCTTTTGCGGCTAGCACCGCTCTTCAAATGAAGGCCCGACCTAACTATTTGTTGTCAAACAGCCGCCACACTGCACATTTTCAGCACCGGCTTCGAACAGTGATTCATGTTAAAGTTGCAACACTTACCAGCTGACTTGTAGCTCTTGCCATGGGAGTTTTCCACGAGTATTTATTTGGAATAAAATAATTAGAGAAGCTCCAGTAATGGCTGCCTCTGCGCCTTCATTTTCGAGCTGTGACGTCGTTCCACAACAATGTTACCGCAGGACAGCAGAGGAGAGTCCCGCTGTGTCCGCCCCCTCCACACATTTACAACCTACTGAACTTCATTTACTGATAGGGACCGAGCCAGCTGTTGATATTCAGACACCACCGCAAATATGACCTACAAATGTACACCACCATACAGGAGAGGATAAAGGAAACCAAACATTTTTGGAGGTTGAAAATTATTTTTGAGTCTATTCTGAGAAAAAAAGTTTGAATTCTGAGATTATAGTTTGAATTCTGGAAAAGTCAGTCTGAGATCCAAATCAGGATTCTGAATTTAAAATATAAAATAACTTTTGCTGAATTCTGACTTTAATCCCAAAATTGTGTTTTTCAATCAGATTCTGACTTTGATTCCAGAATTCTGACTTTAGTCTCAGAATTAACTTTCATCACAGCATTTTTACCTCAATTTCTGTTTATTTTCTCAAAATTATTACTTTAATTCCAGAATTCTTACTTTTATCTCTGGATCACCTTTGATTCCAGATTTTTTTTTTACTTTAGTCTCTTATAACTCTTATTTAGAATTAGGACTTTAATCCCACAATCCTGTTCTTTTTCCACACAGAAGTCAGATTTTGATTTCAGAATGCTGATTTTTATTTTAGACTTAAATTTGATCTCAGAATCTGACTGTAATCATAGATTTTTCTTTGATCTCAGTATTCTGGATTTAATACCAAAATTCTTTTTTTCTCTGAGTTTTGAATTTTAATCTCAGAATTCTGAGTTTTCTCATTATTCTGATTTTCATCTCAGAATTCTGACTTTAATTTCAGAATTCATTTTAATTTCAGAAGTCTGACTTAAATCCCAGAATTATTTTTTTTCTCAGGATTCTGACTTTAATCTTAGAATCTCAGAATTCTGACATTTTTCTGAGAATTTAATCGTAAAATTCTTACTTTATCATCAGAATTGATTTTAGTCTCTGAATTCTGACATAAATTCTAGAGCTCACTGTGAAGTATTTTTTTTCCCCATTTTTTAAGTCTTGATTTAAATTAACTCACTGTTACAGATTTAATGCCAAAAAGAATAATCAGTTCACCCTGTTGTATATAAACCTGTCTTTTCGATTCACTTTCGACTTTCCAAGCAGAAAACAACAAAGTTGTTCAAGGCAAGTGTAAAGCAAGACTACTTGCTCAGTTGAAGACAGAATCTGGAACCTGACTCCTCATGACCTGCACAAGCAAACTCTGGACCAGAGTTATTAAAGTTTTGGATTTTTCACTAGATTTTACAAACATCTGTAGACTTTTTGTTTTCCCTATAGGCTTAATTTTACGTATTAATGAAGATTAATTAGAATTAGTTCTAATTTGTGATAATGCCTTGTCTTGTTAAGGAATGGAACATTACCTTATCATTTCACTGTAAATGAGTAGCCCAATATGTAACTGAACTTTTTTGAGTAGCTTTCAAAATCAGTACTTTTACTTGAGTATTTTATGAGATGTTTTGTCATTGGGCTTTTTTCACAGAAATTGAGTACTGAGTGAAAAAAAAAACATAAAAAAAAGTTAAACAAAACAGTTTCCCACCAAACTGTTGTTAGAGTACTGAAATATTCACTTCAGTACCATGTTTAGTAGTATGGTGATACTCTTTACTGAAACAATGCTTGAGGCTGAAATACTTGTCTGATAATACTTGCTACAAATTGGATCAGCAACAAGATGTCAATCAAGGGTTAGTCACATTTTGTAATTGACAGTTTATTTACAAAATTAAGTGTAAAATATGCTTACAATTACGTTTAAGTAATCAGTATTAATAAGGGGAATTGTTAATCTATAGTAATATCTGTCAATCTATGTTTATTCAATCAAATATAGTGTTCCTATCCAAAACTATAACTCAGAGTGTACAAAATACTACTTGACACATTGCTCTCAAGCTGCTGTCCTTTTTACAAGAAACAGCAAAATGTACTCAAAATACTCAGTACTTTGAGTACATCTTTAATCAGGTGCTTTTAGCTTTTACTTGAATAGTTACCGAGTGCTACTTCTACTTGTAATCAACTTTAATTTTAATCTTAGTAACTGTAATTTTACTTGGATAAAATACCTGTGTACTCATTGGACTTGAGCTTGAGCTTATATAGCGCCTTTCTAATCTTTTTTGACTACTCAAAGCTGCTTTACACCGCAGGTCACACTTACCCATTCACACCCATTCGCTCTCACATTTACTCACTGATGGTTCAGAGTTTCTATCTATCTTAGGTAGTTATCCATCAGTATCAGCTAACACTTTCACGCCCTTTCATGCCCATTTACATGCCGCTGACGCAGCAGTGGGAGCAACTTGGGGTTAAGTGTCTTGCCCAAGGACACATTGCCATGTGTCGCCCGGAGCTGGGCTGCTACCTCCCGATCACTGACCAAGCGCACTATCCAGCTGCGCCACCGACGCCCTCATCTCATTCCATCCCCGGTCTCACTTTGGCTATCAGTTTTATGTGTTTTTTTTGTCAAGGTATCAAGTTTTCATGTTAAGTTCTTTAAGATACCATGTTAAAGCTTAAAAAAAGACACAAGTCTTCACTTTAGCTGTCAGCAGGCACTGAAAATTGAAACTTCCTAGTCTGTGACATATTGTAAGATCAGGCAATGTGTCACCTTGTAAAAACCATGGACCTTTTGTCTAGAATTATATTCATTTTGTGTTCATGAAGTGCACTTTCAGTTTGAGTTTCACTTTGCAAAAAGAAATTTGGGATTTCAATATTAGTTAGTTTTTATTTGCAATAAAAGCCTTCCAAAAGGATATCAGCAATGAGACTGATTATTTCTATAAATGTATTTTTGATGCTACAGCGGGGTAGCTGCTGGAAGACTTGACTTCCATGAGTTGCAGAGACAGACTTTTTCATTATCCAGGCAAATATTCTCCTTGACTGATAATTCTGAATGTAAAAGAATGAAAGAAAACATTTTGAAAAACATATATGAGTCACAATTACCTCAGAGATTTGAGGTTATATTGACCACAAAAAAAAAAAAAAAAATATATATATATATAAAATACTTTTCAAACTGTCTGGATACTCTTACAAAACTGAAGAACCTTAAATTGACTTTGGTTACTTTCATTAAACAAGAGTACTGAGAAATTAAGGTTAAAGAGTCCACAGTTTTAATATGCTGGACTGTTAAGTTCTTAGTTCAGTCTTCGTCATCGTCTTGATCTGATGTTGTTCCTAACTGACTGCTGCTTTGTGTTTCTTTAGCATCATCATCATCCTCGTCCTCTGAGGTGTTTGCATCTTCCTCAGTTGAGTCGTCATCTTCAAGGTCACTAGAAAAAGAGAAATGAGTTAACAAACTAATGTACCCTTACTGGAGGCAGCCAGAAAATGTCTGGATTTATTTTAAGATGGTTTAGTATTTCTCCAGCAATACTGGGTTTATTAATTCTTTACCTTAAGATGTACATGATCACATTCTCTTTAAAAACTTTAACATGATTTGAAATGTAAACCAAACGGATGACAAACCAATCTGAAGCTGATACATTAAAACTGCATCCCAAAAATTCAGTCACTGATAATTCTATAGTTAAAAAACTTATAGTAACATGTATTGTTTACCATAGACGTCTGTTGAGATTTCTACATTCTACTCCAGAGTTGACATCAAATGGATCTGTGAATGAGAAGATGGTTAGCTTCCTGTTGATAAGAAATTAGCCCAAAAGTGAGGGTCTTAATGCAACAACATATTTAAGCCTTCTCTGTGTATGTTTTGTTTAAGCAAAACGAGATACAGTCGGCTTGGTTCCAGCTAACTGGATCATTGTTTTAATCAGCACAACCTACATTAATTAAAAAAATAATCAAAATCTAATGACCATGGAAAAAAGCAACTGTTCTATAACTGACCAGCATAGGAAACAAATGGAGGAAGAGTTATTTCAGTGTTAGACACTTCAGAGAAATACATCAGATACAATAAACAGTATGAACTTTTAAAAAGAGGAGTGAGATACCAGTGTTTCCGCATTGTGATTTAGTAGAGGTAAGTTATCAAGGGAGAAAAATAAAATCTGAGGTAAACAAGCAGCCAAGGATATGCCTATTCTTAATTGTGTCCAAGATTTCAGCATAACTTATTTACAAACCCCAATTTTAATAAAGTTTGAAAGTTGTGTAAAATGCGGTTAAAAAAACAGAATAAAGTGATTTTCCCATCCTGTTCAACCTATATGTAAGTGATTGCAGTATTCAGTCTATATATTTAACATTAAACTGATTAACTTTTTAATAGTTTTGTCTGATTTGTTTTGTTTTTGGAAATACACATTCTGAATTTGAAGCCTGCAGCATGAAATACTGGACATCAAGTCTTCCAAGCCAAAGAGAAAAATGACAACCCATGTTTGCTACCAAAACAAAGTCAGCATCAGAATTGGTGTCGGGGTTGATTATAACCCATGACATAGGTCACCTGCACATCTTTGAGGCACCATTAACACTAGCAGATACATACAGGTTTAGGAGCAACATATGTCCATATCCAGATGTCTTTTTCTGGAACATAGTTCATCATTTCAGAAAGAAAATTTCAAGACACATTCTCCACAGGCTACAACAGCATGGCTTCACAGTGAATTCCACCGCAGTACTTAACTACTTAGTAACAATTAGTGTTGACAGTCCCTAGATGCTTACAGTGTTGTTAGAATAACAATATTAGGGCTGGGCATCATAGTCCAAATCAGGAAGTAACAAATGTGTAACAGTTTAAAAATTTAAGTTCTTGTCTTTGTGCTGTATGTTCGTGAATATAGGTGTAAAAGGATTTGCCAATCACTGATTTCTCTTTATTCACATTTTACACAATGTCCTAACTCTTTTGAAATTTGGGTGTGCCATTAATAGGAAAAATATAAGCTAGTATTTGAACTTATGTCCAAGTAAATGTTCATGTCAGGCTAAATGTATAACTTTACCAAACTCCTCTTCCTCTGGTTTTGATGTCAGGAACTCCTTTTCTACAGAGAGCAGCTCCTCCTCTGACTGGCAAGCAGCATAGCGCTCTAGCAGAGCTTTATTGAGATCCAAGAACACAGTCCCCCACTTGAACTTCTTCAATAACATTACAGCTAATTCTTCAAAACCTGCAAATCAGATACAGCCTGTTGAAATTTCATCACAGTATTATGGAGCAGGACACCAAAGACAGTCAGAATGACAGAATAGTGACTAACCAACAATGCAGAAAGTGGCAGCGAAAGCTTCAACACAAGATAACTTGCAGGGTTTGCCATAGTTGACGGGGTTTGCAGCGACAAGGTACGGCAGTAACCTGGGGTGGGTTCCAATCATCTTGTTGAAGGGGGTCTCCTCCAGTTTGGCCCAGGAACAATCGATCACTGCTAATCCACTTTGAGCCACAATTTCTCTGTGTGAAAAAGGTGAACACAAAAAGTTTTTTTTTATTTCGTATGGACACAATTTTGTTGTACTTGTCTCTATATCTTGTTTGTAAATAACAATATACTGTATCTCAATTACTCAATATATTTCCCAGGTCTGTTTGTATAATGCCCTGCTTCTCTAATGGCTTGCAGAAATATTAGATCAAATTATTTTAGAGACACTATTTGACACACCTGTCTGATGGCGTCACATATTTTGTGCCCATTGGACTCAGTATGAGTCCATTAAATCTCTGATTGAGGCGCAAGTTGCGTACAAAGCCCTTGCGTGCAAGCTTTCGCCCAGTGCAACGTTTGGGATCGCAGTGACCCAACTCCCACATGGCAAGTGGACAAGGGAGCTTCACCTGAGGAGCCTCTGCTCCCTCCTCCAGATGAAGACTTGCTGTAAAAAGACAAAAACAGAAAATAAGTGAACATTAAGAAGATGGTCGGGTTGTCACAATATCAGAATTGTAAACTATGACACAATACTATACATCAATCCATTATCTATTCCGCTTATCCCTTTTTGGGTCAAGAGGGGCTGGAGCCTATCCCAGCTGACATTGGGCGAGAGGCAAGGTACACACTGACCTGACTGTTCGCTGATCATAGAGCCACACAGAAAGACAGACAACCATTCCCACACTCACCCACACCGAAAGGCAATTGAGAGTCACCAATTAACCTTACAAGCATTTTTTGGGTCTATGGGAGGAAGCCAGAGTGCCGGACTCCACACAAAAAGGCCCTGACTGATGCAGGGTTTGCACCAGCAACTTCCTTGCTGTGAGGCACCCCTGTTGAGCCACCGTGCTGCCTGAACAATACTGGTAAAAAGCATTGATATTGCAGTGTTTCCCACATATAGGCAATACACAGGTGTACCACCCAGGTATATTTGCCTTTCCTTTGTCAAATAAATGCACTGTTTAAGGGGTGATGTCTCATGTTAAAATAAATGTTTGCACGCAGTATTTCAACATTAGTCTGCAGCTTGATGCTCTCATATTATCCTGCACTCAAGCTGCAGCACATGATCTCATCAATAACGATCCTTCAAAAACCAGGAGCCTCCCTCCTGAGATTATGTTTAAAATTGGTTTAGGAAAATGCATGTGCTGTTATTTGAGTGTCATAATAAAATTTACTGCTGATGATCTAAAGAGCAGAAACACACGACTGAAAAAAACCTGAGGAATAAGGCAAAATGATACCACAGAGCATCTCTACCCTCCAAGCACAAGAAATCATTATAACTATCAGTCTGTTGGAAACACTGGGTATTGTTAGCTGTGTCCCACAGGGATATAAAAATTAAATCATGCACACTTAGATCTTACACGTATTTGGAAAACTTTTTGTCTTAAATGACCAGAAAATTGCAAAGCAAACTATTGCACACTGTTCAAACCTCTGAACAGACCGTTGAATGCTAACAAACTGTCACTGCTCTCCATCTTTCTCCAACAGCAGCTTTGGATAAAAAAGTAAAACTTAACACCTATTTTTTTAAGGTTTACGGAGTTCACTTCAGTACTACCTTTATTTGCAACAAGGGACGAGGCATTTTCTCAAAAAATGCAAAGAAGTACATCGGTACCAGAAATTTTGTGACCCATTGTCCCAAGTAGGGTTGAACAATATATTGTTTTAAAATCAAAACTGCTATGTGCATGTTGTCACTGTTGAGCACAAACCTCTTATCTCCAAAACTGCTACTCTTCAGGAAATGGAAAAAGCACTTTACAACTACAAAAATATATTTTGATAAACATATTTGATAAGATATTTTGGCCATAAATATTAGCCATACATATTACATATATTGGCTGTAATAGTTACAGAATGTATGAATGTAGCACAATGCTGCACCCTTGTATTTCTAAATGTTTACATTTTAAAACTAATAGTGTCTTCTATTGGAGAATGCAGCGTTGCTTTCCTTAGTCCACATCAATTTCTAACACAAATACCCTAAAATATCCAACTGAGAGGAACAGGCTGATTTCAGTAAAGGAGATACCTCGCACTCTTGCCAAAAATAATGGTATTGCCAATGATAAATTTGGAAATGTCAGCATATTGGGTATAGGCAAAACTCCAATACTGTGCATTTCTACAAAGCATGAAACATGATCAGTATCGGCTAATCTCACAAACAGGTGATCCGTGGTTGATATTGTCAAAGAAATCCTGGTCGGTGCATCTCTACAAGAAACCTTAATTCACTAAGCTTTGTCCACTGTACTGAAATAAAGAAATTACCGGTAAGCTGCATTATAAACTTGGGTCCATTTTGTCCTTCTGATTCTTTTTTTTTAATCTAAATTAAGTACAGGTTTTTTGGGTCATTTTTTGTCGTGTTATCTATATGAGAAATAAGAGGCAGCAAACCAATTAATATTTTTGCTTTACAACAGTCAATAGTGTCATTACCTTCAAAGGCACTGTGCATTTCTTCTTGAAATGTCTCCAAAGACTTCCCCTTCATCTTGTGCCTTTTGTCTTTGCCCTTGCTGTCCGGGCGCACAAACTTGCCCTGTTTCTTTCGTCCCATGTTTGGACAGAGGAGTCAGTGAGCTGCTGTCAGACTGAATAGCATCTGTACACTAAGCTGACGTTAGCGCGCTAGCTACCTCACGGACACCAGCATGTTTACAGAACAGTCAGTACTGAAAGAAATGTCTCCTTAATAGATCAGCACTTTGAGAACAGACACTACGACGCATGACCTGGAACACCTGCTCACCCGTAACTGTTAGGATTTATAGTTTGATTAACAGAAAAGTTTAGTTAGCTTTAGCCATGGAGGAAAGCACGTCGCTGCCCAACAAGTGAGACGCGCATGCGCATGTCATTGTCTTTTGACGTAAGGTGTCACATGACGAACCTCTCAGTGAAGCAGGAAATGAAGCGAGAAAACAACCTCACACATTTAACCACTAATTCATGAAACAGCCATGCATTTGGCGTGCAACGGAATATATCGTTTATTGAGGCTGTGCATGATCTGCGTGTCTCTATTCTGTAAGTACTCAGTAACAAGTTACGTTCACTTATCATGTCACTGTAGCCACACAAACCATAGAAGCTGCAGTATGTTGAGATGTGGACCTTTTTCTTTCTATATTTGCACAGTAAACTATGGATACGCCATTAAGATGAAGATAGTCGAAGAGCCAAACACATTTGGGTGAGTACTGGCTGAAAAGTGCTTCTCGTTGACACTTAGGTTGTCAAAAATGGGTCTGGACTATATCATTCAACCCAAATAAGACAGTATGACCACAAATTAGCCATTTTCCCCAACAGGTGATATTAGATACATTAGATATCACTACATATACTTTGTACACTCTGAAGCATAATTTTGTATTGACAAATTAACAGAAAGTGACAAATATATTGATATAGTAAACTTCTCAGGTAAATATTCAGCCACTAAAATGTATTTCCCAAATTTGTCTTGTTATTGAACAGATGATTTGAAAACATGACAAACACAAACAACTCTTGTTGATGTCCTGTGTCTGATTCATTAGACATTTTCTATGAACTCAAGATTGTTTTAGTTTCAAGTATTGTTTAAGTTTTAACTAGAAGTGCTGCACAAGCACTAGGGATTGAAAAAGAAACCCAATTCAAGTTGACAGCCAATAACAAATAGCTAAAGGAATTGATATCATCAATTCCCTAATCACTTTCTGTCACTTTGTTCTGCCTGCCCTGTAAATCAAGGGCATCACCTCATCAGAGGAAACAGAAATGGTAACAAAGAAGTCAAAAATGTGATCAAGTAGGCAGAAGCGGCCAAAATTGGGGCTTAATTTTTGGAAGAAAAAAAAACTTACTGCACAAAGTTTAGTGGGTGAAAAATCCAGAAACTTGCAGAAGCATGTATCCATGTGACACAGCATTGAATATCAGGAGTGACATGTGTCTGACATTGTTGCCACTAAAAATCTGTGTGGGCCGAATTTTTTCCACACAGAAAATCCACAGGAATCAATAAGGGAATCATTTAAGAATCGTATCAATAAGCAGTATTGATACTGACAATGGTATCAATAAAATCTTATCAATTCCCATCCCTAGTGAGCACCCACCTCCACCAGGGCATTTCCAATATTGTTGGGTGAATTATTGTCAAAAATGTGGAAAATTGTCCTATCCCTCACTGTTAACAAATCCTTGGAAAAATTCCAGGATCCACATCTTGATTTGGATCAACACCAAAACTTGTTATTTCTCCCTTTTGCCTTGACCAGCATTCCCTGAAAATGTCATCAAAATCCAGTGAGAGGTTACCGAGTATTTCACAAAAATGCAATGTTAGCAAACTTTAAAAAAAAAAAAGTCCTGGATCTGCATCCATGTTCATGTCACCACTAAAATGAAATCACTTCTCTCTTGTGTCATGACCACCATTCCCTGAAAATGTCATCAAAATCCATTCTTAAATGTTTGAGTTATCCTGTTCACATACAAACAAAGAAACTAATAAACACTGTCAAAAACATAACTTCTTTTGCAGAGGTAACTACTGTGATGCTAAAGTTGGCCTGGTATAAGACAGATTTTCTCAGTACTCAGATGCCAGGCTTGTGTTTAAAAAAAATCCATATGACAATGTCACGTAACAGACTCCTTTTTTCCATTTTCTGAACTGATACATCATCAAATGCTCTGACAGAAGTTGTAAAAACACTTTTGGTAATATCATTCATGGTGCTTTTCACCATCAGGTGTGAGCAGAAGACAAACTACATGATGCAGCACATGTTCCAGAATTTGAATTACCTCTAAATCTCTGAAGACCTGAAATTTAAGCATCTTTGTCTTGTCCCTGTAGTTTCTGTGTTTACAAAAAGGACAAAAAATGTCAAGAATTCTGTAAAAGGGCACAGTCAGTTCAACACATCGCCGTGCGAATTGTATCCTGTCTTCTATATCTGGATACATGTTGTGTCGTGAAGCTACTGGAAATACCCAGCCCTATTAGATGATTTGTCACATGTAGTGAAGTACAATATTTCCCATGGAAATAATTTAAGAAAAATGAAAGTGCTGAATTTCAAAGCTACTCAGAAAAGTAAAAGTACACAAAACTAACATGTTAAGTTAATTAGTTAGTTATGTTCATCCCCTGAAAATTAATTACTTGAATATGAAAACAAATAGTAATGTTGAATGAAAAAGCTCCCCATAAGAAGTTAAATGAATAAAAATGAACTTTTATCTTGTTTGAAGATGAACTGTTGTGTAATTTTAAAACTAAGTGTAATCCCCAGTAGTATCACGGCAAGTTTTGTTTTAATGATTTATTATATATTATGATACACCTTCACTTTCTCTAAATTGCCCAAAGGCCTTACTAACCGCTTTACTTGGGCAAATAAAAAAGTGCAGAACTTTAAGAGAAAAATGTTTATAAGACATATAAATGTTTTATATGTTTATGCTTTGAGGACTACTCTTCTTGACATAAAACCACTTTTTCATATGATTTTTTCTGTCTGTCTCCATCTCCAGGTTAAATAATCCCTTTATGGCTCAGGGAAGTAGGCTACAGCCTAAAGTGACTCCATCTCCAGTGTCTGGTAAATATTCTGACATAAAATAAAGCTAAAAATGTTCCAATTAATCCAGCATTAAAGTACTGTGGAGGAAAAAAGTCAGCCAGAACAAGTTGTTTGAACGCTGTTTGTGACTATTTGTTCACCTAACAATAAATGTACACCAACAGTAATGTATTCTCCCGCACAGGCCCTGTTCATCTCCATCGGCTCGCAGGAAAGTGCTTCAGTTTCACAGAGTCAACGTAAGCTTGAGCCTTGCATATCAAACATAAACTGTTTAGTGTGCAGGTGGTTTTCTTATTTATATATCATCTCAGTAATTGAAAGTAATAATCAGGTATTTGTGTGTGTTAATTATTTTTCAGGTATAAATATGAATTCTGTCCATTTCACAATATCACACAACATGAGCAGTCGTATCGATGGAACGCCTACAGTGGGATACTTGGGTAATATGCAGTTACCTTACATTGCCTTTATGTAAATATCATTATGTAAATATTTTTTTTCTTTTTCTAATAAGCAGCCTTGTGTGTGCTCCTGACAGGATCTGGCAAGAGTGGGAAATAGTAAACAACACTTTCACAGGCATGTGGATGAGAGATGGGGACACTTGTGGAACCAGAAACAGAGAAACAAAAGTGAGTGGGTTTCTTTTGAAAGGTCAAACTTATTTTTCTGTGTCTTTCAGAAACTTAAAAAGGCTTTATTTAGTTTCTGTTTTTCTTCTCTTTTACTAGATGTATCAGTTTTGAAACACAAAACTCATTATTTAATGTTTAATTACAAGCCCGGGCCAAAGCTTTGGTATTTTGCAATATTGCGTGATTATCCTGACTGATTTATAAATATGACAGAAGGTTGGCTTCAAGTCTCTCTTTAACTAGAAAAGATGCCAAACTGACTTGTCAGGTCTAAAAGGGATGATACAGATTTTCTAAGGTTTGTTAGAAAAGAAGAGCATCATCTGAATAAAGTGCAATACAACGTTACAGTTGCCCTGTCCTAATGTCATTATGTCTTTATTAATATTGCAAGTGCAGAAACAAAATGTAAGAGTATTTGGAGACTCCTGCCTTGATACAAGAAAATGGGGCTGTGCGGAAGATCATATAAGATTATTCTTCTTTCTGCTGTTTTTCATTATTAAACTTATTTGTTTGTATTTAATCTTTGATTTCTTTGACCAATAATTTAAATTAATGTTACAAACATGGTTGGATGCTTCGTTGAAACAAAAATAGTATCCAAGTCTTAACATTTAGCACTTTTAGAAGATATCTCCTTTTAAGTCTGCTGACCACCTTCTTATCATTAAATACACTATGGTGTGATCAGGGGCCACTTTAAACAAATATATGAGGTTATCTGCCAAATATAAACAAGACATTTAAAAAAGAGAAGTGGCTGTTCATTTAAAATCAAACTTTTCTCAAGTCTCTACAGTCTAATACACACACACGCACACACACACACACATCTGATATGTTTATATCCTTTAAGGGTATGTGAGCAGGTTGCTTATTATAAACAACACTTTTTTTTAATCAGTCTCTTCTTTGTAGGAGAGGTATGAGTTTAAAAATGTACATGTAAACCTAAGGACACAGTCCAAATTGCACAAAAAAATGCACAAAATGATCACCAGTACCACAGTATTAGAACAGGTAGTATTATTGTCAGTTTTTTTACTAAAAAAAAAACACATCAGTTAGTTAGTAAGCTGGGCCACTGTGGCCACTACTGGCAAGCAGCTATGCTACAGTTCAGACACAATATTTGATATTTCTTTTCTATGTAGAATTGATTGACAGGCTTGTAATCTGGTGCTAGCTATTTTGTTGTCTGAATTTTAGTTGTTTACCTGTCTGTTCATTGGCATCCCTCGTATGATGGAAGAATGGGGACACAAATCAATACATTTTATTTTACTGATTTTATTTATTAATTTTTTGCTTCATTTAATTATTTTCTTGAGACAACAAAGCTGGTTTCTCCATGACAAAGTATAAATTCATAATTATGGAAATTTACTCATATGTATGTGTTTTCACTGGAAACAGATTCAGATGAGACATAAACATGCAAGTCCTCCCAGGGTGTCTGAAATGATGTCCTGGAAACATGTTTAATTATATGTTGTTGAGAACTTTTTGGAAATTTCGGAAATGATTTTTCATCAAGGTTCTGGTGGTGGGTCGTGAAGTCAGTAGGACTTTTTGAGATAAACTTTGGTCTAAACTGACAAATGAAAGTGTTGCTATAACATGTTTCTGTCTTCATTTTGTAGGTGATTCTAGTTTGCAGCACAATCAGTAAGTTGGCTCAAGTCTCTGAGCCCAGTACCTGCGTGTACTCGGTAACCTTTGAGACCCCTCTGGTTTGCCATCCTCATTCTCTTTTAGGTAAGACAACACCTTACAGAACAAATTGTCAAAGCAGAGTTGGTGTTTATAGTGAATTTTTATGTTTTGTTGCCATTTTAAAGTGTACCCAACACTGACTGAGAAGTTGCAAAGGGAATGGGATGAAGCTGAGCAGGCTCGCTATGAAGATCTTGTTACAGAGCAGGTAAAAGGAGAAAGTAGTGGCTTGAATCTTTGCAAAATTTTCTCTTTTTCCAACCCTGTTTTTGCTATTCAAAGTTTTATAGTCATGAATATTTGGGTAGCTGGTTTGTATGGCTTAAAGTTCTAAAAGACACGGGATGTTCACTGAAACCAGAAAGCTTACTGCAGGTTCAAAATAAGGATGTAACAGTTACTGATAAAATGATAAACCACGGTAAAATTTCCAATAGTTAGCATTACCGTTTTCTATTTTAAGTGTGGTTAAAGTTGTATTTAATTACCTTACTTTTACAATAAGTCATGGTGATGCTGCTCATTGGCTTGAAAAGCCAGAATTATGTGTCTGCTCCTCGGCAAAGCAGCAGCGGATTGTTGAGAAAGACCTCAGCAAGGAGCCAGAGAGGGGAGGAGGATTAGGTTCTGACCACTGCAGATTGTTCTTAAATTCACATTATTTTTTTAACTAAATAAAAAATTGTTAAATGATGTCAGTAATGAGCGATAATGATGATGACCGTGATAATTTTGGTCACAATAACCGTGAAATGAAATTTTTAGACCATTACATCCTTAGTTCAAAAGCAAGCATATGTGATGGTGTGGATGTGTATCAGTGCCCATGGCATGGGTACCTAATCCATCTGTCTGAAGGGTACATACAGGTTTTGAAGCATCATAAGCTCCCATCCAGGTTATGTCCTTTTGGGTACATCTCTACTTATTTCATGAACTATAACAAGCCACATTTTGTTTGAGTTAGTATTTTGTTAGCAAATTTCATGAAAATAATTTCAATTAGTTTAAAAAGCGCAGCGAATGTGATCTTTGTCTTGTGGTTTTTCAGGGTTACAACAATCTTTTGAAGGACATCTTTGAGGATGCTGGCCTCCTAAAAAGCCAAAAAGTGAAACCAAAGGCACCAGAGGAAACACCTGATTCAGAGACACACAACTCCTTACAGAAATGCAAAGAGGTGAGTGTATTGAGATGTTTTACAATCAAATAATTTGCAAATTATTTTCACAGAACGGCTCTAAATGAAACAGAAATGATGTTTCCTTTTACAGGATTTCCAAAAACAGAGAGAAGAGATTGAGAGGCTGCGAGCGCTCCTCACTCGACATAATATTCCTTTTAATTTAAAGCAAAGTGAGTTCATTCTGCGCTGTCAACTTAACCCATTAATGTTTTAACAGTGTTTGAATTTTGTAATGACTTTGCTAGATGTTGCAGGTGAAGCTGAAGGCACAGTGAGGGTGACGATGAAAGATCCACACATGAGAGGGGACAACGGCCTCATTGACCAGCTGTGAAAAATCCCCAAAGGCACATTGTGGCCTCCATGATGTTGGCTGGATCCCAGAGTTTGCTGAGTGACAAACACACCTTAAGGACATTATTGACTGTTTGAATGAAACAGAGTGATACGGAGAAAAGCTGAACTCATTCTTGAATACGAACTTGAAAGTGCTATGAAATGTTTGAATTCTGCTTCTGAAACAATTATTTAATTTACAATGACAGGGTGTTAATGAGCAACCTGAAGTAAAAGTTGCTATTGTGGGGAATGGACCATTTTGTCAGGTAGTTCAGGTTTCAACAGCTGTTTCTCATGAAGGTTTACACATACTTGAAAAGTCCATACACTCTGTTACAATTTTACATTGTGTTCAGAAAACTTGAATTTTAAAACTCCTGCTGGAAATATTTTTGTAGGGGGACTTTAGCGCCCCCTGGGGATTAAAGGATGTACTCTTTCTCTGTGCTGATGTCTTGAGCAAGAATAAACTGCTTTTTTTTTTTTTTTTTTTTAATAAATCTTTTCCTCGTCTGACCTTATGGCAGCATGTGCAGACGTAACAAAAGACTGTAAAATAATAAAACATCCTGATGTTCTGACTCTTGGTCTTGAATGTTTTTAGAGCTCCTCAAACCAAACAGGCATTAAAACTGATTTTGGTATATTTCATTACAAGCTTTGAACGTCTCATGTCCTGGTGTTTGACCTTTTACATCATGTCTTGGGTGTCAATTAAGCAAGAATTTGATTGAAGTTAAATAAAGAAATGAAAAATGTATTCTCTGTGGAGGATCAGATGCTTCTTTTTTCTCTTTTCTTTTGGAAATTCTCAGATCTGAGGGGGTGGAGAGACTACAAGACGCTATGGTAATGAGCTCTGAGCTGATTGGCTGCCCAAATGTTGCCTGATGGAAGTGGGGAAGAGGGGTTACAGGTAAGGTGAATCTAACCTGACACACCAGAGGGACTGTAATATATATATTTTATATTATGGTCTAATATATTTAACTTGTCAATCTGGGCAACAGGGCAGAACGTTCATAAAGCATATCAGACAGGTGATGGGACAGTAGTTTTTTCCGTCACATTATTTATGGGCCAGTCAGATAATGTAGTCGGAGGGTGCTACTGGCAAGGTGTAAAGTACAAATCGCGAGCCACTGCATAGAACAAACTATGACCAAACATGCTTGCTCTAAAGGATGCTCACAACTGTTGTAGATTGGAATTTGGCAAGACGGATCTGTCTGAGTGCAGACATTGAATCAGGCAGGTCCAGCTGTGCTGTGGGTGGAGGCTGTACAGCTTTTACATAATAAACCCCAGGAAGTAAAAAATAGTGTTCTGAGGGTCATTCTTTTAAAGAGGCATGAGAGTGAGAGTTTAGTAAACTGTGTCATGTTCTTCTGCTCCCAAAGCCCCTTTTAACAACATTAAAAACAAAGAAACTTGACACTGCAGGACATAAGAACTTAAGGACAGACCCTCAAACCTTTTGATAAGTAGAGGGTATTTTACTTATATGTGTCATAACAATGTGCTGAGTATATAGAACTCTACTTCTAAATATATACCAATACTGAAGTGTTGCACTGTTTTTATGGATCCAAAAATATAATATAGGAAGTAAAGCCAGTTGCCTTTGACCACAAAGTGTTTCCTACCTTAAAAAGCTGAGCTTTACATCTGCTGGTGACTGCTGCTTGGATCAACTTAATATGAAGAAACAAAAAACTGATCAGCAAACTATGAACCAGTAAATGAGGAGGATTGATGTGTAGAAGTTTTTTCATCTGAAGCTCACAGGGTGATACCACAAGACACATATTTTCTCTTTTTCATACCACTATCTGTAAACCCTAGAGATGGTTGTGTGTGGAAATCCTACTAGGTTGGCAGTTTGTGAAAAAAGAAAACAGCACCCATATGTACTGTCAAAGTAATGTAGTTTTGAGGTCAATTCAGGCCTGAAACTGACCCCAAGTGCCCTAGGCTTTATGCAGCACCAAAAAGCACAAATAAGGTAAGAAGGCAGGACAAGAATACCCGACAGCATGAATGTTTTCTGCAGAACAGAGACTTGTGGCCGTAAACGGAGAGTTTTTAACGAAAAGCACATTAAGCAAGTCTGGACAGTTGGGAGAGAGGGGAAGTGAGCAAATGTGAGGCTGAGGTACGTGCAGGACAATGAGATGTCAGGTTAGTTCAAGCACAAAGCAGGCCCAAGTGTCTGTGCGTCACACTGCAGGAGCAATGGATGTGTGTTCGGCCTGTGAGGTATCTTTGAACAAGGACTCAGTTAAATAGACTGATAAGCAGATATTGTTGGTTTGCTCTGAAGCCAGCGTCTCATGAAGATCGACCACAGCTGATCCAGCTACATCAGCTACAGTTCCCCCACAGAGCAGACAGCAATCACCAGGAAAAGGAAGGCTTTATATTCCTGTGATGCATCTCTGACCCCGAGGGGAACTCGTAGATTATACTTATTCTAGGAATGAGTATCACCTGATTATCGAAAATTTCTGATTTTTGATAATTTTGGATTTTTGATCATTTGTGATCTTTGAGTATTTCACTGAGTCCGAGTCAACAGCGATGAGCCTGAGGGGAGTCGGCAGAGATTATACTCATTCTAGGGGTGTCCAGATTTCTGATCATTTTTGCTTTCTGATAATTTGAGATTTTTAAGTATGAGTCTGTATTTCTAATCAGTATAATCAATAAATGTGATTGATTGTAAGCTTTGCCAATGTAAATTGCAATGATGAAAAGAAATGACCTGCATTAAGTAATAATTTAAGACTTGTTATTTTCACATCTCTCAATACTAAGTGGTCTTAGGTGGTGTGCAAACTAATACAAAGTGTATTTATGGTTCTTGAAGGTTGCCTTTCTTGAATGTAAATTTTTTGAACTCTTAAAATGTGTCCTTGGGATCTATACCAAATCTCTAAAATAAAACCCAGTCAGTAACAAGAGCCATGATCATTGAGTAGCTTTCATTAACAAATGTGTGTGCTTCGAAATATCTACCCAGGCTTCTCTGTAGGTCTCTTTTGGGGCACAGTGAAACAGGGCAGACATTTGGATGTAGAAAGTTAGAAACTAGGTCTAAATACTCTCGCCCCCAGGTTAAACAATGTAAATGGTTGTTCTGTCTGTGTTAACCCTAGCTGACCTCCATTAAAACAGACCCTTTAAATGGAGACCTGGTGCTATACTTCCTGTATTAGGAGCAGTGGATGGATAAAACACAGTACCTTTCAGTATTAATGGTGCCTTCATAGATGTGCAAGTTGTCCATGCCATGGGCACTAACACACCCCCATACCATTACAGATGCTGGCTTTTTAACTTTTCCCTGAAAACAATCTGGATGGCCCTGTTCCTCTTTAGCCCAGAAGACACAATATCCATGGTTTCCAAAAACAATATTACAATAATAAACCCCAATATCGTCACAAATACTGACTTTTGAACATTGGTTTTGGTCCTCTTCCTCTGTAGCCTGCAGGATACAATGTCCATGATTTCCAAAAACAATTTGAAATGTGGACTCATCAGACAAAGGTACACTTTTCTACTTTGCTTCAGTCCATCTCAGATGAGTTCAGGACCCAAGAAGCCAGCAGTGTTTCAGTGTGTTGTTAATATTTGACTTTCGCTTTGCATGGTAGAGTTTGAACTTGCACCTATAGATGAAGAAACCAACTGTGATAACTAACAATGGTTTCCCATGTGGTAACACCCATGACAGAATGATGTCGGTTTTTAATGCAGTGCTGCTTGAGGGATCAAAGGTCATGGACATTCAATGTTGATTCTTATACTTGCAGAGATTTCTCTGGGTTCTCTGAATCTTTTGATGACTTCTTTAAACTTGGGGATTATGAGAGAATTCTACATGTGGTACGTTTCTGTAGGAAAGATGTGAATTATGGGTGCAGGAAGCTCACCTGTCCGGGATGGGGAGGAGCAAGTGAAATATTAATGTTACTGTGTTGTCTTATTTATACCTTGAGCGGGTTGAAGTTATTCCTATCAGTGACTGCAGGTTATGGGGTTTGACATGCACAGACATGTCTCACACACACAGGTAGAAGAATTCCTGACACCTTTAACTCCAGGAGGTTTTAAAACTCTCAGTGCCACCTTTGGTGACTTAAATGTACTCTCCTTTGTCTATTATAGTGGCACTGAACTTAAAGCACCTTGCATCTCTATTTGTTCAAGAAAATTTCAAAAATAGCTGCAATTTAAAGCAAATGAAATGTTATTCCTCTCTTTTCTTTTTTTTATGGGAAAACCAAGCCATAAAGAACAGATGCAATAACAAATCAAAGACAACATTATCTATATATATCAATTAAAAACATATGAACATGACAGAGAAATTGAATGGAAATGACTCCCTTCCTCACAGTCCAATTACAAAATACCTCATATAAAACAACATGTCATATTCCTAATGTGACATCAGGATCATTTTCAGTCCACAGATCAGCATGTCTCAGTATTTTTCCGGTGGATTTTAATGTCTTTTCTGCGGTGGTGATGTGCTCAGGTGAGCAGCTGCATGGCCTCTCTGGCTCGGTGTGCCCTCTGCTGGATGGCTTCGTCCTCTGGTGCTTTTCCAGACTCCTCTATGAGAGCTAAGGCTTTCTGTGCTGTGGTGTCTCTAGCTCCTCCACGCAGACCGGCCAGGTACTGAAGCAGCAAGGAGAACTTCTCATCTGGAATCTGGGAAACATTGTATACAGTTGTCAAAATGTTTGAGACTTTTTAGATAAAGTTACAAACTTTATAAGTAATTTTAGAAACCAGCATTAATTTTAGCAGCTATTTTAGATATACAAACCTCAGTTTCAATGAAGTTGGGATGTTGTGTAAAACGTAAATAAAAACAGAATACAATACTTTGCGAATCCTTTTTAACCTACATTCAATTGAACACACTGAAAAGACAAGATATCTGATGTTCAAACTGATAAACATCATTGCTCTTCTTGCAAATATTCACTCGTTTTGAAATTGATGCCTGCAACACATTCCAAAAAAGATGGGACAAGGGCAACAAAGGACAGGGAAAGTTGAGGACTGCTCAGAAACTGACATTTTGTAAGGGATTTTACCACGAAGGCTCAGGAACACTTGGGAAAATCATTGTCAGTTAACATGTTTGTCACTACATCAACAAGTGCAAGTTAAAACGCTGCCATGCAAAGTGAAAGCCATTTATCAACATTACCCAGAAACACTGCTGGTTTCTTGGGACCCAAGCTCATCTGAGACAGACTGATACAAAGTACAAAACCCAAAACCAGTGAAGTTGGCACGTTGTGTAAATCATAAATAAAAACAGAATACAATGATTTGCAAATCCTTTTCAACTTATATTCAATTGAATACGCTGCAAAGACAAGATATTTAATGTTCGAACTGAGAAACTTTATTTTCTTTTGCAAATAATCATCAACTTAGAATTTAATGGCAGCAACACATTGCAAAAAAGTTGGTACAGGGGCATTTTTACCACTGTGTTACATCGCCTTTCCTTTTAACAACACTCAGTAAACGTTTGGGAACTGAGGAGACCAATTTTTGAAGCTTTTCGGGTGGAATTCTTTCCCATTCTTGCTTGATGTACAGCTTAAGTTGTTCAACAGTCCGGGGTCTCCGTTGTTGTATTTTACGCTTCATAATGCGCCACACATTCTTAATGGGGCACAGGTCTGGACTACAGGCAGGCCAGTCTAGTACCCGCACTCTTTTACTACGAAGCCAAGCTGTTGTAACACGTGCAGAATGTGGCTTGGCATTGTCTTGCTGAAATAAGCAGGGGCGTCCATGAAAAAGACGTTGCTTGGATGGCAACATATGTTGCTCCAAAACCTGTACGTACCTTTCAGCATTAATGGTGCCTTCACAGGTGTGTAAGTTACCCATGCCTTGGGCACTAATACACCCCCATACCATCACAGATGCTGGCTTTTGAACTTTGTGCCTATAACAGTCCGGCTGGTTCTTTTCCTCTTTGGTCCGGAGGACACGACGACCACACTTTCCAAAAACAATTTGAATTGTGGACTCGTCAGACCACAGAACACTTTTCCACTTTGCATCAGTCCATCTTAGATGAGCTCGGGCACAGCGGAGCCGGCGGCGTTTCTGGGTGTTGTTGATAAATGGCTTTCACTTTGCATAGTAGAGTTTTAACTTGCACTTACAGATGTAGCGACGAACTGTAGTTACTGACAGTGGTTTTCTGAAGTGTTCCTGAGCCCATGTGGTGATATCCTTTACACAGTGATGCCGGTTTTTGATGCAGTACCGCCTGAGGGATCGAAGGTCACGGGCATTCAATGTTGGTTTTCGGCCTTGCCACCTACGTGCAGTAATTTCTCCAGATTCTCTGAACCTTTTGATGATATTACGGACCGTAGATGATGAAATCCCTAAATTCCTTGCAATAGCTTGTTGAGAAATGTCGTTCTTAAACTGTTCGACAATTTGCTCACGCATTTGTTCACAAAGTGGTGACCCTCGCCCCATCCTTGTTTGTGAATGACTGACCATTTCAGGGAAGCTGCTTTTATACCCAATCATGGCACCCACCTGTTCTCAATTAGCCTGTTCACCTGTGGGATGTTCCAAATAAGTGTTTGATGAGCATTCCTCAACTTTCTCAGTCTTTTTTGCCACTTGTGCCAGCTTTTTTGAAACATATTGCAGGCATCAAATTCAAAATGAACTAATATTTGCAAAAAATAACACAGTTTACCAGTTCGAACGTTAAGTATCTTGTCTTCGCTGTGTATTCAATTGAATATAGGTTGAAAGGGATTTGCAAATCATTGTATTCTGTTTTTATTTACGATTTACACAATGTGCCAACTTCACTGGTTTTGGGTTTTGTAGAAAAGTGTGCTGTGGTTTTATGAGTTCACATTTCAGATTGTTTTTGGAAATCATGGACATTGTATCCTCCAGGCTACAGAGGAAGAGGACCAAAACCAATGTTCAAAAGTCAGTATCTGTGATGGTATCGGGGTGTATTATTGCCCATGGCATGGGTAACTTGCACATCTATGAAGTCACCATTATTGCTGAAAGGTACCTACAGGTTTTGGAGCAACTTATTTGTTCAGGTCTCCCTTGAAAAAGAGATCTGCTGACCTCAATGGGACAAACCTGGTTAAATTAAGGTTATAAAAAAAATAAAATAAAATTATGCTGCCATCCAAGCGACATCTTTTTAGTGACGACCCTGCTTATTTCAGCACGACAATGCCAAACCACATTCTGTGCGTGTTACAACAGCATGGCTATGTAGTGTTAAGGTGCGTTCACACCAAATGCGACTTGGGCTACCTCGGTGACCACTCTCCATGTAAAGTCAATGTACAGCAGAGCCAACCCTCCCGAGATGCGATGGACGCGATCTGGACAACTTGGTCGCGCTGCTTGGTCACCAAAGTTTAAAAATGTGAACTTTTCCGGCGACATCGTGTGTGGCTGTTCTGCGACAGCCAATCAGCGTTGTGTGGGTGTGTGATGACACCCATGACAAACTGTTTTCATTCCAGCTCACAGAGTGACAATCCATGACTGTGTGGAAAACATTAGTTAGTGAGTACAGTAGTTCCACCTAGACGGGACCACAGAGAACTCACAGATGATGCTGCTGCAGGGCCATCAGCTGTAGTGTTTTGTGGTTGGTAGGTGAGTGAAAAGGATACAGTTGGAATAATGTCAGCTAATACATCCTATTATATGATATGATTGCGGTGAAACTTGAGTGGGCATGACGTCACGGAATGGACAGGGGACGTGACTTGGGTGGGCGACGCAATTTAGGTCACCAAGTCGCATTCGGTGTGAACGGGGCTTAAGAGTATGGGTAAGACCGACCTTTCTGCAGTCCAGATCTGTCTCCCATTGAAAATGTGTGGTGAAATATGAAGCACTAAATTCGACAATGGAGGCCTTGGACTGTTGAGCAACTGAAGTCGTACATCAAGCAAGAATGAGAAATGAGTCCACCTACAAAGCTTCAACAATTAGTGTTTTCAGTTCCCAAACACTCATTGAGTGTTGTTAAAAGGAAAGGCGATGTGACACAGTGGTAAACATGCCCCTGTACCAGCTTTTTTGGAACATGTTGCAGGCATAAAATTCAAAATGAGTTAATATTTTCTTTACTCAAGGCTAGTCTGAGCTTGTTCTGTTGTGCAGTTTGTATGCACATTGTATCCTGACATAAATGCTGTGAACTACCACATAAACAAAAATTTCCACAAAATATTATACAACTCGACCCAAACAGAGTTGTCAAACATGTCTCAAAGTCCTCTTATCTGTAAAAAAAATATATTTTATAGCCTTACATTATTGAAATGTAATTCAAGACTTTATAAGGCTTTTTTAGGAACCCTTAAATACTGTCAAAATGTACAGGCTCTTTATCAAAATACTTCTATTTTAAAAGACAGGAGATGAATAAGTCTTTAACTGAAATGAAAAAATTCTTCTATTTTAGTTGTGGTGGTATTAAAACAGGTCTCAGTATTTTTTTTTTTATTTTTACCACAACTCTGCTTAAATTTAAAGTTTGATAATGAGACATCACTAATATCAGTGTTTTTTATGTATCCATCCTTGTCTGACCACCTTGATTCCAAAAAAGTAGTTACACAAGCACGTTTACTACTTAGATAGATCGCGTTTATTCAAACAGCTCTTTTTATTACTGCTGTCACAACTCTTTAGGTAATTATTTCATGTATTAAATTCAGAATGTGTGTCTATATCAAAAAAGAGTAATGGTTTCATAAGTTCAACATTAACAATACTGTCTGTGCTTTCATTAACTGTATGTAGATTTAAAATGATTGACAAATCACATGTTGTTTTTGATCAAGCTTAGCATAATGTCCCAACTTTTTTGGAATATAGGTTAAAATTTCTATGTAATAGTGTAATGAATGACTCAAGTTAATGTAACTCCTACACCAGCGACACAGGAAGAAGCTCTAAGCATCAACTGAAAATAACAAACCACATTTGACCTTTTCAGGGTCGAACATGTGCTGCAGTAGCCACGTCTGCCTGGTTTTCTGGAACTTCCACTCTGTACGGTTTTCAGCCCAGCTGCAAAGATAACAATAAGAGCCCAGTGATGTAACATCAGTAAACAAAATAGTAAAACTGTTAAACTACTCTTAAAGTGTACTTTACTGTAATGAAGCAAGTTAAATACAAATATATTTTGATATTATAATTGTTGATGGAGGGACAATTGTTGCCCTGACTGGAGATACAGTTACTGAGTGGCAGCAACTCGATGCATTAGGGATACAAATATAATCATGGTGACCTACTAAAGCTCAAAATGAGCATCAGAATGAGGAAGAAAAGTGATTTAAGTGACTTTGAACTTGGCATGGTTGTTGGTGCCAGATGGGCGATTCTAAGTATTTCAGATACTGTTGATCTGCCCGGAATTTCATATACAACCATCCCTAGGATTTACAGACTAAGGTCCAAATAAGAGAAAAGTTTCAGAGAGAAGATGTTTTCAAGCTAAAAATCCCTTGTTGATGCCAGAGGTCTGAGGAGAATGGCCAGAGTGGTTCAACAAAGACAACAGAAACTCAAATATCCACTCTGTCTTCCCCAAACTATGCAGAAGAACATTTCTGAATGCATAACGCGTTGAATCTTGGACTACAACAGCTGAAGACCACACTGGGTGCCACCCTTACCAGCTAAGAACAACAAAATGAGACCACATGTTGCACTAGCTCAACACAGTTGGAAAATAGAAGAGAGGAAAAATATTGTCTGGTTGGTAAGTCTTAATTTTTGCTGCGACATTCACATGGTAGGGTCAGAATTTGGCATAAAGAACATTTATTTATTGTTTAAATTGTTGTCAATAATTTTATTTTAGGTAATGTTGCACAAAACAATTGAAAGAGTGAGACACATGACAAGGGTGACCCTATGCAAAGAGTGAGACAGTGAATACACAACAGTAAATACTAAAGCATTATCTATCCTGCCTTGGATCAACAGTTCAGGCTGCTGGTGGTGTAATGGTGTTGGGAATAGTTTCTTTCTTACTCTGGGCCCCTTAGGACTGAGCATCGTTTTAATGCCACAGTCTGAGAATTGATGCTGATCATGTCCATCCATTTATGATTAAGGTGTACCCATCTTCTGATAGCTACTTCCATCAGAATAATGTGCCATGACGAAGCTCAAATAATCTCAAAACGTTCTCTTTAACATGACAATGAGTTCACTACTCCAGTGGCCGCCACATTAACCACCTCTTCATCTGATAGAGATGGGATCTGGTGGAACGGGGACATATGCATCATATGGACCTATATTTCTGAGAAACGTTGGCAACACTTTGTTGAATCTATGCCAGAAAGAATTAAGGCAGGTCAGAAGACAAAGAGGTTCCAACTTGGTACTAGCAGGTTGTACTTAATAATATGGCCAGTGAGTGCATTTAACTGAGATGTTGACTCTGACTCAAGAATGGTCTTAAGCCATTTTAGAGATGATAGATCAGAAGTTACTGAGCCACATATTCTATCATTTGCTCCTAAACTTGATATCTCAAGTAAATCATAGGAGTTTTCACTCATTCACACATCAATGTGAAGAAGCTGAGGTCGACCAGCATTGAGGATTCATCAAAATTTTGGTGAAAGTTCATTTCTGGGATCAATTTTGTGTTCAAAGTAAGTTGACACATCTGAAGCAAGGGGAAATTTACTTGAGTATGACATTTCCCGATGGTCCACTGACTTACAGAAGATGCATTTTAAACATTCGGAGGTAACGCACGGGTAGCACTCTCATTGTAGGGTAACTTTAGTCTAGCAGAGGTGCATGGCCTGACTTGGCTTAATGCCGCTTGACGTTTCCCTAAAGTTGGCCAAAAGTCAGTGTGTGAATGCAGCTTTGAACTTTACACAGTTCTCCATTGTGTCCTGATTTGATAGTGGAGGTCATGGGTCAAAAATCAACTTCACTGGGTCTAAAATTCATCCCTTGCCCATGAACATGGTATCTCAAAAATGCTTTGAAGGATTTGCCTCACACTTTTGCCCCCAGGGGATACACTGAACATTTTTGGCACTCAAATGTCACTGCAACCTCACACTTGCAACCATCACAGATACCAGACGAGGGCCTCTTCTTGACCTGTTCCTGTCTAGCAGTTGCATACCTAGAAGAGGTGTATAGTGACAAGTCTGTATTTCTGCTTGAATCAGCTTTCTGGTTGGTTAGATAAAAATATGTGGTTGCTTCTCATTTTATATCTGTTTCACAGCTCTTTATAGTTCGGCTAACAAACACACATACTGACCCTTACCATGTGAGGTAGTCTAAGGCCTGCTGAGGAGCAGTAGGTTCGCTCGGTTTGGTGTTCGGCTGGGTCACACCCTCAGCTTTCATCCTCTTCTTCTCCTCCTTTTTCAGGACCTTTTTCATCTTCCTCTCCAGGACCCTCCTCTCCTCGGGGCTCAGGTCCTCCTCACCCTCCGCCTCACACGCCTCCTTTTGTGCACTGGGTGGATCTGAAATCTGTCAAAGACCAACAAAAGCCTCATGGGAATTATCTCCAGTCACAGGACTTCCTCTGTAGACTCCTATCATTCTCTGAGTTGGTGTGAAACATTTATCAGACGTCCCCAAAATAACTCACACCCACTGGGAATGAGTGATTGGACAAATTTTAGAACAATGATTTCATTTCTGTGTGACAAATGCAAGTTTTCCTTTAGTCCTGGGTCAGCACAGAGCTTATCTTTCTTATTTCCTTGATACAAAGAGTTCTGTTTATTCTTTAACTAGAACATGAATGTGACATTATGTTGTTCTGCAGCTCAACAAAACACTGATGAATACGAAATGCATTTTAAGTTCCTGTTCAACCGCTGCTCAGAGGGGCATTTCCTGTATCTTCAAGTATATTAGGTCAGCATCACACACTTTCATACTATGTGCTGTAAGTTTCCTATGGTGCACAACTTCCCCTTAACAATGTATTTGAGGCACTCATGCTTACGAAGGTCCTGTTTTAAAATCAGCACTTCTTTTTTGCAGACCCATGCCCAGAGGGAAAAGGGAAATTTGAAATGAAACTAAAATGATAGCAAGTTTCAGTTTTTCAGCTTAAACTTTGCTGAAAATTGAGTTTCTGTCAGGACAGCTGTTGTGAAATTAATTGAGTTTTTGCTAAGTATATATGTAATTAAACTTGTATTATAACAGTGATCTAAGGTGGTAGGCAGCAACATGAAATTCCCATTGGTGAAAAAAATGTTTTGCATGCTGTGCGCACAAACATTCACAAAATCCCTTTCATTCATACTATATGTGTAGTCACATTATGTATGTATTAGGGCCGAATGATAGCACGATATTTTTTTCTCCTGCGACATATATATTCCATTTTTTTCAGGGGAATTTACTAGACAAATGCTGTATCTTTGTATTTTATTAGTGGCAATGCTTTGATGAATTTCTCCATCTGCAGCCCATGCTTTAACATCTAAAAGCTCACCATCTTGCTCTATAATTGTCTGTGGTTGTCACAGTTGAGACAGTTTTTAAGGACTGAAAGTGTCTTGACATTCCCAAAGAAGGGGGTGGGACCTCTCGGGGGGGGGGGGGGGTCACAAGACACCAAAATGGGGTCAAAAGATGCCTTTGATAAAATGAAAAAATAAAAGATGAACGATTTGAATATTTTTACACATCACCATAAAAGTTTTAACTAGAGTGAGTTTAATCCGACATAACTTTGTTGTGCAGTAAAATTTATGATTAATACAAAAGTAGAATATAAAAAGAAATCCAAGCTTTATTAGCTTTGGCAACTCTTGGTTTAAATGTTTATCTATTTACAAGACATATATAATTCATTTGATTATAATAATGCCAAAGAAAATAGGAAAAACAGCTGAAAGTCTTAATTTAACATGGTCACTCTCCTTACTGTAACACCCCTGTACCCATGAATTGTGTCGTCTATGGCTCGTACATTCTGCACACAGGAAACGCACTAACTCTGCATGCAATGTGGTCAATTCTGAGTGAGCCTACTGAAGGTAACATCAGGCCACCTTCATAATAGATCGTCAAGGAAACAAGAAAAGTGGCTGTTTTGATTCCATCAAAAACACACAAATGGCAGCATGCTGTGCTGAGTCATGTGATTGAAGTTGCACTAGCCTGTGGTGTGACTACAGGGAAAAAACACAAATTGCAATCGGATGTAAAAATCATATATACTGTTCAGCCTTTGTCAATCACAGGGCCACATGGAGATACAACCATTCACACTCACAACTGCTGGCAATTTAGAGTCAACAATTAACCTAATCAGCATGTTTTTAGGCATAGGGAGAAAATGCAAACTCTGAAAAAACACAAAAACACACCAGAGACCTTCTTGCTGTGAGAGTGTTTGACAGCATTAATCTGCTACTTGTTCCTCTTTTTAGGTTTCTTTCTCACATAGTCTTCTGTAGAAGTATTACCCTGGCTTGTCTTTTAATCAGTCAGCACATTCAATCTACAAAAAAGCTCTCTTTTGTTTCAAAAAGGATTAAACTGATTAAAAGGTGTACTTGGCAACTGAGACAACCAACTTCTCCATAGTAAAAAAACAGAGGGAGGCATTTCTTGTCCACCAGGTTAGTGTTTCATGACTGTGCATGAAAGCCATACATTGGCTAGTTATGTGCAAGCTCTCAATGAATGTTTGATTGATTTAGAGCACGAAAATGTTCAGAAACTAAAGACAGAGAGAAATTCTCACAAACATAGATTAGACTAGATGCCGAGGCATTTTAAACATTGTTGGGTGAGTGATTGTCAAAAATAGAAAAAAACTGCAGAATCTGGCACTGTTTACAAATCACTGAAAAACGTCCTGGATCCACATATGGATTTAAATCACCACAAAAAATAATTTCACTTCTCCCTTGTGCCATGAGCGATATTCCCTGAAAATGTTTTCAAAATCCGTTGAGAACTTATTTAGTTATTAGTAATTATGTGGAAAACTGTCATATTCTGCAATGTTTACAAATACTTAAAAAACCCTGGATCCTGGCGCATCTGGATTCTTACACTGCCAAAATGTCATTACTTCCTCCTTGTGCCATGACCAACATTTCCTGAAATTTACATCCAAATTGGCAATAACTTTTTAAGTCCCTTCTGTGTACGTGTGGTAATAACCAGGGATGTACAATACTGGATATTTGCAGATAGCCGCTATTTCCAAACTCAATATCTGCAGATACTGATATTGATCTGAAAATATTGTGCATCCCTATAAATAACAAAACAAGCCCCTCCCCCTGTTTGTTTATTCTCTTTAATTAAAAAAAAACGTAACTTAAAATGAATCTTAAAACTGAAAAACTGAATTACGTTGTTTACTTTATCCTCTAGCCAACAGTGCAGGCTTAAAACACACAAAAAAATAGAAAAAACTATATATATTTCTATATATATATAAATATTTCTCTGAGGGTCTTGCATTTGTCGGTCATTTAGAGGCACCAGTAATAATATGAATCAGTTTCATAACCAGCTGAAAACTCTTCACAGGAGCTTTAAAGAACAACTTCTAGCCCAGGAGAGGTGAAACAAGTGACACAGTATGTTCTCTGATTTAATGGACCTCCGTCTGCAGGGTGATGAAAAAAAAACAAAAGGGAGGGGAGGAAAAGCCTCTGATCACATGGCCACGAAGTCACTCTGAAATTATGCTTTGGCAGGGTAAAGCCCACGGAAACATAAAAACTGTACTCAGAGAGCAACAGCCTTCATGCAGGGAGCATCATTTTTAGAGCTTTAGGGCTGCTGGACTCCAAACAGAAGACGAGCGGGTGACGGAACCAGAAAAATGGTAAGTGGAAACATGTGTGCTTAGTGAGCAGGCAGTTCCCCAAAGAGAGAAAGACAAAGGCTGAGCAACAGGGACGTGTGGTGGTAGAATTTAGAGAACTTTAGATGGTAGGCTACATATTACATATGGTTTGATTTTCTTTACTTCTTTTCTGATGTCTAATTTATGTTATTTTTGATGGAGCACAGGCAGAACAAGACACGAAAGAAACTGATTTGTGACTTGCAGAATTTAGAGTATGGAGAAATAGGTGGCACATTGGTCAGAAACAGAAGTTTGTTTTACAGAAATGTGGCCAAATATAAGGTTCTTCAAAACTTTAGGGGATATTTTTCATTGATTTCTTGTAATAAAGGTAGTTTCATTTATGGATCCATGAAAATAACTTACAGTAAAGTTCAAATATAACTAAACGTTCAGTCGATTTAGGAAGGAAACGTGCTGAGTGATGTAAGGGATGAATTTCTGAGGAAACCCCATTTGATAACTCAGAACTTGAGGGTGTTGTCTTTCTGGGGCACTCACTTCATAGTCTGTCTTTGATTTCCCGTCTCATGGAGCTTGGTCCTATATCTGGAAAGATTACCCGGCAGGGCTGCTAGATTATGGCAAAAATCCTAATCCCTATTATTATTATAGATATTGAGATCAGTTTTGAAACAAGATTACTTACTGATTTTAAAACATGCACCACATGCTTTCACTGAACGTACATGCTTTTAACACTATCATTTTGAATATTAAAGAACGGGCTAAACTTAGAAATATACAAGTAAAAATAAAAATACCTCAAAATATAGCTAATAATAATAATAAAACAGGAAAAGAAAAGAAAAAAGTTCAGTGTGTCATGCAGCACAGTAATCTTTTAATTTTGATAACTCAGTTTCAGTTTTCATAATTGCAGAAGGCAGTAATTCTAACTGAAATTAAAACTTGATTAATTGCCCAGCTCTAGTATCAGAGCTGACACCAAATAATGCTACCTCTCAATGTTCAACCAGCAGCATCCAGTTGCATTTCTTTTTGCACTTTTTTGAGGGTGCTACCCACATGTTAAGAGGTGTTGCTCAGTCTCCGAGTGCACAATCCTTACATGGTTTACCTGATTGTAAACGGGACAAATCAGGCTTCCCAACGATAAGACTTACAATATGAATTGATATCATTAAAGGGGAGAAAATAATTGACAGGAATAATTTTCCCAAACTTTTTTTAAGGAGCAAAGATGTACAAAACTCTTCAAAATTTTAAGAAGATCAAGTCTTTCCTGCACTAGAGTTCACCTGTTATTATGGCAGTCTATTTGTTTGTTTTTTAACAGATATTATACAAAACATTTGATCCCAATTTCTATTATTAATGCATTATCATTTGAATATCGACTTTCTGGAACAAAAAAAGCAAAGACATTCCCTGGATTACATTTACATTATGTAGGAAATACATTTTAAAAGTAACATTAAAAAGAAGATAATTTTACCCTTTTAAGAGTGAACAACAGCACGGCACAGAGAGTGGGCTTTATAAAATATGACCTTTTTAGGGAGGTCAAGCTGGCTATTAAAAACTGAAACAGCAGGTTTGAAAGGGGATTTCCTGGTACGATCTGAAAAAGTGTTTAAAAAAAATAAATCAAGTTCAGACACAAAACTTCAGTCTTTGAAACCCACGTCAGAATTCACTGAATGTGTTTACATGGACTTGAGTCTCCTGTTTATGAGCAGTATCCTGGTTTTGATCATACTCAGGATATGGCCTTTACATGCACACAGAAAAACCTGTTTTTTCCAGTATACATGATGCATACCAGTATCCTGGTGTCTGATCATTTGACTCATTTGAGCATTTGCCTGTGAGGTTTGCAGACCTTTGCAGGAAGCTGTCAGAAATCAGGTTATGCATTTACATGACACAGTTCCAGGTCTCTACCAGAG
The DNA here is from genome assembly GCA_037902135.1 of Cetoscarus ocellatus. Taxonomy (NCBI): domain Eukaryota; kingdom Metazoa; phylum Chordata; class Actinopteri; order Labriformes; family Labridae; genus Cetoscarus; species Cetoscarus ocellatus. The sequence goes on along the minus strand of JBAMNC010000904.1, from coordinate 1,656,102 downwards.
CTCTCAACATAACTAAACCTGGTTTCTAGAGACCAGAAAATGGCAGTATCCTGCTTTCTGAAATCTGGATACTACATTTACAAGCACAGACACAAAACCAGGAAACTTAAAATCCTGATCATACACAGGATACTTGATAAAAATGTCTGAGGTGCGTGTACTGACATTGCTTAAAACCTATTTCAAAGATCTAATATTCATGGCTGTTGGATATGTCAGCTATACCTGAGGAAATTTATATATCTGCAGATACACAAAATAAACTTTTAAGCAAAAAGTAGTATTAGACACTTTGCCACAAAGTTTTCCACATTTTGAAAATAACTTGCTGACAATGTTGGAAATGCATTGGCAAAGAGTTTTGCTCTCGGAGCACTTCTAGTTATGCCTGTATTCTCTTCAGAGTGGGGCCTTTCTGTGTGGGGTTTGCATGTTCTCCCTGTGCCTGTGTGGTGTTTCACAGTTATTTCAGTTTCCTCCCACAGGCCAAAAACATGCTCTTTAGGTTAATTACTGACTCTCAATTTCCCTTACATTTAAGTGTGTGTGTCAGTGGTTGTCTTTTGCTCTACTCTGGCCCTGTGATTGACTGGCAACCACTCCCGAGCATACCCTGACTCTTGCCCAATGTTAACTTGGGATGGGCTCAAGCCCCCTGCCCTAAAATGGATAAAGCATAAACAGATGGACTGGTGATTCAGTTATTTTATAAACTTGGCCTCAGTGGAAACATCTAGACATATATAATATCTATAACATCTAAAAACTTGTAAAATGTTGAAGAAATTGTTTCTTCTTTGCATTTCATGTGTTTTCTTTTTTCATTTAGTTTGTTTTTTCCTCTCTATTCCAGTCCAATCAAAGCCTCATCTTGTCCTCAAGCAGTGCAACGCCTCCACTTTCCAACAGCTCTTTTATAATCAACAGCTCCTTCACCCCATACTTCGACTTGGACCTGATCGTAGCCAATGACATCACCTCCAGAGCAAACTACATCTACAGCTTCTTTGCGTCTTTGGGCTTCATCGCTGGCTGTTTCCTTCTCTACAGCTTTGTGCTGACGTACAGAGCTCAAAGACGTGTGTCATGGCTCAACTGTCTTCTCTGGACGTTCTGTGTCTCCCAGCTGCTGCTCCTGCTCCTTTCCCTCCACACCGTCACCAAAAGACCTGCTTACCTGTGGACTACAGGTTTGGGCTGTGCTGCTTTGTCCTTCATCATTAACACAGCCTCTCTCTGTGGGCTGTTGGTGCTGGTTCTTATGGCTTATGTCCTCACTTTTGATCCACCGTCACACACTGTGCTAAGGAAACCTGTTGTGTGTGTGGCTCTGGTGATTCTCCTGTCTGTGCTGGTTTCTCTTCTGCTGGCTGGGCTGCGTGGTCCAAATGATGGCCTGCAGGCTGAAAGCAATTGTGTCATGGATCCAACTCATTCTGGTGTTTCATACGCTGCTGCTCGACTGTGCCTGATCTTAGTGATCCCCTACATCCTCCAGGTGGGACTCCTCATTGGCGGCTGTGTCCGACAGTGGAAATCAAAAGGGCGTTTCCTGTCTGGCTCAGAGGAGGGTCCCATGTTCCTGACAGTCACTTTGGTCATGTTTTTCTGCCAGCTCTTCTATAGTGTCGTCCTGCTGAGAGGAGCACATCTACAGAGGTACAGGCTGAGCCATCGCGAGGAGGCGTTTCTGAGCGTGGCTGAGTTTGTGCTGTTCTCAGGGAGCAGCGCCAGCCTGCTGCTTGTGCTGTTCATGCACCCGCTGTGCAGGGAGAATCTGCATGGAGTATTCAGGCAGATGAGGGACTGCTGCAGGAGTCCAGGGAGGCCGCAGCCAAACAGGAACATCATCGCTCCGCACATCGAGATCACAGACACTTTGCAGGACATTGAGTCATGAAGGCCAAAAAACCTCCAAACTACTCAAAAAGAACTCAGCTGCAGTAAAAAATGACAAACTTGATTCAAAAATGTTCTTACTTTAAATACTTATTGTGTCAATCTTTACAATAAAATCAGTGCATTTACATGCACAACTAACCCTTTGTTGACCCTCCGACTGGTCTGCTGATCCACCAATTAGAGAGCATTCACATTGGACAAACTTTTGACCAAGCAAAGTCTTTTTTGTGTCTTTTTATAAACATTCATCCTCTTTTCCAAACTGAGTTAATAATAAAAGTAACTTCTTTGAACTTGACTCTAGATATAAAAACATTGACTGTTCTACCCAAACATTTTTAATACTGAAAACAGACCCTGTGCACAGGCTTGATGACATAATTCCAGGGTTGTCTTCCCCGTTTCTTATTTATGTCCAGCTCTGTTTACATTTACTTTGGGATGGCAAGTTTCTCAAGGTGCCTGGAAGTTTTACTGAACCAAAACATCAGCAATCTTCACTACACTCTTGATGCATGATCTCTGCTATGAAGAGCAGAGAGGAGAGGGGTTTCAAACTCTGAGTGCCACATGGTTACCTAGCTGTTGTTAGCAATGAGCTAACTCAACAGTCTGTATTTGTTTACATTGTTAGCTGCTTTCGTTGTATAAAGAACAAAAATCCCATTGATGCACTTACCGCACTGACTCTCTGCTCTTCTCACAATTTCAAACAAAGGTCAGGGGACAGGTGAGGCGATTGTCAGGGTATTATGCTTCAGATCCATGAGGAAATCTGAGAGGCCTCATAGTTTGAAGGTGACCTTAGGATTGATAAGCTCAAAGATATGAGATATTTACTTCAATAACCTGTTGATCTTAATGTTCCTGGGGATTTGGCTACAGTTATTTATTAATTTAATGAATAGTTTTTAACTCTATGAGCTTTAAGTGTTGCATGATTCAGGTAAGGTTACCCGACTGGTCCTTGGCAAGTTCATGCATTTTTGTTACCTGCTTATAATCTTATTTTTCAGAGGACCTGTCAACTATTATACTATTTAACGTGCCTGACATTAGCTGAATCCCTAGGATCCTCATGGATCTGAAGCATAATGCCCTGATAATCACTTCAACTGTGCCATGATCTTTGGTAGAAACCGTGAGAAGAGCAGAGAGTTAGCACGGTTAGTGCATCAAAGGGAAATTTGTGATAACTCACCATGCAGAGATTGAATCTTCTCTCCTGATTGCTCTTTGGGGCAGGGGGATGTGCATCGACAATGCAGTGTAGATTGTTGATGTTTAGCTTCTGTAAATCTTACAGGCACCTTGACAAACTTCCCATCCTGAAGTAAATGTAAACTGAGCCAGACATAAACAGGAAACCAGGGTGCTGATCCTCAGCATAACCGGGAGTACTTCCTCAAGCTTGTGCACAGAGTCTATATGTGATGCTTTGGTAATGTGTGATTGGTTGGGGGCTGCGGCTCTATGAAACATGGGGCTTTAATGAGCTCCAACCATTGCACTTTGTCTTCAGAAGCAGGTTGTTCTCCAATGGCAGGTTCATCATTTTATATTCCTGTGTCACAGTTTTACACCAGGTGATTCTGGCCCCCCATGTTTCCCTTTTGCCTGGTGGTGTCCATCTTAAGAGGTCTCCCATTCCATTCTGAGCACAAAGCCCGGCCTCAAGCTTCTGTGTGATTTTTGTAGTTATTCTCTTGCTACATTTTTCCTGTAGAGTTGTACATTGGGTAATACCATGAGTTAACAAAATCAAAGGGGCAAGTAATGAGAAAAGTCACCCCTGAACAGTGAGACTAAAGGTCAGCTCTGTACAGCTCAGGCTGTAAATATGCTTTTTTCTGCTGTAAACATTTCCGTTTACAGTCTACAGTGTTTCTCTGACCAGCCTCCAGTGGACATGTGGATTAAATGATCAAAAACATTTATTCTGATCTAAACCCACGCTCTTTTCATGTCTTTTTCCTTCACTTTGGTACAGTTTGGTTGTTCAGTAACTACTGTTAATATCATTACTTTTGTTGAATAACATTTCACCACAAAATGCTCAAATTAGAATTTTCGATATAATGTATGTTTGCTGATTTTCAATTGTTTTGTTTTTCCTCCCTTGCCTTCTTAAGTTCCTAATAATGTTCTCCTCGGCTTCTTTTGTAAACACAACCAGTGCTTCACTTAGCATTTATGCTGTCTGACCCCAGAGTCGGGGTTTGGCATGAAGGCTGTGGAGCATGTGCAGAAGCCATGTCCTGTTTGGGTCCATTTGAGGTGTATATGTGCAAGAGTAAATTGTTGCTCTCCCACATTATCCTGATGTGTAAGCTGAACTTCGAGAAATTCGATACAGTATGGTTTTAGTTGGACTGACGTGTTAAAAAAGCACTGCACAACATACATGTAAACGCACTGAACGTCTAAATGTTTTTGTAAATGAACTCTCCTTCATGGTGCTGTAAGCACCTGCAAGTTTAAATAAGCAGCTTTATGCATCTCCTTTTTGTATGAATCTTAATGAATGTTTGATGTTTCTGTCTTCTTGGCAACTTCAGAGGAAATATATTTGTACTATAACTGTTGTAAATTCAAATATATTTAAAATGGGATTAAAAAGGGACTTACTTGTTAATATGTCATATTATGTGCCTATAACATCTTTTTAAAAACACACTTTTTGTAATACAGACTGTGTTTGTATTAACATGGCCACACAAAAGCCCATTCAGACACATTTTCTGGAAAAAGCTCTGCAATCCCCTGAATGCCACATCGGAAACATTTCGTCAGGGAAAACTGAACTCACTTTGAACCAACAGTGTCAATATTCTCAAGGGCAGGGCTTTTATTAATGCGCTGAAGAACCAAAACAAGCCACAAAAGTGATACTGTTTGGTCAGTAAGGGTCAGGTTAACTGGAACCAGTTCTGAGAAAAACACCTTGTACAGAGAACTTACTGTCAAGCTTGTGTCGAGTGGCAGGAAACAGGGACAGATAGGAAAATGGGCTGGGGGAGGTGTGATGCTGAGTAAATGTTGGAGCTTTAACTGTAATAACAGTAATGTTAACTTCTGTTTTCTAGCTCTTACTTCTGTTATATACCATTGTGTTCTGAATTTCTATTGTGTCCCTCCCTCTCTCTCTCTCCTGTGCATCACTAACTGCTTTTCTCAGCCTCAGTGCAGCCATGAACTGAGCATAAACTTGCTTTTATTTAAAAATTAAAATATTTATAAATGCATTTTAGAATAAAACTACAAATACTAGAGTACTCTTTGCAAATCATCAAAACAAATATGAAACTGAGTACTTGCAGAAACAGGCAGAGTAAGAGTGCCCACTGTGAGAGAAAAGCTTCATTCTTACCTCTGTTTCCTCCATTGTTTGCTTCTTTTTCCTTTTCTTTTCCTTTTTTTGCTTTTTACTTTCTGTTATCACTGTCACACCAGGAATCTGTACTAGAGCCTCCTGAATTACATAAACACTTATTAGTTTTTGGAATAAATACATATTTGCCATCTAAACAGGTGGATATATATTTTAAATGTGATACTCACCTCTTTCTCCATTTTCCTCTTTTTCTTTTTCACCTTTTCATTTTTCTCAGAAACATCAGTGTTATCTGGATTTTTCCTTTTTGTCTCAAGTGTGCTAGGTTTTGATGATTTGTCTTTGGCCATGATTTAATCCTGAAATTGAAAGCACACATTTGCTGAATATTGTATACTGTATGAACAGTTATACACAGTTTTTACACAATCGTACGATGGCCCACTAAAATGTTCATATCATGGAGGTGCTGTATTTTTGTGAGGTCAAATGTGTCAGGACCTCATTTCATTTGAAACATTCTGCAGCTGAAGTTTTCTGGTCTATATGCAGATATGAAAAAATAAACTGAATTATTTTTTTTGCAAAAATAGCCAAAATCAAATTCATGAATCATTTCAAAAAGAATTTGATAATTGTTTAATATTGTTGCTTTCAGGCACAAACCAACTATCTTCAAAACAGCTAGAAAATGAAAAAAAATGCTCTAATGAATTACTATTGAACTGTCTGATCACAAATGGGTTTTTTGTACTTTTATTTGGTTAAAAGTTTGTAAAACCCACACACCAACATAGAAAGTGATCAAAAGAAATGTTTGATGAATAGATAATCTTTTTTTTTTTTTTAAATGGAGATACAAGGTTTGTGCCCGACAGCGACAATCTATTTTATGTGACAAAAGAAAATAAAGAGCCTAAAATCATTGTTCCCTGTCTTACTACAAATTGTATCACTATTGCAATACGAGCCAAAATAACCGCAATCAATTTTGCCAGATCCTTCAGTCCAAATATACATTTTTAGGCAAGGCAATAAATCAAGCTCTTGGTAGTAATTAGTCTTCAAAAATAACGTAGATTGAAAATATAGCTAATATCATAATAGTGTCTTTTGATGTGATCTGAGAGGTAAAAATGGATTCCAGACCTTGTGCCCAGTAAAAATATTGCTTACAATAAGATCTACCAACAGAATATGCTTATTGACAAAAATTTAGTTTTATCTATTTGAAATTTTGAGTCAAACTATGGACTTATAATTTAAATAACTAATTTAACTTCAGGAGCAGTTTTAGTATTTGTAAATCAAATGACTTTTGTACCTGTTTGATACTGTGGCAACAAGTATATGAGTGCTTAACAACTTGTTAGGTAATTGACTGTATTTGTCAAAACTGCACAAAATTTCCTGAGCACTGTATAAATTGCACAAATACATTGGCAACATTTGGACAAGTGGATATTAGTATCAAAAGTAGTTTCACCAAATGATTTAAAGGTTTTAAGTTTTTCTTCCAATTCCATCATCCTGGTATGTTCTCTAAAAAACTATGGAGCCTTTTTCTAAACCATCAATTTATTGTTTGGTTCAATGGTGTCAGAGTTACATCCTGTATGATAAATTAAAGTACCAGGTGTTGAGAGACTGACAAAGGCTTGTGGTTATCAGCAATCTTCTCATATCCAATACAATAACTCAAGTCCATATCATGTAGCAACATAAACGCCTGTCTCGCTATTCCCATGGAGGCAAATATGGAAAACATATCAGCTCGATATTTAGTCATTTCCTGTAAGCTAAAAGGAAGAGTTTTTAGTTTAAGTTGATGGACAATGCTGTGCCTGGAGCTTATTTCTTCTTCCAGGATCTAATAAGTACTATTGCACTTGCTATATGACAAAATGGTCATATTTTCAGAGGCAACTGAGACCTGACAGCAGTATCACTGAGCTCAAATAATATTGATTTCAGGTTTTATCCAAATCTGCTTATTCTGGTAACTATAACACCCTTAGCAGTTTTAAATGTATGCTTTAAAGTTGCTAAATTTAAAGTTGTATACTGTAATTAAAGCATACAAATTACTGATAGAGAGAGTTAAAACACAATCTGAAAACTGAAGTAATACCGCACAGTTACACAAATCTCCAAGGCCAACCAAGACCTACCTAAGCCACCATTGGAATCACTGGTATAGACAATGTGCGGGGGACGTATGCCAATTAAAATAATTAATAACAGATAATTTACGTTGATAAAAAGTCTGTAACTTCTATTACGCTGCGATGGTATGGAAAATATTCGGTGATGAGCGGTGATGCTCTCAACTGAAAAACTGATAGATAGATACGAACGAAAATCTCTTAAGTCTTAAGTCACAAAATTTAATCACGTAAAACCTGAGACTGGCAACTACAAATACATATATATATATGAACACAAATACAGTATTATGATTAACTACACACAATATGTTTCACTGATAAGACCGAAAACTACACCATTCCATGAGAGAAAACACAGATACAGATTATCTATCTACTAAAACTCAATTTTGGGTCTACAACTAACTTATAAAACAGTTATGTGACAACAAATTTTACTTACTAATGACGGGAAAACGTGCAGAACTGCTGAAAGCAAAAAAACAAGCATGGGACAGACACCAGGAAGTGATGTCAACCGGGAGAAACGTGATTGGACGGATTTCTCTCGCTTATTTCTGATTGGTTGATGGATACAGACGCTTCAAGGACAATCGTTGTAACGACTTATTAAAATACACGAATAATATAATTGAGCTTAAACTTTGACTGCTTTACTTAACATCACTGCTTAAAAACAAAACAACAACAAAAAAGAAACAACTAAAAATTGCCGCAAACTTCACACACTGTCAGCTTTAAATAAAGAAATAAACAATAAACAATGTAGAGCGCTAAATAGGGACAGTGAAAGCAGCCGTTGGACAGCGTTAGGCCGATTATCATTCTTAGGGACCACTGAACGAAAAAAAAAAACACATTATCGTTATGAAAATAAAAAGTACATAAAACGCATATAAAATGGATACCGGTATTGTGATTTTTATGTGAACAGGAAGAGGGAGAGTTTGCTTTATTTCTAGCGGAACCTTCCGAATACACCCGCAACAATGGCACGGACGGATTATTCAGTTGCACAATGTTGAGTTACATGACCTAACCAAGGTGTGTTTGGCAAGAATACCTTCAGTTTCTGACCTAACACCGCGCATTGTAAGATGACCATTTGTCCAAGATGTCTTCAACAACAGGACGAGTTTTCAGCGGTCTGAGGCGAGCTGCTTCCAGTCGAGGGGCTTTTACTGTGAACGCTTCAAATGTGAGGTCAGTGAACGAGAGCAGACAAAACCACGGAGCCTCATGTCATTCACTGCTGTGAGTCAATGACTATGACTTAAAAGTTTGAAGTTTTACCTCAGATTCATCAACGTGACTAATTCTTTACAAGACTATGAATCCGCACTCTGAATCATCATTTTATTGTTCTGTTTTATGGTGTCAAAGGTAAAGCCCAGTAAAAAAAATCAAGTTCCAGTTTGAGAGAGACTGACAGAGGCTTGTGGTTACAAATACCCTTCTCTTATCAGCTCAATAATGATAGTCCGCATCAGCTAGTAAGATAAAGCTGTTTCACTATTACCACGGAGGCAAACATGGAAGTTATAATAGCCCAGTATTTGGTCATTTCCTGTATCTGATCAAATAGATTTGCTAGGAAACTTCACAGTCCTGTTTAGATAGCAATGATCATGAGGCATTTTAGGAATTGAGGACATTTTCTGTATGATTTTAAATAATTAAAGCTAAATAGTCGCAAGAGACACAGTAATTGTTCAAATACCAGTTGTCGTTGTAAAAGTGTTTCTTGAATATCATAAAAATACCAAATACCTCCAAGCACTCCTAAAAAGGCATTCCCCCCTCTTTTTCCAACCTCTGATCTACTAACTTGCAAATCACAAGAAATATTCTAAATCGGGATGGGAATCAACCCATTTCCAGTTGAGAACCGATAGCAACTCCCGCAAGGACTCAATATCGTGAATCTGAGTCAGAAGAGGTCAAAATTGTGGCAAAATGTTTGACATAAAGGTACTTACTGCACAGCTTCCATCAAGTGGAAACACCAGCAATGTACAGAAGCATTTATATATGCAACACAAATCAGGAGTGTCGTGGGTTTGATATTTTTGCCACTGAAAACCAACAGAACAACTTTTGCCCACACAGAAAAATTATCAGAAGTTGGTATGGGAATCGTTTAAGAATCGTATTAATAAACAGAACCGTTAATGGCTTTGGTATCAATAAAATCTTATCAATTCCCATCCCTAATTCTAAATAAGTTTTTAACTTTTAGAGAATTACACCAAAAATGGTAAGAACGATATCAGCATTGGCTAAACAGTAATTTTAATAATCAGTGTCAGTACCAGCACTGATCCAGGAATTTCAAGGATTTCTTAACATAGTAAGATAATCTCTGATAACCCGCAGATAATATCTGAGTGGTTGACGGACCCAGATGCTTCAAGGACAGGCATTGTAAGTGATTGAATAAAACACACAAAAATACAATAAGGTCAAACCTCCTAGGGTGAAATAAGGCACATTACTGCTGGAAAAAAATGTCTAGACAAAGTTAAATTGAAATAGATGAATATCTATAGAACCAACAGTGAAAAAATTATTGCAAATATATAGGACAAACTTGGCAGATAGTGTCAGAACTGCCTTGCCTCAGGTTTGTGCTCTTGGAGATTTTCTGGTTATATTAAAAGCTTTTATCAGCAAAGATGCCCTTTTTCTATGGCATCTACTCACAACAGAATGTCACACAATTGTACCTGTATCATTGAAGTGATAATAGTTTGAATCAATTAAAAGTTTTCGAAATCCCCCACTTTGCTACAGTCCTGAAATAACCATCAAATTTAATTATACTGCTAAAATGTTAAAAAAAAAATGCATGGTGCCAAAAAAAAACACTTATTGCATAAGCTGCTATTGCCTCAATAACATGACAGCAGAGTTGGTAAAACAGTTTGGTTTTTCGATTGTTTTTGATTTATTGGATTGTGAAAGACAGTTTTATTGAAGCTTAACTGTTATGTGCCATTCTAGTAAATTTTATTTTTTAGCCTTTTTTCCTGAGTTAAACTTCTTGCCCCATTGGCCCCTTATAGATTTGTACACTGTTTTCTTTGGGGTAAGTGTTCCCATCATTAGTCAACACGGCATGTCGTTTGACAAACATACATTTTTTTCACTGTTGTGCAATTTGATTTCCATCTGCTATGATAGGTCCTTTGTGCTCAGTGTAATTTAAATGTTCACACCTTGCCCATTTAGGGCAAAATCTGCCACAACTTGACCAATATAATAACCAAAATATTGGATTTTTTTGACCACATCAGCGTAAATGTGGGCAATGGTTAGGATTTTTTATTTTATCATAATTATTTTGGGGCATTTTTCACTGTAATTCCAGCAGATGGCTCCACTCTTCCATTCCCCAAGAACAAAATCACACAATCCCACTGACCATTTGGGAAATAATACAGATAATTTATTTTAGGGTTGGGGCAGCACATGAAATAAAAAAAATACCAAAATCAATTTTGTTTAATCATAAACACATTACCAAAAAATAACCAGTCTTGCATTCTGTGTGTAAAAGAATAATGGATATTCATATTTAAGTGCTGATATATATACATATTTTTTTTATTAAAGAACAGCAAAGATGTTGTTGGCAGCATTTTCTGAAGTGAAACTAGAAAATCACGTTTACATGCCAAACATGTATGACAAATTTCTGATGTCTCCACTTTTGGGACACAATGTGCCAGGTGTGACTATTTTAAATTTGTAAATTAGGGCCGGTAAGTGCCATCTGTTGTAGTATTTGGTGTCTAAACCTTGATTCATTATTTCTGATGCCCTCCTGCCCCCCCCTCCCCCTGTGCCAGCAGACTGAGCAGCGTACGGTGTCTTGCCCTGAGCTCTCAGAGGGCAGCTAAGCCTATAGATGAAGAGGGAGAAGTGAAAGATGAACCCATCAAGTTCTCCACCAGTAAGGCCAGCTACAGGACCTGGAAAGTGGACCAGTCCTTGGGCAGCAAGCACGAGCGTCCCTGGTGGAAGGTTTTACCCATCAGCCTGGCAGCTACAGCCTTCCTCTTGTGGTGTACGTTCAGACCGGAGTCGGACATTGATAAACAGCTGGAAAAGCAGCTGTATGAGCAGCTACCCGGCCTGACTTCAGATGAAGAAGAGGAGAAAAATTCAGGCTGACATATCTGGGACTTTGAGTGTAAATATTTCAGCTATTTATTGTGAGACGTGTCTGTAGTATTACACGCTGTGGCACCAGCTCAGTGATCTGAAGCCGTCCTGTGCTACATGGACTGTTTTTTCAGCAGTTAATGAATTAACGGTAGATTATTTGACCATACTGCCTTTTGTCAAGTTTCATTTGATGGATGACGGCATGTGAATTAAAATGCCTTGATTGAATCCAATATCATGACTTTTTGCTTTTTACTTCTTAAACTTAGGTCAAAAATTCATGTTAAAAACTCTCACTGTTATTTTTACAGCTGAATTATCAGGCCCTTGAACAGTTTTTCCACAAGAATTCGTCCAAGGATCCATCCCTATAATAAAAAAAGTAATATATAATTTCAGAAAACATCCAACCACTCGTGTATTAGTTGGACCTTAGATGGAAGAAAACATGATAGAACCCGGTGACAGGCCAAACATACTATTCTGGAAATCAGGTGGTTACAAAGGCCACAGGAGGACATGCTCACATTTCATCGTTCTGCGTGTCCTGCAATAACATGTTCAAGAAATCTGGAGACCTGAACACATTGTGGAAATCAACTTTGGTGTGCAGAGATGGAGGGATATGAGCTTGAGATAAATAAAACAATTCAAAGTTAGTTTTATGATGGCTCGATAAAGTGAAATTAAAAATTCAGGTGAATGCTGGCTTTGGCTTAGGACTTCAACCCTTTTAGCAAAATTTCATTCAAGGTCCAAACTATCCAAAGAAAGCAGAGTTAAATTTACTGCGCTATGATTCGTAACATCTGTTCATGTATCACATCCACCCCATTTGAATATGCACCATTTAATCACCCATGCAGGGGGAGAAATGCTTGGTTGTAGTGCTAAATAGTGGTATGTGGATTTGTGTATGCAATCAACCCCAGAAGTAAGACTTAAAGGGACAGTTCAGTTTTTTTGAAGTGGGGTTGTATGAGCTCCATATGGACACGAAGTACATCTGATGCAGTACGTTCTCCTCTCCCTTTTAAAAGTCGTTGACGCAGAACCAGCTGCAAACAGGGAAGTAATGTACCAAATACAAAGGGCATTTTCTCCGCCTACAAGAACTCCCATCAGAAAAAAACCCAAAGTTTAAGAGTACGCTACCTAGAGATTTCTTTTGAGAGCAATAACTTTTCGGAAAACAAAGTGTATCTGGAACTAACAGACTCGCATCACGTATTCCTCTGCGCAGCGCTGCTGAGAGTTCCAGATAAACTTTATTTTTTTCCCTGTTTGCGGCTGGTTCTGAGTCACAAACTTTTACAAATTGTGGCTTACTGAGGGAGAGAGAACGTTCTACTACATCCAATATACTTGGTAGCCGTAAGCGCTCATACAACCCTGCTTCAAAAAATCTGAACTGTCCCTTTAATGCACCTAGCCTACTGGTAGAGTTTGGAGTATTGATGAATGCACCTGCTAGCATAGAGTCTAACTTTGACCAGTGGGGCAGCATTTCAAATTGTTACGTTATGGTGATGACTAATTTCAACAACAGTCCATGCCTGATATACGGCAGTCCATTGGCACTAGAAAGAAATGTATTGTTTCTACATTTAAACTGTAAATCATCTCTCCCATTGGGACCATTTGTCTCCATGTCACCTCTTATAAGAGGTAAGATATTTGTGACAAAGACAGGCACCACTATTAATAAAAACCACACCATGCCTGTTTGGTGGTAAACCATCCAACCCTTGACAATTCTTGTCTTCGCACAATCTCAAACACTCATGGCCCCACAAAAGAGCTCAGACTAGTTTTTGAGGTAGCGGAAAGTTTATTTACAGCACAAGAAATCCTAAGACATGCACACAGAGGGGATAAAGAGGTTCTCAAATTGAATTGCAAACCTGAGGAAGGCAGTGGAATATTTCAGCATTTACATGTTTGTAGCTCTATTCTACAATGATCAGGACAGCCAAGAGTGTGTGAATTGACAAATGGGAGTACAAAACAGAACATGCCTGGTACTACGAACAAATAAAAAGGTGGTACACATGCTGGTAATAGTTCCAAGATTTACAAAAACAAGCCCCTGTCAGACCCCACCACCCACCCACTCCCTATTAAAAAGTTAAAATCACAATATCTATGCACGCTCTCCTCGGATTCGCCTGGCCAGCTGGATGTCCTTGGGCATGATGGTGACCCTCTTGGCGTGGATGGCGCACAGGTTAGTGTCCTCGAACAGGCCAACCAGGTATGCCTCACTGGCTTCCTGCAAGCACACCGAAAAAGACTGGATGTCAGATGGAATTCAAACATAACAGAGATGGACACAAGAGTTAAAAAAGTTAAGTAGCTCACCTGCAGAGCACCAATGGCTGCGCTCTGGAAACGCAGATCCGTCTTGAAGTCCTGGGCGATTTCCCTTACAAGACGCTGGAAGGGCAGCTTCCTGATGAGCAGCTCAGTGGATTTCTGGTAACGACGGATCTCTCTCAGAGCAACAGTTCCAGGCCTGAAGGACAAGAGGAATTTGAAATAAAATCTTGACCCTCCTTGCTTTATTTTTTAAAATGGAACTCAGATGAGTACCGTGTTTCTTAAAGCTTTGATGCTCTTAGTATACATTTATGTGTGTACAGTGTGTGGTGAATAGTGCTGCAAGTCTATTCTCAGTCTTGGGCTACAATAAAATAAAAAAATTAAAAAGTTCCCTTTGTTCAAAACATCCCTTCTACATCAACTGCTAAGATGAACCAGTGAGTATTTGACACTGCAGAAAATAATGCATACAAGATTAACATGTTTGCTACAGATCATAGTCATAACTGGCTGTAAAAATCAATAACATATCCACTTTGCTTGCAGTATAATGGAAATAAGTACTGGTTTAAAATTTAGTCTGAATCTTAAATTAGTAGGATGTCGGTGAAGAAAAATGCTCTGAATGCAGACAACAATAGTGATGTAAAATTATTTATCATAGCTGGCTGTTAAACGCACATGTGCCTGATGCAGGGCCCGGCTCTCTGTTACCTGTATCTGTGGGGCTTCTTCACTCCGCCGGTAGATGGCGCGCTTTTCCTGGCAGCCTTTGTGGCCAGCTGCTTCCTGGGCGCCTTTCCTCCGGTGGATTTACGAGCGGTCTGCTTGGTACGAGCCATTATTCACCTGCTGAATAAAAGATATAAAAGACAGTGCGACATTATAACGTTGAATCTTCAGAAAAAATCCACAACAAGTCCAAATTGAGTGATTTGAGTGAACTGAATGTCGCAGCGGAAACCCCGCCGAGAGCAGCGAGTTGTGACCCACATCCAAGTGAAAATAAACATTACCAAATGTTTAAATAAAAACTCACACCGCGGACAAAAGCAGCTGCTGGGGCGGAAACTGACCGCCACCGAGGTTCTCCATTATTAGATTGTAGCTGATAAGAGGCTAAAATACCGCCTGTGGGTCGACGGATCAAATTTAATAATAAAAAGCCCCGCCACCATTAAGCCTGGAGAGAGACACACGTTTCAGTCTGCTGTCGTTTCAGAGCTCTTTCAGTTAGCATGGACGGCTGCAAAATGGCGCCAGCTAGCCAATACAGACACTCACAAAAACATTGAGACGGCGTGTTCACCCATACAACTCAAAAATTAAGGAACACCGAAAAGACTAACACAAATATAAGGTTTAAATATGGTAACACTGTAATACATTATTGATCAGGTTATGAAAATCACCTGAAATGATGGTAACAGTTAGCCAACTGGTAATAGCGCGCGCCGCTCCGTTTCCAAATGATTGACACATAGGAGCAAATTGACGTGAGTTGATTGTCTTTAAATAACAAGCAACCCAATAAAACCACACGAATAAAACTTATAGTCTGAAATAAGAAGCTAAATAACCGTAAATATCTTACTTCACCTTTTTCCGTGTGGGATAACGTCCTCACCGTGAACAGTCAGTTGGCGATATAAGTTAAAGGAGGGGGGAGGCGGTTTTTATACCCTGAGAGTAGCTGCTCTGGATGGCCCGCCCCTCCGCCTCTCTGATTGGTCTAAATGCAAATCTGAGCGTAGTGTGATTGGCTGAAGGAAAGAGGGAGGATCACAGGCTCTGCATTTGAAGTAGAAATGGACAAAAAGTGCATTTCTGATTACGGTTGCCAGGTCCATTTATTACAAGCAACTTAGGGCTTCTTTGAAAAGTCGCTTGTAAACACTGTCAGTCGCAAGTTGCGTTGTTTTTTTTTTTGTTACAAATATGCTGTTGTTTATTTTGGCTTGTTCCGCTCCCAGACCTAAGAGATACCTGACACATGCTCCCCAATCAATATAAACTAAATTAGGAAGTTTCACAAATGATTTTCTCAAAATCTAAGCACAAAACTATTGGGCTTAGATATTGTGTGAAAGCAACAATTATGCCTCCACTGGATAGGAATACTTACAGCCAGGATTAATTAATCTCCAATGTACTTATTACTGCTGACAGTGGTTCCGCTCATAGAGAAAAGGATGTAAAAAAAAAGTAAAGATTCAAATCAGACAAAATGTCACTGCAAAATATAATGCACATGAAAATCATTGTGTGTGTGTGTTCATAGCTGAAGGTTGATTGTTTTAGGCTTATTTTATCAACCTGGTTGCTTATTTCACTGTGAAAATCTGGCAACACAATTCTTTGATAGGGTCCTCCAACATTCTGTATTAATTCAGACTCCAGACAGTCATCTTTATTCTTGAGAACCATCTGACTGCAATTACAAACGTCTTTTATGTATTATCCACGACTGTCTTATCAGAGGCTGGGAGAAACTTCAACTCGATGTTGCTAGACCTGACAGCACAGAGCATCCCAGCCAAATGTTTTGTTTTTACTAAAGTTATCTTTGTTTATCTTCAGGTACATATCTGACATTCAGGTTGTCCCTGCAGGTCTCTTTAATAAAAGTTACAAATGAATCCCAAATAACCGTCCTTGGATTTCAGAAATATCTGAAAGATTGAGCCTGAACACCAAGTTAGTATTTTGTTAAGGGAAGACAAAAGTGGAAGTTTGGAGGGAACAGGACAAAAATATCCTGATGCCAAAACACCCCTTATAATTGACAGAATGTAATTATGTTTAGATAATAAATCAGTGAACTATTGTCTATTGACATTATATGTCCACAATTTCATTTCTTAACGGGTTTGGCTCTTTAAAATGTGTTATTTTCCGCCTTTTTTTTTTTTTTTTACACATCCCTCGTTTTTCAGATTGTTGTGCAACTTAATCCATGGCGACCTTCATCCCTGCAACCTTTTTCCCCGCTTCTTCGCTGACTTTTATCTCCAAAAAAATCCACCTGACAGCTATGTGCGTGTGTGTAGTATTACAGTACCTTTAATTTTTTATTGTATTACTGATGGTTACCTCGCTTTTATGAGGTTATTGTCTAAAACCATCCGGTGTACGAGAGCGGGAAAGAGCGGAACTATCAGCGTTAGGGGATAAATATGACACGGATCCATTACGAAGGGACACCAGCGGTAAATTTTCTGAAAACAGCATGGAGGCAGTGAAAACAGACGTGTATATTTAATAAGTGACCACATACTTGACACTAAATGTTTGTTTAGTTGGAGAACATGTAGAATGATTTGCCTTGGAAAACATAACTTTACCTGAAAAACGCCGGGAGAAGATCAGCATGAGCGAGCAGAAGCTGCTGTTTATAGGTACCTTTAATCATTTCCTATTTCAGGGTCCTGTGGTCACAAAAGTAAATAATATATAATGAGCATTGTTTTCTTAACTCAGTTTTAGATTCCGCCTACTTTGATTGCTTTGATAGCATTGCTTTCACAGAACTGAACACAGTGAACGATTGAAGCACTGCCTGTTGTATCAAACTCATTTAGTCCACAGCTTTCGTCTCATGTTAAAATGTTATAATGTTTGATGTAATATTTATGCTGCAGGAGTACACCATCCACTCATTATTTGAGTGGATATTTGAGAAAGTTATATAAACATACATCCTGAGGACATTTAGGGCCAGAGTAAACTTGCTGTGAAAAACTTAGATGTGTTTGTTCCTTTGACAGATATTGAACCCAGATCAACAAGCTCTGCTCCCACTGAAAGCAGACCCGACAAGCCCCTCTGGACCCGCACAGACAACACCTTCAAATTTAACTTCCTCCCTGACAACTCTCCCACTCCTCAGGAGGAAGCGGCACCATCACCCAGCACTGACCCAACAGAGAGCGGGATTCCTTTTACAGGAAAAGGCTCTACTTTTGCCTTCAACTTTCAAATCCCTGCTGACACACCGGCAGAAAGTATGGACACAGCAGAGACCCCAGACTCAACATCACTGGGCAGCCAGCAGGAAAAGCCCTCCTCACAGCAGGAGGTGAACTCTCCATCAGAACCATCAGTGCAATCAAAAAGCAAGAAGAAGAAAAAGAAGAAATCGGAAAAGAAAAATACCTCCGTGAGCATGGAGACGCAGCAGGCATCAGGTTCAGCTGAGGGGAGTCAGAGAGAGGAGGAGACGGAGCTGGTCAGTGTGAAAAGTTTTCTTTGAAGTGATCATGTTTGGTTCCTGATTATTAGAGGTTTAATCCATGGATGTCTTTCAGAGCGCAGAGGAGCAGCTGAACAGACAGCTGGACTGGTGCATCGAGCAGCTGGAGTTGGGAATGAGATCCCAGAAGGGAACGCCAAAACAGAGTATGATATTTGAATGTAGTTTGGGATTCCTGCAGATCCTAAAATGTCTAAATTTAAAAAATTTAGCGCCTTCAATAATTTTTTAAAAAATTTATCTTTAATTGTGAGAGGCATTGATTTTGAGGGGGATTTTGAGTTTTGTATCGTAGTTTAGCCTCTAGCAGCAGACATTCAGCCATTTTACTCTCCCTCCCTTAGTTACATGTTTGACCTCTGCCAAGGAGGGTATTTTCTGTTGGTGTTTGTATTTTGATGAAGTTTTTAGAGAATGTTGGTCATGGCACAAGGAAGATGTAATCAGATTTCGGTGATGATCTGAATCCCGTTGTTGATCCAGGCAGTTTTTTAAAACATTTGATTACATTGCAAGCTCAGACAGTTTTCTACATTTTAATGTAATCAATATAACTTAATTTATTAATTTATTTATTTGCTTAAGTTTGAGTTGTACTACTAGTTTTTTATTCCTCACTTGAACCCCTCTGCAAACCTGTTGTTTAAAAAGGAGGATTTGTTTAGATTTTAAAGTATGAAGCTCTGTGAACAAAAGGTGGCACGTTTTTGTTTTATGCTGCATCGAGCTTGTTTCTTCTAGCAGGTTGTGATGATGCTGTGTCCCCCAAAAAAGTCATATGAAGATCATTTTGCCATAAAAATTACATTTAACATACAATTTACATCAATCATATCTCCTGATGAAAAAATAATGCTGGATTTCCATGATTAACAAAAATGAAATGGCCTGTCCTTGTGATATTTACAATATATTTAACCGGCAGAGGAGGAAGCTTCTCGTGCCTTGAAGACTCTCCGAAGCTCCAAAGCTCCTCTGGCCAAAAAACGTCAGGTGATGAGAGCAATGACCGGAGACTACAGGAAGAAAATGGACGAAGAGAAGAGCAAACAGTACAAACTCATTCAGAAAGGTGAGGGGCTTTGCAGTAGATTAAGTGGAGGAAGTTGCTTATGTGTACGTAAAGAGTATTTCTAAGTGCTGTGTATTGACAAAAATATTTTTTCTGCAGAAATGGCTTCAGCTCAAGTCAAAGTTGTGTCCGACCCTCCAAAAAAGTGTGTTTTTCATCGGAAGGCTGAAGTTAAAACTCAAGAGGATTCAGAGCTGAAGGGACAGACTCAAGAGCAGACATCATCTACCTTTGTTCTTTCTCCATCTAAAGAGGAATTTCGCTTCAACTTCTTTTGATTTCAGGCTCAAAGTCCTATTTCAACAAACAACATGAAACCTGTTGTTATGGCCAAATAAAGTCCACCACAGAAATGATGGTGACTGCAGTGGACATAATGTGAGAAAAACATTTAAAATTATGAGTTAATACTGAAAATACTCCATTATTATGGACGGTTTGTGCTGTATTTCTGAATAAAAACAGTTTTTGTTTTATGTGCAGTTTTTTCTCATTAGGAATTCATCAAATTTAACAAACCAGTAACAAGTTTTATTTTGATTGGCTATTTTTAAAAGATCCAAACTTATAACAAACTTCTAACAAAGTTCCATGAGACTGGTGAAGTCAAAGGTGGACTGTAAAGTGGCTGTCTCACAACACAACACAATACCTCAAGAAGACCAGTTCCTCACCCTTGCTTCTTTGAAGAACTGTAGGCTTTCTTCCAAGAGCTAGGACAGGGAGAAACATTTTTTTCACTAAAAAGTCTTTATATTCCATTATAAAACATTTTATTGCTTGCATACAACTAGTTTCTAGTCATTGGTATTTATGTGAAGCAGGGTCATTTATAAAATTTATTGTGTGTCCCAGGGACAGACATAATAGGAAAACTAAATGTGCTCCAAGACCACAAACCTCTGCAAAGGCTTTTTCAACACTGAAGGGCCAGTTATTGTGAAAAATGAACAAAACTGCCCAATTTTGCACTGTTGAGAAATTATTAAAAATTCCTGGATTCACATCTGGATTGAGATCACCAAAATCCAGTCACTTCTTCCTTGTGCCATAACCAACACTTTATTTTCATAATTATGTGAAAGAATCCCCCCACAGTAAGGGTCCTCATAAGGGTAAAACATGTATATATCAACAACAGATCTATGACGGGTCAGCGTGCGGGGGTACTTGAAGAGGGGAGGTAGTTTACATAACAGTCATGCTCACAGTCTTTACAAGAGAGTTTAATGCTGAATTTACCTCTGCATATTGATCTCTGATTCGGAGAAGCTCAGCTGTGTCCTTTAAATGGGAAAGGGCGGGGCATGTTTCAGCACGGGCACAGTTGAGGGAGACACACAAAACAAAACTTCCAGCTGCTGTGAAAACAAGCTCTTCGCTGTTCTCTGTAAGTTCTTACTGATTGACATTTGGTTTATTTGTTAAACATACGTGAGTCTAAGTTACTTCTTGACAAATAACGAAAATATGTTGTTCGGACTTTTTATGTAAGGGGATAAGAGTTCATACTTGACCCGTAGAGCTAACGGAGAGCTAGTTACCGGAGTGTCTTCTGAAGTAAAAGTCACATAAATAATGAAATTCACATGCTTTAATTAGTGACTGTTTTCTGATTGATCACAAGCCAAGACTCAAGATTCAGTGTCCCACAGCAAAGCAGTCTGACATGTATTTAGAGTCAGAGGCTGACAGTGCTGGACATGTTTAAAGTGGTGCGTTCACTGTTATGTAGGGATGCACCGAAAACACTTCTTGGCGCTACTTCAAGGATTTAGCCTGGCGTCGCTGCTTTATCAAGTATAAATATGAATACATAATTAGGGAGTCCCAAGGCTGTATGGGTGTCGGTAAAAGTATCAGATCGAGGCGTTGTGAGCATCTTTAATTGAACGGGGATCAGGATTAATGTTCACTTGCTGCCTACCAAACCCCACCATCTAACAGAAACCATGATGAAGAGATGATCAGTGTCGGGGATCATTATGTTATGATTGATCGGTCTGTCTGTGTATTATATTATCACTTTATTTATTAAATATTATTATAAATGTTGACGGTTTTTTTAAAGTAATCCCATTTTATAATCTTAATGTTATTGCAGTCAAAATAATAATGATTATGATTTGCTGTAATCATGCAGCCTTGAAGTCGTTTTGTGAAGTTTTGTCTTACTACTTGTCTGTATTTGTAATAAGCCTATTAGATTAAATTCATTTATGACACCATGCCCCAAAAACAGTGTTTCTAATCCTTACGAAGTTTTAAATTTTATATGAAACTCAGACTAAGACCATCTTTATTTTAGCCTAGATAGTGTTGTGTGTTCTTTTAAGTACTGTTTTGCCTGTCCATATAACTATTTACATCTTCTAAAATGTGAAGTGAATGAAAATGGTATACATTTTTTTCTAGGGTCATAAAATGCCTAAAAAGGCATCTTTGATATGAAAGTGTTTAGGAACCCAAAAAATAGTTCAGTTTAAAAGTCACATATGAAAAAAAACATTTAAATTGTTCTCAAACAAAATATGTCAATGGCCAAACCCTCTGAAAGTGTCAGACTGGGGCCATTATGAGCAATTTTTTAACTGAACGAGAGTCAGAATTAATGTTTACTTCCCTAGAATTAATACTGATCATCTCATTGTTCCCTAAACTGAGACCATTTTATGGCAGGGCGTATACGAGCAGGTGATGCAGCAGAGAGTTTGTAGAAAAAGAATTTATACAATGATAAGTGTTTAACAACCAGCTTAATTTTTTAAAGCTATGTTATAATAATGGGTTTAAAGCTACTGTAAATTATCATTTAATCTTGATTGGATGCTTATGTAAAATGACAAAATGATTGAGGTGCCCTGAAAAGTCACTTAAACAGACAAAATAAAAACATCACAGAGAACTCCTATATGCATGTTCTTTTTGATCCAAAGTCAGGACCTCAAAATGCACAAATTTTCCCCGACCCAAGTGAATATTCCCCAACCGAAATTCAGGAGGTTTGGCTCATGGAATCCTTTTTCCCAAAAAAAACAAAACCCCAAAAAATGTCCTCCAAATATTTAGGTTCCCAGTTTGATGTCTAAGTTCAATTCAAAGGCAAGGGTAAAACTCCAAAGAAAGTGGTCCTGACCAAACACAAAACCCCCAAAATAGTCTTTCCAAAACTCAAAAATGCAGTAATCCAGCAAAAATGATTTGATGGCAGTGCATTGCAAAAAAAATTAAAATAAAAAGAATAAAAAATACAAAAACATTCCGACTGCGGGAGACCCATCGGTCCTGGGAACATTTCCTCTGAGTCCAAACCTTTCTCAGCTCCCCTTTCCACCAGTGTCAAAGGTCCTGTTTGGAGGAGTTTTTTTCCCCAGCCTTAGAGGATTACTTTGTCTCCTCATTGGAAACAGAGGCCTTGCAAAAATTTCAGAGTTCCATTCAGGCTCAACAGCCAAATCTTCCAAACATTTCCCCCTCTCCTCTTTCTGTCTGCGTCACCTCCTCCCCCTCTTCACACCTGAGACAATCAGACTGCAGCAGGTCACCTGACCCGGCAGCCTGCAGCTGAACAGACAACAACTCCAATTAAGTGCACAGCAGTGCCAAAGTAGGGCGAGCTAGGGGAGAAAACCTTACAAGGGCTTTGAGTACACATAAATCCTCAGCCCCCCCCCCCCAAAAAAAAGAAAACTAGAAAAGCACTTAAGAGAGCACAGACCTCCGCCAAGCAGCTTCAGTCCACTTATGC
Source organism: Cetoscarus ocellatus (assembly GCA_037902135.1). NCBI lineage: Eukaryota > Metazoa > Chordata > Actinopteri > Labriformes > Labridae > Cetoscarus > Cetoscarus ocellatus. The sequence goes on along the minus strand of JBAMNC010000904.1, from coordinate 1,633,134 downwards.
GAAAATGGTCCTGTTAAAGAATGTTAAAGAATCCTTTAAAAAATTCCTGTATTCGGATGGTGATCCGGATCAGTCCCAAAATCTAATCATTTCTTCCTTATCCCATTCCACACATTTCCTGAAACTTTCATCCAAATCCATCCATAACTTTTCAAGTTATCATGAACACAGACAAACAAACAGACGAACAAACAGACAGATAAACGCCGGCAAAAACATAACCTCCTTGGCGGAGGTAAAAAATGGCCAACCCAACCCCACATGACGTGGCTATGTCACAAGAATCCAACAGCCACTCTGAATGTATACTGTGTTTATTACATTCTGAGTGGCACTTTTAGTTCTTCATGAGTTTTACAATAGTGCTTGGTGGACTTGGTTAATGGGGATTGAATAAGTACACCTTGAAACTTTGTGTACTTAACTTGGTAAGAAACAAAAAAGGCAGTGTGGAGCTGTATTGTTTAAGAAAATGTAAATATGGGATCAGAACTCAAAATTGGCAGATACTCATTATTTATTTGCCTAAGTAACTGATTATCAGTATCGACATATGTGAACATTTTTGCTGATACTTACAGCTGACATTTTAGCCATACAAATTGGCCATAAATTAACCAAATAATAGTTGTAAAACTGGCAAAGTGTACAATGCACTATGATGGGAGACCTCATCATCACTTAATGTCCACTGTTATAAATCAGAACATTAATTTGTAAAGACTAAAATCAAGTTTTTTTGCTCTACATTTGTTTCTAACACAAATTGGACTTTAACCATAAAAGGAACAGATCAAATTAAATTAAATTAAGTAAAGACTTTCAGCTCTTGACACAAAATAACAGCATCAGTATCTGTGTCTGCAATAATGAGTTCAGAGTTATCGGCATATTGGATATTTGCAAAAACCTAGGGATGCACGATATTGTTTTATATTGTATTGTTGAAAATATATATGTGTGTGTGTGTATAGTGCTTAACAAATTTATTAGACCACCTGTCAACGAGAAAATATAAATATTTTAGAAATCTGTCAAAAACGTGTTTAAAACTGATAATGTTTTTGTTATTGGACATACATTTTAAACCTGAATGAAACATTTCAAACTGAAATAAGTTTTTTATACCGGAATTTGAAGCACTTACTGGAATTTACTAAGAAATCATAAATTAATCAAGTGTAACATTCAACCACTAAAAGTGATTTTGCTGTTGAGGAATGCAAGTAAATAACTTCAATTTGACAAATTAAGAAATAATAAGTACCTTACTATTTCTTTTTAGGATTTTGTAAATCAGTAATTTTGAAAACTTATTGATAAAAATATTGATTATATTTAATTATTAAAAATATCATTTCGGTTAAAGAGCTTCTACATACTGGTGTATTAACCCTTACAGAAACATTAAAAATGATTTTGGTAATTACCAGTGCTGTTAATTTAGGGCAGCTGTGGCATAAACCTTACATTTGGTGGTCTAATAAATATGTGAAGTACTACAAATACTAAACTCATTATCACTGATACTGATGCCAAGAAAAAAGAAAAAGAACATATGTAAAACAAGAAAAACTACTTTTTTCTATTGAAAAAATGAAACTCTTGCCAATTTAACAGCAGATATAATACATCTATATGTTAAATATGTATAGCTGTTATATTGGCTGTAAATATCCGCTAAAAAATTAATATCAGCTGATACCAATATTCATTTTTTTCGGCCAATATCTTTCAGTATCATACAGATCATATTTTGCATACATATTGTTTTATAAGGTGGTTCTCTGCCCTCTTAACACATGTAGCTTTGCATAGTTTTCAGTCTGTTCTGATTTTTAAAAATCCCTTAAAAATATCACCAAACTGCAGCCTCTCTTCCAACTACACTTGACTTCTCAAATAATGAGAGGTTGAAATAGTCTGTGGAACTGCATCAAGCAGAGTAACGTCAGTGTTCTGAGTTTCAGTGCATAGGTTTGGCATCGGCACATAATCTCTGTCACGCTCCTCTCTTTTTAAGGTGTTTGAAGGAGTTTTGAAGGAGCAAAGAGGCCAAACATGTCAGAGCTCAGTGATGAAGCCAGTGAGTCAGAGCAACTAGGTGCCAGTCTCTCCCTTTGGCTGGGTGATTCCCTGGTGAGACCCGAGGAGCTGAACATCCCTCTGGACCTGCACACGGCCTGCTCCATTGGCCAGTACGACGTGGTGGCTGAATGCATCAAAAAGTAAAATATTGTTATTACCTGAATGTTTTTCATACCACCTGCCTCTGTGACAGACATACATGTAGTGACAACTGTGATTATGTGTCCTTTAAGGCGTGAGGTGGACCTGGATGGTAAGAACTTCGGAGGATGGACTCCGCTGATGTACGCGTCTTACATTGGACATGACAACATTGCAAATCTGCTGCTGGAGGCCGGAGTGAATGTTAATGCCACCACCGCCAAAGGGTTGACTCCTCTGATGCTGGCAGCGAGCTGTGGGAATGAAAGTATTGCTTACTTTCTTCTCCAGGTATGACACTACTATGTGAGATGACATGAGATGCTCTGCCGGTGTTTTAACCCCAAAGTCAACCCTGTGTACAAACAGCTAGAGACCTCTCATAATCATATTGAAAAATAAACATCAACACACACAAAAACATATCAAGATGAACATAGCAGACAGATGTAAAAATCTCTGTGCTCTTTTTTAACTCCAAAGCAAGGTGCTGAGCTGGAGCGGAAGGACTCTCGGGGTTGGACTGCTCTCTTTCACTGCACAAGCATGGGCCACCAACAGCTGGTCAAGTTCCTGCTGGATAATAACGCTAATGCCCACGTCAAGTAAGTATCTTTGTTTAAAAAAATACTGCCACTGTTTAGTGAGACTGAGTTAGTCTTTACTTTTTTCTTCTCAGGGAGCCAGGCTCTGGTTTTACCCCCCTGATGGAGGCTGCTGCTTCTGGACATGAAATCATTGTTCAGTACCTGCTTGATCATGTAAGTCCTCTTTTTAAAGAGCCCATATTTTGTCTTAAAGGGATACGCCAACATTTTCTTTGTTTTCGTGTCTTTCTTCACTTCCGAGTCTATGACAAGCAGACAGACACCATTCTATCTACTGTGCGTCCAGTAACAAGGAAGAGACGGGCAGAGCTTGCCCATGCCTAATTAGCTTAGCTCAAACACTGGGAGTCAGTGGGTTGTGTTAGCCTGTCTTTTCCTACAGTCATCAGATAAGCTCTTCAGCAACCCTAAACTGTCCTGTGTCCTTGTTGTGACTCGTTTTTACCGTGTTATGTCACGTTATCTTCTGCTATTATCGTATTATCTTCTTCTACTTGTAAACAGAGGCTTAGTTTTGTTGACCTACTTCTGCGGTGGTTTGCATCAGAGATGTGACGATCGTGAACGAGTCGAGTCTTTTGAACAGCTCTTTTAAGTGAATGATGAGAACTGATTCGCCCTTGTGAGTGAGCCGCTTGTTTGGGAGCCATTCTTAAATGTGCAGACAATTTGCATTTGAGACTTGACTCGTTTGGAATGTCACATCTCTAGCGCAAACACCCGCAGACGTAGGTCAATAAACAAAGACTCTGTTTAGGAGTAGAAGAAGATAATACAATGATAGCAGAAGATAACGTAACAGCTCGGTAATAAAAACGAGTCACAACAAGCACATAGAACCGTTTAGAGTTGCTGAAGAGTTTATCTGATGACTGTAGTAAGAGGTAGGCTAACGCTACCCATTGACTCTCAGTTTTTGAGCTAGGCTAATTAGTGGTGGGCGAGCTTTGCCCATCTCTTCCTTGTTACTGCACACACAGTCGAAAGAATGCCTATCTGCTTATCATGGACTCAGGAGAGAGGCAAAACATGAAAACAAAGAAAATGTTGGTGTATCCCTTTAGCGTGGGTTCATATGTTTGGTTCTGATGACTGCTGGAGCATGTGCACAACTGATAATGATTAAACCTTCTAGTTCTCACATACTGAGTAACCCTTATCCAGCTTTACTCTCTGACTTGTCTGACACTCTATGTCAGAGCTTCTGTCATTTTAAGGCCCCCTTCCCCATGTGGGCCCAGTCTGTTCTGATTGGTTGATTGGTCTGCTTTGTGCTGTTTGGTCAATTCAGAGCTGCTCAGCTTCATCTTTTCAGCAGCTCTGCATTACACTGGGCTTGCTACCCTGGGCCAGTGGGCCTAAACTGCTGGTGAACAATGGTAGGACATCATGCTGGAAGCTCTATCAGGGGTGGGCTGTGATGTGAACACGGGGAGAGGGATAAGGTACAATGTAGCCGACTGTTCACTCTATCACTTGGAGGAGAGCAAAGGGTGTATAAAACTTGAAAAAGATTAACGTAGGACATTGACTAGAAAAACAATGGATGCTGCTGTAACATTAAGAAGAGGCACAGTATATCATTTTTACATTTTCTTGGATCATTTACAGAAGGTTAAAGTGGATGACCGTAACGCCAAAGGAGAGACTGCCCGAGCTCTGGCCATGTTGTATGGTTACACTAAGATCGTCAGACTCATCGACCTCCGTACTCCGAGGATCAAACCAGGTACATTTTAAAGCATCTAAAACATTAAGTTGTGAATTTTCAGAATTTGGAATTTTTCCTTTGTTTTAAATTTAATGATTTATTTTTCAGCACATTTTGAAGATCTAAGCTCCTCTGAGGACTCCGACAGCGCGTCCCCAAGGACTAGAAACAGAAGTAGAGCTAAAGGCATCAGCATCCACGATGGGCCTCAAGCCATCGCCAAGTTCCGAGTAGGAGGCTCCAGCAAACTGTGTGGTAGTGTAACAAACAAATCATCCAGTCTGATGTCGAGGCGGAGGCGACATCTAATAAATGTGGTATCAACAGATTTAAACAGTTTTTCTCTCGTGGGTTGTAAACAATTAAAGACTTTAAATGAAACAAGACAGTTTCTGAGACAGAGTGATGAGGTGTGGATGCCCTGTGGCCTATCCCCAAGTCTTTGCTGCAAGCTTACATCCCAGGCAGATTTTGTTTTGTCCAAAGGGGACATGCTGTTAGCTTGGATAGTCTTATAAATGTGGGAGATGTTACCGTTGGCAGCCAGATCTCAGTCCAGTATGGCATCTAATACATTTGTGTGCATATATGGAAATGAATAGTGGTTTCTGGCAGAATTGTGGGCCTGCAGATATCTAAAGAAGTGGGTTTGGGGTATATTGTGGTCCTGCTGAAATCATGCAAAAGTGGCAGCTACAAATAAATCACCAAAAAAGATCAAACCATTTTAGCACCAGTTTTCAAAGCTGCATCTGCGTAAAAGATGATTTTGTGTCAGGGGCATGTGCCACAGGTTGTACTTAAGTTAAAGTGAGGCCAAACTGTAAGAGAATTTTTTTATCACCAGATTTTTTACATGTTGGTATCTTTATCAGGGAGTGGTGAACACATAATGGAGATGGGAGAGGCTTTGTTATTAGAGCAGGGTTTCCATAAGGGCCTTCTTTACCTTCAAGCCAGGCACCGTGTCACTGCATTGCTTGCTCTGCCAACTTCACATACCAGCCAAATATTAATGATCTGTAATCTCAATGCTTATGAGTTGGTTAATTTATCTTTATCCTTATAGAACCTTCTACAGTGCCTCCGGGCTACATGACGTTTCGAGATATCGGTGAACAAAGTGACGGCATATGCTACCGTGACGTGACCTCACCCATCAATGAGCTGGACGGCCAGAGCAACAGCAGCAGAGGTAAGAGGACTGTATTACCATTGTTGCTTTACTTTTGTAAAACATCAATCTAATCAAGTGCTCAAATTTCTTGTCTTTTTTTGTTTGTGATAAAACAGATTTTGGTTCGGTAAATATTTCTCAAATGACAGTTCGATAGTCTGATAGTTCTGCACAGCCTGACTTAGCTCAAGGCTAACAGTTGTTTCCCTTTACATTTGAAGAAGTTGACCAAAGCATCTGTGTGTGAATGTGGCTTTAAAACTGTCCTCTGCTAAAAATTCCCTCCCCCTATAGATGACAGTCCCTTCTTTGATAACGACATGCCCACCATGAGGAGCAGTAGCAGCAGCAGTGATGGCCTGCCGCAAGTAGTGGGCCTCAACTGGGAGGGCTCAGTGGAGAGTAACGAGGTCTGAACACAGATACAGAAACAATTTGGAGAAAAACACTCGATTACCTTAAACTGACACAGTGAAACTGTTTTTCTTCACAAGGACTCTGATCAGTGTAAAAAGAGCAGCTCTCGTAGAATGAACAAGGGTCATTACTCTAAAGGGAAGGGTCGCCACATAAACAACGATGCCGCTCACTCTAGTGGAACAACGAACTGTGGGATGGTGGCACCGGTTGCTCCCGTTTCTTCTTACACTGGACCAAAGGTACATCTATGCTAGCTCCCATTTTTCTGTTTCAATAAACTGTTTTTGGTTATCTAGCACCTTTTAAAGTCTTAATTCTTTCTGTAGGATCTTGCAGAGTTCTTGGAGCAAATCGGCTTCTCCAAGTATCTCTCCTTACTCGAGGAGCAGGACATTGACTTGCGGATATTTCTCACCCTCACTGAAAACGATCTCAACGAAATTGGGATCACGTAAGAAACTTGAGGCTCCTTTTTCATGCGTACATGAGTACCCCCGGGTTTGTTCTCTTATGTTTAAACTCCCCAATCTGTTACCCAGACTGTTTGGACCAAAACGAAAGATGACTTCTGCTATCGCAAGGTGGCACAGCAGTGCTCGACCGCCCAGTGATGCTCTGGAGCAGGCGTACGCTGACCAGCTTGAGGCTGAGATGCAGGAGATGGCTATTCAGCTGCACAAGGTATGCCCCTAATGGTTTCCACATGTTCAGGAAAACCTGGAAAGTTAACCGGTCATGTAAAGGTCCAGTCATGTAAAAAATCACATGGAAAAAAGAGACACAAAACAAAAGTTTCTGAAAAATCTTGTGCTGTCCTGGGAATTGAATTTAACACACATTTTATATCAGAGGTCTTCAAAATAGATAACTTTATCCTTTGAGAGGGCCAAATTATGGAGAGGCTCAAATCAAATTGGAATGTAGGTTTATGGACAGTTCAGGATAATCCTTTAACTTAATTGGAGATGAGGTTGATATACTCCTCAAAAAAAGTTTGGAAACATTATTTTGGTCTATTGTTTCTCCCCTTTAATAATACCAACTACTCAAAAATGGAGATAGGTACCCAAATTACTGATGTGTTTTTGTTTAATTTTTGGCCCTGATGGGGGTAAGAGGGTCCTGAGTTAACCCCAAAAGATGGAGCCAAAATGGCTTTAGTCCATTGATTGATCACAAGAATATCACTTTATGTGCAACTGCAGTTAAAATGAAAACGGCTCACTGCGCCATGTCTAAATCACTCCTGGATCCCAGTGCACAACTTGTACACTGCTTTGCTGCAAAGAATGTTTGCACAAAACAATGCTCCAAGGAGTATTAGAGTGATGGCTGTCATCTGCTCTTTGTTTGTAGTGTTGTGCTCTACTTCAGAATGCTGCGATGTGTCACTCTGCTGTGATGTCACACTGCAGTGCAACCCTCTTCTTCCGACTTACACCCCTGCCCCCAAGTGAAGGTACAGCTTGCAGTGAAAATGCCAGCAAGAACAGGGTTTACCGCTCCAAACCATACCAAACCGTACTTAACCAAACCAGACCACTCGGTGGAAATGCAGCATTGGCGCATTAATACTTACATTTTTCATAAACTCAATAGATGTCTCCCAGCCCTAGTCACAGCCTTTGACTTCAGATCTTTAGAGGACTTCAGTAGAAAGAAACATGTAGGTCAAAGCTGTCATACCAACTAAAAAATCTCTGAAAATGTCTTGGGAAAAAAAATCCCGAAAAATTGTCTTGAGAATAGAATTGGAACGTCGAAATGACTTTGCCTTAAATTCACATTTCGTCTTTGTCTCCCTTGAATTCTCCTGCCTGCTTTGAACTATCACTAACACTAACTTGTCCATGTAGAGCTGTGTGGAGGCAGAGAGCCTGCAGAGTCAGGTGTCCCAGGAAAGGGAGTTGCGTACGGTGATGGAGGAATGTCTCATGGAGGACAAGATGGCGTGGAGGAGGGTACACGACGAGCTGGTGGAGAACCATCGACTGTCCCAGGAAATGAGCGCCACACTGGCAGAGTCCAGAGCCTGTTGTGCCAAACTTCTCTCTTGTGGCAGCACTGATGGAAAAAGCAGCTCTAATGCTGTTGTGGATGATAAGATGAAAGATGACACTGGTGTTAAAGGTGAGCCGAAGTGCTGTGATTTGGAGAGGATCTGCCTATGTTTTATAGTTTAACAGAGAGAGTGATTCATCTGTTTGTTGCAGCTGAGGATGGTCTGACAAGCGTAGTGGAGCTGCTGAAGAAGCTGGACACCTGTCAAGAAGAACTGGGTAAGACGGAGAAAATCGATGTGAGATGTTCACTCTTTCCCCTTTAAACCTGCCTGGAACAAGGGTGTTTGGCTTAAACATTAATGTACATTTACAACAATGGACAGGGCTGCTTATCAGTATACTGAAATGCACTGTTCTTTACTCAAGCCAGCTACCACAACTGGAGCATCAGGAGGAGAGCTACAACCTTTAAGCAGCATCCAGGACTTCTATGTGAATCACATTTAACGGCACAATCTTTACCAGAATGTCACTTTAGGTGTCATTGCATGTGGTAGTGTTGGAGAATTGTTCCCCTCGCACCACTGAAAAGATGGAAATCTACAGATATAGACCTGAGTAGCTGGCCAAGGTACAAGGCCAAACACCTGAGGGGGAGTTAAGATGTCTCTTGAATAGTTGCAGCACGTCATACCTGATGACCTGCTCCGTGTCCAAAGCGACCCCAGAGTTCCCATCTGCAGCAACAGGGGCGCCACCCCCATGTCTCCAAAGATGCAACCAAGTCACCCAGAACGCGTCCATCGCATCGCGTGAGATCTGGTCGTGCGTGGTCGTGGCTGATCGTGGCTATACGTTGACTCTGCATGGAGAGTGGTCGCCGAGGTCGCCAAAGTCGCGTTCAGTGTGAACGCACCTTAAGATTAAGTCCTGGCTGATCTGCACCAGCTCGCTTACCTGAGGACACTCTGCAGATGTGGGTATCAAAGCTAATGATTCCTTGAGGGAGTTGTAATCAATTCTCAACTGGAATTGGACCAAGCAAAGTATTTCTTAGACAATACTTTGCTTGGTCGTCTCCTGAAAGAAGTGGCAGAATGTAAAACTGTTGAGAAAAACAAATAAAATAAATAATAAATTTGCATACATCTTGGGGTGCTGGTTTGGTGGAGTGGTAAACAACCAGTCACAACCCATATACATGCTTCTGCCGGTCTGGGTTTGAATCCACCCTGTGGCCTGTTTGCAGAGTGTCCTTCACTGCTTTCTCTTGTCCCCTTTCACAAGCCTATCCACTGTCTGTCCTGTCAATAAAGGCACAAAATGCCCAGAAATAATCATTAAAAAAAATGATTGCATAAATCTCAAAATTTGAACATTTGTGTAGGTCATTACTTGGATAAATAATATATTAAATTAAATAACTTAAAGAGATTTACAAAGTTTTTGACATTGATGCAAAGATATACATAGGACAAAGAATAACATAAATCTGTCATTTCACAGAGATTAAAATCAAAAAAACCTGATGTGCAACTCCACACAGTGGTCAGTGTTATCCTCCAGCCATCTGTGCTGTTGTTTTACTGAATACTGTCAATATTTTTGTTTTTGCTTCATCAGTTTTTAAATTACTTTGTATTCTTCATAAAACAAAATGCTATCATCAAGGAGTTGTTTTTGAAAGATTTATCTTTAAGATTTTGATACATTCCAGCCAATATGGTTTATATTTTGATGTGGTCATGTGAGAATCATTCTTATGATCATGTTTTCATTATTACAGCGGGGAAACTGCAGACAGTTCTGCAGAGTCTGAGGCGACTGAGTGCCCCTGAAAAAGTCTCTGACAGCTGGGAGCGGCCTTAACATTCAGGAGTGAGTATATACAATCTCTCACCGGTTGCGCACAATGTGTGTTCAGGGTAACGATATTTAGAAAATCATTTGAATATTCTTAACTTAAGAAGTGGCAAAACCAGTGTTATATCTGTTTTTACCTCCGCCAAGCAGATTATGTTTTTGCCGTTTGTTAGTTTGCAAGATTACACAACAACTACTGGACAGATTTTGCTGAAAAAATCAGGAGATGTTGGTAATGGCCCCACTTAAAAATGATTAGATTTTTGGTGGTGATCCAGATAACTGCCATTAGCAAACGATCATTTTTGCTCAATAACTGTCTAACTAATAATGATATCAACATGAATCCAAGTGCTAGGTGTGGGTTTTCAGGGTCAGTGAATCATATTATGAGGGTAACTTTATCATGGAACTATTGCTTATAGATGTTACAGCAATATGTGAGCTACCTTGACAGAGGTTTGCACTCTCGGAGTACTTTCTAGTTTTTCATCGAGTTTCTGTACTTGTTGAAGTATTTCCAACACCTTTAAACATCAGAGATAACTCATTTTCATCGTAATAACGGGACAAGTCTTATCACTTGCTAATACTGTTCATTCACATCAACACATCAGTGGTGATGGCGGCTGGCCTTAGCATTGATGGTAGCAGAGTGCTGCGAATCACACCGTTTCTTATTCCATAACTTTGTCCATTCTACTTCCTTCACTGTTGTTGTTTCCTTGCATCTTAGCTCCTTCCAGTGAGAGACAAAGTAAGAGACAGGAGGACAAAGGAGGCATAAAATACCAAATGAGATATCCTTCTCTTCATTAGTCTGAGCTGCATCAGGTGTTGACAAAGAGCTGATCAGTTGATTGGCTGTCAAACACGCCACAACAGAAAGAGCCTCTGATATCCCAAAATGAACAAAGATTACGTCACTATAATGTGTCATCACGGAAAAAGCAGTTTGTTCAGAAGTAAATCCTCCTGTTTAAAGTTTAAAGTGTGTTAGATCTACACAGTCAGAAAAACCTGAGTAAAAACTGTAATGATCAGAGTGAAGGTGTGGCATTTCCTCCAAACCAGTAACACTGCATGTAAGGTTGAAAAACTTCCTGATAGGAAACACTGGTGTATCCTCTCTCTGAGCTCCTCCAGAAGCCTCCTCTCTCCTCCATCCTCGCCTCCTTCAAGTGCATTTTTGGCAATTGGACGATCCTTTATGTTGAAGAGACAATGACAGATTGACACTAGAAGGGACGAGGCGAGGATGGACAAAGATGTTTGAAGAGGAACATCCCCTGTGGGTGTTGGGGAGTTGAGTAGCAAGGATCACTCCCATGAGTCCCTGCTCCCCTTGACATCTTCTGTTATTCTTGCTTTGATTGAGACTGATCCTGAGCGTTAAAGTAACCTATGACAACTGAATACCTTTTGTGTTCTGATTCAGATAAGGCTTTTGCCAGTTTTCGACGGAGGGTGACCTGACCACCCCGAACAATCTCACCGAGAGAGAGGCCAAAGATGAGCCCTGCAGGACCGGAGCACCTCAGGGAGTAATGCAGCCGACCCGCTGCTCCCCTGGGATTGGTTGGTGAACCAGAGCTCATCAGATGCGGACAAGGCCGAGGGCAGCTGCTGCAGGGATATGACAAACAGGCAGGAGGGGCACCACACCCTGACCTGCTTGTGCTTGTGCTGGTGTAAACTGGACTCCTGTAGTCACACGGTGAACTTACACAGAGAGGAGGAGGAGGAGGAGGAGGAGGAGGGGTCCTGATTTAAGGGATGTTAGAATACTGTGAAATGTATAAAGCTCTACTCTTTTATGAAATGTGGTCAAGTATGTTCATACTGCTGTAAGAAGAGAAGCTTTTCTTTGAAGTTGCAGTAATTTCTGAAATGTTCTGCATAGCTGTACTTCATTCGAATGAAATCTTTGTATGCTGTCTTCAGTGTTTGGAAAATTGTCCTGCTGAAGGTGAGACAACAGTTTGACACCTTTCAGCCAAAACATCTATCACATATTATCTCATACAGGCCTCCTCCACCATCAGGCTGGAAGTGACTATTTACTGGTAAATTGTTTTACAGGTTACAAAACCTGTTCATGTAACTGCTTTTGGGGATCCCAAGCATGTTTAGACCAGATTCAGTCTGTAATGGAGTGGTGCAGGGATGACAGATTTTTGTAGGCCAATGTGAAGGTTAGCATCGCACTGGTTCTTTGACTAAAAGCCTATGGGATTTTATCAATGTGGTCACGGATCATTGCTGCTGACAAGAAATTTTGAAGCTTAGATGTTTTGTTCTTTGTGATAATCTTGAAGAATTGATCAAACTCTCATGATTTTAAAAGCTTTATGTAATCCGTGAGAGTAAAAAGCTATTATTAAACTATGTAACGACAACATGATGGTTTGACTAAGAAAAAGTAATATCGCCAACATATAACGTCACGTCGTAACCTCTTGTTTGAGTTTTCTTATAATCAAGTAATCTGGTCAAGTTGGTCCTCATGGTTGTGGCGATGGTGTGTGACTTATTGCGTCTAAAAAATGATCAGAAATGCTTGTAAGAGAGTCCCTGGACATTTTTGTAGTCCTTGTTAGCAACTGTTCCTTCAAGCCACATTCACACACTGATGTTATGCCCAACTTTTTGCAGATAATGCAGAACTTGGCTAGCGTCATTTGGGCAATGCTGTTGTTCGTTTGGTATGTCGTTAATTTCACCCATGCTTAAAAACTTGTCACGTTTGATTTAACACACTTGTATATGTCAGCAAAAGTTTATCTTTGCTTTACATTTACAACCCTCAGCTACAGCTGCTTCCACCTCAGACATGGACGTCTGATGTTTGACATGAGGCGCCCTTTTGGGGACAGCCATCTTCCTCCTCTTGGCATGGTGTTGAATTACTGTGACCAGCTGCACATGGTGAACTGGCATATGCATCTGAGTGATGTCACAGTCCGTTTGTCCAACATTCAGCAACACCAAGCTCAGTTAGGTCAAAGTTCCACTAAGTTGAGCGTGCGACCCATGCATTACGTATACACCGGCGAACGTTTAAAATCCATCTATAGTTAGTCAGGGGGCCATTGGGATACGTCATACTCTACACTGGCACAATATTTCTCATAGCTGTAGATTGATATGTCAACATTAATCAATGTCAGCAAGTACAAGATGTGTGAATGTGACTTTAAAGACAAAACAATGCTTTAAATTCTAAAGCAGGCAATATTAGATGCATTTTATTATTCCAGATTAAACATTAAAATCTTGTGTGTTTATCCCAAACCTTATTTCAGGCGTTTATCCATGACACTACTCTAAAATCCTGTAGATTTTGGCCTTGGGAACCAGGAAGTGCTAACTGCTGACTCATTTACGCATTTTTGGACTCATTTCTGCACCACTCTATACCAACTTAAAACTTTTTAGTTATTCTGACAGTGTGACATGAAATGTAATTTAGTGGCAAAACCAGCATCTCTAGAAAACAAGAAAAACAGGAAACAAAACAATTATAAAATTATATTTGAAACTCCAAATTTAAAATGTGTACATTTTAAGAGTAACTGTCAGTGCCAAAAGACTATTGTAATACAGAAACTTAGAAAAATGTAGCCTACTATGTTTTTTAATAAATACAAGAATTAAAAACATGCATTAATGTTCAATATATTATAAGTGACTTTTAAATAGTAGTACTATTTAAGGCCTACATTTTCTCTAAATCAGTTTCTCAACTTTAAACAGTTTTTTAAAACCCAGCAGACACCCCTGTGAGCAAAATAAAGAATGAAATGAAATAAATCTCCAGTATTGTTCTTTTTACTTGTCTTTAAATGTCCCTGAAATTCTTCCAGTCTTTTAAACTAAAGAGAATTAATCTGTTTTTGGTTCTGAATAAATCCTCTTTTAAAACAAAGTGTATGCTGTTATATTATTTAATTCTCAACACTTTTTGTTATTAATGAATGCTTTAGCAAATTTCAGGACAGATTAAAAAAAATTACATTTGTTTGAAGCACCACTGTTGGCCACATGTACAACAAGAGAACAGGAATCTTCTTCTCTGACTTCGTGGCTAAAAACAAAAAAGTAGATCCTTTATGCCCTAGTGAGCTGCGGACATGAGTTCAGACTGCTTCACTTTGGTGCATCAACTAATTCACTCAGGATTTTCTGATCAATGACTCCTCAAAGGACCCATGTTTCTGCTTGGCTTTTGCTTCAAACGAGAGAAGAATGGTGAATACTTTGGCACATTTACAAGTTTGTATTTAGCCAACTCTGAAATATTGAAATTCACCTCCCACTTCGCTCTGGACTCATTGACCGCCTCATTCTGAGACTGCCCTCAGTCAATGAGGCGGTCAATATTTAAACTGCAAACAAGAAGCTCTACGAAGACCTGACTTCCCACTCTGTCATCTCATACAAAACAGGGCTGGGAAATATGGACAAAAACACATGTGGAAGTAAATTAAATGTAATTTACAAGAGGCTTTTACTAAGTTTGGAGTCTGTGGCCTAAGTAGTTGTAACATTTACTCCAAAAGAAGGCAACTAAAGAGGAAAAGGACCATTCAGATTGTTATCGTTGCAAAGTTCAAAAGCATCTGTGATAGTAAGGGTGTGTGCTAGTGCCCATGGCATGGGTAACCTGCACATCTGTGAAGGCAACGTTAATGCTGACAGTACAGTACATACGCACATGCACAGGATTTACGACATGTGCTGCCATCTATGCAACATCTTTTTCAGGGATGTCCCTACTTATGTCAGCACGACAATGTCCAACCACATTTTGTATGTGTTAGACTAGTGTGGCTTTGAAGTCAAAGAGCAGGTACTACACTGACCTGCATGCAGCCCAGACCTGCCTCCCACTGAAAATGTGTGGCACAATAATAATCCCCAAATGCAGCAATGGAGACCCTGAAATGTTGAGCAACTAAGGTGGTACATCAAGCAAGATTTAGAAAGAATTCCACCTACAAAGCTTCAACAATTAGTTTCCTTAGTTCCCAAACACTTATTTAGTGTTAAAAGGAGTTGATGTAACACAGTGGTAAACATGCACCTGTCCCAGCTTTTTTGGACTGTGCTGCAGGCATCAAATTCAAAGTGAGAGAATATTTGCTAAAAAAATAATAGTTTGTCAGTTTGAACATGAAATATCTTGCCTTTGTAGTGTATTCAACTGAATGTAGATTGAAAATGATTTGCAAATAATAGTACCCGGTTTATACACAAAATCCCAACTTCATTGTAATCAAGGTTATTAGAAGTGAAAGTTTAAAATGCTGCTCTGTGTTTCTCACTCACTTTAACTTAAAAGACTGATGTTACTCAGAGCAGCTCACATTGTGTCCTGCCGCTCGACTTCGGGCTGCAGATTTTGGCACCTTTCCAGTTTCTGATCCCATGAGAGCTAAGTGCAGATGGTCAAATGAATAAGAAGTTCTCCTCGTCTCACTAACTTGCCCTTCAGACAAACTTCTATCCTCCCTGCTGCAGTAGCACAAAACGGGCAGAAAACCAGATTTGAGTGCGGGACAGCAGAATAAAAATAAAAAGCAGGGAGTGAGTTTAACATTGTGTGGACTGAAGACACGTTTATTTTTTCAAACATAGCTGAGGAACTAGACTTACAGGGAAAGTATTTTCACGTTATTGCTTGAATGAAGAGTTTCTCATATAAGTTAAGAAACATTATCTACAATCCTTCAAAATAAGCTTTATGTACAAACATTCACAGCCCAGAATGAAACTGAGGGGTTAAAAACTGTAAAATGCAGCAGGTGTGAGTTTAAAAAATAGATTTTTGTCTTCTAAATGTCATTTGTAACATCTGCATTTACATATGTTCATTAATTCAAATACAAACATGAACCCACACATGATGTGGCTTTACTCCTGTGGGCTCCACAAACATTTCACTCGCCCCTTTTTTAGCACAAACATCTCCGGGCTCAGGAACGTGCACATGAAGACACACTGTTTTGTCTGTGTCGAGTGTTTAAGGTAGGAGAGCGGTCTGATTCCTCTTCTCACGGAGCAGCAGCTGTGTTGCGAGCAGTGCCTGCGTCTCTGCAGTGATTTCAGGTGTACTCACACAGGTGACCGCAGCCTGCAGGACAGTGTGCGCTGCTCTTTAACCAGTTCATGATGTGCTCCAGATGTCCTCCATGACTGCAGCCCTGACACCACACAAACAGTCCTTTTACAACATGGTGGCACACCGCACACACACTGGCACACTGATGGCACCTAAAGGAGAGATCAGATATGCAGTCAAGTTTAGAGGTTTCAATTCAAGACAGAAAGGTGTTTGCTGTGTGCTACGAGGGGATGATCCAGGACCAAAGCTTCTTCATGAATGTTAATGATCAGTTTTTTTACTGAAGCTTTTGTAAAGACCAAAGTCAAAGGTCATCTAGTTTCTCATTCTTCAGGTTTAAGGTTTTACAATTCTTACATTTACTGCTCTAAGCAATATATTATTAAGATGTGTTGGTGACACAACACCTACAATCCCAGGATGGCTTTTACTGCTTTTAACTTTATATCAATAGAGTACACAACACAGGGACTCAAGTGTAAAACTCTGATCTGTTTCTTTGAAAACTTGGACACCTTTCCTCAGATAGACGAGTGAAAGTCATGTGTTACAGGGACACTGTTTTATCTAAATGTAAGGGTTTTTAAATTGACTACAGTGAAAAGAAGTGTGATAAAAAAGTCACCTTATTTATCAAAAGGTAAATCGGTTCACTGAGGTGCATTTAATTTCCCACGGACAGAAGAGGTTTGATTTTTAGTGTTTCCATGCCTGAGGCAGTTTGTCTTTCCATGTAAAAACAGGTTAAAACTTGTTCTTTCAACTGTGACCCTGCTTCAGTTTTATGCTTTTGTGTGAAAAACCAACCAAGATGGCGCCACAGACGGCCGCCTCGGTGCTTCGCTCTCTATCATTGGGACCAACCTGCCCTCCATCCAGGACTTGTTCCGGTCCAGGGTCAGGAGGCGGGCAGATAACATCTCTGCAGACCCCTCACATCCCAGACACAAACTGTTCAGACTCCTCACCTCAGGTAAGCGATACAGAGCACTGTGTGCGAAAACCACCAGGCACAAGAACAGGTTCTTCCCCCAGGCTGTTATCATGCTGAACTCCTAACTGCAAATGTCCGTCTTATTAACCCTATATATGATCATTCATTGCACATATCATCCTTCCATGTATATGCACCTGTGCACTTTGCTTCTGTTTGTTGTCCTTGTTTCTTGTGTTTATCTTGTCCATATTGTACATATTCTATTTCTATTCTTACCTTAATTTTATTTTTAATTTTAAATTTTATTCAAAGTTTAATTCCTGCTTTGGGATTTCTGCTTCTATTCTGTTTATAATGAATATACACTGTGTGTATCTATTCTGTACTTAGAGAATGAAGCAAAGCAGCGTCAAATTCCTTGTATGTGTAACATAACAGGCCAGTAAAGCTAATTCTGATTCTGATTCTGATTCTGATGATGCACTGTGAGAGAGCTTATATCTCGGAAACTCAAAGGATTTTCCCATATTAATCGAACAAGCATGTTTTCAGTCTGGGAGGAAACCCGAGTGCCTGGACAAAATCCAATCAGGCACAAGGAGAACATGCAAACTTTAAACAGAAAAAACCTGGTTGATGGGAGTTGAACCAGCAACCTTCTTGCTGTGAGGCACACACACTAACCTACAGCACCACCATGCCACCTATACATTCAATAACCCTGTTTTTTTATGTTTTAAATACAAATGCATTGTAGTAAAATGTAAATACAAAAAACAACACAAAAATAATACTTGTTGTTTTGTGGCTTGCCTGCAGTACCTTCACGGCCCACCAGGGGTCAGCAGCTAACATCATGGAAGTAATAAAAGAACAACTCTGCCTGTCAGAAAATACACGACTCTAATTCAGACGTGTCAATGGTGCAGGTGTTCATACCTGTCACAGATCCAGCCCTTGTTACTCATTGGCCGTTTGCAGTTACTGCAGTTGATGTGTAATGTCGTCGATGCCTGGTTTAGGCAGGTGATGGCGCTGCACGTGCTCAATTTAATGACCTCGTTGGACACGTTCCAGAGCTCGAACCTCTGCAGGAGGTCGATGTAGGACATGTACCAGTGCTCCTGAGAGGCAAACATGACAAGTTCAGTATTTCTATCTTTAACTTCTCTTCAGTGTTTCAGAGGGTTAACAGCATCTTCATTTTGTCTTCAGACAGGGGTATGAGAGGAGAGGACAATTCATAACTAATAAACACAAAGTAGGTAAATTCAGCTGCCAGAGGGAACTCAATCAGAACAATGGTGAAATATGAGGTTAAGGAGAGAAGGGAATCATAGTTCAACTGTGAGTTTTAACGCTACAAGGGAAGCTAAGGCAACAGAATGTGCAGACAGCGGCTGAGAATAGCTGTGGTTTGTCACAAGTGAGCAGCACAAATCATAATTGAGATACACAGAAAACAAGATGACAGCTTCTACATGAATGTTTTTGACAGAACCTTTGGCGCTTACTTGGTGGTCCTGGAAAAACACATCCTATTACAACCTTAAAGTTAAAGGTCCTACGTCCTGGTGTGTTTTACTGTTTACATCATGTCTTGGGTGTCTGTTTAGCAAGAATCTGATTTAAGTTGAATAAGAAAATAAAAATTGAGACTTTTAACTTTCTAACCTGTGTGAGGTCATCAATCTCTTTGCGAATCCGGTCCCCAAGCACGATGAGCACCGACACGGCCATCTGCACGTCGCCCTGCTCGGCATAGTAGCTCAGCATCTCCCTCACAATGGGGCAGAAGAAGCTTGCAGGGAGGTGTGGGCTGAACAGCGGCTGTGAAATAGAGATGAGAGAGAAGGACTCGATGGGTGTCAGACAGGTGACCTCCGCCTCATTGCCACTGACGTGCGGGGAGTCGGCCTTGTCCTGCTGAAGATGCTCTGGGGCTGAAGGATTGTCTATAATCTCGTGGCGCAGCTGAAAGGCCTCCTGGGGCAGCGTGTACTCCTGCTCCTCTATCATGAAAAAAGGAGCAGAGATCAAATCAGACAAAAACGTCCTGAGAGAATAAAAGTATAAACCCCGACTCTTTAGAATAAAATGTAAAATAAAACAGGAAGTCATTTGCAAATCATTTCAACCTATATATTTAACTGATAACAGCACAAATACATGGCAGTTAATGTTATAACTAATAAATTTGCACATTCTGAATTGGATGCCTTCACTTTCCAAAGCAGGAGCTTGTCTACCTCTGCGTCACATTGTCTTCAATTCTAACAACACTGTAGGGGTTTGAAGACATCAACTGCTGAAGTATTGGACAAATCTTTTCCCTTTCTTGGATGATTTTCATCTTAAATTGCTCAACAGTGCAGAATTTCATATGTTGTATTTTGTGTCAAACATTTAAACTGGAGACTGGTGTGGACTTTTTGTGGGCCGGTTTAGATCCTGCACTCTTTTGGTGAAGCTTTGCTGTTATTACTTGCTGAAATAAGTGTTGTCTGGATGGGAGCTTATAATACTTAAAAACCTTTGGGTATTCCTCAGCATCTATAGTGCCTTTACAGATGTGCAGGTCGCCCATGCCATGGTCAAAATGCACCCCCACACCACCACAGATGCCTGCTTTTGAACTTTATATTAATGAGAGTCTGGTGGCTCCCTGTCTCTATTAGTCTGAAGGATTGAATGGCCATTATTTCCAAAAACAATTTGCAATGTGGACTACTCAGACCACAGCACACTTTTCCACTTTAGGTCACTCCATCTCAGACGAGCTCGGGCCCAGGACCTCCTCTCGATGTTGTTGACGTATAATAATAATAAAATTAATAATAATAATAATAACAATAATAATAATAATTTTATTTGGATAGCACTTTTAAAAACAGAGGTTACAAAGTGCTTTGACAAACAGACAAGAACATACAGACAACAATTACAAGAGCTTCAGCACAAAAGGAAATAAAAACAAAAAGCCCAGTTAAATCCAGAAAAACACGTGTTTTCATAAGAACCCAGACAATACAAGAACCATGCAACCTAAAAGGAGACCATGAGGACCGAAATAAAGCTAAAAAATATAAAACCAGTAAGAAAAAGTAAAAAGGGGGTGAAAAAAAGTAAAAAGGGGTTGAAAAAGACGATATTAGTAATGACATTAAAATAATAAAACAAGAAAAATAATAATAGCAATGATAGAATAAAACAACAGACATGAGCAGAAGATAAAACAATAAAAAGTCTAAAAAGGTTTTATATAAAAGCATTAAAAGTGTAACAAAGGTGAAGCCAAATTAGATAAAATCTGAATTAAAAGTAAGTCATGGCAATAATATGAAACACAACATAGAAGATGTAAATAAAAGAAGAAGGACTTAACAGTAGTAGGAGGTAAAATAATAAGAGCAATACTGATAAGAGAAAAGCTAAAAGACAGTAAAGCAGAAAATAGGATAGAAAAAAAAGTGATAAAAGATAACAGACGGCATCACATAAAAGCATATGGCTTAAGCTTTACACACTAGAGGCTCATCTGCCATTTATAGATGTATCAAAACCATGAACTGAAGTATTATGGAGCCCACGTTGAATGCCATCATGAAATAATTCCAAAATGTATGAAGTGCAACCTAAGGGGTCAACAGTCACAAGCATTCAATGTTGGTTCAAGTCTTACCCTTTACTGGCAGAGGTTTCTCCAGATTCTCAAAATCATTAGATGACAATATAGACAGTAGATGATAAAACCTTTTAAGTCCTTGTAACTACATATTGAAGAACACTGTCAATAACTTTCAAACTACTTTTACATTTAATCTTTTTTAAAGTGGAGAACCTTGTTATGTTGTTGATTGTGAGCTTTTTTTCAGGAGTGCTCCCCTAAAACCCAGTCATGCTACCATCGTCTGATACCAGTCAACCAGCTCGCATGCACAAAGCTGGTTGACTGGTTTTTGAGTAGGCCTTGTCCCAACTGTAGTTGGAATGTTGCAGGCATTAAATTCAAAATGGAGGTACATTATCCAGAACAATAAAGTTGATCAGTATAAACATTAAATATGTCATTTTTGTGCTGTATTAACTCGAAGACAAGTTTGAAAGGATTTGCAAATCTCTGTGATCTGTTTTAATATATATTGCATGTAATGTCTCAACTCTTTTGGGATTGGGGTTTATAGAAAAAAAACTGTCCACTTCAGCTTGCCAAAGATGAAACAGTGACTGACCAGTTTGGTTGTCGTGCTCCATGGAGTAAAGGTCATCGTCATCTAACTCTGCATCACCGAACATGTACTCAGCCTGGCCCTCGCTGCCCTCTGTCTCCTCGTTTTCTAAGATGAAAATAAATCAAATGTTTAAAAATGATCCAGAGAACGGAAGGACAACCACATTGTCTTTCAGAGTTTTAATGTCCACTCTCACCTTCATTATTATTGCTGATGTGTGAGTTCCCAGGCTCCAGGTGGATGTTGTCCTGTCTGCTCTCACCTTTACTTCGCTCCAGCCGGCTCTCGGTGCCCATCCCTGCACCCATTTCCTTTATGCTAAAACTGAGAGTAGAACAAATGTCACTACTGCTCATAAGATAACAAATATCTCTGTATTTTAATCAAATAATAAAACGCTTGTTTACCTGTTCATTAAAGGCAGAGTGCCAAGCTTACTGAGGTGGTTTGGAGCGGTCGTTGTGAGGTTTGCGGGGTCGGTGAACATGATTCTCAGCATGGTCCACGTTGTAGAAACCTTTGTGTTGCAAAAGAAAAGAGACGTCATTCATAACAGAGGAGAAACAAGTACGATTTCATTACTGTGTGACACAATTCTCCTTTTAGTAATGTGTTACAAAGTGAGAGTTTGCCAGATTTATCTTGCTTTATCCTGAAATATCAAAAGCACAATGAAAAACAGAAACAGCAGTACTCGTCACATCCTCTGTTTGTATTCATGAGACAAACCTGAGGTCTTTTGAGCTCTTGGGCCACCTTAGCATTGTGATCACATAGCTCAGTAAACGGCTTCCCGCTCAGGAGGTAGAGTTGTGCTGTCTTCACGAACCAGTCCATACGGTTACTGTCTAGATCTGTCTCAAAGACGCTGAGTGCACTGGACACGTGTGCAAACGGTTCTGTCGGGTCAGGTTTCTTGAAGAAAAAGATGGGATACCGGCGGTCACCTCCAGGGTACAGCTTCCTGTTGGCATCACTGCTGATTAGACTCTCCTTGGCAGCAAAGGCAAGGTCACCGAACAGTCCAAAGCAAAGACCCTCAGGATTGGCCTTGTCCACGGGCCGAGTGGCGTCCTTGAACATGTGTTGGTAGAGAGTGCTGTCTTTAGATCCAGAGAGTAAAAAGTGAGGGTCATGCTGGTGGCGCCACACTATACCGGTGGTCACATCTTTGTGTTCCTCAAAGGTGGCAAAAGGGATGAAAGGTCTGCGGACGTCCCACACATAGATGTTGTGATCTACCATCATGGAGCAGGTGGCTAAATGAAACTTTCTCTCAGGACGCCACTTCACACGAGCCACTGAGGCGATTGTTTGGACACAATAAACCTCTTTAGCCCGGTTGGTGGTCATGTCCCACACTTTCACCATCTTGTCCCTCCCACCAGTGGCCAACCAGCCCCTAAAATGCCAAACAGAGGAGGCAGAGTGAATGTTTTGAAAGAAAAACATCAACACATCATCAGCTGGTTCAAGCCACAGGGTCACTTGGTCATACCTGTCATCAGGGTGCCAGTCGCAGCAGAACACAGGACCAGTGTGGGCGGTGAACATTCGCTCGTAGCGGTCCGGCCGCCTGATGTCCCACAGCTGGACGTTACCATTTTCAAAGGAAGCAGCAAATGTGAAATAATCCTTCATGCTAAACTGGACGTCCCGTACACTCTCTGACTGACCTAGAAGAAGGAAAATGTATATAAATATCAAGTTAAAAAAATATATCTTTAGATGAGATAGTTTCAGACAACATTGTCTCTGTAGATATGGTTTATGTTAATAATGACAAATAGATGCCAGGCCTTATGCTCAGTAGGAAAATTGTTTACTGTAAGAACCACTAATAGTCTAATGCTTATTTACCTGGATTATTTATGTGAAACGTTAGCTTAAACTTAGATTTATTTCTTGATGCATTTAGAGAATATTTGTATTATTTGTACATATCAAATATATTGGTACCTGTGTTACAACAACAAAACAGAAGTCCTAAACAGCCAGTATTGGACTGTTGTCCTATACTGGGTGAATAACCTACTCATTGAAGTGGTGTTTTTAATGCTCATTGCACTCACTTTTTCAAATTTGCCAATGTAACTGTACAATTTGGACAATACCTCTTTTTTTGGTTGAAAAATATCCCTGAGGTGCAGTCCTTATATTTACTAGAGAAAATAAATTGAATTTGGAAGAAGATATATACATACTGTTATAAACAATGAAGGAATAATGGCAGAATTTTATGAAATATTATCCAAAGAACCTTTCCTTACCTAGATAATAATTCAAATTATATATGGGATGATATAAGAGATAAAATAAATATTTATTATCATTTACCAAATGATATGCCAGATTTCAACTAGATAAAAAAGGTGTTGACTTTCAATCATTGTAACACACTTTGAAATGAAATTCATCATTTCTTCTCAGAGAAATTAATCTCCCCAACCCTCAAAATGTTCTGAAGTTTAGTTTCTGGATTCTTCCTTTGGAGAAATTCATCTTAAAAACACAAAAAGTCACAAGTCACACATTTGGACCATGAAGACCTTTGTTTTTTACTTCATTCTCTTACTTTGAAAATTTGTGGAGAGGTTAAAGCCCTAAGCTCAGATAAGAAGTTTGGTCTACAATAAATTACAGACAGACAACATAATGCTTTTTTTCTGTTTTGTTTTAAATAACTTTGTGCTGTTTTTGTTTCTTTATTTGTTTGTATGAAGGTTCGTTCATATGCAAGTTTTTTGTGTATTCTGACCATTGTACATGCAGCAAAGATAAATGAAAACAGGAGAAAATCTGACTGAAGATCATTAAGTTTCTTTATGTTTTGATACCACAACTGAGTAAAATAATGGAGATTTTGTCATTTTCATCATCAGGTATTTAAGAGGATAAGATATTTGAAGGTCTTAAAGTAAAGACTGAATGTTTCTGTTACGTTTTGAATTTATGTAGAAGTTGGATTGTAAAAAAAGAAAAACAGCTTAATTTATTTAAGTCTATGAAATTCTTTAATTGCCATGACATTTTGCAGACCTGAATATAGTCTGTATTGGCAAGAGTCACATCAAAGTTTAAAATGTTTGTACTGTTGCATCTGTCCTTTTAATTTCCTTACAGAAAAATTATCAAGATGTTTACAGTGTATTCTTTTGTGTGTTCTTTGTGAGTTGTGCCTCTTAGCCCAAAAAGACTTTGATTTCAGTCCCTAATAAGCTTGTTTATGCCTAATGGTAAAATGACCCCCATTGCTTTCTGAAGCATTCCATGACTTGCTGCTGGATGAAATGGGTTGAAATAAATTCTCACACAAAGTAAAAATATGTAGGTTAAAATTTTACATTTAATTACAAAAGCTTGAGGAATAATTCTCAGGGATTTCCTCAGATCTACACTGTAAAGACAAACTGAGATGAAATGTATGTAATGCAAAACAAATGGATGATGAAAATCACTTTTGTCAGACTGACCGCGCCACAGGAATAATCATGACTTTGTTCTACCTGAGAAAGTGCTGACAGACTCCTTCTTGCGCAGGTCAAAGCACTTCATGAAGCCGTCCTGCGACCCGCTCAGCAGCATGTAAACCTCTGTAGGATGGAAGCAGACCTTGTTGACGGTGCGTTTGTGCTCAGTAAACAGCTGGTCCTGCTTGTTACGAGAAGGTTTCCCCAGGTTCCACGTGACCACTGCACCGTTGGTAGCAGCCGTGGCCAGCAGGTTCTCCTCCATCTGGTGCCACATCACATCTGCACAGCTGAAGTTGAGAGATGGTTTGCGGCCGACTCGGAGATTGAGCTTCTCCACAAACTGCTCTTCCTCAAGAGCATAGATCTTGAAGATGTTTCGGCCTGCGACCACCACCTGTGTGGCATCACGGCACACGCTGATGGCATTTGCGGGAGCGTCCAGGTGGCAGAACATCGTCCGGCCAGTGACGGTGCTGCTGCTGAGTGCCGTGGTGACCCGTGACATCTTCTCCATGTTTCTGGTACAGACAGTGAGTGTTCCTGTCAGGATGCATCAGGTAAACTGTAAAAACATTTAATATACTTTACTATAATAGCACTGATTAGCAGGGGTGGAAGAGGTAAACAAATATCGTACTCTAGTAAAAGTACATTTACTTTAATAAAATTTGACTCATCTACTCGTTAAAGCAGCACTTAAAGAATCTACTCAAATGAATTAAAGTACTTGAAATGAAATGTTCTTATTGCTCCGGTTATTATGAGTACAATCTCCTGTTTTGTGTAAAAAAATGCTGGAAAGTAATTAGCCAACCAGTTTTCCTTCCAGTATATAACAGAAGAACATGTAATATTTAACCACCGCTTGGCAACATAACAACAGAGTAGCAAGTTTCTCCAGTATAATGTATTTTGTACACTCTGTGTTAAAGCTTTGCCTGAGCTCACTTGATCAAACCAATAAAACATGAACTACCTGCCTTATATATGGGTATATTTTGTGGATTAACAATTTTCCAAATAAATATTACAAAACTGTAAATGTATATTTTACACTTGATATTTTTCAATAACTATCACTTCCACGATGTGAACAACCCTTGAGAACATACTGCCCCTGATTCTTAAGTGGTCAAGTACTGAACCTGAATCGTTATGGTTTCAAACATAATTTTAGCATTGAGTTTCATTACTCTAAACTTGGAAAGAGCACTGTTAAAATTTTGGTAATGTGAAAACACAAGAAGCTGCAAAGTTTGGATCTGTTTAACCATTAACTTTATTCTTTTAACCCTGTACTCAAATGGTATATGAAATGTGGTGAAGTGCAATCTTTCCTCAAAAATAACTCAAACTAAGGTTAAAATACATATTTTACAAACTACTCAAAGTAGTAAAAGCACTCTAAATTCTACTCATAGTAATAGATGTTAATATGATAAGTTACTCAATGCAGCACGAGGGACAACTACACAAAAGCTTTTGCAGTTCAACAATCTGCCAGAAGGTGGCAGTGAAGTAAATAAGATTACAAGTTCGTATGTGGGGTCATGCAGGGGGTTCATCTGCTTTGGTATCTACAGAATCAGTGACTTACTTTGTGGGACAATGCAGCCTTTATTAAAGTCTGCAGCAGCAGGGAGTCCTCTTCACGCACTCCCATGAGAGCAAAGACACTACAGAGAGAAAAGATCACAGAAAAATATATTGACACAAATTGAAATTGTAATTGATGTTCATCTATGTTTAAGTCGTAAAAATTTACACTTCAACACTAAGTTGCCGCATGTTTTTTAAACAACATGTACTCTTGCATTTTAATTATAGTATACAAAGTGTAAAAGCTGCAAAAAAAAAGGAACTACAAATCTTGTACAAATTTAGTTACATTTTAAAAGAACAAGTGAAAAAGTAGATTAGTATAACAAGACTTTTTTTTTTAAACTATTTAGTCTAAAAACATTACAGTCCCAGTTTTACTTAAAAGACAATACTGAAAAGTGCAGAAGCCTAGTAAGAGTACAGGTTTTGAATAACATTTTTAACTCAAAAAGACAGAGCAAATCAGCAAAGTTTGTGTGCCCAAATGTTTCCAAGGTCTTTGTACAATTTAAAGTGTTCATAGTTAGCTTTCATTCAAGTTACAAAGAACTCTATGTATGTTTTCAAAATAGGTATTAAAAAAAGGTTTTAAGATTTATAGAATTTCTTGATTGGATCATGCCTAAATTTAAAATTCTGATATGATGTGATAATCCTTACTGATGCATTTGATAATCATAGTATTTAACCATTTCATTAAGCATGGAAAACAGTATATCTGTAAATGTTAACAGGTCAAAAATACAACAATTTGAAGTGGAAATATTACAGAAAACCACATCAGCTCATTCACAGCCTAAAAGATAGCTAAAAATACTTGTTTAAGTTCATTATTATTATACACTCTTCATTCAAATATGTATATTTATAAGGGATGCACAATTTCAGATTTATGCTGATATTCCAGAAGTTATATTATTGCCAATACTGATATTACTACTAATATTTCTTATCAGGAGCACTAAAATGGACCTGTTCCTTTCATGCTTACAGTCTATTTGTGTAAGAAACAAATATGAAGCAAGAAAAACATTTTATTCTTTCATAAATAATACCTTTGAATTATAAAAGTGACCATTCAGTGATGATGAGGTCAATTATTATGGTCCAGTTGTACATTCTGCCAATATTACGGCCAATATATGGAATATACACCCATCAGGCACAACACTATGACAGGTGAAGTGAATAATACTATTTCTTTCTTAATCAAGGCACCTGATAGTGGGTGGAATAAATTAGGCAGCCAGTTAACATTGGGACAGCTAGATGACTGAATAAGAGCATCTCCAAAACTGCAGACCTGAGAGCAGAGCAGAGTGCCAGTATTTATAACAGCAGACTTCAGACGAACCTTTTGGATCTTGCTTTTGAATAACTTTTTACTTTATTCTAGGTAATTCTACTTATCCATTGAAATTTTTAGTCTGCACTGCTCAATCATATATTTTAGCTGTGTTTATTTTATTATTCCACTCTTTTTATTTGTTCACTGGTTTATCAATGAAGTTTATGTTCTATATTGTTATATATTCCTTTATCTTAATTTCTCATTGTGTGTTTAATATTAATTTATTATCATCTTTATTTTATCTTCAGTTTTAGTGTTTTTAACATCATCCCCAGTGTTTTCTCAATATGAACTGATGATGGCGTTTCCTCAGTTCCTCACTCCCACAGTTTTGTATAATCGAGGTCTTTATTTAAGTTCTTTATCCTTGTTTGGTCCAATATGGGTTTGTTTGTTCTAATTGACTTTATTTATGTTTGTCTTGCATGTCCTTTTATTGTTTCTGTATATAAACAGCACTTTGAGGTACATTCTTTTTTTGTATAAAAAGTGCTATACAAATAAAGGCTGATTTATTGATTGTTAACTTGATTATTACATTATGTCTTGATCTACTCTATTCTACTGATCAAGCTCTGCGTAACATCATAGAAAAAGACTAGGTACTAAATTGCTTCATAATTCACATAAGATTATGCATTGTTTTATCTTGAAGGATCCCTCTGACTAGTCGGTTCTCCTGTTTTAAGCCTGTTTTCCACCCTCTGCTTGGTGCTAGTATCTGGATACTTGATGCTGACGTAAAAACCAGCAAACCAGACAGAGGGTGAGGGGCTTATGCACTCACATGACATCGAGAATGAGGATATAAACAAAGAGTTTCAATTTCCATGTCGTCAGTACAATGTTAATCATTTACTGCTTCTCTCTTATTCCGGTAAAGTGTCTCCCGCTAACATTTGGTCTCTAAATGTCTGTAAACCCCTTCACTAACTCTACATCTCAGCTCATGTGTTGTCTGAAAACATCTGAACTCGCTGTTCAGTAAACTTGACAGCAGTGTGATGCGAATGCTAGCCGGCTAATGTAGCAACAGAGCACAACAGAGCAAAAACAAACCAGTCCTGACTCGATTTTTTCAATTTTATCAGATATTTAGAGAAATATCATTAAAACAGACCATATCATTGACCAATAAAGTCCATGCAGAGTTAAAATAAAGCACTAAAGTGGACAAACCTTCTGAACTGTTGCTCACTGCTAGCGGTACAGGAAGTAGTAGTTTGTTTCAAGTCCCGCGAGAGTTCAAGAGGAAGCTGGTGGGCGTTTCGTCACAGCCAATCATAACAGATTTTATTGAACTGTATCTGCCGGGAAATAATGTAGTTTTGTTTCGGTCGCCCTGCAAACGGAAGTAACGCGATCTTCGTGGAAATAATTTATGTTTGATAGCATATTAAAGCTGTCAGTTCGTGCCGTAAAGACAGCGAGAACTCCCTGTCGCCATGAGTGCTCTGTTTGCCTGTGAGGATCCGTCCACATGGAGAAGAGTGTATGAGAAATACTGGGATGTAGTTGAGGCCAAGACCAAAAAGAAGAAACCTGGGAAGCTGCTGAGCCTCGACAAGTGGTAGATCTGTTTCTTCTTACATACTGTGGGAAGTTTTTGACTACTTGTGAAACAGACTGATATTATTTATAAAGCAAACCAGACCTTTAGGATTGAGATAGAATGTTGTCTTAGGTCTTTATTTTAATGCCAAAAGTGCATTACTTAACCTCTGACCTCTTACCTGTAAAATGTATTACAGTCAGAGAAAACATGTATGCAAGGCTGATAAAAAATCACTCCAAGAATTCTGCACATTTCAAGTTCACAAGCACAATATGATCCTTAGGCCAAAGGACATTTGACCTTGTCCCTCCAAAAATCTTATAAATTTAGTTTTTATTCAAAGTGGAAATTTTTCCCTAAAATTAAAGAAAGCAAAGAGACATTTTGAAGATGTTGTGTTCATGTAACCTGGCATACCAGATGGACTGTTAAAATATTTCTCTTGTCCATCTGGGAAAGAGCTCATTGGAAGTGTTTGGGATTGGCAGAACCTTTCAAAAGCATATCTGGCAGGTTGTTGTATGATGGTTTCGTCAATCACATTTAGACATTTAGACAGGCGCTAATGCAGTGGTTCAAACTACAAATCGTAAGCTACTACATAGAACATACGCCAAAACGAGGTGCTTTGAATGTTGTTGTTTGTTCTTAATTTAAGAAAGAATCAAGTCCAGATCTGATAAAACTGCTACTGTTGGCACCAATGCCAATCTATGTATGTGCAGCCACTATGTGCTGTTGTCTTGCTTGTAGCTCTTCCATGCTTACAGTTATTGTAGACTGGAGCTTGTTACTCAGTTTGGATTGTCTGTGCTGTAACTCAGATGAAACTTAACTCTATGTGCTGTATCACAGATATAACTCTGCAGTAACCAGGGTCAAAAATGAATACCTGCCAAGTGCGAAATGTGGATAGATTTTCTGTTTGGTAGCTAAATCTCAGACGGTTAATACTGGGTACATTATTGCACCTAAACAATCATGTATAAATACATGCTGAGCAAATACATTTTCTTCCTAGATTTTTATTCCCTGATCTGATAAATCTGAACTGTAGGACATTAAGCCAAAATGTGTCAATTTAGTGCACTGAAATGCACACAAAAACACAATGTATTATTTTGGTGGGTAAAAAATATGCTTG
Organism: Cetoscarus ocellatus; assembly: GCA_037902135.1. Classification (NCBI taxonomy): domain Eukaryota; kingdom Metazoa; phylum Chordata; class Actinopteri; order Labriformes; family Labridae; genus Cetoscarus; species Cetoscarus ocellatus. The sequence continues at coordinate 1,602,702 of JBAMNC010000904.1, read as the reverse complement.
GCTTACTTTTTAAAGACCTACCCACAGACTGGGCTAACGAGTCAAAAAGTTAATTTTTGGGCCTGGCTGTAATTATCAGTGCCATAAATCTGTCCTGAGTTTCCATCCTTACCATTGAATTTTTGGGGGCAGAATGAATAGGTAAGGTTATGTATTTTAGCAACTTTGACAAGGGTCAAACTGTGATGGCAACAGGGTTAGAGGACCTCCAACTCTGCAACCCCCTGTATCCACTCTGCAAAAGAGGAGAGCCAGCCAAAAGTAGTTCAAAGATAAAAAAATGATAAACTAGCAACAGCAATGGGGAAAAATGTGCATAGATATCCCACTATTTAAAAACATTCAGCCTGTCTCAATCAACTTAGTTGAATTACCATCTTACTTAAGCAAATTAGCTTTTTGACATGAAGTTTGATAAACCACAATTGTGATGATTGCACTTTGTTCTGCAGTGCACAAACTGTTTTAATTCTATCAGCTCAGGTCTAAAAAAGGTCTTGAAAAGTCTTGAATTTGTCTCGGAGCATCTGGGACAGTATAAACTTGTTGGACGGGTGTCAAATATGTGACTTTAATGGTACTAATAGGAAGGTTTCAGTGCACCAGAGTTTGTGGTTTAGGGGAAAGAAGGAGCTGCAGACTAGTCAGGGCATCCATGATTGTCCAGTGATGAACTACTGCCATGCACCAAAAGTGTTGTAGCATGCATGCTAGCCGTGGAGCTATGGGTGGAAAATAAAATTACATAATTACTGTGTTGCTAAGGGCCCCCCAAAAAATATAAAACCAGTTGAAAAACAAAAGCTTGTAGGTTATCCCTTAGGTTGTGTTCCACTTTGTATTTTGGATGATGTGAGTGTAGTTTAGTCAACCTGCTCTCACTCTAATTGTGTGTCTGCATTCAGGTATCAAGAAGAGTTGCCCACACTCATTTCAAGTCGCTCCAGTAAACACATCACTCATTCAGAGCTGGGGAAACTGATGGAGTGGAAGCTCACTGTAAGTTTGTCCAAAAGCAAATGCAAGAAACTTTGCTGCACCCACACAAACAGAGCTGTCACACTTCAGACATATGTGAGCAATCATCTGTGTCCTTAAATGGCTCTATGCACGTCTCTCTGCAGAAAGGAAAGTTCAGGCCACGGCTGCAGCAGCTAGTGGCTTCTAACAGCGAGGATACTGTGGAGAAATGTTCCAGAAAGGCCTTCAGTCTTCTTCCTGACGTGCAGGCAGCGATTGCAGAGCTCAGCACCCTGAAAGGAGTCGGCCCAGCCACTGCTTCAGGTAAGCACAGTGTCTCTATGCTGCTTCTTTCATCAAATAGATAAAAGCTTTAGAGTTCATTCTGATAAAATATCCATGATCCCTCCAAAGCCCAAAGTGATTGCCCTCTCAGGGAGTGAGCAGAGTGGCCCTTTCACTGTGAAACCCCCGTACCCTCTGTTTGAAGAGTTTGTGTTCACTTCATACCTACTTTCAGCTCAACTTGGGGCTGACTCTGCATTTTGTTCCAGCTGTGTTGGCGGCAGGAGCTCCAGAACAAACCGCATTCATGTCCGATGAAGCCATGGAGAGCGTGCCAGGACTGAAGCCCATCCAGTACACAGCAAAACACTATGCTCTGTACCTGAGGGAAATGGTGGACCGGGCTGGAAAACTAAACAAAGGTGAGGTTTTGTGCAGTGTCCTTAAAAAGTCAAGGACAGGGCTATGAGACTGTGTTTATGAAGATCAAAGCACGTGGTTCACAGTCACACAGTGTTATTATCAAATACTGGATAGTCACGCAGAACTACTGTAAGTTTATAATAAGTGACGTCTTTAGTTCACTGCTAACTGCTGACTGAAGAGCATGTGTTTTTTTCTATGACCGCTGATCATAGTTAATGTCTGCTATGATTCTGACAGTTGTTGCTCTCCTTCTCAGTGGATCCCCAGCAGGACTGGACGCCCCACAGGCTGGAACTGTGTTTGTGGGCAATGACCACCGCAGAGCAGCAGCAGCTCAAAATACTGAAGGATGTTGATGTGGAAGAGCAGAGCTCTGAAGCTGACAGTGACCAAAGACCAACAAAGAAGCTCAAAACCTAACTTTCCTCTGTGTTCATGTTTTCTAAATTTCTAATAAAATAAAAGATTTTATTGAATAATCTGCATTGAACTTTCAATTCTCTTTGTTGAATCTGGGCAGCAAAGTTTACAGTGTTTAAGCAGCATTCTCATGAGTGTCATGATTTTATTTTACAGAAAAATTGCTGCAGAAATGAACAGAACAATACAGCCCCCAGGAGATTTGGCTCATAAAACTTTGGCAATTTGAGTATTATTTACCTCATACGTGATTAAAAAAAAGTCCAATACCAAAGAGCTGGGACATTGTGTAAAATGTATATAACATGAGAACAGTGATTTGCAAATTATTTTCAACCAATTCAATTGAATGACTGGCAGTGATTAGAAAATGTGTCCAAAATGAGTTGCTAGTGTAAACAGATGAGAAATCTGTGTACACAGGCTTGCAACTCAACCAAGGGGTTGACCTAGTTTTCTGAGGAATCATATATATACGTATCTGTCAAATGTATTTCCTTCAGCTAAATTAGAAATTTTAAAAGGTCTAGAAATGTTATGTGAAAAGATTTTTATTCATATATGGACGTTTACTCTGAGGCTATGCAGCACCAAATCACTTCTACTTTTTTTTCATAGTTTTAAGACAATGACCAGCGCCATCCATCGTATATAATCAGTGTTCCATACTCTATTCAATGAGGTAAATGAGTATAAACAACCAAGATAGTCCAACCCCTTGGTTGCAATGCCAGTCAAAGGGTTAAAAGGAAGTCGGTATTAGTCCTGCATCATGTCCAGACTTGTCTTACCGAGAAATTTTGTGTAATTTAAGAAGAAAATCAAGCAAGAATAGGAGAGGATTCCAATTTTAGTTTTCAACAACGGGTGTCCACCGTCATCAGGCATTGAGTTGTTTGAAGGAAAAGTGATGAAATGCCCATAAAAAAATACTCCTGTCCCAACTGTATTAGAACATGTTGCATCTTCAAATTCATAATGTCTGTATTTTGAGTCAATTGATTAAACATTACATATCTTGTCTTTGGGCTGTATTTTATTGAATGTAGGTTGAAAGGGATTTGCAGATCAGTGTTCTAGTTGTTAAAATGTTAAACATTATTTGATCTTGTTTGAATTTAGATGTGTATTTCAGCACTCACTTTTTATCTCATATAAACATGTGAGGCAGGACTTTTTACATTTACTCAAATAAATGACTTATAGTGCGGCTCAGTAACAATGACACACACTAAAAACAGCATTAAGTTGCCACAGTATTCTTTATTTATATTGTTTCTAAATCAAAGCAAAGTACAATGAACAGTACAAAATAAAACAAAATATATTCATATATATACAATATAAAATGGTTCCGTTCAGAACATTTAAAAAGTACAATAGATTGTGAAATAATTAATGAGGACTTTGATATAAATTATCCATATGTAAATTTAGATTTCTTTTAGTTTCCTCATGACAGAGAGAAAAATAGCTTCTTCTGCTTTTTTGTTTTTTGTAAACGCTGTGTCGGTACAACCTCTTGTCTGGTGTGAGAGATTGAACCTCGTAAGCTTGGCACCATTTAATCCATATACAAGTAAGCAGCTCAGGAGAAAACTACCACAGCAGCACAGATATGACTTCTTATTTTTTATTAATATTCTAAGCATCTAAGGAGAATGACAGTGAGATCTGAGTGACCTTGAGTGGCTCAGGCGGATTTTGTGAGCATGAAAGGATCAAACAAAACTTAAAACTCTGACTTCTGTAGTAAAGCAGGAAACACCCTCGACATCAGAGAAAAATGCTGAACACTGTTAACGTTCTTTTTATGCCTAATTCTCACTAAAACAATGCTAGCTCTTTAATCCATCATGAAGATCGGGATCAGTTTTTATTTAAACGTCAGAAAACATTGTACTCTGAGCTTGTGATGGTCGGTTTCAAGTTATGTTTAAAAATGATTATTCAAAGCTGTCAATTCAGAGTCAGAAGTTTTCCTTTATCTTAACCCACTTCTTAACCCTGGTCTTGGTTTTACGCTTCTAAACAAAATAACATCCAGGGTGGTTATTGAAAGAAAAAAACAAGGCAGATTTGTTTGAGGAATAATGATTCTACTCGTACAATATTACACAAGAAGCACAAGTACATGCACTGGTGATCAGTGATGTGTCCAGACTTTTGACCTGGGTGGCTCACAAAGGGAGCCTCTGGTTGACAGAGTGGTTGGCTTGGTGTTTGTTAATACACAAACAGGAAGAAATATTGATTAGTCTTTGCATAAGCAACATTGTTAAATGGTTGTTATACTTATGGTATATTTCTTCTTTAAAAAGTAACTCAACATAGTGGCAACACATAAACTGTCTTTTCTGAATTCTTTAAGGACAATTATAAAAGACGCATGTCCAAAGCCAACATTTCAATTGCTTTAACTCCCATGTCCCATTAAATAAAAGAAAAAACACTGCACAATGCATCCCAAATGCTGACACAATTTGAATGTGCCATTAGTTTATTTTTCTACAAGAATGCACTCGGTGAGCGCATACCTTAGCCAAGGCAGCTTAGTTCAGAATTACCTTAAAAATGTAAAAATCATTATGTGTTAGAGGCCAATTTTCTCTGAGCCCTATAAATCAAAGCACAGTAGATCAGCAGATCTTGAGTATCCAGATCAGTATTTGTTGTGTGGCAGAACCTGTCATAAAGTTATCCTGTATTTTTTTCCAGTTGTTCTGAATATAATTTGTGGAGTTACAAGCAAAAACATTGAAATTGTCCTGTCTCACAAAAGTAAAGAATGCTTTAAAAAAAATCCTGGCTCCAGATGGTGATCTGGATCGCCCCCAAATCTAATCGATTGGTCCTTGGCCCATTTCTGACCTATTCTAAAAAATTCCATCAAATTCTGTTCCTAACTTTTTGAGTTATCCTTTTAACAATCTAAAAAATCCCAGCGATAACCCCCTTGGCATAACCTAATAATATTTTCTACTTTCAAAGCTTCAAGTATCTGTTGATGTATTAAACAATAGACGTTTTCAGAAGTTTAACCCTTAACTTGCCAGTTTAATTGCATGATGCACTAACAAACACAAATAAATAAATCATTTTCCATATACAAATTGCTCTAAGAGAAATATTTTGCATTAACAAAGTCTTGAACATGTCAGTAATTATGGGCACATTCCCCTTTCTCGTTCTGTGTTGTCTGAAAGAAAAGAAGTCACACTTAACTCCTTAAGTCTGAAAATTCAGCTTGTCAGAAACTACAACTAAACTATTTTAGATTACCATTTCACCGCTTCAAATATCTTTATCGACATCAGCTATTTTCATGAGTCAGAAATATAGCTGTATTTAATATCAGAACTTCGATCCCTTTATATACTAGTTCTTGTGCATCATATAATCAGAAAATGCATTTCCTCCACATACACATGGAATAGAATAGGAAATTTATTTTTGGAAAAGCACAGTCTGAGGCACATCAGTTATGACAATAAAACTGATTTTAGTGTATTTTATGTTTTTTGGGATGTGTCAGCCTAAAGCAAAATCACACCTTTAGATCCTCGATTGGTCAATGTAAGAACTGCATGCATTGTTCTGGTGTATTAAAATAAGAAAGCAGAGCTGGAAAATAGGAAAAAGAACAAATTTGAAGCTTGGCCTGCAAGTTGAAAGCATATTACAAGAAATGACATGTTTTTATTTTGCAATGGCCAAGTCATTGAAAATTAACGATCACAGTTAAAAGATGTTAGTGTTGCAATTTTTGGCCTGAATTGGCTAAGTGTGATTATTATGATTATACAAAGCACAATAGGCCTGTCAGAGCAGAGGGAGTGATAATCCCTGAATGTGTAAAAAAAAAAAATCTGCCAAGATTTTCACGAGGGTCATTGATGGTAAAAATAATTTTGAAAACAAAAACAAATGAGCCCCCAAAAGGTGCCAATGGGACCTGAGGGTTAAATGCCATAAACAAAAAAAACCAAAACAAAACATAGCACTCTGTGGTTAAGCCAGTATTGTTGATTCCATCTGTAGTTCCACCTCTTACAGGGTTAATAACCAACCATCATATTGGATTCCTGGCTTGTGACCAATCTAATACAAATGTGGGCTGTGGTCACCCCTGGCCACCACTCGGGACACACTCCTGAATGGAAAGTGATAAAAACTTAAAATAACTAATGAAATAGCAATTAACAAAATGAGGCAAGCTAGATGACTTTTTTAAGTAAGGAACAGGTTCAGTGGTTGGAAATGTGATTTTCCCTTCAGATTCTGTTCATGAAAATCTGAACAGTTCAAACAGCAGGGGCTAGAGGACCAGTGGTGAAGTCTGCCTTCTCCATGCACAGGGCCTGTTGTCCTTGAAAGTTTGCGTCCTGGGTTCAACTGTGGCCTTTGGCTCCTTTTTTGTTACATCATTTCCTATTCTCTCCCTGCTCTTTGTTTCTTTCTATTGTCTTATCAAATGAAGGCATGAAAACCCTAATGTGAATTTTAGAAATAATAATAATAAAACAGCTGAAGTGAAGCAGCCTCTCTGCCTGGTGCTCAGTCAATGGCTATTTTAAAACAAGGCATCAGGCTTTACAGTACAATAGATCATCATAGGGGGGAAAAGCATCACACAATGTTGATGGCAGGAAAGAATATGGCACGCCAACATGAAAGTGCAAACAGATGAGAAAAAGCCATTTACGATTAAAAAACTAAAATAGGAAATAAGAGACAACAGAAAGAGAAAGTCACGTAGTTGTTATAACCTTCTGCTGCATTTTTGACACATGAATTAGAAATAAATCAGTTGTTTTCACATTAACGAGGGCTCAAGTACTTTGTTTGGTGGCAACAAGTTAGCTGTAACCTTCACTGTGCTGTTCTTACGCTCTTCAAGAAATGTGTCACTCAAAGAAGAAAATGTAATTAACATCATCCTGCCTGTCAGCTCTGATTATAAAAAGAAAGATATCCTGTGTAGCTTTGGGCTTCAAACACACATGCATCATCCTGACAGTGGACTGTTGTGACACAAGCACGGACGCCGCTGCTGAGGGATTTTTGACGAGTGCCAGCTCTTACTTTTGTTTCTGTCGCCTCTCCTTCACAAACACAAGCACTGTCACATCAGCGCTTCTCACACTTGCTCAAAACTCCTGAAAATGTCATTTTTTGGGTGAACTGGATTAACCTCAAAGAGCTGCAAGAGAGGAGAAATCTGACTCACATCCACGGTCCAACACCAAAATCCTTTTTCACACATGCACTTCTAAAGTTTGTTCCTGAAAAATTCAAGGGCGTCACCCAGAAAATGTTCGGACTTGCTTGTTCAGACTTGTCCCTAACAGCATGTTATTTCCATAATTTTGGCTGCCAGTCCTGTGGATTTCCTGATTTTTTTTTTCTTGATAAACTGCATGTGTAAACATAAACAGCCCAGTTTTCACCCTAACTTTCACAGATATTTTAGCCCTTTAGTATTTTCTATCCCCCTCCCTACATCTGCACTCCTGAAATATGGGGTAACACGCCCAGAAAATTTCCCATTCTGCTTGTTCGCACTTGTCCCTCACAGCAGTAAGTTTTACCAATGAGGCAAGGACGGGTGTTCGAAGAGGTGAAACACTAGTAAGAAGACTGGCAGGAACATAGACTGGGTAAAAAAAATAGAGCTGTTTGCATTCACACACACTCGGCTGAAAATTTCAGAGTTATGTGCAAGTGTGAAAACAACCCTTTCACAAATGTAACCTGAAATGTTCTCATAAAGTGTTTAACTTTCCAAGAAAACTCCCTGACTTGCATGTTCATACTTGTCCCCAACAGGATGAAGTTTCCTTAAGTTTGGCTCTTGCACCTTAAATACATTTGTGACTCCTGTAAATAAAACTGAAATTTCTGAATACAATTCTAGAACTTTTCAGGAGTGCATGTGTGAAATGGTTCCAAGCAGGTACGAGGAAAATACCAGGGGGCCAGCAGCAAAAATTCAAGGTAAAGTCAAGATAAAGTGAGCCTGTAAAACAAGCTAACATGAGAAAAAACTAGCAATTTTTAGGACATTTTTCTACAGGAGTTAATTAGGCTTGTCAAGAGTGAACAGGAACACTTAATGCTGTCAGAGACAAGTGTGAACAAGCAAATAAAGAACTCCAGAAATTTTTAGGGTTGCATATGTGCAAGGACTTGGATTTGATGAAAGTCAAGTTTCTTCTCTTCATCAGCTCCCTGAGGACGTTTTTTGTATGAGCTGATGCTGGCTCAGGCTCAGGGTTGGGTGGAAGTTTGGCATAAGAAAAATAAACTGAAATCTTCCCTTAACATCATTTCTTTACTCATGGTGCTAAATTCAGCTTTTTTTGTGAGAAAAGAGCACAAAGAACATCCTAAAACACTTTGCATGAGGAGAACTCTGACAATTACCTTTTCTTTTTCAAGGTTTAGGAGTAACAAGAATTCACAAGCGATTTTCAACCTGCATGTTCTTTCAAGTGTGGTGATATTCACAGTTAATGTGTTCTACAAAAACATAGCCGTTTACTAGCCCTTTTTACAACCCCTCTGGGTTCCTATGAATCTTAAGCTAAAGAGGCACATTAACCTCCTCTCCGGCTTCCCCTTTATCTCCATTATAGGCTAACAGGGTACATATGCATTATTCATAAATGTATCTCTGCCATCTCCAGCGATAATATTCCCAAGTACACAGAAGAGTTTCTATCAAGGCTTCATTACTTCCACATATTGGCTGATCTTTTCTCTTTTAATGCATCAGAAATGGCTTATTCTGGCTGTTTCCTACAGATACCCTCATTTAACATCCACTCTTCTGTAATTTCTGACAGCTTCACGAGGAAGCAAATGCTGAGGACTGTATTTACGGCCAACTATTGAAATTGGCAAATGCATAAAATTTTTTCTCCTCAAGCAGCAAGCGGACACTCGGATGAATTATTGATCGGGAGTCTGAAAGACAGAACATAGCATGAGTAAATGTAATTGCTAATCCTCGCCTCGGCTTTCCAAAAGCTTGAGTCACTCTGGAGGTTATGGTTTTTGACAGGATCCATGTCTGAATTTGTTATTTTGTAGAAGAAGAGGAGCTTGGGTGAGGCTTCTGTGAGCTGCAGGGGACAGGTAGAAGATGTGAGGAGCTGTCAAAGAATAAAAATAAGCTGCATCGATTAAAAACTGGGCAGTAAAAAAGATTTTAAAATGAGCATAGCTACATGAAATATCTGAAGCAGTCCAGAGCTTCATGGGTTCATAATGGCACAGTTTGTCTTCTTTAACCTCCCATGTTGAATATTCACATAAATAAATCATGGTTGAACACATACAATGAGAGCTTCAATGCCAACCAGCTGGTTACCAACCAATCAACACAATTTTTCTTCTTCTTTTACCCACTTGAATTAGTCATTTCTATGGCTTATTCTTTCAATCACTGAAGATTTTTGAAATCAAGTGAGCTTCAGTTATTGGAGGTTCAGTTCTGCCCTATGAGCTCTTTCACACATGCACTGAAGACCTGAAAGTTTCAAAAAACTTTTGGAGGGTTGAGAGGAGCTCTCTGGGGCCAGCCATGAGGATGGCCCATGGTCCAACCCAAATCCAAGCATTAATGACTGTTCTTTTAAAAGTGACAAACATGTATTAACTCTGCCAAGGAGGATATGCTTTATCGGTTAACAAATCACTGAAATAATTCCAGGATCAACAACTGGATTGTAATCGCCAACAAAATCTAATCATTTCTCCCTTGTGCCATGAACAACATTCCCTGAAAACACCATTAAAATCCATTGAGAACTTACTTGGTTATAAACAAAAATATCTCCCAATGTTCACAAACTTTGATGATATTTTCAGGGAACGTTGGTCTTGGCAAAAGGGTGACGTGATTAGATTTTGTTGGTGATCAACAAGTAGATGTAAATCCTGGACCTATTTGAAGGATTTAATACCAGTACGAGACAGTTTTCCACATTTTTGGCAATAACTTACACACAGATGTTGTTAATGCACTGGTGGAAGTTTGTGCTCTTGAAGCTCTTATCTTTTTCATTGGACATATGAAGCTGTTAAAGATATAGATGAAGCAAGAGTCTTTAACTTCTACAGCCCTGAATTGAATATAAAGGAATTCAATTTTAATTTTATCTTCTTATAAGAGTCTATAAGAACGGACTAGAAGCCTATTAATAGAGTAGACTTAATATTAGTCTAGACTATTAATCTGTCTTAGTAACTTAATAGACGTCTGTTAATATTCTAGTCACTAAATAGACTTTACAGTCTTCTCTAACAATAGTCTCTTCTTATAGAGCAATGCAAACTTTGACACCTTGGTGTAAAATTTTAGCTGTTCCTGACATCCTGTCTCATAACGTCCTGCTGATACTTCTCCCAGAACACCAGGGGAACTGCAGAAGGAAAATAATCTTTATCTGCTCCATGAAAAGCACACACCAGGGGAACGTCCCCCCTGGCCAAGGTCCAGCCCGAGCTTCACCTTTGTTGATCCAGTTGCGGAATTGGTGGGGATCGAACCCAGAATTTCCAGATTCTTTGGGGCCTAGATTTGCACATCTTACCACCAGATTATCAATGCCCTTCACCATGGGAGATGTTTTCGGGGCGCATTTATCCTCCACACTTGGGATGAGGGACTTTAAAATGCACCGAAACCAGACAAGACTTGAACCCGGGCCCATCAGACTCTCAGCCTCTTTTTCTATCTGGCTTTCTGTGAGGTCTTGACTTCTGCCTTTGGAGAGTAGACTTTAAAATCCACTGAGACCAGGCATGACTTGAAACTAGGACCATCAGATTCTCAGCCCTTTCTCTATCTCCTTGAGGTATGGAGACAGACACCTGTCAGATTTTCTGAGATGTCTTGACTTCTGTCTTTGGACAGTAGACTTTGAAATCCTTGGAGAACAGACAAGACTTGAACCTACAATGTTTGATTAACTAGAATTCTATCCATCTCAGTGAGCAATGGAAAAGGACACCACTCCACATTTCTGAGAGCTCTTCACTTCTTCTTCAGACATTCGACTTTAAAATCCAACAAGATCAAACAAGACTAGAATCTCTGACCTTCAAGCTCACAGTCTTCTCTCTATCTCATACAGCTATGGAGACAGACACCTATCAGGCTTTCTGTGAGATCTTGACTTCTGTATTTGGACATTAGACTTTAAAATCCACTGAGCTCAGACAAGACGTGAACCTGGGACCACGAGACACATAGTCCTTTCTCAATCCCCTTGACCCATGCAACAGACACCTGTTGACCCTCCTGAGATGTCTTTCATGTCCGTTATATGAGGTTATTCTTGATTTTTCAGGTTTTTTTGAGAAAACTCAAATTTTGATGAAAATGCATCTTATTTCAGTGATGCTTCTAAAACATTCTTATTTCCTTCATCATGTCATATTAGGTCACTGTCATGTTCTCTGACTGTAATTACAACAAATGTAAAGTTGTGGGTGTTTTGAGAGTCATACGCTTGTTTACTCATTGTAATTTAAATTTAAATGTGTTTTTTACAGTCAAAATTTTCCCCTAGGTCTTTTTTTTTATAACATTTAACATTGTACAATGTTAAAACTGTATATTTTTAAGCATAAATCACAAAACCAAGGATAAAGATAATTCAAAAAACTGAAATTTAATTCATTTATATTCAATTTTGATTTTCGTGACAGGGGCTGGAGAAGTTCAAGATTCTTGCTTCATATATCTTTAATAGCTTTAACAGACCAAAACGACTGAGCTTGGTCTGTGGAGGCTTTGCTCAATCAGCATCCTTTAAAGCAGGAAGAGGTAGGATACAAGTGTGATGAGAGAGGGAACCGACTGCTTGTACAGAGATTAGCACAGATAGTTCCTGCTTCAGCAGTGGTTTAAAGACGTGGACAGCACTTCTTCATTTAACCGACACAAATAATAAGACTGAAAGTATATCTCGATAGAAAGGATATTTCTGTTCAATCTCTAACACGTTTTGGCAGAGTTTGATACACATTGGGTCATGTTTTGTACTTTACACCGTGGCAGTAGTGCTGCCCACTACAACATCTAATTGGCTTGTAATGAATGTGACTGACAAAACGATCTTCCAATCACCTTCCAGATATGTTTATTAAAGGCCCCGCCTCCCCTATCACTTTGTATGGGCTGATGGACTAGTAAAATATATACTGAAGCATACTGAACTATCAACTTCAAAGCTTTTCACATCTTACAAAAGTCAATTGCCAACAAGTGGCTGAGTAGGGCCAAAGAATATGCTTTGGACAGTAAATGACATTATCTTTAATCATCATGTAAGAAAAATTTTAATAGGGGAGTTAAGAGCCGATAAGAAAAGTTGGAAGCTTTGTGTTGGTGATGTCAGACAACATGATGTAGTTCAACATTTTCATTTCACCTAACGCCTTTTACAAATGGAAGTAACATTTATTTGGTATCTTTAAGAACAGTAAAAACGAGTGTCAAAACCTTTTTAATGACAGGGGGCTTTTTTCAACAATAATCCAAAAATCCAAAAGTTAAAAAAACAATAGTTTTTTTTGGTTGATACCCATGGGATGCTAACATACGGACTGAACTTCCAATTACATAACCCTGCACAACTCTACCCTGTCATTCTCTGGTCAAGTGTCAAATGGTGAGGTGTACCTTGGGAATTTATCCATCTATAATTTAGTTCTACCAATTGCTCTTTTAAGGTGCATTAACTTTTATGAACAGCTGCATTTCTGGAACTTTTACTGCTCTTTAAGAGAACACTGTCCCTTGCAATTAACAGAACTGGAGGACAGGATTATTATTGGGCTTTTTTCTCTCTGGTTTATAAGATCTCCTGATTTTATAAAATGGAGCCTGTAAAGTTTAAATGTGTGTTGCTAAATTCTTGAAGTTTTAAATAAATCTTTGAAAATTTCCTTTGCAGATTTTGTTTGGTGAAAATTTTGAATAAACTTGCAAAGTCTAATAAGATATAATAATCTTTGTTACAGGGGCTATTTTGCATTCATAAAAAATATTGTGTGCATTGAGATTTCAACTTGAGTTTTGTGTGTCTTAAGCACAAAAAGTTTGAGGACCACTGCTCTAGTCTACCAAGACTCCCTTTTCTGTCCGCTAAGGAAATCACCCTTAGTGAGGTGTTTGTGTGAACAGGAAACCACCCTGAAATTTTCTGGAAACTCTCAGGAGTGCATGTGTGAAAACAACTATTCTATACCTTTTTGTTCAGAGGATAAAAGCCATACAAGAGTTTCCCGAAGAACAATCATAGCAGTGATTTTGCACCATTTGAAATGTTTCTTTTTTCCTCCTTCAAAGAGGAAAAAATACAAATAAATAGACTCTCAGGTTATGAACATACAATATACACATCCACTATCAAATGAAAAACAGGGACAACTTAATAACACTCTTCTTCTTCTTTTTTTCTTTATAGGTACATTCCTTTACAAAAGTATACAGTCCCTAAGATGAGAAACTGAGGTATAGACCGGGCCCATCAGAGAGGCCCCAATGCCCTCTGGGACATGTGATAACACTCGCGCCCCCCCCAGTTCAGTCTTTTTCAGAGCGAGAACAGGCAGAGGCCAGTGTGTGTATGTCTATATGTGTGTGTACGTGTTAGTGTTGCCCTCCTCAGTTTGTCGACCTACAGAATCAGGCAGTGTCTTCTCTCAAAGACAAACAGGAAGGAGAAGTGTGTGTTTGTTTTTGTAAGTGTGTGTCCTCGTCTCAGAGCATGACATGGCATAATTTACAACGGTGTGCCCAGCAAAGTCAGGGTTTGGCATGGCAACTGGAGGAGTTCACTCGTTTGGAGATGACGATCCAGGAAATGTCACGGTGTTACATTTCTCCTCCTCTGCCCCACTTGTTTCCCATCAGCATCTCGTCCATGGTGTCTGAATTTTGTCTCTCTATCCACAGTGTAGGTTTGATGTCACAGAAATAATAAAAGTAAACTAATGTGGTGTGATTCTGAAGTGAAAAAAAACTAACTTTAAAGTCCCTGGAAGGCAAAATTAGAGAATATAAGGGAATATTGTTGCTGCAAACATGCTACATAGAATAACAGTGACTGCCTTGATGGTTCGGATCATATGAGAGCTTTTTCAGCTTTATTTTTTATTTTGTTTTGAGCATGCGCTCTTTATGCATAATCCTGCATCCCGAAAGCTACAACAATTCAAAAGCACTGAACACTCCTTTTTTGTATAGTCTGTTGTGCTACTTGCTACATCAAGGGCTGGACAGTAGCCACCAGCCAATTGTTGGTGTCTTTGTTTTGTGTCACTTGAATGCGCTCATATTACAGCCATGATTGCAAGCAGGAAAATAAATGAAACAGGGCACTGATTTCTGCCATGATTACTGCCTCTCTGCTTCACTGATACAGAGCCGGTCAGCTAGACTCAATACCTGCACTCCCCATCTTAGCCTGTGTGCTGGACTGACTACCTGGTGTCACACAATAGAAACTAACAGCTTCAGCTGTGGTTTTATCAGATCTGGACTGCATTTCTTCATAAAATAAAACACAAATAACACTAAAAACTTCTCTATAGAAAAGGTATTTTGGCACCACTTTCACATGTTTTGGTGAGCTTGTTTTACAAAGTGGCTCACGTTCTGTCCTTTTCACAGAGGCAGTAGCTCCACCTGCTACATTATATGATTAGCCCATAATGAATGTGACTGACAGAATAACCATTCAATCAACTGAAGGATATGCTCAAGAAAGATTATGTCCATTCCCAAACATGTTCTATGGGCTCTTTCCCAGAAGGACAGGAGTAATATATTGAACTGTTTATCTGGTGTATCAGGTTAGTCATTTGCTACGGTGGCTGGGAAGTGCAAAACTAACTAAATGTGAGACACTTTTGTAGTTTTGAAGCTAACTGCTAATGCCTTTGTCCTGCAAGTCAGCTCACAGTGGTATGGAGACTCCTGCCATAGCAAGTAGCAATGAGCTAAAGCTGAGCCAAGAAACTGCACTTCTGCTTTGCAATGTGCACCCACACTGGCAATATGGGGGACCCTTGTTCTTCTGATCTTGTTGGGTTAAAAATCAATGATGTTTGAAATAATCAATACTGCTATAAAGTATCTTTGCCAGGTCTTGTAGTATAATGTCATCTTGTTGAACCACTAGTGTTCAGAAGTACATTGAATTTGCAGGGGTAACATAAACTCCAAGCACATCAGCACAGTGCATCATTTAGGCATGACATATTTAACCTTTGAGCTAGAACTCTGGTAGCTCCTTAACAAGACTCATAACATACTGGCTTCTGCAGAAGGAAAATAATCTTTATCTGCTCCATGAAAAGCATTCACTAACTTTGACAAAAGAGCAGTAGATAACAAACTGTATCCACCGGTTTCTCACATTTGCCTCACCAAGGGGATTTAAGCACATTTTTGGGGGCGCTACCAACACATTTAGCTGTGTTGCTCATTCCAGGAATGCACAAGGAGAAATAATTGACCGAAATTACATTCCAAACTGTTTTTGAGGAGTATAGTTTGTGTGGTTCAAACATGCAGGGCTGACAGATGAGCGTCCAGTATCAAAATCTCAGAGGAAAGCGTCTTTAATGCGAGTGGGTGTAGTTTTAGCACATTCAACCGAAATGCCCTTAGCACTCTAGAGCAGGATAATGCCTAAACATAATTTCATTAACTCAAAGATTTAAATCTTTACTAAAGTTTGGTTTACTTGGGTAACAAGACAGTCTTCTGTTATTCTCCTGTCTTAAAATGTGTACTTGTTATTGCTTTACAGGGACTTTAAGATAACGAGGACCCACATACAGCCTGCTTTTAAATGTTCTCTTCAATTCTTCTTACAGAGGGAGGGTTTCTTTTTACATTTGCTCTGGGGGAAAGAATGCAACTGATGTTGTATCATTTACTAAGCAGCAGAAAACATTCTGTTTTTTGCTTTTCAATAGGGGGCAGCAATCCCACAAAAAGCATTAGGGCTTCTGTGTCTTTTTTATTGCTGCCCCCATCAAATAAACGTACTATTAGTGAGATTCCCCTCCTGCAGCTTGGAATTTTGGGCTTGGTCTACTCTGCAAAAGTGCCTTTGCCCAAACATCCAATAATGTAAGGGACACTGCTGCGAGATCTTTCAAATGCAGAATGTAAAAACCATTAACTCCACCTTCAGCATGAGTCATATATGTCCTCTCACTCAAGCTTTTTACATTTAAAGACAGGACTGATGTGTTGTAAGAAGCTGCTGAAAAAAAAGAGCACAATGGCTAAATGCTGACTGACAGGTTAGTGCTGGTAATGTAGATGAGCTTTGAATCTATGTATAAAAGATATAATACTCCTCAAAATGGATCTGAAGAGCGTTCACCTGTACTTGTTGCTACGGTATTCCCTCTTTAATAAAAGAGACGTATTTCTTTGATTTGCAAAGTATCTGTAAAAAAGGATTCTTGGTCGATTTCTACTTTTCGTATCACTTCATTTGGGTCTAACTCGAGTTGAAATGTTAACTACGGTAAAAAGGGGAGCTTTTGTCTGGGTTGGAGTCAGTGTGTATGTGGGGGGAGGACCTGGAGGGTAGCAGGAAGAGGAGGAGGGAAAGGGGGGGCCTTCATCAGGGAGGTGGAGGAATCTGCACCCCGAGTAGCTCATAGGCGAAGATGTTCCAGAAAATGGCGAAGAGGAGGAAGGTGATGAAGGAGAAGACGATGACCCACCATGAGCACTGTTTCTGCAGGCTCTCCTCGTAGCTGCGCAGGATCAGCAGGCCCATGCTGATGCCAACTACGGCCCCAGACAGGTGGGCCATGAAGCTGGGCTGGGGCCCTGAGGAGGGGAGGGGTGGAGAAAAGCGGAGCCAGACAGCTCGACCAACCTCTGAACTCACTGTGAAGGAAAGAAGAGAGAGGAGGGATAAAGTCTGCGTACAGCAAGGTTTAAATAAATTAGAAGTTGTCATCCATTTTTAATTCTTGGTTTATCACTTTAGATGTAATTAGTTTTTAAGACAAGGTTTTTTATTTTTATAGGACTGAGCTTTAGTATAGTTTTTCTTAGTTTAAGTGTCAGTTTACTTTATTAGTGTGAGTACAAACCAATTTATGTTTGTGCTGTATTGGAAAAAACTGACACTGGCATGAATTTCTTCCAGCAGTATACATTTTTTGTAAAAAAAAAAGACTGAAACTAAATATACGTGATTTGTTACTTTATGTAAATCGCAGGCTGTCATGGTATTGTGCTCTAGAACTGCTGCCTGGTGGTTCAATGTTTCTACAATGACTACACAAGGAAATTACAATGATAGGCCAAGAAGAAGAGCGCAGGTATATTTTTGAAAAAGTGATTCGTAGAAATCTTGAAAACAGGGGATGAACATGAGGGGCAAAGACCTTGACCTTTGTACTATGACCTCCAGATTCCAATGGTTGATCCTTGAGTCTGAGAGAACATTTGTGCAAAGTTTGACAGAAATTCCTCAAAGGTTTTTGTTTTGAAATATCTCATTCAAGACCAAAGACTGAGCAGTAGGCTCCATGATCTTGTTATTTGACCTACTAAATGACCATGGAGTGTCTGATGTGAAACCATGACGAGTAAACGTATGCGTCCTTAGGGATGAGTTCATGTGAGGAATCAAGGTGACCCTCTTAACCAAGAATGCAGATGACCTGTTGACCATTGTTTAGTAAATATATGGTACAAGTTACAGTTGGTGCCTTTACTTGTATAGCCAGAGGCTAGTCCTACTGTTGTCTAGATGTAAACAACTCTTGATCCTATATAAGCTGTGGTTAAACTGAAGTCTTGGAGAAGGACATCATCGGCAGTCCCTTGTAGGTATCCTGCAGTGCCGGTATTGCAAATTTTAAAGAAAATCACTTAAAGTATAATCAAGATATTGTGATCACAAGATTGCATTCACAAGCAAAGACTGAACGTAGGGCTCTATGATCTTGACCTTTGCTCTGTAACCCCCAAAATTAAAAAAAAGTTTATCCAATAATTGGAGTGGACATTTGTGCAAAATCTGAGGATAATCCCTTATAACTTTGAGATATTGCATTCACAAGCAAAGGTCGACAAGAGAAACATGCTGGTGGAGCATGACGCTTCCTGAATGCTCACTGACCAACTGTTGATGCAACACATGGGTGGCGCACTCAACTTAGGAGAACTTTGGCCTAACATGGTTGGTGCTGTTGAATGTTGAACAAACGTAATGCGACTGAAATGTCAACATATAAAGTGGACATGTATGCATTTTCACCACATGCAGCTGTAGTTGGACAAAAGACGGCTGTCCCCAAAAGGGGGCCTCAAGTCATACAACAAGGAGTCAAGTCCTGAGGAGGAAGCTCAAAAAATAACCGAAGATGTAACTGAGGATGGTGGAGATAAGTGGAGGTCTTGCTTGACCTGGCACGCCAGATGTACAATTCTATATATCCATTACGGAAATGGATTTCAGACAATGAATCAGGCCGGTCTGTCTGCTCTGCAAGGCTAGGTCTTGCTGCCGTGTTAGACAAACATAGGAAACTTTTAAGCATGTGTAAAATTTTTTCATATGCATCAGTGTTGCCCACATGACATCCGCATGGCCTGTCTAAAGGTGCGTTCACACCGAACGCGACTTGGCGGCCACTTTCCATGCAAAGTCAATGTACAGCCACGATCAGCCATGACCACACGTGACCAGATCTCACGCGATGCGACGGATGCTTTCTGGGAAACTTGGTTGCATCTTTGGAGACATGGGAGCGGTGCTCCTGTTGCTGCAGATGGGAACTCTGGGGTCGCTTTGGACGTGGAGCAGGTCGCCGTGCTCTGTCGCCAAAGTTGAAATATTTGAACTTTTCAGGTGACGTCGCGCCGTGAGAGCCAATCAGCGTTGTGTGGGTGCGTGATTGACACCCATGACAGACTGTTTCTTTCCGGTCCACAGAGTGACAATCCATGTCTGTGTGGGAAACATTAGTCAGTGAGTACATTATTTCTGCCTAGACGGACCGCAGAAAACTCACAGAAGATGTTGCTGCAGGGCCATCAGCTGCAGTGTTTTGTGGTTGGTAGGTGAGTGAAAAGGATACAGTTGGAATAATGTCAGCTAATACCACCTATTATATGTATGATATGATCGCAGGGTGAAACTCGAGCAGGCGTGACGTCACTGAGCAATGGCGACGTTGACAAAATGAGCTATGAACAGGCGACAGGACTTGGGTTTGTGACGCGATCTTGGTCGCCAAAGTCGCGTTTGGTGTGAACGCACCTTTAGCTTGACCTGGCTTGATGTTTCCCTCAACGTTGCAAAAGTTGGCCAAAACATCAGTGTATGAATGCTGCTTAATAGAGTGACAGAGAGAGCCTGAGGTTTTTTAAAGCTATTGCACTGCAATTAGCATGCTTAAACAAGCAGTATCTGAATTAATCATTTCATTTATTCATTTATTTTCGCTTGTTAAATGTTAAATGTCAGCAATCTAATGCAAAATAGCACTCAGTCACATTCGCTTTTCTCAAACTAGTTCTCAGATGAAAGTTACCTTCTGTAATTAGTGTATAAAAGAAATAAAGTGCAAAGCCTAAGGATGAGCTTGACAATGTTTTTAGGCACCGAGTTGTTAGAAGCTCTTTTCTACACAGAAAGGTCCTATGAGGTTTTAAACAAATCTTTACACTCAAATAAGCTTCAATCTGCTGTAGTGTGTAACGTAAACAATCAGCATCTGTTACATAAACCAGTGCAAATGTTGATTCAGTTTTCACAGTTTCCCTCGCATGTTATTACAAAAACGTTGAATTCCTGTTTGTAAAACACTGAGGAGAAATATCCTGTTCCAGCAGACACTCTCCGCTTGCTCAGTTCGGGGGCGTCAGGCTCGGGACAGATGGAGCGAGCATATTGCTCACTAATGAAAGTGGCAGTGTATTGGCCATCATGTGGAGAAAAAGGACAAGTAGTATGACTCAAATGATATGAAAACAAAGCAACACGTCCAATCAGAGAGCCTCTCACCATGAGCCATTTACAGAGATGGTTTTTGGCTGCTGCTCTGCTGTGAGAGCTTTTTAAATGCCACTTAAATAATAAACATGGCATTGTGAACAGGTGTGCGGATATTAAACAAACGTAAAATTAAACTCTGCCTATTTAGTGATTTACAAACACACGATTCCATAAAATTGGGGCACTGTGTGAAATGTGAAAATGAACAAAATACAGCAATATGAAAATCCTTCTAAAAACTATACTCAATTGAATACAGCTCAAAGACAAGACTTCTGATGTTCAAACCAATGCATTTGAATTTCCTGAATATACAAATATTCAGAATGTGATGTTTACAACACTTTACAAAAAAGATGGGACAGAAGCATGTTTACCACTGTGTTTCATCACCTTTTCCTCTAACAACACTTTCAGGACTGAAGACACTAAGGGCCTGATCTACTATAGGTTTGCATGTATAAAAACACGTGCAAACTTGATACCGTGCACAAAGCTGATCTACTTAACAGGGTGCACTGAGGATTGCGTCTGTCGAATAAGCAAAATAGCACACACAGTCCATTTAGGGTGTTTGCCTTCATGAATATGCAGAATACATACAGATGATCAAAATGTGCAAAATACTGGGAGGAGGAGCTGCAAATGTCATCATTTAGCACCTGCAATGTGTTTTTTTCAAACCGCAACTCACTGTGTGCAGTGTTTTTGCGTCTAAATTCAGTATGTTTGAAAAACAGGTGCAAAAAAAAAGCACAGCGTTACGCACAGAGGATGTGGTCATTGTGGCGAGAAACAGGGGTTTCATTAACCGAATATTTTCCATTACTGACTGAATTTTTTGATGAATGATGGAAAGATTTGGAGGCTGTCTGTCATTATGATGGACTGGAAAAAGAGGGACAATCCAGTGTGGCTTCGTACTCATGCAGACACACGCGTAAAGTAAACCCTCTCTGTTTTGCGCTCTACATCGTGGAGGAGGTCATTTAACCTATGCAAAAAATCCCTTCATAGCCAGAACCACTCCGTTTGTCACTCAGAGCTGACTGCATCACACTCTACACGCACTAACAGTGAGTTTAGGAGCTGTCAGTGCGTAAAAGGCAAGAGTACCCGCACGGTCTGTGTGTGCGTAACTGTAAGACTGCTCTTCACATGAGAGGCTATTGGTGATGAAGCTGTGCAACTATGTGAATGCAGTCATTTAGATTATATTTAATTTCAATCAGAAGAGGAAAATTAAAAATGACGGATAAAAATATGGTACGAGGGAAAAGTGACTACCTTGGCTGTCAAAATGACAGACAACAAAAAAGGTTACCGCAAGTGTGTTCATTTGCCTCAAAATCCATGGCTTTAAACTTTGTTTTTCATTTGCAGCCACTCTGCCCTCCCAAGCTCTCCATGGTGATCAGCTGGTAGCACATGCAAAATCCTCCTTTACAGAGGGCGGTCCACACCACTTTTGCGCCTGTTATGAATTGCGCACACAGTCATAGTAGATCACCCGCAACACGCCCACTAACAGAATGTGCAATTTTTTAGTTTGCACATGCAATTTAGCGCTCGTTATTTTGGATCTTAGTAGATCAGGCCCTAAGTGTTGAAGTATGAAAAGTGTTTGAGTTCTTCCCATTCTTATACATCTTAAGTTCCTCAGCAGTGCAGTTTTTTTTTTGTATTTTGCACTTCAAAAAGCAACACATTATGAATTGGAGGCAGATCTTAACTGCATGCAGGTTTGTATAGCAACCACAGTATTTTACTGTGGCTTGGCGCTGTCTTGCTGCAATAAACAGGGAAACCCCTGAAAAAAAAAACATTGTCTGCTGCTCCAAAACCTGTATGTACCTTTCAGCATTGGTGCCTTTACAGATGTGCAAGTTACCCATGCCATGGGCACTTATACACATTGACATGATCACAATTTCAAAAACAATCTGTAACGTGGAGTTGTGATCTTACAGCAAACTTTTGCAGTTAAGATCCGTCTATCAGGGTGGGCAACTGGCTGCCTGCAGCCCCCCTCCCCCCTCAATGTGGTCTGTCAGTTGGTTTATAATATAAAAAAAAAATTATGTTCATGAAGAAAACTTAACAAGAGAGTGGCGCCTATGCATGTTGTTGATTTGTGGCTTTGCATGGTAGAGTTTTACCAACATTTGCAGATGCAGCAACATGAAGAGTAAAATATGTTTTTCTAAAGTGCTTCTGAGCCCACTCTGTGAATTTAAAACAGAATGATGTAATTATTTCATGCAATGCTGCCTGAGGCATCAGAGGTCACAGGCATTCAATTTTGTAAATATATTCTTTGCTTTTGCATATAATGAAATGTATCAAGATTCTCATATTCTTACCACTGCTGAGGTGGTAAGCAAGATAACTTAAAAGCTTCTCAATGGATTTTGATTACATTTTCAGGGAGTGTTTGTCATAGCACAAGGGAGAAGTGATTAGATTTTGGGGCTATCCGAATCTGGATGTGGATCCAGGAATTTCTAAAGGATGTCATAACATTGCATGACAGGCCAGTTTTCTACATTTTAGATAATAACTCAGTTAAACATGACAAAATGCCTTGATAGAGGCTTGTGATCTCTGAGCATTTCTAGTTTTGATAATGTTACAGATATGAGATATTGAAATCTCTAAATTCCTTAAAATTTCATCTTGAGAAATACTGTTCATAAGGTGTTGGACCACCTGCCCAGGCAGTCTTTCACAAATTACAGAACCTTTCACTTTCACTGATTGTGAATCACTGAGTCTTACCAGAGAGGTCTAACCTACTTACAAGCTAAATGTTTAAGGTATTTCTTGACCTTACACAACTTTGCAAGTCTTTTCTTGCCCCATCTCAACTTTTCATGGAAAGTGAGTTTGGCAAATTCAAAATGAGTGTAAATCTAAAAAAATGGAGGCGCTCCAAGAAAACCATAAATAACCAAAAGTTTTATTATTACGATCTTTGCAGAGATACTTTTTTATAAAGAAATGTATTTATCAGTGGGGTTAACAGGTACGCTAAATATCAAATAAATATACTGAATTGGAAAAAGTATAAAGCATTTTTTTTTTAATCAAACATTCCTTTAATTGGTTTTATTTTTTTGGCTAATTAAATTAAACTTTAGTGTATGACTTTGTGTTTTATTTATATTTATAAACAGTAAAAAGCTAGATTTTCAATGTTGTCTTAAATTTCGGGTATTTTGACTGTCTCATTGACAGTTCCATTTTATTTGAAAAAAGCTGGCCCTCTAAAACTAAAAATGCATTAATGAGGCCCCCATGTCGACCAAAGTTGCCCATCCCTGAAAAGAATATTGAAAACAGAATATTCCCAGATCTGCATCTCAATTCCATTCACCACAAAAATTGAATCATTTTGTCCTTGCACCATGACCAACACCTCTAAAAACTTTTTGAGTTATCTTGGTCAAAGGTGGGTGAGCGGATGGACAGACGTATAGATGGACAGACAAACAACTTTGCCTACAAATGCAGATAAAACCAAAACCTCCTTTGTGTGGGTCATAATTTGTAATTTTCAGCTTTAACATTAAATAACTTGTCTTTGTGGTAAGACAAAGTTTGTGTTGTATTTGGTTGATTATAGGTTGACAAACATTTACAAACTGCTGTATTCCAGCTTTTTTATAAACTAGGTATTGTACAATGCGTTTAGCATGCATTAAAACAGCAGGAGAATAAAATTTGGAGAACTTACTGCACACCAGTGCCAGGATCATACGGAGCAGCTTGTACGGACATCGCATCCCAGCCCAGTTCTGCAACAGAAAGTGTCTCGTCAGCACAAACAATCACGACACAAACAACGGTTAAATATGACAATAATAATGTGTGTGTGTATGGGGGGGTGGTTCAGTTGTTGCCCTCTGGACATGTTTAAACCTAAAATACAGAGAATCTAGACCTACATGAGAGAGAAAGTAGCTCTTACAGCACACACAGACATGATTATACACCTGGCTGCGCTCCACTTCATGGTTCCAACCCAGTGGCACTCTATTAATTAGGGCTAAGGTAATATGACAGACGGGGAGAACGAGCCAATAAAAAAGCCCTTTTGATTCTCAAGGGGGAGAAGAACAATGGTATCCTGACTCAGAGTAACATATTTACTCCTCAGGATGAAAAATGGGTCCAACACGTTTATGTTTCTGGCATTGGGAATAAGACTGTTGGAAGGTTTCTCCTCGTCTCTTAAAAGAAATAGTGAACGTTATGCAATATTAAAGACACAAGAGTAAAAATAAAACCTGCAGTGACCATGGGTCTAAAATGTTAAGTGAGGAGTTGTGGTGCTTTCAGGGATGCAGCGTTTCCATTAATAAATAAAAAATTTCAAGGGGGAGGGGGTTAAAAAAGAGGGAAGAGGAGGTTTGATTTGAGTGTTCTGATCATAGACTGTAAATAACCTAGTGCTGTCAAAGTTAATGCATTAAAATCATGCTAACTTCAGAGTACTCTTAACTCCACTAATTTTTTTTGATGCAAGGCTAATGCACATGCACTGAATAATTTCCTTTGACCCACTCTGTATACCAGGAAATCAGGCAGAGATGATGCAGACATGGATAAAGAAAAGAGACTTATGTAGAACAGGTTTAGCTTCGAATCTCTGCCAGATTACTCTTTAAGCAAGGCCAAATTTTCTGTATTTACTATCTATGTGACTTGAGCAATGACCATAGTGTCTGGTGCCATCTTAGAAAAAAATGCCATGTGCAAATCTGTGCTCTTAGTCTATAAACCAAAATAAAACATTACCACTTATTCAGCTGACTGATTCGCAACCTATGAGCATGGTTTTGAAAACACTCACTATTTTATATGCACTGTTAAGTTGAGCTACAGTTATGGTTTAATTAGATCCTAATCATTACTCATTGAACTGGACTGCTGTCCTTGTACCAGTATGCATGCACCGGAGAAGAATAGATAAAGTGATGTAGCAATGCCTACCTCAGCGGGGTACACGCATAAGGATTTTCTAAACCAGAAGAAATTATTTATCTATTAGAGACCCCACACGGATATAAAAAAATCAGGCAATGAACAGTTTTGATCATACCGTGTGAGGTGTGCTCTGATAATCTCAACACAGAACACCACACACATAATGATTCTGTCCCACCACTGATCTAGAATCTAGTCTTCCAAGCCAGAAGTCTTGCATGATCAAACGTGATCTAACAAAAACTAAGAAGAAACATATTAACAACTGGAAAACACAACACGCAGCATGGAAGAGGACATACAAGAAGAGGGAATGATGGTGGTTTAGGGACTATTTTTGATGGAAAAATCCTGAACTTAAAAAAAGAAAAGACTGTGGAAAAAATGCTGGAGACAGCGTGAACACATGAGCTGGTCCTCCATTTCTGAGGTCCGCCAAACTTTATGTTTCAGGTTGGCCGTACTTGTTTGTATTTATGCCTGCTTCCTTGTTTTTCAGTCAGTCAAAGACAAATTCACTCTTAACACACCTCAGACCACAGGATAATCTTATAGGATAATCTTTATGTGTGTACCCCGCTTTAGGTGGCACAAGCCCCTCTCAACGGGTAATTATGGACTTTTACTGTTGACTTTGTTAATAACTTGGCAAAGAGTGAACAGGCTGTATGTCAAACAGCATTAACTTGAACACTTTGCTTTTGTTACAATAAGATGTAAGGACAGGTTTATCTAATTTTGTTCACTTTCAATCCTCGAAAATGCATGCACGAGTGATTTAGCTAGACTGTGAGACCACACACCTGATGACAGGCACAAAAGCTCATGTCCAGAAAAACTCATGGAGAACGATTGAAAGTCAAGGTAATTATAACTTGATAAAGAAACACAAGCAAAAAAAAAAAAGAAAAGAACATTTTAATGATCATTTTTTAGTTTCTTGCGTCTTCTTTTTGGTTTACACAGTGAAAAATAGGAACACAATCAACTCCTGCATTTTTTTCTTTTATCAAAAGTAGTCCAACAGTAGACTATTCTGTTGTACCTTGTCCATCAACAACCTCAGTTGGCATTGGTGGCTTGGTCTGGTAGTGCACCATAACAGCAATCAGGATGTTGCAAATTTGAGCCCAGCTCCGTATGTCACATGATGATGTGTTCTTTTGCAACTCCAAGTTGCATAAGTGATGTCCAAATGGATAAGAAAGGGCAAGGATGAGTTTTCAAAAGCTGATGGACAACTTACATAAAAACTTCTACTGTTAGTGAGTGTTTGTGAGAGTGACTGCGTAGTTGTGACTTTTCATAACAGCTAAAATAGCGCTACATAAGCTCAAGGCCATTTATCATTTACAATAATTTGATACTTGATATTTTTTCTGCATTTTTATAATGAATCTTGAATTGCCACACTTGTGACTTTATAAAGGTTGATTCAATATAAAATGGCTGTTGCTGATATATGGCTTAGAAGGACTATAAAAATGGCCTGTTATCTTGAATGTGATCATCAGCTCTCTCGTCTTTAATAAATAATGTGTAGATCAGGTCGTACAGAAAAGATAAAAAAAAATACAAGTAAAAGTGTGAGATATCAGTTGTAACAGCTTCTAATACAAAGCCTCTTACTATAGTGATAGGTTTCAACTGTCACTGATTAAGTTTATGTTTCAAAAATTGTGAATGTTATGCTTATTCATAAAGATTATCACTGTGAACCAATGTGTCATTTTTTTTTAAACAAAGTGCTTTTTTTTTTATCAGCAATCATATAAAAAAAACATCACAAAATAGCATTGTTTTTCATTGAGGGTCCCAGAACAATGCTAACTTCTGGGTTGCCCTAAAAAATAAATAATCTCTGCAGTGCTCTTTTGTCCAAGGAAAAATTGGGTAAAAATCTGGCATAGCATTTTTACACATGTTGCCAGTATGTAACCTTGCAGGGCAGCTGGATCTGCCTGATTCATTGAAAAGCATGAAAAGCTTCAAACCAGAACAACTGAACACAGTCCAAAGAAGCACTGTCAAATAAGCGTCCTTCAGCGCAGGAAGAGGTGCTAAAAGTGTGCCAACAGCGAGAAGTGACTGCTCATACAGAGATTAGTAAAGATGCTAACAACTTCAGCAGCAGTTTTATCAAATCTGGCCTACTTTTCTTTAATTAATGTAAAACAGCTACACATTTTAAAGGCCATTCTCGATTGAAAGGATACTTTTGATCCACTTCTGACATGTTTTGGTGAGTTTGCAGTACGAATTGGCTATAGTTTTGTACTCTACACTGTGGCAGTAATGCCTGGCTACTACATCATCTGATTGGTCTGTAATGAATGTGACTGACAGAACAACCATCCAGCCACCTTCCAGATGTTTTTGAAAGGATCAGCCCCACAAGCCCTTTCTATGGGTTGTTGTCCAGATGGACTGGTGAAATATCTGCATCAAAGTATAACGTATACCGAACTGGCTAGTCTTAGACAGATTACCAAAATACTTTTACATTTTTTTTTCTACTTGTATGTAAACACACTGATTGGAAACAGTTCTGTAGACCATTGGCACAGTGCTTTTATCTTAATATCTTTTTCTACGGAAAACTAATGTTTTTTCTATGGCAACTCTGCCAAGTTCAGACCAAGTAAGTTAAAAGCATACTAAATCAGTAAAAGGTTAAACTATTCTTGAACCTTGGCCCACAGATTCCAAATCAGCTCAATTAAATAACAACAGTGCATGGATTTGTAAAATTCAAATTACTGATTCACACAATGCTTGACATATAGATTGGTGCAGAGAAGGTGGTCTGGTTCCCTGGACTGCAAGCCCACTAAAAGCCTATGGGATTTTTCACTTTGTTTTGGATCATTGCTGATAATGCGCTTTGTGGTGAACAAGGAATTATGAAACTTGAATGTTCTGCTCTTCATGATAGTCTTGACAAATGAACCTACTTATCATGATTTTTTTAAGCTTAAACGTAATTGGTGAGAGTAAAAAGCTACTAGTAAGCTACTGTGAAACTACAATATGGCGTCTCAACTTAGAAGCAACTACAATATTTCCAGTGCATAACATCTAGTTGTAACCTCTTGTTTGAGAGTTATCCCATAATTGAGTGACCTTATCAAGTTGGTTCTCAAGACTGTGGCCATGGTGTATGAGTTATTGATTTTTGAAAAATGATTAGAAATGCTTTCCATCAGGTCCCCGGCCATTTTTTCAGCCCTTGTTAGCAGTTAGTTAGCAACCGTCATTTTACACAAACAACTGTTAGAGATTTAAAAGCAGGCAACATCAGATGCATTTTAATATTTCAGATTAAATATTAAAAATCTCATATGAGAGTGTTCACCACAAACCTTATTTCAGGCACTTATCCGAAACTGGTATTCTAAATCAAATTTACTCTGAGGGGTTGGGAAAAAAAGTGTTAAATGCTAACTCCCGCGTTTTTGATTTCCTGAACCACTCTGTTGAGAAGTGTTGGATACTGTTTGTTCTTGAAATGTTGAAAAGGGGATTTTAATGATATTTTTGAGCTGAGGCAGCACAACTGTCAAGGAGTCCTGTCCAGAGCTCGAGTAAAGTAGAGCTTCAAACTTAACCCAACCTAAAAATATCTGTTGAACAAATAAAGATGATGATGCGTGATGGCAGATGGCTGGGGGAGCACGTAGGCTGGAGACTGGACAGGATTTCCTTACGAGCTAGAAATAAAATTAATCAGAGGAGAGCGAAGACGTCCCTTGAAGGATTTCCCAACAAAGAGAGTAACAAGCCAAATAAAGTGTCTGATAGCTGCTGCGAGCACACTGTTACAGTTACAGAGTCTGAGCTCTGGGTCTGTCAGTAAGCTCTGATTTCTATCCCTCTTGGCATCTCTGCTGCCCACAGTGAGCGGCCACATTAGTTAAAGTGATTTGTCAGGAGGCTCAAGAGTTTGGGAGGCTGTGGAAGGCATTTCACATAGAGACCTTGAGACTAAAACGCACACAAATAAATGAGAGAGTGAGCTTACAAAGTGCGTCATGGGAATTCACTACTTCTTTACTTTCAGGGGAAATAAATGGAAATAACCTTATTGAATAATATTAGGGTTTGAAAGTTAGCTCTATTCAGCTTTAACAATAAAAATGATGAGAGCAGTGCATTAATGTTATGGTTTAGCTTAATAAGATAACGGGAAATCTCATCAACATGCCTTTAAAAAGAGGCCACATGGGAAATTTAGAGGCACTTCTACTAAAAAATAAAAACTCTGGGCAATGAAAACAAGTCTCACATTAAAGTGATCAGGCTGAAACTAGAAAAATCATTAAAGTAAAAAAATAGAGGGATAGGATATGAGTTGGAGTGTGTGTTGTGTCCATCTCACACCATGCAGAGAGCTCTGACATTTCCTTTCTATTAGAAACCAAACGTTACAATGGACACGATGATAATGATGACGGTTACCATGACAACATTGGCCAGATGTGCCGAGCACAGAGCATAGACCCCCCCAGAGCCTCCCACCACAGGAGCACGCATGTCAGTGATGGACACTGTCAGGGAGCCTGCAGAGAAAAAGAGAAAACAAAAGAGAAAGTCAGATTAGTCATCACGCAGCAGCACGAGCCACCTTCCTCTGAGCGTCTAAGGGCAAATCCTACTCCACATCAGCTGACCTTCACATACCCTTTCACTGTAAACCTGGATTACATTACACACAGCAGTTAAAAAAAGCAGATCTCAGAATGATCCCTGATGCATGTATGCAGGAGAATAGGGTATTTTTTTTTATTAAGCTTCTTTGAGTTTAATATGCCCTTTAGTGGGTTTTACATGTCTCCTCCTCAACATAGAGTACTTCTATGCACAAGACAAAATGTCTGAGGCACCAGGACTTCTCCATCTCCCCCTCTTTACAGCACCAGTAGCTGTCCGAAAAGTCTTGTTCCCCCAACTACCCCAAATAGACCTACCAGTTGTTACATCAGCAGTATGACTGTTACCTTATACTCAATATCTGAATATCTGTTCAAACTTGGGGCGTAAAAACCTGAACTATAACAGTAAATCTGTACATTCAAAATGAAAATATTTTTTGCAGCAGCATTTTAGGGCCTCTGGAGAAGTGAACCACCAGATCCAACAGAGGGCGCCCCCCATGCAACCCGACCATCCATTGCTCTCTTGCCTTCAACAATAAGGAAGCACACCTTGAGAACATGGAGGACAAACAAAGTCACCACAACAGGCAATGAAAACATCTGAGAAGCACAGCATGGAAGTACTTTGGGGTGTGTCTTGATTATGTGCAAAGCAGCTGGCCGGCTCCTCATCCACAAAAAATCACAGGCACAAGTTGTTGGCCTTCCACCCAAGTGTCCAGCAGCACTTGGTCAAGTGTTTGGCCCATTACGACCACTTCCGCCTAAGGCTATCCCAGACAAGATTGCAAGATTCCTTTGCAAGGATATGCGGCCCCCTGGTGTGGCCTCATGAGAGGCAAATAGTCAGTTGTTTTAGTGGATATGCCTTGTGTCAGTGTTGCAGCTAGGCTGGCGGGGCAGGGTGGAGGGTGGGGAGGTGTTCAGAAAGCATTGGTTATTAGTAGGTATGCCCAAAAACTGTGAGTTTGAGTTCTGGGAAAACTGAGTCCTCAACAGCAGGAGCTCTAACAGAGCATCTCAAGTAATCAATGTCAGTGCTATCACTTATGGGTCCAATGGAGATGAGAGGCCTGGTTGCCTGTCTCTCTATGTCAGCCTTGTCATTGACTGGCAACCAGCCCATGACTATTTACCCTGCATCTTACCAAATGACAGCAACATCAGCAGCATTTTTGCTGGTATTTGTCCATTGTCTGTTTCACTTTAAGCATGAGAAATCGAAAAATTATGAACATATATTTATGACATTTTTAGGGAATGTTGGTCATGACACATGGAAGAGGTTATGAGATTTTTTTAGGTCACCCAAATTTGAATGCAGATCCAGGACATTTTCCGAGGATCTGTTAATACTGTGACATTGCAACATAGCAATATTTTGTCTATAAACTCAAGTTCTCAACAGATTTTCGTAAAATTTTCAGGGAATGATGGTCATAGCACAAGGAAGAAGTGGTTAGAGTTTTGTGGTGCAATGAAACCAGATGTGGATCCAGGAATATTTTGTCAACATTTTTTTTACAGTGCGAGATAGGGCAGTTTTCTATATTTTTGACAACAACTCACCCCAAAATGTTGGAAATACACTGGCAGAGGTTTTTGCTCTCGGAGCACTTCTAGTTATCTGCTTTTCTGTCCCTCCCATATGTTGGGAGGGGTTAGTGCAGGATGGCCTGCACTGTGCTGCACATAAAGTACGTCTCTCCACCACAGTCCAGAGTCCAAACTCCTGCCAAGCACAGAGCCAGCCTTCTTCACCAGTCTGCCAAGCCTCCTGGTATTCCTGTTAGTCATGCTGCCATTGTCTCCACAAAAATCTGTTTCCTAGGTCAGGGGATGGTGTTGAAAAGTCAGCCTTTCATAATAGATCACTGCATCGGAAAAAAATTGCGAAAGTGATTGCCTTTAATGCTTGGGTCAAAAGGTCAATCTACATCAATCTTTTCCATGTTAAATGAGTTCAGCTATAGAATAGATATTATTTTTCAGAGTACAATGCAGACAATTGGACTCGAGTCATAGGGACTTGGACTTGAGTCAACTCGAGTTGCTAATTAACGACTTGCAACTTAACCTGGACTTGTGAGGAAAAAACTCGAGACTTGACTCGGACTTGGGAGATAATGACTTCAGACTCGACTCGACTTGGGACTACATGCGTCGGAAAAATAATAGTATATGTTTTTTTTCATTGTGTGTTTTTTTTTCACGTGGATATCATTCTAGTGTGACCACAAATGTTCCAAATAAACATATTTTTTGTACCAAACATGCCATTTCTTTAATGGAATGTAGCCTTTCCCATCTATTTAGGTCTAAATGATCAGACATGTTGACATGTTAATGTTGTAAGGAATAAATTAACAGTTTTATGCTCTTTTTTGATATTGTCCTCAGGAAGATAAGGTTTCTCTCTTCAAGATATAAACCTGAGCGCTTTTTGGGTGGGCTGGGGAACAAAGGAGAGGGACTTGACTTGACATAACCTATGACTCGACTCGACTTGACTTGACATAACCTTGTGACTCGACTTGACTTTCCCACAAGAGAAAAAACTTGGAATTTGCTTGAGACTTGGACTAAATGACTTGACACTTGCTTGGGACTCAGGTTGGAGGTACTTGGCCTATTGTCTGGTAGAATGTCATAATACACTTAAGTGTTAATCTCTCAGTATTTCATGGGAAGGGTCCTTAAAATGTCCTCAGACCCATTTGAAAGAAAGAAGCAATTTTGCCATATCAATTGACACATTTGCTTTTAATAGATGTTTTTTTTTAAGTAAAAAGCCTTAAGCCCTGCAATATCCATAAGTCCTCTAGATGATATCTGGAACATGGGTAATTTGAGAACTTCAAGCTACTTGTAATATATGACTGTGTACTGTCACTAATCAATACTGATGTTAATTTAGCAATTGCATTCTGTAGACGGCTTGGCTGCTCTCTCCCATCTCCTGCTCTCTGTATTGTTTTGGTTGTGTACAAAATATGGATCATGTGGAAAAAAGAAAGAGATTAAAAACAAAAAATCAGGGGACGATGAACCCTGAACCTCATAATTTGGCCCTTTCACCATGACAAGCAGGCTGTCCTAACCATGAATTTTTTGTTTTTTGTTTTAAAGATTATTTTATGGGACATTTTGTGCCTTTATTGATAGGAGAGGGAGTGACAGTGGATAGGGTTGTGAAAGGAGGTGAGAGCAAACTGGCCACAGGCTGAATTCGAACCCGGGCCGGCAGAAGTATTTTTATGGGTCATGCCTGTTTGCTTACCCACCAAACCAGCACCCCCTAACTATGAAATTTAAGGATTTTTTGAGCTTTGAAAATTGTTTAAAATACTTCCAGTATTATTCATATTCAACATAAAGATACAACATCGATTAGGTAATTCTTTTAAATTAAGACTTTTCAGCAAAAATAAACTTCTACATATTGTACCTTTAAACTTGCATTAAACTGCATTTACATGTGATCCTAAATGCAGCACAGTGCACCTTCTTGCAGCACTTAATGTGTAAAAAGGGGTCGCAGTGACAGGGGGAAGTAGGACAGAATCCCAAGCAGCAGAAATCACAGCGCACAGTTACCGGCGAGGACGCGTCAGCCACTGTTAATTATGCAAATGAGCTGATAAGAGAAGCGGAGAGGGCTGATAAAACAAAACAAGCTCCTTTTTAATCACAGTCTGGGATTGCTGGAGTTGTGATCTCAGATCTATAATGCATGTTGTTACATTCATATTCTGTGTGTGGTGTGTGTGTAGACAGAGTAAACATGGTCTTAAAGAACACCTTGTCAGTCCGTCGCGGCGCTGATGATCATGGAAAGACAGATGGTAATCAGAGACCTCTCTCGTTCATTTCTCCTCACACTGACACCTATAGGCTATTTTAACCGGATTTATTGGTCAGGTGGAGGCTGGTGCTTCAGCTAAAGATTCGAGGAGATTCACAGTGCCCCATTTTCACTAGTTCCACCAAATTGTAATTACACAGCGTAGCAAAGAGTGAGTGGTCTCTGATCTCTTCAAAGTGAAAGGAAAAATTGAATTGGAGCAACTTCAAGAGCATCTACGCCTGAGTTCCTTTTTTTGGAGCTTCATAACTTTTCCGCACTTCATTTATTATTTCAGCTTGGAGTGGCTGCGAGACATAATGATGAAATATTGATAAAATGACTTAAGACAGGAGTCTGGCTTTTACTTTGGGAAATATTGGGATTTTACTGGCACTTTTGGCTGCTCTCAAAGATTTAGAGCCATTAAGTGATAGAGTTTTACAAAATGATGTTTTTCCTCAGAGATCTCACCTTTAATCTCAATTTTGGATTGACAACAAGGTGAAAATCTTGAGGCGGACAGGGAGCTGTCACAGTATCAGAGTTTCACCTCAGAATTACACTGCATGGCCAAAACATATTACAATAGCAGTGTCGTAATTTCTATTACAGAAAACTAGAAGAAAAATAAACTCTATTGGTAAAATGAATCTCATGCTTCATTTTTGTGTCTGCTTTGCTAAATAGTCTTAAAGACAGAGCATGGGGATGTGGAGGGACAATAGCTGCACAAAAAACTAACAAGTGAGACATGTTTTAGTGGTTAAAGTGGATAAAATGGCTGCAACCCTAGAAAGAATCAGTCCATGTTTATAAATTCTGGTCCCCTGATTGTAAACAAAGGTCTCACACAGTATGACCATATGCATATTTTAAGATCAATATGATCATTTAATTAAAAATAGACGGATACAAGATGTTATTAATGGGTGGGAATATCTGGATGGGCCTCAGTTACTTTTCTTTTTCTTTAACTCTTTCTTCACATAATGAATTTCCACATTTTCATTATGTTGTTCTTTAGACATCCCTTTACTATCTTATCAAAATGTGATAAGACAGATTATCCACTTCCAGAATAATTTTGAAGTAAAAAAAACTTTTGAACTAGTTTTTTTTTTTTTTTTTTTAAATCTTATTCACATCTACAGTAACACAAGAATAGTTAAACCAGCTTGCTTCAAAAGTTGAAATACTTTTCTTTTAATATGCAAAACAATCAAAACTCTCTGTGTATCCAAGTGAGAAAAATATCAATTCAACCTTAAATTAAATCATATATTATTCTATTTATTTGTCATATTTTGATATTTGATGACTCTGATTGGGTGAGCTAACTGTCAGTGTGGGTGGATGTGTGCACATCCAGGCCCACCCATCGATCAACCCTGATACATTTATTTTCATCTGTTTTTCAAAACTCTTTTTAAATCAAGGGTAGGAAAGATTCAATAGTGTTTGGAGAGTTTTATGTGTTCTTAAACAACATATAAATTTTGTTATTGGTCCAAAATAAGACAAAAATTGTGACAATATCAACATTGTGGCTGTGTTCCAATTTAAGGGCTGCATCCTTCAGAGAGTGCAATTGTCTGAGCGTTGTAGGTCGTTCTGTTTCGTCTGCTTTTTAAAATGTGACTGACAAATGTGTCCTTCAGTCTCTAGCCAAAGGAGGGTTCCTCCAGTGTCTTCTTCCTAACCTTCACTGTGGACCAAGTCAAACAAGCCGTCAGATTCTCAGGCAGAAAACAGAGAGAAGGGGAAGGGAGGGGCTTGTTTTCTTCAGTAATTAGTAACACAGTT
Source organism: Cetoscarus ocellatus (assembly GCA_037902135.1). Lineage (NCBI taxonomy): Eukaryota > Metazoa > Chordata > Actinopteri > Labriformes > Labridae > Cetoscarus > Cetoscarus ocellatus. Next base: position 1,567,252 of record JBAMNC010000904.1, on the reverse strand, counting down.
CAATTATCTCATTCCTGTTTTTGCAGAGCTCTATTCATATTGACTGTCTTTTCTATAACTGAAAGTAACAGTTACAGTTTGAGACATTTTATTAAGTGCTATACATTTATTATTTTCAATAAATAATTTGTCTGTGGCTTTTTTTGTCTCATTAATAAAAGTCACACATAGCACATTGCATCCAAAATGTGGATGCAATAAAAAAGCGTCATAAAACAATCCTAAAACACATATAATAAGAACTTATCTGCATACACTGCTTCAGTTCTCTTCATAATTAAAAAAAATCTATTTTTAGCAGTTTAAGCTCCTTATGCTGCTTTGAGTACATGATCCATAACATCACACATGTCATGGCAGCCATGGTCCACTACTTTAACATGTTCACTCTTATAACAACAACACCAGGTTTTGTCAAAATGTCGCCTAGTTTGTAATGTCAGTGTTGTATGAAACAACAATATAGTGAGAGAGCAACTATGAGAGCATGTCAGGAGTCCAGTAAGTAATGTTGAAATCAGCCACTCAAAGTTTGGCAGTGCCCACCACAGCACAACTCTCATGTAAACAGAAGCAATAATGTAAACAAAACAACACAAAAGTGTTTAACTTGTACAAAGGGTTTCTGGTTTGCACTTATTTGTTGTGAAAAAGGAAAAATGGAAGCAGCCAAACAGATGAATGAGATGTGTTTGAGATTCTCTAAATGAGTGAACAGGCCAAATTAAAAAGAAATGAAGTTCCACACTGTGATTAAACTCTGTTAATATTTCAGTTTGTCCTCTTATAAGGACACTACAGTCACGACGACTTCTCTGTTAAAAACAAAGACTGCTGACTGTCACTCGTCCTTTCTCATGGAGGAACAGAGATTTTAACCCCCTGCTGCCGTTAGTGACTCTGGATGTTAAGGTAATGAAAAATGTCAGAAGTTGTTGATGCAGTTTGGACAGCGGACCCTAAACTGTAGACAAGCCCCTCTCTTCAGCTGTGTATGTCTGAGCAGCTGTAAACATGTGCAGCTGAGTAGATTAGAGAGGAGAAAGAGTGAACAATAACCTGAACCTGATGATATTTGTTGACAAAAACGTCAGTTAATTTGGGTTTAGTTTTTGTCCATGTGCACTTGTTTTTATTAGTCGTCTAGATTTCGTCAGGGGAAAAAAGGTTGTTGACAAAAACTAGGATGAAAATAATAAGTCAACAAAATTAACACTGCATTGAGTCAGGCTGATCCAGCTGCACTGCAAGGTTAAGTAAACCAGGAAGCCTCACATGGAATGAGTGTTTACATGAATGTTGCTTGACATAATGATTGACATAAACCACTCCTCTGATTTGTAATGAAATGTCTTTTGGTATAAGCTCTCTTCGATGAGCATCTTTGGTTGATGTGTTCACATGACATGTTTTTATTTGTTTATTCTGATTACTTTTGTCCACGTAAACATGGCTATTTAAGTTACACAGAGGACAAACTGGCGCACAGTGTGACATTTCAAGCCCAAATGTCTACAAGGGAGCAGCATAAACAGAGTTTAAAAAAAATCTTGCAGAAGTTTTCTAAAATACACCAATTGCAGTTTCTTTGTGTACAGAAGGTCAAAAAACACAGAAAAAGCTTAATTTGCAAAATACCTGCCAAGAGGTGGATTCAATCAAAAAAGGTCATAGCTTCTCATAGCTGAAAAAACATCAGACTCAAAGGATATCCGTCTCTTGGTTCATCACAACACTACAGCTTCCACCATCACACATACAGGCGTCACTTAGTCAAACGTCTCCTAACACCTCTTCGTAGAGGACAGTTGTCAGGGATGTGACATCACCATCTGCTGAAATCGCAGAGGAGACAACCTGAGAGTTGCGGCTCGGAGGAAGAGCCCATCTCCACAGGGAGGAAACAAACTGCTCTCTCCTCCTGCTTGCTCTGCTTCTGTTCCACTGCTCCCAAATACAGTGTGAATATTAAACAGGCCTGTCATGTAGGTTCTGCTGCTTAAGGGGGGGATTTGAGATTTAGGATCCTCGCACTCAGCACGCACTGAGTCGTGAGGTGTGCGATTATTCCAGCACCGAGCTGACACTCTCCGTCTCCTGCACAGATTATTTACTGTATCTGTCCTGCACTCATCATCGACATACTCTAATCTTTTTGTGAGCTCAGAGCACCTACCAGCTCGGTGCAGTGAAGACAGTACGGATGATGTTTTTTGTCGAGTAGGAGTCAACCGCACACTTAGGGCTATAGTCTCTTTACTGCAGTATAATCCCCAGTGCAGTCTCTGTCACAACACACTAGCTACACTATTACTGTTACTCCAGGCTGCCCTTAAGCTATGGGTCAACTTTGTGTTTCAGCCTCTGTGGGATAAGTTGCAGACAAGGGATGTTGAGCTGATCCAAGGCTGGGCTCTGACAGTGCCTAAGGCTGTTCCTCTGTGAAGACACTCCAGCAGAGGCTGAGCCAGAGCACAGTAACTGTAACAATAAAAAAGAAACAATCCTCCAATCCTCTGAAAATATTCCACGGCACAAAAAATTACAAAGCTGACACCGTTCTCTGTCTGCTTTCTAGACTTTGTTTAAATTGTTAATGACTGTATGTGTTTACTTTGAATGTTTACAGCCTTCTAAAGTTCCTGTGAAGAACGCACAAAGCGGTACCTTTTATTCATTGCTGATTTTGTACAGAAGAGTCAGGCATGAAAAGTAACCAGAGCTACTGCCTGGCAGCTTTATGTCCCTGCAAAGAATAACAGTGCCTGACTGTGAAAGTGCAAAAATGGATAAAAAAAAAAGTACAAACCCAATTCAAATGAAGTTCAGAAACTGAAACAGACTACAGTGATTTGCAAATCATTTTTGACCTGCTATATTCAACTGAATACACCAAACAAGACGATAAAACAGTTTCACAACATACAGTTGTGAGGAATAAAGGTATTTCATTATCTACAGTCTATAATATCATCAAATGACTCAGAGAATCAGGAGAAATCTCTGCACGTAAGAGGCAAGGCAGAAAACCAACCTTCAATGCCTGTGACCTTCAATCCCTCTGGGGCACTGCATTAAAAACCAACGTCATTCTGTAAGGATATTATATTGTTGGCTCAGGAACACATTGTCCGTTAACACAATACATCTACAAGTCAAAGTTAAAACTCTACCAAGCACTTGCATGGTAGAGTTTTAACTTTCGCTTGGCTTCCCTGTGCCTGAGCTCATCTGAGATGGACTGATGCAAAGTGTGAAAGTGTCTTAATCAGGACATATTAATGTACTTTAGTACTTAGTCATTGTGCTTGTGAAAAAAAAAACATTTTAAAATTCATGGTTAACAATAATAATTATATTTTATCATTAAAAATATCATTTCTGTTAAATAGCCTTTACATACTGGTTCATTAACCATTACAGTAACATAAAAATGATTTTGGTAATTATCAGTGCTATTAAATTAAAGTAACTCTGGCACAAACCTTACATCAGGTGGTGGTCTCACAAACTTGTTAAGCACTGTATGTCAGCATTATTTTCTAAATTTGGGCTTTTTTGACCTTTCAACTTTTTGCAAAAAATCATTTTTCAAACTTTGGTTTTAGTTTTTAAGGTCTGTTTCAGCAGTATTTTTGACATATGAGTGTTTTGTCATTTTAATGTATTCCTTGATATCCGGAATTTATTCTCTTAATTTTTCTTTTTGACTATATTGCTAAATTGCATCTAACTTTTCCTTAACTTTTCAACATCTAAAGAGTGCCATCTATTGGCGCTCTTTATATATTTTCATGTTTTATATTTTAAAGTTTTTAATCAAAATCTATACTTTTTCCAAACATTTCAACATTATTCTTGAACATGATGTTACTCAACTTCATTTTTGACATTTCACATTTTTTCTTGACACTCTGACTTTTTTCTCAACACTTTGAATTTGTTCTTGAAATTTAAAACTCAACATTACTCTTGATATTTTGTCCCTTTTTCACATTTTGACTGAAAAAAAGATGTATTTGACTCCTTATCAGCTAAATGGCTACATCAGTCTCCAGAATAGCACTGACTTTATTTATCTTTTGTCGGTCAGACATTGATTTTTCACTTCACATTATTTTCTCCTAAATGCAGCTTCCTGCTGCATGTGTAAACCCTGCTGACAGAGAAAAACCCTGACAGTAAAGAGTAAGCACTGTAACAGAACAGTGAGATGACCAGTGCAGTGAATCTCTGCAGAGCTGAAAAGTCGAGGGAAATTCTCAATGGATTTGTGGCTACATGTAAACACTTTCACATAACACAACCACTTGACCAGTGGTGTGTAAAAAACATTGATCTGAGTGCCTCTGAAGCAAAGATATCACAGTGAAAACAAGAGTAGCTCTTAAGGGAGTGAGGTGGAGGGTGTAGCTCATGTTATCTCAGCCTGTCAGTGGATTAACGTGCACATTTAAGTCAAGCAGGGGCAAAAACATCACAGATATCTTGTATGAAATACTGTACCTGTCACAGTAAATGAGGTATGGCTATTAGAAAAACAGGCTAAAGTAATTTTTATACAATTTCTTTGGACATAAACATTATCCAGTGTCTTTCTCCTACAATCTCCTCTCTTTTTTGCTTCAACATACCGCTGCATTCAGGTCTTCCACTAAAAAAAGAAGTGCATCAGGTCTTCTTCTTTGCTATTGCAAAAAAGAAAAAAATAGATTTGTTAGATTTGGTGAATAGGGAGGGAGATCAAGCACTGATTTGTTTATGGGCCAGGCCTACTCTACCAAGAGCGCAGTGTGAGCTGGCGTGACTTTTTCTTGCTGTTTTTCTGAACCTGTTTGTAAGAGTGTTGATTCTCTGCTAATTCTTCTGGGGCCCATGACTCCAAAAGGACACTCTTAATGTCAAAGAAAACATAAACATGGCCTTGAATTTGGACTTGCTTAGTCGTGCTTTCTTCATCCTTGGTGACAATGGTGTTTTCCAATATCAACTGCTTTTTTTTTCAGGATTGAATTGGAAGATCTATGTTTCCTAGATGTTATCACTTCTCCAAAACACATTATTTTAATTTGCGCCAGAAAGTCTCTGCAAATTTGCTTGTATTTTTTCTTTTGATCAGGAGTCAGAAATTTTGGGACAACTTTAACACACTTTTGTCATGTACAAATTTTCATGCAAAATTTGCTGAACTGTCTCTTTATCAATGGAGACCATTTCTGCTACCATTCTTAAACTGAGTCATTGATCATTTTTGAATGATTTGTTCAGTTTGTTGAATGTTTTCTGAAGTTTTTGATGCGCACGTGCACCCGGGACATTCATTGTCTTGGACATCCTCTCTGCCCTCACAAAATCCTTGATGCCTCAGCAAAAACATGTGCACTTCAATCATTACTGATCGGTGAACTAAAGACGTCACTTATTGGGAACTTGGAACAGTTGTGTGTGAAAACTCAACCTTTAATACAAAACACTCTGTGTGACTGTGAACCACGTGGTTTCATCCTCATAGGGGTAGGGGTAGGATTAAATAAGTTTTTGTACTTCTTCCAACTCCTTTTCGAGCATGTTGGATTCATTATTTTGTTTTAGTTTTTTGTTTTGTTTTCTTTATTTCTTTATTTATCGATTTATTGATTTATTTATTATTGTTATTATTATTTTTTTCTGTCTCATGCTTCATGTCCATGACCATGCTCGAAATAAAGACTTCAATCAATCAAAATGATAAGCACAGTCTCATCATTTCACAGCCAAACTTCGTACATGTCGTCAGTGAAACTTGGCAGAAACTGAGGCAGGTCTGCTCGCGCTGGGTGTTATGTAACCTTTCCATTTATTGTTACATTGGACCCTCATCCTGTTGGCCAGCTAACAAGTGAGTGAGCACTGAACTGGTTCTGATACACACGGACAAATATTTCAGTTTGGCTTGTTCCATGTTCAGACGGCGGTATGCTGAGGTAAGCCAAGTCAAGGTCAAAGGGCCTATGTCCTTATGTCACACCCAGCGGTGCTTTGACTATGAGTCACACTATCCATCATGGGAAAAAAAGCCAGCAAGCCAAACATCTCACAAAACAGTAATGTAATAATAGTTAAAGTGGAGCCTAAAGGTGGGGTTGGTAGTCACGGAAACCTAGCATGAATTTGATTGTAGCATCTCCTCAGGACTCCATCTAGCCCCCCCCTTCACATGCACGAGCGCTGCTGATTTGCGACCATATGTCTGATATAAAACCACTGACTCAAAAACGGTCCTTAGCACATCATTTTTGTTTTGCACTACGCCAAGTCATGTCTCATTTAGCAGTAAGAAAACACAAAAACATTATAAAAGTGAAGTTAAAAAAACAAACAAACAAACAAATATGGCAAGTTAGTTAGTACTCACAACCCGATGTTGACTCTCGTTTTTAACCTGGCTTTGTCCAAATTCTTTTTTGTTTCGGCCTTCTCTGCCTTTGTCTTTCTTTTCTTGATCTGTTTAGCAGGAGGAGTGGTTACCAGTAATCAGGGTATAGGTAGTTTCTCTGCCATTCTCCAGCGTACTTGGATCCCTCTTAGCTGAGCTACATGCATTTACTCAGGGTCTGTGCCCGCCAGCAAAATGTACGCGCAGAGGGTGGGCAGAACGGCAGTACGGGATTTGATTGGTTGTATAAATGTGGTCCGAATCGCTGTGATTGGTTGGTGTTTTCCCTGTTTTACTCCTGCTGTAGACAGCGACTATTTTTCGCTCTCCTTTAAGAACACATCATGCATTGATGGCCATGGGGACATAACAATCATTTTAACCAGTATAACAAAAAGCGTATCTAAATCTGATTACCAGCTCTGCCTTTAAGTGTTATAAGTGTTTTTAAGATTATACAGATGAGCATATTTATCAGTGTGGGACATGCCTTATGATACAAGTGTTAACAAACTCTGTGGAAGATGAACAGGGGCTTTTAACTCTCACTGGTGTCTATAGCAGACCAAAGGGGACACCAGATAGCATGGTAACTTATTACAATGTAACACATGTGTCATGGATCTATGTGTAAAAGCAGAGAAAAGGTAGAGTTCTTCTGTTTGAACAAATAGGACTAAATTCAGGGAACAATAAAGTAATACTTTGTACCAGCCTGGTTGCCTAGCAGCTGTAATGCAATTATTGTTTCTACCACTGCTGTTTGTACTAATACAGCAATGTGATAAGTTAACTTGTGACCCTGTTTGTGTCGGTTCCTAGGGTGATTGTGTCCTCAAAGCAATCAAGCTGCTCCAGGGGTTGATTTGAAACCAGCCATGACCAACAATTACAGGTGAGCTTGGCACAGTTGCTTGTGATGAAACAGGGATCCAGTGTTCAATCAAACAAACAATCTAGGTGTGAAAATGACTTCAGAAGGGTTTTTGAAGAACACTGAACGATGTCTGACAACATTAATATGCATTAAGCTGTGATTCCTGCTTGGTCAGCCCATAAATTACTCAGAAAAGGACAATTAGAGGGCAATATATTTATTTATTCAGGTGATTTAGTCAGTACTGTATTGAGTGAAAGCAGATCTGGCAACACAGCGCTGGGCTTTGATTCATTTATTCAGTCTATTTGTATGAGCCATACGGTGAAGCAAATCTAATCTATTTTGTCATGTTTCATTATGAGAGATGAAAGTATTCATAGGACACGTTCCTGTCTATTAGGATATCCATTTTGTAATTGTCAGTACTCATAAATAGGGAAATATTTCAATGGAAAAGCAGCCTACTGACTCTGATTAGAGGACTATATCCCTAAGAGAAGTCTGAACATGTTGGGACTGTTACCCTTTAAGGTTTGGAGCTGCCCTGCTTGTGCAGCCGGGCCTTAGACAGATCTATCCTGTATGCATTAAATCTTGCGGCTGTGCACTGAGATGTGCTGCAGTCAGCACTCCTACAGTCACAGGGCTGCCTCTGCTGGCTAATAAACTGGGGAAATGCCTGATCAGATTTATTTACCGAGCACAAATAGGAAGAGAGGCAGACTGATGGAGAAGGCGAGGGACGATACAGGAGATACTCAGTGCAATCAGGCAATCACAGCTACGTTTTTGTCTCTGTGCCTGTTTTTGTAACATGCTGTCCCAACAAGAGAAGAATCTGAGCAGGGAAGAATTACTCGAACACTATGAAGGTGTTTGTGGTTTTAACTTTAATCAGTTAGCACTCAAGCAAAAAAAATATTTATTGTTCAGTTACTGATAAATTTACTACCCATTTTGTGTTTTTGGATGAATGATGAGCATTTGCACCTTGTGCTGGTTCCCATTCTGATGTGTTGACTGTATGTAGGTATTTAAAACTTGACACCGCTTACACAAAAAACTTTCTCGTATTTTCCCGGGTGAGCTGCATATGTAAACACTGATCGACATGTAAACCACAGGCTGAATGCATCCACATTGTTGCTGCTGTGTAATCTTTGTTAGAAGCCCCTATTTTGCCTCTAATCATCTTCATATATTCATTTTCCATGATTAGGAGAGTATGTTCACAATCACTTAAGTTCAAAAACATCTAGTTTTCACACACAGAGTACACTTGATCCAGCTGTATCCCCTCTCTGTCTAAGATACTCTATTAGAGCTCCTGCCACTTTAAAGCTCTAATGTCCTGGTTTTAGTATTTACATCATGTCTTGGATTTGACTGAAGTAGAATTTTTGTTTTCTCTCGAAAGGATCAGATGCAGCTCGTTTTCCCTCCCCTTTGGAAACACACAGATTTGAGGGGGTGGGGAGGCAACAGTAGACCATGATAATGCGCTCTGCACTGATTGGCTGCCTAAACAATGTCTGATTTGAGGGCAGAGGAAGCGTTACAGGCTGTGGAGCGAACTTCCAAAACAGTCATGGTGTCTGCTTTTGATGAGCAGAGAACACAAATGTAGGTGGAGGGTGTATATGCTGTATTTTTCAGGTGACAAAGTCAAAATAACTTAAATGTGAAGGTGACACAACCAGAAGGAGAGCATCTATCATTTGCTCTTTTGCTTTTTTCATCTATTTGAAAGGCTGATAGCCCTAAACGTCATTTAATATAGAAGTGCAGTGCCCATTTCAAAGCCTCATTTCAACTATAATGGTGCTGTCAGACCGGGGAGGCTCTATTAAAGATATTTTCCACCTGGGAAGGAGATGGACTCCTCGGTGTCATCCAGACGGAAGCTGATAAGACACATATCATCTCCGTCGCTGATGCTTTCCTTAAAGTTGGGCAGCGTGACTCACAATCAGTCCTCATCCAATCTAACATCTTCATCCATCTCCCTGTACCTGGGTGAAGCAGAAACCCCTTCAGAGGATGTGACGGGAAAAGACGAACGCCTGCAAAGTTTTATTTATCTGCAACGTCAGGCTGCCAAGGAGCATCTAACCTGACAGCAACCTCAAAGAGATACCTGCACTGCTGTCAGGAAGGATCATTAGATGAACAGCTTAGCTGAGAAACACAGGCACAACATAAAGAGCCTTCCCAGTCTTCGTTAACAAAAAACAGCAAGGTTGAAAAACACAGACAGAGTGTGATTCCAGTGCTGTCGATGACAAATCTGCCCTGGAGGAACAAAAACAATTCATAAATTTCTGAGTGCCAACACAGCAGGAACGGTCAACAACCCTGTCTATGGTTTCCTCACAGATCCTGCATAACAAACAATGGTAATGCGTATGAAAATAATACTTGGATATACAGTTGCATTGCTCTCACAGAAGAGGAAGTGACATGGGCGAGCACACACATGCATATGAACCATACACTGTGAAAAGAATTGGATAAAGCCATTTGACGTAAATCATATGATTATCAAAGAGCCGTTGGAATGCTGCTGATGTGTTGTAATGGACGCTGCCGCACCGTACATGTCATCTCAACCAAACTTTAGTTCAACCTACTCACAGACATAGAGGCTGTGTTGACACATAAGGCTGTTTAACCAATAGTGACTCTGTGCAAATTTCAATCATGTCCCTTTCTTCTTAAACCAGAAATCCTCAATAAAATACAAATGGGTGCGGTGTAAATAAATACACCCCTCATAAGGGAGTGCATATACTGTAGATATATATTATAGTCTTAGACCAAAGTCATTTTTTTAACTAGGCTGTAAAGTTGTTTATTTAGGCTGTAAAAACCGTCCATTTCCCGCACACAATCAAAAGGGTTCTTGCAGCCAGTCTCTAGTGGACACTTGAAGAACTACAGAACTAGCACTTCTGCATGGGCTTTCCTTTTCAGCCCCAGAGGTTGCCCCATGGTATGAACAGAAATGTTTAAGATGCTTGCTGTACATGCTTCAAGTAATTGCTATGTCTTTTCCAGGTGATCTAAAGCAGAGATCCCCAACTACCTGGCGTTGGACTGGTGTTGGGCTGTAGAGAAACATATATAACTAATTTAATCACCACTTGTTGCATAGTGGTGATTGAAGGGTGTTTTATTTTAAAAAGATATCAGAAAGCTTGAGTATCTGCCTGTGTAGCTTGACTGCACAGACTATGCTCAAAGGTCCTCTTATTCTGTCCATGCTCTGATGAATGAAGATGTACAACTTGAGATGAACTCGTGGTTAGACCATGTGCTTATGCGCACTCACTTGTGCTCTGGATGCAGTTGAAAAATAGTTGACTCTGTACTATGTGTGTAACTGGAGGACAGCTGAGGAAAAGTACAGCACTCAACTTCCTGTTGCAAAAGGATTCAATTTAGAGATAAGAAATAATAAAATACCCATCAATAAACAGGAACATCAGATCAGCTCAGACTGATGTCTGATGGATGAAACACAAACCATCAGCACCGTATGCTCACTGTAGAGAATTACCTCCAATTAATTACAGTGTCAGTGGGTGGCTTCAGCCACTTTAAGCAGAGGGTACTTGTAAATGTGCTATCATTTTTGGCTTAAGTAACAAACCCATGACTCTCTCTGATCCTGCATTACAGTGAGTTCTACTCTGTGCAACGTGTTTATTTGTCACCTAAGTCATCACCTCCCCCACCCCCATCTTCCCTATGGTACATTTACCATTAACAAGAGGAATTTGACATTTTTTATTACTAATGTAAGAAGATAAATTTTAAGTTTGCAATGTATAACGTGGTCGATAACAATTTTGGAAACTTCATGGGGGATCTACATGGTGGGCATGATGAACACCCCTTTTAAGACCCAAAGGATACGAGGAAAGAGGAAATGGGAGGGAGGGGTGCATCATGAGAAAGACACAAAAGGAGGAAATGGTCAGGTTAAAATTTATAGAAACACGGGAAGAGGCGTGGTTGAGGTGTGGTCCTTCTGTTGAAACTTGCTATAAAAGCCTCACAAAAAGGTTGGGGACCACTGACTTAGATGTTTCCGTCTTTCATTTTGAGAGAATTCCACGTATTGTAAATTTAAAGTCTCCAAAAAACATGAACATTTGTAAGTTTTAACTCTGGATGAAGGTTCAAACTTCCCCAAATGGTAAAAATGTTATTTTGTGATATTTTTGGAAATGAGGCATCTTAGTCCTTGAAGGGTCATGAACATTAAATGTCTATTTTTAACTTGCTCAAGAAAGATTTAATTAGATTTCAGAGGTCATGGGTCAAGCTCAATGTGCAGTAGTTTGAGTTTTTACAAAAAAAAAAAAAACCCAGCAGTGACATCATAAACTCAAACTGGCATAAAAAAGGAGTTAAATTCCTGTAATGTCTAAATATTTGGTGTTCCTAACTGGATTAAAAAATCTTTCTCCAAAAAGAGGGGGGACAATAGTAACATATATTTTTTGAATGAAACGGACATTTTTGTGCAAAATATTCTATCAGAGTAGCACATTCAAACTGTACCAGAGGGAAATATTTTCATCCCGAGGGAAAAATATGATAATATTTATGCTGCACCAGAGCCTCCCGGGCAGCAGAAAAATCAATAGCTTTCACAAGTCACATCCTCAAAACTGCTGAGAAGAGAGCCCTCAGCACAGCGGTGGAAAGTCGAATCATATCAGATTAGGATGCATGTGTGTGCATATGAGCATGAAACAAAAAGCAAAGAGGCAAAATCAAGAAATTAGCAAGCATACATGAAAGCATGTCTAATAAATACATGCTGTAAAGCACACATGAAAGTGTGTCTAATGTTCCAGAAGATTTTTCCAACAGGAAAATGTGAGGCACAAAAGATGAATTCCTGTCACGACTGAAGCTTTTTATCACTCACGACTGCTTTTCAGTTAGCAAGCACAATAGTCGACCTTGATTTGAAATCACTGAACTTCTCCAAACATCTCAGTTAAGACAGGATGAAATCACTTCCTGTGTTCAAGGTTATGGAGTCACATGGTGGACAAAGTGAGCATGATGTGCTTCTTCATCTCAAAAGCTTTAAACTAACCAACAAAGAAACAGCAAGATACAGTAGTTTGAGCAGGATATAGGCTCCTCTCCAGCAGAGTGTTGTAAAGTACTTCTGTTCTGGATTGGCTTCAAACAGTGGATGTTAATACTTTGTACAAATGTTTCATCTACAAATGTAGGTTAAGACTCAATAATGCAAAGTGATGCTTTATACTATCAACAGCATCTAAGAGATCTGCCAACTTCTCTAAGCTCACATCTGAGATGGATTGAACTAAAGAGTGAAAGTGTGCTGAAGTCTAAAGACTCCTTATTTGAAACTGTTTGGAAAAAATGGCTGTCAAGTTTTCTGGACTAAAAGAGAAAAGGACCATCCAGACTGCTACAAGGCCAAGCTCAAAAGCCAGTATCAGTGATTGCGTGTAGGGAGGGGAATTAATAAGATTGTCAGATACCAATGCCATTATCGATTCTGCTAATCGATTGAATTATTTTATGATTCACTTATTGATTCCCATTCTGTGTGGGCAAAAGTTAGTCCATACAGTTTTTCAGTGACAACAATGCCAACACACCTCACTCCTGATATTCAGTGCCATGCTGCATAGGTGAATGCTTCTGTGAGGTTGCTAGTGTTTCCACCTTCTAAATGCTGGATATGCCATGATTACCTTTTTGACATCTTTGTTATCATTTCTGCTGACCGTTTCTGATGTGAGCATGACATCCTTGGTTTGTAAAACATGCAGAACAAATGAACAGAATGAAGGTAAATGATAGACATAAACACTAATGATATCAATCCTTTAAGAAAGCAGTAATTGAATCTCAACTGAAATTGTTTTTTTAATTCCCACCTTTCCATGGGAATATGTTAATCTATGGGATAGGTAACTTGTACATCTGTGAAGGCACCATGAATACTGAGACCAACAGAATGAATCCAGGTAATGTAATTTCATTTTAACAATCAGTTTTTCTCTGGAGGCAGAAGACAGTTGGTGCCAACCTTCATCACCACAGAGCTCAACAGTGACGTTTTTCACAACAGTTGTCTTCATGGCTGAATCACAGTGGCATGTGGTGCGGCTACGGCTTTCAGACCAGACATGCATGTGCACGTTTTGGCTGCATCTCCCAGCTGCCACCGCCCCGTCTCTCTTGGTAAATTTCACCTTAAGAGACTTGATTCAAAGAATAACTGACCCAGGAAAACATCGTCATAACATCTATAAAAGTATTCTCAGGGTCTATCTATTTTTATCTGTCTATATTTTGAAGTGGTATATTCTGATACCACGCTGATGCAAGCTGTTGTCAGCAGTCCAAAAGACCTGACTAAATAACTGCATGCTGAACTGAAAACACACACACTTCACAGCTGTCAAGCAGATAAAATGCATTAACTGTGCAATCAGTCACTTAATTTGTAGGCAACAGTGGGCTAAATCAATCAGAGATATGGCTATGATACAATAGGATTGTGGGGAGTGTGGTTCCTTAATTCATTTAAAAACATGTTCTAACCTCAGAGAACATAAATATATATATAGTGTGTGTATATATATATATATATATATATATATATATATATATATATATATATATATATATATATTTATTTGTGTCTTCTCTAATATCATGCTCTATAATTACCCCATTTTTATCCTCTGCAGTCAAAAAAGACAATTTAATTTATTTTATTGGCTGATGACCATTTAAATCACCATTAAATTGGGTTCATATATTGACTGCTATGGTATGTTTACAATCACTTATGTTAAGAAAACTGTATAATTTTCATATGCTGACAACCTCTGATAGTGCTGTATTCTCTCTGTGTGTCTAAGACACTTTGTTAGAGCTCTTGCCTCTTTAAGGCTCTCTCCTCCACAAAGCCTGAGTCCACTGTGATTGGTTTACAAGTCTTCTCTGTGGTGATTGGTTAGGTTAATGCACAGAACCATGATGTCAACAACGGTGCATTCATTCTAATGTCTACGCTCTGCAATAGACTTGCTATTGGGGGGGGGCTGGTTTAGGCAGCTGCTTGTGCAGCATAAAAGGGAGGAGGGAGAGATCTTAGTGTCACAGACTTTTTGTGTTGTTCATAAAGGTGCTTTATCACACAGAGGAGACATCTTTAAAGCACAAAAGAGCAAATAAAACAAAAAAAGCACAACTTGACCCCTTTGACTTTTTATGTACACTATAAACCACATAGCTCTCAACACAAGGTTATAAAAGTCAATAAAATATGGGTTTCCACAGGAATGTATACCAGCGTTCCGCATCTAGGTAGTTTGTTGTACTTCTAGACTTAATGGTTATAACAACATGGCCAAAACTCAAGTACACAAAGGCAGTGCACTCTAGGATGCTGTGGCTGATGGAGAAGGTGTGAACTAGTGAGTGAGTGTGTTTTATTCTCTATCCTCACCACACATGACATTCTAGGAGTCTTTTCCCAGAAAATTTCATCAAAATCCTTTGAGAACTTTTTTGAGTTATTACAAAAATGTGAAAAACTGCCCTTATTCTCAATGTTAACAAATCCTTTTAGAGTTCCTGGATCCACTTCCATTTTCGGATCACTATCAAAATCTAATATCTTTTTCCGTGTGTCATGACCAACATTTCCTGAAACTTTCATCAAACCCTTTGTGAAATGTTTGAGTTGATTGAGATTTATAGCAGTACATAAACACACTATCCAACTCACTTGCAGGCAGAAATACTCTGTATACTTGGTATAGCTTTCAGTGTTGCTGTAGGAGGGCGGTTGTAGAGGAAGTGAGCTTGGTGTCACCTCGGAAGAGTTGACTGTGTGCTGGGATTGTGGGTGGGATGTGGGGGGGTGGGGAATTACCATAATCATGCTGGCAGCCTCTGCAACGCACCAAGGTCACCCTGAGTGCTTGGTTCAGCTCAGCACCAGGGGAGTACATCAGAAGCACAGATCCAGACTCTTCAGCGCTACAAACAGCAGCAGGGTTTGTAAACATATAAAAATGTGCAGCCAAGGTGGAAAAAGACACAAATCTGACCTTATGTACGGACACAGGTGCAGGGTCACAGCCAAACAGCTCTCTAATGGGCCAAATAAGAATGGAAAGAAGAAAAATGTGCTCAGCTAGCCCAAAAAACACAGTGAACTATTGCTGTGTTAAAAATGCCTCCCCATTACTCCTCAAAAACTCCCATTTTCACCTTCAGCAAATCAAATCAGCCCTTTGTTAAATGCCTCCACACTGGCGCTCCATGTGAGTCAGAGACGAAGAAAAAGAGTCTTGGGCTGAATAACAGCCCTCCAGCATCGAGGGTTATTTATCCAGCCCCTCTTTTCTCTGTGTCCTTTTCTCCTCTTTTGTCTCTTTATCTCAATCTCTTTCTCATTACCCGAGTTTGGATGCTGATGCGGCGGATGCGGTGTGAAGGTGGGCTTCAACCTCGTTTGGAGAAAAAACTTCCACTGTCAAAAACAACCACACAAAAACCTCCTCAAAGTCAAACTTTGTTGAGAACTACAGCTTCTCTTTCTCTACATTTGTCCTGCAATCAACTGAATAAGCTTGATTGTATAAACTTAAGTCTACAACGTGCACTTTCAGTGCAGTCCTTTCAGTACCTTTTGTTTTGCCATGTTCAGTTTGTAATCCGGCGAGATACCAGAATGATGGTCGAGCCCTATACCTAAACCATGATTGATCGTTTTGAAGTATTGAGCCTCTTTGTGCTGCTTGCCTCCACTGGCCACTTTCCGTCTTAAAAAGGGGATTTATTTAAACAAACAAGGTTTTTAAAAGTTTTATCTCCACAGCAGCTCACTAACATTTTATTTGACCCTGATGTTCTTGTAAAAAATAAACACAGCACATTGTAGGGCTGCTTGATTAAGAACAAGTTAATGATGTTGTTTATTTAATTGACATTGAAATCACAATTTTATGAGTGATTACTAGCTATTAAAATTGCCCTATTAGGCAATGTTACCAAATTCTTTTAACAATTCCTGGATCCCCATTCAGACATGAATCACCATCTCAATCCATTCAGTACATCCTTGTGCCGTGACCTAACCTTGCACAACAGTTCAATCCACCTGATTCAACGTCTGTAATCAATCAGATCCATCTTGATGAGCTCCAATCTACAACGATTATGAGCAGCCCAAAGCTGCACGGCCCATCAGAGTGGGCATGGGGGTATGAGCAAGGGGATAGCAGGACATGACTGTGCGTACAGAGATTAGCATAGATGCTAACAGCTTCAGTGGCAGTTTTATCAGATCTGGACTGTATTCCTTTTTTTAAATGAAAACAAACAACAAAACTGAAAGCACTTCTCGATAGCAAGGATATTTTCTCTCCACTTCTGACATGTTTTGGAGAGAGTTTGTTCAACGAATTGCCTCATGTTTGAATATTACATTGCTGCAGTAGTACCCACCCACTACATTATCTGACTGGCCTGCAATGAATGTGAATGACGGAATGATCATCCAATCATCTGCCACATTTGCTTAAAAGGTTCTGCCCACTAAACACTTTCTATGGGCCGTTGTTCAGATGGACTTGTGAGATGTACTGAATGATCCATCAGGTGTGCCAGGTTTAACGAGCAGAATTAGCGTTGTATCATATCGTCACTGTCGAGCACAAACCTCATATCTCCATTTTTATAAGATCATTTTTTCATATAACAGTGCAATTACTCAGCTTCCATGTTAAGTGGGTTTTGTAAACGTTTCACCAAATAAAGTGCAAACAAAAACCCATTTGTAATCAGGACATTACAATATCCATTCATTCAGTGGCTGAGGTTTTTTCATTTCCTGTAAAGTTGTAATTTTGGAGATAGGAGATTTTTGCCCAACACATGTATACTTTTACCAACTTAAGTTATTTTCATACAAAAGAAAATGGTTTAAGCCCCAATTTCCATATAGACCACCTGCGTCGCACAATCCTCAGGAAATTGCACAAAGAAGTGGGGAAACACAAAAACAATCTCCTATAATTATTCTAAATGCAGGCTGAGTTATCATTGGGCTAAATTAGGAGAAACAATGGAGCAGATCTGCAGAGGGCCTGCACTGCTACTGTCCTGCTTTATAACACAACAACATCCATCAATCCCTGAAGGATTAAACATTATATGAAACTTGGCGTGCTGTGTTTAAGTAATGACAACATCAACTGGTCTGCAAAAATGAGGTTAGGTTGACATGCCATCATTTATCACATTTCCATCACAATTTCCCCACGGGCCAAAATAACATCAGGCCAAATGTCTCCCACTCCTCTATACTAACACCAGCCTGCCAGCTCATTACTGTAAAAACAGAGGATTCTGTTGTTTGTTAACAGGATCCTGGACACAAGGGGGAGTAAATTATCCCCCATGATTTACACAGAGGGCTCAACAGGCTGGTGAGCCGATCTACAAGGATTAAAAAGTCCTCTGTGACACAATGGGACCTCATCTTTTCGGCACATCTTCGCACACTGAATAGATTTCATACTTAATCATCCATCCATCATCTATACCACTTATTTCTTTCAGGGTCACAGGGGGGTTGGAGCCTGTCCCAGCTCTCATTGGGTGAGAGATAAGGTACACCCTGACCCTGTCTCCAGCCAATCATAGGGCCACAAAGAGAGACAGACAACTGTCAACCCTCACACCCATACTTGGCAATTAAGAGTCACCAGTTAACCTAACAAGCACACTTTTGGTCTTTGGGAGGAAACCTGAAGAGAACCTGCGCAGGCATGGAGAGAGACCATGCAAACTCCACACTGAAAGACCCTTGTCGATATATAGAGTTGAACCAGCAATCTTCTTCTTACCTGCTGCACCACTGTCCCACCTTTACTCAATCAAGATCAGGATTTAACAAACATATTCAAAACAAGAAAAAAAACTAACAAAAACGTAAATTTCTTAAACAAAATTGTAAAACAACAGGCCCCATATTATAAGGGTTATATTTTGCTGTAAATCAGGTTAATTAATTGATTTTTGATGACTGCTAGAGTTTATTAACAATCATTGTTAATGTTAAACAGACAACTAGTTTTCACAGAGTGCCCTTGATAGTGCAGTACTCCCTCTCAATCTGAGATGCTGTTAAGCTGTGTTCACACCAAACGTGAAAAAAATATTCGCATCACAATTTGCATGACTAAATTTTGTGCTGTTTTGCATTTTCAACTGGATTATATTAACAGAGGCAAATTTACCCGAAGGGGATGAGAGTCTCCCAGCAACAACAACACGTGTTTCTGCCTCCTCAATACATAATAAACCATGGTGGATGTTTCTACAATCACTGTCTTCTTCCTGTTATCGAAAACCAGAAGCTCAATGTCTGGCACTCATATCAGAGACATGCATATATTGTGAAACCGCAGTTACTTTGGCACAGAGTGCAGGTATCAAATCAGCTCAGATGGTGCCTAATGATGTAACACAATATTAATTGATGCAATTATCCAGCTTTGGGTGGAAAGATCTTATTTTGTTGCTATGTATCAAATCAGATACAAATGCTAAATTTCACCATAATCATACCTACATTCAGAATTCTGACAATGTGATAACCCTTATCCAGATTTTGAGAAAGAAGAACCTATTTTGATTCTTTCAGTTTTTCTTAAGAAAATAGGTGAAAAAAAAGCAGCTATAGCTCAAACAAGAGGGTAATGAATGTCAATTGAATGAATATTAAGAGAAAACATTTTCAGTCCTCACTAACCCCATAGTGATTGACAAATTTCAAAAGTGACTGACTCATTAAGTATAATGGCCCTTGTTTGTTTTTTTATTGCATAACCGGATCATTAGACTTCATTATCTGTCTTGTCTCCCAATTTGTTGTCTGTATTTTATATTTGCTTTATTCTTCATTTTATTTTATTTTTTATAGCTTTTTTATCCAACTATGGTCATATTTGTTTGAGAGAAACCCATCTGAAGACATGCAACATTAAAGAAACACTTTCTGTGAACATCCCAGAAATCTCTGTTCCCTTTAAAACAAAAAGGAATAATCACATATCTTTTTTTTTGTTCTTGATCAGTTATACTCACTCAGCCTCATCCTTCTCATGAGCCAATGGACAAAATCTTATTTCACAAGAGCCACAATCCAAGAATAAAACATCCCTGTCTTCCTGAAGGCAGTTGCAATCAAAAACAAGAATACTATTTTTGTTATCTCATCCAAAGAAGCTGTTTTTGCTGGCATTTGGCAGTTTGATTGTTTGTTTTGTCTGCAGGTCAAAATAACTCATAAAGTTCTCTATGGGTTCTGATTCAGGGAATGCTGGTTATGGTCAAAGAGGAAGTGATTTCAATTTTGTTGTTATCTGATCTGGATCCAGGGTTTTGTAAAGGATTTGTTAACATTGCAAGATAGAGCAGTTTTCACCAATTTATCTAATAAATCTGCTGATATGTCAGTAGTGATTTGACAAAATTCATAGAGATGTACCTCATAAGGGTCTATGTAAGATCACAATTTACCTGAGATCTGAATCGTTTGATGTGCAAAAAATATATGAAATGAATGTGGGGTAGAAAGCACCCCACCGAACATGTTTGGTACCAAACAAAACAAAAACTGGTTCCCTTTTTAGAAAGTTCAGTTCGTCTAGGTTGGTGTGAGAGCTAACAGGAATTCTGGTGTTGACCAAAGAACCAAACTTGGGTCTGCCAAAAAACAGGGTCATGGTTTGCTTCCCTGACATTGAGTGTCGGTTTGTGGTGGGTGTGAAAGCAGGCCCAACCAAAGTATGACCAAAGTCAAAAGGGAATGAATTGTGTCTTGGATTTGTCCCAATATCACTACAGTAAAGAAGCTAACGTTGTATTCATTGACAGTATCAAGCAGAGTGCGGCAAATGTTAGCATTGCCCGCATTGCCAGCCTCCAGTCCTCTTTACAGGTTAACATCTACAAATCCATGCAGAAAAGTGTTTATATGCACTCCAGTCAATGTGCAAGTGTCACTCGATTCAGCCTAAAATAGCTTTATCTTCATTTTATGGCACACAGTACTTCTGAACTGCTTCGAATTAAACAGTGTTATTGCCTAGAGCTGGTCGTAATTATGGTTTACATTGCAACAACAGAGTGGTGAAGGAATGAGTCCAAAAACGTGGATGTGAGTTAGCATTTAGCATTTCCTGGTTCCCAAACCCCTTGAGTAAATGGGATTTAAAACACCGAATTCGGATAAAAGCCTGAGATAAGGTTCGTGGTGGACACACTCATATGAGATTTTTAATGTTTAATGGGAAATAATACAAAGCATTGAGTGTTTGCTTCTTTTGTATTAATAAGCCTTGCTGTGTGTTTAAAATGATGTTTTCTAACTCGCTGCTAACAAGGACTACAAAAATGGCTGTGGACTGGACAGAAAGCATTTCTGATTTTTTTTTTAATAATCAATTATTTATACAGCCATGAGGACCAACTTGATCTGGTCGCTTGATTATGAGGAAACTCTCAAACAAGAGGTCACAATAAGATGCCATACATTGGAAACATTATAGTTACTTCTAAGGTGAACCACCATGTTTGTAGTTTCATATTAGCTTACTATTAGCTTTTCACTCTTGCTGATTTTGTTTAAGCTTAAAACATTGAGCAAAAGTGGGTTTGTTTGTTAAGATCATCACAAAGAGAAGAACTAGTAAGTATGATATTTTTATGTTTGCCACAGAGCTTATCAGCAAGGATCTAAAATACGGTGAAAAATCCCAAAGGCTTTTAGTGAGCTTAGCACAATGCTAACTTCGACGTCGGTCCACCAAAAATGTGTCATCCCTGCACTTCTCTATAGGCTGGATGGAAGAAACAAAGACTACAGCTACAGTCCCAACTAGTAGCGGGAGGCTAGATTACAACATTTGGCAAGCTTTGGGCCACCTGAGGTGCTGTGTGAAAGCGCACCAGACCAAGTGAAAAATGAAACAACTGAACTTCACCCCTGAACCAAACCAACTTTGCCAAACTTAATGTGTAGAAGCGACTTTAATCACAATTAAAACCCAAACCTTTCGCAATTTTTGTCATATATTCAAATTGGGTATCTGCCTCTCTAGGTCATTGACAACATTTTGTGTTTTAGGCAAGTCTTTTCACTTAAGGTTGACAATGTCTGATTTTTTTTCATTCCCGACCTTGGTCTGCTTGTAGATTTTTAGGTAAAACTCAAAAGAGCTAAACTCCTCGGTTCCTGCATCACAGCTTTGAATAAAAGAGTCATGCATATTTTCTACATGTTTTAGTAAAACCTCATTCCCTCAACAACCAAATCTGGAGCTGATAACAAATCCTTTTTCTTCTGGAATCTGTCACAGTTAAAATCTTGTAATCCAATGTTTTACCCCAGGTCTTCATTTTGTCACGTAAAAGGTTGCAGAATCAATTTTGACAGAAACCATCTTACAGTATGTCAACACCTGCACCTTACTAACAGTCTCACACAGCATGACGATAAATTTCTGTTGCACTGTTTTGAGTTTCGGATTGTCTGAGTTGTGAGGTGTCAGAGGGGGTAGATGCCCTAAGGCTCACAAAGGCCTCAGAGGGAAAAAGGAGGTGTTTTGGCACCTGTTGATGTCCTGAGGCATGAGACAGAACTGTCACCTCAAAGGAAATAGACCCAAGAGAGGACAGCAGATAAAAGGATACCTTGGTACTGCGCTGTAAAGTCAGGACAAGATGAGCTGGAATGACTCAACGTTTTATATCTACCTCATCAGTAAATTTCAGAGTGTTTATATTTTCATACACTAAAGTGGAGCCTCGGTGCTACTTCAAGTGCAGAAGGGCCATGAAAAATTACTGAGTGGTGGCTAAGTGAGCAAGGACAAGAACCAGGGTGGTCTTAAAAAGTTCTGTTCAAAAATAATTACTTTTCTGTTCCTTTTGGGAGCACTCATCTGAGAACATAATGTACAGGGGCATGAGAACAAACAGAGACACGTCCAAGGTTTTTAGATGTTTTTGTAACACCATGTAACAGCTGGGCATTGTACAGTTACTTAATATAAAGTTAGGTACAAGTTGTTATAATACAAAACAACACAACAGGATGTAATGCAACAAGTGCTCATGATACAATGCAATATGATGACGATCTAGTGTTTTAGGGAAAAATGCTACACCAGGGCAGTCTTACGAATTTGCATTCATCGCTCACTTTATTGTATACATCTGTTCAACTGCCCCTTAATGCAAATAGCTAATCAGCTTCTCACATGGTAGCATCTCAATGTAATTTGGCATGTAGACATAGTCAAGATGACACGCTGAAGTTCAAACTGAGCATCAGTATGGTAAAGAAAGGTGATTTAATTGACTTTGAACATGGCATGGTTGTTGGAAACTGCTGATATACTGGGATTTCCACCTACAACCATCTCTAGGGTTTAAAGAGAATGGTCCAAAAAAAGAGAAAACATCCAGTGAGCTCTAGTTCTCTGGATGAAAATGCCTTGTTGATGCCAGAGGTCAAATGAGTAGTTCAAGACGTTAAAAAGGTAATGGTGACATAAATAACCACAAGTTACAATGAAAGAACGCAGACCATTTCTAGATGCACAAAACATGTCATTCATAAATGCTTTAAGCTTTTTTATTTGTTTTTAATTTATTGAAGAATTGTTGTCCTGATCTGACAAAACTGCCACTGAAGCTGATAGCATCTATGCTAGTCTCTGTACAAGCAGTCACTTCATGTTGTCGTCTCGCTCCTTGCTCCCACCTCTTTCTGCTTCAAAGGACACTGACTGGCCTACACAGAAAGACATTAGCCATTTTGACTTGGAGCTTTGCAAGACGGATCTGACTGATTACAGACAATGAATCAGGCAGCCGCACTGCAAGGTGTCCAATGGTGTCCACAGTGACCAGATCCCATTCCAACAGAGCACCTTTAGGACATGGTGGAGTGGGAGATTTACGTCATGGATGTGCAATTGTGTGATGCTGTCATGTCAATATGGAGCAAAAACTCAGAGGACTGTTTCCAGCAACTGGTTTAATTTAAGGTTTATTTTAAGAATTAAGACACCTCTAAAGGCAAAAGAGGGTCCGACCTGGTATTTGCAAGGTGCACAAAATTAAGTGGTGAAGGGGTGGTCTACATTGACTTGAATCAGAGCAATAGACCAGCGTGCCATGCTGTCTTGATCAGCCTGTCTTATTCATGAGAAAAGACAGTCACACTGCACTGCAAAATTGTCTACTACATAGGTAAGAGATGATCCCCTGGCCCTCTTGTTTCCATTTATTTTAGTTTCTGTTTTATTGCAACTGCCCCTGTTACTGTTTGTGGCACAATACTGTTTTATTTGTGTCTCTAACATTGGTTTTATGTTTTTCTTTTCAGTTTGGGACTGCTGATGGAAATTAGCATTGTGCTTAATCTGGTATATTTATGGCAATCTTGTGTCAACTCCCACAATAATGAACGTTCATTAATATGCACTGTCCCAGCCAAATAAATACATTTATATGTACAAAATATATGCCTGTAAGTGTAGCAGATCCACAAGGGCATGGACGGCGCTTTATTTTTACTTTATAAAGTAAATCTAGCTTGCTTCAAAAACCAAAACAACACAAGAAAAACTGCCTTTGTTTTTACTGAGGTCGAATAACAGGAGAAATGGAAATGGGTGTTAGGAATTCTGTGGTTTTTTTTATCACCATATCAATATTTAACCCCAAGTATTCAGGAACTGTATCACAGGAGTCGGGAGGAAAATAAAGAAAATGATAAAAACCTTGCATATTTAAGGCAGATGTATGAAAATAAGATTTAAATTCATATATGCAGTAGATATAAGTTATGTATACCTATGAGAACACTTATTGCTCAGCATTTAAGATATCTTCAAAAAGGAAATAATGTGTCTTTTGGCTCATATCCAAGCCTGAGGCGCAGATTTCCATGCAGCGCGTTAAGGCACAAACATAAAGGCACAACACCTGCAGCATGTTGCTCAGTTAAACTCACCCACTGAGCTCAGCCTCGACCTGAGAGCTCCGCTGCCGCACAAAAATAACAAGCTACACGTGTGTGAGAGCTGATAGCAAACAGCCGACATGATTGAACTCATGAGCTGAAATAGGACTCCATGAATATAAACATGAGACAGCCATGGGCAACTAAACGGTGAGGAAAGGGGGAAATAATGTGCGTGTTTCACAAAGTGATATAAAGCATGGGCCAATTTCTACCATAACCAGGAAATTGTAAGGTAACAAATAGATAGAGGTAAAGGCACTAAATGCATTAGGCAGTAAAAAACAAGTGGAACTGAAGTGTACCTGTACACATACACTCATACATGCTTAGTGTATAAGCTGAATTAAAGAATAGACGGCTGGGAGAAGGAACATGCACATGTTTACACATATTTACCCATATTGAACTTTTTTTTAAATATAATTTAGCCACTTAGCTTCATATGTAAACTGTAAAAAAGTAAACTTTTTTGTAAACTCAATCCAGCAGACAACTTCAAAACATGGATTTTATATTATATTCACAAAAGGAAACATTGAAATAGAAATATTTAGTTTTGAATGATTTGAAATTTGACCCTTGACAATACAAAATGCAGTGTCTCCTTAGTTTTTCTTTTAATACATAGACTTCTTTCTTGAAAAAAAAAAAAAAAAAGAAAAAAAAAAAGAACAGAAAAAAGTCATTAAACACAAAAATAAAATACAGGAAAATAAAGCAAAAATAAAATAGATAGAATAAAATAAAAATTTAAAAATAAGGCTGTTAATGAGAAATAAAATGGTAAAAAGGAGACTTTCTGGAAAATACAATAAATCAACAGTCTTTAAACACGTCAATTTAAAAGGCTCTTATAATAAAATTATAATTGATGTTTTTTGTATTAAAAATAATTTAAGGACTTTAAAATTTTTATTTTCTCCATATTATTTTGTTCAAACTCATCTGCATGGTAAATGTTAAAGCATTAGATAAGCATTATTTTCTTTGTAAATCAGACAAATCTGATAAAGTTGATTTCAAAGCAAAAGCGGGAAATTCATGTTGATTTAAAAGATGTGATCAGTTTTCTTTGTTTATCAGTTAGGCACATGCCTCACATGTTTATGAGGGACAATATTACATCGTTTTTTGGAACTTGCTTCAGGCCAACAACATGTGGACTCTGGGCCACAATTGGCCCCCAGGGCATAGTTTGGACAACCTTGATGTATATAGTCCAGGTATCAACACTTAAAGCAGCAGTAGTTTAGCAATGCCCACTGTTACACCTGTAAACAACAGTTAGAATTTTGCATAGTGTGATATCACCACAAGAGGAGGTCGAGGAGATGATTTGACATTTTAGTCCCTGTCCATTTGGAGACACCCTAAGAAACCTTTTGAAAACCAGAGTTCTTAAAAACCTTCACCTTGGCAGTAGTTTTCCAAAGTATGAATTTTCAGAGACCTAAAACCCTGTTTGCATGTGGACAGAGGGCAAAAGTGCAAAGAAAAAGCAGCGTTAAAGAAAAAAAGGCTGAAGACGCTGTGGTTTGTCCTTTCACCCTGATGCAGTAGAACCATTTCTCTCCCCCCAACTGAATGGACTTGCCTCTCGTCATTAACCCTGGAAACTGTCATTAACCCTCACTGACTCCTCCTAAACTCCCAACACACAGACAATAACAGAGAGAGAGTCTAGGTGAATGTCCACAGCTGCTTTCTAATGGATTTCTCTCCAATAAATCATTTCTGCTGCTCAGCTCCAATTCCAGCTCAAGAATCAGAGGTTGGAGATACTGAGAAGCTTTAAGTCATTCATCATCTTTTGACCATAAGACAGTTCTGCTCTTCTTCACAGCCAATTTCTTCCTCTGACTCGTTGGGCTGACATAAAGCTAAAATTTCCTGCAGTAAAATCTAGATTTAATTCCACACAGTTGCACACTCACGCTTGAACTTGTACTCCACAAATCCAATTTTTGATCAGCACTTTGTTACTCAAGCATAAAAGTTGTAATAAATGTAGTTTCAGTCCAGACTCTTGGGGGACAAATATCTGCATCGCCTCCCTGTTTTCTCCTTCTTTTGGAGTTGAGCTGCAGCTTAAATCTCCAAACAGCATCTCTGACTGCACTCGGGGCTGATTCCCCGGAGAGAAACCCTGCATTACTCCCACTTTTTCTACTTCGAGGCCTGTGCTCCCTCACTTGCTCCCTCGCTCTGTCATCACTGCAAATATAAATCAAAGCAACAATAATTTATAAGTTGAGGAGTGTGTGCATGCAAGAGGATGTGTGTGGAGTTTGATTTTAATAGCTCATAAGGAGATGTTTTTAGCTGCTTTAACTGAATTTTACTCCATTTTACAACATGGTGTGCAGAGAGATTAGCACAACCACCTGGATACTGTGCCCCCACGAGGTCTATAAGTTCTGGACAGTGAGAGCAGAGAAGGGTTGAAAACAAAGAAGGCAGTAGTTTTTGTGGCAGAGTGATGGGTAGAAATGGTATATGCAAGGGATGACTAAGGATGACCTTGACCTTTGACCTCCACATCTATGTAGTTCATTGTTTAGAGTGGATATTTGAACCGATATCAATACCAATACCAATCATATTTTTTAACAATTGGTCTAAAGGCTTGCTTAGCAAAGCAAAGCAAAGCACAGTACAAGTACATCGAGTTTACACAACAAAAAGTCTCATTTATCACTTGTTCGTATTATGTGAATAAACAAAATTAATGACAGACTGACTAAAACTATTAATTCAGTTGCTAAGCTTATTAGCTTTCATACTGTTGACCTCAGTATGAATTTCAGTAAAAACTTACACTGGATTATTATGCTGGATTTAACGGACTGAAGGCAAAGTTTTGGAGACTCAGCTGCAGTTTATTTAAGAAGATAACAGAGCACAAGGAGCAGTAGATGAGCGGATGCCGTCCACAAGTAAACATGAGGTTGATCTGCAGTTGATCGGTTGTCTACAGGCACAAATTCTGATCAACTGATCAGGTTTTGTTGCCAAAAAATCAGTCGATACTGATCGGTGCTGATACAATCAGGGCACCTTTAGTTTGCAGGATTACCCCTCTATGCGGCACCAGCAGCTGCAATAAAAACTCTTGTTTACCTGCCCCTCCACAAACAGACCTTCAGTGTCATGTCCTACCATTGTTTTGTCATCAATTTGCATACATGTTAGAATGAATGCAGAGTCACTGACAACAAGTTGACCTGTAAATCAACTGGAGTGGACGTTTTTGACACATAGAGAATACAGCACTATCAGGGGGTTGTCTTCACATGAAAAATAGCTCTTTTTCGAACATTAGTGATTGTGAACATACCCATCAAAAATTAATACATAAACCTAATTTAGGGAAAAATATGACCTTTTTATAATGTGTATTGTAATATTATCACAATGGCTAATGACTATGATTTTTTTTTATCCATTCTACACAAAAAGAAAATAATTTACTTAGTGATTTGAGTATTATAAGTAGAACAGAACTCTTCTGCCAAGTTTTCACATTCGAATCGTATTTTGTCATATATACCACTTTGGAGAGACAGTGCAACGCCGTCATTTGCAAACTGCTGTGGATCATAAGGGCGATTTTATCAGCATTAAAAACAAATGTTTAACCCAACTTTTACCAGTGAAACTAAACACTTATGAGCCCATAATTACTTTAAGAATGGACCATGTGCAAATTTTGACGAACAATCCCCCCCAGGTGTTCTTAAAGTACTCACACACTCAAAAGCAATGGATAGTCAAGAGGACCAATAGGGTAATGAGTTCTACTGCTCTCTGAGCTTCCAGGAAAAAATCAAGTAATCCTTGAGACAGAGTTGATATCCATTCAAAGTTTGAAAAAAATATATCTTAAAGTGTTCCCTGAGTTATCATGTTAACAATAAAGAGATGATCATGGGACATGATGACCTTGATCTAACACACTGAAAATGTAGTCTTGTAATCCTTTTTCCAGAGCTAACATTTGTGCAATGATTGAAGAAAATCTCCATCCTTGAATCAGACTGGATAAGATCCTTTAAAGCATCTTTAGGGTATTATGTTTACAAGCAGTGGATGCTCATGAGGCCCAAAGAACTTGACCTTTGACCTATTAAGCCCAACATCGAATCACTTTATACTTGCTTCAGAGTAGAAATTTATGCAAAGTTTGAGGAAATATCTTTAAAAGGTTCCTGAGATACAGTATTACATCACAAGCCAAGGATGACCATGAGTGACCTTGATCGTTGACCTCTGGCACTTAAATCTAATCAGTTCCTTGAGTCAGAGAGGATACTTGTGCAAAATTTGACTAGAAACATTAAGACTCTGTTCTGTTTCCAAGGCAGAAGTATAAAAAAAGTGAAGAAAATGTTCAATTTTTGATTTATTTGAGATAGAAAGACGAGTTTTCTAAAAATGGATGAACATCACTCACTATGATCAGACTCTCCACTGTTGCCAAATAATGGTTAACAGGAGATTTATGAGACCCACAACTGTAATTGTCTGTGATGTTTATTAAGGAGAAGGGAGGTTTATGCTGAAGTGTTGATATGACTTCTAAAAATATGCATCAACAGCAAGAAAAACTGCAGGGAGAAACCATTTGAAGCCATCGGGGTGGATTTTAAATATCCAATCTCCAAACTGGACTGAGGACAAGGATGAAAGTTAATGAGGTTTCTCATCAACAAAGACTTGAGTGCTGCAGCACGACCTCCAGGGCACAGTGACTCACTCTGCTGCTTTCGGTTGGGTGACTCGGATCTTTTTAAAAGGTCCGAGTCACCAGCTGGGGTCAAATCTGTCACAGCTATCAAACAGGCGAGGCATAGATATCAGTAAAAAGACAAGATGGTACTTACTAAGGGTCAGTGAAAGAAAGAGAGATATGCAACAGATATGAGGCTATAGGAGGGCTGTAATCTTTTTAATGACGAGATATGAAAACAAAAAAAAACTCTTTCTTGAGAAATGGACAATAAAACAACAACTGCAAATACGCTTAAAGAGGCAGTGAATAAGCTGCCCTTCTTTCAGAATCATCGATTAAAAAAGATAAAACTCAGCCTACATTGTACCACGAAAAACTAACAGTCCTAACATTTGCTGTCATCAACCTAACTCTGGACATAAAAGCTGAAGGTGACATGTAATAATAAAGCCTACAGAGAGAGTGGATTTAATGGTCATTTTTGATGTACTTTAAGGCTAAATTCATAAAACCAACACACAGATATTTTTGCTAATTAACAACATATTTGGAGGAACTGGATGGACCAGCCCTTTGACGGGGATCCTTCAGACATAACGCCTCCGTCCTGTTGTCATGGCAAAAAAAGATCTTAAAGACAAAATGCCTCTATAAGGCTAAGGTATAATGCACTATAATGCACAATTCATGACCTAACAAACAATTTTTCGCTATTTGACAAAATATTTGGAGTAATATCACCTCTAAGAGTGTATATTGTAAGAACATAGATCTAATTATTCACAGACTTTTTAGCAAATTAAAAGGAATTAATTACATGTATAAAATATTGCTGTGTAGCAAAGTGTAGCTTGTTTAGCTTAGCTGATTAGCTTTTATCCTGTTGGTCCTAGCTCGAATTTCAACACAGACTTTAAACACTGGATACATATTTTTGACTAAAAAGACTGAAACAAATTTTTGGGGACTTGCATATTTTGTTTGTGAAAGAGTAACAATGTTTATTAGGAGGTCCTAAAAGCGTAAAACTGACAGAGGTGGTGTAAATGTTTTTCCTCTCTCATCTTTGGGTTTGTGAAGCACATGACGATGTCCTCTTTTCCTATTTAAATGAGACACTCACCGGCCAGCACTCCTGCCATGTAAAGCAGACTTATCCGTAGGATGCCATGGACCATCTCCAAAGGAACGCCAATCATCAGCTGTAGTAAAGCGTTGAACCCCAGCTGCTCCAAACTGAGGAGAGAAGACAAGAGTGGAATGAGCCAAACTACAACATGCACATGACCAATAAAAAAAAACAGAGTGAAGTGACTTAATTCTGCAGGAATCAGAAGAAGATTTACTACCGTACCCAACGTGCATGAACATGTAGCTGAAGAATCTCCACACTTGTGCTCGGTGGCCGGGATGGTAGACCAGGGGGCTCTTCATGAAGTCTGGCTGGTACGTCTGCAGCACCCACTTGTTCAGCATGATACCGTAGCACATGAAGACGATAATCTGCAACACACACAAACTAGAGACGTTACCCTCTTTCTCTGCAGACTGCTGCAACAAAGCTGAAATTCTGCTGCAAAACAGAAAAAAAAAGCCCATTGTGTTTTCTGACAGATGCAAGACCATTTTCTTCTCTTTCAGTTTCCTCAGCTGATGATTATTAGACTTGTGGAGACAATTACCGCCTGCAGAAAGAAAAACGCCACATCTGGTTCAATTCCATTAATTTCTTTTCATAGAATAAATGACTCATTGTCTCTGTGAATTAAAATGGATGTGAATCATTATTATCGCTCCCTCATTGTCATTACGGGCCATTCATAGCCATTTGGAGGCATCATGGGAGCACTTGGCTTTCTTTCAGCAGAATTATGATGGCGAAAAATGTTGAAGTTTTGTCAACGGTGGTTATTTTCACTGCCTAAGCTCTAACTGTTCGACTGCAGTCTGTGAGGGCATTGGTGTTAGTCATCTTCTCTTATGTCGTCAGTATAATAGGTCATTTTCTGCACATATGGTGGCTGGGGTGCTCACTGACCTGGTTTCAAAGGGCTAATAGTGTCTGAAAAAAAGAGGCTAAATTCAGGGTGGTTGAAGGGTTCAGCACAGAGGGGTGGAATTAAATGTGCCCACTAAACTCCAGACTACCAAATGGGTTATGAAAGAACAGAAAAAGTGTGTGATCAAAGGCAAATGATCTTCTCAGAGGATGTGAATGAACAACTGAGCCAACAGAAGCATCTTTAGTCATTGTTTGGACTTAACAACAAAAACTTAAGTGAAACATTTTGGCCATGAATTGTTTGGACAGTCTGTGATCAGCCCAGTGTCAACAAATCAGTGCAGAGATTTCACTCATTCACCCATCCATTTTCAGCCACTTAACCACCAGCAGACTAAGAAAATTGGCCATGCCATCACTCCCCAAGCAACATTTTACTCCTCCTGAAGTTACAAAAAAGAAAAAAGTAACCTATCCAGAATTTTCATTTTCAACGTACATAAAATAAATATTTTTGTCTGGCTTAACTGTGTTTTCTGAGAAAACTAAAGTAACTTAAAATGATCTGCCTGATTCAATGTCTGTAATCAGGCAGATCCATCTTGCCAAACTCCAATCTACAACGACTGTGAGCGGCCTAAAGTGGCACGGCCAAATCCGCATCCTTTAAAGCAGGAGGAGGCAGGGGCTACAAACAAGACGACAGCAGAAAGTGACTGTTCTTTCAGAGATTAGCACAGATGCTAACAGCTTCAGTAGCAGTGTTATCAGATCTAGACCACATTTCATTATTGAATGTCTTTAGTTCACTGTTTAATCAAAGACATCAAAAAACCATACGTTTATAAGTTGAGAAACCCCTTTACTGTGAATATTTTGGTGAAACTGAACAAAACAGCAGCTGAATCTTTTTGCACATTAACTGATGTGATTTGGGAACACTGTATGTCACATGCCCGTGTGTTTGAATAGCGCAAAAGCTTTGTAAAGGAAGAGGATGTCCAAAACATCTGAAAACATCAAATTAAATAAAGCGTTTGAGATGATGGATGACATAGTCTAAGAATGATACCAGAAATGGTTTCCACTGATAAAGAGACAGCTAGCAAATTTTGCACAAAAATTAAACATGACAAAATTGTGTTAATATTTGCCCAAAAACCTCTGACTCCTGACCAAAAGGAAATACTCAAGCAAATTTGTGGAGAAATTTTGGAACAAATTGAAGGAAACCCACTTGACATAAAACTTGGATCTCCCCTGGTCCTGAGATAAAACATTGGTCAATGAAATGGAAAACACCATGAAGAAAACATGACAAGGCAAGTTCAAATTCAAGGTCATGCTGATTTTCTTTGACATTACGGGTATCATTTTGGAGGAGTTGGTTCCAGAAGGAATTTACATTATTACAAACAAGTTCTAGGAAATTTGCGAGAAAAAGTCTGTAGAAACAGACCACCAGCTCACGCCACACTCCCGGTAACACAGTTTTTGGCCCATAAAGAAATCACCAATTGTTTGATCGCCCTTCCTAATCATCTGACCCAACACTGTGTGATTTCTTCCTATTTCAGAGGATCAAATCTGTCCTCAAAGGAACACAGTTTGAGTCTGTAAGAAGTTAAGAAATGAACGACAGGCGCTGAGACAACAACAAAAGAAGACCTGCTGCACTGCTTTGATCAGCGGAAGACCTGAATGTAGTGGTGTGTTGACGCACAAGGGGAGAAGATTGAAGGAGAAATACGCTGAAAAATGTTCAAGTTTACATAAACTGATACTACAGCATTGGTCTAGCTTTTTATTGCTATACCTTGTATTTCATGGTTGCACAGGTTGACTGGCAGTACTGTCTCACAAAAAAATGAAAATCATAAAAGATGGAGGTGCAAACTTCTGCCCAACAGTGATGATGTGTTGGTGTATCATGTGACTATTTTTGTCTTGTTATGTGGAACACTCATTGTACGAAATGTATGTCATAAAATGCCTTTTTTTAATATAATTTATTTTGTGAAATGATACTTTTGTAACAAAATTATCTCTCTTCTGTTTTTTATTCTGTGTGTGTGTTTGATCCTCGCACCCCTATAGAAATCTCACCTGCACGATGGTGACGATGGCGATGAAGACTGGTGGGGGACACAGGCGGTTCTGATGGAAGTACCAGCGTCGGTCTGTCTCGCAGGGCAGGATCTCGTAGGCGACATAGCGCACGAAGCGTTTGTACAGACCCAGCCCCGTCTCGTCCAGCAGGATCTCCCTCTGCAGTGTGCGGCGGCCATTTGCAATGGCTCGGCGGAAACTGCTGGAGCGCTTACTGCTCATCTAAGGAAAAAAAAAAACATGTTGAAGTATTAATCCCAAGAGTCCAGAGTGACTTGTTAAAATCTCTGGTTGGGTTTAAATAAAGACTTCAGGAGATTGATAAGACTGTAAGCTGCAGTCTTATATTTACTTGGAATAAATGAGAGATACATATCCTCTCCTCTTTTCCTACAGCGAAGCAGGCAATCACATAATCCCTGAAATGTAAAAATATAGCATGTAGAAAAAACTTTAAAAGCTATATTTGAAGTTTACTTTGACTTTAACAAGCAAGCACAAGAGACTGCCTTGTTTGAAGTAATCTCATCTGCAGCACCTGAGAGACGGCTTCAAAGTTTGAGATCACACAATCACCTGCAGCTGTATATTTTTAATTTTCAATAAATTCTCAACTGTTGTCAACATGCTGTGGATCATCAACACTTAACATCAGTGAAGAAGAATCTATGCTTTTCATATAATCTAAGAGAGGGCGATCAGTGTAACTTGTAATCTTAGAGGAGATGGCACGGTTCATAAGACAGTGACTTCTAAAGGGACAGGATGACAATTCACAGGTTTTTCCTTTATGATCAAACTGTCAGATGATGGCCAACAACACTCTGATCTTATTTTAGATCTTCTTTTAGATCTTTTCCACCAGTTTTTCAGGATTTTTTTGATTATCAATACCTAATAACAAACAATTTATATCGTTACTGCAAGTTTAAATTATGTTATTGCACATACATGGTTTTCTCATATCATGCAGATCTTTTTGATACCCTCAAAGTGTGACATACAGAAAATACAGAGAGACACAAGAAAGGCTAATAATGTAGAGGTCGTATAAGGGTGAATTTACAAGAAGCTAAAAAGGAGAGGGGCCTGCTTTATCATCACTGACAGAGAGTTCTTCTGATCAGAGGCCTGGACACAAAAGTCCAGTCACCTTCAGTAAAGAGGTCACAGTTTGTCTTAAATCAGGTTTATTTATTCATTTTTGATGACTGCTAGGGTATGTTAGCAGTCATCAACAGACTAAGCAAACTGATCTCCAAGTCCAGTGACAAGCGGCCAGTGATTAAAAGATGAACAGTTTAGATTTTAAGAGTAAGGGTCAAAGGGTGAAATGATGATGATTCTACCAAACTTTGTTCAAATATCACAGAATCAAGCCATTAAATTCAGGAGGATGCAATTTAAACTAAGAGGTCACTGGGCTTCCTGCTTACTTTTAAGTATTTAAACTAGACAGCATAACACAAACCTCTGCCAAGGTAGCTCGCATATCGATTAAGTTTCCTCTTAATTAAACAACCTTATCAAGCTGGTCCTCATGGCTGTGGCAATAGTGTTAGCAGCTAGTTACCAACCATCATTTTAAACACACAACAAGGCTTTAAAATTAAAAAGCAGGTAACATCAGATGCATTTTATTATGTCCCAATAAACATTAAAAATCTCATGTGTGTGTGTTCACCACAAACATTATTTCAGGCATTTATCCATAACCAGTATTCTAAATTCCTTATAGTATCGGGGTTGGGAACCAGGAAGGGCTAAATGTTAACTCACTTCTGTGTTTTTGGACTCATTCCTGCACCACTTTTTTGTGTCTTTACTTTCTGGCACTTGTATATTTTGTAGGTGTGTCTAAAATAATTTTTAATCCATGCATAATGTTGCAGACTTCGATAAAGATGCATTGATGCAGAGACAGTTAATAATCATTTAAACTTGCAGAGGCTGCTGCTAGACTACAATATCAGTTTTGTTTCTGAGGAGGAAAAAAACAAGTATAGGAAGCTGAGATCTAGAACATTCATTTACTTTGGCTGAAGCTGAAAAGACATCTTTTCAGCAGTTGATCTCAAAAGTGATTTCTAATCGATAAAATGAGTTCATACTTACCTGACTGCTTGTATTCATTTAACTAAAAAGTAGTCTCAGTAATATAGAAAATCAAGGATACTGCTCACTGCGTTGCATCATGATGCATTATGATATCGAATTGAATTGAACTGTTAACTCAATAAACGCCTTATTGAGGAGATGGGCAGGTAACATTTCTGCAGACCCCCTCACATCCCGGACACAAACTGTTCAGACTCCCCCCCTCAGGTAAGCGATACAAAGCACTGTTCACTAAAACCACCAGGCACAAGAACAGTTTCTTCCCCCAGGCTGTTACCATACTGAACTCCTAGCTGCAAATGTCCGTCTATTTACCGTTTATATATGATCATTTATTGCACATATCATCATCCCATGTATATGCACCTGTGCACCTTGTTTTTTATCTTGTACATAGTACATAGTCTATTTCTATTCTTACCTTAGTTTTTAAAGATTATTCGTTGGGCATTTTGTGCCTTTATTGGTAGGACAGAGTGACAGTGGATAGGCTTGTGAAAGGGGGTGAGAGAAAATAGGGGAAGACACTCTGCAAAATGGCCACAGGCTGGATTTGAACCCAGGCCGGCAGAAGTATGTATATGGGTCATGCCTGGTTGCTTACTCCTCCGTCAAACCAGCACCCCTTCTTACCTTAGTTTTCATTTTTAATTTTTAATTTTCATTTAAAAGTTTAATTCCTGCTTGTGATTTCTGCTTCTGTCTTGTTTATAATGTAGGATCTACACTGTGTGTATCTATTCTGTACTTTAAGAGTGATTGCCAATAAAAACCATGTAGACCAACTTTGTCCACACAGAAAATGATCAGGAATTGATAAGGGAACTGCTAAAGAATTGGATCGATAATCAGAATCATTAATGGTATTGGCATCTATGAAAACATATCAACTCCCATCCCTACTCTGAATGCTTACAGCTGATAAGACACTGAAAAAAATCTAAGTGCTTTCTGATTTCCACAGAGTGAGTCGGACTGCTGCCAGGGTTGATTGCAACACAGTCCTTGTTACAAAAAGGGGCTGTTGAGGTGATTTCGCCCTTGAAAAGCAAATCTTTGTCAAGGGGAACTAAAGAATTGAAATGGGGAGAGTATGTGTGTCAGAGTGTGTTATCACACAGTCCAGGTTTGCTTAGTGAGCAGGAGCTCTCTGCACAGGCCTTCAAGCCAGCAGGACCAAACTCTTGATAAGTTCTCTAATAGCGGCTTAGGAAGAAAACTATCCTAATGCTGCTATTTGACAGGCAAGGCAAGAGAGCTGTGAGCACAGAACAACACAGAGCGGTCTCTTTGCCCCAGAGAAAATCAGCCCTGACCAGGTACTCAGCAGGGGTCCTTCATAGTCAATATCTGCTTCTTCTTACAAACAAGCGTGCATGCTACACATGTATGATGGCTGATAAGACATTTGCTATACTAAGTGCCTGAAGCCCTCTCTATCGCTGAGACTATTCAGCTCTTTTAAGAAATAATGGCTTGGCTTAGCAATTATCTCTTAATCAGGGCCCACATTTCTCATTCCTTAGGGCCTCAAAGCCAGTTTCATAGATTAACAAATCTTAAAATCAGCAAACAAACAACAAAAAGGCTAAGCTTCCTCTTAAACAGCAGGCACAAAGACTGAACAGAACTAAATTTAAGAATTTGAAACATGACTAAAAGCATTTGAATAAAAATGCAAAAGTTAAAATTAAAACCTTTTTTTTGCTGGTGTTTGTTAGTTTGTTTCTTAGATTGTGAACAGGATAACTTGAAAAGTAAAGATCAGATTTTGATGAAATATTCAGGGAATGTTGGTCATAGCACAAGAAAGAAGTGATTTGATTTTGGTGGTATCAAAATCCAGATGTGGATCTAGGAATTATTTT